>CM076575.1:1558789274-1560069630 GCA_034641835.2 Pinus albicaulis
CATAGTTTCGCTAAAAAAAAACACAAACCCAAGTCGTGTGAACAAAACAAGATGATCCTCAATTGAGGGTGAATTGGAAAATTTATATGCAAGGGAAATGCCTCCCTAAGGAGATAAATGATTTGCATTGCGAAGTAAGATAAAATAAAATTGATAGCTATATCCAAAATATGAAGGATCATGCCTTAATATGCAAGTTCATCGACATTTGGCTGATGAAGAGAGCATTGGTTGGATGGATCCAGAAAAAATGGAAGCAAAAGAGACACATTGATCTCGAGCTCGGAGCAAAGGGACTCTTTATAGTAATTTTTATAAATTCGAAAGAAATAAAAAGGGTATTTGAGAATGACCTGTATTTTTTTACTAATGTGGGGTAATTCATGAAATTCTAGCAACAAAGGTACAACCTAGAAAAGGAAAAACTCCTAGAGTCCCCAATTTGGGTTTTCCTATTTTTTCTTCCAAAAGATTTTTGGGAGGGTGAAATTTTAGAAGGTAGTAGAAACATGATTGGAGATTTTGTGAAAATATCCAAAATGAATAAGAAAAGAAACTAAACCTCATATGTGAGGATGTGTGTTTATGAATATCTCCCAACCATTACCGAAATCAATTGAAATTTCCTACAATGGTGAAGTTTGGAAAGAACTTATGGATTATGAGCATGTACCATTCAAATTTCACAAAAAAAAAAAACCATCTCGTCAGGAAAAAAAAAACCCTTAAGCACAAAATGTGGAAAAACTAAAGGATCCCATTAAATCCAAAAACCAGTATGAGGAATTTCCTAGAGAAAATAAGGATATTCAAGAAGTAGATCAAGATAAGGGATATGGAAAACCAAATCTGGAAGTTCATAAGAGAAAAGTGCAAGAGGAATCCATAAAGAACAAAGCAATAGAGGAAAGTGATATGCCAGATGTACAAGGAATAGGGAATGTCAATGGATCAGAGGACATGGATATGTATAAAATCACAATCTTAGACCTCATTGAAGAATGGAAAAGTAAGAACCTAGGAAAGATATTACATCAACAACAAAAAATGTGTTTAGACAAACATATATATGGCTAAAAGATAAAATAAATGTGACTTCGAAGGGAGCAAGCTCATCCCCAACAAGTCTTGGAATCCAAACACAAATCTTCAAAGATAATCCCAAGCATTTGTAGGAAGAAAAAAAGAGAGGAAGGAAAAGCAAAAAATAGTTAGTACAAGAGATGGGGAGATTCACTTGTCAATTCTAGACAAGTGGCTCTCTTAATGGTGGTGTTTTCCAAAGCCTAACATCATTCTCAATGAAGATAATTTTCATGGTTTTTCTACTTCAATTGGAATTTACTAGTGTTGTGGCATAGTGTATTGCATAATGAAGTCTCATTCAATAGATATTTTTGTATGTGTATTATTAGTATATGGATATTTGGGATAAAATACATTAACTTTTTCCATTGGCCAGGTTTCCACTTAGGTAGATCATAGTAAAGGATTTTGATATTATGTAATCTAGTATTAGCTTATAGCAAAAAGATTTTTTGGTGTTTGATATACCTTGCAATTGGACAACACATTTCATTGGATCGCAAATCTTGTCATTGTTAGTTACAAAAACAAATTATGATAACAAGTGCATATTGTATATGAATTACACCCCGTTGCATATGTTTATATCAATAGTACCTCTTAGTAAAAAATGTAACATTTCTTTTAGTACTAAAAATTATTTTTAAATTTGTTTGCAGGTTGGATAATTATTAGTAAATGGTAGTAAAGCACCAGTGCATCTCTTATGATACAACGCATTGTATAAATATAATAAGTTGTAAATAATATTTTCAAAATTTTAACACCACGATAATCATATACAAATGCATATACATATGTAAAATGCACTATTGCATATTTTTTATTATGTGCGCTATTTCTTATTTTGTAAAAAAATATCTTAATTTCTATAACTCATAATTCCTAAGTTTTTTAATAGAAGATAGAAAATAGAAGTTCAAAGAAAACAACTTCCTATATAAAGCATGATGGTAGCTCATTCCAACAAGAGAACAAGAAGTTTTGTTAAGTTTTATTAAAAAAATAATATATTAATTTATTTATAAGTTTATATTAATGATGTGTATTGTTTAAGGCATGTCATATAGAGCAAAAAATTGAAAAGGCTCGATAAGATTGTTCAGAATCTAAGTGCAAATGAGTATAAAAGTTTTATGGAAATGTTGCAGAAAGAGGAATTAGATAGATCCAAAGGTAATTAACATACAAATTTTCTTTGAATTTTTACTAAAAATGAATTTCTTAACGATAATCTCTAACATGTTCTAAACACTCAATTTCAGATTAAGACATTGATAGCAAGATAATGGAATGCAATCCTAAGAAGATAAAAATTATGAAGGATGTAAATGATGTTGACTTGGTCCTTAGTTCATTTGTAGTGGTGTTATAAGTTAACAAGAGGTGAGATATTTTTACAAAATTATGAGAGATATAGTAGGAAGAATGTATAGATATATTTTCCACATACAATGCAAAAATCAATCCGCAAGAAATATGTTATATATAAACCATAGGAATCATTTTTGGAGCAATAACCACTAAGACCCATGAGACTTGAAATAGTAAAAATAATCCACTTTCTCACATATGTGTTCTAATAGGTTCTAACATACAAAGAAGAACCAACTAAATAATTGATCAACATTGGGTTAGATATGGGTTGAGAACTTATATGTTTAAGTATCAAAGGTTGATTGAATAATCTGTAAATAGGCACGTTGTTTAATTTCCCCAATTTAAAATGAATAATGGAACAATAAGAAACTTTTATATTAATTATATTTATGCTTTTTCATCACAAATTAAACATGGAGTAGATCAAGTATAATCTATTTTGAGATTGGGCATGGAGCACGGCTTTGAAAGAATGTGTAATGTTTATAAAACACTCACTTCTATAGTATGATTTTTTATTTATGCAATCATGTATATTCTACTATATAAATTTATATGTACTTATTCCACTTTATTTCTATATTTATAGATGGAACAGGAAGATGTAGAATATAAAAAGAAAGTCGATCAAGAATATATTAGGTTAACTAAGACAAGTTAAATATTGTCTACAAGTGATAAATAAATGAGACATGCACATAACTAAGGCAATGTTAGAAGTTCAAACGATGAATGGTGATCTATATAATTGAATGTTACTTCAAGCTATACGTTTGGGAATATTTACCTATGAAAATTAGGGATTTTGTTTACACTTGATATATTGTCCCAATTGCATGATGGTTATCAATAACAATTACATATTGGATGCATTTTTTTTATTGTGGCCTTTTACATTGTTTTGTTTTATTTGATATGGATCTTCTATTTGTATATAATCAAATAAGTTTATTATTTTATTGCAGAGTCCAATATTATAAAATGTTACATTGCTTATTACTTAATAAATGGATCATTTATATCATTACAGATAAAAAAATTGTAATCCATTGGATAACATATCAATGAAATAATTATATTGTAACAAAACAAACCAAATATAAAAATAAATATTTTATAAAAATATTTTATTTTAATATAATTATTTGAAATTTTGTAAAAAGAAAATTAATTAAAATATATACATATCAATACATTGTATTCTTTCCAAATCACTAAATAGTGCATGTCATAAAAATATAATCTATTACATTTTAATGACGTGTATGCATTGGTGCTTTATATAAGTATAGGCATTAGTGCTTAGCAACAAAGAATGGCATTGCCATCTCACATCAAAACGTTCATCATTTCACATTTCTATAGTGCACATGGTAATATAGGCACTGGTATTGTAATTTGTGCAATACAAATCTCAATACAACTTGGTGTTATATTTAGGTATATATGCACTGAGAATTTTAAAAACGAAAAAGAATGGTTGGTGTGTAAAAATTACGTAAGCACTAGTCTGCCATAAAAAATAAAAAAAAATATTACAACCCAATGCATAAAAATTATACTAGCATTGCATTGATGCATCATTAAGCAAACGTGATGGTGCTATTGCACAATAATTATATAAGCATTGGTGCTTTTAGTTTTCTTTTCACATGAGGTTGTGTTAACTACAAACACACTTATGTGTGATGTTAGAATAAACATTATGTGTGATGTTAGAATAAACACTGAGAAACAAAATCTTCATATTTTAATTCAACTAATTATTTTAGTTATATAAAACATCTATTAAGATTTTTGATACGAATGATAGAGGTTGTAGCAGAGGTTTTTGAGAGAAAGATATCAATTTTGTAACACTAAAAATATTTGTAAAAACCTCTGTTATAAGGTGTTTTCTCTGTAGTGTAAGATAATACTACATTATTAAGTGGAGAAAAATATGACTATTAATTTAGCCCAATAAGCATCAATTTAGTATATTAAACATGAAACTGAATGCAAATCAACCATTTAACATATTAATTGGGGAAAACGGTCATATATTTAATAAAAAATCAAAGTAAAGGCCATTAAACATGAAAATTCAAATGGGAATAGCAAATTGCAACATGTGGGCCATAATTCTCTTCATGGGAGGGTCCTTTGGCTTCCTCAATTACATAATTTCTTTATAAAATGTTGCAAGCATGAAAACTCTTAATGGATGGCCACTTTGGAGGTAAAACAATCTGTAATTATCAAATCAACTGTTAGAATGGAGGAAGAAACGGACAATACATTTTGATTAATTTTTAATTGAATCCTAATAACGTAACTTGTGCAATTGAAGTTTTTTCCTTTACACCTATTATGCTAAGTGCTTGTTTATGTAGCATAGGAGGACCAATTTTTATTCTAATCCATCATAACTACTAATTGAATTATAAAGGGAGTTCTCTACTATGGTAGGGTGGTCAATTAACTCCATGAGGTGTCAATTGAAGTGAATAAGCAATGATGGGTGGTTCTACAAAGCCAAAACACCACTACCCCACTATTTGGTTTTACCCCTAAGCATTTATGTGGAATGAGGTCTTCCTTAATTTATTTAGTAAAGTTGTGTAGGTTTCAAGGTTTTTTCAAATGTGAGCATTAGAGGGATGTTCCACACAACTCATAAGACAAATTCAATGATGATTTAACCTTGTTTGGTAGCCCATAAATAATCTGTAAAACCTATAATTCATTATATCTTTTTCCAAAGAAAAGACCATAATTTTATTATGTTAATAGGGGAAAAAATTACATTGTCTAGACACACCAAGTGTGTATGCAAATCTAGGAAAATACATGTCTGGAACAAGAAACAAAAAGTTTTCAAAGGGGATCTGAGAAGGAAACCCTAGTGGCAACAAAACCCAACAACAAAGCAGAGAGAAAAACGAAGAAAAACTGGGTATGCAGACCCGTCGAAATGAAACCCTGGGGCACATCGTCCCACAATGACCCAAAAGGGAGTTGAAATAATGAAATAACCCAATTATTGACACACAACGAATTAGAAAAAAATGAAGACTGGGAAATACTACCCCCACCACAAAAGTGGCATACATGAGGGCATAAAAACCTAGCAATCAAGAAAAAAAATGAAAAAAAAAAAATCCAGGGGACAAGCTGCCCTGCTAGCTCTAAAAATAGATCCAATCAGGCCTCAGATAGATAAAATAAAAAAATTGGGCCACCATGCCAAACGAGAAGCCACAAATAAGTCCAAATAGCAGACAATGAAGTCGTCCACATGAAAAATGAAAGAGATACAACTAGATGAGGTTGTGAACGACACATCCAATACACATGTATCATTGGATCCACGAACTAATGCTTGCGAGTAGCCACAACAAATGTGAAGAACATCACTAAAAGGAACCTAACCTCCCACCTAACCTGCCATATGAAACCTCAAAACGTGAAACGATGACAGAATCTGGCAAGAAGAGGTAAGAAAATGAGTGATGAGCAGCAAAGTAGCCACCAAAACCTCTGTCCCCTCAACTCTTTTCACTATGGTCCAAACAACAACATGATAGACACTTGACATATTGCAAAAATGGAACCATGAACTAGAAAAATGAGTTTGCATGGAGAGAGATGGGAAGCCTAAACCAAAGTCAGAACAACTAAGGTTAGCCACCAACCTTGTTCCCTCAATTTCCCATAATTCATTATATTTATATAAATTATAATCGATTTATGATTTTCATATATATATATATATATATATATATATATATATATATATATAAATACTAACAAATAATTTACTACGATAAAATTAAAAATAATAAATTTAAACTTACATTGATTTAAAAACAAAATTATGATAACAAATATCCCAACCTAAATGCATTTAACCATAAGATATTTGAAAGTTTTGTCACATTGTATTTATGAAAAGCTTTATTAAATAAAAAACAATTAAAGCATACAGATTGCATATCTCGATTGTATCTTCCATTGAGAGCCTAAGTGTGACAAGGGACATTGACTTTCATCACAAACCCCAAGCACTTGTTGGGAAAAACAACTAATCTTCTCAGAATTATGACACCAACATTGGCCACATAAGCCAAATAACCTGAATTCATCACACCAACATTGGCTACATAAGCCAAATAACTTTAATTGATCAAACCAAAGTACGAAGAATTCATGGCTTAGTGAATCCACTTGCATCATTCCCCACCCATGATAGTTGACACTCTTTGATAAGCCCACTTACCATATAATTAAAAATACTTGTAATTAAGTATCTCTTCGTGGAGATCCATATTAATAACTACCAAGTTAGTGAAGTTCCCCATTTGTAAATTCTATCCTTTCTAGGTTCTAACAACTTGTACCGTGAGTTGAAACTAAGTTTGCTTTCCAATCATGACACTATATAAAAAGAATCTTTTGAGTTTACCTTTTGCTTATATCTTGCCATTTGGCACAAGTGGACACTCCATGGTCTTTCTAGGTAGACATGTACTTTTTTCCTTGAGAATCGAAACCTGGACACATTCCATAACCATTTATTATTCTTATTCAAGAAGGCCAAAACTAAGGAAAATAATAGCTGATGTGTTGCTTGGAATAAATTCCTATGGTCATGCAATTCAGTAGTATATGCATTAATGAATATATTTCAGCATTTCAAAATTACAAGTTCAATATTTAAAAAATGTTTATAATATGGAAACAAATTTTTTATATTGGCTATGGAAATTCCAAGTTGCATATTTAGGATTATATGTAAATATATGTGGATTTTAAATTATCATTTTTTAAAATGATAATAAATATTTCAATTTTGAAATAAGTTAAAATTTAGAATTAAATCGAATTTAGAATTAAAAAAGATTTAATAATGTTATTTTTTTGGATGGATGTAGGGTCAAATGTATAGGGAGTTTTATGAGGAGGAGTAATGTTTAGAAGCAATGGTATGATAGGGATTTGAGTTTTGCAACTAATGGCATTACCACTTAGTAGTAGATTTGTGAGGAAAATGTAACCAAACCATACATGAAGATAAATGAAATAAGATTTTATGAGATTCATGTAGAGTAAGATATGTTCTAAGCTAAGAGACAATTTCTTCATGGGTGTCTTATATTAGCCCAAGGTGCTATAGTTGAGTTGCATGAAGAAATAAATTTGCAATGCTAAGAGATTGCAGTGAATGATGTATCGACCCAAGTGGAAGGATGGGTACAAAATCTAGGAAATTAGAGAACTATGGAAACCGATTTTTTTCTATTAACATAAATGTTTTGGATTATGAAGAAAATGGTGGCTTAAATAATTAATTTAGAGTGTTAATAAATTCCACATTTCAAACATTAATTGAGCATATTGACGGAAAATACAAAATCCTTTGTCAAAGGGGTATTTGGAGTAGGCATATTTGTTAAGCAAATCTACAAGAAAGCATGTAAGGCAAAAGAAGTAGAAGGTTAACGAGAACCTAGGGATCTATGACAATTTCATTGTTATCCTAAAGGACCCTCAACCAACTGTGCCCCAACCAACAAAGTATTCCCAGGAATAGTGTGAGGGGTGAGGTAAAGAGGAGATAACAATAGACATTACCCTAGAGGAAAGCCCTCCATCCTTTAGTACTTAGTTATGCTTTTACTTAGTTAATTGTTGGTTATGTCCAGTTTTTAGGCAATAACTAATGCATTATTTGTTTTTTTATGAATAGTATAAATAAGCATCCTTAGAAATGGTTAAACTAGCATGGCTTGAAAATGTTAATAAGCATCAAAACACCTATTTCATGATATATCTCACATTGCCAAGATTTTAATAAATCATAAAACTTAACTAAATTATAACTTTATTTTCAATTGTTGCTATTATTAATTATAATAAACAATTTAACATATGAATTAAACATATACACATTTCGAAAAAAAGATGTAACAATCTTCTTAACCTTGAAGATTCGCTCCCAGTTGACCATAGAAATTCTTAGCTTGTAAATAGGTTTTGTTACAATACCATGAGCCAACACCATGGCTTATTAATACAACATGCCCAAAAAAACCATGACTTATGTTAATATGACATTCGTTTTAAATGAATCAATTTCATTGAAATAATAGAAAGGGCATAATAATTTTTAGAGAGATGTTAACTTTCAGTATGTCAATAATACTAAAAATAATATTTTGTGGAGGTTAAATCCCTATTATTCATCTATTAATTATTAATAATTATATAAAAACTCTATTCAATAATATGAAGAAATAAGAAAACTAATTTTAAATTATATATAAATAATTAAATTTCAATAAAAACATTAACCACAACAAAATGTGTCTTGCAAATTAATTTTTTTTCATTCAAAAATGTAAATCTAGCATTTGTATACTCTAGTGATAATTCTATGTTGGTGTTAGAAAAGTTTAAATTGAGGTCAAGTTGATCATATAAATCATACTGACCATCCATCGATCAAAATAAGATTAGATTCGATAAGCTTTAAGTTAAAGGGGTGTGCTACTTTAATTCTATTGCTGAAGCTATCATTTGCTCTGGAATAAGTTTTGTCTGTACAATTTGAAGTATGATAAGACATATGTTTACTAATAGATAGAAGTCATATTTAAAGTTAAATTTGTGCTGGTGGATAAAAGCCTTTTCTAGATAAAAGTCATATTTAAAGTTAAACTTATTTAAATATGATAAGACACATGCTTACTGGTAAATAAAAGCCATATTTAAAATTAAACTTATGCTGATAAAAGTCATATTTAAAATTAAACTTATGCTGGTTGATAAAAGCTTTTTCCAGATAAAAGTCTTATTTAAAAGTTAACCTTATGCTGGTTGATCAAAATCTTTTCATTCAAATGAAACTTTAATAATTACATTGCAGCCAAAGGACACGGACCAAAAGAGAGCTAATAGGCATTTTCATGATAGCCTTTTAAAGATTATAACCAAACTAACAGTCAAAGGCCTTTATCATGATAGTTTTTTCAACATTATAACTGAACTAACAGTCAAAACTAATTCATTCCACTCAAAACATATACCATGCAATTATGTCAAGGAAATGAAATGAAAGAGATGAGTAATCAAATGTACTCAGAGAATGGGAAAGGATGAAGGGATGGCCCATTTTTGATTTTGTGCTCTTCCTTATCAGTTAATGATCTGAATATTCATCCCAAACCTTGGACTTTGGTCTTTGCTTATTCCTTGAATGACAAGTGATGAGACATTAGCTAATGATATTGCCATTCTTTGTTTTTGTTTTTTTTACCAGATATCGCCATTCTTTGTTGACAAATTTTGTACTGAAATCTATAGTGCCCATACTGTGGGATTGTGTCATTGTAGTTCTCCAGGGTCTCTGTGTGGGCTCTGAACTTTATCATCATGAAAAGCTTCAATGGTGGGGATGCCTGCCTGTTCACAGCAGGCAATTATACTGTCTCTGAGATTTGAAAGGCATGGAGACCTTTGCAACTCTTAAAGGAAAAAAAAAATCCATGAACCATGTGAGTTGTGAGGAAAAAAACTTCAATCAAATGTCACGGATGTTCACGAATGACGAACGCCAAAAGAGAATACAAAGCCAAGTGGTAAAAACTGTGAAGAAGTAAAAGTTGAGGGAGAGGTACAAAAGCCAAAATATATTTCGGTGGCATGATGCGTGCATGTGAACAATATTAGGGTTACGTAGGGTTAAGTATTTTTTTGGAAGTTGGTTTTAGTGTGATATTTTAGACTTTTGGGTGTGGGAATTTGAAGGATTTTGAGATTTTTGACGTGAAATCTTGTATTGTGTAATTTAAAATAGTTTTTTGATTATATATAAATTTAATATTTTGAAAAATCTCTTAGTATTTGTATTGTGCAAAAGTTATCCATCAATTTATTATTTTAATAATTTCTTAACAAATTTTAAGAAAATTAGATAAAAAAATCAAAGTTGTCTACCGAGCTTGTGAAATAGCCCGGATGGCAGAAAATTGCGAATCCGGTCAACTAAAACTCGAAAAATCATGTGCTTGGAGTGTTTAGAATCCATTTTTGATGCTGGAAATAGATTCAGCACTATCAAAAACTCTTAGAGCACTCAAAATATTAAAGTTTAACAACTGTAAAGAAGATTCTGGGCAAATCTTTGCCAAATTTTCTGAAAATCATTGCGAGATTCTGAGTGAAAACACAACTTTTTAGACTACGCCAAAAAAATCTAACTAAAATATTTCCAAAAAACTCACTAAAAACAGAGACGCGGAGCCAAGCGCCGAGGTTGACGTTGTTTGGCACTTTACGGCGGCGGGCTCACATGGTGGATAAATCACCTAGTGGGGAGTATGAATGAGGAGTGGCAGGGATCTGGATTGCGGATTTGCTTGAGTTTTTTGCAAGTTGGTACTTGGTGTTTGTGTTTTAATGGAAAGTAGAATCTAACATAATAATAGTTTCAGGGAAAACCAACAAATCCATTCCAGTTTCAGCATGGAATGGAATTTTAAAATAATGGTTTCATGATGACTTTCTGTTCGTAATTCCCGGCGCCGCATTTGTGTGTATGAAATGTAAAAACCATAGCTAATAAAAGGTTTGATAAGGGCCTTTCAAAATACTTTATTTCTACTATTTTACACTTGCAATTTGACAAAGAGGTTGTACACAAGCTGACTGATATTATCTACTCAGTGGTATTGGCCACTCTTAGAAATGGCACTTCTGCTTTTTATGTGTTTATGGATCGATCCGTGACCACTATGTCCATTGGACATTTCCCCCATACATACATATATATATAAATTATTTTATTATAAAAATAATACCAATTTTTATTTTAATTAAAAAAGATGGTACATATAATATTTAACATCATTCCATCACAAAAGTTTATATATTTTTTATTTGTTTATCCTACATTAACTAGAATACAACCCCATTAGAAACCTAAATTAAATTATGAAAAAAATAACATAATATTGTTATCTATTTAAAATATCTAATTGAAAAAAAGAAACTTTAGAAATTTTCCATTCAAAATCTCTAAAACTATTTTGAACATCTTCTTTTATTGGTGGTTTACAATTCTCTTATGAAGCATTATTGTAAGGTTTCTATTTTTGGTTTTTTAATCAATAAAATCACTATATGCATATGAAATTGTTATAAATGGTGATTCATGCATATCGAAAGGTTTTTATTTATAATAAATAAAAAAAATTAAAGGAATCTAAAATTTTAGGTAAGTAAAGCTTGTTTTGATTTTATAAGATTTAGAATTGATATTTATTTATACTTGACATAAGTTACATTTATTTTTGGGACAATCAAATAATGTATTGTGTTCAAATTCTGAAATTATGTCTACCTACAAGGCATATAATAGTTGGAAATATAGTGTATTGTTAATAGTTGGAAATAGAGTGTATTGTTAATAGCTAGAAATAGAGTGTATTGTAAATACACTCCTTGTGTAGAGGTAGCTAGTTCAAAATCCAATGAGTTTAACTAACAAAAAAGAAACTTTGAATTATGTTTGGGGTAGGGAATCTAAGTCGTTAAAATCACTCAAGATCTAGTTAACAAAAAAAAACTTTGAATTATTTCCAATATCCATTGTCCATGGGGTGGGGCATCTAAGCCTTTAAAGTCACTCAAGGTCTAGCTAAGAACAAAAAAACTTTGAATTATGTCCATTATCCAGTGTCCATGAGGTAGGGCATATAAGCCTTTAAAGTCACTCAAGGTCTAGCTAACAAAAAGAGAAACTTTGGAATATGTCCATTATCCAATGTCCATGGGGTAAATAAAAAACTTTGAGTTATAGTAAGACATCTAAGCCATTAAAATCACTCAATATCACACCAAACCTAGGCCACATCCATTAAAATCCTTGAAATCCAATCATGCTAAGTAAATTTAAATTAAATTGCTATTATTATTATCACCATTATAAATATTTGAAAAAATATATTTTTATATTTACAATATAAGCAAAATAATTGAGAAACATATATTATTATTATCACCATATATATTTCAAAATTATATTTATGTCTTTAGAATGCAAGCAATTGAGAGACAGGTCCTTCAAGAGTTTTTCACACCATAGGTTTTTTCATATTTCATATTTTTATTTTTATTTTTTTTGAACATATGTTTTTCCTTAATTATATGTGGATAGGCATGATTATTTTGGAATACAACTTCCAAAAAATTAATTTAATTATCAATAATTATTAAGTGGATGGTGGGGATTCAAATTCTATGGAATATTCTAAAATAAGTAGTCACAAATCAAAGATTGATATTTGTCTCAAAAGTAGTTGTGCATTTTTTGTCCTTTTAATTAAAAATATTAACTAAAAAAAAATGCCATACGAACATGTGTGATATGATCACGAGTTATCGTTTTTTGAGCATGTGGTATTAATAAACCATGATATTATAACAAAACTTATTTATAAATTACGAATGTTTATGGTAAAGCTCGGATATATATATATATATATATATATATATATATATATATATATATATATTCTTTTTATAATGAGTAATAATATATAAAATAAAGTGTTAATTTAATTAATTTTTATGATTTTTCTTAATCTTGGTAATGTGAGATGTATAATGAGGTAAGTATTTTGATGTTTATTTGTATTTACCATCCATTTAATATATATGGCTATGCTAGTGTAAATAAATGTTTTTCTTTTTTTTCTACATCATAGTTCTATTCATTCATCAAAAAAGTACACTGGTGTCAAAATGTAGGCAGTCTCACTCCAACTAGGTTTCTTGACTACAGCTAGCATCATATAGCATAAAAACAAAAGTACAACTAGAGACATAATCCACAACTGAGGAGTCCAAAAGCACAAATAAAATAAGTAGAAAACCTGTAACCATGCTCAGTCATAAGAGGTAATAGATGCAAGATTATCCACTCTAGTCCCTGGAGGAGGAGGGGGGCAATAAGGGCACTAGAAGTGCTGCTCGAAATGAGCCATCCATGACTCCTACTTTTCCACTTTCACAGTTAGGAGATTCTGACCATGCCAGACCACCACGAAACTCTCCCGAACATGATATTTAAAATAATGCAATTGGTTGAGTGTAGCAATGATCGCATCATGTTCTTTCCTCCTAGCCTTATCATGACTTTCCAAACGATCCAGGACAAACTGGACCAGGTTCTGATAACCCTTAGAGCAACATTGTCAACTAACATCCCCGACTCACCAAGTTCAACGTTTCCTACCTCGTCCACTGATGCAACCCCTACGCGACACATTGTCCAGCTTCTCGATCCCCACTGCTTGCCCACCATGGGTTGCTTTCGAGCCAACCTGATCACTATTAACCACGAATGTTGAATAGAGATTAAATCATTTCAACTTATCTCAATTTCTGAATTTAATCAAATATTTCCTTAGATCATATAACTCTCAGATGGTTTTGTATATATTTTAATGTGATTTTATTAAATAATAGTAATGATTTATTACACAATAATTAATAAAAATTAATAATATTAATTGACAACAAAATTATACTAATAATCACAATTAATAATTATACCCATAAGCTTGTCTATTTTAGAATAGGGCTTCTAGAATTCTAACTTAATTATCAATACTTATTGGGTGGATGGTAGAATTTAACCTCCATAGAATATTCTTAGTAGTATACACAAATCAAAGATTGAAATTTATCTCCAATAGTTATGTCATTTTTTCTCTTTTAATTAAATTAATTAATTAAAAAAATGTATGAACAATTGTCATATCAAATGAGTCATGTTTTTTTGAGAATACTGTATTGATAAACCATGGCATTAGCCCATGGTATTGTAATAAAACCTATTTATAAATTAAGGATCTCCATGGTAATTTGACAGTAAGCCTTCATGGATAAAACTCTTGTTCCATGTGTATATATAATAATAATAATAATCATCATCATCATCATCATCAGGGAGACAATAGGTGGAGGGATTATCTTTCACTCTGAAAAAGAAAGGGAGATATAGTTTGTTTGGGGGCTAGAGGTTTCATCTAATAACTAGACTGAATATTTAGCATTGCGGCAAGGTTTGGAGTTGACACTCTCTAAGGGAATTCATCATATGATGGTTTTTTGCGATTTGATGATTTTTATTCCATAGGTGAGGAAATCCAAAAGAAATTTTGAGCAGATCTTAGCCCCTATTCTACATTGAATAAGTGTTCATTTGATAAAATATGAAATGATTGAATTCTTCCATGTCATGAGACATCTTAACACGGTGGCAGACCCCCTAGTCAATCAAGGAGTCTGAGGAGTATTTAAATTACATTTTGTAAATCATATTGTGATATTTTGTAATATTTCACAATTACATTTCCAAACTTTATGGATATTGAAACTTTATATAATTTTCCTATATAATATACGAGAAAGAAGGGAAAACGGTTGGATTCTGAAACAAAGTGATTTTTGTCTATGTGTGATCAAATTATTTGAACTTTTACAAGTCCCAAGATGACTAGAATATTATGATCAATGATGCACAGATTTTTGTGATGGTGTGCTCATTATTTTTTCTTCAGTTACAGTTTTCTTTCTATGTGATTTCAGTTTATGTTTTATCATCATATTTTAAATAATATTATGTGACAAAATTCATTATTTTAATTCTTTGGTTCATATAGTTTAAATATCTTCACTCTTTCTACTAAAGCTTGCAGGATTCATGTTTCATGCCCTACTATAGTAAATTATTATCTCTTTCTACTACCATCCAAATGATGTTTTGTCTACATCTTTCCATATACCTTGCCTCTGTCCATATTGATTCATATAATCAATGTCTTGGTAACTGAAATTAAAACCTAATTTGTTGACTCCATTTCCCAATGGATTAATTGCTTCATCCCAACCAAACCCTATTTAAGGACATCCCTACTAAATATCTAGTCATTGTTTAAAGACACAATTTGTTGCTAAGCTTAGTGATTAGATTTTCAGAGAGATCCCTCTCTATATTCTAGTGTCTATACTTCAATATGTAATATTGGTTTGAAAAGGTTACCTTAGGAATTTCTCTGTTACATCCAACAAAAAATTTTGAGTGATAACAAGTTGTTGGTTCCAGGTGGCTGTATAAGGTGAAACATGCAGTTGATGGTAGTATGGAGAAGTACAAAGCCAAATTTGTCACTAAATGATTCTCACAGGAGGAGGGGGTTGATTATAAGGAGACATTTTCCCCTGTATAAAGATACTCATCTATCATGACCATACTTGCATTGCTAGCACAATTGCAGGGGAGGATCGACCAAATGGATTTTAAAATTTCCTTCCTTAATGGATGTGTTGAGGACGAGATATACATTGAGAAACCTGAGGGGTTTGAGTCCTTTAGAAGGGAGACACAAGTGTATATGCTCAATAGATCCCTCTATGGTATCAATGGGCACCTCATTCTTGGTACACTCGCATAGATAATTATCTCAGTGGATTTGGCTTCACACTAAGAGTGAAGCAGATGCCAATCTCTACGACACTATGGTAGATGGAAATTTTCTCATGTTAGTTCTCTATGTGGATGATTTGATACTAACTCAAGATGACAGGTTGATCTAGTCTTGTAAGGGGGACCTTGTAAGAGAGTTCGAGATGAAGGATACAGGTTTGATGCACTACTTCCTTGGCTTGGAGGTGTGGCAGGGATATGGAGAGATATTTGTTGAACAACAGAAGTACAACTTTGAAATCCTTCAAAGAGTCCATATGCAGGATTTCAAACCCATTGATACTCCTCTAGGTACTAACCATAGGAAAGAGGATTCTTCTACAGGAGAGGCAGTAGATGACACTATCTACAAATAGCTGGTGGGGTCCTTGATGTACTTAGTGAACATAAGGCTCGACATTTTTTTTTTTGTGAACTAGCTTAGTCAGTTTATGGTGGAGCCTACTAATGATCTGTATATGAAAGCTTGAGAGTTTATGGTGAAAATTGCAAGTATAATAATTAGAGTTTTTAAACACTTATGTCAATTTAATTAACATATTAACATGCTATAAGACTTATTTTTTACAGAAAATAAAGACGGCATCAATACCATAATAGTACACACAATACAATAAATGATGAAGGAGTTCACCTATCTTGGGCTACATCTCATGTTCTAGCTTCCAATGTGTGTTGGTGTGTTTAGTGCACAAGTGTACTAAAACACAGGTGCTTGATAGAAGTGATTTCTAACCTACAAGCAACGGTCAAAGGGAAAAAAGAGTTATTAGATGGTTAGTGGAAACATACTAACATGTAGAAAAACTAGTTTATGGAACATAACATGCTACACATAAGAAGAGGAAATAAAACAACAATAAAACATAAACACAAGCTCAATTGATTCAAACGAGTTAATAATCCGAACAGAAAACTAATCCCCTCTTATTAGCTGCTATTATTAAAGAAGCGATAGAACGTTACACACATGCAGTGAGTCCTTAGAGATATGGAGCTCTAATTCCCAAGGCAAGGATGGTTTTCCCCTTGAGCTGGTCTGCAGGCCTCTCTCTTCTCCTCGAATGAGTGAATGGATGTCGAACACTTAGTGAACTTCCCCTTTGTGATTGAGATGTTGGATGGCCAAAAACTGAATCCCTTCACTTTATTGCTGCTGGGACAACACACTGTTGGTTTTCTCATGGGAAATTTGGCTAGTATAACAATATGTTCTCATTTTGTTCTTCTCATGGTGGAATTTTATAGGAAAAATTCAAATCCTTCTTCCCTCTCTTGGTAGAATTGTGGATAGTTACCCAAGAGTGGGGGTTGATTCCATTGTGTGCTCACTTGAGGTCTCAAGGTGGCTCTAGGAAGCTATCCTTGGGTGGAATCAAGTGGAGAATATTTTCCTAGAGTGTATCAAGTGGTCCTGGATGGTGACCTTCCACCATGCTTAGGATTGCACAACTTATCAAGGGAAATCTGCAGATACTAGCACATCTATTGACAAATAAAAATGCGCGTGGAGCACACTTTGCTTGTGTGTTTTGCGCCAATTTGATAATTTTGCCTCTTGACATTAGATATTTTTAAATTTTCTATATTCTTTAATGTTTCTCAGCCCTATAAATCCTTCTTCTTGACATTTTATGATTTATTTTTCTTTTCTGGTTTTCCAGTGACAATAGTTGCCCCCTAATGTGTGAGGTCTAGGAAGAAATGTATAGCCAAAATACACTAGTTTTTGTTCTATATAACCCATGTCGAGAGAGAGAGAGAGAGAGAGAGAGAGAGAGAGAGAAAGACCTGCGTGCAGCCCAAGGTTGGAGACCCCTTACTATGAGGAAAAGAGGGACCATGTTCTATTGGAAACCTAGAAGAGATAGTATAATACAATAAATACGTTTTTCTATACGAGGCGGGCATGTCCCATTATCGTGATGCTTTGGCTAGTTAAAAAGCCTATCTGACAGATAAAGGTTATGTTTGTGTCACTTATATGGTAGTGATCTACTGATTTGGTTGATGATGACGATTTTTGACGCCCTCAGGGGTGTTTTTTTTTTTATGATAATTTGAATGTAGTGTCCACATGCATAATCTTGGTATGGCATATAAATTCTCATTGTATGCATGGGTGTCAAACTGGGACCTTCCCGTGTAAGCGTTGCTGAAAGAGATGCTTATAATGGCATACGTCTTTGATGAATTCGAGCAAAGTGCAATGGTTGTGAAGTATAATACCATCTTGACATGAAAGCTTGCATTATAATCGAATGTCAGGAGGATCGATGACATCTATGGGCAATGATGATTCCCACAGTGCCATTCGAGGATGCCCCTATTGAGATGAGGAGCCATCCAAGGTACTGCTTCCTTTTTGGAGAATGGTTGTTGAAGTCGACAAAAATGAAGCCTCAACCGAACGAGAGAGCTATTGATGCAAGGGACTAGGGTCTCTGATATGACAGGTTTAACATAGGCATGATGGAAAGAAATGACTGAAAATGGATGATGGGAGTTCAGTGGCCCAAGGTCAAATCTTGATAAAACAACATGGGAATAGTCATAACAATTTCTGACGAGGAAAGCCCTGGAATCGATAGGACATCCAGGGTGGATATATGTTGGTTATGAGTGCCGTGGTAGCATTGCGTGAAAGGTGTGAAGTTCCAACTAAGGGTGATTAGGGACTGCTACCATGAGAGAAAAATGGGTGGATGGGTGGGGGATGTTCTCCTAAAAAATATCTGTACACTTTCCAAAATAATAAAAAATGGGTTTGGATTGTACAAAACATGGAGACGGGTGCCCCAAAAACATAAAAATGATCACTCATTGATGATGTGAGGAAGGTGTTTTTGCTAAGGGTGGGGGCCCCATTGGTTAGTCTCGATGAGGGGATGATGAAGCAGATGGAAAATAACATAGATGGGCTATGCTGATGGAGGGATGGTAGGTTAAATGAGAGACGTGGTGGCGCGTGTTCGATCTTCTTGCAAAAATGGTAATCCAGGAAAGGGGTTTTATTTTGATATGGTAAAACTTGACTTGATGCATGGTGGATGGATAGTCATGAAGTGCTTCCCGGGCTGAGGTGATATGGCCATGGCATTATATTTTTTGATGTATGGTCTACTTTGAGTGATGGACACCATGGAGGGGGAGGCTCTACTGACCAACGAGGATGTTTATCATGTGCAAGGTGGGGAGATGATAAACATGGTCGGGTGTTTGGAACCTATGGTTGATTTCTTGTGGAGAAATGATGTCAGGATATGAAAATTTTCTTAGGTAATCTATCATGGTGAGGGTAGAATGATACATACTCTAGACTGATGATATCCAAGCGTTGCGTTTCTAATGAACAAATTATGTCAATTAGTAGGCACACTTGAGGGGTATAAGTGTAGTGGTAAGCATTGTGGTTGCCTTGATAAAGTGATCAGGAACCATATGCATAGAGATTCTAGGTCTGGGCATTTGGTGACCAAATGGTTGTGTGCGTTGCACAACGCATAGGTTGGTATTCTCCGCGGAGGGCGAGTGGGGGTAGCTAAGGGTTCCCTAACCAGTGCTTTTCTACTGACAGGAAGAGAATGGACCTGCTTGTCACATCCTCTTGCATTTTCAAGCTATCCATGGATTTTTTTTCTGAGTCGTCTTCTAGGGAGAGGCGGACTATGGTCCTGCATAGACTGGTTAGTGCTAAGCGAAATTGAGGGATGTAATGACGATGGCGTAATGGTTGATCCCCACCACATATCTGACATAAATGTTGTATTTCTAGAAGGTCGACATGGTATACTACATTAACTGGATACCATCGTTGAAATAATTCCAGAGTTGCACATTCGGCGATGAAATGATCTCGTTCGTCGCAAAGTGCACAACGTTGGATAGGAGTAGGAGGGGTGATCGAGAGTCTTTCTGGTCACTTTCGTGCCTCCTGAAGGTATAATATGACCTTAGGTTCATCTCCATTTGAATGCATGGGGGGATCCTCCTAATATGATTGTTCTAGGGCATGTAATGCATCCCTATATGCGGTATTTATGGACAATGATGAGTGTAATGCCCATAATTTTTAAAGATAGCACATGTGTGGTTGGTACATAATTCTTTGCCTTGTTTTTTTATGGTCAGTTCATTTTTTCGGGAACTTGTTGGCGCGATATTTATTTTGGAGCTGAGGAGCGGTTTTAATTCGTCCAACTCCGGGCAGATATGGGTAGGGTGGCCTACTATGTCACACACTGCACAAGGTTGTAATTCCCTTGGTGTGATGGTGTTTTCTACCTTTTCCCTCTATTATGCGTTTTCTTGGTCGCTATAACCGGATTTGTGATGGGATTTTCCTTAAACGGTATAGTTACGACGGTTTCCTTAATAGGTGGGACCTCATCAGGAGTGAGGGGGGTTCATCTTGTAGAGGTGATACCCGTGCTTCCTAACATGGTAGGTGGGACCAAGTACTAGACTGGTATTGCAAAAGATATGTTTGGTAACACTATCGTTGCCAAAACTTGTTGTGACACAAAACCAGGTGGAGGGTATAGAAAATGAGTTTGGGAGATGGCGTAGGATAGAGAGGCCATCGTGCCCGAGGCCTCGGTTTCGTTACTGCTATTCTCTGTCTCCTAGTTGGATTCTGTGCTTGATGTAGACATCATGCACACCACAACCCTAGTGATATCAGCGAATTATTCTGGTATGACAGAGGGATCTCCTAGGAATGATCCGAGGATAAACGACAATTTGAATTGGCCAGGGCCATATTCTTGGTATCGTGTGAGTGTTTCAGCAGATGTGTCCACATAGGGTAGAACGACATTAGCATTAGTCAGGGGTCTCTTTTCATGATACATCAATTGGTCGATGGTAATGATGTGGTCATCATGGAGGAACATCATGATTCAGAAGACGGAGGATGCTATGGCAGACATGGTGTACATATAACTCTGCCCAAGGAGTATATTGTAGACTAGTTGAGCGTCTAAGACCTTGATGTCTATAAGAATCGTATTTTCGATGAAGTAGACTGGACTGACACTGGTATATGGAAGGCAACCAATGAAGGAAGCCTGGGGGTGTCTTTATCTAAGTCAAAAGTCATTAGGCATGAATCGACAGGGTCGATTGCACCTAACGTGGAAAGTAAGGCTTTCCTTTGATTTGGGCAAGATTGCAGGACTTCCAAAGCCGACATAGTAGCGGGAGATTGAGCTAAATCATCCATGATGCTATAATTATGGCCCACTTTGGAGTGGTGTCCTTCTCGTCTTGTTGGTCCCTTAGCCATGTTTGGCAAAGATTCAATAAGAATTTTTTATATAATCAATAGTGTCGTAGGTGCACTCGTGCTATCCCCTGACGAACTGGTGTCTAGTGGGGTATCATAACTTCGATTTCGTGTTTGAAAGAACATTTCCTCACCAGTCATATAGATTTCGTTGTTGTTGTTTCCATAATCTTCCGGGGTTGTTTTTTGTTGTTGGGTACTAACTACCACTTGGTGGGGGAATGGCTCCCGCATTACAGTTTCTTGCTGTGTAGGTCCCCCTTGTCCTTGGTTACCCTGAAGCTTCTTCATCTCGGGGAGTCGGGACATTGATGAGTGTAATGACCATACTCATCACAAATTTCACAAGAGTGGTTGGTCCAAAGATTATCCCTCTTGTTCTGCCCTTGGGAGTTACTTGGCTCCTGGTTTTTATTTCGGTTGGGGTTGCCCCTAGCCTGATATCATGGGGGACGCCCTTGGTTATTTCCCCCTTGTTCAAGATTTATCTTTTGTTTATTTTTTGGATTTTTCCTTTCCATGTTAGGAGGATAACTAGGATTCTCCTGGTTGTATGACTGGCATGGTTGGGCCTAGGAAGGTTGCAAAAAGTTCACTGGTGCATTATTTTGCATTGGTGGGTTTTGTGCTGGGAAGTGGGGATATTGAGGTCCCTGTCCTTGTTTTTTAAATGACTACTGTGGGGAGCTCTTTCATCAACATTTCTAGCTGCATACTAGGTCCCATGTGCGAGAGGGTATGATCCTCCTTATTGATGATGGTACGATGACAACCTACTGATCATGTTCTGCAAATGTGCATAATGACTCGGATGGTAGCCTAGTTGCGGGATGCTCTTGTTACGATCATATGTGTAACCAGGGTATGGATTTCTGCTACCTAGGTGATTTTGGGTTAGTGACCCTATCAATTCGTCTGCAATGTTCGACGCGCTTGGAAATTCTTTATAAGTTTGTAGGCGCGGGGTGCTAGCTAGGATGTTATAGATGTATCCTTACTGAGTGCATATCAACTCGAGTTGTTGGGCTTTGATAATAGAATCCTCTTCGAAAGTTGGTCCTTGAGTTGCCACATCCTTCAAAATCTCTACTGTGAGAGTTTTCAGGAATAGGTCCAGGTAAACTTAATCATCAAGTTTGTCTTTACACAGACTTCGACGTTACCACCATTCATGGAGATGGTCTGAGATATGGACGTATGGAATTTGTATAAATGCGTCAGTAACTCCATTCCTGAATCGTGGTGGATGGGTAGCTGGAAATATGTGAGGAACATAGTAGTGAGGGCACTAAAGGTTCCATGTGAAGCAGAAGGTTGCTCCACATACCATTTCATGGCTGGTCTGGTTAGGGTGCATTGAAATAGTCTTAACCAAATAGTATCATCAATAATATTATTCTAAGAACACCATAGGTGGAAAGTCATTACATGGTTTCCATGTCTTCCACCTGCTTCCCTTTGAAATTTGGAATGTATGAAGGGAGATTTTTGGGCATGGGGGGCCAAGTGGGATTGTGTGCAATGGGGTCATTTATTAACTTTGATAGATCAAGTAAGTTTAAATATGCTAAGAAATGTTACTGAGTGTTTAGCACCATTGTAGACTATGAAAACATAGGGTTATGTTGTGTATGGGGTTTTTCTATGATGTACACGGTTGTTTGTTCTGTTGGCTCCCCGAATGGATAGTGCTCCTCTACGCTTTAGGGGTTGTGGGAGGAGTGTTCTGTGGTGACCCTGAGGGGGTTCCCACCAGTGTGGTGTTGGGTGACCTTTGGGGGTCCCAACTAGACGCCCTGATAAAGGATGAACTGATAAGGGTGGCGGTGTTTTTTCCTTGACGCCTGAATGGCGAAAGACCTAGAACTCGTCCCTCTAATGGCGGGAGGTCAAAAAAACATCTAGATCGATGAGGTCACATTGGGTCTGTTATGGTGTCGAATATGTTTGATTTTGGAAATATTTTTTGGTTTTATGAGAGGATAGAGATTATATATCAAAGAAAAAAGTTATCGCATACATAAAACAAAGCGAAAATAAAAGGTTAATTTCCCTTTAGATTAATCCTATGTGATTAGTCAATAAAAAAAAAAGGTTTTTGTTGTTTTACATGTGCTACTCAAAAATCCTAGAAGGCCTAATCGTCCTCACACTCTCAATTGAAACTGGGCCTTGCAAAGATATCTTCTGGTGGGTACTGGGGCCAATGTCCCGAAAGAACTGACGATGCTTTCTAGTAGCCGAAGAATCGACCAAGGTAATGGAAAGATGATCTAGTGCTGCTTGCACCGTCACTTATAGGGAAGGATGCCCTAGATTTGGCCACTAAGTACTGTCATCTCACGTGAGCGTTCGAGTCTTGATATTCTTGGTATTCAGCTGCTAGTACTAAGCACTAGCTGGGTCAGGCAGTCCCAAATAGTACCACACGCACTGGGCCTAAGCCTAACTCCCTCTGAATCAGGTCTCTGTGGCGCTCGGGTATTATTTTTGTGGGCAGATAAACAAGTGTAAATATCCCTATAAAGTCAACTTCTATGTTTCAATAATGTAAACTGACCATGACTGCTTATTGGATGCCTACCCCCAATGGTCCTAACCTGAACTATTAATTATCTTGTGGCCCCTGTGAGGAGATTTAATGAGTTCAATTATGGCTAGTTTTAAGGTGCCTTACTTTGCTTATGGTGTGGCAATTTGTGTGGGAAAGTATACAATCATAATGTTTGTAGGATGCGGATATGCGATGATCCTTTACACTCCTTCATATTTAAACTATGTTTTGATTATTCGTTTCAAAAATAAAATGATGTGCGGATAATGGGCCGCTTACAATTTTTCCTATTGGACTAAATGTTGGACTAAAGGGAGATGGAAAAATATCAAAGAGATCATTCATATGCATGCCCAGGGTCACCAAGAGGTGTAAGGGTAGAAAATATTACTTGCCTTCTCAGATAATTTGATCCTAGTCCCTGTTCCTAATGCAAAATTTAAGCTAAAATTAATGCAACGACTAGGATAAAACAAATGGAAACTAGCTAAGCATGCATGGGTATGGGCCACTTACTCCTTGATAATTACCTACGTGTTTGGTGTCTACTATAAATAAATAAGTTCATTCAGATAGCATGGGTGGATTTTAGCCACTAACTTGCCTCCTAATAAAACTATGTGAATTTGTGACAATAAACTAAAGATTAGAACTATGCAAATAGATAAAATAAAGTGTAGCTAAAAACATGTCCTAACAGTCAAGGGAAATAAAAACACAGTGTTGGAAGATTTATTCTGGGTTGTCAGTCACTTTACACTTGCAAAAACTGAATAAAACTAATGAAAAAATGGCTCATTGGTTTCTGCGCGGAATTTTTCTACACAGGCGTGTGACTCTGCACGCTTGTCTGAGCTAAACGCGCACGGACCGACACGTCTGTCTGTGTTGAACGCACACACTTTTCCTGAACACAAAAATTCCAAATCTCCTGAACTAAATCTCTTCACAGAGGGTGAATGAGAGAATTTGTGGAATAGGAGAGTTGGTCTTGCAACAATCTTGAGCATAAAAGAGGTTCTGCAAAAACACAACCACTTAGCTTAAGAGGAAAAATAAGTGGAGTCACCAATCTTGTGTTGGTGTGTTTAGTGCACAAGTGTACTAAAACACCGTTGCTTGATAGGAGTGATTGCTGACCTACAAGCAATGGTCACAGGGAAAAAATAGTTGTTAGATGGTTAGTGGAAACATACTAACATGTAAA
Organism: Pinus albicaulis; assembly: GCA_034641835.2. Lineage (NCBI taxonomy): Eukaryota > Viridiplantae > Streptophyta > Pinopsida > Pinales > Pinaceae > Pinus > Pinus albicaulis. Next base: position 1,558,814,326 of record CM076575.1, read on the forward strand.
AAAACTAGTTTATGGAACATAGCATGCTACAAACAAGAAGAGGAAACAAAACAACAATAAAACATAAACACAAGCTCAAATGAGTCAAATGAGCTAATAATCTTAATAGAGAACTATTCCCCTCTTATTAGCCGCTATTAGTAAAGAAGCGGTAGAATGTTACACACTTGCAGTGAGTCCTCAGAGCTATGGAGCTCTAATACCCAAGGCAAGGAGGGCTTTCCCCTTGAGATAGTTTGTAGGCCTCTCTCTTCTCCTCAAATGAATGAATGGATGCAAGAAACTTGGTGAACTTCTCCTTTGGGATTGAGATGTTGGATGGCCAACAACTAAATCCATTCACTCTATTGTTTCTGGGACAACTCACTGTTGGTTTTCTCCTGGGCAATTTGACTAGCATAACAATGTGTTCTCATTTTTTCTTCTCATGGTGGCATTTTATAGGAAAAATTAAAATCCTTCTTCCCTCCCTTGGTATAATTGTGGATAGTGACCCAAGAGTGGGGGTTGATTCCATTGTGTGCTCACTTGAGGTCTTAAGGTGGCTCTAGGCATCTGTCCTTCGGTGTCCTCAAGTGGAGAATATTTTCCTAAAATGTGCCAAGTGGTCCCGAATGGTGACCTTCTGCCATGCTTAGGACCGTGCAGCTTATCGAGGGAAAGCCGTCGAGACCAACGTGACTATCAAAGAAAAATGTGCATGGAGCACACTTTGCCTGTTTCTTCTGTGTGCAATTTGATAATATTTCCTCTTGACCTTAGAGATTTTTGAATTTTCTAGATTCTCTAATGTTTCTCAGCCCTGTAAATCCTTTTGCTTGAAATTTCATGATGTCTTTTGCTTGTCTGATTTTCCAATGACAACACAATGTTGGGCCTCTTTCATTATGCTCAAAAATATGTGTTTACATCAAGTTATAATGCTCATAATGATAAAACAATGTCTCCAATGACTCCATAACTGTTAAAAACCCCTAGTTGGGCTCTTTCTACACTCATAAAGGTCAAAAATTAACTGAGTTATTCTCCAATGAAGTTTTCTACTAACTATCCTACAATTTGCACTTCTCTACAATCTTTTCTAACATTTTTGGCTTTTGCGGCCACGTGGAGCGAAAAATTCACCCCGCACTGGTGATATTCCCATTGCACCGGGTGAAAATTGTCACCACTTTCAATCTCCTCGGTTGACCATAAACCCATTAAAATGGCACCAAGTGGCTTTCTCCCAACTGTTGGATGCAAAGTTTTTTTTTACCATCATTTTTTTCGGAACTCGTGTTGTTTGAATATGGTTGAATCTTGGTATGGGTTGGTGTTGGATTGATGGGGCCTAGACCTAGGTTCAAATATGGTTTCACAAACCAACAAAACCCACTATTACTGGTCCTTTTGACAATGATATGCTTGCGCAGATCCAAGTCTCACTTGAGGCAATATAGGGGGATGCTTGAAGCAGGTTTCTGCATCCATAGGAACAATGGACTATGGCTTTAGGGCTTCGCTTCCTTTTGATACTTGGTAGAGCTTCACAGAGAAAATATATCAACTATACCATCGCCATTCAGCACATCTATTATACTCACTTGTATACTTTATGATGTTACATATTCAAGCATAAAACAATGTAAAAAACCATAAACAGAACTTCTCTGTGCAATTATAGATCAAAACCCTTACTTAGAATAGATAACATAGAATGAAAGTAAAGAAAATACATCAACTCAAAGCATTGATCTGTCTTCAAAAGTACTTCATTAATGATCAGATCTTTCTCATACAATCAATTCCACCCTGCGCACTCAGCTACAGGGGTCTGTGCACTCAGCTGTAGAATTCCTAAGGTCTTGGTGCACTCAGTTGCAGGAGTCTTTCTTCTAACCCAAAAATACAGACTCAGACTCAAAACAATGTTACATCCAAGTGAATCTCATCAATTCTATTTTCCAAGTTATCTTCGAGATCTAGCCTAGATTCCTTATATAGTATTTTACATAAAAATACCATGGTCTAAAAACCATGGGCATAGTTTCAACATTCACAAAATATTCCCATCTCGTTTCAAAATAAGGGGCTTTGACCCACCCCAAAGCCCCTAAGACTAAAATTTACTTGGCATTGTGCACTCCGCTCCTTGCTCCATAGAGTCTTTCTCTAACTTTCTTCTTCGAGGGGTATTGTGTCCAATAAGCCCCCAACACAAAATTGTGACTCCTCCCAAGGCACAATGTTGGTGCACCATCTATATTTTCTTTAATGCCACTCAAGTCATCCTTCAAGGGTGGAATTACTTCAGCACAGTGCTTTTCAAAATCTCGAACCTCGCTAAGCATCTTCTCGGTAACTGGCCTGGTTGTTTTCTGCTAAAATCCTCTTTGTTCCTGGCGTAGTGCTTTCAACTTCTTTTCTATAGTTTGGAAAAGCTGACTGACCTCAACTTCCCATGGCTTCATTATAGCTGTAATGAGCTGCACCTTCTTGTGCAACTCATAAATCTACTCCTGTAATAATTTACCCTCTTAGAGATGGGTATATAACTGCATCGACACTAAGGTCTTTGTTGTGACCTTAATCGGGTCCATATTTTTTAGATTCTCAAGAACTTCTACTTATGTCTTCTACACTTAAGGGTCCTCCTGCAGTGAGGCACATACATGCATGACATATATGAATATGTGCACCCACTTAAATAGTGGATTCAATTTGTTGAGTGGTAGCCTTGAGATCTGTTGTGCGCTACTCCCAGATCTCTGGTAGAGTGGAAGGCTGCAACTGTAGTTGTAGATAAATTATATTCATATGTAATTTGAGGCACACTTCATCGACCTTGGCTTTGGAGTCCTTTATTGTGGTCTCAAGCTTGGATAATTTTTCCTATAGAGTCGTTGTTGCCTGAATTTGGAGCTCTGGTAGCTCACTTCAAGCCTTAGAGTTGGTGTCCTCCAGCTTCCGTTTGTGTACAGCCTCAAAATCGTGCTCTTGTATAGAAATTTTCTTTTCATCAACCATGATCTCTCTTTCCTTTAGGAAATCTTGAATAATTAATAAGGCACATTTTTCTCTTATTTGTAAAACCTTAGTGACACCTTTGTGGAACTCATGCAATGTCTGTAGTGGTAGTGCAGTGAGGTTAAGTCGTGTGTTCTGCCAGTGCATTGCATGCTTCATCTGCTCTGCAGTATCAAAAAACAATGTGCCTGTATGGATCGACATCACGCAGGTATCATTGGATAGCGTCAGTGCATGAATTTTTGTGCTTGCACCTGTTTGTGCCCCGCTCACTTGAGTCAGTGTTGCTTGCAGCCTGCTCGCTTGACTCACGCTCATCTAAACCTGCGAGTCTCTTAGGCCCTTATGGATGTCTACCAACACCTTCTTGTATTGTTCTTCAATATTAACCCATAGGTGCTTCATGACATTCTTGAAAATATCTCCTATTTCGTTGAGGTCCCCCTTAGTGACGACCATTGCTTTCGGGTCTGCGGACCTATTAGACTCCACCTTCTTCCTCGCGCCACACTTCTGTAGTTGTCCCCTCTTGGTAGTAAAAGAGGAGGGGGGATCATATGGATCCATAATTGTGTCATCGCCCCCTCCAGTCTTGACAATCTCCGTCTCTATCCGAAATTCAACTTCTGTCTTTGTACTGGGCATGAATGTAAATTTACTTTACAACTTTTCGGTGTCCTTCTTTCCCATCTTTATAGGGTACTTCACACCGCTCGTTCCTAATTGCTCCATGCCCTTAGTAAGCATAGTTAACTAATCGATTGGCATGCATTGATGATAGATTCAACATCCTCTTCTTCAATTAGGTACGACATCTTGTACCAGACCCTAGTGAGGTCCTTCTTCGCTTGAATATGAATGTGGTGGAAATCTTCTTTGAACTCCGTGACCTGACAGTATTTTTTCACAATACTTGGTGATAGCCATGTATTTTGGCTAATCACGGTGTGTAGACTCAATTCAAATCCAACCTAAAAAATTTTGTTCACCATGACCTTGGTTGGTTCCTTCGAATGCCATAAAAATGCATATCTGGCAGCCTCACACAAATTGGGGTCCGCCGTGGAGAAATTTGATTCCTCGAGCTCCCTCCTAACCATCAATGTTATTAATAGCATGATCCATGCTTAGTCGAACTACTTTACCTCATCTTGAGCTTCTCTACAATCTGAGACGAACTCACTACATAGATACCCCACCCAATTATAAACTACACCTTTGGCACACTCTGTAGCCAATGATATTATCGACTCAGAAACCTCCTCTATGGGACTCTTTATTATAATTTTCCCAACTAAAATGTGTGCGGAAAGGCACACCGATCTATCAGATATGGAGTTAATTGAATAATCTTGGGTTCCCTTCATCAGACTGAAATATTTCTTCATCGAGTCTGCGAGCTGATTGTCCTGATCTTTGCCTACAAATGCTTCTGTGGGGTCCAAGCCAAGGTAAGGAAGGGTCGTAGTCTTCCATATTAACATCAAGTCAATAGGGATATTCTTCCCTAGCCAAAATCAGTTGTCGTGCACTAATTCTAGTAGTTGGCATATACAAATAGTGTTAATTATAATTCTCCCAAAGTGTGACACATACAACATCTTGCGTATCCCTGCATTCTGGATTCCAGCTACCCACTTCATTGGCTCTAATCTTGTTATTCTACCTTCGTAGGTTTTTTGGCGCAAATACCATATTGGCTCGAACTTCTGGTATTTACTGTGATCGTTGAAGTCCCAATCATCCATACGTAGATGGGGTACATTTCTCAATAAATACCCTTCTACTGGCACCTCATCCAGAATCAATGGTGTAAATATCTTGTACTTAACTGCGTCTAGATCCTTTGTCAGCTTCTTAGCATATGGCTTCCATGGTGGGATATACAAAGGCAACCTAGACATAGGTTTGACCTCTTCGATATCGATTTCCTCAGGGGTGAATTCTTCTTCGTCGAACTCTTCGATCTCAAAAACCTTCTTCTACTAGTCTTGGGCCCCCTTACTCCTATGTTCCTTAGCTATTTTATTTTGGGGTGACATTCGCAGCACTGCCTTCTTTAGCTTTTTGGACGGAGCCGAGCCCCCAGTGGTCTGCTTCCTGGGCGACCTCATCCTTGTGCTATATGCAGGTGGCGTAGTCGTCATTGTGCATTCTAGATCTAACTAGATTGTGCATCCTGGCCTAACTCTAAGAAATTTATATTTCAGCACCTAAAATCTATATTCTGACATGCAGTGGCTCACTGATCACTCTTGAAAATACCAAATCTCACTTCTAAATCTTAGCACAGAAAGTGTGCAAATGTGATGCCTAATTTATAGAGAAATTAAAATTAAAACTCCATGATTTCTTTTAGATACTCCTCGTAAATGTAGATTTCGTGGAAGATACACCCAGATATGCCTATTAAATGCATCCCTTCCGCTCCTTTTAATGACCAAGTCGTTGTTCAATCAACTGTTGTTGTTCCAACAATCACTTTTTGGACTAAATTCACCATACTTACCCATTCGACGCAGTTATGAATTCCTTAGTGTAGTTTCCTCCATCTTCTTCCTCTTTCCCCATTCTACGTAGCACTTCTACTGTGCCTAAGCTGCCCTTTGGTAGACTTTTTTAGATTCCTATGCTCTCTTTCAAGTAGGCACCTGCAGATCTCCCCTCCCAACATAGAATTGTTGACCAGGTATTTTAAACCAGACTAATTGTAACATTATTTGATTTTTTCCAACTACACAGCCCAATCAGGCTATACCAAAGTTCTTGGCTCAGTGATAATTCAGAATACTCTTGCTTTGTGTTCTTTAAGAACCTCATTAATACACTCCCATCCATCGAAAAATCCATAGGTCAATAAGAGATTTTCATTCATTGCATACCGATCTGTAGTGCCATGGGACAACTCATTTTTCAAATAACACTGTTGAGGTATCGTATCCCATTAATGAAAGAAGGAATGCACCAATTCAGGTTGAGGTTATTCACCCCAAGCAGTGGTCCAGTGAGATAAATGCTCGCGAGGATCATCTCTACCATTTTAATTCTTCGCGATCTTAGTGTCTACATGGCCAAATCTGAGTCTTATCGGTCTGCAAAACTCCTTCCATCCTTCTAAGTTGTCTCTGTGCGTAACCCACCATCGAGCCAGAGTGGACCTCAATGTGAAGTCCAATGCTTTGTATCTTTGTTCTTTTGGCACCATCTGTTAAAAGTATTCCAAAAATAAGACAACGTTCCCCGTTCCCTCAAAAAATGGCAAGTCACGCACCTCCATTGTGACATTGCGAAGTGATTTGGTAACCCTGTTACATCGATTTGTATTTACTTCATGTAAGTGATTCTTCCAATGCTCCAACTCTTCATCAGAGTCTGAAACACACAAACTATCGTGCTCCCAACATATTATTCCATCAGCAGTGGGGTAATCCAATCTCCATCCTGCACAATTAGCTTATATATCTGATCAATATCAGTGTCTCCATATTCGTGTTGGACAAGATCTATATAGCGCGGACCTTTAGAGGGATCCAATGGCTCAACAACTTAGGTACCATTCCTTTCAAATATCATATACCTATTCTTCATATTTATTATAGAATCTAGGTTGTAAGCCTAATCAAATCCAAGCAATGCAGGATATGGATTTCTATTGTCAACGATCTCAATAGCTTCAAAGTTGGCTAACATGTTTGCTCCATAAATATCTATGTTGAAGCCCTACAATCGGCCTATAGGAATGATCTTCTGCTTGTTTTCCATCCTCAGCTGAATCAGAGACCATTGCAGCTTAGGCCTTCCCATCCATTCCCATGTCTATTTTGGAAAAACATTGGTAGCTGATCCCAGATCCAAAATGAATTGATCCATCTCATAATATTTGATCTGCATAGTCAACCGCATCTCACAGTCGATTCTCTTCTTCTTTCTGTACACTTTGTTTACTATGAATTGTTCCAATCATGGATCTTCCTTGCTAGTGCAGTTATCTATCAACTCCTGAAACTCCTCTATAACCTTATGATCCCTTAGCAATTTCATACACGCTTGCAAAAGGGATTCCAAGATGGATGTATCAGCTTCCTTTGCTTCAGTGTTCTCCTCAGGCTTATTCTTTATTGAGAACAATTGTCTCTGCGTGGTTGATTTCGAAGCTTGAGGAGTCATAAGGTCTTACTTGATTCAATGAATGTATCTTTATCGCACTATATATTGAACCCAACATTCTTTTCTTCATCTTTCCGAACCCATGTCTCTGTCATAGGTTTCTTTCCTTCTGCATGGTCTTCTGCAGTATTCACACCACTGCGCATTACTATGTTAATGCCCGGATCTGTCTCCCATGGTTCATCCCTCATCATTTGTATGTTCTGAGCTGACTGTTAGTTGCGCTTCTCCTACATTTTAGCTAATAAAATGGGACAATATTTGATTTCATGACCAAATTCTTGACAATACTTACAAGAAGCTGCAGTAGGATTTTGACCATCCCTGGCAAAATATCCAGGCTGTTCGCAATTGTAACACATAATCTACCCTTGTTCATGAACAATACTTCCTCCTCGGTCATGCCCTCGACATTGGAGATCTCCTCATTTTTTTGACGAACCCAGAGCTTCTCAAAATTTTACTTGCATTCTATATGTGCCAGGACTATGCTGCATCATGAGATCATAACTTTGACAATGTTGTTCGTCATATCCCATCAAACTGCAATAGTTACAAAATAATTTCTTTGGCGATCTAATATATTTTTGTAGCAAATGAAAATAATCAGTGGAATGTTGGCCTGCAACTTCGCATATGCTACACCAAAAATTATGACGTACACGTGGCCCAGCACTCGGTCCAGGCTTCAATCAACTTGGCATCCTAGCACCCAAATAGTCCCTATAAACAGGGAAGTGCTCCTTATAGTGACCCTCCGCTTTGCACTTCATACACCAGACTTGCGATTTTATATCAGTCCTAACCTCCTTTCCCTTATTTAGATATTGGAGCTCCATACTCAGGCTTGCCAACTAAGTTTGAATATGTTGAGCTCGTACGCTAGTATCAGCTACTGGCAAAGCTTCGAGCTTCATCGCAATCCCTAACTCTTCTGCTTGGGTTGAAATCTTCTGTTGTGACAAAGGCAATCTGAGATGAGGCAACAACTCAGAAATAAACCATTATTTATGATTTTCGTCGAAGATATTGAAGCTTATTTGGCTTAGTAATGTCTCAAATATCTGGTCTACCTCCCACACAGTTTCAGTAACCAACTGCTTAATTTCTTTGATCTCTGTGATACACTGGGACTCCTTCCTTGAACTCAGCGTTCAATGTAGTCTTCGTATCATCCAATGTATCATTTGTTTTCATCATAGTATATTTCATATACAAGGATAATGCTCTGTCTTGCAGTGCTGTAAAAAACTACGATGTCTTCATGTTTTCATTCGTAATATTCTGCAAACTCCATATTAATTCTGTAACAAAACATAATTGTTTAGGATCATATGATCCCTTGAACACATGCATATTTGGTGGTTGGGCCATGGTGAATGGGGGAGGTGGAGGTGGAGGTCTAGGTGGAGGAATGAAATGGAGGAGAGTGATGATGGGGGTGGAAGTTTGGGGAATCTCTGTAGCGCTCTGATGATTTTTAGTCTTAGCGACACAATTCTCAGGGTAGTGGTGTTTTTTTCTCCTCCTTCACATCTTAACAATGGAATATATTCAGTTTCAATGTGAGTACCCAAATTTGTCCTAAATATTTTACTACTTTGTGTAGCACCAGGTTCTCTTTCTTCGAACATCAATCTGAGTGCATCTGTAGTACACCCTTTCCAAACAGTAGTATTTTGATCCAAAAATTTAGTGAATTTAAGTACTTACCTCATGGACCTTTGAAAAAGTTGCGCTTTGCTTTGCTATAGGATACCGAGGTATCGATCGCGAACTCAGTGATAAAACCTCCAAGGATAGTATCGATCCAGTAATCAACAACCATCATGATCTCATTATGAGTCCCTTTCAATGGCTTGATCAGATCCGGATTCCACGTAGTAGGCTTATTGTTGAAATGAGTTGTTTGATAAACTAGTCTTTATATCCAGTCATACAGCTCACTAGAAAATGATGAAAAATTTATCTCATACACTGTATCTAAAGATATAATTTTGTAACTAATCTTTACTAGACATGTGTAGATTTCTGTTTTATTGCACAAAAAACTCACGTTCTTTTAGATCTACACAATCTTGAATCTCTTTCTTAGACATATGCCACAGCTAGCTATCCCTTAGTCAGATCCCGATCCCAACAACAGAACCATTTGTTGGCTTGATGGGGCCTACACCAAAGTTCAAATATGGTTATGCAAACCAACAAAACACACTATTTCCGTCCCTTTCGGTAGTGATTTTCTTATGTAGACCAAATTATCACCCGAGGAAATATAGGGGGATTCTAGAACCAGGTTTCTGCATCTAGAGGATAGTGGATTGTGGCTTTAGGGCTTCGCTTCCTTTCGATACTTGGCAGAACTTTGCATAACAGATCTATCATTTATATTGTCACTATTCAACACATCTATTAAACTCACTTGCAGACTATGCAATCTTACTTATTCAAGCATAAAACAATGTAAACAAACATAAACAAAACTTCGCTATGCAATTATAGATTAAAACCCTTACTTAGCACAGATAACATAAAATACAAGTAAAGAAAACACATCAACTCAAAACATTGATATGTCTTCAAAAGTACTTCATTAATGCTCAGATATTTCTCATACAATCAATTCCACCCTGCGCACTCAGTTGTTGGGGTTTGTGCACTCAAATATAGACTTCTTAAGGTCTTCGTGCACTCAGCTACAAAAGTCTTTCCTTTAATCCACAACCATAGACTCAGACTCGAAACAACATTACATCCAAGTGCATCTCATCAATTCTACTTTCCAAGTTATATTCGAGATCTAGCCTAGACTCCTTATATATTATTTTACATTACAATACCATGGTCTAAAAACCATGGGCGAAGTTTCAACATTCACAAAATATTCCCATCCCATTATAAAATAAGGGGCTTTGACCCACCCCAAAGCTCCTAAGACTCAAAATGTACTTCACGCTGCATGCTCCACTCCTTGTTCTGTGAAGTATTTCTCTAACTTTCTTCTTCGAGGGGTACCATGTCTAACAGTTGGGGTTAGCCAGAACCCTGCCCAAGGTAGGTTCCACTCCCCTTCGCATTAAACTTGACTATGGCATCAAATGTGTTATGAACTCGTCACATGTGCACAGTATAAACCTTAATTGTTGGCGCTCCATAGACCTTGGCATTAAACTGTTACAGAATTTGTCACATGTGGCGGGTACATCCTCTAACTGTCAAAGTTTTCTAACCAAACCATCGTTGAAACTTTGGTTAATGGGTTATCATATGGTTTCATGGCATGAAACATTACCCGTCGTGATATATATATATTGTATGAACTTTGGTTATTGCGTTTATAATAAATTTTTTATGTTGTATATCGCATTGCATATCTGTTGATTCAAAATTCAGTTTGTACTTCAGTGTATGAAACAATATAATATGGTATATACAATAAGTTTGGGTATAGGGTTAACCCCTAACCCTGGTTGGTGTACTAGGGTCTAGTGTTAACCCCGATCCCCACCTCTGACCTTTCCATCAACAGAGTTTAAGTAAAACATTTACCACATACATAATAAGAAACATGTGGCAGTCTAATGGTTAGGCCTGCGGTTGCTTGGTGGGAGGTCACGATTTTGACTCCCAGGGGCTGCTCCATCTCCATAACAATTTATTTCTTGGCCAAGAAGAGGTCATGTGGCAACCATCTATTGGCCCATGTGACACTCCCTTATTAGGCCACCTCAATTCCATCAAATGATAAAATCAAACCAAATTCGAACCAATAACATGATTCCAAGTGTCAATCAATGACTGGTCCATAAAAATATAGTCAAACTAGTCAAATACCTAGTTATGGCCCAATCAATGTATAGAATACTGACAGGGCATCCCTATAAACCCATTTTTTGAATTTTTAGTTGTTTTCAAATTCAACAGAATGCGATATTGGGAGCATCCCAAGTTATATTTGAGTGAAATAATTTGCATTGGATTCAGGGCGATGAGATCTTCGCTTTGGCACTGGCTTCAATCCAATACAAGAAGTTTTTAATTTTCAGCATTTTCTTGATCCACTAGATCATTCCTCCCCACTAGAAGCTTTTGGACCTCCAAAAAATATTTATCAATCAAAAAATATATGAGGGTATAACTCCCTCACCATTCGAGTCTCAATCCATTGAACCTTTCTTGAATTTTTCACTTTGATATTTTCATGAAAATACATCATTTTCCTTGATTTTGGAGTCCTTGTCTTGCTGTCAACAATGAAATATTGCTGAAATTTCCCAGAATATGAATAAAAACAAACTCCCTTTGAAGGAATATGCACATTCCCTCCTTGGTCTTCAACCAAATAAAACTTAAACAATATCAAATTCTTCTCACCTTGTACATGGTCGTCATGATGATGCTTAACATGTCTAGCTTTGCACTTGGCTTGAGTCTTTACCAATTGTGATTTCCATCGCCATGCACCATCACTTTTTAAATCCAACACATTATGAAAGCCACAATAAGAATTTTTGGAACCAATGTCCTCTTTGTCAATTTTTTTTCGCATTTTCTCTTTGACCCCTGTATTCTCTAACACTCGCATCTTGTTCACACCAATGTTCAACAATGATGCATCCTGCTGCAAATTTACTTCATTTTGTTTACCTATTTTTGGAGGCAACATGTTAGAATCCTAAAACATCTAATCACATTCATTAGCAACCTTAATGAAATCATATTTCAAATTTGAATCATATCCTTGAAAGGCTTCATTCTCATCATCTTTATGCTTGAACATTAACAATGCAAAATTCTAACTAACATTAACAATTCTCTTCATTTGTCCAGCATTCATAAGAGACAAACTCATTTTCTTACTATCCGCTCTAACAATGTACTGAATCACATTATTGAACAAGTGATATTTGTTCTCATGGCGATGAAAAATGGATCTCCTATCATAAAGATATGGGCTTCCCAAAACAATACCACATATACCAAGTGGAACTACATCAAGTTCAACTTCATCAAGAAAGTTTGCAGTGATTGAAAATCTAAGTATCCACTTCCTTGTCACCTACAAATTTTCATTCTCACATACCCAACCTAAAGGATAAGGTTTAAGATGATGAATGGTCTCTAAATTCAACTTCTTGAAATTCTCTTCAGAGATAATATTTTCTTGTGAGCCACTATCAAACAATGTGTCTATCTGGGTATGCTTTGAAATAACTCTAATATGGAAAATCTAAATTCTTGTTTTTTCATCTTGAGTATCATTCAGACAAATTGAAGAACTAGTACTTGCAATCCTTACCTTTCAAACCCATGGTTGTGATCTTTGTTTCATCTTTAGAATCATAACCTAAATCATGTTGTGTAGTTGTAGTTGTATTCTCCTTCTCCTTGTTTTTAAAATTTTGGGTCTCATCTCTGGATGAAGTTTCCAACAATGATATTCATCATGGCCATCCTTGGAACAATGTTTGCATGTAAGTATTTATTTCTCCATCTTGATGGAATAATTATTTTTTCCTTTTCCCTTGAACTTACCCTTTCCTTTTTCTCCATAAACAAAGGTGTCCTCTCTTGTTTCATCACAAACATGTTTCCCTCTTGCTTCTAGATGTGTGGCTTGTACAACTTCATCTAAAATTGTAGGGTTAAAAATGAGAACAACGTTTCTCAAATAGCTATACAAACCTCCAATGTATTTCAGAAAAGTATCATGAGATGAAAAATATACACCTAATATCAATTTTATCCTTCTAAACTCTTGAGTATAACTTGCACACTTTGACCCTTTCCTTGCCTAAATTTTTTCCAATCCATGATAGCTTTTTGCATGTATGCTAATATATAAAATTTTCTTCTCAATGCAGCAACAAAATCATTCCAAGAGGATAAGACCTTACCATGTTTCTTCGTGTCCTCTTGAGTTTTGGATTCCCACCAAATAAGTGTTGCACCTTCCAATATTAATGAAGCAAGTTGAATATTGGTCTCATCATCCTTGATCCTTTGTATCCTGAAATAAAATTCAAGCTAATGAACACAGTTATCTAATCTATCAACATTTACCTCTCTATCATACATAGGAAAATCAAACTTTATGTCAAGTTTCAAAAATGGAGTTTTACCATGTCACTTTGGAGAATTTGGAGGTGTTTGTGAAGGGGTTGTTGTGGAATATGATGATGGTGAAGATGGAGGTGAAGATACTAGTGGAGTCAAAGGTCGTTTATCACCATTCCCTCCATTCCCTTTTTTAGGCTTTTCCCCATCTCCTGCATTTCCTCTCGAAGGATTATCTCCCTTTGGAGGATTGGAGCTCTCACCTTGCAACCTTGTGTTTCTCTCATCATAGAGAACTTTCACCATTTGTGTCAATTCAAAGAATTTTTTTTTGAAAGCCTTCTCATCCTCTGACATATTTCCAGGCTCTCCTTCATGTGCAATGAATAGTGAAGCTTATATTTCAACTTGAGATAAAATTTGTGGTGGATATTGTGGCAAATGTGCTCTCCTTGTCCGTGACCTAACTTGAGGACTTGAAACCAAAATATTTCCTTCTCCTCTTTTGAACTTCAACCTTGTAAGCATCAAAAACACTTGCAACAAAATTAAACCCTAAAAGAGACAAAGAACCAAAGTTCTGATGCCAAACTGATATGTAAAAGCTTGAGAGTTTATGGTAAAAATTTCAATTATAATGATTAGGGTTTTCAAACAGTTATTTAAATTTCATTAACACATTAACATGCTTTAAAACTCAATTTTTGCAGAAAATAAAGAAGACATCAATACCATAACAATACACACAAGACAAAAAATTATGAAGGAGTTCACCCCTTTTGGGCTACATTTCCTGGTCCAGCTTCCAATGTTGGGCCTCTTTCATTATTCTCAAAAATATTTGTTTACATCAAGTTATAGTGCTTGGAATGCTAAAAAAATGTCTCCAATGAATCCAAATAATAAAAAACCCCTAATTGGGCTCTTTCTACACTCAAAAAGGTCAAAAATTGATTGAGTTATGCTCCAATGAATTTTTATGCTAATTCTCCTACAATTCACACTTCTCTGCAATCTACAATTTCTGCATTTTGTGAACACATGGAGCGACAAATTTTCCCCCCACCGGCGAAATTCCTATTGCACCATGTGAAAATTTTTGCCTCTTTAAATTTCCTCGATTAGCCTTAAACCCACTAAAATGGTACCAAGTGGCTTTCTCCTAATCGTTGGATGTGGATTTTGTTTTTATCGCCAGTTTTTCGGAACTCGAGTTGTTTGTCTATGGTTGAATCTTGGTGCAGATTTGGGTTAGTGGGAACCTTGCCCAAGGCAAGTTCCGCTCCCCTACACATTAAAATTGACGGTGGAATTAAATGTGTTACAAACCCATCACATGTGCATGGTATAAACCTTAACTGTTAGCGCTCCAAATATCTGCTCCATAGACCTTGGCATTAAACTGTTATAGAACCTGTCACATGTGGCCAATACTTCCTCTAACCATCGGAGTTTGCTAACCGAAACATCGTTGAAACTTTTTTTAATGGGTTATCATATGGTTTTGTGGCATGAAACATTATCTGTCGTGATATATATGGTATATGAACTTTGGTTATCGCATTTATAATAAGGTTTGTATGGCTTATATCGCATCGCATATCCTATGATTCAAACTTTGGTTTGGACTTTGGCATATGAAACATTGTAATATGGTGTATACAATAAGTTTGGGGTCGAGGTCTAGGGTTAACCCCGTTCCCCAACTCCGACCATTCCATCAATCAAGTTTAAATACAACATTTACCACATACATAATAAGAAACATGCGATGGTCTAGTGGTTAGGCGTGTGGTTGCTTGGTGGGAGGTTACCAGTTTGACTCTCGCGGGCTTCTCGACCTCCATAACAAAATTTTGCATGGCCAAGAGGAGGCCACATAGCATTCATCGATTGGCCCATGTGGCACTCCCTCATTAGGCCACATCAATTCCATCAACCAATAAAATCAAACCAAATTTGAACCAATAACATGATTCTAAATTTCGATCAATGACTGGTCCACAAAAATACAATCAAACTAGTCAAATTCCCAATCATGGCTCAGTCAGCGTACGAACTACTGATTCAACATCCTTGCAAACCCATTTTTCAAATTTTTAGTTATTTCCCAATTCGAACAGAATGCGATATCAGGAGCATCCGATGTCAGATTGTAGTGAAACGAGCTGCGTTGGACTAAGGATGATGAGATATTCACTTTTGCATTAGTTTCAAGCCAATGATCACTTTGAATTTTGAGCATTTTCTTGATCCACTAGATCAACCAAGCTTCACTAGAAAGTAGAAAACCATGTTCTAAGATACCTCAGAGGAAAAATAGACTTTGTTTTATGTTAGAAGGAGATTGATGGAGCGAATCTCCAAGACTTCATAGATGTAGATTCAACAGGGAGTCTCTAAAATAAGAAGAGCATATTGGGGTAGTCTTTAGCATTGGGTCAACAACAATTTCTTGGTACAACAAGAAATAGATATATGTAGCACCGAGCTCAATAAAATGTCGAGTATATGGATTCTATTCAAGCATCATGTGAGGATATTTGGATGAGGACGATATTAATTGGTCTCTTCAGTCAGGGGATGGGGCCTACATTAATCCATTATGAAAATCATAATTGTATAAAACTCTTTGAAAATATACTGTTTCATGATAGGTCCAAGCATATAGACATTAGGTACCATCACCTAAGAGATTGTGTGTAGAGGAGTATTTTTATGTTATAGTATATTCCTACATAGTAAGGAGACAAATAGAGCGAGAGGACTTGAGAGATAGAAGGAGGGAGGGAGGGAGAGAGAGAGAGACATGGAGTGAGATGGGGAAGAGAGGGAGGGAAGAAGAAATACATAGAGGTAAATTTGGAGAGAGAGAGAGAGAGAGAGAGAGAGAGAGAGAATGATAAGGGAGATATGGAGAGAGAGTGAGGGATCCTAGGAGAGAGGTAGGGAATAGATATATAAGGAGAGTGGGGGGAGAGAAGTGGAAGAGAGAGAGGGAGAAGAAGAGGGAGGGAGAGAGAGACAAATAGATATGGAGAGAGAGTGTGTATGTTTCAGGGATGATATAGATATATAAAGAAGAAGATATGGAGAGGGAATAGAGATATAGATGGATGGGGGAGAGAGGAAATAAGAGAGAGAGACAGAGAGAGGGAGAGAGAGATACATATGGAGCGAGAGGGAATTTGTGTTTTGGGTGGTTATATGGAGAGACAAAGGAGAGAAGGAAGGAGATATAGATATATATGATGGAGGGAGAGAGAGTGAAGAAGAAATATATAAAGAGAGGGAGGGAGAGGAAGAGAAAGAGAGAGAGAGATGGGGGAGAGAGGGATGGGGAG
Organism: Pinus albicaulis; assembly: GCA_034641835.2. NCBI lineage: Eukaryota > Viridiplantae > Streptophyta > Pinopsida > Pinales > Pinaceae > Pinus > Pinus albicaulis. The sequence continues at coordinate 1,558,830,903 of CM076575.1, forward strand.
AGAGATAGACACAAAGGTATAGGGGAGAGAGAGAGGGAAGAAGACAGTGATGCACAAAGAAAAATATATATATTATATAGTATTATATATAATTGAACATTATTAACAATAGAGGAAGAGGAAATAAGGCTTTTATAAAAGGTAAAAGAAGTTGGATTTAGAAAGCCATGAATATTTCAAATTTTCACTAAAATAAATGCATTGATTTCATTGTAGATGTTGATTTCAAATCCAATTTTATTTATTGCACTAGATGCATTGATTACAATGTAGTTTTTTGTTTCTAATATTATTTGATTGCTTGCAATAGATGCATTTATTTCAATTTAGATGTTGATTTATAATCCTATTAGATTTATTTCACTAGATGTGTTAGAACCCTGTAATTTACAGTATCACAAGGTGACTATGTACTTTCTCTTCCCAAATTTTCCATACTGTACATATATGTCAATATTCAAAATATTTGCCAAAGCAAGAATCAAAGGAAACAAAGGCAATAGAGAGGCAAGGAGAAGTAAGGACAATTTGATTTGAGCTTAAATCAACGACGGAGATTGAATCACACAATCACATTACAAACCCTTTTTCATTTTATTTGCCTTTAAAAACATTAAACTTTACCCATTTCCGCCTTTCCTCTTTATATTCCTAACTTATCTTTTTCAACGCTATATTATTTTCTACCTCCGCTTTCTAGATTTCCCTAGTTGTGATTAAAGTGGGGCCATTCTCACTGACATGTCACCCTTCCCCCACAATCCATCACAAGATCGCAACTTTACCTGTTCAACCACCGTTTTGCATCGCAAATATTATAACTTACCATTTGAAGCGCCTACAATGTAGTTTGTTTAACTTGCGATGCAGTTGGCCCCACCACAGCAGCTCCGCCCCCACTTCGAGCCATTTGAAATACGTTGATATATCATGAAACCTTGTAAAATTTGCCTTACCGTAGAAAAACTTTGCCTCTTTATAACTTTGCCGATGCGGTGGACTCCATCTTGCCACATGATTCTCCAATCAGCACACATCGCACTTCGCATATTTTAGAGTTTACCTTTGCTACTAAATGTTAATATTTATGATATGTGGGTGGAGGTCTAGTCCCACATTTCCTCCACGTCACTACCTTCTCCCCGTGCTTTTCACTTCGCATCTTTTGGAGTTTACCTTTGCTGCTTAATGTTAAGATTTGCGATCTGCTTGTTGCGGTCTGATCCCACCTTACCTGCCATGCCATTTCGTGCTGCATCGCATCGTCAATTCCATTTCTTATAAATTAAACTATAAAACATGCGATATGCGATTTTCTATGGATGTGATAAGGTTCAGAACTAAAATCCAAACATTTTCAGGTCTGGGTAAATGGGTTTTTTACGTTGTTCTGTTTAAAAAGGGTCAAGTCAGGCATATGAGTTTTGAACATCATTTTATGAATAAATAAGGATAAATGTGGTCGAAAGGGCTCGGGCAGTAAAGAGACGCTGAGGGTCAAGTCGGGCGAGGCGTTTTACCAAACTTGTTATGTTATAACGACATAAAGGACTTTTGGTAGAAATAAGTCCCAACAAGGTGTGAAAGTAAAGAAGGTCAAGTCATGAATAGTGCGTCCATGCAGAACAGTTATGGTATACTAGTAGAAGCATAAAAGGAAATAGAACACATCAACACCATCACCAATCAATGAAAAGTGGCTAGTACTGCACAGGTTTGATTACCCAACGTCGGTATTCTGAAGAGTAGGGCCAGATGTCAGAGCCACCACTGTTTACCTCTTCATGACCATCACAACCACCTCCATGCTTATTTTTTGATCTTCTGATGAGCTATTGAAGCGTTTGGATCCATGAAGAGTTGCCCATAATTAATTCTAAAGGCAGTGTTGTTGTCAGAGATTTTTGTCCAGAACTTGCATGGCCACACTTGTCCATTTTTTGCTAAATTGTAATTAATGAAAGGTTTCTGAGTAAGGTAGGGAAACCGAATTAATATTTATATAAATACTGCTACAATTTTCATTATCAAGATTTGGAAATTGTTAGCCCCTACATTGTAAGAACTACTATATTGGAGCACTGTAATTTTTGAGTTGGACATCAATAGTCAGAGACCGTTTACAAGATTCTTGAGTTGTGTCAAAATGTTGATGTGCTACTTCTCTGTTTAAATGTTTCTATTTTTTTCTCTATTGTGCATTCGTTCATTTAATTGTAAATCAGAAATTTTAGATTAATATTTGCTGTCAGAGCACCTTGATTCTGTCTGCATTTTCAATCTGAATGTTTTCTGCTGAAGTCTAATTAAATAATTCTTAACTGCTCTTTAGTCATTACTGAACCTTACTATTTCTTTCACCTCATATTCATACATATCTAAAGATTCATTTAGTACAATTAGCTTGCCCTATGATGCTCTTGATGTTGATGTTCCCTTCCAGCCTTTTGACTCCATAGCCCAATGGATTAGTCAATGCAGCCCTATCTGTCCAACCACACCATCAATCAAACAAACAACCCTCATAATCCCTATAATTAGCCTAATATCAACACTTAGAATCATCAAGTTAAATCATAAAAATAGAGAGGTCCCTCTCTAAGTCTAGGAAGGCTAGGTCATGGACTCCAAATTAGTTTAATGATGTCATTTGTCATTTGTTCTTGCCAATCTTAAAAATTATGGAGTGAGTACATAATGATGACTCCGCTAGGGGCATACTTGTTGAAAAAGCTTAGTGTTTCTTCAGAACTCAGAAACCCCGGTCAAATTTTTATGATTTGAGTATTTTCCAAGGTTGGTATTTGGTTGTTGATGTAGGACAAGAAGTTAGACAAAATAAAGTTGAAATCATCCACCTGGAAACTCCAATTCAGATCAGTTCCATTCAAAGACTCCATTGGAGGAAGGACCTGAAACATGACCAGTCAGCCAAGAAAAAGAAAGTATTCAAGCCCAAATTGGATTCAATAATTTGTTGTTTTTATCTTTAACTATGTTCTATCCTACTTTAAGCTTGATCAAGAGTACACTGCTGAGGTTTACATTGATCATTAGTAGATTGATGAGCCTCAAAAGGCTAATCTCCAAATTGTAGGCCATGTACATATTTATACACCTGTGCACATCCTAGATGCACTTGTGGAAACCTCAGTAAAACATGAGCCCGAGACTTTATCCCCTGCTCCTGCTAAATTCACAAATGGTTATAAGCCTCCTAATGTACTGCCTATACCTGCAAAAGTCCTAGACCGATACAAGCCTTTGGTTTTTCCTCCTATCCTACATGACCTCCCTGCAAATTTTATCAATAATATACCCAGATTTGATGGATAAAATGCAAAGATCACTACTAAAAAGTACATTCAAAATCTTGAGGATTTCCTTGATCTGTTTGAGGTGGGAGAAGATGATGTGCATATTAGAATGTTTGCCCTATATTTGCAAGGTAAAGTTAAAAATTGGTGTAAATATCTTCCAACTGCAACCATTAGCAATTTTCATCAATTCACCCAGGTTTTCCTAGATATATGGGTGGTCATGGGAAATGTTTTTCTCATCATAGAATAGTATAACCATTTAAAAAGACATGGGGATATAGTACAACATTTTTCAAGCAGGTTCAATAAGGTCTACCATTCGATGCCTGCTAAGATAAAGCCACCCCCTGGATTAGCTCTTTGGTACTACCCGAATGCATTTTACCCAGAGATGGCATTCCAGTTAAGAGAAAGGGACCCGACAACCATGGAAGAAATGAACAGTGTGACAGTTGATTTGGGAACCAACCTATTGAACAGAGAAGCAAAGTTAAAACTAATGAAGAAGGACTAAATAGAAAAAGAGCAACCGATATCTTCAGAGATAAAGCTAGATATGTTAATGAAAACAGTCAACGAAATGATGCATATGATTGGCAGGAAAGAGGAAATTTCTGTTCAGATACCTTTTGTCCCATTAGTTTTGAAAAAGACAAATAAATGTACCCAAGCAGTTTGCAGCCCATCCTGGATAGCCTGAAAATGAAAATGATTACTTCATGTACTATATCCACAACACAACCAAAGATGAAGTCCAAAATCAGAAGGAGGCAGGGGAATCCTCAGTAACAATGTACATGATAGATGACCTTGCATACAAAGGTACACATCTCGAATATGATTATCAAGAGGAAGACTATAAGGTTGAGGTTGAGGTTGATTGTTCAAAGCAACCATCACTATTTTCTTTGGAGGAACAACTCAGTTATCACGATGAAAAGATGACAATCAAATTCTGCATGCTGAGCAAGGTTGTAAAGAGGAAAATGCAGGAATTTTTCAAGTAAGTGTTGAAGTTTGCAACAAGAAACAGTGAAGGAGGCATCTTGAAACATCATCCTTGATCCTAGTTGGAAAATAATCACCTAAACTAGGTGGGGCCCACACAGGCTATTTTTAGGTGTATGTCTATTTTTAGACATGGTGTGCATATTCTATATGTAGCAGGAGGCTATTTGTAGATGGTTGGTCAAATGTGAAAAACAGATGAGATTCTATTTTTAGAATATTGGGTGAAGTCTATTTATAGATCGTTGATCTAAAAATAGATGCATTTCAATTATTATTAGCTCTTAATAATAATCGGCAATGGGCCAACTGACTTATTCTCTTGGAACACTTGAGTTCGGTGCATTGTGTAGCTGTAATTTGTGTGGGAGGATTACGCTATTCTAGCACGGGTTTACGCGGAGCTATTGCATGGAGGACTTCAGTTAGAACTCATGCGACAGAGTTTGGTGGAGTTGGAGAAGTAGTTGGTGGAGTTGTATTTAGTTTAACTCAATTAGACTCGGTTGAGCTAGTTGTATCTAGTCTAACTGATTGATACACTAGTGAGAGTGGTGTGAATTAATTAGTTAATTAATTCACTAAATAATAACTCATTAATCAACTGAAGAATACATCAGTTAACTACAGTGCATGGCAGTTTCAGTGGAGACCAATGGAGAGATAGGTGAAAGGGCAAGATAGACTATCTGTTGTGACTATTAGTGATGCATGAATTGCATCTACATATACATTGGAGTTTCCAATGATAATAACGCAGTCAATGAGAGTGGGATTACATTGAATTTTTCTTTGTAATCAACTTGGATTGCGCAGTGGAGGCAGGCTAGCAGGTGGCAAAGATCGGTGCATGGATTTGCAAGATTGGGCCTGATTAGTGTATGACGATTGTATTGTACTGAGAGCTTGTGATAAGCTTTGTATGTTTGTATGAGATTGTCATATGATCTCCATGTTACATAATATATAGTTGGGGTTTTCAGCTTCAGGCTTTCCCGTTAAACAACTATGTTATGTGTGTTTTTATTGCTTCATGTGTTTTGCAATTGTTGATTAAATTTCCACAAGAATTATACTGGAAGGATTCTGTATTTAGCAAGAAGATAAATATTGTTGGATCAGGAGGGTCCAGATATATACATGCATATTGTATATAATTTCTACAGTAAGTACAAAATTCCTCCCTCTGTCTTTTGCCTCACTCTTACGAGAGAATTACAAGAAGGTTGCAAATAGGAAGGAGGAGGATTGCTCTAATGAGTCAGTTGAGGAAAAGAGGGATGATACAAAACCTTTTTCAGATCCAGAAGTTCTCCCCCTGAGTCATCTTGAAATCACATAATCTGAAATAAAGGAGGAACCAATACATCTTGAGTATTTACCTTTAGGTTTCAATTAATTTCAGATTGTGAAAGGGAATTTGGATCACCTTATAGTTGATATTCACAGGAGAAGAGATCTCTCTCACCAATCAGATGAGGAAATCAGGGATGATAAAATATATGTTTTAGATCTAGGGGTTCAGCCCTTGAGTTCTTTTGAATGTCAAGTAGCAGATGAAATCATAGAGTCTGCAACAGATGATGGATCGATCCAGTTTGACTCTCTACCTTTGTGCTTTAATGCATTTCAGATTATAAAATGGAATTGGGAACATAGTTTGGCTGATATTTATAAGAGAAAACATGAGGTCTCAGAATAACCAACACTATCATCTAAAGCACCACATGACCCAATAGCAGATGAGTTGGATGGTTTCTGCTTTCAAATTCAATCTTCCTGTGTTCATAATGCTCTCGAAAGATGTTATGATATGGATATGACCAGACAACCTTCCCCATTGTCCGATTCAATAGAAGTAGTGGCACAACACTCATCATGTAGCATGAAAACATGTTCCGAGTTGATTGTAGACCAGGAGATCACATCTACAATACCAGGATATGAAGCTGAGTGGGCTGAGTCACAATACCTAGAAATAAATCAGGAGTATGTTGATCCAGTGGCTGCCTATATGGAGGAATTGTTCTGTACAAATCCTGCACATATTTCTGACATGACAGTTGTTTTTCAAGTGTACCAAGAACCATGTAAATCATATCATGCCAGGAATTTCTATCAAACACCATTGTTAGTTTTGTCTCTGAACATGGTGAAGAGCAATGAAAGAAAAAAGATATTAGAACAATTGATTGACTGGATGCACTGGCATTATTGTATTGTTTAGAAGGGCAGACATTTCAATAGATTAGGGTAGGTAGGGGTGAAAATAAGCTCAGCACTCTGAGCATATTTCAAATTCTAGTTTAGATTTATTTTTATTTTCATATCAATGTGTTTCAGACTTTAGTTTTAGCACAGTTCTGGTCTCATCATTCAAGTTTTCAAGGTGCAATAGTATGTTCGACTTGATAAATTGCAGTGGATAAGTTCAATTGTAGTTTCGGTTAATATTTCAGTATGCTAATAAGCTAACGGGCTAAGCATGTGGTCTATTTTTATCAGTCTAATTCAGGAGGAACAATCAGCTAGTTTCCAGTCACTAAGTTTCCTGACAGATCGAGGTACAAGTTATGGTATCAACTAATGGATCAGGCTACTAATCTACGGTGTTCTTGACACCTCCTGAAGCAGTTTCCATCCCCAGCTAGGGTCACTGTTATAACCCTATAATTTACAGTATCACAAGGTGACTGTGTGGTTTCTCCTTGCAAATTTTCCATACTGTACATATATGTCAATATTCAAAATATTTTCCAAAGCAAGAATCAAAGGAAGCAAAGGCAGTAGAGAGGCAAGGAGCAGTAAGGACTGTTGGATCTGAGCTTTGATCAACGACAGAGATTGAATCACATCATCGCATTACAAACCCTTTTTCATTTTATTTGCTTTTAAAAACATTAAACTTCACCCATTTCCTCCTTTCCACTTTATATTCCTACTTTACCTTTTTCACTGCTATATCATTGTTCTACCTCCGATTTCCCAATTTCCCTAACTGTGATTAAAGTGGGGCCATTCTCCCTGACACGTCACCCTTCCCCCGCCATCCATTGCAATATAGAAACTTTACCTGTTCGACCACTGTTTCGCATCGCAAATATTATAACTTACCATTTGAAGTGCCTACAATGTAGTTTTTTTAACTTGTGATGCGGTTGGCCCCACCACGGAAGCTCCTCCCCTGCTTTAAGCCCTTTGAAATACATTGATATATCATGAAACCTTGTAAACTTTTCCTTACCGTAGAAAACATTTGCCGCTTTATAACTTCGCCGATGCGGTGGGCTCCATCTTGCCACATCATACTCCAATCGATGCACATCACACTTCACATATTTTAGAGTTTACCTTTGCTGCTAAATGTTAAGATTTGCGATCTGCAGGCTGCGGCCTTGTCCCACCTTTCCTCCACGTCACCACCTTCTCCCTGTGCTTCGCACTTCGCATCTTTTGGAGTTTACCTTTGCTTCTTAATGTTAAGATTTGTGATCTTTGGGCTGCAGTCTGGTCCCACCTTACCTGCCACGTCGTCTCCGTACTTCGCATCACATCACCGATTCCATTTCTTATAACTTAAACTGTAAAACATGCGATGTGTATTTTTCTATGGATGCAATAAAGTTCAGAACTAAAATCCAAACATTTTAAGGTCCGAGTAAATAGGTTTTTTACGATGTTCTGTTTAAAAAGGGTCAATTCAAGCATATGAGGTTTGAACATCATTTTAAGAAGAAGTAAGGTTAAACGTGGCTGAAAGGGTTTAGGTAGCAAAGAGACACCAAGGGTCGAGTCGGGCAAGGCATTTTACCAAAATTGTTATGTTATAACGACATAAAGGACTTCTGGTGGAAATAAGCCTTGACAAGGTGTGCAAGCAAAGAAGGTCGAGTCGGGAAAAGGGCGTCCACATAGAACTATTATGGTATACTTGCAGAAGAGGAAAAGGAAATAGAACACATCAACACCATCACCAATCAACGAAAAGTGGCCAACACTGCACAGATTTGATTACCCAACGCCATTTTTCTGAAAAGCAGGGCCAGATGTCAGAGCCACCACTGGTTACCTCTTCGTGACAATCACAACCACCTCCAATCTTATTGTTTGATCTTCCGAGGAGCCATTGAAGTGTTTGGATCCACGAAGAGTTGCCCAGAATTAATTCCAAATGAGATGTCGTTGTTAGAGATTTTTTTTCTGACCTTGCATGTTCACACTTGTCCATTTTCTGCTAAATTGTAATTAATGAAAGGTTGTCGAGTAAGGTAGGGAAACCAACTTATTCTTTAGATAAATACTACTATAATTTTCATTATCAAGGGTTGGATATTGTTAGCCCCTGCATTGTAAGAACTACTATATTGGAGCACTGCAATTTTGGAGCTGGACATCAATAATCAGAGACTGTTTACAGGATTCTTGAGTTGTGTCAAAATGGTGATGTGCTACTTCTCTATTTAAATGTTTCTGTTGCTTTCTCTATTGTGCATCTGTTCATCTATTTTTAAATCAAAAATTTTAGATTAAGAATTTTTGTCGGAGCACCTTGATTCTATCTGCATTTACAATCTGAATTTTTTCTACTGAAGACTGATTAAAGAATTCTTAATTGCTCTTTAGTCATTACTGAACCTTACTATTTCTTTCACCTCATATTCATAAAGATCTAAAGATCCATTTAGCACAATTAGATTTCCTGTGATGCTCTTGATGTTGATGTGCCATTCCAGCCTTTTGACTCCATATCCCAATGGATTAGTCCCTGCAGCCCTATCTGTCCAAGCACACCATCAATCAAACAAACAACCCTCATAATCCCTATAACTAGCCTAATATCAGCACTTAGAACCATCAAGTTAAATCATAAAAACAGAGAGAGCCCTCTCTGAGCTTAGGAAGGCTAGGTCTTGGACTCCAAAGTGGTTTGATGATGTATATTTTGATTTCTAACCCTATTTGATTTCTTGCAATAGATGCTTTGATTTCAGTGTAGATGTTGATTTCTAATCCTATTTGATTGTTTGCACTATATTCATTGATTTCTGTGTATATGTTGATTTCTAATTTGATGTAACTATATGTATGATGTACATTAATTTCAAAGTAACTATATTAATAGTGTACATTGATTTCAGTGTAAGCACAAAAAAATTGTTGATGACATGCATTGATTTTTGCATTATAGTAATTCAAAAATAAATAAAATACTTGAATTTTCATCATAAATAAAATGTTCACTTACTTGAAATGTTTTCTTCTTGAAACTACAAATTATTTTTAATTGACTACATTCTTATTATTTCCATTTTCCATCATTCAACAGGGTTAGTTAGGAAAATGCATTCACGTCTAGGGTTTACATCCCGTGGACAACTCAGTGGTCTTAGAAAGTTATAACCATAATTTTTTTGTCTTATTTATTTCTATAGTCTATTTTCAATGCTTTTCAGAACCCGTGATGGGCCTTAGTTTTTTAGTTTATTGTCACTGTTGAAGGTTTTCAGACCTAACACAGGTGGCTTGGCTAGTCAGGTCTTGTTGCTGACATGGTGGTTAATTTTCCTCCTCCATAGGGGTTGAGGAACTCCTTGATTATGAGCGTGAAAAATATGATTGCTAGGAAATATGGGTTCAGTGGTCATTTCATAGTCGTGAGCAACTTGGGAGGAGGGAAAATATCTCATTCAGGGAGGATCAATCTAATATTTCCAAGTTTCAAGAATATCGGGTCTGAGAAAGTCAAACATGTGGTGGATCGATTTCCTATCTAGAAGTTCTCTTAATGATGCCAAGGTCTATATTGATAAGGCAAGTCATTTTGGTGTTTAAAGCTTCCATGTTTTCCTTATGGCCCAATGAAGTTCTGGTATCACTGAGTCTTATTTACCTCCTTCATAATCTTATGAACCTTGGGACTTATATTTTGGGCTCTAGTTTGCTTCAACTATTAACAACTTTTCTGAGGGTTTAAACTTTAGTGAGGGCCTCCTATTCCTTGAGTTATCCCCATCATGCTTCCTCCCCCACAGTTCCTTGGCCTTTCCTTCATTGAGTATCTTATTTGGATATTTGGTGGCTATGATGCATGAAGAGTGGTCAATCAATGAGGGATCTGAAGAATGACTAATTAGAAGGGATCCCCTAGTAGAGCCTGGCACTGACCAAAGATGAAGGGAAAAGAGTGAGATACGGGGAAAAGGGAAAAAATACCATTGTATCAAGGAATTTTAAAGCATGAATATGTCTTTGGACCTTGGTGTGGATGTGGTTATTCAACGAGCGCAGGTTTTAAGCCAAAAATATTTTGTTGGTCATATTCATGGGAGAAAATTTGGTATGTCATTCCTCACCATTTGGGTTGAATATGAGGTGCATCCATTGATTAAAAATTATTTGACGGTGAAATTTTTAGCCAAAGGTTGGGTCCATCTTGTCTTTTAGAAATAATATGACATAAAAATGGTATTGGGTGGGGTTTGGAAGTTAGATTCTACACATGGGCCTCGCTACACACCTTTGGCATGAACTAATCTTTCGTGACATTGGGGAGCTTATTGGGGACTTATCTAGAGAACAACACTTCATATATCATTTATGGTGATATATCTATGGCACTAATCCTTATTATTCTAAATTATCTTCGGAGAGAGTTAGCTTGTGCAATTAACATGGGTCTTGTGGTCGAGCCTCTAGAATTACACTACGAAGGGTTTCCTTACCATTGTAGGTAGTTGCATAAACATGGGCACATGATAGAATATTGTGTACTTCCCATTTAGAAAAAAGGTAATCAAAACAAATGGAATGGATCAATATTATGGTAGTGAGCAACAAGTTCATCCTCAGCATTGATGGATACAAAGATCGTCTTGGATCATAAATTTCATACATAAGTTGATTAAGAAGCACTTTGGTCATATTCAAGTTTGAGGTGCGATAATTTTTCCTCGGTAATGCAACTTCAAGAAGTGAAGATACTTCCGTGGGATCCCATCCTTTTTTTTTCACATCCAATTTCAAATGATGTTTTCTGTTGCAGCCTCTTCATGTAATCTATCTTAGTTTTCTTCTCCCCTTCCAACTTCGGCTATTTGTCCCTAACCAAATTCTCTAGGAAACTTGTCCTCGCCATCATCCACTTATTTTATTTCCTACTCTGATAACCTAGAAACCAACATTGTCCTATATAATTTTCACTCCCATTTGGTGGTTCATCCGGAGGATGGAATTGTATGGGGCTTGGGTTAGCTTACCCAATCCCTTGTGGAGGGTAGAAGCTACATTATGAAATCTTTCCTTTCTAAATCAAAGGAAAAATCCTATGTATATCTTATTTCTGGCAAACAACTATCAATCAGAGGGGCCCTTAGAGAAATCCCATTCCCCTAAGAGGATCCCTAAATGAAAATTATGTTCTTCAATTGTTAGGGTTTAGGTTGTCTCCTTAAAAAAAAAAAAAAAAAAAAAAAAACTCATTAAAGTAAATAATCTGCATATCATTTTTCTTCAAGAGACCCTTGGTAGTAGTAATAAATTATAATTTTTCCTTGAATCCCTCTTGACAAATTGCAAATTCTCGACCTTGGATTCCCTTGGTCGTTCAAAGGAGCTTGTTATGGGTTGGATACCTAGACAAATTCATGTTACCAATATATGGAGTATGGACTCTGTTAAAGAATCGAGGCCTCCTCTCAAGGTATGGGAATGGGAAAATATTCTCAACAATTCTCTCCTTGGATCCAATAATGTTATCATTTTTGGTGATATAAATGTTTCTCTTGGACCCTCTAAATCCTAGGGCCCTAAGGCTATGTTTTATCCCTTATAGATTACTTCAGAAGAATGTTCACCTTCAATATGTTGGTGGATGTGGAGTAAACTAGAATAAATCGTACATTGAGGAATCACCAAACATGAGAAGACAAACAGTATCTCCCCATGAACAAACACTAGGCAAGTATGGGTGGTATTTCAGATCAGTCCGCTATTTTATTGTACATAAAAGGGGCCCCAAAGAATTCGTTCAACCCTATTAAGATGAATTTGGTGTGGTTAAAGGATGAGGATTTCATAAACCTTGTAAAGCCTCATTGTATTCCTTATAACCCTGACTCGGTTGCATCAATAACTACCCATTTTGAATCAAACTTGAATTTAATCAAACAAAAGAAAAAGGAATGGATGAAAAGGAAGAAATTGTTGGAAATATAGGAGCTAGAGGAGATTGAAAGACAGCTTCAGGTCATTTAAAATTAAGAATGGGAAGGGTTCTCCTCCCAAGAATCTAGTGAGATTCACATAAATCTTGAAAAAAGGAAGATCTACTTCCTTACTACTCGAGAAAAGGAATGGTGTCTGAAAAGTAGGGTCATTTGGTTAAAAATTGGAGATGAAAATTCCATTTTTTCCAAGCCTTTTGTAAAGGGAAGTGTGTATGTGTGTTTGGCGCATGAATGTACAAAATCACACCTGCTTAAGAGGAGTGGTTTTTTCCTCTTAAGTTCTTGGTCATAGGCATAAAATCAAGGGAGTCAAGCAAGTTAGTGAACATGCTAATAAATAGACATAATAAATAGTGAAATAGCATGCATATTCAAAATGAAAAACTAAACTAAACACATAATACAAAAGCTCTAAACAGAGTCAAACAACTTCAATAATCCAAACGGTGGCGGGTACGTCCCCTCTTATTGAGTGTTGGTAGGAATAAAGGATGAAATGTTTACCCACTTGCCAAGGGGCCTTACAACTAGGGAGTTCTAAGTCTCGATGCAAGGATGTCTTTACTTCCGAGCTACCTTGGCGCAAAGTATCCCTGTCTCTACTCCGAAGGACTGGAGTTGTTGGATGGCCAACAATGGAGTACCCTCTATCTCTGCTCCATATCACACACTGTTGGATTTCTTGGGGCAATTCTGGCAATGTGTTCTCCCATTTTTCATCTCTTGGTGGCTTTTTATAGGAGAATTCAATCTCTCCTTCCCTCTCTTGGTACATTGATGGATAGTGACCCAAGAGAGGAGGATGATTCCATTGTGTACTCCCTTGAGTTCCTAAGGAGGCTTGGGCAGTTGTCCTTAGGCGCCCTCAAGTGTGGGATCAATTTCCTGGAGTGTGCCTTGTGGTCCTGGAAAACAACTTCCATCACTCTGAGGTCTGCGCGGCTTTTTGAGGAAAATCCACACAAAGGTGCACTTATCGAAGAAAAATACACACAAAGGAGCATTTTGTTGTTTTCTTCAATGAAAAATTTGATTTCCCTCTTAAACCTTAGAGATTTTTAAATAATTCAGATTCTCTAATGTGCCTCATCCCTGTAAATCCTTCTGCCTGAAATTTAATAATGTCATCTTTTCTTATCCGATATTCTAGTGATAACAACCAGAAAACGATGAACACCTTTTGGAGTATGCTATGTGATGTTGGAAACTTGGTATCTTCTTTAGACAGGATGGCCAACCTAGGTAAATGACACTTCGAGGAAATTTTCAAATCCCCTTCGAAAACATCTATTACTAAAGTAATACAAATTTCCCAACCCTTCCCTATAAGGGAAAATGAAGAGGAGAGTACGGAAATAATGGAATAGTCACTCTATGGAGGAGCTCTAATTGGAGTTGCATAGTTTTAAAATAGATAAAAGTCTCAGTTCAGATGGTTGGGGTGTTGAAATTTTTTATCGATCTTTATGATACTTTGGGGACTAATATCTTAAGGGTGATTGAAGAATCCAGGTAGGAGGGAAGAATTCATCTAGCTTTCAATTAAAACTTCATTACTCTTATCCAAAAAGTGAACCATCCTCTTTCATTATCAAACTTCCACTCCAATTCCCTATTTAATTCCATTTACAAAATCATTTCCAAGATTATTACATCCAGACTCAATCCCATCCTATCTATATTAATATCCCTTAAAAAAATATTTTCTAAAGGGGAGGAAAATTCATGAAACTATAAGTGTGGCCCAGGGAGGTATACACAAGATAAAAACTTGGAATTTGAAGGGGGATGTCATCAAAATTGATTTATACAAATCCTACAATAGAGTAAACTAGATTTATATTAGGCTCATTTTTACCCACCTGGGATTTAGCCTAAATTTCAGCAATTGGGTTATGAGTTGCATACAATTGATCTCTTTTGTAGTACTCAATAATAGCTCACGTTCCCCATTTTTCAATGCTCAAATAGGTTTTCAAAAGGTATGCCCCCCTATATCTTCTCCTTTTCTTACTGGTCATTGAAAGTTTAAGTGATCTCTTGGTCAAGGCTAACAAGCATGGATATTTTCATGGATCTCTCGTCACAAGGACTTTGGTTATTTCACATCTACTTTTCATTGATGACATTATAATATTTTTCCATGGATATGTTATGGATGTATCTATGCTTGCAAATATTCTTTCTCTTTTTTGGCGGGCTACTAGTATGTTCATCAACTCTCACAAATATATTATATCTCACCACAATCTTTCAGACACGGAGATTTGTCACATTTCAGTGCTTCTCCTATATGATTATAAGTCATTAGAGGAAGGCCTAGAATATTTGGGTTTTAATTTGAAACAAAATTTATACATCAAAGGTATTGGACTTGGCTCATAGACGAAGTGGAATTTCATTTGAAAATTTGGTGTCAAAGATGGCTTTCAAGGACAGGTTGACTAGTTCTTATCAAATATGTGCTAGAAGACTTCCTAGTAAATTAGGCTTCACTAGATTGGATCCCCAAGTGTGTTCTAGAAATAATAAGAAAATTATGTACAAACTTTATTTGTGTAGGGAAACAAGAATCAAGGGGACTTCCATGGGTAAAATTGGATATTATTTCCAGACCAAAATCCCTAGAAAGTTGGGGCCTAAATAATTTATTCCTCTTCTCAAAAACCTTGGTGACTAGATGTGGATGGAGACTGATCTCGTCACATAGCTTATGGATGTCAATGGTCACCTAAAAATTCATATATTCTAGCTCTCTAGAAGACTAAATAAGGAGGTCATACAAACCTAGATGAAATATATTAGCTATATGGAGATTTTTTCTCAATTCCTTTGATATCATTGGAAGTGGTCTTGCTTGACAGGTGGGAAAAGGAGACTATGTAAGATTTAACCTTGATCCATGGCCCGGTAGTGTCATGAATCACTTGTTTCCTCCTTCTCTCACAGACCCCCCCCCCCCACACCCCACCACCCTTTAACTATTATGCTCAAAGATATAGGTTATAATAAACTTACACATATTGGAAATCCTGAAAATTATACTATATGGAAATGAGGATAGATTTCTTCCTATAAGTTGGGCATAGAGGTCGATTATCAGGATTTTGGATAGATTCTCTCCAAGCTCTAAATGATGGACACATTAGAATTACTGATAGACCTTATGAACTTATTTAGAGAATTTCCCCCTTCGGAACATATTTCCCAGAGTTGGGATACATATTACTTCTAGCTGATATGGTTGTTGTGGAACAGAAATGGTGGTGGAAAGTGGTACGGAATGAAAAATTCCCTACAAAATCAAAATTATTAATTTGGTGTCTTATGATGAAGAATGTCCCCACATGGGATGTTATCTAAAGAAGGCTCATGATCGGGCCGAGCTAGTGCTCTTTATGTCAAAACAATCAGGAAACATTTGGTGAGCCCTGGTATTGTATCAAGAGTGCTGTGACTCCCAAAGGCTACTCTACTTTACTTTATCAACCCGCAGTTTGTACAAACTTGGAGGTGACAATGCTATATACACAGTAGTTGCATTCCACTCATGCCATCCTCTTCTTAGTCCTACAAAGGTGTGCTACTTCCAAGGCTACTTCTAGGGGATGAAGTCTGTCACACTTCTAAATGAAACCTAAAACTGTAAATAACTCAATATCATTACTCTATCAGCAAAAAAATAAACCAGTCTAAAGCATAAAGACACACCTATCTATTTGAAATTTAAAGGAAATCCACAATTAGGCTAAATAAATAAATAGAATTAAACTAAGTGGCATTCATAAAGTAAATCATTGAATTAAACTTGCAGAAACGAAAACTGATCTAAGCACACATTTTTGGGCCAAATGGCTAATTAACCTCTAACTACTTCATGCTTGAATACTATGTTTTAACAATGCATCTATTCATGAGCTAACTAAGCTTTTAAATACTCTATTTTTCAACAAAATAAGGAGGAATTGAGGTGGCTTAAGAAGGTCCTGGACTCATGGATTCAAAATTAAAGGTGTCTTGGAGGTTGTGTCAAGTCTGGGTGAGGTGAGATATGGTTTCTGGGTTGAAGAAGTGGCTGACTGGTGCTGCTACAGGATCTGTTACAAGGTTTCCTGTAGTGCTACATGATGTCCTGAAACGCTACAGGAAATAGGTCAAGGGTAGTTTGAGGCCAAAAATGATGAGGAACGGGGTAGGAAAGGTGTGATGAAGGTGTAGTGAGATGTATGGAAGTTGTCCAACCCCTTGGCCAAGCTCATAACTTCTTTCAAAGCCCATCTTGCACCTCCATGGTAGCTCTCAGTATTGTGGTGAAGACATCAAAAAAGGGGCTGAAGGTGATTTTGTTGGAAGTAGGTTCGTGGAGGGTGGAAACTAAAGCTAGGGATTCTATTGGAGTCCTCCTCTACTACTCTACTCAAACCTGCAATAAAAATACTTGTTCATGAAATTAACATTGACAAATCTATGATGAAAATGGTGGAAAATATGAGTTGAATTTAACAAGAAAACCTACCTATGCAATTGAATTAGAAACCTAACTCAAAATTCATAACATGTTCATGATAAATACAACAACCTATCTATCATTTCCAAGAAATAATAGACTAAAAGAAGTTTTGTGTCTATGGTGAAGATCTGCCATCCTCAAGCTCCAATGAAAGAGGTGAGAGAGGGAGGATTTGACACACAACTTTATATTTTTATATGCTACTGTACCATGATCTACAAGATACTAACTACATCAGCATGAAATGGAAGCAAACTAATCACAAAAAAATTAAATGTAAGAAAAATAACTACAACACATGAAATAAAATAGCTACAATGGCATGGAAATTAAACATAAATATACAATAGAGACTGGGGCCAATGGATTGGGCCCTAACCCACAATCTCAGCTCTTTGAAACTAAATCAGTGAAGGATAAGCTGAATACTCATTTTATTTCAGAAATAATCTCATTACATAGCCATGAAGGTCACAAATTTCTATTAAAAGATCTAAGAGTCTCCTATCTATCTCCAAAATACGAATCCTAATGAGCTTTTACTCTACCCTACTTAACCTAAAGGGTAGCTACCAACAAATCCCTAAAAAGTAGGATATTTGTCCCCTTTGACTACAAGAGAAGTGGAGCTTTGGTTCACTTGGTCTTCCACTTGCTTAGCTGCCTTTGATTTTGAGTTGTTGGAGGGAATATCGAGGATCCTTTGGCTTCCTTTATGATTTAAGGGGGTGGTAAACGACCCTATAATCTCTCCTTTTTTTCTACTCTGAGATTTGATTGTACAATCTTCAACAAAAGTGGCATATCTTCATGATTATCTCACATTTAAACCATATTAGGCATTCAAAGTATGACAAGCCTTAATCACCATCTACATTAAGGAACATATGACCATAATTTAATTAAATGCGAAAAGAGAGAGACTAATAAGGCTAAAAAGGTGACAATTAACACCTCAAAATATACCTAATGATGGTGCTCATCATCACCCCCCTACCAAATGGTTGCTCATCCTCTGAGCAACTCTAGTCTTCCTTATTCATCTATTATAGTGCCTTAGTGGCCCCTCTGACATCCCAAGGAAGAAGTGAAGGAGTTCCCTTAGGATGATAGAATCCAACATTATTTTATGCCTCTTCCCATTCTTTGTCTTTCCTCAGCTTTGTCTTTCTTCTCACCCAGACCCAACAACAAAGGTGGAATGAATTTCAAGTCAGGCTATTAGATCTTCATTATTTGCATAGATCTCTTGTACAATGGTACCCTCTCTAGGGATTTTCTCAATCTCTCTAGGGTATGATATTCCATGTTCCTAAGACTAAGGGGAAGGCCATTCCATCTTCTTTGACTTTCCATTACACATTCATCTCCCTACAATATAGAAATGTCATCAAAATGTGCAATGGCATGTTCTTGGGCACTGAGGTACTTTTATGCAAGGTTGGCATCATTTTTTGTCATGAGTTGATTGCTAATGAATCCCCTAGGGATGAATACCTTTGCCATTATGTGTATAGGCTCTTCTTTTTCTCTTCTCATCACCCTTTTTACCTCCTCTACCCTTGCCTCCTCATTTACCATCCAAGAGGCTAAGGCCATCAACTACATGTCTTCCCCTCACATTTTTCTCATGTCCCTAATTTAATGTAGGAGGAAGTAGGGAATGTTCAGTCTTTGTTCTAGAGGGAGATCTCCTTGGAACCTAAGCTCATCAAACAGTCTGAAGTGGTATCCATAAACCACACCAAGTCTTCCCTCACAAGAAACATATTTCATTATGTGAAATGATACTTCATCCCAAGGGTATGGAAGGCTTTCTCTTCTCACTCCATTTTTCTCATCAATTAATTATTCATTTGGCAGAAAGACATTATTTTTAGCTGTAGTGTTGGACACCCTATATTATTTATTCCACTTGATTCCTAGAGGCAAAGTGGTCAATCTGCTAATAAATTCAGGTGTACTAGTGATGGATAGACCTATGACCATAGTGGTGGCCCTATCATCTTCTTGTGCATGGAGGGCCACTGAAAATTCTCGATCCATATACTCATCAAAGCCCTTGAGGAGCTCGAAGAATCCTAGCCACTGATGATTTCTGAAAATTTCCACCACCTGAGGGTGTAATTTGATTCTCTTGATATCTGTGGGTTCCCTTCTGTTAAAACCTCATCCCATTTTATGGTTGTATTAAGAAGGTGGTTGAATGGTTTTATCTGATAATATTGGTGATGTGTGACCTTAGAGGCTATAATTTTACATAAAATCAAACTACCATGATTCTATTTCATCAATCGGCCTCTTAAATTATGAATTACTATTGTGACTGTGTATAAGTTTTCATGGAAAAAATTCACAATTTTGGTAAGTTGAGATCCACTTACCTCTGAACTTTAGTGTTTATTTCATGGGAGATGGTGGTTTTAATTGTGAATTCCACCTGTGAGTGGCTCTCACTACAATTCTGGGCATTGTTCAGCCTTTTGTAAACTTTCTTGTAGCATTAGCAATTTCCTGTAGCATGGGGTTTGCATGCAGACTTCAGTCTTGCTGCAGAGTTATTTGATGGATCTTGTCACCCTCCTTCTCCAATTTCTCTTGAAATTCTCAATGGAAGGAGGAGAATGCGCCAAAACTTCACTTTATGGAAACTTGAACTAATTTGGAGCGGAGTAGTGACTTGGAATTTAGCACATGTTTTACTCTTTTGGATCGTTGGTCCCACTCCACTTAATCATTTTCGTTTTCCTTGGAATCACCTCCATATCCTAATGAACTCACCCTTAATGGATTTGAATTCCCATGTGGCATGCATACTTCAATTTTCGTTCACTTTGACTTCACGAGGATGGTCAAGTTAACGGCCACCTTTTTGCCTTTTTAACCTCAAATTCTTGACATTCATTAATTTTGATCAACATGATGCATATAGAGAGGTTGAAGGGCCATACCTGATCCTAACTATTACTAAGGTGTTGTAGACATTATTTGATGTAGGGAATTGAATTCTGGTGATAACCATGATTGTTTTTCCCTTTGCTGTGTTTTTTTATGCATTTTTCTGAGTGAGTTTCTTAACACTTTTATTTGCTTGTTATTCTTGAATGTATTTCACAGAGGTCCTCAGGTGTTGTTGCTAGTGTGGTCATCCTCTTGGAGTCTTTTGGTGGTCATTTTGAGGCTTTTTGTGTCAAGTACATGATTTCTATAGGAAGTGATCAACTTCCTATAGCAATTTCCTTTCTGTTGCTTTGGACCTCCAGGTTTCTGAGAAATGAGGGGAAATAATGTATGAAGGTTAGGTATTGAGCTATGGAGTGAGTGGAGTGATGGGGAGATGAGGGTAGAGGTCCCATGTCAGGAAATAGGTGACCTAGCTTCTAGTGGTTAAAAATAGGGTTTAGAGAGTGAATTATCATGCATGGAGTGGAGTGAGGGTTAGGAGTGGTAGGTATAGGCAAAAAAATTATTCTCATTCTTTTCTTGAAGATTATATGCCCTTTATAGAGCTTCCTTTCTTGCAGATTACTTTCCTGTAACAGTATAGGGTTTCCTGTAGCACTATAGGAAATCATGTAGTAGCTAGGACATCTTGTAGCAATTACAAAAAGGAGAAAAATATGAGATTTTTGTTAACCTTGAGGGAGAAATGGGTGGATGGATGCATGTTTGGGTTTCTTATGGAGTGGGTAGGCAGAGGAGAGATGAGAGAGAGGAAGAAAACTGCTCCTATTTGTGTAAAGCACCATTTATCAGCAACCTGCAGAACATAAATAACTAAGTGCATAGGTGTTGTTTTCATTTTTCATTTTTCTCCTTTTATCTTTGTTTTTGTTCTTTTATCTTATATATATATATATATATATATATATATTAATACAAGTGGGATGCTTCCACATAGGTTTTCAATCCACATGCCTGCCTTGGATGCCTCAAAGAGTTTTTCACTCAAGGGTCTTTTATTTCTTTGTTTTTTGTTTTTGCTCCAGGATCACCTCATAGAATATTTCAAACCAGGAGTTGGCCTTGGATGCCTCAGAGAGGTTTCACCCATGCCTCCTTATTTTTTATTTTATTTTCTTTTCTTTTTTCTAGGAAGGGGAGGCACTCGAAACTATGGAGCTTCCAATGACATACACCTCCCTGTTTATGGAATTAATAAACTCATCCCTAGACAGGGGCTTCTTGTACACTTTGAGCCTGTAACCATTGAAAAGCAGGGGGATCCCATCCTCATCTATGGTTTTGATCTGAACAGTGTCATTGTTATAGAAATTTTCCACTTGGTAAGATCCCATCCATCTTGTCATTAATTTTCCTTTGAATTCCTTTAACCTTGAGTCATAGAGCAATGACCAATATCCTTCTTGAAATGCCTTTTCCTTAATGTGTTTTTTATTCAAAACCTTTGTGTGAAGGAGTCCTTGCATTCTGAACTCATCCAACCACTTAACTGCAACAACCTTTCTTGTTGGGCCTTTGTGATATCTAGGTCTAACTTAGTTGCCATTCTCAAGGTGTTGTACTCAAATTCAATGGAAAGAAGAGATTTCTTCCCATAGACTAAATCATAAGGATTAAACCATATGGTTGTCTTCTAAGTGGTATTGTAAGCCCAAGTGGCTTCCACCAACCTGTCTACCCAATATTTTCTGCTGCTGCTCACAACCTTGGTCAGGAGATTCTCCAAGGCTTTGTTTTTCACTTCTACTTGGCCATTTGGTTGAAGACGATAAGCATTGGAAGTCTTATGCTTTATCTTGTGGCGCCTCAGGAGGTTTTCAATGATATGAGATGTAAATTGGCCCCCCTTATTAGTGAATACCTCTCTGGGGTATCCAACTTTGTAGAACACATTTTCTCTTAGAAACTTAGCTACTTTCTCCTTTGTTGCTACCTTTATAGCCCTTGTTTCAACCCACTTAGTCAAGTAGTCAATGCAGACTATGATATACCACTTCTGTTGGGATGGTGGATCAATTGGTCTAATGAATTCCATGCCCCATTTGTCAAATGACTCTAGAGCCACCTAAGGGTGCAAAGGAATTTCATCGTTTGGTGTAGGTCTCCCCATTCTTTGTCATTGGTTACACCTACTGGTGTATCTCCTGGCATCTTGGTGCAAGGTAGGCCAATAGTAACCTGACTACAAAGCCTTGAAGGTTGTCCTTTTTGCCGCAAAGTGGCCTCCATAAGGAATATCATGACATGCCGAGAGGATGTCAAAAATCTCTTTTTCCCTCAAACATATTCTGATAATTTGGTCAAGACCCAACTTGAAGAGATTTCCACCATTCCAGGTGAAAGGGGTGTTTTTTCCTGATAATGAAAGGTTTGGAGGGAACATTGCAGCAACCAATTAGTTAGCTATGTCAGCAAACCAAGAAGAGAGTGCTAAGATAGAAAATAGGTGTTCATCCAGAAGCTAGTCATCCACCATCCCTTCCTCATCTGTAGGTAGAGTTATTCTTGACAAGAAATATGCAACAACATTCTCCTTTCCTGGTTTATTATAGGTAAACTGCTATAATAAAAACAACCATTTAATTATTATAGAATTAACATCAGGTTGATTTACTAAGTACTTGATGGTTGAATGGTCAGTATGTACAAAGGTTTGATAAATAGTAATATAATGTCTAATTTTTTTTAAGTAATGTACAACGGCTAAAATTTCCTCTTCTATGAAAGTATAGTTGAGTTCAGCTTTGGAAAAATTCTTGCTAATGAAATAGATTGCATAGGGAAATTTTCTTCTAACTGCCCCAAAGCTACCCCCAGAGCTTTTTCTGATGCGTTTGTGTGGATGTGGAAAGGTAGAGCCCAATTTGGACCTCGAAGAATGGGGGTAGTAGTTAACTTTTCCTTAATGAGCTCAAAAGCTTCTTGATAGAGAATGGACCAGAAAAGCTTAGAGTCTTTGGCCAATAATCCAAATAATGGTGAAGAAATTTTTTTGAAGTCTTTAATTAACCTTCTATAATAGCCAGCCAAACCTAGGAAACTTTTGACATCTCTCTACTTTTGAGGAACCAGCACCCTTTTTATGATAGTGATTTTTTTTGGGTCTTACTGTATTCCTTCTTGTGATATTGAGTGGCTCGAGAATACTCTTGCTCTCTTTAATAATTCACACTTTTCCGGACTTATGTATAGATGGAAATCTATGCACCTTTTCAGCACTTCTCCCAAATTGGAGAGAGCTTCTTAGAATCCATCCCCATAAGGACGTGTGAAATCATCCATGTAGATTTCAACAGAGTCATGGAATAGCTTAGAAAATATTCTTAAGGCTTGTATTTAGAAATTATTTGGGTCATTGCACAACCTAAAGGGAAGGAATTTATAAGCGAAGGTGCCCAAGGGACATGTGAAAGTAGTCTTGTCCTAGTCTTCAAGGCTAATTTGGATCTAGTTATACCTATTGAACCCATCTAGGAAATAAAAGAAATTCTTCCCTTCAAGTCCACCCAGGACTTGATCTATAAAGGGAAAGGTGAAATGGTCCTTCTTAGTGCCTTTGTTTAGTTCTCGATATTCAACACAGATTCACCATTTTGCATTCTTATTCAGGACTAGGACAAGAGGAGACACTCACTCACTTCATATGTGGGATAGATGAAACATGCATCCAATAATTTTTGCAGTTCTTTCTTCACTATGTCCTTTAGAGATGTGTTCATCCTCCTTTGGGTTGTCGCACAGGCTTGTATCCTTATTTAATTTAGATATGATGTGTGCACATTAATGGATGCACCCCTTTCATGTCTTTGTAGTCCCAAGAAAATGCATCAATGTTTTATTTTAAGAGTTGGCATAATTGCTCTTCTTCTTTGGCTGAGAGGGATGAGTTAATTTTCATATATTTTGATGAGCTAAATTCCACATAATTGGTGGTTTCAGAGGTTGAATCAACTGAGTTCAACTCCATCCAAGGGTGGCTTTCAAACTCTTTGACTAGGTCGTCGAGTGGACTGTCATTGGGGGGATGGCTCTGGATGATGTAGTTGATGAGCTCATCCTCATCAGGTTGCCCCCCTATGAGTACAACATCTATGGGATAGGCCATAGTGATGTATACTTCATCTTATTCTTCTTCATCCTCCAACCAAAAAGGTAGGTCATGGTTAATGGAAGGCTGGGCAGGAGGATTTAATACCAGTTGTTTAGACAAGGGCCCATTCTTGATAGTCATGTTTCCAAACCGACAGTTGATATAAGCATCAACAGTGGCTAACCAAGGTCTTCCTAAAATGAGAGGATACCCATTGAACTTAGTTTTTGGTTGGAGGACTAGGAAATTTATAGGGTACTCCCAAGAGTTGATTGAAACCATAACATCCTCAACAATTCCTTCTGGAGATACTGTGAACCTGCCTGCAAGTTGCAAAACCGTTTTGTTTTTCCTCAAAGTCCCTTGGAGGTTGAGTTTAAGCATAGTTTCATTTGTAATTACATTGATGGTAGCCTCGAGATCAATCAAAGTAATTGGAACTATGACACCATCTATGTGTACATCCACAACTGGACTACCAGGATCTAGGTACTTCAGGAAGATCACACTTCCCAACGTTAATTCAGACAATTATGCTACTATATTTATGGTGGGGGTATATTTCTTCTATCTCCCAGGTTTATTAAAGAAATTTTCTTTGATGAACCTATTGTAAATAGGAACATCCTTAATGTCTTGCAGAAGGGGTATTTTCACACACAAAATTTTCAGTTCTCTCAGAAGTTCAGTCTCCTCTGGGGTATGCTGACTACATTGGATCGAGTGCTCAAGAAAATGAGGTTGTTGGATCTAAGTGTTACTCTCTTCCTTTTCCTCCTCAACCTATACAGGTGGAGATGGAGGATGATTGTCTGGGATTACTCTTTCTGACCTGAGATTGATCTCATGTATCTCCACAACATAAGCTAGATAGGATGTCTCTCCACTATAAACATGTTGTGCCTGCTTGTTTTTCGGGTTCATATTGGGTTGTGTAGGCATCTGAGGTAGCTTGGGTGGAGCAGAATGGGTGAGATGAGGTTGAGGTTGGGGTGGAGGAAGTAAGGCTAGTGGTTGATTATGTTGGGGCCTCCACCCTTGTGATGGGTTTCTCCATTAGGCTGGTTGAGGAACATACTACTGGAATGGTTGGTTCATAGGATCGGGGTGATATGGAGGGTTGTAAGGCCAAGTAGGAGGTGTAGGCCATGATGGAGGAGTGGAAGTGTACCAAGATTTCATAGGTGCATTCTGGTTGGTATGATAATAGGAGTAAGGTGAACCTTGCATACCCTACGGATATGACCGAGACCCTTGAGGCCTTCTCTGATTTATGATTCAATAAAATGATTCAGTCATCATTCAATTCTTAGAGAATAACATATTGTACAGGTTTGGCTGTCCTATGAAGATCATCACTGACAATGCATAGGCTTTCAAATCCAAGAGGTTGATCAGTTTTTGTCATCAATATCACATTACACTTGGACACTCTACTGCTTACTATCCACAAGGTAATGGTCTTTTTGAATCTTATAACAAATGCATTGTGAGAATTATTAAGAAGGTGTTGCAGGAAAATAAAAGTTCATGGCATCTGAAGTTGAAGTATGCTTTGTGGGCTGATAGAGTGTGTACAAAAAGGTCAATTGGTGCTTCACCTTATGAGTTCGTGTATGGACCTGAAGCCATTTTTCCTACATCCTTGGGAGTGCCTGTTATGAAGCTACTGCAAGGATTAGAGGAGGATCCTAATGATATTTAAAGGAGAATAAACCAGTTGATAGCCCTGCAGGAAAAAGGGAGGAATTATATAACAAAAATCAGTAGTCTCAAAACAGAATAAAGAAGACATTTGACAGGAAGGTCAAAGAGGAAAATTTCTAGATTCAAGATGTGGTATTGAAGTGGGAAGCCAAAATTGAAGAAAATGGGAAACTTGGTAAGTTTGAGAATATCTGGAAAGGTCCATTCATAGTAGCTACATTCCATGGCGACAACACTTACCTACTGCAGGAGATGGACAAACAACCTTGTGCTGGAGGGCCTGTCAATGGCAGGTTTCTAAAGCATTATTCCTCTTAATTTATACTAATCTTTCACTCCATTTTATAGATTCCATTTTATTATGTTTTTATGCTAATAAAGATAGGTTGATCATCAAACTTGAGCCTGAGGTGAAGGTCACTAGAATTTGAAGAAGCTTGGAAAATTTCAGATTTTTTATTTCCAAGAAGATGGATGGCACTGGAACTACAGGTTCTTTGGTGTACCACAGGGTCACACCATCCCAAGTGGAGCCACTGTTATCACTTATAATTTGTGAAACATTACTTTACATGGTCATACATTTCATTTATCAAAGGTCTCAATTAGTATAGGAAAATTTTCATTTTTACATATTTAACCTATCCTAAGGTTCAAAACCACCTCCATTAAGGTCATGTCATGTCCCAGTATTAATCATTTTCTATAAGTTTTCATTTCCAAAGAGTTTAATTTCAAAAAGGACACTTAAGCTAGTTTTACCTCTTTTCGTAGTGTTTTACATTGAAATAGCGGTTTTCACTATGAAACTGTTAGAAAATGAACTAGCTATGCTACAAAAACTATTTTTCTGTCTGTCTTGTCAAACCTGAGGTGAGGTGTCAGTTCAAGATTAAAGGAGTTAGGGTGGAAGTCATTTGATTCTGTTAGGGTTAATTCAAAAGTACAAGGTCATTTCTGAGGTCATCATTACCGTTTTTAGCATGCATGTGTCATGATTAAGGCATGAGTTGTCATTCAAACCATAAAAAATTATCGAATTAGTCTTTTTGACATACTCCGATTTATCTTTGCATGCTATTGGATTTCTTGAGAGCTGCTTCATTGAGCCAAGTAGGTTTTTGGCAGATTCAAAGGTTGGATATGTCATCTAGCAAGCGAGGTTGAGAAGATATAAATTCACCATGGCTGCAAGGAAGAAAACTAACAAAGGTGGTCGCTACCACATGTATGAGCCCATGGACATGAATTTTTTAAATGAAGACCCAACTACCTTGGAGGTATTCAGAAGAAAGGTTGCTTGAAATTATGTCAAAGACTGAAAGGTTGTCATCTACAGGTTTCCAAGGAGTTTTCTAACAGCTTCAAAGGTGGGAATGTTAAACATCACAGTAACACCAAACAACATTTCAGTAGCAACAAGAATCCCTAGAGGAGGGGAATAGTGTTTTAAAGGCATCAAGCTCACCATGTAGGATTGCAAAGACTTCATCAAACTAGAGCATAATGAAATCGATCTTACAAATGCCATCCCTAGGAGTTTCATGAAGGACAACTTTTCAAATCTGTTGTTGATCATTTAGAAGTATTTCACTTGTGAAGGAAGATTTCACATGTTATACTCCTACCACCTTAGGGTTCTTCTGCATTTTGTGGGTAAGAGGTCACTTGACTTGCCCTTTTATTTATACAGAAGTCTAGGTAAAATGTCAGACAAGGTTCAAGTTAAAAAGGAAGGAAATGAAACTTCTCTCTTTCACCATGGTTTGATTAAGTTGTTGGTGTTAGAGGAGTTGAAGAGATTAGACAGATATTGGAAATCCTTTTTGTTCATGAGTGGTTTTGAAGTTGATTTTGTCACTCCTAAAAGAGTTTCCAAACCTAGAAGTATTTCATCACTTATAGTGGCAGAGGAAGCTGAAGAAGGAATAGATCATCCCCACAAGAACTAGTGAGCTTGGAAACAGAGCCTTTCCAGAAGATTCAAACACCTAAAATCACACCTGCAAAACAGAAGCCAACTGTTAGCAAACATGGCAACAAGAGAGTTACCAGGAGCCAAACAATGGTTAAGGGTAACTTAGAGGATATCTTGCATGCAATTGATATTAAATAAACTCCTATTGTCCAAGCTAAAGATGTTGAAGAGGGGGGAAGAAAGCTAAAGAAAGGTAAGACAGCTAAAAATTTAGAGTTTGTAGGTGATGATGTTGGTTTCATGTTTCAAGCTAGAAAGCCAATGACCAGACATGCTAGAAAGTTCATGGAAAGTAGCAAAGAGACTCAGAAGGTTAGTGAAACTTCTCAGCCACAAAGCGTCATAGATCTCTCTTCACCTGCAAAAGAAGAGATGGTTATCAAACAAAAGAAGGGTAAAGAGAAAATCACTGAAAAATTAGAAGTTGAAACCCTTAAGGAGCAGTTGAAAGAGGCAGGCAAAGAGATATCAGCCTTGAAGCAAGAAGCAAGAAAGCATAGAGCTGAGAAGGTCCAGTTTGAACAAATGAGGAAGATTTGGGAGGATCAAATCACAAGTGTCTCAAAGACCTTGGACAATACAGAAAAATTGATAAAGTGGACTCAACTACTAAGAGGAGAGGTCAAGCACATAAAAAAGATAAACCTGCACTTGCAATCTAAGAACTAGGAATTAAAGGACAAAGTGCAAGACCTTGAAGAGCAATTGGAGGTGATTCATGAAGAATTGGAAAAGAAAGGTTTAAGGATGATAGTGGTAGTAGATCCTATAGCTCAAATAATTGTTAATGAGGAGGAAACACCACAGGAGAAATAAGTTGAGATTGAATATGACTTAGAAGTTTCATTACATGCAAAGAATCAAGATTTTGCAATTGGAGGTCATTTTTTGAAGACAATTTTGAAAGGGGCAATTTCTGTTTTTTTACACAGTTTCGTAGCGTACCTCAAGCTTAAAGACAGAAATACGCTATGAAAAAACCTATAGGTGTATTTTTTCTTTTAAAATTAGTTTTTTCATATTTCAAGGAGGGGGATTCATGGTGGTAACGTGTCATGGCTTGATAAACATGATGGAACAACAAAGGAGTGAAGAAAATGGATGCAAAAGTCAGTTTTTCCACACTACTAAAACTTGCTACGAAACTGTCCTGTTTTCGTAGCGAGCAATTATTGAAGGCTTTTTAAAATCTTAAAGGTAGACTTGGCCAGGTGGAGACCTCCAACATATCAATGGAGCTTATTATCATATATTTATGACTCAAATGGAGTGTTATGAAGACAGGTCATCAGTAAAAAGCAGGGTTATGCCCCACAAATATAGGGATGATTTAAATATGTAAAGTGGAAGTGAATTTGATCATGTGTCTCTCGAGCATGTGATATTTATTTTGCAACCATCATGAAACTATTCCACATATAAGATAGAGAAATGTAGTAAATAGGAGATAGAGTCCTATTAGGAGATGGTTTCTTTTAAGGATAGTCGTCAGTTTTCTGTTAGAAGTTATGTATTTCAATTATGAAAGGTGTCATAGTAGAATTTGAGGATCTAGCCACCAGGCAGATCATCCTTGTTGTAAATAATGTCTATTTAAAGACAAAACATCGAAGTAGTAAGGGGTTGGAGAACATTTGCACCAAATTGCTGCTTGTATGATTTTGACTATTATTAGTAATACAAAATGAATTTCTTCTTTACAGACCTGAGATTCTCATGAGGTTTTTGACATCTTATTGATCTATATCTTTATGTTTATCACTTGCAGTATATTTCATTCCTAATTACTCATAATTCATAACATTATGCTCTAAATTCCTTTAGTGATGAAATGACAGTGTTTTCTTGTGTGTGTGTGAGTTTCCTTTGTCTAAAACCTCTATCTGCCTCAGCTTCCATGTGAAGACCTATTGTCACTAAAACTACTGATTTTTTACTCCATAAACTCAATGGTAGCATGTCTGCATTTTTCAACCTGAAATCATTCAAAACAAGTTACAATTCCATAGAGTTAGCCATCTAATACTATCATTATTCAAAATCATAAAACCCCATTGAGAGAGTCCTCTCAAAATGAAGAGGCTAATCTTCAGTTATAAGTGGTTTGAAAAAGTTACACTGAGTTGTTTAATGAGTAGCCAATAAGGTTAAATTTGGTGATAACATGTACCCAGGTAGTGATTTTGTTCCCAAGAAAACCCATGAACCAGTGCAAGGCTTCATCCTTGAGGGTGGATGGAAACAGTTTCAACTTTTGGTCATCTGAGGCATAGCCATGGGTCCTGCAGACAACAAAAAACTAGAACATGATGGTGTCAGGATCCTTAGAGGTAAGTCCATGGAAATGTGGAAGGGCTGAGGAACTGATGTTCTTCATTCTAGTTTCCCCATTTGTTTCTCTAATGGGAAAGACTCCTTGGGTCCCAGTCTCAGCCATGGCTTGAATTGGTGAATAAATTTCCTCAAGTGAAGCAAGTTATTCTTCTTCTCCAATAGGTTCTTCAAAGTTTTCAAGAGACTCTCCTATGGTGTGTTCAATCTCACAGTCACTAAAGAATATTGAAGGGTGACTGTGTGGGTATGTTGGGGTTTTTGGTAAAAAATTCCTTGGTTATCCGTACTCATACGAGGCATGAAAGCCAATTTTTTTAAAATATTTTGGAACCGAATATAAAAGAAATGAAAAAAAGAATGCTAAAACATAATCAAAGAATCTACTTAGACACCTCCTCGGCAATGGCACCAAAAATTGGTGAGCCCTAGTGTTACACCAAGGGTTTTGCAACTCTCGGAGGCTACTCTACTTTACTTTATCGACCTGGGGTTCATACAAACTTGGAGGTGACAGTGCTATATACACAGCATATGCATTCCACTCATGTCATCCTCTTCTTAGTCCTACGAAGGGGTGATACTTCTAGGGCTACTTCTAGGGGATGAAGTTTGTCACACTTCTGAATGAAACCTAAGATTGTAAATAATTCAAGACCATTACTCTCTCAGTAAGAAAGAAACTAGTCTAAAGCATAAGGACACACCTAGCTATTTGCAATAAAGGAAATCCACAATTAGGCTAAAGAAAGAAATAGAGTTAAATTATGTGGCATTCATAAAGTAAATTTTTGAATTAGAATTATATAAAGGGAAACTTATCTAAGCACACATTGTTGGGACAAATGGCTAATTAAACTATAACTACTTCATGCTTTACTACTATGTTTTAACAATGCATCTATTCATGAGCTAAATAATATTGTAAATACTCTATTTTGCAGCAAAAGGAGGCATTGAGGTGGCTTAAGAAGGTCTTGGACTCATGAATTCATATTTGAAGGTGTTTTGGAGGTTGTTTTAGGTCTGGATGAGGTGAGAGATGGTTTTTGGGCTGATGAAGGGATTGACTAGCACTGCTATAGGATATGCTACAGGGTTTCGTGTAGTACTACAGGATGTCCTGAAACGCTATAGGAAACCAGTCGAGGGTAGTTTGAGGCCAGAAATGATAAGGAAAGGGGTAGGAAAGGTGGCATGAAGGTGTATTCATATGGATGGAAGGTGGCCAACCCCTTTACCAAGATCATAAATTCTCTCAAAGCCCATCTTGTACCTCCAGGGTAGCTCTCGGTATTGTGGTGAAGATCTCAAAAAACAGGGTTGAAGACGATTTTGTTGGAATTAGGTTAGTGGAGGGTGGAAACTTAAGCTAGGGATGTTGATGGAGTCCTCCTCTACTGCTCTACTTAAACCTGCAAGAAAACTACCTGTTCATGCAATTAACATTGACAAATCTATGAATCATGATGAAAATGAAGGAAAAGATGAATTGAAATTAATAAGAAAACCTACATATGCAATTGAATCAGAAACCTAACTCGACATTCATAACATGTTCATGATAAATACAACAACCTATATATCATTTCCAAGAAATCATAAACCGAAATAATTTTTGGGTTTGCAGTGAAGATCTGCCCTCCTCAAGCTCCAATGAAAGAGGCGAGAGAGAGAGGCTTTGGCACACAACTTTGGAGTTTTATCTGCTACTATACCATGATCTATAAGAGCCTAACTAAAACAACATGAAATGGAAGCAAACTAATCATAACAAAGTGAAATATAAGAAAACTAACTACAACACATGAAATAAACTAGTTACAATGACATGGAAAGTAAACATAAATACACAAGAGAGACTAAGGTCAATGGATTGGGCCCTAAACCATAAGCTCGACTCTCTGACACTAAAACAATGAAGGATGAATTGAATACTCGTTTTATTTCAAAAACAATATCATTGCATAGCCATGAAAGTCACAAAAGTCTATTACAAGAGCTAAGAGTCTCCTAGCTATCTCCAAAATTTGAATCCTAATGAGCTCTTGCTCTTCCCTATTTAACCTAAAGGGTAACTACCAACAACTCCCTAAAAAGTAGGTGATATTTCCCCTTTGACTTCAAGAGAAGTGGAAGGTTCACTTGGTCTTCCACTTTCTTTGCCGCCTTTGATTTCGAGTTGTTGGAGGGAATCTCAAGGATCCTCTGGCTACTTAGGAGTTAAGGAGGTGGTCAACCCCCCTATAATATCTCCTTGTTTTCTACTCTGAGCTTTGATTACACAATCTTCAACAAAAGTGGCATATCTTCGTGATTATCATGCATTTAAACCATATTAGGCATTCGAAGTATGACAAGCCTTAATCACCATCTACACTAAGCAACATATGACCATAATGTAATTAAATGCAATAAAGACAAACTAATAAGGCTAAAAAGGTGACAATTAATGCCTCAAAAGATACCTAATCATGGTGCTCATCAACATCATTTCACTTGTTCATGTCATGGACTTTCTTTAAATATGTTTTATATGAATGTTGTTCAGTCCCGCGTGACTCCATTCCTTGGGAAGGGGTGGAACTGGATAGATCTTGGAAACCATGGTGTGATAATATTAGTAGCTTCCCTTTCAAAGCTCTACCCCTAATTTTTTGTTGGGGGGTGTAGGCTAGCCAGAAATAGGGTGAGCTTCCAAGATAATACCTCCATTCTAGTTCACATTGTTGATGAAGCTCTAGCAATATTAAGTCACTTTCCACTGGAAAAAGGTCTTGCTAACCCCAGATTGATTAGTACTTAACACATTTTTCATTATAATCCATGGGTCTATTACGATAGTGCCTCTATTAACAATGAACAAAAAAGTGGAGGAGGCTTTATCTTATTTTTTACAACAACAGAGCACAAATATAAAGATAAAATGGGATTGGGCCATGGGACAAATAACCAAGTTGAACTCCTAGCTTCTAAACACCTAGTTTTTTTTTCACTCGAGAAAGGATGTACTCAGATACATATTTTAGGGGAATCCATGTTAACTATAAATTGGCTGCATAGTGCTATTTCTTGTAGGAATATCTATCTATTGCCTATTCTAGAGTAAATCAAGTGGATCATTAACATTTTCATATATTTTTATTCTTCTCATTTATATAGGGAAATGAACCAAACTACAGACTACTTATCCAAAGAGGACTCCATATGGAAAATATATTTGGGTTATAATATAAAAGGTTAATGACTAGTATTATGAGTTCTTCCATCACCTGTTCAGGGACATAAATTATGGATCAA
This sequence comes from Pinus albicaulis, assembly GCA_034641835.2. Lineage (NCBI taxonomy): Eukaryota > Viridiplantae > Streptophyta > Pinopsida > Pinales > Pinaceae > Pinus > Pinus albicaulis. The sequence continues at coordinate 1,558,864,336 of CM076575.1, forward strand.
CAACAAATTAAGCTTCTTCATGGAATCTCCAATTTTTTATATCCCTTGCTTTATTTTTGGCTATGTACATAGTAACTCTTTTATCCTATATCTAGATGTTTTTTTCCTTGGATTGAATGATTGTTGTATACTACGTGGTATGATGTTATTAAATTTCATAATTTTTTTGACCAAGTAGTATCCTTTTTTAATGTTAGATGATGTCAAAATGTATAGGAAATATTGTCTCTATTTTTCCCCTAGTGAGTGTTATTAAAAATGTTGTCACCTGTGGGGTGATCAATGAATACACGAGCTAGTTGTATATATGTAAAATGTAATATCAATAATTTTGTATGAATGAAATTATGGTTCTTTTCTATGGCAAAAATAAAATAAAATTGTTAGTCACTTTGCATTCAAACGAGGTAATAGAAAACAACTACCATTGACACTTCCTTGGGGTTTAACACTCCATAAGTCAGAATAATTGACATTGGAGAAAGATACTCTTAATATTGGAGAGCAAGAGAGAGACGGTATGACGTTTAGTACAATATATTGAGTTCAATATTTGAATGGCCTATAGTTTCAACCGCCCTTTTCATATGACCGATATGAAAATATGGAAAAAATAATTGTCGTGACAATAAGAACCGAGTAGAAAAAAATAGTTCGAGATTTATAACAATGAAGACTATTTGTAATTAACTACATTCTTATTATTCACATTTTTTATCATTCAACACTATTACATTGTTACTTTGCATTCAGAAATTTAATTTAATCATTTTTCATCATTCATGTTATTAAAAATCTCTTTCATCTCAAAAAATTGAGGTAACAGAGTAAATTTAAAATTAAAATGCCCTTATTAATCTTAGGCATATTTAAGATTATCATAATAATTAGATGTTCAATAGATTTTGTGTGGTTGTGCATGACCAAAAACAACCTAGATTCATCTTAACCCGAGATCTATCAAGCGCCGAGAGAGATCAAATATCTCAAGGTGCAAAAATTTCCTCAAATTTTGCACTAAAAAAAGAGGTTTGCACCTTAAGAGATTTGATCTCTCATAGTGCTTAATAGTTCCAAGATTAAGATGGATCTAACCTAGTTTATAGAGACTTAAATCCCTCTCAAAATTTAATAATAATAAATTAAGATATATGTATTATAATTATTTATAAATATAATGGTTATATGTCTCATTTATATTATCTTTTTATAATAATAACAAATAAATATTCAATAATAATAATAAATAAATATTAAATAATAATAATAATTTACTTATTGTATTTTGGAAAATTATATAACCTAAATCTACTTCAATTATTGTCATTTTAAATATTAAAAACTATTTTTATATTTTTATATAACTTAATATTTAATAATTTAAAATTAAAACCAATTTATACTAATTTATTATTTTATTAAATATGATGTTGGAAGTTTTATTGATTTTTTTATATACAAAATTTGTATATCTATTATTTTATTAAAAATAATATTTAAAATTTTATCAACCCTTTATGCAACTTTCATATTTATTCATAACATACACTCAATTTAGCAAACATGTGTATGGAAGAAATAAAAAGAATGAGGTAAAAGTAATGTCGAAGTTAAATTAGCATGACTAATAAAGTACCGTGTAGTTTTGTCAAATACCACACATGCCAGCCCACTTAATTCAGAGACAAGAAGTTAGTTTAATTTCCTTAGGGTATACTTTTTGGTACAATTATAAAGCATGTAGAAAACAAAATGAAGTACATCAAAGTATTACACAACAATGTACATTATTTATTTTCTTTCTTATGTATTTTGTATGTTCTTTCTTATGGTAAGAAGATACATTTTAAGGTATAGTGATGTGTGTTTTGACGGAAAGTTTTTTTGGGTGAAACCCAAGAGACTGCAGTTCAAATTTCATTGAGTATGAGGCTTGCTATGATTTTGGCTCAAGGAGTAGGATTCCCCTTTCTCGAGGGGTCTCGACTCTTGCTGAATCATAAGAACTGGTATATCTGACTTGCAGGTTGTTGGATATATCTTGGTATTATATTGGCGACCATGAGGATTGATCCTGGGTCTACCCTATATTACTCTAAAGAATTACCGATTCACCATGTGTAAAAAAAAAGAAAGATACATTTTAAGGTTTTAAAGAATGAGAATGCCTTTTTCATGGTTTTTTTTCTTTAATGAAATGTACAGATATCTTGGTATTATATTGGTGACCATGAGGATTGATCCTGGGTCTACCCTATATTACTCTAAAGAATTACTAATTCACCATGTGTAAAAAAAGAAGAAGATACATTTTAAGGTTTTAAAGAATGAGAATGCCTTTTTCATGGTTTTTTTTCTTTAATGAAATGTACAGATTTTATCTTTCTCGATATTTTATAAGGAAATATATATAAATTTTCAATTTAAATAGGTGTTTTTTTATAAAAATATATATATTTTTAATTATTAGATTAACTTAAATGATATTAAATATATAATGGTTACTCATTATCAAATATATATATATATATATATATAATAAATTATAAAACATGAAAATATTGAAATAATATATAATCATATCAATATTGTTTTCTTAAAATATTAAAATAAAAATTTGTAAAATTAGTTACATCAAAATTAAAACATCATTTAGGAAGTGGCCACAAATGTTTTTTTTTTAAGTTGACATGGGATCGCCTCCTTAAGCGGGGCTTCATCGACCCATCCATGTGCTTGCTTTGCAGACAAGAGGAAGAAACCCAACAACACCTCTTCATCGATTTCCCTACCACTAGAGATGTTTGGACTCAGGCTTTCGCCATCTTCATCCCAGCTGAGGAGCCAATAGCCAATATCAAATCCATGCTAGAGGAGTGGTCGACCCAAAATTTTGCAAACGCTGTGATCAATAGAGCCTGGTGGATAACTCTGGGACTACTGATGTGGAACACCTGGAAAGGTAGGAATCGCACCATATTTGAAAACCATCCCCCCTCTACCCCTCTCATTTGGTCCCAAACCCTTTCCAACATTTGTGAAACCATTCTTCTAGATTCTTGGGACCTGACAGATTAGAAAGAAAATCCTCTTGAAATTGGTATCCTTCATCTTCTGAACCTCTCTATATCAATGGTCCACCCTCGAGCTAGGAAAGCCCAACCAATCCCCCCTCACTCCTATGTTGTCTTCACCCCTTCCCCACACGGGTGCGTTCAATTAAATTTTTATGGCGCATATAAAGGGAAGCCTAGTCCAGCTGGTTATGGTTGTATCCTCCGGGATGCCTTAGGGATGCCATGGGTTGCCTATGCTGGTTCTAGTGGAACCACGACAAATAATGTTGCAGAACTAATAGGGTTGGAAGTTAGCTTGACTGTGGCTCTCAATGTCATATATAAAAGGATTCACATTGTAGGGATTCTCGCCTTATCCTGGATATGACCCAAAAAATCATCAATGGATCTGATCCCCAGAATGTTGCAAATATTTGGCATCTAGAAGCCCAGTTATCTCGCATCCAAAGATCCCTCAGTCTAATGGAATATGCTACCATAGGCCATGTGCTTCGCTTTGGAAATAAGATTGTTGATTGGTTGGCAAACAAAGGAACTAATGACCCAGATCGGGAGTTCCAGGGCACCTAGATAGAGATCCTATCCAAAGCATACCTTGACCCAGGTGAAACACAGACACTGCAATCACTCATGGAAGCAGACCTTAAAGTCCCCAATGGGTTGTCACATCTGAAGGAAAAATGGAGCTGGCAGCGTGGGCCGAACAGGCCCACCACCATGCTCCACCTAGGGAAGTGAAGAGCTTTGGAGGGAGACATGTGCATAACAAGGGTGCGAGCAAGATATTTGGCATAATGAAGTTGTGGGTGATGGTGGAAGTCTGTGAGGAGGTTATTCTCTGAGCATCAACATTGGTTCTCAAGATTTAACTGCAGAAATCATGGGGGAAGGAGAGAGAGATAGTGAATTGGGGATGGTGGCGTCGAGGCCTATGGGATCTTGGTAGCTTGGAAACAGAGGAGCAGTGGGGTGACGGGACAAAAATTGTGCTTGGATTGTCTACGAGGAAGGTGTCCACTTGTGCATGGCTTATGTATCTCTTCTAGTCCATAGAGGGGGCAAGGTTAGCAGTAGTAGATGAGTGGACCTTTGTGCGGTGTTGGATCGGGCTCAGAGGCCAACCTGGTTTTTTATTAGTTTGGTACTTTTGTGGGTGGAGTTCCCTCCCCACCAGCGGGAGTAGTGCTGAAGAAATATGTGGATAGACAAAAGTATTCTGTGTTGGAGTGGGTACGGGTGGTTGGACGTGAGGTGGTGGCTTGTGGGACTGCACTGCTAGTCCAAGGGATACTTGCTGCACAGGAAATTGGAGACACAACGAGGAAGCAGGTAGGGGTGAGGATGAGAAGCCCATGCCACATGGACGTGGACGTGCATGCAGATGAGGTCTTAGGCGTGTTATGGAGGAGCATAGGCCGAATGTGGACTCGAGCTCAAATTAAGAATCCACTGAGCGCCATTATTTGGTGGCAGCCATGGCGGTCTCTCCAATCCAGTCACCTATTAAAGTTTACGTTTTGACCACCTTAGACATGATCCTAGCTCAATTACAACAAATCTAGCTCAACTTGGACAACATGCGAGAACAAAGGTATGAAGAACGTAACTAGCTCATGGCCTATATCAATGATATCCAATATATGCAAACTGAAACTTTAGATGCTCTAGAGAGTCTACGGCATCAACTAAGGCGCTCCCATGATCACCTCCAAGCATTGGATATTTAGATCAAGCATATTGACTACCATGTGCACAATTGTGTCGGTTTTTTTGCAAGAACACCATCAACCCCCTTAATCCTCATCCATGAAGTTGTGTAACCACTTGTTTTTTGTTAGTTTTGTGTCGGAAATAACCAGTGGCATCGTAAGCCTTGGTACGCACCCGAGTCAATTGAGGCATTTTTTTCCACTCGGGTTGCTTGGACGTATCACAACACTTGTGTTTCTAGATGTAAATTTTGATATGATAATATAAACTTGACTTTGACCAACAACAAAGAAAAAGTTGACAAGGTTAGCAAACAACCATTTGCAATAATGACATAACACTTTTTAACAGACCTAAATCCCTCTTAACCTCAGAACTATCAAGTGTCAATATGGATCAAATCTCTTAAGGTGCAAACCTATTTTATGAGTGTAAAACATGAGGAAATGTTTGCACCTCAAGAGATTTGATCCCTCTCGACACTTGATAGATCCGAGGTTAAGATGGATCTAGGTTGGTTTAAGTCATGCACAGTCACACAAAATTTGCTGAACATCTAATTATTCTGATCATTTTAAATATGCTAAATATTTCTAATATTAATCTGGTCATTTTAATTTTAACTTTTCTTAGTTACCTTAGTTTGTTAAGATGATAGAGACTGTTAATAACTTAAATGATAAAAAATTATGAAATATAAATTTGAATGAAAAGTGACAATGTAACAATGATGAATGGTAGAAAAGGTGAACAGTAAGACTGTAGTTAACTAAAAATAGCCTTCATTGTGGTAAATCTCAAACTATTTTCTTCCATTTTTCCTATTGTCTCACCTATTAGTTTTGTCATATTTTCATATCAATTAGATGAAAATATTGGTTGAAATTGTATACTATTAAAATCTTTAACTCAAGCTATTATAGTAAGCATCATACCTTTTCTCTCATGCTCTCAAATATTAAAAGTATCTTTCTCCAAAAGTCAATCATTGTGATTTATGGAGTGTTAAACCCCAAGCAAGTTTCAATGGTAGTTCTTCTCTATTACCTCGTTTGAATGCAAAGTGACTAACAATGTCGAATGACAGAAAGTGGAAATAATAAGAATGTATTCAATTAAAAATAGTTTACAAATTCAATAGGAAAACATTTCAAGTAAGTGAACATTTTATTTAAGATGAAAATTCAATTATTTTATTTATGGTTGAATTTACTGTAACATATAAATAAATGCACGCCATTAAAAAAAATTTGTGCTTGCATTGAAATTAATGCAAACTATTACTCTAATTACTTTGAAATTAATGTACATCATACATCTAATTACATCAAATCAGAAATTAACATCTACGTTTAAGTCAATGCATATATGCAAGCAATCAAATAGGATTAGAAATCAACATCTACAGTGAAATCAATGCATCTAGTGCAAGAAATTAAATAGGATTAGAAATCAACAAATACATTGAAATTAATGCATCCATTGCAATTAATAAAATATGATTAGGAATCAATATCTACACTAAAATCAATGCATCTATTTCAATGAAAAACCAAAATATTCATGCCTTTCTAAATCCAACTTCTTTTGCCGTTTGTAAAAGACTCACTTCATCTTCCTCTATGTGTTAGCATAAGGAGTCACTCCTTGACTGCAAAAGGATTAAGCCTTACACATCATAGTTCATTTCAAATTTAAAGGTTTTGAGTGGTGGGATGGCTTCCTAAAGAGTTAGAAATGATTTTTATTCTTTAAGACTCTTGTGCATTTGGAAAGTTGTGGCAAGTATAAATTGTATGGGTAAATTGGTAGCATAGGGAGAAGATTGTAACAAATGAAAGGAGATAGATAACTGGTACTTACTCTAAGAAATATGCATATCCTAAGTCAGTCACACAACTACAATAGTGGCTCTTTACATAAAATCTATTTTATGTAAAGTAAACAACATTTAGAAAGTAGCATACATGTATAAATAATTTCATAAAATTATATTTATATTTATTTATATTTATTTCATCTAACCTTCTCTCTTCTTGGCAGGATTTGTCCTGATGATGGGTCTTGATCTAGACCCGAAACGTAGACGCAAAAATGCATACTGTGGAGAGTCTGAATTCAACAGCTCAAAACTCACACCACAAAAATCTTCAAACTATAATTTCATAAATTCTTCAGGAAACCTTCACTAAAATGCTCTACAACATACAAATGATTTTGCAAAAGACTAAAAAGCAGATAATTTACTATTAAATCCTCTAAAAGTTTTCTTACTCACACCTTACTAACTGCTACAACTCATAAATCAGAAGAAATAAAAAATGAGAGAAATACACCATACATTAGATAGTTCTTGAATCATAAAATCCTCCAACATGAAGTGAAAAAATGATTTTTATTTATTATATCAAGTTTTCAGGTAGACCAACATCCAACCCTGAAATGGTATTTACAAATGGTAAATATATATAGAGAGGCACCAACTCCATATCTCCTAAAAACAAGGAAACACTCTTCCTCACATTACATAGGTGTTATAGGACATTAAAGATATATCCCATCGAAATATAACTAACATGACAGATGTAGATGAGAGATAAGAAGGCACTTTGGACTGTACTGTTGAGTGTGTTGACATGTTGCCCCTTTTTCTGCTTATTTATTTCCTCATAACTTTGGTTCTTTAATAACAATGTGTCTTCATTAAATGTGACCTTCAACAACCTCATAACCACTTATCAACCTTCACTTGTTATATCCATATTGTTATGAGTCCTCATATTTCTTGAACTTTCTCGAGAAATCTTCTTAAAATTGTCAAAAATCATTTAAAACAGGCGCTACCGAAAATTCCGATAAAAACCTGTAACTGCGTAAAAATTATAATGCTACAAGAATTTTTGGTAGCACTCTGTTTATTTTTAAAAAATGCATAGAAAATACTTGAAAAATATGTGTAGACTTATATACATTGAAACTTGAGTTGTTGTTCAAAAATGTACTTAGTAAGAAAAAAGGTATTTTATTAGGAAACCCTTTTACCTTTCTTCCATCTGGGCTACAACCTCTGCAAGCTTGTCCAACTCTGATTGTTTTTCAACAACTGATCTTGATCTTCTAGTCCTGGTGGTTGCTTCTTTGGCAGTGGTGGTATTTTTCTCCTTTGAACCCTTTTGAATTTTCTTCTTTTTGAGGATTATGTTTGCTAGTTTGAAGAGACTTCTCCTTTGCCTTTCTTCTTGGATTCATTAGTCTCTGCAATTGAATTGGTTACAACCTTTAACCCTTAAGATTGTCCTTCTACAAATATTACCTCTATCAGCAAACTTGGATTATGCAGGGCCTTAGATTTGAGCCTAAAATTGTTGTGTCTATGGTGTGTATTTTTTAGCTACTAGCAATGGGTTTTGCATCCTTTTTCTTTCTCTTGCTGCTAATATCATACCCTGCGTCTTTTAGGAGCTCTTCATCAGACTTAGTGGGCTAATATTCCTTCTGAATTTTCTGTTGAATGTCTACTTCTGAAACTTCCATTAGCACATGTGCTTTGGATTTTTCTGTAGTTGCTGAATTTTCTCTCCGAGCTCTGGTATAAAATTTAGGAAAAGGAGAAATGGGAGGCACCATCTTCATGGATTTAGGCTTATTGGTTTATGAGCCTTCTTCTTTCTCCAACTTCTTCTCAACCTTGGTTGAAGGAGTCTTTTATTTTCTGACTTTAGCCTTTTATGGATGTTCTCCTTCTTAGGCTTTCTCTTAGTTCTCATAGCAAGCTGAGGATGTTGTTGTTAAGTTGGAGATAGTTGAGTTGGAACATCTGGTGTGGGTGCACATTGGCCTGCCCTGTAAAACATAAAATGGTCTCATGACTGGTTTCCTTTCTTGAGTTCTTCCTCAACCAACACTTTGATAAGAGCTCGATGATATAAGTTGTATTCTGATGTAGTGGTGTATGTTTGAATCCTAGCTGACATCTTTTTCAAGCTCTTCAGTAGAAATAATGGTAAGTTGAGGGTCTTCATAACTACAATATGAAACAAAAATATCATATGATAAGGAAAAACCACAATATACCTCCTCTCATAGGTGAGGTAAATTTTGATGAGCTTGACAGTCTCAACCCATTCATTTTTTACATAACTGATGAGAATTCCTTTAGCCCAGATGGGATCTCTGTGTCCATATTTAATCAAACTGTTGAGGTCTCCTCCAGTAATGACTAGGCCTTTAAAACATTTTTCTCCTCCCTGTGGAAGATTGAAAGCTTCAGAAATTGACTATTTTTATACCTGCAATCTGAGGCCATAGATATTTGCTTCTTTTCCATTGAAAGTGTGCAAATTCCTGAGCTACTCCTAAATTAGAGCTTCCTAGTCTTGAACACATTGGATACCACCATTCTTGAACAAAAATCATTCTCACATTAGATCAACATCAACTAGATCAGATCCTTGGGGTTCAATTCGTTTTAGCTTTCCTTCTTTATTAGTCATCTTCAGTAATAAAGAAGGTGGTCTACTAAAATATGATAGGTGGCAAGACTACAGAAGCTCACCTAATAGGTGTTGTTGTGTCTTCAATCAGATTTGTTTGAACTCTAAGTCTCCTTTCTCAAGCTACTCACTAGAATATCTCGTTCACCAACAGTTAAACTCAAAACTAATGATCTTCCTTTATTTTCGGTGGTTTAAAACATATATGTTGGTTCACCTTCCCATGCATGATATTTTTCATAATGATAAGTATCTTAGACCATAACATACACCCTGTGGTAGTCATGATGAACTTCAGTTGGTTGTGGAGTTTCAGATGATATGCTACAGGTGGCTGGAGATGAGCGGATCTGGAGTTGGTAGTCACCTCCACTGAATCTTTATTACAGACCTAAATTTTTCGCAGCGTCCATGCATGATCAAACCAAACAGTCATCACATTGAAATTGCAGATCCATGATCTATCTTAGCACATAACACATACTTTGACATGTGGATGAAATGACCGAGCTGAAAAACAGGACAAACAATGGTAGGCTTTTAAAAACTATGGATTGACACCTAGCGTTCACCACATATAACCATGACTTCAAATTAACATGAGTCAACGTAAACCTTTCCTATCACGTTACCTAACTTGTGAATTTTTTATTTTTTTTTAAAACGTAGTCGATAACGGGAACATGTGGCTTAACACAACAGATACATTTTTTTTTTTTGAAACAGGGGAGGTTACATTTCCGGTAGCATCGGGTTAAATAAAAACAGACATAAAAAATAATTAAAACAAATTGTCCAAAAAGGGATAAAACAGATGCTACTGGAAATTTCGATAACATTCAATTTTTTTTTGAAATTTACAAAGTTTTATCCTAAAAACAAAAAATTTAAAATAGACTCATGACTTAGCATAGAACTGTACTAACATTGGCTCCACATGGGATAGGTCTCTTTTTGCAAGGCTCTAAGAATCTTTTGCAGTTTTAGTGCCTTCTCATTGGGCTATGGAGTCTTATTATGAAACACATCGGTATTTCCAGTGAATTTAGGCCACCAAAAATCTTAGTAAAATAATTTCTTGAGAAAGCGCCCATTAAATGGGCCTCCAAACAGTTCTATCCCATCAAGATGCTACAATTCAAAAGTATTGTTCTGTAAAATATTGGATATCCTGAAAGGACCAAGCCATAAAGCATCAAATTTGGAATGCTTACCTGGGTCTTGATGTTGTGCATCCCATTTCAACACTAGATCTCCATTATGAAAATCTTTTTTTTTAGTTCCTTTATAAAAAACTTGCTTTATAGCTTGCTGATATTTTCTTTCCAAATCATATTGTTATTCTCTCTTTTACTACACTTCTATGATCTGATAAATTCTTCTGGTCATGTCATTTGGCTCAACTTCACGATCTTCTAGAAATTTAGCTGCATGAATGGATAATTGGAATGGAAAAACAACATTAGTTCCATAAACCATTTGAAAATGTGATGTATTAATAAAAAATTTGATTGTCACCCTGTCATCCCATAAAGCAAATTCCAGTTTAGAGTCCCAGGCTTTCTTGTTTTTCTCCAATAGCTTGGAGATGATTCTTACCAAAACTTTTGTTAGATGATTTGGCTAAACCACTCCCTTGTAAATAGTAAGCTATAGAGTGAGTAATATGAATACCATAATCTTCACAGAAATTTACCAATGGTGTAGCTTTAAAAACAACTGCATTATCTGCTACTAACCTTGATGGACATCCAAATCTGGTTATGATTCCCTCCAGAAAGTTAATGATAACTTTATGAGTAGCATTTCTGGTAGGTATTGCTTCAATCCATTTTGTGAAGTAATCAATTGCAGCAAGAATCCAACAATGTTTTCCACTTGAAGGTGGATGAATTTTTCCAATGAAATCTAAGCCCCATTGTTGGAAAGGTGCAGAAAAAACTATGGGCATAAGAGGAAAAGACTCCAAATGCTTCTTACCAGTGAACTTCTGACATTTTTCACATGTTTCCACCTCAGCACATACATTAGAAAACAAGTTATGCCAAAAATATCCAACTCTCAGTATTTTGTATGCAGTGGTTCTCCAATAGTGATGACCTCCACACACCTTACTATGCATATCAAATATAACTTTCTTGGACTCATATGGTTAATGCATCTCAATAAATCTCCTGTAGGATCTTTCCAATATAAACAATTATCCTTGATTCAAAATTTAACAATTTTTAGCTTCAAATATATCACTCTTATTTTATCAAAATTTGGAGGAGGCTTAAAATGCTGGAGAAAATAAATGATATCCTTATACCAGTTGCACTCATCAAGCTTTACTTCCACTACCATGTTGTCAATAGGTTCTGAAATTTTCCTTTCTAGATTGTCATCCAAGAAATTCAAGCCCAAAACTTTACAATTATCTTCAGCTAGTAGTTTTCCTAATCCTTGACCTTTGATTGGTTTAGTAGGCTTTATCTCTAAATCAAACTCAAGAAATTTAGTTACCCACTTACTTTTTTTTTCCATCAATATCAGGCTGAACTAATATCTCTCTAATAGTTGATGAAGTTTCATAGGCAATAATTTGAGCATGCATAATATAAACTCTAAAAGCTTTCAGATCTTTCACTAATGTATAGGCATGCTTTTCCAAAATTTCATACTTCAATTCTTCAACTCTAAGAGCTCTGCTGAAAAATGCTATGGGAGCTTCCTTATTTTCTGCATCTTTTTGTAAAAAAAAACCAACAATAGTATCTTCAGAGGCAAATGAGAAGATCAAGAAAGAATTTGAGTACTCAGGGCTTACCAATTGAGATGCTTCAATGATAGCTTTTTTTATCACCTCAAATGAATTTATGGCTTTAAATGTCCACTTGAATTCTTTGTCCTTCTTCAACATGCAAGAAATATGCTTCACCACTTCAGAAAAATTGGGAATGAACCTTATGAAATTGATCTTACCAAGAAATATTGAATCTCTTTCTTGGATCTTGGACGTGTTAAATCCTAAATTGGAATCACTCTTTTGGGATCAATTTTCACTCCATCTTTATAAAATACGTGACCCAAAATCTTACCTTCTTTAAGAGAAAAATGAGTCTTATTTGGATTCAATGATATACCATATTTCCTGCATTTAACAAATACTTGTTCCAAGTGTTGAAGTTGCTCTTCATCTAAAGCTGAAAAAACAGTAATATCATCCAAATAGATGACCAAAAATTTATCTTGTTCTCCATTGAATGTAAAGTCCATAGCACGCTGAAAAGTAGCTCCGACATTCATAATCCCAAATGGCATCTTTGCATACATGAAAGATCCCCAGGGAGTAGTGAATTTTTTATTCTCTCGATCTTATGGCCAAACAGATACTTGGTTGTACCCGAAGAACCCATCCAACATGGAAATTATGTCTAACCCGTTACCTTTTGAACAATATGCTCCATCTTTGGCAATGGGTAATTATCTTTATTGGAGAAATTTTTAAGATTCCTGAAATCTACACCTAATCTGACTTGACCATGCTTATTTCTCACTGGAACTAGATTAGCAACCCAATCTGAGTATATCAATGAAATGATGATTTTAGCATCCAAAATTTTCTTCACTTCCTTCCCCATCACTGGTAACAGTAATGGATTGATTTGTCTTAATTTTTTTCGAAATGGCCTAGTACCATCCTTCAATGGAATTTTGTGCTCAATGATAATTGTGTCATATGTCTTAATATCCTTATATTTCCTGGAAAAAACATCAAAAAATTCATGAAACATCTTATGGTATTCATCTTTCTTTCTTTTGATACAGCTTTTGACAACTTAACACACCTTCGCTCCAATTCTGTACCCAAATTGAAATGTTCCAATTCTGCCTATGTTTCAGCTAAATGTGGTTTGACTGAAACATGATTATGATCAAAGACATTCTTATGTGGGATTAACCCCTTGGGAATATGATTGGTAGGAAGCTGAATGATAGTTTGGTGAGCAATCAGTTTTTTCATATTTTTTGTGTCTTGAAAATCAAAATCATTCTTCATGAGATCTTCATCCTAATCAATGTTTAGGACAACAAATTCTTCAGCAACTTCAATGAATATTATAATCTCTTGATCATCCTCAAAAAAATTCCAATGTTTGACATTATCAGGAATTCTAGGTTTAAACTAACTTTCACTTCATATTTCAGATTTATAGGTATTGGAATCTTGAATGAGCTTGCTAAAATAGAAAGTGAATCAGCAAAAAAATTACTTTCTCTTAGAACAAAAGAAATCTTAAAGGTTGGCAATGAGTCTTCTATAATGCTCCATACTGCATTCAGGTAATATTTGAGTTTGGGATGCTTAGTTTGATAAACATTTCTGATTTGCTGAATAATAAGTGTAGCATCTCCAAAAACATAAATTTATGAAATACTCATGTCTTTTGTTGTTTTTAAACCAATCAATAGAGCTTCATATTCAGCCACATTGTTAGTTGCTTCAAATTCAAGTTTGAAAGAAAAAATGGAGCTTTCTTTCAAAGGGGAAATGAGAACCATTGCTACACCAGCTCCTTCTCTAGAACATGAGCCATCAAAATACATTTTCCACAACTTAGAAACCTCATGACTAATCTATTTTTCAGCTGGCTTCAAAATCTGAAATCTTTCCGTAGGTAGGAAATATCCATATGTAAAATGCTTGAACAAACATCAGTTTTTCTTGCATAAATTGGATTATTAGTGGGGTCTTTTCTATCACTAATTATATATGCCATCTAATATTCTCTATAAAGTATTATTTTTTCTCCTCCAAAATTAGGAACAATAGCATAAGTGAAATCCATTTGCAAAGTTCCTCCCAACCTTCTAATCCATGACCTAGAGAGTAACATGCCAAATCTAGGAGGAATGTTAGCTACAAAAATATCCATCACCATCCCTCTCATGGGTAACTGAAAGAGGCTTACTGCAAGGTCTTTGATGACACCAAGGCATTAGACTTTTCGGGAATCAAAAGAGTAAATATCTTGGTATTCTCTAGTTACTTCAAGACCTAGTTCATCCATGACTACCTTGGGCATTAAATTATGTGAGGCTCTAGAGTCCATTAGGAAATTATGTAAGATCTTATCAGGAATATTCAGAGATAGATAGAAGGATGGGTAGAGTCATCTCTCTCATCTACCAATGGGCCTAAAATAACAGTGGGATTGTCATCTTGAAGGTTAACAAAATTAGAGGTTATTTCGGTAGGTGGAGGCTGAAGAGCTTTCATAAAAGTCTTTTTTAAATAATCACTTTTCATTAGTTATACAGGAGGAAAAGGAATCTCTATCTTTTGTATCTCATTATCAAAATTGAAAACAAGGAGCAGATTGTGAGCAATTTTTACCTCAAGTAAAGGAGGGTTAATTGCTACCATAATTTTCGGTCTGCTTGGTTCAACCACTTGCTTTTCTGCTGGAATTTTAATTGCATCCTTATTATTATTTAGTTTTGCAATGAGCTTTTAGTTATCATCAAACTTCTTTGCTCTAAGATTGTATCTAATTTGATGATCAACTGCAATCATGGAATGATTATAACTATCTTCATTATTCTAAGTATATGACATGAAATATTCATACTCGGCTTGTGTAAGATGAATCAACCCTTATTTATCTCTCAGACAATTGATATCAACACTTTTTTCCAACCCTTCAACTTCCTCTTCATCTTCAAATACAACCTTCTGCAAAGGGGGTTGCACTTTTTGATTATCATCATCTCTTCTTTCTCACTGCAAAATTTGAGGAACATTAGGTCTTCTAAAATGTTGCCTATTAGGCTTATCAAATGAAACATTTATAGTGGTAGATTTTCTTGCTTCCATATTAAGCTTGGACATCTTAGTGGTTAATGAATTGACCATATTGGTCAACTCATCTAACTTAGGATCTATGTCAGAAGTTCTTGAAGATGAAACTTTAGCTTTTTGCTTCCTTTTTTCTTTGTCAATCCCTCCTCTGAGCCTATCAGCTACTAATACATTAGATTCTACCTCTAGTGCATTTTCCTGTATTTGTGTTAGTGTTGTAGATATTATTTCTCTCAATAATAAGCAAAAATAAGGATCAAAGGCACCAACATAAGTGATTTTGGTTGAAGCTTCAGTAGACTTGATTTTAGTAGGTATTTTTCTATACATCTTGTTAAATCTCTTAGAAAAATCAGAAACTGATTCTCCTTCTTCTATTTTTATTGCACCAAATTCAGTGATATAATAAAGAAAATCCTTCTTATCACCCCATTTCCTTAAAAATGTATCATCTGGGATTTCAATTGCAGTGATGCTACCCATTGTCAAATATTTGAACCATTTCCTAACATCACCCTCAAGGCTCAGAACAAAAGCTCTCATTTAGAGATCTCCATGCTCAATATTTAGATTGTCAACATAGGCATAAAAATCAACAAGGTGTTCTTCAGTTGTTACCTCTCCCTCACCACTAAAATTAGGCATGTATTTGAGATAGTCTCATGTAGGTAATGTGTTCATAGGCTGAGGTAAAACCAAAGGGGCATACCTTGCTGCAATAATTGCATCCATTTGGTTAAGGGGTGGGTTTGGACCTGCCATGGTATGAGTTGTTGGGATTATACCCAAAAAACGTCGTTTAGGGCCTCAAAACGGCTCCGGAAGTTCAGGACCCGAAAAACTGCTAAAAATAGTAAGTTATGCCAAAACGGAAAAACTGAAAAAGACAATGGTGGGGGCCCAAGTGGAATAGGCGGGTGGCCACCAATATCCACCTGGATCAGTAGCAGAAGCATCAAAATTTCATTTACTCTTTTTCTTGATTAGATTCTCAGGGTTAGGGACTGGGATTCTCAAAGTGGAATATGAGTTAGCCCTGGTTCTAGCCCTTCTAGGAGACATAACTTCAACAATGGAGTCACCAGGTGTAAAGCAGTCTAAAAAGACAGCTGGACCTAGACACCTCAGAACCAGACTTATAAATTTGTCATTCACCTAGGGATAGACTTCAATTCGCCTCCCCGGACATGGCACCAAAGATGTTAGAGCAAGGAGTCACTCCTTGACTGCAAAAGGAGTAAGCCTTACACATCATAGTTCATTTCAAATTTAAAGGTTTTGAGTGGTGGGATGGCTTCTTAAAGAGTTTTCGATTATTTTTATTCTTTAATAGTTTCATGCATTTGAAAATTTGTGGCAAGTATAAATTGTATGGTAAACTGGTAGTATAGGGAAAAAATTGTAACAAATGAAAGGAGATATATAGCTGGTACTTACTCTAAGAAATATGCATATCCTAAATCAGTCACACAACTAAAATAGTAGCTCTTTACATAAACTTTGTTTTATGTAAAGTAAATAACATTTAGAAAGTAGCCTACATGTATAAATAATTCATAAATCCTTCATGAAACCTTCACTAACATGCTATTCAACATACATATGATTTTGCAGAAGACTAAAAAGCAGATAATTTACTATTAGATCATCTAACAGTTTTCTTACTCGTACCTTACTAGCTGTTGCAACTCATAAATTAGAAGAAATATACAATGAGAGAAACAAACCATACATTAGATAGTCCTTGAATCACAAAATCCTCCAGCATGAAGTGAAAAAAGGATTTTTCTTTGTTATAGTAAGTCTTCACGTATACCAACATCCAACCCTAAAATGGTATATATAGAGAGAGAGAGGCACCAACTCCATCTCTCCTAAAAAGAAGGAAACACTCTTCCTCACTTTACATAGGTGGTATAGGATAGTAAATATATATCCCATCGAAATCTAACTAATAGGACATATGTAGATGAGAGAAGAGAAGGCATTTTGGACTTTATTGTTGAGTGTGCTGACATGCTACCCCTTTTTTTGTTGATTTGTCTCCTCATAACTTTGGTTCTTTAATAATTATTTGTCTTCATTAAATGTGACTTTCAACAACCTTATATCCACTTAAATGTGACCTAGGGATAGAATTCAATTCGCCTCCCCGGAAATGGCGCCAAAGATGTTAGAGCAAGGAGTCACTCCTTGACTGCAAAAGGAGTAAGCCTTACACATCATAGTTCATTTCAAATTTAAAGGTTTTGAGTGGTGGGATGGCTTCTTAAAGAGTTTTCGACTATTTTTATTCTTTAATAGTTTCATGCATTTGAAAATTTGTGGCAAGTATAAATTGTATGGTAAACTGGTAGTATAGGGAACAAATTGTAACAAATGAAAGGAGATACATAGCTAGTACTTACTCTAAGAAATATGCATATCCTAAATCAGTCACACAACTAAAATAGCAGCTCTTTACATAGACTTTGTTTTATGTAAAGTAAATAAAATTTAGGAAGTAGCCTACATGTATAAATAATTCATAAATCCTTCATGAAACCTTCACTAACATGCTCTTCAACATACATATGATTTTGCAGAAGACTAAAAAGCAGATAATTTACTATTAGATCATCTAACCGTTTTCTTACTCGTACCTTACTAGCTGTTGCAACTCATAAATAAGAAGAAATATACAATGAGAGAAACAAACCATACATTAGATAGTCCTTGAATCACAAAATCCTCCAGCATGAAGTGAAAAAAGGATTTTTCTTTGTTATATTAAGTCTTCACGTATACCAACATCCAACCCTAAAATGGTATATATATAGAGAGAGGCACCAACTCCATCTCTCCTAAAAAGAAGGAAACACTCTTCCT
This sequence comes from Pinus albicaulis, assembly GCA_034641835.2. Lineage (NCBI taxonomy): Eukaryota > Viridiplantae > Streptophyta > Pinopsida > Pinales > Pinaceae > Pinus > Pinus albicaulis. The sequence goes on from CM076575.1 coordinate 1,558,882,329, forward strand.
CACTTTACATAGGTGGTATAGGATAGTAAATATATATCCCATCGAAATCTAACTAATAGGACATATGTAGATGAGAGAAGAGAAGGCATTTTGGACTTTATTGTTGAGTGTGTTGACATGCTACCCCTTTTTCTGTTGATTTGTCTCCTCATCACTTTGGTTCTTTAATAATTATGTGTCTTCATTAAATGTGACCTTCAACAACCTTATATCCACTTATCAACCATCACTTGTTATATCCATATCGTTATGAGTCCTTATCTTTCCTAAACTTGCTCGGAACTCTGCTGACAACTGTCAAAAATCATTTAAAAGAGGTGCTACCAGAAATTCTAGTAAAAACCTATAAATACGCAAAAATTGTAATGCTACCAGAATTTCCAATAGTGCTTTATTTATTTTTTCAAAAATGCACAACAAATACTTGAAAAATATATGTAGACTTATATAATCTGAAACTTGAGATTTTGTTCAAAAAAATACTTAGTAAGCAAAAAGGTATTTTATTAGGAAACCATTTTACCTTTCTTCCATATGGGATACAAACTCTACAAGCCTGCCCAAGTCGGCTTATTTTTCTACAACTAATCTTGATCTTGTGGTCCTGGTGGTTGTTTCTTTAACAGTGGTATTTTTCTCCTTTGAACCCTTTTGAATTTTTCTTCTTTTTGAGGATTTTGTTTGCTAGTCTGAAGAGGATTTGCCTTTGTCTTTCGTATTGGATTCATTAGTCTCTGCAATTGAAGGAGTTACTGTTTGTAACCCTTCAGATTTTCCTTCTACATCTATGACCTTTGTTAGTAAACTTTGATTATGTAGGGCCTTAGATTTGAGCCTAAACTTGTTGATTTATCTAGTGTTCCTTTTTCTGCTATCAGTAACAAGCTTTGCATCCTTTTACTTTATCTTTCTACTAATATCATACCCTAAATATTTTAGGAGCTCTTGCTCAAACTTAGTGGGTTGATATTCCTTCTAAATTTTATATTGAATGTTTTCTTCCAAAACTTCCACTAGCACATGTGCTTTGGCTTTTTCTGCATTTGTGGACTTTTCTCTCTGAGCTCTGGTATAAACTTTAGGAAAAGGAGAAATGGGAGGCACCATATTCATGGATTTAGGCTTATTGGTTGATGAGCCTTCTCCTTTCTCCAAATTCTTCTCAACCTTGCTTGAAGGAGGTTTTTATTTTCTACCTTTATCCCTTTTTATGGATGTTGTCCTTCTTAGCCTTTCTCTTATTTATCTTAACAGGTTGAGGATGTTGCTGTGAAGCTGGAGATAGTTGAGCTGGAAAATTTGGTGTAGGTGTAGTTTGGCCTGCCCTGTAAAATAGAAAATGGTCCCATGACTAGCTTATTTTCCTGATTTCTTCCTCAACCAACACTTTGATGAGAGCTTGATGATATAAGATGTATTATGATGCAACAGTGTGTGTTTGAATCCTAGCCGATATCTTTGTCAAGCTATTCAGTAAAAAGAATGGTAAGTTAAGGGTCTTCATACCTAGAATATGAAACAAAAATCTCATATGATAAAGAAAAACCATAGTACACCTCCTCTCACAGGTGAGGTAAATTTTGATGAGCTTGACAGTCTCAGCCCATTCATTTTTGAGGTAACTGTTGGGAATTCCTTTAGCCCATTTGGGATCATTGTGTCCATCTTTAATGAAACCGTTAAGGTCTCCTCTAGTGATGAATTGGCCTTTAAACCATTTTTCTCCTTCCTATGGAAGATTGAAAGCTTCAACAATTGAATCTAGTGATACTTGCAATCTGATACCATAGATAGTTGCTTCCTGTCCATTGAAAGAGTGTGTAAATTCCTGAGCTACTCCTAAATGAGATATTCCTAGTCTTGAACATAGTGGATAATACCTTGCTTGAATAAAAACCCTTCTCGCATTTGGATTAACATCAACTAGATCAGCTCCGTGGGATTCAATATTTAGCTTTCCTCCTTTCTTAGTCATATTCAGTAATAAGGAAGGTTGTCTGCTAAAATATGATAGGTGGAAATACTAGAGAAGCTCACCTAACAGGTGTTGTCGTGTCCTCAATGAGATATTTCTGAACTATAAGTCTCCTTTCTCAAGCTTCTCACTAGAATAGCTCGTTCACCAATAGTTAAACTCAAAACTAATGGTCTTCCTTTCGTTTTGGTGGTTTAAAATAGGTACGTTGGTTCACCTTCCCATGCATGATATTTTTCATAATGGTAAGTATATTAGACCGTAGCATGCACCCTGTGGTAGTCATGATGTAGTTCTGTTGGCTGCAGAGTTTTAGATGATATGCTATAGGTGACTGGAGATGAGCGGAGCTAGAGCTGACAGTCACCTCCACTGAATCTTTATTACATGCCTCAATTTCCGGCAACGTCCATGCGTGATCAAACCAAATGGTCATCACATTAAAACTGCAAATCCATGATCTATATTAACAAATAACACATAATTTGACATGTGGATGAAATTACTAAGCTGACAGATAGGATAAATAATGGTAGGCTTTTAAAAAATACATATTGACACCTAGCATAAACCTTTCCTATCACGTGACCTAACTCATGATAAAAGTACTTTTTTTTCAAAAAGTAGTCAATAAGAGGAACACGTGGCTTAACACAAAGCAAATGCGTTTTTTTATTTTATTTTTTTTTAATAGGGGAGGCTACCTGAATTTCTGGTAGCATCGGGTTAAAGAAAAACAGACATAAAACTGAATTAAAACAGACTGCCCAAAAATGGCTAAAACAGATGCTACCGGAAATTCGATAGTGTTCAATTTTTTTTTTTGAAATTTACAAATTCTTATCCTAGAAACAAAAAATTTAAAATAGACTCATGACTTAGCATAGAATTGTTCTAAGACTGTGGTTAATAATGTTCAATATATTAAAATAATATATAATATATGCATTTGTATCTATGTGTCTAATTCTTCTTCCCTCTCTCTCCTTCCTCCATCTCTGTGGCTATGTCCATCCCTCTCTCTGTCCCCTTCCTCTCTCCCCTCTTTCTCTCTCTCTCTCTCTTCCCCACCATCTAGATATCTATATCTCCCTTCATCTCTCCTTCTTTGTCTCTCTATCTCACCTCCCAAAACACACACACACTCTCTCTCTACTTATCTATTTATCTCTCCCTCCATCCTTCTCTCTATATCTCTCTCATCTTCTGTCTCCTCCCCTTCATCTATGTGTCTATCTCCCTTCGTATCTCCATTTTTTTCTCTATAATAGCCCATAAAATTTCAAAATCTATCTCCATATATATATATATCCCTCCCTGTTTCTCTCCTTCTCTCCATCATTTCATTATGTCTCTCTTCCCTCCTACCCTCCTCTCTCTCCTCTCTCTCTTCCCTCCCACTTTCATCTCTCCCTCACTCTCTCTTTCTATCTCCCTCCCCGTTTCTCTCCTTCTCTCCATCGTTTCATTATGTCTCTCTTCCCTCCTACCCTCCTCTCTCTCCTCTCTCTCTTCCCTCCCACTTTCATCTCTCCCTCACTCTCTCTTTCTATCTCCCTCTCTCCCTCTCTCTCTATATCTCACTCTCACTCTCTCTCTCTCTCTCCCTCCATCTCTCTCTCCCACTCTCTCTCTCCTCTCCTTCTCTCTCTCTTCCCTCCTTCTCTCCTCTCTCCCTCACTCTCTGTCCATATCTCCCTTGTCACTCCCTCTCTCTCTCCACCTCTATCTCTATATTTCTTTGATCTTATATCCCTCTTTCTCTCCCTACAACTCCATCTATCTCCCCCTCCCTCTCTCCCTATTGGCGGAAAATTGTAAAATATAGAGACCCTGGGTTCAGAGGTAGGGGCCAATAAAGGGTTCGTTGAAGTCCAGTGCAATTCCAAAAATTTCACCATACCCAGAATAAGTAAGGAATCTCACTTGAGGCGTGTCGATACCTTACTAGGATAGGGACTAGAACCATGCATTAAGGAGGGTAGCACGACAAATATCATCCACATGGAAACCACATTATCTGACATACAACAAGCGCAAAGTATGAATTGCAACAAATCAAAAAAAAAATATAACGTTCACATTCATGCATGTGAAAAATTTAAAGAGGGCCATCCAAACCAATGCATTCAAAAGCATAAAATGCAACTTCTTTCCATTAAACTTAAAACATCATTACATTATGGAACTATGGCCCTTTAGGTAGAATTGGAAGAATTATCATACAATTTGGCTCAGAAACATATGAACTAAGAAAAAAATCAATTCCAATAGAATCAGCGAAAACATCTCGGCATATGAGCTTCGCCTCCTCACACTTTTATGTTTCCTTCTCCTATGGCTTTTATAAGCTTCGCCCTCTTGATGTTAGGGTCCAACCCTAGCCCATTTATTTATGTAATAAGCCCAAGGGGCCTAGTCAGAGTCATAGTTAGTTAGTTGAGTCAATAAAGCTCGTAAGTGGTTATCCAAATTAATAATAATTGTAAGTGGTTGAACCACATTTTAGAAAATGGACCACAATTAGTTATAAATGGGCCATACTTAATAAATAAAGTGGTTAACCTGTATTATGCAAAGTATCACCAGTATTTATAGTTTTGGAGGTAGTAAAGCTATAAATAGCCTTATATAGAAAGGGAAGAATCTTCGAGTCTTATTGTAATTTTAGATCTACTTTGTTGGAGGTTGCCCCCTCAAAGAGGCAAGTGAAGATTGTATTATGCTTTTGAATAATAAAATATCTTTGCATCTTATCTCAATTCATGTGATATTTCTGTGTTTCTGGAAATATTTTTTCATATTTCTGACATTTTGTTATTCTCGCAGGCCAAGTGCATAACAAGTGGTACCAGAGAACTTTCCAGGTCCAATTGTACCTCCAATTTTTGCAAAAAATGTTTTAGGCTAGAGACGTGTTTCAATGTATTTAAACCACAGGATCTGTTGTTGAGTGCATATACCTATGGATTTTGGGAGACATGCACCCAAAACACTACAAGAGGTGGTCACACTTGTTTGACTCCCTTGTAACCCTTGTGGGTACCTCTTTGAGTAAAATTTTTTAGAGAGAACCGTGCACAAACTGCATCTCAATGTACCCTTGGGTATATCGAAATCCCCCCCAGAGTAACTTGAAACCTAACCTGAAATTAGTCATCATTCGTCTTGCTACTATAGTAACTAAGAACAATAGTTGAGGAGATTACTCGCACGTACAATAGGGTAGTCAGGTAGTATGGCTAAGGGTACGGTCGATCCTCCTTAGTTAGTGCTCTAAAATATTAGGCTAAGTACTATTGTTGGACCCCTAAGTATATCACGAAATGTAGTACCTGAAACTCCTTTGTAACTATAGTTCCCTCAGCTATTTAAAGATCACCCCCTACATTTTCTTCTAGATCATATCCAACAGTTAGGGTTCGATCGTTGTTGTACAAATCAGATACAACATTTGGATTTTTGTCGTCATTGTATGGATCAGATTCAATAGTTTAGGTTTTCACAACACATATTAGACTCTTTGGGCAGTGAGAGTTTTGGCCACCATAGTCCAAATCAGATTGTCACAACACATTTTGCAATGCTAAGACCTTATGGTTTCTGTTACTACAGTCCAGCCTCGATTTTTGTAAGATATTTGGCAGTATCAATCATTTTGTATTTTGGCTACTGCAGTATTGATAAAATGTGATTAAAACTCCTTTCATAGTAAAAGAAATAAAAAAATCTCCTCACATGATGCTTACAAGAGACCTATCCCATAATATTCAAGAAGACAAGTTTATCAAAGTGGTACCATTCAGCTATAAGCTCCTAATTTTCATGTGATCCCATTTTTTTCCTAACACGTATTCAAGTGACCCACATCACTAGACTCCTAATATTTCCCTCTTTCCAACCATACTACTCTTAAGTAAGCTAGAAATTTCACTTGGGCTAGTGTATGCATGATACCAGGTCTCGATTTGTGGTTGTGGAGAGAGTTGAATCCCTTGAGAAAAAGTTCAATGACTTCTAGGCATCCATTACCAAAAAAATCACAGAAAAATTGGATGCCATGATGATGTCTTGTGAACCCATGAGGGAATAACACAGTGTTTATGCACACATAGAAGGAGAATCCAAACATCATATTCATTTCCATGGAGGTCACCAATATTTTAGCCACCGAACACCCAAGTTTGACATGTACAAATTTGATGGCTCTAACCCAGTAGCATGGGTGGCAAAAATGGGACAGTATTTCGACCTTAATAATATTTGGGAGGATCAAACTAAACTACATGTGGGAGCTATTTACTTGGACCAACAGAGATGGAGTGGGAATCTCACTTTCTGGGTCATCTCACTAAGCTCGAGAAAATGGGTACAGTATGAGACTACATTGTAGCCTTTGAAAATTTGGCCATCCAGACTACAGGCCTAGGAGATGCCTTTTATTTGGAATGTTTCATTAGTGACCTAAAGGAATCCATCCAATCCCATGTCCAAATGCATCACCCGACTACTTGGTTAGAAACATGCAACAAGGTCATAGAGGTAGAAGTCACTTTAAATTCCCAATCCAATCGTCCAAATTTCATCGCATGGGCACATCCCAACTTGACTACAAGCCCCACCCTAACACTTAAGGTTCAAAAGGTGTCGGAGACATAAATGGATGAAAGAAGGAAATAAGTTTTTTACTACTACTGTGATTACAAATACTCCTCGAGACATAAATGAAAGGAACCAAATTATTTCAAATCGATGCTAAGGAAAACAACTCTGTCGATGAAGCTCCATCCACTGAATTTCTTGAGGAGGAAGAGGGTGAACCCACTAACAACCCAGTACACTAATAGTATAGATATGCCAAATGAGTCGGTTATCTCACTCCATGCTCTATATGGAATTTATTCTCCCCAAACTCTCACAATCTGATGTTTTCTTAAACATCGGCCAATAACGGTGTTGATTGATAGTAGCAGCATGCATAACTTTGTCCATAAGAGAGTAGCAAAAGTCGTTCATTGTTTTTTCAGGGAAGTATCTTGTAATATTCCTACATTAGCATGCAGCTAATAGGAATATTAATTTTGCTCCAAACACATAGTTAGATGAATAAATGCGTAGGGAGACCCATAAATATTTCTAGTAGAAATAAAAACCCTCTTAATGGGGAAGGGATCATATTCACAGCTGGATAAAACACCTTCATGTGTGAACAAGGACCAAATGCATGTGGAAAAAGTCAAGTTTGACTAAGTCAACTAAGCTAATGTGAAGGATGTAAAACATTAATGAAGATAACTCAGTGGGAATATGAATATCTTTTTGATAGTTGGAATAAAGCCACCTTGAGTTTGGAAGAAGACATAGCATGGAGATCTAGTCAAGATTGACCAAATCCATCAGCGATGTTATGGAAGAGTGGTATTGATGATGGGACAATGCAGTTTTGGAGGGAGATTCATTGCATGAAGATGGAAACCCTAATGAGTGGGATCAAAGGTGAGAAGGCTCACATTGTTTATAAGGAGGAGGATGGCAGCCATATGGGGTTAGCTTATGATTATGATTTTCTGATTATATGGTCTGTTTAGACATATTTTTTTCTCTGGCTGTTTAGTTGAGATAGAGTGTTGTTTAGCACAAGGTCTTCCTATTTAGGAATTCCTTCTCTTTCCTTGAGGAGCTCTTGGAGGAGTCTTGCACCATATTGTCCACTATCTGGCTTGAGGCCAAGCTTCATCTTCCTTTGACAACGCATATCCTGTTGAGGGTTTGACTGTTTCAGTAAGCTGCAGCAAGTGGAGGCTAGATCTTCATATCTAGGCCATTTCAGTGCTTCTTTTCAGTGGAGGAGGGTTCTACTCCATTGAGAGGATAGTATTGGAAGAGTTGAGCTTCATTTCCATATCTTGGCTGTAAGCCAACAATATTTTGTCCACTAGAGTGCAAAAGAAGTCCAGATCTGCGTTATTTCTGAAGGAGTTGTTGCAGGGTGATTTAGTGCACCATTTGGAGAGTTTATTTTCTGAGTGTTAGGGATCTTCCCTTCACTTTGGAGATTTTTTGGAGATCATTTTCTTGTTCATATTATATCAGATTCACTTTCGAGATCTCAATATTTCCATAGATCTGTATTCTTATATCTCAGATCTACACTTTGTACATGGTGTTTTGCTGAAAATCCCAAGGGGGATTGATAAAAGAGCTTGTATAGTGCATGGATTTGCTATAGATATTACGTTTTGTCCACATAATTTCTCTAGATCTGATGTACAACCTATTGCTGTTGCAGAGGTAATAAAACAACGATGTCATGGTATTCCAGCTTTCACACATGGTTGCAGTCCCTATTTTTGCATGATTTTGAGCTATTTATGGCATGGGAGGCCTGTTTAACTATGTAATAGTGATTTGTTTCTGATTTCCTTTTAGATCTAGTTACTATAATATCAGTTCTAATGGATCCATGAGCTGCATGTAACTTTCATTGCATACATTTCTGGAAAATGCGTCATTTTGGCATGTATTGCCGAGTTTTCCCATTTGGGATATTACAGTGGTATCAAAGCATGATCTTTGGCTCACACTGTGAGTTTCAAGCCAAGATGCTATAGAAGAAGAAGAGATCAAAATGATGGGAGGAATGAGTTTCGTCTCATCTCTTTACAGATATAAGAAGGACCTCACCCAGGAGGTCAAGCATAGAAGAAGGAAGGAAAGGAGTGAAACCATGTTAGGGTTTCAAGATGAGGAAGGTCCATGTACTTCCTATCAGCAAAAATAAGATTTGGTATTGCATAAAGCTCCAAAGAAACATTATATGGCCTTTTCTTCCGAATTTAAGAGGCATAGAGATGGAGGAAACTTAGATCATGAGATTCTAAGTGAATATCTTGTAGAATATAAGTCTCAACCTAGAGCTATCAAGGAGAATCTAACTCTCCCATAGTTCCTTCAGCTCAAATATGAAAGGAGACCTTGCAGCAATAGAAGAATGAAGGGCAATAGATTTCTATTGTCTACCTTTGATGGGTCATCCTCATGCACAGCAAAGGCTTGGGGAAAGAAGTTGGATACATTTTTTCTACTACATCTAGTATAAGTTGTTGAGATTGTAGCGCTGCACCTTCAGGGTGAAGCACACAATTGGCGTTTCAACCATTTGAGTCATGCAAGAGTGACAGCATATGCAGATTTCACTGAAAGTTTGATCAATAAGTTTGAGAAGAATAAATCAGAGGGGAAGAAGCCTTCACCACCACTTACTGCAGGAGCACTTGTTTCAGGAGGAAGGCCACTTGCACCTTTGCAAGATGATCTTGATCTCTTGATATCTAGAGTCTCATGCACCATTTTGGAGATGCATGAAGAAGAAGTGACTTGTACCAGCGTTGATGAAACCATATAATAACAACCATCATCATCAGTAGTTGAGGAAGCCATCACACTGGAAGAAGGAACCCTTGTAGTAATAAAAGATGTTCCCAAGATGTACCAAGGTATGCACATGTTTTCATTTCTTGTTATTTCAATGCAACATGTGGAGGATGATGGGAATGTACCATTGCATGACCAAGGGTCAAAATATATTTCTGATTTGGAGGATAAAACTTTCACTGCGCTGAGCAGCCTTGATTCATTCAAGGAAGAGACAAACAATCATCCTAGTGTATCATTGATGAGCTGCACACAACCCTTGAGGTTGGAATGTAGTTTCTTGGAGGATGGGATGAGTATTGTATTGAACAATACATTTCAAAACTATGTGTTCAGCATTGGATTTGATCTTCAGGCAACAGTTGCACCATCATGGAAATCAACAGCACTGTCATTTAGCAACAGTGATGAGTTGGGGGCCCAACCATTTTTGGAACATTCCAATGACCTTCCCATATATATAACAAAGGGGGAGCAGATAAATGATGGAGGAAATCTTAGGATGGATAACATATCTCATGTTTGTGTTGGATACTTCTTGATGAGCCCTACACATCATGATGGGAGTGTTAGTCATCAGCATTTTTTACATGTTGTTGATGACTAGATTCTTTAGCTAAGTTTTCTAGAAGCTAATCTCAATCTGTCAATTTGTCATCTAGAAAACACCCCAAACAAATTCATGTCCTCCTAACCCTCCCTGTCATGTCTATGATGAAAACAATATTCAGTTTTCAAGTCACGTCTCAGTTTAGCAAAGTCTCCCTGTCTATAGCTGTCATAACCTCGCTTCTCTGCTATCATTTTCCCTTGTTTCTCATGCCATTCACTATTTGAAAGTTGAAAAAGTGTCTGCTCCTCTATCCCTGATCATATTTTCATATGACAATCTAATCATGCCTAAGAAAAAATTCAGAATCTGTGACTATTGTCTCTAAGTTAGATAGTGGTTTTTAGGGAGTTTTTCCTTGGCTAAGATATCCTAAGCCAAAAATCCTGTGTCTAGTACTAGTTAGCCATGAAACTTTCCCTATTTTGAAAAACAAGCCTTGATCTATCCATAGGTCATGCACCACTAAGAGGTCACTTTGTCTCATTTAAGAAGAAGTTCAACAAAAATCCAAATCAGGAAAAGATAAAGGTGTTCACTATCTGAAGAAATATGCTTAGATCAGGAAAAATCTCCATGAAACACCAAAGGAGCTCTCCAAGGTTCAAAATCATATATTTTTACATCTCTGCAGGGGTGTAATTGAATGATGATCAGTGTGCAAATGGGAGCAAAAGATCAACTGAAACAGGTTTCTCATACTGGAATATTTTGCCTCCAGTAATTAGATGGAGAGCTGTAAAGTAAAAGAGCAACAAGTGTACATGGTTTAAATCCAAATGTTGCCTGAAGAACAGATATCATTCCTCAAATCAAATGAACACTAAATACTGAGTAATGCTGATCAGCAGTGCTCCATAATCTCCTCCAATAGCAGTGCTTCATAATCTTTCCAAAGGGCATCATCATGTAGGGCATAAGAAGACATCTGCTTCTTATGTTACCTTGAACCTGGGATGTGAACATTAGTCAAAGGTAGTTCAATATACCTCTGAAAACACAGTCAAGGGAAAAGCTAGTTCAATGATGTCTAGTAGTGAACACTCTCCATATACCAATCACATTGCTTCTGGTCTAGATTTCACTGTGATATTTTACAAAAGGGATATACATCTTAGACAATGCCTCATAAAGCAAGAGGACATTAGGTTCAAGTGATTTTAGCAATGATAAATGTCAAAATTCACTTTGTTTCCTATTGATATTCTTCAAGAAAACATACAGAGCAAGGTAAAATGTTGAAATAGCTGAAGATTTTGTGTTTAATGATAACCTCCTTCAATGATAAGTAGAGGGTTAGAAGCACAATGATGGAAACCTCCTTCAAAAGGTAGAGGGTTAGAAAAACATTGTTGTGACCTCCTTCACAAACAAGCAGAGGGTCAACAATGTTTCAAGTAACTTCAGAGGATATTTTGTGCCACCTCCTCCAAAGATGAACAGAGAATGCATAGCAGGGTTTAAAATTATGTTTGAGAATGTTTTCTTTTGGAAAGCCTAGTTGAAGAATAGTGGTGAAACAAATGAGAGTCTCCAGGTTAAAGGCCTCTTCCACATCAAAAGCCAAAGAGTGACATGATGATGCTAAAAGGCCTCTGTTCTCATGTTTATGAAAACCTCCTTCAAAGGAGAAATCAGAGGATAAATTCAAGTTTCAAGTTTGAAAGGCCACCTTCGAAAGGACAAAAAGGCACACTGTATGAAAAAGATAAGCTCTTTATGTTTTAAGTTGATCTCTTTGGTAAACAAGCAAAAGGAGAAAACACATGGTTTAAAGGATCTCCTTACTTCATAAATAGTGGATTGGCATAGTGGTTTTAAGATGGCTACAGTAGTGTTTTTATGGTGACATCTTTGTAAACAAACAGAGACCAACACAGTTTTTCTAAAGACCCTCATCACTTCATAAAACAGTGGATTTGCATTATGGTTTTGAATGGATGCATTAGTGGTTTTAAAAAGATAATCTCCTTGGTAAACAAATAGGGGATCAAATCATGGCTTGTAGGCCTCCTTCATCATACAAACTGAATACCAAAATCATGGTTTAAAGGCCTCTTCACTTCATAAAATAGTGGATTTACCTTATGGTGTTGAATGGTTGCAACAGTGGTGTTTTTTTGAGCTTCTTTCACATGATATACAATGTCACAGTTTGGAGAAAACCTTTGATATGAATGGCAAAAAACATTTTTTTATTGCCCCCTCCTAAGAATGAGAAGACAGAAGATTAACAAAGGTTAGAATTTTCTTGAAAAGGGAAAGTTATTGTGTTTTGAGAAAATCTTCAGTTTGATGAAAAATACAAAGGCAAAAATAAAAAGTCACTAAAGGGTTAGTTCAAACATTTCAAAAATGCCATAGAAACCCTCCAAAAAAGGTTTTTTTGTATCATTGAGCACTGGGCGAAGAAAGAGTTTTCATTCTTGAAGTATCGGGCCTTTACCGTGCAGAAGGTTAGGTCGCGACACGCCTGAAGAAACGTGTGACGCGCCTGAAGAAGTGCATGACGCGCCTATAATAGCCTACAGAAGAGAAATACAAGCAGCGCGACGCGCCTTTCCATTCACCCAGTGTTCAGGAGGTGCCCGAGAACACCGGTGTTCAACAGGCGCCCAGGCCTGACCCGAAAGCATTCAAACGCTACGCTCCTATGCACAGGAGCATAGCGCTTCCCAAACAACCTTCTTTTCACCTCAAGTCAGATTTCTACACTGTCAAAATGTCTCCAAAAGCAGCCATACTTTTTTAAACGAGGTATTTACTGATTTTCTTCCCTAAATTTTTTATTTTGAGGAGTGGGTTAAGAGTCAAATTTGTTAAGGAAAAACACAGTCTTGTGAATGTAAAAAACACAGTTTCTCTAGAAATCACCATGTTTGCTAAACAAAACAAGGGACAGTGATTAAAGAAGGTATGCTTGTCAGTTTAAAAAGGGTCCCTTAAACAATGGTTTTCAAAAGAGGAAAAATATCATTTTCAAGGGTATATTGTTTTTTTTTAAATCACATAGAAACAGTGATAAGAGAAGAAAAAATTGTGTGCTAAAAAGAAACAGTCTTCTACTCAAGATCAAAAATTTGTCTGCCAGTGCTTAAAGAAAACACAGTTGCTCTCAAAAACTTCCATGTTTATCAAGACAAAAAGAAACAGTGATAAAGGAGGAATGTTTATTTTCAAGAGGTTTCATGTTGAGAGTAGCTAAAGACAAACACATTTTTCAAGGGGAAAGAGTTTTAGTGACAAAGGAAAGGGAATTTGTTTCCACTTAACAAAAACTTGTTTACCAACTAAAAACAAAACTCAGTCTCACAAAGAGGAAAACAGGGTTTTGATTGAGGGGTTTTCAGTGATCATTTGAACCTTTGTTTTGGTAAGCCAGTGAAGGGTATCAAAAGCAAAATGCCTCCAAAGAAAGCCAGCAAGGGTGGATTTCATAAAATGTGTGAGCCTTTAACAACTCAAGAAGTAAATGAATCCCCTTCAATTCTTTTTAACTTCCATGAGGTGGGCTGCCTTGATTTTTGCCAAAAGGTCTAGGAGGTCACCAATTACCCTCCCTTAACACAACTATTTGCCCTGAGGCTACAAGGAAAGCATGTCCATCTAGCAGGTCTGGACCTTAAACTCACTCCTAGGGCTGTCTCCAAAGCAACTAAGATTCCCTATATAGGAGAAAAGTGGTTCAAACAAGCATACTTAGATCTGAATCACCATAAAACCTTTCTAAAACCAGACCATTAGGATGATTGCCAAGCTATTTTCCCTTTTTCTCACTTATTGAGTAGCTATGCCCCTCTCATGAAAGTCATCATGAAGTATTTCACGTGTGAAGGGAGGTTTTCCCGGATTTATTCCTATAACATTAGGCTTCTCATGCATTTCACAAGAACTCAATTGTTGAACCTAACTTTCTTCCTCTGCAAAAGAATAGAAAATATGTCCTCCCTTGTTCAAAAGAGACCTCCTGCTCAACAAAAAGCTAGTCTCTTCCATCATTCTCTCATCAAAATCATCATCCTTCACTAGCTTGAAAAGAAAGGAGTGTCTTGGGAGACTTTCATTTCTCATCCAGATTTTTCCATTGCCTCTTCATCTCATGCTCCTTCCTCACCATCCACTCACCATGTCTCTCCCTCTTCTGTTCAATCTACTCCTAAGAGGAAAAAATCCCCTATGATTGAAAGTGAAGAAGAGAAGAAGCAAACTAGTGATGAGGAAGGGAAAAGTGACAAGAAGCAAACTAGTGATGATGAGAGACAAAGTAAAGAATCTAAACATGACAGTGAGGAAGAGGGGAATGATGGCAAGCATGAAAAAAATGATAGTGAGCATAACAGTGGTGAAGAAAAACAAGGGCAAAGTGACTATGAGAAGAAAACTAGTGATGGTGAAGGCAAACAGAGCAGTGAAAATGAGCAAAGAAAATGTGAGGAAAAAGAAGTGCAAGCCAGTGGTGATGAAGAGAAAAAGGAAAATTTTCAAAGCAGTGATGAGGAACACCATATTCCTCAAAAAATTCATGAAACCAATCAAAGAGACAGTGAAAAAAGCGCCTCCCAGCAAAGCTGTGATCATGATGGCAGCCCACACACAGAGGCTAAAGAAAACAGTGAAAGTGGTGACAACATGCAAAATGATGAAGAAAAAAGTCATAGTGAAGGTAGCCCTCAGCAAATTCAAGACAGAGATGAGGGTAAACAAATCAATCTTCAAGCATCAGAAAAATATGATGAAGTTGTCAGCCCTAAACAAACTCAATACAGTGAAGAAAATAGTGACAAAGGTGAAGCTGGAGCAGATGATGATGGAGGCAGTAGGGTAAAAGACCAAGTTGAGCAAGTGCGAGTAGATAAATCTCCTCTCTCTTCTCCTCAACACAGCCAATAGCATGTGCTAGCTACCTCTCCAAGGCAAGGGGCCATGACTCTTCCTCCAAAAGTGGTGAAGCCTAGAAACACTAGATCTACAAAGAAGAAGATCACTCCAGCAATGACTAGCAATGTCACAAGAGTGCTAAGAAGTAGAGACAAGCTGCCTAAGAAGAGTATTGTTGAATTGCAAAAGAGGAAAAGGACCAAGAATTCTACCCAAGGCAAGGGTAAAGAAAAATAGGAACAACAGGAGAGTAGTCATGAAAAGGAAGGGAGTTTGACATCATATAGATAGACAGTAATGCTGGGGATGATGAAGCTAGAATTCTTGAGGCTCTTTTACAAAATAGATAAGCCAAAATTCATGGCGTAGAAGCTGATCTAGAAAGGTCAAAGGACCTCATATATGTTCTACAGGTGCAAAACAAACAAATGAGTGGTCAAATGGCAGTTTATGAGGCTCAAGCTTTCAAATACCAAAGGGAAGTATACAAAGCACAAGTCAAGCTTAAAGAGGTTATGAGCGAATTTGATGATATTGAGGAAGAAGAGCAGCCAATAAGAAAAATGCCTAAGACTATAGGTCTTGGGAAGCTTTGGAGAAAAATAAAGAATAAGAGGCAACCCTTGTTCGATCTTATCCTCTCACTCAATTGCTCGCCCAAGAAATAGAAAATGATAAAGAAACATGGCTTGAAAGGGCCAAAAAGCCTTTAGAGGATAAATTAGAGAAAGAAAACAGAGACTTGAGTCTACAAAGGAAGATGATCAGGCACTACAAGAAGTTGAACCAATTTTCCCGAAGAAAGCTCAAACTTGCTCAAGAAAGGCTCAAAGTTGCCCGAAAGAGGCACCTGGTAGAAAAAGTGGAGAAAGGCATATATAGGCTTGAAATATTGGCCTCATCTTCCTTGCATGCTTCTAAGAATCCATAAGGGGGTTGCTCACCAAAATTGAGCAAATTTTGACATGATTTTGTTTTTTGTGTTTTTTTTCCCTAATTGCACATTTTTCAAGGCGCTACCATGGGTGATAGGAGCATCCTCAGCTCATGAAAGTAATTTTTTTGGATGGAATAAATTTAGGGGCAGCTACTCACAAATTTTCAGATCCAAAGGAGATGTTTTGGTCCCCTAAAGAGGCAAAAATCAGTCAAAATTCACCTTTCTGCCTCACATATTAGCAAATGAGACCACCCCCCCCGGGGGGATTTTTCACTCAGTCCACCTTTTGACATACTTCCAGGGATCCGTTTGGAAAAAATAAAGTAGTTCCAGAAACTAGACATTTAGGGCTTAGTGAATGGTATAGTGTTCCTTATCTGTTATATTTCCTTAGTTTATCATACATGTTTTCATGCTTCTTGCTTGTTGTAGGTCAAAAATAATAGATTTGAGACATGCCCATGGAGGCACCTCAAGTTTCCTAATTCATTACAACTTCTATTTTTTTCTTCTTTCTTAGTTATGTCAAAGAATTATTAACTTCTTTTTGATACCCTAAGAACTTGTTATCAATTTCATTAATGTTTATTATGTATGCTATCTAGGATGATTCATGGTATGCCCTGCTTACTCATAGCTATCCAAAACCCCATCACTAAAACCTTTCTCTGAATATTTGTTTGTCCTAGTCAAACCAAAGAGGTATTGTTTCGATCTTGCCCTTTGCCGATGCTCTGCAATCTTAGTTCAAAGTTCCCGATAGCTCAAAATATGATGTTTAGGAGTTCCCTCTTCATATATTGAGTTGTTTGTTTGACTTATTTGTTTTCCCAAAAGTTTGAAGGTGATTTTCCCAAAGTTAGAGGGTCTTATACTTCTATGTATCGCCTGAATGTTTATTTTTTGCATCTATCAGTTTGAGTTTCATTTATAGTGATTAATGGTTAGCCCTACCACATGGATGTTTGCTGTAAAACTATTTGCTCTTAAAACTTCTTTGTCTTTCACAAAATTAGTGTCCATCTCATTTCACTTCACCTAAATGAATCCATTTATCTCGACCAAATCGGCCCTGCAATATACCTTGTCCACCCTTTGAGGCAGTCTCGTCCTTATCGACCCCATAGCCCAGTTGATCTGACAATATTTTTATCTATTTATTCTTTTGATCGGTTCTCCCTCAAAAATCCTAAAACAAACCAAAACATACTTAACAACTAGCCTCAAATCAGATACATAGAAAGAAAACAATTTCACATCCTTTGCAAAAATAGAGAGAGCCCTCTCTGAGTCCAAGAAGGCTAGGTCCTTGGGCTCCAAAGTTGGTTTGATGTTACCCTGTCATTTGAATTGCCAATCTGCCAAATCACGGGACCCTAACATAATGGCGATCATGGTGGGACATTAAGTCAAAACATCCTAGGTATCCCTTAGGAACTCTCAATGTCTCAATGAAACTTAGAAAACTTAAGTGTTGTCTGAAGAATAGAAATTAGCTCTCTCACCATCTTAGCAAAATGATGATTTAGTTATAGGAAACTCTTACAAACCTCAGGGCTGCATATAAAACTTTGAAAAACCCAAAAAACATCCCTAAATTCGCTTTTTCTCAGTTATTGGTGGTGGACCATAAGTACATACCTCTAAAAACAACAAAACATCCACCTATTGACTCCACTAGCCTCCATTAGGCCTAATAATCCATAAAAAAACCAAAAATTTCATAAATCATACTATCCTGTTGACTTACCTTTCCCAAAAACTCAAAGTTCATGATGCAACCTCTAAAATCAGTGACAAAATAAGTACAACTTAGAGATTTAGAAATCTTAATCTAAACATAGGAAATCAACAGAATAAACTTGCAAATAGAACTATATCTTTCTCAACAATCTAGAAAACTGTTCAAACTAAGTTCTAAGTCATTTTTGCAAGTTTCCACATAAATTTTTTCTAGAAAAGCATTTTCCTAAAAAACATCTTTGTCAAGTATTGGTGGTGGACCTTAAATCTCAAAGAAAATCCACTGGCGACTCCACTAGCCTTCATTTTGTTTTCACCTCACTCACATTAGCAAAACCCCTAGAGAGGTAAATCATCCAAAAAAAATCACAACTATCACCCTCTCTAAACTTTGACTTTGAAATCTGGCTTCACGAAGAATTAATACCAAATCTCACCCGGACCTGAATCCCCCTATCATAGTTGATGACCCAGAAAAGATTTTGTGGAAAACTTCTGAAACTGGTAACTTAGCTACCGATAGGACCATCCACAAAGAAATCTATGTACCTGAACATCTTACATCCTTGCAAGATTCCCAGTTTGACTTGAGTTCGGCAAAAGCCCTTTTTAGAAGCAAGTTGCAAAGTAAAATCAACCTTGACGATCTTGAGCCCTTAGATTTGCAACAGAGTCCTAGTAGAGAAGCCTCACCCACTACACCTCCTGATTTTCAGCTTCTCCACCACTTTGGCTCTTATCACCCCAAATCCGCTCAGAATCAGTCCACAAGTCCAAGTACCTCTGCCACACCCATTCAGACCACCACTATGCAAATCACCTCATCCCATACTACAAACCCTCATACTGTCAATCTACCATCAGCTCCCATCATGGCAGCTTGGTATGTGCCTTTAGTGTTACCTCTACCTTTGGTACCTTTACAAAATTATTACCAATCTTGAATCCCACACTTCACTGGAACTAAGGCTACTACTACTCAATAGCATGTAGATAGAATTAATGATGCTTTTGACTACATGGAATTAGAAGATGAAACCATAAAGATGAGAATGTTCGCCCAAAGCCTAGGTGGAGAACCCAAAAAATGGTTTAAAAGCTTAGCTCCTAACAGTATACATGATCTCCAACACTTTACCAAACTTTCATTAACAGGTGGGAAATCAGGAAAAACCCCATCCAAATCCTTTCCGAATATAATAATCTTAAAAGGAATATGGGGGAAAGTGTTCAGGACTATTGCACTAGATTCAAAAATGTCTATAACGCCCTCCCGCCTCACATGAAACCTCCACTTGGCTCGGCAATAGCAATATTTCTCGAAGGTTTCGATCCAGATATGACATACCAACTAAGAGAAAGAGACCCCGCAACTTTAGAAGAAATGAAAAAAGTAGCTATTAGTGCCAAAGCCAACCTAGCTGAGAAAAGAGCTAGGATAAGATCAGAAAAGAAAGTCACATACCGTGATGAGGTCATGCCTTCAGTTTCCTCCTCAGATCCTAGAATAGACAACCTGGTTATATCCATGGAAAAAATGTGGGAAAGAATAAATTTGAATGAAAAATCACCTCTTAAGGACAACCAGACAAACCCTCAAAATAGAAACCGAAACCAAAATTTTAGAAGAGACCTGCCTCAGAACAAAATAAGGGAAAATGACCAACAGATCAAGCCACCTTTCAATGAAAACTATGTTGATGAGGTAGAAAGAGATATGGAACCACTTGATGAAAATCACTTAAACTTGATAGGTTCTGGTAGCGAGGGTGAGGTTTTCCTCACAGAAGAAGAACAAGTTTTCTTCTCCTCAAATCAAAATGAAGAAAATTATGAGGACCCCGAAGATCCTGAGGTAGGATTACAAAACGCTATAATTGAATTCCATAGGCAATGTGATCTTAGGAGTAAGAAAAACCAAGACAACTCTAAGAAAGGTAGCTCAGAAACTGCTGTTACCAAAACCCCCGATACCATTCTTAAAAGAACAGCAGATAGTAACGAAATCATGGCTAAGAAAACTGACCAAAACAAAGACAAATCTAGTCAGGCAAGCCTTGATCCAAACTGTCCTAGTACCTCTACTAAGATTCTCGAAACAGTTTTATTGAACAAAACCCCAAATCAAAATCAGCAAATTAAAAATATAAAGAAAGTCATGGCTGAAAAAATTGAAGCAAATCTATCTAAACTAAAAGCACCCTTCAGTTTTGAAGGGGAAATTTCCAAAATTAAGATCACCATGCCTCTCATTGAACTTATTGCCCAAATCTCATACAAATCTCAAGTGCTAAAGGTGCTAAACATAGGAAATGATGCAGATACTTTACACCTAGCTGATGATACCCCTAAGGTGTTGTTTGGACCAAAAATAGAAGGAAAATATCAAGAGGGAACCACTCTTCCTTTTTACATTAGTCTGAATATACATGACCAAATCCTACATAATGCCATGCTAGATTCCGGGGCCTCTCACAATCTCATGCCGAAAGTAGTAATGGAAATATTAGGCCTAGAAATAACGAAACCTTATAAAGACTTATATTCAATTGATTCAAGCAGATTCAAGTGTCTAGGCCTGATAAAAGATCTTTGTGTTAGTTTGGACCAAGTACCTAAAAAACACCTAGTCATGGACATAGTGGTAGCAGATATCCCTCCCAAGTACGGAATGCTTTTATCCAGATCTTGGGGGGGAAAGCTTCAAGGAAATATTCAACTAGATATGTCTTACACCACCATTCCTGTGTTTAATCAAACAAGAATACTGTATCGGGAATCACACATGAAATATATGGTCAGCAGCCAAGAAAGGCCAGATAACATCCCTATGTATTCCATACATTCAGACATAAATTCCTTCATTTTACACACTGATGAAGACCTTCATAAACAAGTATGAGAAATTGAAACAAATCTAGGCACATTGCATCAGCTGCCCTAGATTCTCTATGATGATCTGGATACTCAAAACTATCATGACCCTGAACAATTATGTCTTGAAGAGTGGGAGTTTGATTTTCTAGAAATAGAGATAAATCAGAAAACAAAACACATTCTACACCCTCAAGCAAGTTGCTCAAGCCAAGGACAAACATCAAAAGTACAATCAGAAACTTTTTTCAAAGTAGAAGCACTGGAAGGCTTACATAGTACAAATATTTTTAGAGATCAGGAATAGGGGAGTCTTATGTTCTTACCATACTTAAATGATTCACCATCCCAAAACCTTACCTCTCCAAGTAAAGCTTTAACTTTTGCAACCACTTTCATGAATCTAGGAAAAATGTCTAATGAATTCAATGAAGAGGAATATGATGAAAGCAGTCCCAAGACACCTGAGTTAATTGAACTAACTAAAATTATGTCATTTCACCAGAGATTAAGAACTACTAGAGTATGCAAAATTGTTCAAGATACTAGTATATGTCGAGAAAGTAGTTTAAAACACTGTGACAATGCTATCATTTCAAGAAGTAACCCTTACAAAAAGAAATGCAAAAATCTTGGTCAAACATTAACAAGTAAAGATGATGAAAAGAAATCTTGGGGTAAGCCCAAAATCCCTTTTCATATAAAAATCTAGAACCTGGGCCTATGGGTTATGGCCCATTAAGCCTTATCGGAAGCGTTTTAAACTTTTAAAACCTTTTAAAAACCACAATCGTGGATCTTCATTAAATATCAAGCCATCCCTTTTATTGGACTAAGTAACCATTGCAATCATTGAAATATAGGCATTAAGGTTTTAAAATCTCATACCATACAAACACACGGGAGTATTATATAAATTCCGTTCCAATGCACTTTATACAGGTCTTAAAATATATACCATCGCCTCTATAAATATCGGCGATCACACTCCACACAACTCCGATTCAAGGCAAATCTCCATTTCTCCGATCCGATCCACTTACCACAGCTTCGATGTGAACAATCGGCGATCGGAGATCGCAATTTCAATGTGCTTCCATCTTTAGACTCTTCACATTGACAAGTATTCGATCGGAATCGTGAAATCGCTATATCCATATCGTTTTCCGTAGCCTTTGATCACTAATCCTCCGACCGTATACTCTTTTTTTAAAAACATTCAAACTCGTAAACAAATGGCTTTGACCTATATTATGATAGTCTACACCAAGCATATGAATACTAATTTTCACGAATGCCTAAACGATAATTTAGAATGTTATCGATCTTTTAAGTGAGATCGACAAGCGATCTGATGTTTTCGTTAACACGCAGATTTAACTTTGGTTATAAAATACACCGGCGTACACACCGCTTGAACACGCTTTTATATATATTATACAGAACAGTACAAGCTAAGGCGTTTCAGCCTTAGAAACAAGCTCACTCTCGGCTACATCTCACTCAGTTTTTTTTTTCAAACATCAATCTATCCCTTTCTATATCACGCTCTCTATCTCTGTTACATATATATAAGAAGTTTTAGATCAGATCGATCGAATTCTCTCCTTGTTTTCCTCCAACGAAACTCTCCATAATGCATGCATGGCCGTTAACAATAGTAAGTCTATCCAGACATATCTGCTTTAAATCCACTTTAAATCTGTTTTAAAATAGATATTCCCTAATTTTCTCCCTCGATTCAGCTCCTCTGATCCACGTACTCCTCGCTCTGCTTTGAATTTCTCTTTTGATTAAGGGGTGTTAGATGCTCCTGCATCAGACTCCTGAGGTAAAAAAAAAAAAAAAATTATGACCTCCTGGTCATATACTTCTCCTTGTCCTTAGCAATTCTATCCACTGCATCCCTTCAGTGGAATTGCCTTCATGATCTTCTGTGAGCTGCAACCAACCTTTGCAGTAACAGTCTCCTTCTGTTACACGATACCTCACCAAGCCCTCTGCACTCGGTCTTTTGGCATCCTTTTGTTACACAATACCTCACCAAGCCCTCCGCACTCGGTCTTTTGGCATCCTTCTGGTTCTCTCCTCTGGAACCAATTGAGCACACCTTGCTCTAGGTTGCTGCAAATCTTCTCACCTTTCGCTGCTGCCATCCGCACGACGGTAAGACCATAAACTCTCCAGCTTTAACACAACTGTACCTCTTTCCCCTTCTGCTTGCATTCTTCTTTCTTCTCGCAGGAAATCATTTCCCTGCTCTGATACCACTTGATGAAAAGAAATCTTGGGGTAAGCCCAAAATCCCTTTTCATATAAAAATCTAGAACCTGGCCCTGTGGGTTATGGCCCATTAAGCCTTATCGGAAGCGTTTTAAACTTTTAAAACCTTTTAAAAACCACAATCGTGGATCTTCATTAAATATCAAGCCATCCCTTTTATTGGACTAAGTAACCATTGCAATCATTGAAATATAGGAATTAAGGTTTTAAAACCTCATACCATACAAACACACGGGAGTATTATATAAATTCTGTTCCAATGCACTTTATACAGGTCTCAAAATATATACCATCGCCTCTATAAATATCGGCGATCACACTCCACACAACTCCGATTCAAGGCAAATCTCCATTTCTCCGATCCGATCCACTTACCACAGCTTCGATGTGAACAATCGGCGATCGGAGATCGCAATTTCAATGTGCTTCCATCTTTAGACTCTTCACGTTTCTGATGCGATTCCGATCGGAAATCGGAAATCGCTATAATTCAATATCGCCCTCTGTAGCCTTTGACTACCAATCCTCCGACCTGTATACTCTTTTTTTAAAAACATTCAAACCTGTAAACAAACAGTTCGACCTCTATATATATTCAATCAGTTAAGGCGCAAAATTCAATTCTCACGAACAACTAAACGATAATTTAGAATGCCATCGATCTTTTAAGTGATCGATGTCGATCAACAAACTCACAATACGAGATTTAACTTATTTATAAAATACACCCTGGCGTACACACCGCTTGAACACGCTTTTATATATATTATACAGAACAGTACAAGCTAAGGCGTTTCAGCCTTAGAAGCAAGCTCACTCTCGGCTACATCTCACTCAGTTTTTTTTTTCAAACATCAATCTATCCCTTTCTATATCACGCTCTCTATCTCTGTTACATATATATAAGAAGTTTTAGATCAGATCGATCGAATTCTCTCCTTGTTTTCCTCCAACGAAACTCTCCATAATGCATGCATGGCCGTTAACAATAGTAAGTCTATCCAGACATATCTGCTTTAAATCCACTTTAAATCTGTTTTAAAATAGATATTCCCTAATTTTCTCCCTCGATTCAGCTCCTCTGATCCACGTACTCCTCGCTCTACTTCGAATTTCTCTTTTGATTAAGGGGCGTTAGATGCTCCTGCATCAAAAGACAAAGCAAGTGGACATAGGATATGTGTAGATTTCAGGAACACATATAAACCTCCCGGGAACAACACTTATATCATTCCAAAAATAGATCATACCATACAGAAGCT
The DNA here is from genome assembly GCA_034641835.2 of Pinus albicaulis. Taxonomy (NCBI): domain Eukaryota; kingdom Viridiplantae; phylum Streptophyta; class Pinopsida; order Pinales; family Pinaceae; genus Pinus; species Pinus albicaulis. The sequence goes on from CM076575.1 coordinate 1,558,906,328, forward strand.
AGGATTTTCTAATCATATGTCTTTGCAAAGTTATGTTTCAGGATATCATCAGTTAATTCTTCTTCAAAGCAAACAGCTTAAAGATTTTTTCAAATACACTGGAAGCAGTTCCAAATTCCAACCTAGAGTTGCAAAACCTCCAGACACCAAAGACATGTTCCTGAAGGCCATGTTTCCAGTTCTAAATTTCTTCATTATGATGTACCTTGACGATGTAATCATATGTTTTAAAAATGACAAAGAGTATCTGTATTACCTAAAAAAGATGTACAGCAAAGGCAGGAGCAAAAATCAAAGGTATAGAGAAAAGCAACAAGCGGACACAGAATTTTTCAAAGACTCTTGCAAGAACCCTTATGTTGTGCTCGAAAGGGAAAATTTTCCAAACTTTTTCTTTTCAAGAGCTGACCGGACCAAGAGCATCGGGAGATCCCTTTGAAGACAAAATTCTCAAGTTCCACCATTTTCAAGATTTCTAGTTTTAAAATTTTTCACTCATTGTACATATCATTGTTTGAAGAAATAAATCAAAAACAAAAAATACAAAAAACAATAGAAAAGTTGAAAAGAGGGCAGTTTTAGAAAATAACAGAAAAGCCCCATGTTCAAAAAATAGTAATGCCGAAAGTGTGCAATTCTAAATGCCACTACTAGTGCTCAAAATATATCGTGTTCAGTTATCTAGCCTAATCATAGCTGAACATGTTTCAAATGATTGCTGATAAGTTAGTGAAAGAAGTGATAGTCAAATTATGTAAGCTTGACTTGTCAAAGAAAGTAGATTAGGAAAAGATACTGGTTCCACACACTCAAAACAGAACCAAAGAGGAAAGCAAGGATGAAAAACAAACTATGTATCCTAGCCCTGATTTTTCTAAATCTCATTTTGTGTGAAAATAATATTTGTGTGCAGCTTGTCTTTATGCCATAAATACATGACAAATTAGACCGTCTAATCCTAATTTGGTCATTTTTCAATTTCATTTTTTAGTATAGTGAATGAAATCCTGTCAAACAGCTTAATCTTAACAGTCGATCTAGCATAGGTAGAGAATCAAAGGAGTTCATCAGTTTAATCTGAACTCCCGAAAGATATAAGTGTAGAGTTAGATAGTTTTCTTTTCTAAAAAATATCATGTCGAAAGGTTGCCAGTCCAAATGCACCTAAAGAAGAAAAAATGTTAGGAAATATAGCTGGGTAGCTAGAGATGACTTTGATGCTAATCCTGCTGTCAATTTTCAGAAATAGCATCAAGAAAGAGAGAAATTTGTGCCAATAGATAAGACACTGGTCTTCACAAGTCAGAGATCTGCAATTATTGACACCTCCTGAAAAGGAGCTACCCTCCCCAAATGGAGCCACTGTTAGTCATCAGTATTTTTTACATGTTGTTGATGACTAGATTCTTTAGCTAAGTTTTCTAGAAGCTAATCTCAATCTGTTAATTTTTCATCTAGAAAACACCCCCAAAATTTTTTTGTCCTCCTAACCCTCCCTGTCATGTCTATGATGAAAAAAATATTCAATTTTCAAGTCATGTCTCGCTTTAGCAAAGTCTCCCTGTCTATAGCTGTCATAACCTCGCTTCTCTGCTATCATTTTCCCTTGTTTCTCATGCCATTCACTATCTGAAAGTTGACAAAGTGTCTGCTCCTCTATCCCTGATCATCTTGTCATATGAAAATCTGATCATGCCTAAGAAAACACTCGGAATCTGTGACTATTGTCTCTAAGTTATATAGTGGTGTTTAGGGAGTTTTTCCTTGGCTAAGATATCCTAAGCCAAAAATCATGTGTCTAGTACTAGTCAGCCATGAAAATTTCCCTATTTTTCAAAACAAGCCTTGATCTATCCATAGGTCGTGCACCACTAAGAGGTCACTTCATCTCATTTAAGAAGAATTTCAACAAAAATCCAAATCAGGAAAAGATAAGGGTGTTCACTATCTGAAGAAATAAGCTTATATCAGGAAAAATCTCCATGAAACACCAAAGGAGCTCTCCAAGGTTCAAAAGCATATATTTTTACATCTCTGCAGGGGTGTAATTGAATGATGATCAGTATGAAAATGGGAGCAAAAGATTAACTGAAAAAGGTTTCTCATACTAGAATATTTTGTCTCCAGTAATCATATGGAGAGTTGTAAAGTAAAAGAGCAGCAAGTGTACATGGTTTAAATCCAAAGGCTGCTTGAAGAGTAGAGATCATTCCTCAAATCAAATGAACACAAAAGACTGAGTAATGTTGATCAGAAGTGCTCCATAATCTCCTCCAATAGCGATGCTGCATAATCTTTCCAAAGGGAATCATCATGTAGGGCATAAGAAGACAGCTACTTCTTATGTTACCTTGAACCTGGGATGTGAACATTAGTCAAAGGCAGTTTCAATATACCTCTGAAAACACAGTCAAGGGAAAAGCTAGTTCAATGATGTCTAGCAGTGAACACTTTCCATATACCAATCACATTGCTTCTGGTCTAAATTTCACTGTGATATTTTACAAAAGGGATATGCGTCTCATATAATGCCCCATAAAGCAAGAGGAAATTAGGTTCAAGTGATTTTAGCAATGATAAATGTCAAAATTCACTTTTTTTCCTATTTATATTCTTCAAGCAAACATACAGAGCAAGGTACAGTGTTGAAATAGTTGAAGATTATGTTTTTAATGATAACCTCCTTCAATGATAAGTAGAGGGTTAGAAGCACAATGATGGAAACCTCCTTTAAAAAGCAAGGGGTTAGAAAAACATTGTTGTGACCTCCTTCACAAACAAGCAGAGGGTCAACAATGTTTCAAGTAACTTCAGAGGTTGTTTTGTGCCACCTCCTCTAAAGATGAACAGAGAATGCATAGCAGGGTTTAAAATTATGTTTGAGAATGTTTTCTTTTGGAAAGCCTAGTTGAAGAATAGTGGTGAAACAAATGAGAGTCTATAGGTTAAAGGCCTCTTCCACATCAAAAGCCAAAGAGTGACATGATGATGCTAAAAGGCCTCTGTTCTCATGTTTATGAAAACCTCCTTCAAAGGATAAATCAAAGGATAAATTTAAGTTTCAAGTTTGAAAGGCCACCTTCGAAGGGACAAAAAGGCACACTGTATGAAAAATATAAGCTCTTTATGTTTTAAGTTGATCTCTTTGGTAAACAAGCAAAAGGAGAAAACACATGGTTTAAAGGATCTCCTTACTTCACAAATAGTGGATTGGCATAGTGGTTTTAAGATGGCTGCAGTGGTGTTTTTATGGTGACATCTTTGTAAACAAATAAAGACCAACACAGTTTTTCTAAAGACCCTCATCACTTCATAAAACAGTGGATTTGCATTATGGTTTTGAATGGATGCATTAGTGGTTTTAAAAAGATAATCTCCTTGGTAAACAAATAGGGGATCAAATCATGGCTTGTAGGCCTCCTTCATCATACAAATTGAATACCAAAATCATGGTTTAAAGGCCTCTTCACTTCATAAAATAGTGGATTTACCTTATGGTGTTGAATGGCTACAACAGTGGTGTTTTTGTGAGCTTATTTCACATGATATACAATGTCACAATTTGGAGAAAACCTTTGATTTGAATAGAAAAAAACACGTTTTTATTGCCTCCTCCTAAGAATGAGCAGAGGGCAGATTAACAAAGGTTAGAATTTGTTTGAAAAGGGAAAGATATTGTGTTTTGAGAAAATCTTCAGTTTGATGAAAAATACAAAGGCAAAAATAAAAAGTCACTAAAGGGTTGGTTCAAACATTTCAAAAAGGCTATAGAAACCCTCAAAAAAGGTTTTTTCGTATCATTGAGCACTGGACGAAGAAAGATTTTACATTCTTGAAGTATCGGGCCATCACCGTGTAGAAGGTTAGGTTGCGACGCGCCTGAAGAAGCGCGCGACGCGCCTGGAGAAGCGCATGACGCCCCTAGAGAAGCGTGTGACGTGCCTGTAACAGCCTACATAAGAGAAATACAAGTGGCGCAACGCACCTGTAGGAGGGCGCAATGTGCCTGTCTGTTCACCCAGCATTCAGGAGGCGCCCAACATCACCGGTGTTCAATGGGCTCCTAAGCCCGACCCGACAACATTCAAATGCTATGCACCTGTGCACAGGAGCATAGCGCTTCCCAAACAACCTTCTTTTCACCTCAAGTCGGATTTCTGCATGGTCAAAATGTCTCCAAAAGCAACCATACTTTTTTAAATGAGGTATTTACTGATGTTCTTCCCTAAATTTTTCAGTTTGAGGAGGGGGTTAAGAGTCAAATTTGTTAAGGAAAACCACAGTCTTGTGAAGGCAAAAAACACATTTTCTCTAGAAATCACCATGTTTGCTAAACAAAACAAGGGATAGTGATTAAAGAAGGTCTGTTTGTCAGTTTAAAAGGGGTCCCTTAAATAGTGGTTTTCAAAAGAGGAAAAATAGCCATTTTCAAGGGTACTCTATTTGTTTAAAAATCATAGAGAAACAGTGATAAGAGAAGAAACGATTGTGTGCTAAAAAGAAATAGTCTTCTACTCAAGATCAAAAAGTTGTATGCCAATGCTTAAAGAAAACACAGTTGCTCTCAAAAACTGCCATGTTTATCAAGACACAAAGAAACAGTGATAAAGGAGGAATGTTTATTGTCAAGAGGTTTCTTGTTGAGAGCAGCTAAAGAAAAACACAGTTTTCAAGGGGAAAGAGTTTTAGTGTCAAAGGAAAGGGAATTTTTTTCCACTTAACAAAAACTTATTTACCAACTAAAAACAAAACTCAGTCTCACAAAGAGGAAAATAGGGTTTTGATTGAGGGCATTTTAGTGATCATTTGAACCTTTTTTTTGGTAAGCCAGTGAAGGGTATCAAAAGAAAAATGCCTCCAAAGAAAGCCATCAAGGGTGGATTTCATAAAAGGTGTGAGCCTTTAACAACTCAAGAAGTAAATGAATCCCCTTCAATTCTTTTTAACTTCCATGAGGTGGGCTACCTTGATTTTTGCCAAAAGGTCTAGGAGGTCACCAATTACCCTCCCTTAACACAACTGTTCGCCCCGAGGCTACAAGGAAAGCATGTCCATCTAGCAGGTCTGGACTTTAAACTCACTCCTAGGGATGTATCCAAAGCAACTAAGATCCCCTATATAGGAGAAAAGTGGTTCAAACAAGCATACTTAGATCTGAATCACTATAAATCCTTTCTAAAACTAGACCATCAGGATGCTTGCCAAGCTATTTTCCCTTTTTCTCACTTATTGATCAGCTATGCCCCGCTCATGAAAGTCATCATGAAGTATTTCACATGTGAAGGGAGGTTTTCCCGGATTTATTCCTATCACATTAGGCTTCTCATGCATTTCACAAGAACTCAGTTGCTGAACCTACCTTTCTTCCTCTGCAAAAGCATAGGCAAGATGTCCTCCCTTGTTCAAAAGAGACCTCCTGCTCAGCAAAAAGCTAGTCTCTTCCATCATTGTCTCATCAAAATCATCATCCTTCACCAGCTTGAAAAGAAATGAATGTCTTGGGAGACTTTCATTTCTCATCCAGATTTTGCCATTTCCTCTTCATCTCATGCTCCTTCCTCACCATCCACTCACCATGTCTCTCCCTCTTCTAGTCAATCTACCCCTAAAAGGAAAAAATCCCCTATGATTGAAAGTGAAGAAGAGAAGAAGAAAACTAGTGATGAGGAAGGGAAAAGTGACAAGAAGCAAACTAGTGATGATGAGAGACAAAGTAAAGAATCTAAACATGACAGTGAGGAAGAAGGAAATGATGGCAAGCATGAAAAAAATGATAGTGAGCATAACAGTGGTGGAGACAAACAAGGGCAAAGTGACTATGAGCAGCAAACTAGTGATGGTGAAGGCAAACAGAGCAGTGAAAATGAGCAAGGAAATAGTGAGGAAAAATAAGTGCAAGCCAGTGGTGATGAAGAGAAAAAGGAAAATTTTCAAAGCAGCAATGAGAAACACCACAGTCCTCAACAAAGTCATGAAACCAATCAAAGAGACAGTGAAAAAATCGCCTCCCAGCAAAGTTGTGATTATGATGGCAGCCCACACATAGAGGCTAAAGAAAACAATGAAAGAGGTGACAACATGCAAAATGATGAAGAAAATAGTCATAATGAAGGAAACCCTCAGCAAATTCAAGACAAAGATGAGGGTAAACAAAGCAATATTCAAGCATCAGAAAAAGATGATGAAGCTGTCAGCCCTAAACAAACTCAATACAGTGAAGAAAACAGTGACAAAGGTGAAGCTGGAGCAGATGATGATGGAGGCAGCAGGGTAAAAGACCAAGTTGAGCAAGTGCAAGTATATATACCTCCTCTCTCTTCTCCTCAACACAGCCAAGAGCATGTGCTAGCTGCCTCTCCTAGGCAAGGGACCATGACTCTTCCTCCAAAAGTTGTGAAGCGGTAGAAACACTAGATCTACAAAGAAGAAGATCACTCCAGCAGTGACTAGCAATGTCACAAGAGCGCTAAGAAGTAGAGGCAAGCTGTCTAAGAAGAGTGTTGAATTTCCAAAGAGAAAAAGGACCAAGAACAGGGAAAATTTTGAAGGATGGAAGTTTATCTTCAAGTTTATAAACCTTGGTGAATATTACTATCCTTAATATGCAAATGGTAAAAAATTTAGCGATATTTTTGTAGAAATATTTATATTTCCAATTATCTTATATTAGTTGATATAATATTTTGGCGATTTTTAAGGTAAAATAATGGTGTACTATTAAATTTGGGCGAATAAATTTAGAAAAAAATGGAAATTGGTGTTTAGTCAATTTAGTGTCCTAAATTGCTAACATAAATTATCGACCAGGGCTAGTAAACTGATGAATTGTGATGCACTATATGTGCCTAAGTATCCATTTTTCTTACTTCGTTGTTTTTAGTGTTTTATTGATGTTTTGGGGTTTTTATGTTTGATGCTTAGTATTCTACTCTATGCTAAAAAGATGAAGTTAGATCTATGTCAAAAGGGAGAAAAGGAAATGTTAATAAATGAATTAAAACAGAGTTTATTTGCAAATTATGTTCCTAACTAGAAAATGATGAAAACAGAGAGTCCTAATCCATGGATATTACAGCTTCTAAATGAACATTCATGAAATGAAAAGTCACTCAAAACACTACAACTTAATCTGATTCATTTAGTTAGATATTTGTTGGAAGAGCTTGTGGAAAAGATTAATTCTAATGCAATGAGGATCTCCTAAAACATAAAAGGAAATGCTAAAACAAACAGTGACTTAAAACATTATAGTGAAATCTCATTCATTTGATAGAATTTTATTGGAAGAGCTTTTGAAAGAGACTAACTGTAGTATAATGAGGATCTTCCTTTTAACTAAGTAACAGAAAATGAAATGCTAATAACTTAGAATATTACAATTGAATCCCATTCATTTAATAGAGATGTATTGGAAGAGTTTGAGAAAGAGACTAACTGCAATATCATGAGGATCATTTATCCAAGAAAATGACATGAAACATAATGCTAAAAGCTATGATTTCAGAAAGCAGTCTAAGTAAGGAAATATGACAAAACAAAATTGAAAATGACTTATCTAGAAAACATGTAAAACCTCCTCGAATAGCAGGGGCCCTCTACTACCAATTTGGTGAAATTCTTCTTCTTAAAGTTGTAATCAAAACAACATCAATGAACTGAACTTCTTTATTGATAAACTCACAAATATACATCCCATTCCATCTTAAGCTTTGTTACAAAACACTCTCTAATCCTTTCTCTTCTTCTCCTATTTTTCACTACCCTTGATAGGAAAAATCTTCCCCTATTTATACAAAAATATGAGAAGTTATCTCATTAATGAGAGTCCATGAATCTCTCCCTCTATCTCTAGAGTTACAATCAAAATAGGAAATGATAAGACACATGTCTTTTTAGAGTTTCAATACAAATAAGAAATTAGACACATATCTTCTTAGAGTTTCAATACAAAAAGGAAATGAAACACATGTCCTCATGATCACATGATCTTCTCCACTCAAATTCGAATTTGGTTTTGGGAGGCCACATAAAGGTCTTTTAGAAGCTTCCTTTTGACCTACACATGTCACAAAACTCATAACGCATATATAGATATATGAAACTATGTTAATTTTCTAGTTTCTAATCATAAATTCACTTTAAACACATAAAATAAATAACTTTGGAAGACAAGGATCCTAACCCATATATTTATGAAAATGGTTAATTGATGTAGGGTTTTAGGTCAGATAGTTATGAAATGAGAGCTAAATGGTAATGACATAATGGAAATATGTATGAATATGGAAAACACTTTTGAGACTCAACAATTGGCGAATCTTTTTTTTTGAAAAAGCATGGAAAATTAGCCCACTTGCTAATATTAGCCCCTAAAATTTTCTCTAACCAAGAATTATACCCAAGGCAAGGGTAAAGACAAAGAGAAATAGCAGGAGAGTAGTCTTGAAAAGGAAAGGGAGTTTGACATCATACAGATAGACAGTGATGTTAGGGATGATGAAGCTAGAATTCCTGAGGCTCTTTTGCAAAACAGAGAAGCCCAAATTCATGACTTAGAAACTGATATAGAAAGGTCAAAGGACCTCATACATGTTCTGCAGATGCAAAACAAACAAATGAGTGGTCAAATGGCAGTTTATGAGGCTCGGGCTTTCAAATACCAAAGGGAAGCCTACAAAGCACAAGTCAAGCTTGAAGAGGTTATGGGCGAATTTGAAGATACTGAGGAAGAAGAGGAACTAATAAGAAAAAGGCCTAAGACTATAGGTCTTAGGAAAGCTTTGGAGAAAAAGAAAGAAGAAGAGGCAGCCCTTGTTCAATCTTATCCTGTCACTCAATTGCTTGCCCAAGAAATAGAAAATGATAAAGAATCATGGCTTGAAAGGGCCAACAAGAATCTAGAGGATAAATTAGAGAAATAATATAGATACTTGAGTCTACAAAGGAAGATGACCGGGCACTATAAGAAGTTCAACAAATTTTCCCGAAGAAAGCTCAAACTTGCTCAAGAAAGGCTCAAAGCTGCCCGAAAGAGGCGCCTGGTAGAAAAAGTGGAGAAAGGCATATCTAGTCTTGAAATATTGGCCTCAGCTTCCTTGCGTGCTTCTAGGGGGTCACTCGCCAAAATTGAGAAAATTTTGACATGATTTTGTTTTTTGTGTTTTTTGGCCCTAATTGCACATTTTTCAAGGCGTTTCCATGGGTGCTAGGAGCATCCTCGGCTCATGAAAGTAATTTTTTTGGATGGAATAAATTTGGGGGCAGCTACTCACAAATTTTCAGATCCAAAGGAGGTGTTTTGGTCCCCCAAAGAGGCGAAAATCAATCAAAATTCACCTTTCTGCCTCACATATCAACAAATGAGACCCCCCTGGGTTTTTTCACTCAGTCCACATTTTGACATACTTACAGGGGTCAGTTTGGGAAAAATAAAATATTTCTACAAGATACACGTCCAGGGCTTTCCAATGAGCTATCACAGGCTTTGTTTCGATATCGGGAGGTCCCTCACAATTTGTCTGCAATACAGGCCATTTTTTGTTGCTATGCTCCTGTAGCATTTTGGCAAAAAAGGCAGATTTCTGAAGATGCTCATCCAAATGTGCGTTAAGAATTTTTTGGCACTTGTTATTCATGTAAAGTCAATTTTATTTCCTTTTTTAGCATTTTATAGATATTTTTGAAGATATTTTTTGCCTTGGGCTTTGCAAAGCCTCAAAGACAAAATCAGATATTTGCAATAGGTCAATGGCCTTCTAGATGCTCTTGGATAGTTTCTTTCTCTTTGGCCTATATATTCCAAGAGATTTCATTGTAACAAGAGGCTAAACTTGATGTTATAGAGCAATACATGGTATTACAAGCTTTGAAGAAATACTTTGTCTCATGAAGTGGATAATTTCTTGTTTGACTTGGATGGTGGAGAAGGACTGTTTGTAGGATTCTATGGCTTGGTGAATGGTATAGTGTTCCTTATCTATTATGTTTCCTTAGTTTATCATACATGTTTTCATGCTTCTTGCTTGATGTAGGTCAGTAAAGAATAGATTTGAGACATGCCCATGGAGGCACCTCATGTTTCCTGATTCATTACAGCTTCTATGTTGTTATTCTTTCTTAGTTATGTCAAAGAATTCTTAACTGCTCTTTGATACCCTAAGAATTTGTTATCAATTTCATTAATTGTTATTATGTATGCTATCTAGTATGATTCATGGTATGCCCTGCTTACTCATAGCTATCCAAAACCCCATCACTGAAACATTTCTCTGAATATTTGATTGTCCTAGTTAAACCAAAGAGGTCTTGTTTCGATCTTACCCTTTGCCCATGCTCTGCAATCTTAGTTCAAAGTTCTCGATAGCTCAAAATATGATGTTTAGGAGTTCCCTCTTTGTAGATTGAGTTGTTTCTTTGACCTATTTGTTTTCCCAAAAGTATGAAGGTGATTTTCCCAAAGTTAGAGGGTCTTATACTTCTATGTATCTCTTGAATGTTTATTTTATGCATCTATCAGTTTGAGTTTCATTTATAGTGATTAATGGTTAGCCCTACCACATGGATGTTTGCTGTAAAAATATTTGTGCTTAAAACTTCTTTGTCTTTCACAAACTTAGTGTCCATCTCATTTCACTTCACCTAAAAGAATCCATTTATCTCGACCAAATCGGCCCTGCAATATACCTTGTCCACCCTTTGAGGCAGTCTCGACCTTATCGACCCCATAGCCCAGTTGATCTGACAATATTTTTATCTATTTATACTTTTGATCAGTTCTCCCTCAAAAAACCTAAAATAAACCAAAACATACTTAACAACTAGCCTCAAATCAGATACATAGAAAGCAAACAAGTTCACATCCTTTGCACAAATAGAGAGAGCCCTCTCTGAGTCTAGGAAGGCTAGGTCCTTGGGCTCCAAAGTTGGTTTGATGTTACCCTATCAGTTGGCTTGCTAATCTGCCAAATCATGGGACCATAACATGGAGGTTTTTTCCTACCACCTATTTGGATCCTTATGGGATCAACTTGGTCATTGAGGAGATTGCATTTCAATACCCCATGAAATGCAAAGAAATAAATCTGATTTAGGAGGATAGTATTCTCCATTGGAGGAATGCCACTTATGGACATGAGGATAGACACTCACCATGGGTTGGATGAGTGATGTTGATGAGCAAGAGGTTGAGAAACCACTTGTAGATTTATGACACTGGACAACAGGATGGAAGACTGCATTGGTTACTCTTGAAAGAGTTTGGTCATCCCATGACACATTCTATTTCAAAGGGTATGTGGATGGATGGATTTTGGCATGACACTTACATCATATGGCAGCAAGGAATTTTGATGTATTGGGGTGGTGCGATATCTTTCATATCAACTATTATGATATTGCTCCATGATTTATATGATGACGGTGTGGGGAGGCAACTAGAACTGTTGTTGATTTGGTGGTTATTGAGAGAGAATGGGTTGATCTTATCCCATACTTTGCATGACGTTGCAAGAGAAGGAGATGGCACTATCATGGTGCAAAGGGGCTACTCTTTAACCTTGGAAGATGAGGAGGTGCTTCCACTTTGGGAAGGATCTCTCACATATAGTAGCATTATGTTTGATGGTGACTTCGACATGTGGGATGTCAAAGGATGGAGCTATGAGATGACAGGAGCCTTATTACAAAGGCCAACAATGTTGTCACTTGGGAGCTTGGGGTTGTTGATGGAGTGTCCCCAGGATCACATCCCATTTGGTGCACTTGATGGGCATGAAGGAGATGAGAATGATGGAGTAGTTGATGGAGACATATATTACCTTGATATGATCTTCTTGAATTGGATCTCCAAGAATAAGGAGAGAGATCTACATGCAGCACTTATGGGCTTTATTTCCATGCACTTTGATGCATATCATTCCCTGATGAAGGAGTTCACTTGGGAGGGCATCCAACAGGATGTATATCAGCATATGGAGAGATACATAGCCTGGACGATGATGGAGAGGTTGTCACAACCACTTCCCTACTCATTTAGAGTGAGGGAGAACTTTTAGTTAAGCCATTTCAGCTCAATGACCAAATTACATGGTAGAGGAGGTACATTCATTCATTATGATTTGTACTCTTTTACTTTTTGTGAGCATCATATTGAACCAAAGAGGATCATCCCTTCTTGTATTTTGTATTGTGATGTACTTGAGGCCATTTGTAGCATTGATGTTGGCCATTTTATTTGTGGTTTGTGAGGGATGCCACATGATTTTTGGTGTGCACCATTGGCACCAAGTTTTACTTTCATGATTCCATATTGTAGGATGATTGTGGCAGTAAACAAGTGGCTGAAAGGACACTTGTTAAACTTTGTTTTGAGGTAGGCAAGGGATGCATTGTTCTGGTTCCACATATGGAACTATGATCCACCCCATGGTTGTCATATGGAAACTTGTTTCTATCTGTTTTTGCTTCCATGTATTGATGACATTCTTGTTCTTATGGGAAGCTTTGTTGCAAGGATGTCACTAGAGTTGGAGGTGCTCATTGGGAGTAATATTCTCCATATTCCATATGTTGCATGTTTCAGGAGAAGCAATGGGAAAATCGTGATTTCCATGCTACACCTCTTGTCTTCTTGTGGGAGGAGCCATTTGGAGAACTTGAGTTCTTGGGAGAGGCACTTCATGGATGTTTTGATTGGTGGGGTAACTTGGGTTATTCTTGGGGACCGTAATATTTTGGCCCAAGATAAACAACAGCCCCATACATATCATAAGTGGAGAGATAAGCAGCGTGGGATGGAAATTTTAGTCCCACATATTCAGCTATGCAACCCGCCTTCTTTGCAGGAGCCTAAAGTGGAGGAGATGTTTCATGAGTTACCATGTTGGAGGGTGACTCACTTTTTGTGGATGATAGCTTGGGGATGGAGGCTTGACATGGGGATGATTATTCCCAATATATTTCAGATTCCATGCCTCAATAATGCCTCTAGACCACATATAGTTGTTTCCATGTACACTCCACTTCTTCATGATGAGAGCCATTTGGATTTTTCACCAAAGGCATGCTTTTACAGATGGGAGGAACAAATTGAGAACACATTTGTGAGAAAGCATCTTGTTCTCTAGAGGAACTTGTCACTTGAGGATGGTACAGGAGGAAGAGGAGAGGCTCTTCAGTTCTATCCTTGCAGTTGCAGGAGGACAAGCAACATTTGGGAGGGGAGGACTGTAATATTCCTACATTAGCATGCAGCTAATAGGAATATTAATTTTGCACCAAAAACATAGTTAGATGAATAAATGGGTAGGGAGACCCATAAATATTTCTAGCAGCAATAAAAAACCTCTTAATGGGGAAGGGATCATATTCATAGATGGATAAAACACCTTCATGTGTGAACAAGGACCAAATGCATGTGGACAAAGTCAATTTTGACTAAGTCAACTAAGCTAATGTGAAGGATGTAAAACATTAATGAAGATAACTCAGTGGGAATATGAATATCTTTTAGATAGTTGGAATAACGCCACCTTGAGTGTGGAAGAAGAAATTGCATGGAGATCTAGTCAATATTGATCAAATCCATCAACGTTGTTATGGAAGAGTGGTATTGATGATGGGACAACGCAGATTTGGAGGGAGATTCATTGCATGAAGATGGAAACCCTAATGAGTGGGATCAAAGGTGAGAAGGCTCACATTGTTTATAAGGAGGAGGATGGCAGCCATATGGGGTTAGCTTATGATTATGATTTTCTGATTATATGGTATGTTTAGACATATTTCTTTCTCTAGCTGTTTAGCTGAGATAGAGTGTTGTTTAGCACAAGGTCTTCATGTTTAGGAATTCCTTCTCTTTCCTTGAGGAGCTCTTGGAGGAGTCTTGCACCATATTTTCCACTATCTGGCTTGAGGAGAAGCTTCATCTTCCTTTGACAATGTATATCCTATTGAGGGTTTGACTGTTTCAGTAAGCTGCAGCAAGTGGAGGCTAGATCTTCAGATCTAGGCCATTTCAGTGCTAATTTTCAGTGGAGGAGGGTTCTACTCCATTGAGAGGACAATATTGGAAAAGTTGAGTTGCATTCCCATATCTTGGCTGCAGGCCAACAATATTTTTTCCCCTACAGCACAGAATATGTCCAGATTTGCGTTATTTCTGAAGGATTTGCTGTAAGGTGATTCAATGCACCATTTGGAGAGTTGATTTTCTGAGTGTTGGGGATCTGCCCTTCACTTTGGAGATCTGTTGGAGGAGATCATTTTCTTGTTCATATCAGATCAGATCCACTTTCCAGATATGAATATTTCCATAGATCTTAGTCTTAGATCTTAGATCTACACTTTGTACATGGTGTTTTTCTAAAAACCCCAAAGGGGATTGATAAAAGAGCTTGTATAGTGCATGGATCTGCTATAGACCTAATGTTTTGTCCACATAATTGCTATAGATCTAATGTATAACCTACTAAATTTGTAGCGGTAATAAAATAATGCTGCCATGGTATTCCAGTTTTCACACATGGTTGCAGTCCCTATTTCTGCATGATTTTGAGCTATTTATGGCATGGGAGGCATGTTTAACTATGCAATAGTGATTTGTTTCTGATTTCCTTTCAAATCTAGTTACTATAATATCAGATCTAATGAATCCATGAGCTGCATGTAACTTTCATTTCATACATTTCTGGAAAATGCATTATTTTGGCATGTATTGCTGAGTTTTCCCATTTGGGATATTATAGTGGTATAGAAGAATGATCTTTGGCTCAGCTTGTGAGTTTCAAGCCAAGATGTTATAGAAGAAGAAGAGATAAAAATTATGGGAGGAATGAGTTTCATCTCATCTCTTTTCATATCTAAGAAGGACCTCACCCAGGAGGTCAAGCAAAGAAGAAGGAAGGAAAGGATTGAAACCACGTTAGGGTTTCAAGATGAGGAAGGTCAATGTACTTCCTATTAGCAAAAAGAAGATCTGGTATTGCATAGAGCTCCAAAGAAAAATTCTATGGCCTTTTCTTTTGAATTTAAGAGGAATAGAGATGGATGAAATTTATATCATGAGATTCTAAGTGAATATCTTGTAGAATATAAGTCTCAACCTAGAGCTATCAAGGAGAATATAACTCTCCCACAGTTCATTCAGCTCAAAGAAGAAAGGAGACCTTGCAGCAATAAAATAATGAAGGGCAATATATTTCTATTGTCTACCTTTGATGGGTCACCCTCATGCACATCAAAGGCTTGGGGAAATAAGTTGGATGCATTTTTTCTACTACATCCAGTAGCAGAGAAAGAATTTGTTGAGATTGCAGCGCTGCACCTTCAAGGTGAAGCACACAATTGGTGGTTCAGCCATTTGAGTCATGCAAGAGTGACTACATATGTAGATTTTACTAAAAGGTTGATCAAGAAGTTTGACAAGAAGAAATCAGAGGGGAAGAAGCCTTTACCACCATTTACTACAAGAGAGCTTGTTTTAGGAGGAAGGCCATTGAACATTTTCAAGATGATCTTGATCTCTTGATATCTAGAGTCACATGCACCATTTTGGAGATGCATGAAGAAGAAGAGACTTGTACCAGCGCTGATGAAGCCATAGAAGAAAAACCATCATCATTAGTAGTTGGGGAAGCCATCACACCGGAAGAAGGAACCCTTGTAGTAATAAAAGATGTTCCCAAGATGTACCAAGGTATGCACATGTTTTCATTTCCTATTATTTCAATGCAATATGTGGAGGATGATGGGAATGTACCATTGCATGACCAAGGGTCAAAATTTATTTCTGATTTGGAGCAGCAAACTTTCACTGCGTTGAGCAGCCTTGATTCATTCAAGGAAGAGACAAATAGTCATCCTAGTGTATCATTAATGAGCTTCACACAACCCTTGAGGTTGGAGTGTAGTTTCTTGAATAATGGGATGAGTATTGTCTTAAACAATACATTGCAAAACTATGTGTTCAGCATTGGATCTAATCTTGAGGTAGGAGCTGCAACATCATGGAAATCAACAGCGTTGTCATTTAGCAACAGTGATGAGTTGGGGGCCCAACCATTGTTGGAACATTCCAATGACCTTCCCGTATATATAACAAAGGGGGGGCAAATAAATGATGGAGGACATCTTAGGATGGATAACATCTCTCATGTTTGTGTTGGATACTTCTTGATGAGCACTACACATCATGATGGGAGGGTTTTTCCTACCACCTATTTGGATCCTTATGGGATCAACTTGGTCATTGAGGAGACTGAATTTCAATATCCCATGAAATGCAAAGACATAAATCTGATTTAGGAGGATGGTATTCTCCATTGGAGGAATGCCACTTATGGACACGAGGATAGACACTCACCATGGGTTGGATGGGTGATGTTGATGAGCAAGAGGTTGAGAAACCACTTGCAGATTTATGACGCTAGACAGCAGGATGCAAGACTCTGTTGGTTACTCTTGAAAGAGTTTGGTCATCCCATGACACATTCGATTTCAAAGGGTATGTGGATGGATTGATTTTGGCATGACACTTACATCATATGGTAGCAAGGAATTTTGATATATTGGGGTGGTGTGATATCTTTCATATCAACTATTATGATATTGCTCCATGATTTATAAGATGATGGTGTGGGGAGGCAAGTAGAGTTGTTGTTATTGAGAGAGTATGGGCTGATATTATCCCATACTTTGCATGATGTTGAAAGAGAAGGATATGACACTATCATGGTGCAAAGGGGTTACTCTTTAACCTTGTAAGATGAGGAGGTGCTTCCACTTTGGGAAGGATCTCTCACATGTATCAGAATTATGTTTGATGGTGACTTCAACATGTGGGATGTCAAAGGATGGAGCTATGAGATGACAGGAGCCTTATTACAAAGGCCAACAACACGGTCACTTGGGAGCTTGGGGTTGTTCATGGAGTGTCCCCAGGATCACTTCACATTTGGTGCACTTGATGGGCATGAAGGAGATGAGAATGATGGATTAGTGGATGGAGACATATATTACCTTGATATGATCTTCTTGACTTGGATCTCCAAGCATAAGGAGAGATATCTACATGCATCACTTATGGGCTTTCTTTCCATGAAATTTGATGCATATCATTCCTTGATGAAGGAGTTCACTTGGGAGGGTATCCAACAGGATGTATATCAGCATATGGAGAGATGCATAGCCCAAATGATGATGGAGAGGTTGTCATAACCACTTTCCTACTCATTTAGAGTGAGGGAGAGCTTTCAGTTAAGCCATTTCAGCTCAATGACCAAAGTACATGGTAGAGGAGGTACATTCATGCATTATGATTTGTACTCTTTTACTTTTTGTGAGCATCATATTGAACCAAGGAGGATCATACCTTCTTGTATTTTTTATTGTGATGTACTTGAGGCCATTTTTACAATTGATGTTGGCCATTTTATTTGTGGTTAGTGAGGGACGCCACATGATTTTTGGTGTGCACCATTGACACCAAGTTTTACTTTCATGATTCCATCTTGTAGGATGATTGTGGCAGCAAAAAAGTGGCTGAAAGGACACTTGTTACACTTTGTTTTGAGGTAGAAAAGGGATGAAATACATTGGTTCCACATATGGAACTATGATCCACCTCCTGGTTGTCATATGGCCACTTGTTTCTATCTGTTTTTGCTTCCATGTATTGATGATGTTCTTGTTATTATGGGAAGCTTTGTTGGGAGGATGGCACTAGAGTTGGAGGTGCCCATTGGGAGTATGATTCTCCATACTTCATATGTTGCATGTTTCAAGAGAAACAATGGGAAAACCATGATTGCTACACTAAACCTCTTGTCTTCATGTGGTAGGAGCCATTTGGAGAACTTGAGTTCTTGGGAGAGGCACTTCATGGATGTTTTGATTGGTGGGGTGACTTGGGTCATTCTTGGGGACCATAATATTTCAGCCCAAGATTAGTAGAAGCCCCATACATATCATAAGTGTAGAGAGAAGCAGCATGGGATGGACATTTTAGTCCCACATATTCAGCTATGCAGCCCATCTTCTTTGCAGGAGCCTAAGGTGGAGGAGATGTTTCATGAGTTACCATGTTGGAGGGTGACTCACTTTTTGTGGATGATATCTTGGGGATGGAGGCTTTACATGGGGATGATGATTCCCAATATATTTAAGATTCCATGCCTAAAGAGTGCCTCTAGGCCACATATAGTTGTTTCCATGTACATTCCACTTCTTCATGATGAGAACCATTTGGATTTTTCACCAAAGGCATGCTTTTACACACGGGAGGAACAACTTGAGAACACATTGATGAGAAAGCATCTTGTTCTTTGGAGGAAATTGTCACTTGAGGATGCTATAGGAGGAAGAGGAGAGGCTCTTTAGTTCTATTCTTGTAGTTGCAGGAGGACAAGCAACATTTGGGAGGGGAGGACTGTAATATTCCTACATTAGCATGCAGGTAATAGGAATATTAATTTGTCTCCAAACACATAGTTAGATGAATAAATAGGTAGGGAGACCCATAAATATTTCTAGAAATAATAAAAACACTCTTAATGGGGAAGGGATCATATTCACAGCTAGATAAAACACCTTCATGTGTGAACAAGGACCAAATTCATGTGGTAAAATTCAAGTTTGAATAAGTCAACTACGCTAATGTGAAGGATGTAAAACATTAATGAAGATAACTCAGTGGGAATATGAATCTCTTTTAGATAGTTGGAATAAAGCCACCTTGAGAGTGGAAGAAGACATTGCATGGAGAACCAGTCAAGATTAACCAAATCCATCAGCGCTGTTATGAAAGAGTGGTATTGATGATGGGACAACGCAGTTTTGGAGGGAGATTCATTGCATGAAGATGGAAACCCTAATGAGTGGGATCAAAGGTGAGAAGGCTCACATTGTTTATAAGGAGGAGGATGGCATACATGTGGGGTTAGCTTATGATTATGATTTTCTGATTATATGGTATGTTTAGACATATTTCTTTCTCTGGTTGTTTAGCTGAGATAGAGTGTTGTTTAGCACAAGGTCTTCCTATTTAGGAATTCCTTCTCTTTCCTTAAGGAGAACTTGGAGGAGTCTTGCACCATATTGTCCACTATCTGGCTTGAGGCCAAGCTTCATCTTCCTTTGATAGTGTAGATCCTGTTGAGGGTTTGAATGTTTCAGTAATTTGGAGCAAGTGGAGGCTAGATCTTCAGATCTAGGCCATTTTAGTGCTTCTTTTCAGTGGAGGAGGGTTCTACTCCATTGAGAGTGTTAGCGCTTGAATCTGCCTCAGGCTGAAAGAAGGCGAGGTTCAAGGCAACATCAAACCAAGCTTAGCCTCGTAGCTAGCCCTACGAGGACAGGAGAGGGCTCTTTCCAGTCAATCTCGATAAAATGAGCAATAGGGTGCGAGATGACTTAAAATGGGAACTGATTTTAGGCTAGTAAATAGATATGAATGAGGTTTTTAATAAATGACTGAAGTTTTTTGTGGCTTTGCTGAGCCTGCCCATGGTAAAGGCCATTGTTCTATGTTTTTCATTTGCGTTGCAGGTATTACCATAGACGCTACTCTTGTATGAACCTATACTTCGGGATCTGCTTCGATCTGTGGCTGTTGATGTTACTTTTGCGTTCCTTGCGCCATTTATAAACTGGTCCTGCTTTCCTCGTCGCGGAGTTGTCTACCCTGACAATTTTGAGAATGTACAGCAATCAAATGACAAATAGTATACACTACATGAAACTCCAAGAATGCGGAACTCCTCAGATGTTTGGCAAACATTATGAAATCGCAAATCGATATCATTTGCTTAACTGTCAATTATTCAACAGAACCACGATGTTAGCATGCTCCAAGAACTCGCAAATAAATTGAGTTGATGTAGAAAATTCGATGAATTGGGCTTAGAGGTTATGTGCACCGCGCGCACTCCCAGTGCACCGCGCCTGTGCAAAAATGCACTTTGGAGGAGCGCCCAATGCGCCACGCGCCCTATGTGCGCCGCGCTTACCTTCAATGCGCCGCGCGGGTCGTTTTGACCACAATTCGGCCCTCTAACACAATTTTTCACCTCCATGATTTCACTTTGGCTCCTTTGATGTCTTTGACATGTAGATGGGTTGCAAAAACAATGGATTTACCTCACATAGTTATAACAATTCAAACAATTACATCCATCACAGTAAATCCCAGAAGCGAAGCATTCACAATATAATTTCAGGCGGCGAGAATTTTGCAATTGCACTGTCTTTATTTCTTTGGAGTTCTTTCTTTTGAATCAGTTAGTGGTCCTGAGAAGGACCCTCTTGGAAATCCTTGCTTTCTACCAATGTTGCAAGTTGCCTTTGATCAAAGGCTTCATCTTCATATAAGCTTTCTCTGAGATTTGAGCAGCCTTTTGGCACTTTGACATTGAAACTCTGTTTTGTTTGATTTCGCTTTGTCTCTTTGTGCTGATGATGTTCTTTCTGTTTGTGCTTTTGCAGGGATAGGAGCTGTTAAAGCTACTGCCATTGAAGAGTTGTACAACTTGAAACCTTTTGAAAAATTACATATTTATTACAAAAACACATTTGATGATTTCTTCTTCAAAACAGGGTTTTGAAGAAGAATCAATCTCGCATTATTGACGATGACATTCATGAAATAAAAACTTACTGAACCTTCCTCTAGGCCTGCAGGCATTATTCGACATGTTTGAAGACCAACCACTAGACCTTGACTCTGAAAATGACTATTTTGACCAAAGTAGCATTAATGTTGCCAAATGACGAGAAATGAACCTTGGTGAATTTGAATCTGACAGAGGACTGATAAGACTAAGTCTAACATTGGCTCCAATGGGGATGGCAGCTGTCGCTTCTTGGAGGTGCCAAGAACTGCAGATCTTTGGGAGAGCAGACAGTGCCTCCATCCATTGGGTGATGGAATCATTATTGCAAGAAATCGACACGATTAATTTATTAACTGGAAACTGACTGAAATGACTGAAAACTGACTCGACGAATAACTCATGACTGACTTAACTAAAACAAGTATTTAAAAATCTTTTTTGAAAAAAGGCAGCAGTCCATCAAGATTTCAAATCATGATGACAACTACCCACATACTGATGAAATATATACAATCATGTATAATGAACTTTCCAATGTAACCAACCCAGCAAATGCCTTCTTCACTGATTCTCCCGATCAGATTTCCTGGTCAACAATAAATACTGGTAACTGGGCATCCAAAAACATAATTGACCCTGATCTCCTTCATCACTGAATACAAAAATAATCACCTTCACTGCTGACTGCAACAGATTTGCCAATGGATCATGAAAAACATGAAGATTTACCTCTTGCTGAAAGAACAAGGTGTCTTTTTCTCCTGCTTCTGATCTTCCTTCAATAAAAGTTTGTTCCTGGTCCTCAAAGAATTCTGAACAAGTGGATGAACAGATCTCCTCTTGGAAAAACATTTCAAAACATGAGACATATGAAGAAAAATCTGAATGGAAATCCTGAATGGTCTGATCTTCTGTAGTTTGAATATACTGTCGGTCATCCTCATATGATATGACAACCAGATTTTCATTACATTCATTAATCATAAGAAAAGAAACTTCAGCTGATTCTTGATGCTCAAACATGACATTTCTATCATCTACCCTAAATTCATCCAAAGGAACTTCTTCACTTACTTGAACGAAGATCTCGTCTTGGTTTTCATGAACTGACTGGATTACCTCCTCATGCAGGCTGTGTTCTAATGAACTGAGAATATTTGGATCGATACTTATGCCGTCTTTATCCCAGATGATCTCAACAACAACGTTCTCTTTTATGAGACTTGGCACAAGGTATTCTTGGTCATCACAATCTGAATTTGAATCTGAAATAGCTGACTGGACATTATCACATTCTGAAATTGAAACTTGACTTCCCTGCATGCTGTCTTCTTATGTAGGCAGATCTGAAACAAAAATTTCTCTTTCATTATTTTCAGTCATATGGCCATGTTCAACCTGCTGATCTATAAAACTGCTTACAGGACTGTCATCCTTTTCAGAAGAGGAAGAAGTTCCACCATCACCTTCTTGACCATGTGTACACTGCAGATCTGCGTTAACTTGAGCTGGAACATGACCGTTCAAGAGTTGATCTATCTCGTCTTCAGATAGAGGAGATGATACCCTTTGTTTTCTTTGCCTCAAACAGTGATTGTCTTCATTGATTTCAAGTGAAGGAGTATACAGATTTTCCTCATACTGCTGATCCATTTCATGTAATTCCTGTTGACTGTCAAGATGCAAAATTGCTTCATTTTCCACCATACTAAGATCTTGATCCTGCTGCAAATTTTCATGATCGTCTTTATGCTGCTGAAATGGATTTTCATACAGGGCTTCCATGATTTCTTCGTCCATCAATTTATCATCTTATTAATATTTCTCAAGAAGTTTCAATAAAAGTATAAGCATGTTTCTTGATCTGAGAACTAAATTTAATGATGGATAAGATGTTTGATATCTTTCGATCAACAAGGCATGAAAATCCTTTAAACGGTAAATACAAGCCAGCGGCCAAATTTTCATACCAAGATTTGGCTTCACCTTCGGAAGTGGCGGGAATATCTTCATGTGACAATCTTGGGAAAATCCACCTTCAACTTGAAATATGCATGTGAAATCCACTGAGTTGTGCATGACATTCTTCTTACCATCATCGTTAAACGTAGGTAGATTCATTGGCCAATCTACATGGGCATCTGTTGGAAAACACAGGATGTGATCTCGGCTCATGGGAGCATATCTTCTTGCAATTCGGTCCATCTTGACAATTTTGAAGCTACTTATCTGCCTACAGTCAAATCACCATGAAGCATCGATTTCTGGATTGTTCAGTGAATGAAGTCGCCAGGTGAATGATTTCAGCCTTGCAGTGTCTGATCGTTGTTCACCATCAATGATCAGATCTGAACTTTGTCATCCTTTACCGGGGAATACTGTCCCCAGTATGGTCACCACTATGTTAGCGCTCAAATCTGCCTTAGGCTGAAAGAAGGCGAGGTTCAAGGCAGCATCAAACCAAGCTCAGCCTCGTAGCTAGCCCTACGAGGACAGGAGAGGGCTCTCTCCAGTCAATCTCGATAAAATGAGAAATAGGTTCTGAGATGACTTAAAATGGGAACTGATTTTAGGCTAGTAAATAGATATGAATGAGGTTTTTAATAAATGACTGGGTTTTCTGGGCTGTATGGGGCAAAGACAGCAAGAGCAGAGATTTAATCAAAGGCACAGATTATTCCATAAGGCAAGATAGGAGTGAAGTTTAACAATTAAATTTGAAATAATTTGGAATGTAAATACTGTTGAAGAAAGTTGAAAAGGGCATTAAACAATGAATCCTTTCCAACAGAAGAAAATACACAAATCCTGAACACTTCCCAAGGCAGAGCAACAAATTGGATTCTACCTCTCTTACTGTAAAAGCTTTCAGCTTGAAATGGTTATGAATGAAATGAAAAACATAACGAGATACATATGAGACAAAAAGAAAAAACATTCGCTAAACTCACACCACAGGGATCTTATGAACCAGAGCTGCATCCTTCCATTATTCCTCTGTCAAAGCTGCACAATGAAGCTCTTTGTTATCTCCCCTATGTTTCCCAGAACTCTCCCCACCGCTAGACGTGTTGCTGCACTTGTTGTAACCTTTGGATCCAACGCCAGAATCACATGTCCTGACAGAAATTTATCCAAAGCCCATCTTATAGTAATCCGCTCTCTGCACTGCCTTCCAAACTCTTGCGGCCGCCTTCCAGTAATCATCTCAACCAACAATACCCCAAATGAATAAACATCACTTTTGGCTGTGAGTTGGTTGGTCATCAGATACTCCGGATCTAAATAACCTGTTGTTCCTTTTACTTGCATAGAAATATGAGTTGTGGCACTATTTTCTGGAGCAAGGCGGGACAAGCCGAAGTTCGCTACTTTGGCCCTGAAATTTTCTGTGAGTAAAATGTTGGAGGATTTAATGTCTCTGTGGATTATTAATGAGTCTGTATACATGTGAAGGTAAGTCACTGCATGAGCAACATCGATGGCAATATCCAGTCTTGTAGCCAAATCCAATACAATTCCATGTATACAGTCTAAATGCTCCCGAAGAGTTCCATTTGGCACATACTCTAAAACAAGTATTCGTTCCTGTTCATCTTCAAAGTAGCCAAGGAATCTGACCAGATTGAGGTGTTCAACACTCGACAATGTTTGAATCTCACTTTGGAATTCAACAGACAGATGTTTGTCATGTATATTCTTTTTGGCATGCTTAATTGCAACCACGGTTCCATCCTCGAGCTTCCCTTTATAAACTATCCCAAAACCTTCTTGTCCGATCTCGTTAGAAGGACTGAAGTTTTTTGTGGCTTTGCTGAGCCTGCCCATGGTAAAGGCCATTGTTCCATGTTTGTCATTTGCGTTGCAGGTATTACCATAGACGCTACTCTTGTATGAACCTATACTTCGGGATCTGCTTCGATCTGTGGCTGTTGATGTTACTTTTCCGTTCCTTGCGCCATTTATAAATTGGTCCTGCTTTCCTCGTCGCGGAGTTGTCTACCCTGACAATTTTGAGAATGTACAACAATCAAATGACAAATAGTATACACTACATGAAACTCCAAGAATGCGGAACTCCTCAGATGTTTGGCAAACATTATGAAATCGCAAATCGATATCATTTGCTTAACTGTCAATTATTCAACAGAACCACGATGTTAGCATGCTCCAAGAACTCGCAAATAAATTGAGTTGATGTAGAAAATTCGATGAATTGGGCTTAGAGGTTATGTGCGCCGCGCGCACTCCCAGTGCGCTGCGCCAGTGCAAAAATGCACTGTGGAGGATCGCCCAATGCGCCACGCTTACCTTCAATGCGCCGCGCGGGTCGTTTTGACCACAATTCGGCCCTCTAACACAATTTTTCACCTCCATGATTTTACTTTTGCTCCTTTGATATATTTGACATGCAGATGGGTTGCAAAAACAATGGATTTACCTCACATAGTTATAACAATTCAAACAATTACATCCATCACAGTAAATCCCAGATGCGAAGCATTCACAATATAATTTCAGGCGGCGAGAATTTTGCAATTGCACTGTATTGATTTCTTTGGAGTTCTTTCTTTTGAATCAGTTAGTGGTCCTGAGAAGGACCCTCTTGGAAATCCTTGCTTTCTGCCAATGCTGCAAGTTGCCTTTGATCAAAGGCTTCATCTTCATATAAGCTTTCTCTGAGATTTGAGCAGCCTTTTGGCACTTTGACATTGAAACTCTGTTTTGTTTGATTTCGCTTTGTCTCTTTGTGCTGATGATGTTCTTTCTGTTTGTGATTTGGCAGGGATAGGAGCTGTTAAAGCTGCTGCCATTGAAGAGCTGTACAACTTGAAACCTTTTTACAAATTACATATTTATTACAAACACACATTTGATGATTTCTTTTTCAAAATAGGGTTTTGAAGAAGAATCAATCTCGCATTATTGACGATGACATTCATGAAATAAAAACTTACTGAACCTTCCTCTAGGCCTGCAAGAATTATTCGATATGTTTGAAGACCAACCACTAGACCTTGACTCTGAAAATGACTATTTTGACCAAAGTAGCATTAATGACTGCAAATGACGGGAAATGAACTTTGGTGAATTTGACTCTGACAGTGGACTGACAAGACGGAGTCTAACAGAGAGGACAATATTGGAAGAGCTGAGCTTCATTTCCTTATCTTGGTTGTAGGCCAACAATATTTTGTCCCCTACAGTTTAGAATAAGTCCAGATCTACGTTATTTCTGAAGGAGTTGCTGCAGGGTGATTCAGTGCGCCATTTGGAGCACTGATTTTCTAAGTGTTGGGGATCTGCCCTTCACTTTGGAGATCTATTGGAGGAGATCATGTTCTTGTTCATATCAGATCAGATCCACTTTCCAGATCTGAATATTTCCATAGATCTGCAGTCTTAGATCTCATATCTACACTTCGTACATGGTGTTTTTCTGAAAACCCCAAGGGGGATTGATAAAAGAGCTTGTATAGTGCATGGATTTACTATAGATGTAACTTTTTGTCCACATGATCTAGATCTGATTTACAACCTACTACTATTGTAGAGGTAATAAAATAATGTTGTCATGGTATTCCAGCTTTCACACATGGTTGCAGTCCCTATTTTTGCATGATTTTGAGCTATTTATGGCATGGGAGGCCTATTTAACTATGCAATAGTGATTTCTTTCTGATTTCCTTTCAGATCTAGTTACTATAATACAAGATCTAATGGATCCATGATCTTCATGTAACTTTCATTGCATATATTTCTAGAAAATGCGTTATTTTGGCAAGTATTGTTGAGTTTTCCCTTTTGGGATATTACATATCTAATTTCCAAGTCTTTATCATTGATGGTGGGACCTTGAAATGTGAAGGATGTTGTGAAAATATTAAGCTTCAAATGGGGGATTATCACCTCAAAAGCCATATGTTTCCATTGAAATGGGTGGTTGTGATATTTTCCTTGGTGTTGAATGGCTCTGCACATTGGACCCTATCACAATGGAATTTTAGTAGTTATATATGATTTTTGAGTAGAACGACCACACTCATGCACTATATGGACTCTAGACATGTGCTCCTACTATCATCAGCACACATATAATGGAGAAGATTTAAAAAAAGGGCCATCATGGGATAATAACACAATTTAATTTCATACATGCCATTGAATTCACTCCTCCTCACATTCATCCCGATATGAAATAAGTATTAGATCACCACCAATGGGTATTTGAAAAACCGAAGGATCTCCCACCCTCTAAGGGGGAGCATGATCATAACATCCCTTTTCTCCTGAGTACCCAGCAACCAAATCTCCACCCCTATCAATATACTTTTGCATAAAATAATGAAATTGAAAAAATCATCAAGGAACTCCTCGAAGTTAGTGTTATTCATCCCAACACCAACCCTTATTCATCTCCAGTGGTCATGGTTCTAAAGGAAGATGGTGTATGGTGCATATTTCCTAATTTTAGAGCCCTTAACAAGCTTACTATCAAGGAAAAATTTCCTATCCTAGTAGTTGATGATCTTCTTGATGAACTACATGGTGCCAAATGTTTTCCCAAGTTGGACCTCCACTCGAGCTATCACCAAATATAGATGAAGGAAGTTGACATTCCCAAGAAAACCTTCTAAAATCGTGAAGGCCATTATGAATTCTTAGTCATGCCATTTGGTCTCTATAATTTCCCATTCACTTTTCAGAGCCTCATGAACCACCTTCTGAAACCATATCTCAAAAAATGCATCCTGGTTATTTTTTATGACATTCTCATCTACATAATAACATGGGACACTCACCTTCAACATGTTGACCAGGTATTTCCATTGCTCCAAGATCATAAAATATTTGTCAAATTATACAAGTGTTCCTTTGGCATGGAAGAAATAGAATATTTGGGACACATTTTGGGCCATGAAGGAGTGAGGGTTGTTCCAAAAAATATTTAGGCAATGCAATATTGGCCCCAATAAAAAACCCTGAAGAGTTTGAGGGGATTATTGGGTAATAGGCTACTATCGCAAATTTTTCTGCAATTATGGACACATTTCTCAACCCCTCAATAATATCTTAAGAAAAAATAATTTCTTTAGACGAACACAACTCAGCAGGCCTTCTTGGCTCTCAAAAAAGCCATGTGCTCCACTCAATTATTGGCCCTACCATAATTTACGAAACCTTTCTGATTGAATGTGATGCTTCAGGTACAAGAATTTGCATAATAGTAATGCAAGAAGGTATATCGTTGGATTTCACGAGTCAAAAACTCAATGGCAAGAATTTGGGTCAGTCTACATAAGATAAAGAAATGATGACCATATTACATGCAGTAGATACTTTGTGACCATACTTATTGGGGCATCATTTCCAAATCTACACTAACCATCATAGCCTAAAATATTTCCTCAAGAAACCTCTATCATTTCCACAATAAAATAAATGGTTCATAATAATGTTTGGATGTGATTATGAGATAATTTACAATAAGGGTCGTGACAATGTAATGGTTGATGCCTTATCACACCAATTTGAGGATGAGGGCACCCTTTTACCCCTCTCTCTACCCATACAAGATTGGATTGAAGAATCTCGTCATGAATGGTTCTCCCACCCCTCTCTGTCTCATCTCATTAATAGATTATGGTCATATCCTAATTCATCAGAGGAATACTCTTGGAAGGATGAGGTTCTTTGATATAAGGATCAAGTAGCTCTATATCTAACCTTCACCCTCTAAACCCACATATTGGAAGAGTTTCACTCCTCTTCGGTCATAGGACATTTAGTATTTTTTAATACTTATGCACGAGCATGTTTCTCTTTATTTTGGACCAGCAAGAAGAGTGACATTCTTACTTTTTTAGCTGAATGCAAAGTATGCCAGAAAAAAAGAGGGGAAACGATCAAGATACTAGGAACCTTACAACCCTTGCAACTCCTTGCTTTCACATGGACATATGTTTCCATGGATTTCATTACAGGTCTCCCAAAGTCTGACAACATCATGGTGGTTGTTGACAATCTTTCCAAATATGCTCATTTTTGTGGTCTACCATGACCATTTACCCCAAAAATGGTGGCTCAAGTTTTCATAGACCAAATCTTCAAATTGAATGACATGTTCACTTGTGTTGTATCTAATTGAGACCCCACTTTCACTAAAAAAGTTCAGCAGGAAATTTTAAAGCTATAGGGCACGTAACTCCAATTGATTACATCTTATCATCCCCAAAACGATGGTAAAATAGAAGAAGTCAACAAATGTCTGGAGACCTATCTACGATGATTCACTTCACACAAGAAGCATCAATGGATACAGTGGTTTCCTTTAGTTAAATGGTGGTATAATACTAGCTATCTTGAAGCCACCAAGATGACACCATATGAGGTTGTGTATGGCCAACTACCACCTTCATCAGCTTATTATATCCTCAAATGTTCCAAAGTATAGGCAGTTGATCAACTCCTGCAAAATTGTTCCTCCATGATCGCTCATCTCAAAGATAATATACATCAAGCTTAGAATAGAATGAAGCAACCCGTCGAAAAACACTATTAAGAGAGGTCATTTCAGGTAGGTGACCAGGTTTTCCTACGACTTCAACCTTATAAGCAAACCTCTCTCACAAACAAGGGTTTTTAGAAACTAACACCAAAGTTCTATGGGACTTATCAGGTACTTCAACATATAGGAGGAGTCGCTTACAAACTAGCCCCGCCGACTACTTCAAAAATCCACTGAGTCTTCCATGTATCTTGACTCAAGAAATTTGTGGGGAACAATTGCAGGATTCAAAAAAATCCAACATAATTGGATAAGGAAGGTTCACTTTGGATCCAACCTAAACAGGTCCTCGATACTTGCAAAAGACGTATCCACAGGTGCACGATCAAGGAATTCCTCATCAAGTGGAAAGACACCTCTCCAAAAGATGCAAGATGGGAACCAACCACTAATATTCAATGTTTTCTATAGCTTCACCCTTGAGGAAAAGGATACTTTTGATGGAGGAGGGAATGTTAGGGTCCAACCCTAACCCCTTTATTTATGTAATAAGCCCAAGGGGCCTAGTGAGGGTCATAGTTAGTTATTTGAGCCCATAAATACCATAAGCCTTTATCCACAATAATAATAATTGTAAGTGGTTGACCCACATTATAGAAAAGGGACCATAATTAGTTATAAATGGGCCACAGTTAATCAATAAAGTGATTAACTTGTATTATGCAAGGGACGACTAGCAGTTAGTGTTTTGGTGGTCAAAAAACTCTAAATAGTCTTATATAGCAAGGGAAGAATCATCGAGTCTTATTATAATTGATTTTTTCTCTATTGGAAACATTCCTTCAAAATAGTATATCTATTTGTTGTCTTTAATCTCGCAAATTATACCTGTCTAGGATAGAACTTCATTATGGAATTCTTGTTCCAAGAGAGTGAAAGGAAGACACCACGTCTAGAACATCTCCAATTTGACAACCTCAGGGTGAATCCAGGTAGTGCCATGATGACAACCAAACAATATGACTTGTGAATATTCATCCAAGAGATATTTTGGTATTCTAGGGACGGTCGTTGTGATAGTGATCATTTTTGAATACCATCGAGTGAAGGATGCCTCATGGATTTATTTGTTGTTTGGGTCCCCTAATGCTCTCCATGGGGATTATGTGAGTTCCAGGGGCTGATATTAAAAAATTAGGGCCAATTATCATCCTTCGAGATGGCACCACTTTATCATTTTAGGAGAGATGAATAGTTACCCGTAGATGAAGTTTCTCACCCACTTGTATACATCCTCATAGGCGTCAAATAGCTCATTTAGAAAATAAATTTCACTAGTTCAATTGTTCCCCTCTTTCACATGATTTAGCCATTGAGATGGTATCCAGAGTGCATTTTCCATTTTCACAATGTCATATGATCTTCATGGAAATGATGTGACAGGAAAACTTAATTGATGGCATGTTTATCATATCAATGGTGGCTCCTTTCCTGCCACGTTGAGTAGCATACTTGGTATAATAATTATTGTCGCTTCTTTTCTTCACACGCTTGGAGGTGGCTCCCATAGCAAATAACCTTGTCAACCTTTGGATGTCACTGGCATGTATTGGGTACTCCCGATCTAGCGATAGGGAACCCCCATGCAGTTAATTGATAAGGAACTTTTTCACTACATGGTCGCACCTGAAGTGTCGAGTGACTAGTAAATTTATTAAATCCATCAACATAGACCATTTTAATACTTAGAATTCCTCTTTTAGACTAGAAGAGTGGATGCCATCTTGCTTGGTTGTAGCCTCTATGAATATTTCAAGCTTGAGCGTGGGGAAATGAAAGGATTATGATAAATCATTGTCGACGAGAGAAGCCTTCTTGTACTTTCCAAAAACAATCTCAAGTTTTATAGAGTTTGGGGTCGGATGGAGTAGTAGAAATAATAAATTTGGATACTTGAGTCATGACTACAACTCATCGTATGTAGACAATAGACACAGGGCGTCAGAATTTGGACTGAGAGTTAGGGAAATTCAACATCGAATCTAGAATGAGTAGTTTGACCACCTCATATTTTACAATAGAGAGTTAGCGTTGCCATGAAAACTATATAGAAATACTTGAAATGATTCTTGTGATTAGAAAATTTAATTAATAAATATGACAACTTTCTATACTCAATTCAAATCACGGCATTAATGATGATTGTGACTTGGACCTGAGCTGGATGATGCAAAAATTCAAAAGATAGTTGATCATGATGGCCAATTATTACGAAATTATGGAAAACCCAAAAAATTTATAACTAGAATGTGTTAGGGATATTACAGGATATATTTAAACCCAATTCAAAAAGAATCTGGAAATATTATTGATTATGATGAACAAGATGACTGCCACGTGCATTCCCCCAACAACAATGAGTTTCGAAGGGATGCGCTCAACTAAAATAATAGACCTGATGTAAGTATTGTTATTCACAACTAACATAATTGAATCAACTTCAAATCTACCTAAATAATTCGATCCTAAGCCTAACTATGATCCCCTTTCGGAGATAAAACCAATTGATTAAGAATATGGTGGGCCATAGAATGCCTTCAGGCATGCATTGTTCACCCAACCAAGAAACATAATCCTAGTTACACAATATTAACAATTCCAGACTCTCGCACTTCCACACAAATGAATGGCCCTAGCCAATGCATTTGGAGCTTCCCAAGATGCCTTAGAAACTTACTATCATATAGTAGAACATTGCCCCCAACTACAAAATAATTCCTCTTGATGTGTCGATCATGCCATGATTTTTGTCTTTCCTTCTTGACGATTTGGTAAAAATAAGCTACAAACCTAGCTTCATCTAACTCCCATAGTTTGCTTAGTTGTTCAAAAATTAACTCTTCCTTTGTCATGTGAGTGGCTTGCATAATGAATAGGTTGGGAATGATAAATTTAGTAGGTAATACAACTGCTCAGCTAAGTTTTTTTGAATAGTGTATGTTTATGCAATCGTTTGACAATGGTACAGTAGGCCCATAAGGTAGCTAATACCCTCTTGTCCTTGTAATCTTGGTTGGCAAAACAACTCTTGGTGAGGCCCTTCTCTAGTATCTTGTTGAAATATTTGATGGTGTTGTTCACCTGTGAATGGTAGGGGTTGATTTTATTATGTTGGATCATGAAGTTCCGTAGAAATGCTATGAATATTTTATTAATGAAGCGGGTCCCCTCGTTACCAGTGAGGTTATGGGGTTCCCAAATCAAGTGATGATATTTTTGAAAATGAATTGTGCAGTGGTGTCAGCAATGCTATCTTTAACTGGTGTGTCTTTTTCCCAATGGGTGAGGTAGTTTGTAGTAGCAATAATGTACCGAGCATGTGAGTGTGTCGGTGGATTAATATCCCCCACGAAGTCCACAACCCAATTTTCAAAATCCTAGAGTGCACGTGTAGGTTGCAGAGGAAGTTCATCCCTTTGTAATGGATGCCCCGGCCATTGATAAACATCACATTTATTGACATACTCTTTCGCATCCTGGGAGATATTGGGGCACCAAAGTCCTTCTTGTAGTACTTTTCTCACAGCATATTTCTCCCCTTTGTGTCCTCCAAAAACTCCAAAGTGTAAATCCCATATCACATATTTTTTTTCATGGTTGAGGACACATAGTCATAGTATCTAGTCGAGACACATCTTGTACAATTTCCCTATGAGAAGTTGGTAGTCCGTAGCTTAAACCATCATATGCCTTTTCTTGGTTGCTGGGTACTCTTCTAAACATTTTCCAGTGGTTAAGAATAGTTCGATGTCTTCCAAATAATCTGGGATGGATTCAACCTGAAATAGATCAGCATCCAGTAGTTGGTCATATATTAACACCCCTACTTCACCCGACTTCATATATGATAGATGGTCTGGTCCCACATTCATCATTCCTGGCTTCACAATGACTTCAAATGTAAATTCCTAAAACAAAAAGAGCCATTTGAAAGCTCCCCCTTCTATCATAGGCTTATTTACCAGATACTTCAGTGCATAGTGGATAGTGAAGAACTTAAAGGGACCACCCAAAAGATAGTGCCTGAATTTTTGAAACGAATATACCATCACAAGAGATTCAAGTTCAGTAGTGGTGTAGTTCCTCTTTGTAGTGGAAATTTTTATGTTGGTGAAATAAATTGGGCGATCTAGATTACTGTCTTTGGGCTAGGCCAAAATAGCTCCTATAGTGATCCCTGGAAAATCAGTATGGACCCGAAATTATTTATTCCAGCCCAGGTAAACCATTGGCACACTTTCTAGCTTCTCTTTTAACATATTAAAGGTGGCATCACATACATCGCGCCAAGTGAACTCTTCCAATTTCTTCAACAATTTTTCCAATGGTACAATAATCATGGCATAATCATGGATGAACATGTGGTAGTATCCTATTTTCCCGAGAGCCTATCTTAACTCTTAACACGGGTTGGTTGAGGCATATTTATAATTAATGCAACCTTGCCATTGTTCACATACGCTCCTTCTTTACATTTATATGCCCCAATAGACTTCCAAACGAGATAGAAAAAAATGCATTTCTTTAAGTTCGAAGAAATTTGTAGTTGTCTACACCAATCAAACATTACCCTGAGTAAGTTGGAGTGTATTTTAAATAATTTATATATTTTCTGATCATCCATATACACCTCCAAGAATTTTTTAATATAGTCACTGTAGCCAACAATCGTCGTCCTTGAAAACACTGTCAGTGCATTATTCAACTCGAACGACATGACATGGTAGGCATAAGAGCCCCATTTAGTGGTGAAGGTGGTTTCTTCATATCTTCTTCTACAATGAAAATTTGTTGATAGCCAGAGAACACATCTATGAAGGAATTGGCATCATTACCTGCAACATTATCAAGGACTTCGTCATTGAATGGAGTAGGGAAGGGATCATAGACGTAGCAATTTTTCAATCTCCTCTCATATACACAAACCCATATATCTTCATAATCCTTATTATTATGAATGAAAATCAAACTAACCCACTCAGATTCATTGAATAAAAAGATGAGGCCAACTTCCAACATCTTTGTGATATATATCTTCACCTTCTCCTATACCCTTGGGTTTAGTCGATATATTTGATGTTTCATTGGTCTCACGTTTGGCTTCAGAAATATCTTCATTTCTCCCAAATCCACTTTAATTCCTTTGAGATCTACAATGGACGAAGGGAAAATATCCTCATACTCCTTCAGAAGATCAAATATCTCCTTGCTGGTCTATTCGTCCCAATTGTCCCTGATGGAAACAAGTTTTGGTTTCTCTTTGATCCTGATATTGTGCTTCCAGAGTTTCAGAGGCTACATCTATGGACCAGTCATTACAACACCATATTCTATGTCTCATTCCCCCTAAGAATATTTAAATTTCAAGGGCCTTAATCCTTCCAAATTATCTCTTCCAGGTTCAAGATTTATATTCTCGCAAGCCACAAACTCATGAAATCCTTTTTCATAGGTATGATTGAAGACATCCTAGTTGCAATAGTCATCAATAAGCTTTCCCAATTGGAATAGGACCCTCTTAAATACTTTCAAGGCAACTATTATCCTCTCGTCTTCATTATTAAAGGATAAATTGTGAAATAATTGGGCTATCATATGACGCCACTCATTGGTCTACCTATTTATTTCTTATTTAAGATATCAAGACTGGGGGAAGGTTCCTAGAGTGTGGAAGAATTTGTGCACCCAAAAAATATTAGGAAGTCCTTCCCTTGTCCACCTATCTTTACAGTCCTAGATATGCTAGTGAGGATCGGTGTATCCTTCGTACTTATGGAGATTGGGTGAGAAGCCTTCTGAATACCTGAATTTTCATATCAATGTGGAGTTAACCATCTCCAATCCTCTTAGGTGGTTGCGATGGGAACCCCACCACCTTTTGAGTGTCACTTGAAGGGAAACATCCAATAAGGGTATCTTGTGTGCCTCCAAAATTTTCAAATAAACTTCATCAAAAAATAAATAACGAAACCCATACCATTAAAAATAAGGAAGTCTCGTACCTCTGTATCGACCTAGTGGATATGGTGGATAGTTTCACATCACCTCAAGTGGATATCATGGCCTCATTGCTTCCAATCATCCCATTCATATTTCGATATGACTTCAGAGTTCTAAAAACTCCTTCAGCTAATCGACCCATATGTTGTAGGATTGATGTAGCCTTCCATCTTTCCTACCATAAGTTGATATAATTGATCTGATAATTGAGGTTTTTCTCTATCGTCCACTGGTTCAATGAACCTAGGGCCTTAATAAGTATCCAAGGGTTGAACCACCCTAACTCCATCCACCTCAAATGTCATTCTTTACCTCTTTTGGTCAATCACTACATATTTTTAAAAGGCCTAATCTATCCCTAGCAATGTAGGATAGGGGTCCTTGTCTCCCATGATTTATATGACTTCAAAGTCTGCACATCACTTTACTCCTGCTACATCTACTTCCACATATTTCAGGCATCCAACTAGGAGTATGCAACATTGATTAGTTGTGCATAACCAGATAAGGGAGAATTCCAACTTAGGTATTCCTAGGGATTCCCAGGTCTTCCTTGGTAGGATTTTTATGTCCAAACTCAAATATAACATAGTATATTTGAACTAGAATCCCATGATTTGGGAATTGATGCAAAATTCCCTCCTAAACCTTTTAGTTTTACTTCACACTCGTCTCGATTTCATTTCAGGATAATTTATAAAGATGAGCCCTTCTAAGAGCTCCCCCATCTTTGAAAACAAACTTAAGAATATTCTGCAACTACCCTGGCATCTTATCATCATTCATGATTTGTAGGAACAACTTGAACCATTCCACTATAAGGTTGAGAATTTATCTATGGAAATCATGGGCTTCTAGGCTTAGATAGTCCTATTTTCTCCCCTTAGTTGTTATCAAATGGAATCATTTGTTTGAAGATCTGTGTGGCATCTTTGTAGTATTGATTTTGTTGTTTAGAATCATAAGAGAACTTTGGCGAGGCAGGATTTATGACCCTTGGTTTCTTAGTGGCCCCAAGATCAGCTGGGATCTTATTCCCCCCAAGTGACTATGTTAATATTCAACATCAGAGCTATTTTGGGTTCCTCCAATTCTTCATTAATAAAAATTTCTCCCCTCTGTTATTTTTGTTCCTCCCATCTAGTAATCAGTTTCGAGAAATACTCTATTGTGTGCATGTTGAATCTTTACTAAGAACATCAAGGTCTTCTAGATAGCGAGTAGGCTCTAGCAACATGCTCCTCCTGGTCACAGTTATAGAAACAAATGAAACCTCTGCCTCCCATTCCACCCCCCTTGTAACTCCACCTCCTTTCCCTTAAGGAGATTCATTAATTGTAAATGAAAAATGATCCAGTCGGTCAACTACAATGTCTAAGGCCCTACATTGATCAGTATGGTGAATCAGTGAGCCGCATAATTCACAGAAAACATTGTTCAGGACATTCAAATATTTTTGTAAGATCGGACATAGGCATGGAAGATTTCAATATGTTTGGAATATTTCACTATATTCATTCGAAGATTCACCCAATTGGTTGGGAAAACCGTGAGACTATGTATAGCCTAGATATAATCCTTATGTACCAATTTTCACAACTCTGGTGGTGGGTAAGGATGTAGAGGGCCCCGCTGACATGGAAGGAGTGATTAGACCCCTCAATATTTGGAACTTTGTGTCATAATTCCTTTTAATGTGGAAATTGGTAAACCACATGTGATATCACGTAGGTTGTGATGGGTGCATGTCTCGTCTTTTAGTTAGATCAGTGATCTAGTACTGCAACCCTATGAGAGTAGGATCATTAGAAACTGATCTTCCTTGGTGTTCGTGAGGATACCTTTACAAAGCCTTGATCCTAGCTGCTTGTTAAAGTGCATCTTGTAGTGTGTAAATCTTCTATTAAGTTAACAGTGTGCATGTGAGTGGAAATAGTTCTTTGATGAACCAATCCCATTGGTGATTTGGATCAATGGGTTGACTCAACTTGCCAATGGAATCGTTAAACCTTTGCATCATTTCCCATGTGGTTTCTCCATCCCAATGGTTGATTTCCCACAATTCAAATAACCTTTTTTGGTTAGTCTATGGAATTTTGAATCCTTGAACGAATTCCTGTTGAATTTCATCTATTGTAGGATTCTGTTGCAAAGTGAACCACTTGATGAACCACCTAAGCACTCTTTATCAGAGAGTGGTCTTAAATTCAATGATTTTGGTGGAATATTTAGTTTGAAGAGCTCTCCATATAGCCTTACATAAGTACCAATGTTTCTTTACATCCTCATTCCCTTTCCCAAAGAACTCAAGATACCGAGTAAAATATCCCACCATGTTGCCAGCTATATGTGGTTGAACTGGTGATAAAAGTATGAACCCCTGTGAGCTAGATTTTAAAGACCCTTGGAGAACTTAATTAAAAATACTATTTCTACCACTAGAGACACCATCCTTGTAAATATTGTGTACTTCATGAACCTTTATGATTTTAACTAGCTTAGGGAGAAATTGAATATTTTTTTGATAAAGTACCTGGGGAAGTTAAGGGGAAGTGCTACCTGAACTACTAGGCAATGAGTTACTATTATCAAGAGATGCATCATCTTCATAAAATAACCTCCTCATCATGAAGTGAATTTCATCATTCAGGACCTCCCCTTGGACCATAGGGCCTGATCCATCTAGCATCACCATCTCGCTTGGCAGGAGGAAATATATATTTATTTTTTCGACTTGGGTTATTTTGGCGGTCTCAGCCTCTCCTGCTGGGCCAAGAATCACCTTATCCCTATCCCCTTCATTCTTCAACTCTAGTCAGATTAGTCTTCCTTCTTTCACTTCCGTGCTACTCAACACTGCCCCTATTTGGTGTATCTCCCTTTGTCATTTATGGATTTCTTGCAATCCCTTCTCCAGCCATTCCTTAGCTATCTGCACCCTCCTTTTTACCCTCAGATATCTAGCCTTCCAAGAATAATTCGTGTCCATATATCCAACATTTTCATCACTCAAAACTAGGTACCATTTCTCCCCCTATACCCCTCCCCCAGTACCAGGGCTTTAAGCAGCAATGGATTGGCCTTGAACATGAAGTAGGTTTTCTTCCACCATTAAGACTTTAACCCACAATGGAATATCCTTCAATAGCCTT
Source organism: Pinus albicaulis (assembly GCA_034641835.2). Classification (NCBI taxonomy): domain Eukaryota; kingdom Viridiplantae; phylum Streptophyta; class Pinopsida; order Pinales; family Pinaceae; genus Pinus; species Pinus albicaulis. The sequence goes on from CM076575.1 coordinate 1,558,944,655, forward strand.
CCCTGCAACTCTAACTTGAACAATACTTCAACCTTGGAAAAAGAAAGATCGACTTTTGTAGCAAACTCGATCATGTAGCCTTTTAAAGTAGCTTGTATCCAAAAATCAACGACCTGAGTTAGGTATGTATCGAGCCGAAGTAACTCTACTAGGTTAGAGGGAGTCAAAGTATGGGGACATCTACTCTAACTTCCATTACCTTATTTTTTATACAACCTTCGCAACCAATTGTAAAGATAATATGGAAAATTAAACCAGAATATCTCGTATTGATCACTCGCACACTCTGCATACAAAAATTCTTCCTTCACTCACTTCATACTCTTTTGATGGAGTTGCACTTGCTGAGAAATGAAATTCTCTACCTACTCATGCCACCAATCCTAAAGATCCTTCTTAAAAATCCTTGACACCATGTTCCAGGTCCATTTAATAAATTTCAGGTCAGCAATGAAACCATTTGTTGGCGAAAAATTGTAAATGATAGAGACCCTGTGTTCAGACATAGGCAGCAACAAAGGGTTCGTCATAGTCTAGTGCAACATCGAAATTTTCACCTTAATCAAAAGAAGTAAGGTTTCTCACCCAAGGCATTTTGAGACCTTACTAGGATAGGGACTAGAACCAGACATTAGGGAGGGTTGCACAACGATTATCACCCACATCTGTTCTAGTAAATCACATTAATTGAATGAAACCAGTGCAAAGTATGAATTACAACACATCCAAAGAAATAGATCACAACATTCACATTCACGCATAAGAAAATTTTAAAGAGGGCCCATGCAAACAAACGCATTCAGAAGCATAGAATAGTCCCACAACTTCTTTCCATTAAAATTAAGACATCATTACATTTTAAATATGTGGTCCTTCACATAGAATCATAAGAATCATCATAGAATTTGGCTTATAAATAAATGAAATAAGAACAGAACCAATTCCAATAGACTCATTGACAACATCTCAGCATATGAGCTTCGCCTCCTACCCCCTTTTTGTTAATGCTTTCTCATTTGTCTTTTATAAGCTTCACTCGCCTAAACTACTGATATTTCCCTCGGATGTTTCATGCTTTCCTCTTTGGCGGCTTTTGTGACTCAGTTGCAACTCCTCCATCTCTCCTCGACAACCTCTTTGAACACCACCGTGCTTGTATTTTCTTATGCTTTCCACTTTCCAACTTTCGTATCTAAAAAATCTTGGGGTATTTTCTCTCTTCTCCATGGTGGTTTCCTGCGCAACTTCCTTTCAGTCAGACTTGGTAAAAATGTGTGAAAGATTCTATCCCCCTTCTCTCTCTCTCTCTTCCCATTCGCTCCCTCTCTCTCTCTCTTATTCTCTCTCTCTTGCCTCATGCTCTCTTCTCTCCCTCGCTCTCTCCCCATATCTCCCTTGTCACTCCCTCTCTCTCTCCCACCTACCTCATTATCTCTCCCCAACCACTCTATGTATCTCTTTGTCTCTCTTCCCCCTCCATCTCTGTCACTATCTCCCTCCCTCTCTCATCCTCTCCCCCCCCCCCCCCCACCTCTCTATGCCTCTCCCCCTCTCTTTTTCCCTCTCTCTTCCCACTCCATTCATATGATTGAGAATTATCACTTAGTGTAATCAATAATATATGTAAGTTCTAATATAATAATACTTATAATAGAGATTATTATTATTGTAGAATATTGGAATAATAATAATAATAAATATTATTGATTACTATACCAATAATGATATATATAAAAAGTAACCTACGAAAGAAACAATAGTATGTTAACTTTACATGAGAGACAAAACAATTTCTTCCTATCAAATTCGTAGCTTTGTGCCTTACATTTTTACATTTTACATCACGTTACATGTTACATTTTACTTGTGAATATTAATTAAAACATACAAAGTTGACATTACATTAATAATTAATTTGTTTATATTTATGTTAAATTTTTTAAAACATTTAAACTCGTACAACATTGTCCCCATATTGGGTTGTAGAGCACCTCTCAACGCTAAAATTTCATATTAAATATTTTTATTTTAGTATTTTAAAAAATAAAGTTACGATCTATGATATTTATGGCCTATCAATAACCTCTTCCATTATTTTAAATTAAAAAATGGAATGAGGAAAAAAATAAAAAATATTCTTAATTTTCAAAATATTTTATTTTATGTCCATGGGGTCTTGGATAGAGGCTGATCGAGTGCACTATTAAGGCACTCATCGATGTTAAGTCATTGGTTCAATTCCCCGCCCTATTCGGGTATTATTATTTTACATGACCATGATGTAGCCTCACCATTTCCAAAATTGAAAAAATAAATAAATAAATAAATATATATATATATATATATATATCTATATATAACATGAAATTTAATTTTTTTAATTTCAAAAAACTTTAACTTATAAATGAAATTTATACTCTCTTTTTTGGCAGAATTAATAACATAAATATTTATATTAAATATATTTTCTTAATGAGAATGTTTTTTTAGAAAATGGTTGCACTGAAACTAAAGTGTATCTATTGCTTATATATGTAAATCACTTAGTTTTCCATGTTAATTGTAGTCTTGTTTAGTTCATATAGTAGGAATATAACTGACATAAGTATATTTTGTGGTGTCTTTAATGATAAATTTTGTGCCAACATTTTTAATAGTTGATTCTTTACATAGGACTTTGAATTTCAAATAACTTATATTTACATCTCTCACTTATTGGAAACAATGTGTCGCATGAATTGTTAGGGTGGTCCAGGTAAACATGACTCAGTCAAATTACCAATGGTCATTGACCTCCAGGTTTATGAAAACATATGGTATTCATCTCTAAGGTACCCTATTTAAAGGTAAAAAGACTCTAGGTAAATTGATCCTCGAAGCTAGTGGGATTCCATGTAGTAGTGTCTTTAGACACCACCACTTATCTCAATTTTTTGTGATCTTATGGTATATGAACACACTAAGGGTTTTTATCCAAGACAGGTGTATTTACTTAGGAAATTGTAAGACCTTTTGTTCAGGAATACATGTTTCTCAAGAGCGCATGATTGTTGTAAGGCCTTAAGACTTTAATCAGGCATACATGTAGTGTAGTTGAACATGGAGTCATCAAGTTGTAGAATGGACCACTTGGATACCCATGGTTTGGCCTATGGTATTCATGTGGAATATAGGCTATTTAAAGGTATAAATACTCCAAGTAAATTGTTACTTGGGTCTAGTGGGATTTCGGGAAATGGTGTCTTTAGATACTACCACTTCTCTTGGTGTTTCATGATCCTATGGTGTATGAACACACTAAGGTTTTTGGTCCAAGGAAGGTGTATTTCGCCAGAAAGTTGTAAAACCTATTTTTAATTTCACTATATGTTATGTAGGATACTTATTCATTTTCCAATTGTTAATTGTGTTTGAATCCATCTAGTGTTAAATTACTTTGAAGTGTTGTTGGATCATCCAATGATCCATGAAATTTGGGTGTGGAGAGAGAGCACACTTCATTGGAGGACTAGATACACCATAACCTAGATACAACATGGAAATCTCAATCATATATTATGGGTCCCACATAAAATTCATTATGCGAGATTTGGATTTATAGAATCTAGGGGTCTGGGATCGGGGGCATGTCAATAATGTACAATGGCATGACACCCAAGATTACTATGGAACAAGATATAATGTAAAATCATCACTAAATGTGATGGGACGAGTCAAGTGGGGCCCGTGCTTGAGCTGATGTGGAAAATTCGTGGGAATATGACAAGGGCCACATGGATTCCAAGTAGGAGCCCATTCATGACGTAGACCCATGCCAATGTTGATTTGGTATCACCACATGGATTCCGCATGATAGTGGAAATTTGGTGTGGAACTATGCTAATGTGGAGGAAACACCTTTTTTATGAATTTTCAGAGTGATTTGGAGGCCACATGACCTTACCACCACCCACCACTATCTGTCATAACCAATGTACAATGTAACATGAAATTATTAGTGGTGGTGGGGCAGTGAAGGTAATTTTCAGATAAATTCTCATCTCTCATGGTCATTAACCGATGAAACATCCCACCACTTGTCGACAAATATCAATTGTTCCTCTTTATATTTCCAATGACATACTTTGGATGGAGGGATCGTGATGCAACCATGTCTATGACCCATACTCACTTTGGGACCTCCATAGTTTGTTGTGAGTTAACACAGGGAAGGTCCAACATGGGGATTCATGTCATGGGTTCCATGTTAAAAGGATACCACCTCATGGTTTCTTGAACTAGATGTGGGTTCAATCAATGGCCTTCATTCACCTTAGAGCCCCCCTTGGTCTATCATGAGTTAAAAGTGGGAGGGTTTGAAATGGGAAACCTCTTGTCATAAACCACTCTGATTTAAAGGAAACTAGAATCAGGGGTAACGTGAAGTCATTTTATAACATGAAGGGGTAAAGCCTAATGGGGAGAAAAAGCTTGGGTTGAAGTGGCAAGCACCATGGAGACTTGGAAATAGCCATAAGGACACCACGAAGAGGCCACAAGCGATATGGATCTACTTATGGTGACATGGTCGAGCCATGTGGGTCCCATGGATACCATGTGGGTCCCGTGGATACCACATGGAAGTCATTTTCTTATGTAGCACAATATAATTTTTTAAAATTCAGGTACACATAAATTTCAATATAATAGTTGAATTAAGGAAAAATTTGTATCATTGAAAATATCTCAATGAGTTGAATGCGATGGTGATATTTTTTGTTAGATTTTAAGAAGTTATAAAATAGGATTTTTGCAACCTCGTCTTCATAATAGACCTTGGAGGTAGGATCAATTCAATAAGTAACTTCTCATGCAATCCAATATATTTAATAAGGGGTGGGATGGAGGGTTATAGAGATATACTTATAAACTAGAAAAAAAATACTCTTGGTAGAACAATGCTCTGATTTAGGTGTTAATTTTTAAGTTTTTTTCTAGTCATGATATTTGGTTTTTAATTCCATGGTTAAAAAATGTTGAAATTTTAACCTAAATAAATGGTGTTATAAGTAGCACCACTTTTTGGATTGAGGTGTTTTTTTCATGTTTTTAATGTAAAAATATTGATTTTTAGGGCTATATTTATCATTAAGCTGGTAATTTTATTTTGGGTGATCTTCATTGCATTATTAAGAAATAAATTAGTTTACCTTTTGATTACTTTAATCTAGTTAAATCTATTAGACAACCCTTAATTTTATGTTTATCCTTTCTTCATATCTAGTTGTAGATCCCCAAATAACCCAAATGAGGTAGACCATTTAGGCCAATCCTTGGTTTATTAAAAAAAATATAATTGCATAAATGAGGAAGTTAACTAGAAATGCTCTGAGCCCATTTGAGAGACATAGTTTGGTATTTAATTAGTTGATTGAGGGTAGGACATATTTCAATGTTCAGAAAAATTAAAATACCCTTACCTTATCCTTCCAATATCTTTATCTTACCCAACCTCAATCAATTAGTTCTTAGATGATGACCCAAGAGCTCTTAATATTACCTTGCATGAAAATACCCATGATCAATGAGAAGTTATTTTTTATCCTATATTTATGCTCAACCACCTCTAAATCATAGTCTAGTCCCTTGACAGCTCTTCCTCATTTCCCTCATTTGGGGAAATGTTGCTATGGTAGTTCCATTCTCATGAATAAAGGGGGGTGAAAGATTAATATTATCACGAATTCAAATATATGGAGCTACCAGTCATCTTAGAAATCTTGTCTTTTCACCATGATTCTTACCCAGCATATTAAAAATCACAATATCAAACTGTAATGTACCCCTAGCCCACTACTGAATTAATCCATCCTCTTGCTAAGGCCCTGATACCATGGTCGTGCCCTTGGTAACTTGTGTTTGGAAAATTTCCATTTTCTTCTTGGAATTATGGCATGTTTCCATAAATGAATAAATGCACACTAATATGCAATGCATACACATGTGTGTTTAAATTTTGATTCATAAGAATTTCACCTTGATATATAAATTATTTGTAGCGGAAAACAATACACACAAGTCACAATACTTATCTTTTAATTAGTGCAACTAGATACAAGCCTTTGAGGTTCCACCCAGCCATATACCATATTATTCGTTTTCTTTCAATAAAAAATCACCCCCAAGATGGGGCTTTGACTCCACAAGTAAATTTTTTTCAAAATCCTAGTACATGCTCAGTACCAACAACCACCATCCAAGGTACCAAGCCCAAAAACCTCCAACTAGCAATCATGTGGCTTCCAAGAATTCCAGTACCCTCATAGGTCTTTCAAGTACCCTTCTAGGCCTTCACACGTCTAAGGTATTAAACTTGACAGCCTCCAACTAGCAATATTCTGGCTTCTAGTAGTTCCACTACCCTCACGAGCGTTTTAGGTACCCTTCTAGGATTTCATTTCCAGAACGATCTCAATGCTTCCATTGTCACCTGCGATGTAATCCGTGAACAAGAATCATCCCATTTCATAGTGCCAACAATCCATTTTTTATATGCATGCCTAACTTATGCATCTCGACAGTTTCCCAAGCCACTCAATGACCTTGGTTATTAGTATATGAAATTTTTATCATTATTAAATTATATGCGCCTCTTTTTATTCATCCATGGAGTGTTATTTCCCAATGCTCATTTTTTATTTTTAGTGTACATCCATTATATTTTTATTAATATGCATGTGTTGTCATAATTACATTACCAAAACTTCTAGCCTCAAAATATAAAACATGTGCACATGGGTATACTAGCCCCAAAACACAAAACACTCATGCACACAATCACAATGCCCCCCGTAATACGTTTACACACATATACCTAGGCACAATTTCCCTCAAACTATCTTCTCGACACACCAACATGTTTGATATGTACTAGCTCACCAACCTAGTTCAACATATACATGTTATTTATAGTTCAAGGGTTGAACATGGGTGTTACATTCACCTCCCCCTTATTTAGGAATTTTTCTTAGTGCTTATATATATATGTATATATACGAAACTTAGGTTAGTCCTCCATAATCAAATCCCCATGCTCCCATGTAGCATATTCAGGACCAAAATGGTCCCACTTCACCTTTACCAAGATGGCATCTCAATTCCATAACACTTTGACTTTCTCATCCAAATTTTTTATTGGTTGACCTGAAAGTATCCCTTGGGCTCCACCTGAATCATGTTCTAATCAAGAACATGGTTAGCATTGGCAACATACGTTTTAAGAAATAAAACATTAATAACATTATGAATGTACATGGGTTTTGGTAATGCAATTTTATATGCAACTAGAGTGATCCTTTATAGGATCTTAAACAGTCTGCAATATCTCAATATCAACTTTTCATAACTACCTAATTTCAAGGAAATTTTCCTTGCCTTCACCCTCAAGAAAACATGCTCACCATTTTTGAATTTCTTGATTGACCTATTCTTATATGCATAAATTTTTTTTCTATCTTGGGAAACCTTCAAATTATGTTTAATTTTTGTTACTTGCTCTTTCACTTCCCTAAGAAAATATAGACAGAAAATGGCCTTATTAACTAGACTACCCCAACTCACTAGTGTTTTTCATTTTCTACCATACAAGGCTTCAAATTGGCTCATCTGCAAAAATACTTGGTACCCATTATTATAAGAAAACTCCACCAAGTGTGAATATTCGTCCCATTGCGAGGGTTTTTCCATCACATATATTCTCATCATGTCTTCAATAACTTGATTAATTCTTTATGTTTGGCCATTTGACTATGGATGATCATTTTTACTAAAATTTAAATCAGTCCCAAATCCCTTAAATGAGCTTGTCCAAAAATTGGATGTAAACTTGTGATCTATATTCTAAATAATTTCCTCCAAGCACCTAGTTGTATAATTCACCATTTTTTTCTTCATACCTAGCCAAAAATATTTTTCTCTTAGTGTTGATATTATCTTTTGATATGTTGCGTGCCTAACATAAGGCATTTTATGCATCTCACCCAACACTAAATTTTTCAGCCCTTGAGAATTCAACACATAAATATTTCCTTTATATAGAATGAATCCCTCTTATTCCATTTCATAATCCTTGTATTTGGCTACACTTCGCCTTGTTTTAGCCTACTTTTTATTTCCATGTATTGTTTATCTAAATTCTAGCCTCTAAAATTCTGAATTTTAACTCAGGTTTACATGTGCTTATGGATGTAGCATGCATTGCATCAACCCTCCTACTAAGTGCATCAACCACTTTATTTTCCTTTTCTTTCATGTGCTTAATTTTGTTGGCTCGAGGGGTCCTAACCTAGGTTCAGAGGTTAAGGTCTTCCAACAAACCTCTATACTACTGGCCCTTACGGCAGTGGCCTGCTTGCGCAGGCCAATGTCTCACCCGAAGTACTATGGGAGGGTGCTAGAACCAGGTTTCCGCACCCTGGGAGAGGGTAGGTAAGTCAGGTAGAGCTTCGTTCGACTTCACAAATATCAGATCACATATTACAGAACCCAGATCTATCAATTCCTCTTCATCCACGTGCGCAATATCATCTATAATCGCAATGAATAAAAAATATAGGAAAATAAGGAAACTATCACAGCTATTCTTGCATCAAGTCTAATAATAGATTCAGAACAATGGTCAATGCAGCATAAGCACTTAGCATAGTTACTTGTGGAGCTCAATATAGAATCATGCATACCATAATAGATCTAGATCTCAGTATTAACAAGTATCACAAGTATTTTCTCAGCTTAAATCAATGACATAGAGCATACATAAACATATATCACAGATCCAATAGATTCAAAGATTTCAATAGCCTTCTGCATTCATTAATTCTTCCAATCCTTTTACAATACCCAAAACCCAACCTGCACACACAGGATTAGGGTCTGAACATAGCAGGACTAAGGATCTCCGTGCACACAACCAACAAGATTCCTTTCCCAAAAAAACAAATAGATCTGCTAATTTGCAATTCGGAACAATCTTAGTCCAAGTCTGTCTTACAACTCAAAAAGGTTCAACTACTTATACTATTTTAGCCTACACATCCACTGGTCCGCAAATCGTGGTTTGCAGACTCTTTTTCTACCCTTGACATGGATTCTTTGTCTACCCTTGACCCACTTCCAATTAATTAGGGGCTTTGACCCACCTCAAAACCCCTGCGTTAGACTAAATATAATAAAAAATATACAAAATGGACCAGTTTCGCAGCTCTTGTAGGAGACCCTGTTCCAATAATCCCCCAACACAATCTTGTGACTTGTCCCGCGTCACGATGGTGGTGGGGTCTCCCCCTGCACCTGTATGGCTACTCCAACCATAGAATCATTTGATCTGATACGGTTTGAGTTGGCTACCATTGATGTAGCTAGGGAGCATATCTCCGCGTAGGGTAGCAAGCCTAACCGCTCCACCATCCGTGATCTCCTTAACTGTGTAGGGACCAAGCCAATGCTATCGGAACTTCCCGAGATGTTTTGCAAACTGGATATTGTACAAGAGGACCAATTGGCCTTCCAAGAAAGTCTTCTGGCGAATGTGTCGGTCATGCCAAGCTTTATCATGGGCATTTTGGACTTGCTGATGGAAATTCGCAATAAAACAATCTTCCTCCAAAGCCAGAAGTTGCGCTAAGCACTTCTCCATGATGTCTGGTGCTGCCATGTTTGTAAATGCTGCGATACACAGACTAGGAACAATATATTCCATGGGCATAATGGCTTCTTTACCATAAACCATCCTGAATGGGGTTTTTCCTATTAACTTCTTGCAGGTCGTTCGATAGGCCTAGAAGACCGACGAGATGTGCACGTCCCAATCGCTACGATCAACATTGCATACCTTGGTCAGTGCTTTCTCCAAGATTTTATTAGAAGCTTCAACCGTGTCATTGGCTTAGGGGTGATATGGCGTGCTCTTCGCATGATGGATCTAGAATTCCTCGGTTAAAGCTCAAATTGTTTCATTAACAAAGTGCATACCTCTATCACTCATGAGAATCTTCGGACATCCAAATCTGGTCAGAATTTGTTCAAAAATAAATTGCGCAGTGGTATCCACAGTACAATCCTTTACTGCCTATGCTTCCGCCCACCTAGTTACATAATCGTTGGCCATAATAATGTAGCGCACACCTGTATTTTTTCCTAGGGGGTTGATAGGCCCGATGAAGTCAATGGCCCACTTATAAAATGCTTGTAGGGCCATTTGTGGTTGAAGGGGAATTTCATCTCTACGGGATGGCCTCCCTGTTTGTTGGCACATATCACAAGCTTTACAATAGTCGTGGGTGTCAGTATACAGGGTTGGCCACCATAACCCAACCCTCAAGATATTCTACACCATTTCCTTCTCAGCGTAGTGACCTCTTGCTACTCCGTCATGAGCGTCAATCAAGATAGCCTGCCTTTCGTGCTCAAAAAAATATCATTGCAATACTTCATCTTCCCTCATCTTATATAAGTGTCCTGCGATGATGGTAAATTTTGCTACCCGAGCGACCAACTCTTTTTTCTGTTGTACATATTACTCAAGAGAAGTCATCCCAATAGTCAAGAACTGAATGATATCAGCGAAGTGTGCATCTACTACCTTGATAGAAAATAGATGCACATCAGAAAATCCGGCTTCTAGGTCGGTTGGCTCCTCGCCACTCTCTATCCGGGACAAGTGGTCCGGCCCAGCATTCAACTTGCCCGGCTTGACTATGATTTTAAAGTAATACTCCTGAAATAGCAGTAACCATCAGCATATTTTCCCCCCCAACACAGGCTTATTAACCATGTACTTTAAATCTGAATGGTCTGTGAACATTTTTAAGTGACCTCCTAACAAGTAATGTTGATATTTCTGCAATGCGTAAACCATGGTCAACCCCTCCTGCTCTGTGGTGGAGTAGTTGCGTTCCACTCCAGAGAGCTTCCTACTTACAAAGGCAACCAGATGGTCAATATCTCCTTCCCTGGGATGCGCAAGGACAGACGCGAGAGCAATGCCCGATGCATCAACGTGAACATGAAATACCTTCTCCCAATCCGAAAAGATGAGGATAGGTGTCGAGACCATCTTTTCCTTTAGTAGTTCGAAGCCCTTTTGGCATTCATCATTCCAAAAGAATGAAACATCCTTCTTAAGAAATTTTTCCATAGGGGCAGTAATCATTGCATAGCCTTGAATGAATTTCCTGTAGTAGCTAGTGTGCCCAAGGATTTAGCGTAGCTGTTTCTCCGTGGTTGGCACTAGAAAATTTATGATAACTGCGATTTTGGTTGGATCTACCATTAGTCCTTGCTGACAAACTATGTGGCCGAGAAAGATTCTGAAGGGGACGCAGAAGATACACTTCTTGATATTTAGGGAAATTTGGTGTTTCCGGTAGGTATCCAACATCATGTACAGGTTTGAGACGTGTGCCTTGACCAGGCTGAAGACAGTCCAATCATCGAAATACACCTCGAGGAATTTCTGAATGAATTCTTTTAATACTACACAATGACCCGTGAAAAGATAGCAGAGGTATTTTTGAGGCCAAACGGCAGCACAGTATAATGAAAATATCCCCACTCAGTGGCGAATGTGGTTTTGTTGTGGTCCTTAGGTGCGATTATTCTCTAATGGTATCCTGAGAACCCGTCCATGAAAGAGTACACTTCCTATCCTCCCATGCTGTCTAAAATTCCATCTGAGAATAGTGTTGGGAATGGATCATGAATGCAGGCATCATTTAACTTGCGTAGGTATACAAATATATGAATCTCTCCCTTAGTTTTTTTCTCTTGAACCACCATTGGACTGACCCAGTGTGACTGTTCAACAGGTTCAATGATACCTACTGCAATCATTTTATCAAGCTCATCCTTGACCTTCTGCTTATACTTGGGGTTCAACCTATAAGGTCGTTGGTTGATGGGCTACACATCGGGTTTGAGAGTGATATGCATGACCCCTAAGTCCCCCGTGATCCCCTTTAGCTCAGAAAACTTTATAGGGAAAAAATCCTGATATTCTGTCAATAATTCAGCCACTTTACCTACTATATTCTTATCCTAGTAGTCCCTAATCTTAGCCAACTTAGGGTGCTCTTTCGTCCCAATGTTTACTTCGCGCAGCTTGAGAGGCTTAGTGACATCTACGTCCTTTAGTGGGGGTCCTTCAATGGCGCACTCCCCTTTCGACTCCAGGATAGAGATAGACCGCGGATCATCTTCACCTTCCTCTTTTTCCAAGCTGCGACAGTTGACAATATCCTGCATCTATGTTTCTCATGTCGGCGTCTCGAATACTGTAGAAGAGTTGGTCTTGCCAAACACGAATGTGTCTATGTCCTGCAGGGCTTCGTCAAGCACCTCGGAACCCCCTATCAATCCAAATGTTCCGATAAAGTCATTCGTCAAAATTTCCCAGTGGCGGGTGCGCTGATGTAGCTCCGCATCCAGGCACTAGGCAATGGGGATTGGACCCAACACGTGAGTAAATAAGTTAACCCACTCTCCTATAGTTCGGTTGCCCCACGCCTCCATCCATGCAACCACATGTTCACGTAGATCCCCTGGGCCAAGGGATAGCTTGAATCATACCTTCGCCGGAGTCTCAAATCGCAGGAGCATCATGCCCTGACAATCCTTCCACTCCAGGAACGCTTCCTTATGTGTCTCCCACCATCGTACTGGGGTTGCAAGAATCACTAGTTTAAGGTCCCATAACCTTCGTTCCTTGGGAACCCTAGCTTCAAATTCCCATAGAAAGTCCCTGACATTACCAGAACCATCGAAATAAGGTAAATCTCTTACCTCTGAGGAGATGCAGCGGAAATTCTTCATGATCTGAAGACATCTCAGCGTAAAGACATCATATAACTGGTTTTTCCAATTCTCCATCTCCCCATCAGAGTCAGAGAAACATTCACTATCCTTTTCCCAGTAGAGTAACTCCTCCGCCGTGGGGTTGATCGAGTCTTCATCTCGTGCAGTCAACTTATAGATGTGATCTACATCCTCTTCGCCACACACTGGTTCTGTATATCGTCCACCCTCCGCCGGATCTAATGGTACTATGTTTCCCTTTTTTAGGTTAATGATGCCTCCCATATCGATGGCCTAATCCAAACCTAGGAGCACAGGGTAGGGGTCCGCATCTTCGATAATATGAATTACTTCAAAGTTAGCCCAGACCTTAACCCCTGCAATGTCCACCACAATCTTCGATAGTCCTTCCAATGGAATGATCTTCTGTTGATTGGCCATACGCGGCTGGATAGTGGACCATTCCAACTTGGGTCCCCCCATTCCTTGCCAAGTCTGTTTAGGTAATACATTCACATCCGACCCTAGGTCCAAAATAACCCGATCCATCTCGTAATCACCAATCTGCGTAGTCAACCACATCTCCCTGCCGGTGTGTTTCTTATACCTATAGAGTTTATGTATGTCCTTGACTTACAGGGGGAGGACAGGTCGTGTTGCGCAACTATCTATCAATTTCTAAAGATTTTCCACAGCCCTTGGGTTGCGCAGCAGCTTCATACATGCTTGTAAAAATGGTTTGACCTCCTCATCTGCCTTGGGGTCCTCAAGCGGCTGCGAAGTAGATGCCTCTGCCTCGGAAAAGTCCTTGCAAGCTGCGATAAATGTTTCTTTCTCCTTTTTTAGATCCAACCCTTCCTGTTTCCTAACTGCTGGCCGGATCATAGGCTTGGTTGCAGTTTTCTCCCCAGGCCCCCTGGTGGCCATCCCACTACGTGTTACGAAATTCACGCTTGGATATTTGTCTCGTAGTTCAGCCTTAATCCTTTGCAAATTTTGCATAGGTGTCGGCTGCTTTTCCTGAATCTTCGCTATCAAGACTAGACAGTCTTCAATCGCATGGTCCAGCTGCTTGCAATACCGACAGGTCTATTTTGTAGGGTTTGGACAGTCCCTGACAAAATTCCCTACCTCTCCACAGTTATAACAGATGAGTTGCCCTCGTCCCCGACCTGTGCTTCCACCTCTTACGCCTCCCCTTCCCCTTGCTAGGGAACTCCTTGCGCTCGAGAGGGAACTGGGTGAGGATGGATCTGACTGCACCCTATAGATATTCCCCTGATTGATCATCAAATCATATGTCCAACATTTCTGTTCATCATGTCCTACGGACCTGCAGAACCTGCACCATTGCTGTTTTACTTCTAGGACGTATGCAACAAGGCGGGGAAAGTGGTTTGTGTCGTGCATCCCTGCAACGCGGCAATCATCACACCATAGTGCGGGCCCACTTGGTCCTGCCACTTCCCTAGGGTGTAGCAGACTAGGTCCCCTAGCGTGCATGTAGTCTGTTAACAGTGGCAGTTATCCTTGGTGTGACCATTCGTCCTGCAACGTATGCACCATCTTTCCAGGCTAGCCTCTGCACCTCGCTCCTTTTGCAGGTTCTGGATATCAATGTGCATCGCCTCCAGTTGTCCTTGGATCTTCTAGTAGATGCCTGAAATTTGGGTATTGTCTCTGTAGCGACCTAACTTCATAGCGACCTCACAGAGCTTTCTGGTGATTCGAGTTGATCCCGCTTGTCTGTGTGCAGGAGTGGCCTTTCTTTATAGCAATGAACCACTCCATGTCTTGTACTCGTCATCATTGCTCAATCTCCTTCCCTGATCACCTTCTTCAGCCGTTGATCGGCCTCCCATACCGATTCAGAAGGCCCTTGCTTGAAATCCTTTAGATCGACCACTATTTGAGAATAGGACTTAAGCTTCTTGAATTGTTGTTTTAAGGCGTTCTTGATCTCTTCGATGTTTGAGTTTGCATGCTGTCCGATGTATCCCATGTACCAATCCAAGGCTCTTCCTTCGAAGGCAAGGGACAACTGTGCCCTTTTCACCGCGTCACTAGCTACGTTCTGCGTAGTCCATACCGATTCTGCGACAAACCAGAACTGCTCCATGTCCTCATCTCCCCCTTAAAGGTAGGCAATTTCATGTGCGCAACCATGTCGTCTTTTGGTGGTGGAGGTGTAGGTGAATTCTTACCCCTATGTTGGTTTGAAAGTGGTGTGGCTGGAGGACTCTGCGCAGCTGCTTCTCTTACCGGGCTGTAGACAGATCTACCTCCTTCCAGGTTGGTCTGATAGTATTTGCTGCTTCGCGTCGTACTCCCGTCCAGATCAGCGGTCATTCATTCGGTGTGGCTACACAGAATACTTTTTTCACACAGTGATATTTTAATCAGCAATGGTAAAGTCTTCAGAAACTTACCTCTAAATCCTTTGAAGAATCTTCGCTCTGCTTCGGAGTAGGAGACGAATTGATCGATGGAAAATTCTGTCACGAATCCTCCTAGCACACTGTCCACCCAGTGGTCTACGCTGTGAGTGATGGTGTTATCAGCCTTTTCTAACTAGTCAATGCTAGAATCCCAATGTGACCTTTCGTCCTTCCAACACTTGAGAATTTGACAACCTTCACGAGCCTCCACGGAGCTTGATCACAATGGTTGCGAAGAAACTATCTGCATTAGATCTCCATGAAAATATACCTATTTTTCCACTCTTGGGTGGTCAACCTCTTACTGCGGTTTTCTTTCACTCCGAATTCCTGAACTTTCCGTTCGAACCATTCATCAATTTATTTTCTTTTAGGTTTCATTCTGACCTTATTTTTAATCCCTGCTCTTAAAATATGCTCCGATCCCAGCAACACAACCATTTGTAGATCAATTTCTCTTAGACCCCAAATAATGTAATCCTTCTCCTTCACCAATTCCTTCATTTCCCTTTGTCTTATCAATTGAGCTTAAATTTTGATAAGATTGGTTAAAAAGACACTTGAATTTATACAATGGCCCGGCTTGTATATTTTCATGGTTTTGTTGTTGTAGTAATTTTTTCCTAGACTCATTCACAGAATGCGCCATTACGCTTCGTATTCGCCTATTCCTTAATATCTTCATGTTCCACGGGTTCGGGTGTCTGCCTCAAAACGCATGGGTGAATTCTAGACTTCATCCACATCATTCCTTGCTCCCTAAGAAGTCTGAGCAGAATTCTACAGGTGGTTATGCATGTGGGAAACCAAAACTAAGAGATAGACTTCTAATAGGACAAGGACTGTACAGATGTCTTCAATCACAGTACGAGACCTCCACCAGAGTTCTAATTTGATTTTAGTTGGGAAAGACATTTGTTCCTATTTTATCTCAAGGGCAGTTATGTAATTTTCTTATAAGAATGACTCAGGAGACCGAGAAACAGCTAGCTAGATTTATGTTTTGTTGCTATATCTCAGAAGACCGTAATACTCTGTTTTTGAAATACTTTTCCTTTAATGAAAGAAGCACTTCTTTATTGCAAGATCTGAGGCAATCTTGAGGAGACTTGTATGCTAATCCGGTGGTAGAGGGCCCCTACTGCCCGATAAGCTTTGTGTACATTGTTTAGATAAGTAACTTTAGCCTTGTTGCATTCCTAGTTTAAGCAATTTTCTGAACTTTGTGTTTTATATTCACTTGCATTGGATGCTACAATCTAGTCTTGTTCTTACGAATTATTCCAAAATATCACTAATATTGAATGAGATATAACTGTAGTATTTTAGGAGTTATTTGCATTTCTCTGAACTTTATGATTTTGTGCTCAATTACATCAATTGTTACAGCTAGTCTTGTTCTTACGAACTCTTCCAAAATATCACTAACACTGGATGAGACATAGCTTTGGTGTTTTAGAGCTTAGTTGTGTTTTGTTGAACTTTATGTTTTTATGCTCATTTACATCACATGTTACAGCCAGTCATGTTCTATGAATTATTCCAAAATACCACTAACCCCGAATGAGACAGTGCTGGAATATTTCAGTGATTAGTTGCATTTTTAGTTTAGTGTAATACTCCGGAGGTTAATGGCACCCTAGTTCAGTTTATGTTCACTGTGTTTCAAGTTAGTTTAATTGAATTCTAGTTCAGTTATAGTCACTGTATTTCAAGTTTGATTAGCTAGTTGAATTAGACTTCACGGCCTTCATTATTTACAAACTACTCTTGTATTAATCTCTTCCAAACACATCATCATATGGACAAGAATTAGTGATATCAATTCAAGGCCTTGACTGCTCTGCAACTTCTTATAATTTCACAAACTGCCTCGTTTCCAAAGCTATTCCAAAATATTTCTAATTCTTGAAAGAGGTTTAACAGTGATATTTTGAGTTGTAGAATGGATTAATTTCGGTGTCATAGGTTAATTTAGAGTAGAATTCTTCACTAGGTTGCAAACTATCTTAGAAGAGCCTCATTGCATTAAACTTATCCTTTTCTCAAAGTTATTCCAACATATTCCTAATGAATGAATTGGACTGAGTTCATGTTATAAGTTATTGAATTCATGTTATGAGTTATTTAGTTCTTGCTATGAGTTATTTTTCTTGTTAAGAGTTTTTCATTTTCTGTTCTCAAGTGCCATACATAGTTTAAAATAGGTTTTGCTCTATTTTAGTGTGTCCAACAACTTCTTTTTACTAACACTTAGTTTTTTTTTTTTTTTCCCTTACAAAACCAAAAACATTTAAAAAAAAAAAAACACTAAACACAACGTAGTGAGAAACAGATACCTAGGCACATATAGTGCACTTCACTTCAACAGTTTACTAGCCCTGGTTGACAATTTATGACATCAATTTAGGAACACTAAGTTGAGCGAGACATTGTGGCGGCGAATTTGCGGGCGATGTATTAGGTAGCCTTGTTTCTTACCTCCCAAAAACAGTATCGTGAAAGAGACTCAAGGGGTAGATTCATAAGAGGCAGAAGCTTGATTCCTAAAACACCACTTGTTTCACCAAGACCAAGAACCAGCACACCTCCAACTCAAACCCACATTCCATCCTTTACTGATCCTAGACTTCCAGAGGACTTAAGATCAGATATTCCATTAGAAAGACCTTCTACTTCATCCATTGAACCTGTCTTAAAAGAAGATTCAAGGACCCTTGCTAGAGACCTAAACTTTTCCACTACCACAGAAGAATCAACTATGGCAGAAGAAGGGGGAGGAGGAGTCTTTAATGGAGAACACACACTATTTGGAGGGGGTAGAGGTAGAGGTAGAGGAGAAGGAGGAAGAGGTGCAGAAGGAGAAGGAGTCAGAGGAAGAGGTAGAAGAGAAATGGGAAGCTCTTTTGGGTTTCCTATAGTAGATGAAGAAACCAATGAAAGTATGAAAAATATTTCACCCTCTGTCCTTCCAAACTTTTATGGACTTCAAACTGAAGATCCTGAAACCTTCCTATTTGAATTTGAAGTCCTATGTATAACCTATGACTACTTACAAGATGCCCAAAAACTTAAACTGTTCCCTTCAACATTGAAAGGAGCAGCATTAAAATGGTTTATGATTTTGATCAACAGTTCTATTAGGACATGGGAGGACATGAAACAAGCATTTCTAGAGAGGTATTTGGATTACTGTATGCCAGTCAACCATAAGGAGGAAGTGTTTAAAATGTTACAAAAATAAGATGAAAATATGGAAGATTTGTTGGAAAGGTTCAACTATAACATCAAGAGGGCAAAAATGGAAAACTTAGACCAAGACACCTTGAAATATCTCTTGTTGAAGACAATTAGGGATGAATTGTTAGATATCCTTAACATGATGGGAAAAGGGGATATATCTTAGCTCACATTACCTGAAATAGCTGAATTGTGTATCAACCTTTCAAGAAATCTAGCTATTAAAGGACCGAAGACCCTGCTTGCAAAGGGCAAGTAAGTACATACAAGGACGATCGTAGAGGGAATTGGGACATATGTGATGAATTCAAATCTGACATTTGGGGAGTCTTAGTGAACAAATAGACACCCTTAAACTACAAAACAAGAAAAAAGCTGAATCTGATGCCTTAGCAATCTTTTGTCCCAAATGTAGAAAGAAACATGCATTGAGAGAATGCCCTTTGGATGCAAAAGTTGTGGAGACTTGTGTAATTTGTTCAGAAAAACATGATACCAAGAGTTGTCCTTCACTTCCTAGTCTTAAAGTTGTCTTTCAAGAAGAAACTCCTACAAGTTCCATATAATCTCTCAATTTTGTCCCCAGGAGGACTTGGCAAGGACCTCAAACACAAGGATTTCATGATCAGTTGTATAATCAACCCCCACTAAATTGGAATGCTTGGAAGCAACCTTGGACCCAGTTTAAAAATCAATCACAAACTTGGGCGGAAGGAGCACAAAATTCCTATGGAAGATACTCTCAGTATTACTAGTATCCACCATCCTATCCACCATATCCACATTTCCCTCCTCAACAAAATTTTCAACAAAGGTGCAAAATTATGACATCAAAATCAACCACTTCCATTACCATTTCCTCGGCAAATGGTTCTTACCATGTTATACCAAACCTAACAATAAAAAATCCTCTGAACCCGACCTTACATGATGAAAGGCCCGGTTCCAACTTATTTGATTACTCCTTGAGACTTGGTGATGTTCAACTTGGGTACCGGAAGAATGTGAAAAGAGGAAACCTTCTGTAATCATACAAGAGCAAGACAATTCTGAGGAAGATTCTCTACAGGTAAATAAAAGTCTTGAATATAACACAACTTTCCAAGACCCAAACATTGAAAAATCAAAACAAAAAGAACCAATAATTTCAACACCTATATTAGAGCAGCCATCAACATCCACTTCTGCACCTCCCTTTCCAGAAAGATTACAAATTGATAGGGGTGTAGAAAAACAAATCATGGTGCCTAATTATGATTTCCTAGATGAGCTAAGAAATGTTTGTATTAAGATCCCATTATTACAAGCTATCAAGGAAATTCCAATTTTATGAGGCAATAAAGCAGTTGAGCATGAAAGCAAGGAGAAAAAGAATAAGAGAAAAAAGAAAAATTCAACTATGAGGAAAAATAACAGATATCATGATGGGTAAGATTGCTATTCCAAAGTATCTAGACCCAGGAAATCCAGTTGTCAAAATTCACATCAAAGGAATTGAGATCCAAAATACACTCATTGATTTAGGAGCAACAATCAATATCATGAGTAGACAAATAATGGATAAACTGAAACTTCCTAATCTTCTCTTTACACCCACATTATTACAATTAGCAGACAGATCTGTGATGAAATTTGATGGGGTAATAGAAGACATTCCAGTGTCCCTAGATTCTTGGGAGTACCCTGTGGATTTCATGATCCTAACTCCTAAGAATAATCTAGGAGGGCATCCAATTATATTAGGAAGACCTTGGTTAGCTACAGCTGATTCTTTCATTAGTTGTAGATCTGGTGATATGTACATCTCTGACGGTAGTTCAACCAATAAATTTATCTTGTATCCTCCAGCAAAAACAATTACAGAATTGGATGATACTCAAAGGATAGAGGATGAAGAAGATTTACAACCTCTCTTCACAATTTCAGAAATTAGTGAAGATAGCCAGATTCTGAATACCTTAGAGAACTTTGAATCCTCTTCAGAATAAAAACATGAAAATTTTCAAGAAGAATCCAACATTGATTTTTTATCATCAAGACAGATGTCTCTCTATTCCTTGGATAAATTTGGCAGCTCTACAATCGAGATATTTCCAGGCAAAACTTTAAACATAAACAAGAACCTAGAGAAATCTCAACAAGCAGAGCTAGTCAAAATATTACAGAGACATTGTTGCGCCTTCGCCAGTGCAACTGTGTAAAAGGGATAAACCTAATAACACTCATCATCTATATAGAGAGAAAATTGTAAATAATGAGGCAATATCAAAGACGGATGAATCCAAATCTTAGGGAAATTATTAAAGAAGAATTGCAGAAATTATTAAATGTTAACTTTATCTATCCCATTTAAGATAGTCAGTGGGTTTCTCCTTTGGTAATTGTGCCAAAGAAAAATGGTAAATGGAGGGTATGTATTGACTACCGATAATTAAACAAAGCTACTCTTAAAGATCATTTTCCCCTACCTTTCATAGATCAGGTATTAGATACATTAGCTGGCAAAAATTACTTCTCATTTTTAGATGGGTTTAGTGGTTATAATCAAATACAAGTAGTACTTGAAGATCATGACAAAACCACATTTACCTGTCCTTGGGGTACCTATGCTTACCGAGTATTACCATTTGGACTATGCAATGCACTTGCAACATTTCAAAGGGCAGTACTAGGAATCTTTTCAGATATAATACATGATTGTGTAGAGGTATATATGGATGATTTCACAATTTATGGAAACACATTTGAAGAAGCCTTAACAAACTTGGAAAAAGTTTTTAAGATATGTAAAGAAGCAAATATTTCACTAAGTCATGAGAAGTGTTTTATGATGTTTACTGAAGGAATTGTTTTATGACATCACATTTCAGGGGATGGGATTAGAGTTGATGAGTCAAAAGTTGAAGTCATCTCTAACTTATCCATTCCAAGTTGTCAAAAATATGTTAGGAGTTTTCTAGGATTTACAGGATATTATCGAAGGTTTATAGAAAACTTCACCAAGATAACATCTCCACTTTTCAAATTACTTACCAAGGACTGTGAATTCAAGTGGAATCCTGATTGCCAGTTAGCCTTTGAGACCTTGAAAACAAAAATCTCTGAAGCACCTATTTTAAGGGGAACTAACTGGAAGTTACCTTTTCATATTTCAACAGATGCCTCAGATACAGCTCTAGGAGCAGTATTGGGACAAAAAGACCTGATTCCTTATGCCATCTATTATAAAATTAAAAATTTGACTCCTTCAGAGTTAAATTATACTATAACTGAAAAAGAGTTTTTAGCTGTTGTTCATGTCATAAACAAATTTAGACACTATATAACAGGCTATGAAATTTTTGTTCACACAGATCACTCTGCAATTAGATATCTAATGAATAAATCAATTACTAATGGCAGAGTCATAAGATGGTTATTGCTTTTACAAGAATTCAACATTACCATTCTAGATAGGCCTGGAAAACAAAACACAGTAGCTGATTTCCTATCTAGACTTCAAAACATCAAAGACAATACTCCAGTTGAAGATCAATTCCTTGATGAATATATTTTTGAAATTTCTACTCAGACTCCTTGGTTTGCTGACATTGCTAATTATTTATTTTTAGGGAAATTTCCTTCAATAATGAATGCAAGAAACAAAAGAAAGATCATTTATGACACTGCAAAATATTCATGGGTTGCTAATGAGTTATACAAAACAGGTCCATATTTTATCATTAGGAGATGTGTTCGGGAAGATGAGATGCCTGAGATCCTCAAGGCATGTCATGATGAACCTTGTGGCAGACACTTTGTTGATAAGAGGACAACTTATAAGATCCTTCATTTAGGATACTATTGGCCATCCCTTTTTAAATATGCTAAAGAGTATGTCAAAAGGTGTGACAATTTCCAAAGGGTAGGGAAACCTTCTCCTTCAGGTGAGATGCCATTGCAGCCTCAGGTACATATTGAACCTTTTGAAAAATGGGCTTTAGATTTTGTAGGACTTATTAGTCCTCCATCAAAGCAAAAGAAATATATATTATTTTGCACTGATTATGTTACCAAATGGGTAGAAGCCAAGCCATTACTTTCTGCTACTGAAGCATCTGTAGTTAATTTTATTTTTGAGGATATTTTTACTCGTTTTGGTGTCCCAAGGGAAATTGTTACAGATCAAGGAGCTCAATTTACATCAAAGCTAGTGGAATAAATGATGGAGAGGTACAAAATCAGACACAGAAAATCTACTCCCTATCATCCACAAGCAAATGGTCAAGTGGAATCTACTAATAAGGTCATTGAAGGGATCCTAACAAAGATTGTTCATTTACATAGAAGAGATTGGGCAGACAGGCTTCCTGAAGCCTTGTGGGCCTATAGAACTACATGGAGAAGCACAACAGGTCATACTCCTTATGAACTTGTTTATGGAAAACAAGTTTTTTTTCCCATAGAGTTTCAGATTCAAACTTTTAAAATGGCAGTTCAGCTAGGACTTGATCTAACAGAGGCACAAAAGCACAGATTGGAGCAGATTAATGAATTGGATGAGATCAGACAAGATGCAGTTCAGAAAACAAGTATAGTCCAACAGCAAAGGACTAGATGGCATGATAAGTACATGAAGGAAAAGAAGTTCAAAGAAGGTGACTGAGCTCTCTTGTTTGATTCAAAGTTCAAAGATTTTCAAGGTAAATTCCAAACACATTAGCTTGGGCCATATGAAATTATGAGAATTTTTGACAATGGAGCAATAAAAATCAGAACAATAGATGAAGAGAAGGTCACTTTTCTTGTAAATGGTCATAGATTGAAGTTGTATCATAAGCCACTTTCAAGAGAAGAATTTGTCAAAATATTCCAGGAAAACAGTGATGTGAAGTTAATGAAGAAGAATTTTTCTTCTTCATCAACTTAGTTGAATTTTCTGAATTCAAATGCATAAAAAAAATAAAAAAAAATAAAGTATAAACATGAAAAATAATCATTGATTAGCATGTTTATACAAGTAAGATAAAGTGAAAATCAGAATCTTTCTGACACTTTAGCTTTTCATTTTTTATTTTTTATTTTTTTTTAATTTTTTTTTTTGCAAGCAGTCATTGCAAAATCATAAGTTTCACTCCATCATGTCTCACTTCATTCATATTTCATTCATTCCATTCATCCATACTTCATTCACTCCATTGCATGGTCAATTTCATTCCCATCTCAGATTTCTAAATTTGATCTCTTTCTGCAGATTGAGTGTTACAAATCATGAATTACAGACCACTTTTTATGTTTCATTCCACTTCACAATTGTGATTTATTTCATTCCATTACATTTCACCTCATTCTTGATCCATTCCACCATATTTCATGATCCATTTCATACTACACTCCATCCATGTTTCAAATCATTTCATTTCATGTTTCAAAGTTCCTACAGGTACATTCTGTAGTCAGTTAGACATTCTGCAGCCAATTAGACATTCTGCAGCCAGATATCCTAAAGGCAATTAACCAGCAACACTTGTTCAGCAGCAGATCGACCCTGCACACCTATGTCAACAAGAAAAATCAAAGGAATTATGAAGACTGAAGAATCAATTATTTTCAAAGGAGGAAAAAGCATATCAAAACCACAAAAATTAAAGGGAAGGCAAAGGTAAAGTTGTAAAATTATTATGATGACAGAATATGAAATTTATAGTATAGTTAGGTCATGTATGATTCAAAAAGTTGTTTTAATTATTCGTGTTGATCATGCCTATTAAACTTATCATAAAAACTTTAGACAAAATCCCTTCCACTCCACCATTTCAAATCATCATTTAAAACTTAATGGTTAATTATTGAAGTGACCTAATCAGTCACGTCACCAGCCGAAGTATTCAGTGATGATTTTGAATTGCTCATGAAATGTTTCCGCGGTCTTTTCTACCATGATGGTTCTCAAACTCATTAACTCGTGTAAATCACCCTCACCACATTTCACTCATTCTATAACCTCTTCATATCATCCTTCCATAGCTAATTCCTACTGCATAAACAGAGAACAACACCTTTGGGGCAAAAACAACTTTTTTTAACAGCCATTTTCACAGTGGATAGAAGAGTAGTAAATTGAAAGTTGAAAAGAGAAGCCATGGGCCTCATAGTAAGGTCCGAACCAGTCGGAACCAAATACTTAGAGGGTTACCCACAAATTAGAGAAATGCTACAACAGGCTGGGTGGTTACAATTCTTGGAAAAATTTAATGGTTTTCATAAAGAGGTAACTAAAACATTTGCACGGTCCTTCAATAGAGCAGAGGTCGAAATAGGAGATATTAAATTTACTATTACAGAAGCTTTCATTGCAGAAGCAACGAAATTACCCAGGCAAGGAGAACAGTGGTTCAAAAATAGGGAATTTCATAATGAGGCATGGAGGCAAATGCTTAAAACATCAGGTATGGATGTTTCCATTTTTAAGAAGGGTATTCCTAGCTCAGCACTGAAGAATAAATGGTGGAATATGTTGCTCATTTTGCAAAAAATTATAACTTGTGAGGGAAGGTTTGGTACCCTCTATGTTTATCATATTCGGTTAATGATGCATTTCTTAGATGAAGAAATCAATTTACCATTTTTCCTACTTCATAGTCTGAAGAGAATGGCCTCTAATGTACAAAAGAGGGTTCAATTCCTGGAAACCACTTTGTACCACCACAACCTAGTTAAAATCCTAATTGAACATCATTTGGGAAAAGTGGGAGACAATTTGGATGATTTTCTAGTGAGGAATCACTTTGAAGAACCCAAGGAACCTCCATCTGAAGGCAAGCTTACAAGAAGAAGCAGGAGAAGGAAAATTTCCGAAGCTGTTGAAACTAAAACCGGTAAGTCTATATAAGAGGAGAGTGAGGAGATAATTTCTGAGAAATTGACTGAAATTAGGAAAAAGCTTAAAAAGGAGAAGATGATAAGAAGGTATGCCAAGGAGAGAGGTGAAGGACCATCTCAACCAAGACGAAGCCACAAACTTAGAGGTATATTGAAGAAAACGGGGATTAGACAAATGGGAATCATAAACATTGAGGATGAAGAGACACCAACTGCTAGATCACCTGAGTACCAATATGAACAGGATCTTGATGAAGGAGCTCCGGAGATAGACCCAGCTCAGCAACAAATTTATAATTATATTGAGACATTAGAGAAGAGAGCCTCAAAAAGTAGAGACAGAACTCCTAGCCCACCAAAATCTGCAATTGATGTACTAAGAAGGGACAAATATGAGTTAGAAGTACTCAATAGGCATATCAAGAATGAGAATGACATTTTAAGGGAGCAGGTTAAGCTGAAAAGTGATATGAATACAACCCTCTCTCTGCAAATGGAAAAATTGTACAAGGCTAGTAAGAAATTGAAGAAGAAAAACAAAAAGTTGAGCAGGGCACTTATAAATTTGAGATTCAAGTTGGTCATAAAGAAGCCTAAGAGGCCATTAAATATCAGGCAAAGCAGAAGAAGGAGCCTAGATGTCCTAGCAGAAGTCTCAGAATATATGAGTTGATTGCATGAGGACATGCAAAAAATTTGCAGTGGGGGTATGTTGAGCCCCAAAGATGTCCTTTCCCTTCACCAAATTCCACTTCATTTCCCTTGTCCCTTATCAATTACAGGCTTAAATGGTCAATAATATTGGTTAAAGACACTTTAGGAATTTATAAAATGACTGACTTGCTATATTTTCATGGTTTTGTTGTTGTAGTAATTTTTGACTAGACTCAGCGACAAAATGCAGCCATTCTGTAGCCAGTCACCTATTCCGCAGCTATCTTCATGTTCCCATAGGTTCTAGGTGTCACCTCAAAGAGAAACACATATGGGTGAATTCCAAACTTCATCCACATCATTCCTTGCTCCCTACGAAGTCTGAGCAGAATTCTATAGGTGGTTATGCACGTGGGAAACCAAAACTAAGAGATAGACTTCTAATAGGACAAGAAATGTACAGATGTCTTTAATCACAGTACGAGACCTCCACCAGAGTTCTAATTTGATTTTAGTTGGGAAAGAAATTTATTCCTATTTTATCTCAAGGGCAGTTATGTAATTTTCTTATAAGAATGACTCAGGAGACCGAGAAACGGTTAGTTAGATTCATGTTTTGTTGCTAGATCTCAGAAGACCGTAATACTCTGTTTTTGAAATACTTTTCCTTTAATGAAAGAAGCACCGCTTTATTGCAAGATCTAAGGAAATATTGAGGAGATTTGTATGCTAATCCGGTGGTATAGGGCCCCTACTGCCCGAGAAGCTTTGTGCACATTGTTTAGATAAGTAACTTTAGCCTTGTTGCATTCCTAGTTTAAGCAATTTTCTGAACTTTGTGTTTTATATTCACTTACATTGGGTGCTACAGTCTAGCCTTGTTCTTACGAATTATTCCAAAATATCACTAATATTGAATGAGATATAACTGTAGTATTTTAGGAGTTAGTTGCATTTCTCTGAACTTTATGTTTTTGTGCTCAATTACATCAATTGTTACAGCTAGTCTTGTTCTTACGAACTCTTCCAAAATATCACTAACACTGGATGAGACATAGTTGTGGTGTTTTAGAGCTTAGTTGTGTTTTGTTGAACTTTATGTTTTTATGCTCATTTACATCACATGTTACAGCTAGTCCTGTTCTATGAATTATTCCAAAATACCGCTAACCCCGAATGAGACAGAGCTGTAATATTTTAGAGATTAGTTGCATTATAGTATAGTT
The DNA here is from genome assembly GCA_034641835.2 of Pinus albicaulis. Taxonomy (NCBI): domain Eukaryota; kingdom Viridiplantae; phylum Streptophyta; class Pinopsida; order Pinales; family Pinaceae; genus Pinus; species Pinus albicaulis. The sequence continues at coordinate 1,558,971,902 of CM076575.1, forward strand.
GTGATACTCCGGACATTAATGGCACACTAGTTCAGTTTCTGTTCAATGTATTTCAAGTTAGGTTAATAGCACCTTAGTTCAATTTTTGTTCACTGTGTTTCAAGTTAGTTTAATTGCATTCTAATTCAGTTATAGTCACTGTATTTCAAGTTTGATTAGCTAGTTGAATTAGACTTCACGGCCTTCATTATTTACAAACTACTCTTGTATTAATCTCTTCCAAACACATCATCATATGGACAAGAATTAGTGATATCAATTCAAGGCCTTGACTGCTCTGCAACTTCTTATAATTTCACAAACTGCCTCATTTCCAAAGCTATTCCAAACTATTTCTAATTCTTGAAAGAGGTTTAACAGTGATATTTTGAGTTGTAGAATGGATTAATTTCGGTGTCATAGGTTAATTTAGAGTAGAATTATTCACTAGATTGCAGACTATCTTAGAAGAGCCTCATTGCATTAAAATTATACTTTTCTCAAATTTATTCCAACATATTCCTAATGAATGAATTGGACTGAGTTCATGTTATCAGTTATTGAATTCATGTTATGAGTTATTTATTTCTTGCTATGAGTTATTTTTCTTGTTAAGAGTTTTGCATTTTCTGTTCTCAAGTGCCATACATAGTTTAGAATAGGTTTTTCTCTGTTTTAGTGTGTCCAACAACTTCTCTTTGCCAAAACTTAGTTCTTTTAGTCTTAGAATAAATAAAAAAATCAAAAACATTAAAAAAAAAAACTAAACACAATGTAGTGAGAAACAAATACCTAGGCACATATAGTGCACTTAACTTCAACAGTTTACTAACCCTGGTTGACAATTTATGACCTCAATTTAGGAACACTAAGTTGAGCAGACAGTTGGCTCGAGGGTTCTTGACCCAAGTTCAGAGGTTAAGGTTTGCCAACAAACCCCTATACTACTGGCCCTTTCGGCAGTGGCCTGCTTGCAGAGGCCAAAGTCTCACCTGAAGTAGTATGGGAGGGTGCTAGAACTAGGTTTCCGCACCCTGGGAGAGGGTAGGTAAGTCAGGAAGAGTTGCATTCAACTTCAAAAACATCATATCACATATTACAGAACCCAGATCTATCAGTTCCTATGCATCCACGTGCGCAATATCATGTATAATCGCAATGAATAATAGATATAGGAAAATAAGGCAACTATCGCAACTATTCTTGCACCAAGTCTAATAACAGATTCAGATCAATGGTCAACGCAGCATAAGCACTTAGCACAGTTACTTGCATAGCTCAATATAGAATCATGCATACCATAATAGATCTATATCTCAGTATAAACAAGTAACACAAGTATTTTCGCAACTTAAATCAATGACACAGAGTATACATAAACATATATCATAGATCCAATAGATTCAGAGATTTCAATAGCCTTCCGCATTCGTTAATTATTCTGATCCTTTTACAATACCCAAAACCCAACCTGTGCACATAGCAGTAGGGTCCACTCACAACAGGACTGAGGATCTCCATGCACACAGCCAGCAGGAGTCCTTTCCCAAAAACCCAAACAGATCTGCTACTTCGCAATTCGCACCAATATTAGTCCATGTCTGTCTTACAACTAAAAAAGGATCAACTACATATACTATTTTAGCCTACGTGTTGAAAATGCAACAATATGATGGAGCTTAGTAAAATGAAGTCGCCTTCACTAAGTGGGCCCGCAGGCTATTTTTGGCGCAAAGTCTATTTTTAGACTATGTCTATTTTTAGACATATGGATCATGGTCTATGAGTTGCAGGATGCTATTTATGGATGATTGGTCGAGTTGGTAAAAATATATGGACCTCTATTTTTAGACATTGGACGGTTTCTATTTTTAGACTGCCGAGCTAAAAATAGAACAGTCAAATATTATTAACCCTTAATAATATTTAGACTATAAACATTATCTTATCCTCTTGGAGCACTTCAGCTTGATGCTTGGATGTGGCACATGCAGCTGACAGAAGGAAATACGCTTTTCCTAAGGGTTAGTTGAGCTATTGCATGGTTGACTTCAGTTAGAACTCATGTGGCAGAGTTTGGTGGAGTTGATGAGACAGTTGGTGGAGTTGTGTTCGGTTTAACTTAGTTGAACTAGATGTATTTAGTCTAACTGAAAAATACACTAGTGATGAGTGGTGTGAATTAATTATTAATTAATTCACTAATTATTAACTCATAAATCAACTAAAGAATACATCAGTTAACTGCAATGCATGGACAGTTCAGTGGAGACCAGTGTTAGAGGTGGGTGAAAGGGTGAGTTTGCTATCAGTTGTGACTATTGGCTGTGCATGAGATTTGCACACACATTGATGGAGATTGCCAATGAGGATTGCACAGTTGGAGCTAGTGGGATTAGAACTTGGATCTCATTCATTACTCACTTAGATTGCGCAGTAGAGGCAGGCAGACTTGTGGAGGAGATTTGAACCTGTGACTTGTTCATCTTCATAACTAGTTTTGTGTGTAGCATTGAGATAGTGCTGAGAGCTATGAGAGATTTGTGCTATGTATTGTTACATGTTCTCTATCATTAGAATATACAGATAGTTGGGGGTTTTCAGCTATTGCTTTCCCCATTACATACTGTGTTGATATGTGTGCTTGATTATGTTTTAATGAGCGCATGCGACTGCTTTCTATTTTCGCATATTGATGATCAATTGTAGAAGAGGTTATGTATTATGCATGAAGCTTAAATAGTGTGTAATCAAGATAATCTCGGTGAATAATTCAGCAAATTATTCAAATTTCTACATGGTATCAGAGCGAAGAATTGATCATCGGGATCTATTACAATGATTACAATTATTTCGGTAGACAGAGTCTGTAACGGGCCAGGTAGCCTCTGGATCCATCCTTTCCTTGAAAGGTGATATATCCAGTAAATGCCCTTACAGTTGATCTCTGTGCTAGAAATAATTTGTTCTCACAGATCCAGAAGCAGTTGAGTTTTGAGCTTGGAATTCGAATTTTGCAGCAGTTTGTTTTCTTGGTGCCGGAGTTGAAATGTCTTTCAACGGTTTGCGACTGGAATATGCCCTTGAGGGCAGTTCGAATTATGTTGCATGGAAGGAAAGAATGGAGGCGGTATTAGATGATAACAGGCTGAAGGAGTTCATAGATGCTGAGATCCCAAAGCCTACTGATGCTGCTCAAGTTGAGGCTTGGCAAAAGAAGATGGCGAAATGTCGAAGGATTCTGTTGGAGGGCGTGAAGGATCACATTGTATCTAGCCTGCATGGAAAAGCTTCTCCATATTTGATGTGGAAAGCATTGACAGATCTATTCCAGAGTAAGAGCGACCAAAGGAAGCTGGCGCTCAAGGATAAGCTCAGAAACATTAAGATGGAGAAAGGTGACAGTATCGCCAAATACCTCACGAAGTTCACTCAATGCAGAGATGAGCTGGGAAGTGTGGGGGTGACTGTCGAAGAAGAGGATATGGTAGACCTGGCTCTCCTTGGTCTTCCGAAAAGTTGGCATGCATATCAAGATAGTGTCAATGGTCGAGAGAAGTTGCCGGGATGGGAGCGAATTTGGGCGGATCTCATGCATGAGGAGATAAGGAGGACTACCAGGGACGGATCTTCATCAAAGGTATCTGATGAAGAAAATTGCGCTTTGGCTGCCAAAGCAAAGAAGGGGAAGAGCAAGAAGGCTTCTCAGTCTGGTGCGAAAGGCAAGAAGAAAGACATGTCCAAGGTGAAGTGTTTTCACTGTCACCAGCACGGACACTATGCCACAAATTGTCCGCAGAAGAAGAAAAATAAGAAGGCTGCTGGATCTGCAGTGGGAGAGGCATTGGCCTCCCAGTTCGAACTGGATTTTTCACTGATCGCATGCTTGGTCTCAAGTGTGATGGGATCAGTATGGTTCTTGGACAGTGGTGCGTCATTTCACATGACAGGAGATCGGGATTTGTTTTCAGATCTGGAGGAAAAAGATCTTGGAGTGCACATCGAGATGGGCGATGATGGTAGATACGGTGCGACCGGTATCGGTACCATTTCCTTTGAGAGGGAGTCTGGTAAACCCTTCGTATTGAAGGAAGTATTGCATGTTCCAGGATTGATGAAGAATCTGATCTCTGTGGCGATGTTGGAAGAAAAGGGGTATGATGTGGTCTTCAGCGAGGGAAAGGCTTTCCTGCGCAGTAAGACAACTGAAGAGACCCGGAAGATAGGGGTTCAAGTTAAGAACCTTTATCAGTTGTAAGTAGATGGCTACGTAGCAATGGCATGCAAGGCGGGAGAAGTGGTGAGCCGGGATGATGAGGGCGAGTTGTGGCACAGGGGATTGGGTCACCTTCACCATGGAGCTTTGAAGATCCTGCAGCAGATTTCTACTGGGCTTCCTAAGGGCACTCTTGCGCAGTCAGATCAGTGCAAGGGGTGTACCTTGGGAAAATTTGTGAAAGCCACCTTTCACGAGAAGGATAGTCGCGCCACGAAGATCCTTGAGAGAATTCACACAGACGTGTGTGGACCTTTCTCAGTAGCTTCGACAGCAAAGCACAGGTACTATGTGATCTTTGTTGACGATTATTCTCGGAAGTGCTGGATATTCTTCATGCAGAAGAAGAGCGAGACATACTCAAATTTTTGTGAGTTCAAGGCACTGGTTGAGAAGGAATCGGGGAAGCAGGTGAAGGCTCTTAGGAGCGACAATGGTGGTGAATTCATCTCTGCCGAATTCAAGGACTTTTGCAGTGTAGAAGGAATTCGGAGAGAGCTCATAGCACCTCATAACCCACAGCAGAACGGGGTTGCTGAGCGGAAGAACAGAACGATCGTGGGTGCTGCACGGGCGATGTTGCATGATCAGGGCCTACCCCTTCACTTGTGGGCAGAGGCATGCAATACTGCAGTATATGTGCAGAACCATTGTCCTCACAAGATACTTGGCATGAGTACACTGGAGGAGGCGTTTTCTGGTAAGAGACCTGATATTTCCCATTTGAGGATTTTTGGTTCACCTGTCTACATGCATGTGACGAAGGATGCCAGAAAGAAGCTGGATCTGACCGCAAAGGTTGGAATATTTGTGGGGTACACTGATACGCCCCACAACTATCGTGTGTATTTTCCAGATAGTCGCAAGACTGTTGTGCGGCGGGATATCAAATTTCAGGAGGAGAAAGACATGCAGTGTTCCCTTGAGAGGGAGCCACACCTGCATGCAGATGAGGAGCTATTAGTTCCTAAGGATGAGCTTCTAGATGTGGATCAGCCACAAGAGGAATTTCATGGAGTGGAAGAGACCACTCATGCAGCGCCAACCATCAGAGGGCGCAAGCGCACTACAAAAGCTGAGCGACTGGCTCGAGATGCAGAGAAGGTTTTAGGACCACCTACAGCACAGCGCAGACAGAGATAGTCACCAGACCGGTACACTGGATACATGGCTCTTATGAGCAAATTTGTCATGACAGAGCCATCCTCTTTCGAGGAAGCTGTGGAGGATCCCACATGGGTAGATTCCATGGTGGAAGAGTATGATTCTATTGTCAGAAACAGTGCATGGGAGATTGTCCCGCGACTGGAGGGGAAATTAGTGATGGGTTCGCGATGGATCTACAAAGTGAAGCAGGCAGCTGACGGGAGTGTGGAGAAGTACAAGGCAAGATTTGTTGCCCGTGGCTTCTCACAGATCGGGGGGATCGATTATGAGGAGACCTTTGCACCTGTCGCAAGGTACTCTTCCATACGGACGATCCTAGCTCTCTCAAATAAGAGATAGTAAGTACATTCATCAGATGGATGTGAAGACTGCGTTCCTCAATGGATTTATTGAGGAGGAGGTGTACATAGAGCAGCCTGAAGGTTTTGAGATCTTCAGCAGTGAGTCGCATGTGTGCCGACTCAAGAGAGCACCGTACGGGCTGAAGCAAGCACCTCGTGCTTGGTACACTCGGATAGACAGCTACTTCACCGGGCTTGGATTCTCCAAGAGTGAGGCGGATCCTAACCTGTACCAGATTGTGGTGGAGGGGAAGCTGTTGATCATCGTACTGTATGTAGATGATCTGATTTTGACGGGAGATGAGCCGTTGATACTTTCATGCAAGGAGGATCTTGCACGAGAGTTTGAGATGAAGGACTTGGGCATCCTTCATTATTTCTTGGGATTGGAGATTTGGCAGCGCAGTGGAGGACTGTTTGTTTCTTAGGGCAAGTATGCCCAGGAGATTCTGAAGAGGTTCAACATGCAAGGCTGCAAGCCTGTTGACACTCCTCTTCCTGGTGGTTGGAGGAAGGAGGATGCTACTTCAGCGGAGGTAGTGGATGCCACTGTCTATCGACAGTTGGTGGGGTCGCTTATGTATCTGGTCAATACACGACCCGATATATGTTATGCTGTTAACCAGCTTTCGCAAGATATGGTTAAGCCTACCAAGCTCTTCTGGAAGGCAGGCAAGCATGTATTGCGTTATCTTAGAGGCACATCGGGATATCGTCTATGGTACAGACAGGAGGATGAGGTGAAGCTATGTGGCTTCGTGGATGCAGATTGGGCAGGGAGCCCAACGGACCGAAAGAGAACATCTGGAGGGATCTTCAGTATCGGGTCGACAGCAATTTCCTGGTACAGCAGGAAGCATAGATCCGTGGCACTCAGTTCCGCTGAGGCCGAGTATATGGTAGCAAGCTTGGCTGCATGAGAGGCTATTTAGATGAGGAAGATTCTGGTCGGATTGTTCGGGTCCAATTTGGAGCCTACTGTGATTTATTGTGATAACCAGAGTTGCATTAAAATCTAGGCTAATCCAATATTTCATGATAGATCCAAACACATCGACATCAGGTACCATCATATCAGAGATTGTGTGCAGCAGAGAATCATGTTACTTTCATATATTCCCACGGAGGATCAGGATGCTGACATCTTGACGAAGGCGCTCACCAGGAGAAAATTCGAATTCCACAGAGGTAGGATAGGGGTTGCAGATAATCCATATCTTGTTGAGAGGGAGTGTTTAAAATGCAACAATATGATGGAGCTTAGTGAAATGAATTCGCCTTCACTAAGTGGGCCCGCAGGCTATTTTTGGCGCAAAGTCTATTTTTAGACTATGTCTATTTTTAGACATATGGATCATGGTCTATGAGTTGCAGGATGCTATTTATGGATGATTGGTCGAGTTGGTAAAAATAGATGGACCTCTATTTTTAGACATTGGGCGGTTTCTATTTTTAGACCGCCGGGCTAAAAATAGAACAGTCAAATATTATTAACCCTTAATAATATTTAGACTATAAACATTATCTTATCCTCTTGGAGCACTTCAGTTTGATGCTTGGATGTGGCACATGCAGCTAACAGAAGGAAATATGATTTTCCTAAGGGTTAGTTGAGTTATTGCATGGTTGACTTCAGTTAGAACTCAAGTGGCAGATTTTGGTGGAGTTGATGAGACAGTTGGTGGAGTTGTGTTCTGTTTAACTTAGTTGAACTAGTTGTATTTAGTCTAACTGAAAAATACACTAGTGATGAGTGGTGTGAATTAATTATTAATCAATTCACTAATTATTAACTCATAAATCAACTAAATAACACATCAGTTAACTGCAATGCATGGACAGTTCAGTGGAGACCAGTGTTAGAGGTGGGTGAAAGGGTGAGTTTGCTATCAGTTGTGACTATTGGCTGTGCATGAGATTTTCACACACATTGATGGAGATTTCCAATGAGGATTGCGCAGTTGGAGCTAGTGGGATTTGAACTTGGATCTCATTCATTACTCACTTGGATTGCGCAGTAGAGGCAGGCAGACTTGTGGAGGAGATTTGAACCTGTGACTAGTTCATCTTCATAACTAGTTTTGTGTGTAGCATTGAGATAGTGCTGAGAGCTGTGAGAGCTTTGTGCTATGTATTGTTACATTTTCTCTATCATTATAATATACAAAATAGTTGGGGGTTTTCAGCTATTGCTTTCCCCATTACATACTGTGTTGATATGTGTGCTTGATTATGTTTTAATGAGCGCATGCGACTGCTTTCTATTTCCGCATATTGATGATCAATTGTAGAAGAGGTTATGTGTTATGCATGAATTCGAATTAGTGTGTGACCAGGATAATCTTGGTGAATAAATCTTCATTATTCAGCAAAATTCTACACTACACATCCACTGGTCTGCAAACCATGGTTTGTGGACTCTTGGTCTACCCTTGACCCACTTATAATGAATTAGGGGCTTTTACCACCCTAAAACCCCTGCGTTAGACTAAATATAATCAAAAATATAAAAAATGGACCAGTTTCGCAGCTCTTGTAGGAGACCTTGTTCCAACAAATTTCAAAGTAATCAACCAAAAATTCCATCAAAATAACTTCTCTAGCATTTAAATGTGGCTTAAACAAATTATTTAACCCACTATGGTCAGTTGCTAATTCAAACCTCTTTCCCACAATGTAATTCCTTCATATATTCAAGGCTTGTATAATGGCTTCTAGCTCCAAATAATGAGTGGCATAATTTTATTCATGCTCCTTGAGCTTCTTAGATTGATAACATATCACATGTCTTTTCTTCCTAAGAATTCCTCCAAGTGATTTTTTACATACATCTGTGCATATAAGAAAGTCTTCATCTAGATCCATTATCATCAATACAGGTTCCTTGTTAACAGCCTCTTTAGATTTTTAAAGGCCTCTTCACATTTATGAGGCCACTCAAAATTTTCACCTTTCCTTTGCAAGGAGGTAAGATGGGCTTTCATCAAGAAACCTCCAATAAATATTTTATAATAACTCGCTAAACCCATGAAACGCCTTACCTCTGTCACATTTTTGGGTGCTATCCACTTTTTAATTGCTTTAATGTTTTATGGTTCTACTACTATCCCTTCTTATGAAATAATATGACCCAAATAATAAATTTTTCTTTGATAAAACAAGCACTTACTTAGCTTGGCATATAATTGATTCTCTCTAAGTACCTATAGCACCATCCTTAAATGTTGTTCAAGGTCTTTATGAGATTTGGAATATATGAGGATATCATCCAAAAAAACAATAACAAACTTATCCAAATAATTTTGAAAGATACCATTCATGAGGCACATGAAAACACTCAATGCATTAGGTAACCTGAATGGCACCACTATGAACTCATAATTCCCATATCGATTTTGAAATGTTGTGCTACTAATGTCATCTTCCTTAATCCTTACCTGATTATACCTTCACCTTAGATCAATTTTAGAAAATAACTGAGCTCCCCTAAACTAGTGAAACAAATAATCTATTCTAAGTAATCGGTACTTATTCTTCACTATGACCACCTTGTTCAACTGAAAAAATTCAATACACAATCTCATTACAACATTTTTTTTTTAAAATAATATAGGGGAACTCTACGATGATACACTTGGGTGTATGTACCCTTTCAATTGGGTGTATGTACCCTTTCCTTAAGAGCTCTAGTTCTAGTTGCATTTGTAATTCTTTTGGTTTTGGTGTGCTCATCATATATGGTGTTTTGGATACCGATGCAACTACAACTACCAAATCTATAAAGAAGTTAATGTCTCTTTTAGGAGGTAATCCTAGAATTCTAGCAAGCACATCTTTAAATTCCTTAAGTACCGAGTGGTCCTCCAGACTTGGTGCTTAATCCTCAAGCATCTCCTCCATGTGGGCTACATAAATTTGGCACCCTTTTCCTGAAAATTTTCTTTAGTTGCATATATGATATCTCCTAATATAAATTTTCCTTATTATTCCCTACATTTGCATTTGTTTCCATTGCCTCTTTTCATGTCAACTCAAGTCCTTTTGAAAGATAGCTTATGTTTTCCATGCTCATAGAGGTATTCTACCTTTGTCATAGTTTCATCCAAAGTCTTTGGTTCATCTAATTTAATTATTTCACCATAGAATGGTGGTAATCCACTCACATATCTTTTTATATTCAAATTTCTGTCTCTCATAAAGTCCACATACCTCAAAAACTCATTGAATTTTTGGCCATATTCCTCCATTGTCATGTTCCTTAATTTGAGTTCAAAAAACTCTTACATTTTTATCTCATAGTAATGTTTAGATAAGCACTTCCTTTGGAAATATTTTTTAAATTCCCTCCATGAAATATTACTTTTGTCTACGTGTTTTAATTCTTTGATGTAATCCCACCACAAATTTGCTTTCCCCTTCAAGTGATACATGGGAATTTCTTCCTCTATGTTGGAAGGATAATCATGTAGCTGAAGGTAATTTCTCATTTCCAATATCCAAGTTTTCTCCTCTTCTCCCTTCTTTTGCTAACCATTAAATTTAGGTGGCTTGATATTTCCAACTTTTCCATATAAATTGTCTAGGTTTGGTCTCCTTCTTGGTTTCCTTACTACTGACATGCTTAAACTACTTTATGATCCTAACGAAACATGGGCTCTCTTAATGGATTTCCTTGATGCATGACGAGGCTACCCAAAAGCACTCCTAGAGTTTCTTCAACCTCCAACATCTTTCCCCTTGACTCCTAAGTCAAGTTCCTCTTCGTTTCTAGAATTAGATATCTACTATATTATCATTTTTAATTTATTTAGGCTATGTAAAATATGAGTATTGATTTTTTTTTCTTATAAATCTCTCATTATCATATTTATTGCTTAGCACCTCCATTTGGAGACTCCTCATGGTCTCTTCCAGACATCTATCCTTTTTCATATCCCTTTCATACCCATTTGACTCCATTCCAACATTACCCATGCTATTGTTCATGTATTTGACATCTTCTTCAAAGTTTTAGGATCTCTAAGTATCTCCCACATTGTAACATTTCTTGTTTTGATAAGTTAGAAATTTTAGAAGAAAAATGGAAAATTAAAAATTGTTAGGATTGAACATAAATAGATGAAAATCCAAAAAAATGTTAGGACTCAATGTGAAAAGAAAATAACCATATCAAAAAAAATTAGGATTAGATGCTTTGAGAAATAGAGGAAAAAAGATTTGAAAATGTTAGGCATAGATAGAAGCAATAAAAGAAATAAAATTTCTTAGTTTCATTCTATTTAAACATTATCAAAATATTTAAATTTATGCACTTAGATTAGGAAATAAAGTTCATAAAATTTGTTTAATATTGGTTGAACATTAGACTTAGCAAAATAAATTGGCAGCTAGATTAAACACACCTAAAAAAAATAGGTTTTATTATGTTCATTTATGAATTAATTGATCTATAAGTGATTAATTATTTTGTAATAAAGATCATGTTACCATTTTTATTCTAAATTCACAACGCGAAAAATTCTTTTGTCGTTTTGCGCTAATTCCAGAGTAGATCTTTCCGGATGCAGATGGTTAATAGACATGATGGGACCTCCGTCCCGGGCCAGCTCCCAAGGCATTTCGCATGGGGTGGCCATATGGCTCCCAGCGGTGCCATTAAATTCGACTTCAATTCGCATGGTATTAGTTCATTTACTCCCCGTCGCCGGCACTTCTTCCTCCTTGTTCCTCTCCGACGGCATATCATGGACTCTGTTGCAGGTTCTCCAGATCCTTCCAGTGCTAACTGCAGTTCTTGGAAGCCTATTTGCGGTGAATGTCTGGTGGCCTCTGCAATGCCCAGTGCCTGCACTCACACTGGTCGTTGCACCTCGCTGCTAAGCTGTATTGATATCGTGCCTGGGTATCATTTTTCGCATAGTGCTCTTTGTTCCAATTTTAACTTGCAAATCTCTCCTGGCTCTCTCCACAGTCTCGCTCCTGCTCAAGCTCTCTCCCCTCGGCTTTGGTCTGTTCAAACTGCTGAGTCCGAAATGCCGAGGCTGAGGCAACGCATGCGGTGTCGTCGTGGAGCCACTCGCGGCAGGTCTGCAAGCAACCGTCCGTCTTCCAGCCTCGATGGAGCTCACCTCCTTGAGCATTCTGAAAGGCAGCATGTTCAGAACTCCTCCCGTCAATGGAACTTTGAAAGCCCTCTAGGCTTGGCTCGCGAGCATCAATCCTCCTCTCCTCACCTTGACATGCCTCAGGAACCTGTTCCCTCTACCCCCCCTCCTTCCGGAAGCCACTATCTAAGGCAAACCTCGCAGAGAGTGGAGCTTAGATTTGATTGCGCCTTCAATCGACCGACTATCACCGCTTACATTACCATTACCCTGCGAGAAGAGTCTACTCCTCTCCCTCCCCCGGTGCACGACCCTCCCCCCGCTCCTTTTGTTTCATGCTCCAACCCTGTTATAACACCTCCCACTGGCCTGAGCGACACTCCTGTTACAGCCTCGCCCTCCTTGGGTGATCTTTCTATGCAGGTGGGTGCCAACCTTTCAGACAAAGACGGAGCTGTGAGCGCAGATGCTGAAGACCCTGAGGAGAAATATGGGTGCCGCATTGAGGAGGAGCCACCGTCTCCGGCTCACACTCATTAATTATGCTATGAATTGGCTCAGTATGGTTTCTAATCATACCTATTTAGCTAGAAATACTGGTTTTTTTGTTTTTGTAGTCTACAGCAGCAGTAGCTGCATGTCAATGTTGTATTTTTGTAGTTATCTTATGCTGAACATAATGGACCTCTCACCGGTTTCCCTTTTCAAGGGCGGTGCAACTGCTTTTAAAAGAACTGGTTTCCCACTCTGGGAAGTTCGTAATATAGTTAAAGCTTAGACTTCAAGCCTGGTTTCAGGCTTCCACAAATGAACCGAGGCAGTTTTGTAACATTATGATTACTCAATAGAATTAGCACAATTTAGAAAAAAAAAATTCCAGAGTAGATCTCGACGGTCCTCATTTTCCCTACCCAAATCAATGGAGGGGAAGGCATTTTCCACCCCCTTTCTCTGTTTCTTGTTAATGGAAAGGGGGGTTCCGAAAAGTGGTTTCATTATCACGATCCCCTTACAATGTGTCGCCTCTTTATCAATTCGCACCCCCCCCCCCAATTTATACCACTTACCATTGCCTACCCCCTCTAAATACCACCTATCCACCAACGTTCATATCACCTTTCCACAAAAGTTCAATTTCCTTCCCGCCAACGTCCATATCATGATGCCCAATTACCTCCTGCCACCTATAACTGTTATGTTACATCCATTGCCTTACCGTTGCATTCCACCATTCCATTAGATCCACTCCATTACCGTTATCCACTGTCATTAAACCTCTATGTCTTGATTCCTCAACAGTCATGTTTCATAACAGTATGCCATTCCTCGCACCACTCTTTGATTTGTTTATAATTCTGTCAAAATTGTAGGTTCAGAGAAACACACTGCATTTACCTCTCTGTTGTTTATCGCTCTTTTCGATAGAAGTTATTCATAGGCCTATCAATATTTGAAGATACCACTTTTTGTTTGACACCTTTTATCAGAGAATGCTTATTTTCTTCTTCTCTACAGAAATAAATGGCACCAAAAGGAAAGGGCCAAAAAACAGTGACAGAAGAAAATCCAAATGTTTCCACAACCATAGATCTTGACCATATCACATTAGCTGGCCAGTTTTTCAAAATCACAAACACAAAATGTGAATTCAAACTCTATGAATTACATCTTCGGATAAAACATAAATATCTAGATAAGAAAAATGAATTCAAGCTCTGGGAGACCTTATTGCCCTTGTTTACCTTTCCCTAAACTCATGAGTTTCCTGATTTAGTTACCTGGTGTCAAGCTAGATATTACCCTCTTAAGAGAAATTTAGTAGCTCATAATGGAGACATTCTGATTTCTATTACACCTGATACCATTAACCAGATGATGCTAATCCCATAGAATTATTCCCTTAGCCATTTGTCCCAAGCTACCCTCATGGAATTATACCACAAACTTACCTTTCCTCAGAGAGCTCATATCTTTGAAACCTTTCTTCCAGATGATGTTGGACTTCTAATGTCAAAGTTGTAGAATAAATCCTCAAGAAGAAGAATGCAGAAATTGCAGCTCTTTGAAAGAAACTCAAATTACCTTCTATAGAGGATCCCCAAACTAAGGAGATAAATTAAAGTGAGAAAAACAAAGAGGAAATTCTCAAGCTTATCATTGAGCAGAACATTCAAATTAAGAAGATGGAAGAATGGATTGAAGGTATACTAAGGAGAAGGAATAGTATACTTAGTTGACCATGATTCCAATTTCATTTGTACCCATTGCAGTTGCAGGCACAGAGCCAAGTTCTTCATCAACAACAGTAGAGTCTACATCAGCAGTAGGTGATAAAAAAATAACTTATGCCGGATTTGTCTCTTCAAAAGCAAGAAAATGAAAAAATTCTTTAGAAATTCAAGAATTTAGAAGCACAAAAAATACAGAATGATACTCTCTACATGGAAGAAATGCAGAAATCCCACAGGTTAACACAGAAATTTCAAAAGTTATAAAGTGATTTATTTATGGCAGACACCTTGGCCCAAGCCAAGGAAAGCATTTGGACAGAAATAATTCAGGCTATGATTGAAGTATGGCCCTCCATACAAATTATCTTTGAACAGGAAGAACTAATCACTAAATGTAAAACAATTATTAAGCAGGAAAAAGCAGCACTTAAACAAAAACCAGCTAAAGCTTCAGATATGATTAAAGTGTTGAATTCAAAGAGAAGAGTTGAATTAGAGAAGATTCATATTACAAAGAGAAAAAAAACCATTTTAGAATTAAAAAAGGTTCTGCAGAAGAAGAATTTGTTAACTCAGTTGGAAACCAAGTGCCAATCTTTGGACACTACTGTCCAAAGGTTTCATATCAAGCTAAACCTGTTGAATCAAAGAGGATTGCCAAGATTAGTAGCACCAAATGAAAGATTAACCAGTTTAGAGGAGTATTGCAAGAAGCCTTATAAAATTGCAATTGATAATGCCAAATTTTCAGGAATTAAAGGTCATATGACATGAAAGGCTTTTCTAGAGGCTTTAGAGTTTGAATAAATAATCAGACAGGAAATCAAACATATTTTTATCAATAAGCCTACTTTTGAAAGATATACTAAATTGGATGAAGTTCTTAGAATATTGATTAAACTAGATATACAAATTCAAGAAATATGGGATTACTCATGTGAAACAATTGAGTAAATTTCATCTCCGATGGCATGCCAAGAAAGTAGCACATTTTGGGGCCACATCATCAACTACTTCCTTGAAGACAATGACAAATCGACTCAATAGTTTTTGTATTCCTATATTTTGATACTATTTTTGTAATCTGTTTAGATGTTTCTAAAAGATGGAATTTTTTTATAAATAACTCTCCATTCTAGTTATCAAGGGTTTCACCCTTGGATGAGCACTTGTAAAGAAGAACTATATGAGCTAATATCATTAATGATTAATGAAAGGATTATGGATTTCTTTCAAATAGTTTGTCTCCTTGTAAGTCTTTCCAGTTTACATTTCATTATGATTTCTTCATATATTTAAGTTTTATGGATATAAATAGGTAAGAGAAAACAAATTTTAGTCTATCCTAAATCCTTTGAAGTTATAATATATTTTAGAGATTTATTTATTAGACTATTTGTCTGTATAACTCCCTCTACATAAATTAAATTTCAATAATCTTCATAAGGTTTAATATATTTTGTTAAGTTGTAAACATTGTTTGTCAACATTTCTTTCCTATGATAAGCTAAAGGTTCGATTTGAATATTTAGCTTATCATAGTTTCCTACAGTTTCTACCTTTCACATATGCAAAATCAAATCACTGTTTTGAAGTAAAGAACAAACCTTTCTTAATACTCAATATTATTGAAAGTTTAAAACATATGTCTGTAATTTTCTTATTACATTGGTCATCCAAAAACCCCTTTTAAAACAACAAAAAATTATAGATGCTCTAGTATAATTAATTAAGCTATAATTATCTCATAGGACAACACCCCATACTCTTAGTCCTCATATTGGTCCTACATTATAGGCCACATGTTACCTTTCTTTTATTTTTTTAGGAATTTTACTATCTTAATCCAAAATTCTAGGTTGATATGTGTATTCTCCTTCTTGATAGCTTTATGTCGACTATCTATTTTCCCAAATCTGAGTCCCAAGCTAGAAGTTATGGCCTATGAAAGTTTTGGCTTATTTACCCTAATTTCCCCTATTTTGTCATAACACACTATTTCCAATTTCCTAAAAAATTATAGATTCAAATTTTCAAATCTAGTTCCATGGTTGGGTTCTATATTCTTAGTTTTCCAGTAACTGTGTTGAAACCCTACTTTTACCTCTCATTGCTAAGTTACACCCTTTTGAAGTAATTGTATGCCTTATTTTTCCTTCATATCATTTCAATCACAACTACTTCACATTAACTCTATTTTGTGATTGTAGTATGTCATTTAAAATATCTCTCCAAGCTCTTTTATTTAGGCCCTAAAAACATCGTTCAGGCCCTCAAAAATTTGCTACAAGTAGATGACCTATAAATTTAGAAAAAATTCAAAAAAAATTGCTAAAATTCTAGTTGATTTTCACCTCTTGACCATTCATATTCTTCGTAATTGTATTATGTAATTGTTTCAGGCATATCAACACCTATGTTTTCCTCCTATTTCCTACATAAAATAACTAACACATGTACTTTTTGGTTTTTTCCAATTCTCATTGTCCTCGAACTACCCATTGTCACCTCCCTCAACACTTGACATGCATGCAACCTTCCACATTTTTGTAATTATAATTCTCATTGGCCTCGATCTAACCATGTGTCACCTCCTTTGACACTTAGCATGCATGAAAACTTCCATTTCACATAATTCAAGGCCCTTTGTCTCTTTTCATCCCTAATTCTCAAAATCCCCTCCAATTCCTTTCATTGGTGATGTCATCACATTGACATGGAACACCACATTAGCTATTTATGCCAACTTCGACTATGTTGGTGCCACCTATTCCCTCATGACTACATGGCATCTTCGTGGCCACTTACCTATCCTTTTGTGTGCTACAAAATCGTGGGAAACCACCTGACCAAAACTATCGGCAATGGATACCCCCCAATGGTGGTTTCAAGTTTATGGCAGGGGGCTCGCAATTAATCTCCCTCATCAAACAATGTTGGGTGATTTTTCACAAATCCCAACTATCCCCCACCCCACATTAAACATAAAATATGAAGGGGGACTCAAAATCATTCTCGACCATCGATCTGTAATAGTTTACCATTGATTTGCAATTATCACTATGGCACAACTTTCCACCATGCCCCCCACACCCATTAAACTCTTACCACAAAAGGGGCCCCACAATCATTTTAAGCCATTATATCTCAGCCAAGAATATTCTTCCTATTCAAATTGCATGTTTTCTAGCACAAATTACTGGGTGAAAATTTAATATTTCTCTCCATGTGGGCGAGTTTTTGAATACTAGGCCACTATTGAGGGGGATGAATCAGTAGTTATAGAAAATATACAACTTCAAAACTTGTTTTCCAAATAAATTAATCATGCACTACATGGAATATCATCAATAGATCTTAGCAAGTAAACCATAATAAACAGTTAACATAGACATCATATCAAGCAAACATAAAGGACACAAATATATCTGATGGAAACCCCGAAGGGACAAAAACCACCATGTTGCTTTACTTCTCTTTCTTCTATTAATCAATTAATTTCTTTTACAACATTTATTTCACCACCACTAGCAAGGAGTCGCGATACTTGTCTTGGCAAGCCACCACTCTTTAGATACCACAACCCCCTCTAACTCTAGGGACATGTTTCAAAATGTTTCATATTGGACCCTAAACAAAGCAGCAACAACCTTTCTTCCTTAAACACATAATCTCAATACAATCCAAACTTTGTAATACCAAATATAAGAACACTCTCTAACACCACACTGCCAAAATCAATAAGATCTGCATACAAACCCAACTCACTCAATATACCTCTCTCACTCACAAAATGGATAATTACATACATAACCCCAACATTATATGGCATATGAGGCAATACAAAATATTCTGCACTTCTACAAACTAGAGGAAACTCATACAACATAAACAATGTCATCATACAACAAAACTAAAATCCTCATTACAATGTTCTGTTGTTGATACAGACATCAACAATACACACTTTACCTCTATGATCAGCTACAAGTACCTCTTTATAAACATGTGTTCTAGTTATGGCATCAAGGATTAGTAACAAATGCATTATACAAGTGTTCATGTTCTGGTATCTGTGCACTTGATTTTTGGAAAATGTTTTGTTTAATATACCATATGCTCTGACTCTAATTTATGTAAAATATACATAATAACACTCCATTACAATGCCCCATACACTTGCAATGATCTAGATTTATATTTTCCATTCCTCGTACGTAATTGATCCAAAATCATATGCATTTTCTCCAACTTCATTTGTACTTTATCCAGCCTCATACATACTTTCTAACATGCCTCATATGCAGTTTTTCCAGCCTCATACACTCTTGCTCACATGCCTTATATGAATTTTCTCCAACCTTATACACACTCTTTTATGCCCATACATAATCCTTTGTGTCTCATACGAGAAGTGCATACCCAAATCTTTGAAACAACAAATGAATCTATTATATCTTATCTACGCACACATACTCAATCCATAAAAACTAGTCTCGATCCATAATTGGTTTATTTAATGATTTAACTTAGCTCTCATGTAATGGACCATTTGATGGACCAAATTGATCCACAATTTTAACAATGTGCCAAAATAAAGCATTAAAATATTAACAACAATGTTAATTTCTCCATTATACTTCATTAATGCATTTAGACCATAATTTTTCGTGTAGATATTGATCCATACTAACCAAAATTAAGATGTTACCAAATCAAATTTATCACAACATTGCATGTGTTCACTTACCTCGAAGACTAAAGGATTATTTCATTCACACCATTCCGTAGACCAAATTGAACAAACAATGGCCAGTTCAATCATGAATTTGATAATTAAATGTTTTCACATGAAAATGGATTCCAAAACCCTGGGAAATTATAATAGTTGAGGAATATTATTTTCTTTTTCATTATCTCAAACTACAAATTATAACACACCTTCTCCTCTCAGTAAGTTTGTTTAATGCACCCCCAAAGATTCATTACCTACATTATGTCACTATGTGGCCACTTACTCACCTATGTTACCTAAATCTGCTATACATAAATTCACTTACAACCATTTAGAAACCCTATCCAACCTCCTGAAACTTCTCTAGACCTTATTCAACCTCCTTCAACAAATCCTCTACAATTATTAAGGACATCATCATAAAGCACTAGTTTTCCAAACAACTCTGCATCAAGTCAGGATCATGAGGGCCTAGTTGGCCAAATACCTCTGCATCGATCATGAGGGCCTAGTTGGCTAAACAGCTCTACATCAATTCAATGGAAAATCATCTCTAGTAGATCTTCAGTCTGACCAAAAACTGTCAAGATCATGAGGGCCACTACCAACAGGTTGACATCAATTCCAACAAGAAAAATTTTCATAATGCCAATATGCTCCCCCTTTGGCATTGATGACAACCTCTTGAAAACACCAAATCAAATTCTCTTCTTCTCTCCCCCCTTTGACATTAATAAAAAAGGGTAACGCTCTGAAAGTTGCACCAAAATTCTATGACTCACCTACAAAACCTTTGATCAATAACCAATCATGCCAACATCATTCTTTTCCTTCACAGAATATTCTCCCCCTCAATATGTACTAAGGATTGTAAATATATCATACGAGCTATTATGAAAAATCTCCTGCTACTGTCATTTCCTCCTTTTCGCATTCACGTGGCTACTCCAAGTGTGACTTAGACTATTGACTCCATAATTACCCATGACCAAAAATTTAAATCAAAGTACTAGGCTATGTTTTGATATACAAGGATACATCATAAGAAATAAAAATTTACAATAATGACTCCATTAGCCCACACATGGTTGAAAAAAATATTGAATACTCTCTCCTTTATGCATCCTAAACACTGTTACCAATGAAATAGGTAACTGCACTAGTACCAACGTTTTGAGGTAGCAAGAAAAACACCCAAATTTGAAAAGTGGTGAATTAAAAAAAATAAAAAATTGGAGCATGTTTTTGGCACTTTAAGTTTTATTTTTTATTTTTTTTATGTGATGTTTTTTATGTCAATTTTGAATAGTGGTGGTGTATCATCACCAATGTTCTTTTAGAGGATTGATTTTTACAATATAGATTTTCTAATGTCTTCTTCTTCCGTGAGATGTTTATTTTTAAGTGCATTTATGTACTTGTGCTTTAAAAATAAAATAAAATAAAATTATTTTTCTTAAAAAAAAAAAATTGTAATGATATCTTCACTTTTTCACATAGATAAAAAATAGAAAAAGAGTCAATATTCTAAAGTTTATATTTTCTACATGTTTATGTATTGTTAATCAATTTTTCAATGCACATCAAATTTTTGTCGCTAAAAAACCAATATTTTGAACCATATGACAAAAAATACAAATTTTCAATATAAATAGAATGCAAAAAATGCACTTTTAAAGACTTTTTGTTCAAAAAAACATGTTAAATAAACTAATTTTTTTGGGAGAATCTTAAAAAAAAAACTTAAGAAAATAACATTTTTATTGAATTTTATGTCAAAACATAATAGTAATCACATATTTTTTGCAAAAAATAAGGATTCTTCTCATAAAATATCAAAGTCTATACATTACAAGTAAAACTGATTAATAGATCTCAAAAATGAGCTTTTTTTGCAAGCATAACTTAAATATCATCAACAATATCAACTAATACATGTTCAACATCATCTAGAACATAATTGATGTCTTCTTCCGCAACATTTTCTACTTCATTTTGGTCATTGTCATCTTCTAATGGATCTTTTATGTCTACAAATCTTCCAAAGTGTCCCTTTCCAATCATTCCATATAATGGTGGTTGAGGTTCCTTTGCTTTTTTTGCCACATGTGATTCATTAAAATCCCCTTTCCTCAAACCAACTTCTTGCTTTTCATCTAGAAGGAATTCAAGAACGTTAATTATTTTTTGAATAAATTTGCATTGCACTGGGTCTTTCTCAATGGCAATGCAATTTCTTCCTTTTAGTAGGCAACATGCTAGTGTTGTACCTAATCATCAAGCACAAAAGAAATAAGTAAGAAAATTAGTATGAAGACATAAAAAGTAAAAAATAAAATATTTAAATTTAAATTTGTATAATAAAACTTACCTGAACCTAAGAATAAATCCAAAACTCAATCTCCTTCATTTCAACATAGATCTATAATATAGTTAATCAATGCTTGTGGTTTTTGATAAATGTTAATTATATCTCCTTTTGCATCTTTATCCTCATATGTTAGTTTTCTTACAACTGCATCATGAACCAATACTTGACTATGACTCTTCCCATCTACTTGATTCATAAGAATACGCTTATAGCTATACTCTTTTGTCCAACATTCAACATGGATGAATTCATAATCATTTATAATAGGCTGATCTTCGGAAGAAACAATATTTGACTTATGCCTGTAACATAACATAGTAAAAGTTCAATTAAATTTTACATGAGTCAAAAAAATTTAGGAGTAATCAAACATATAATTTCAAATTCTTACCATGTAAGTTGCATCCTTGAGTTTGCTTTACCCTTGAAGCTTGTTAATAACATTGAAAACTGTGTGTCTGAATGAAATGTCACAAATAGCCAAAGTGGTGATGTTGTCACTTCTTGAAAACATGTAACCACTTTACTAAAATCTTGATAAGTATATGGTTCACTATCATATTCAATGTCTGGGAATTGAAACCATGAGGAATATCTGCAATAACTAGGGCATATTCCCTTTTAGGTATTAGTGATGCAATGTATTCACAGTCACCTTGTATTATTTGATATTGGATATTGTCGAGCCCATTCCAAATGTAATGATTAAGAGTAGGATCAAGTTCAACTTTCATAAGATGCTTCTTTCTCATCTTTTCCAACTTAATTTTTTCAATAAAGCTTTTGAAAGTATCTGGTACTCCATTTCCATCCTTCTTCAACATCTTTAATGACAGAAAAATATGTATATGTATAAGTAATAAAATAAAATTAGTTTAAATATGAATAAAATGAATGTATAAATCAACATACCTTATTGAATACCTTATTGAATGCAATATAAAATTATTTTAAGTGTTGATGTAGAACTTGCTTCTGGGTAGTGGTTCACAACATCATCTCAACTGTCTTCATTCAACATTTTAACCATGTGTTCTTGTATTTTCATAAAAATCTTCTGACTGAATAAATCAAGTTAAAACCGTTAATATAGTGACATGTATAACAAATTTTACCAACATCATTATGTTTTATTTAAAAGAAAATTATAATGAAAGGAGAATAAGAAATAATTCAAGAAACTTACTTTTAAAATTTTGCACACATTTCTTTCATTGATAATTCACTCGACTTCACACGGGCTAGTACTGATTTGACTAGTTTCCCATCCTTCACACCTTTCATTGTTCTTCAAGGTGTGATAGTCATATCCTCTAGAATCTGCTTCATTTCAGGACTTGTCTTACTGTTGGTACATATTATGGGTTTACTCTTTTTAACTTTCTAATTTTTTATGGAAATATTCTCCCACCGCTCAAAAATATCATCAATCAAATCCCATATCTCCCCAGTGCTAAATTCTAACTAAAAAATGTTATCCATGCTTCTGAATATATTTGAATTCATTTTTCCATTTTTGCTTTGATTTTTTCATCAATTTGATAACCTATTTCCATTAAACATTCCTTCTGAAATGTTAGACTAACTTGTGTCTTATCCCCACCACATTTTTCGATGAATTCATTATGAATAAATTTGACCCTTTGGATGAAAGTCATTTTTATTCTATACTCTATCTACATTATGATCCCATGCCAATAAATTTGATTCTATTTCTGTTAAGCCAACGTAAATGATGCATTTCACTGTTTTAAAAAGATAGTTATTGGGATATTCCTCAATCAATTGTCTTTTAGTCTCTACCAAATGGTTCCCTCCAATTACATAATATTTATAATCAAAAAATTTTGTCTTTTCAAATGCCTGTTTGTTGAGAACCTGACATGGATCGACCAGAACCACATAATCCACCACATGCGCATATTGATTGAACCTGAACAATTTTTTCAGATTATGTACATGTAGGTGATGGGCCTTTCTAATTTGATACTGATATTGTCCTTCATCTGGCCTATAAAATTGGCTGACATTAAGCTCAAATGTTTGGCCACCAAGAATTAATTTATTCTTCCTCAACTCATATCGAATAGCATTTTGTTTTGTTTTAATAATGTCATCCTCTAACTCAGCACCTGGTGTTATGATTTCTCTTCTTCCATTAGATCTTTTAGTTTGTTCTTCACTACTGCTCATGACCTTTATAGGTTCACCAATATTTGATTTCCTAGTCTTGTTGGTTAACATATTAGTTCTTTTACAAACAAGTTCTTCATCATCAGGTAAAAGAGAGACTTCTTTGGCGATTTTTCTTTTTGGTGTCTGATTTGTTTTCTCCTTTTGCACAACAGTTCTAATCTCCTCTTCACTAATTCTATCATAATTTTCAGTTTCATGTTCGACATCTTCAAAAGAAACATGTTTAAGTTTACTATATTGACCCAGCTTAGTGACTCTTGGTTGATCCCCTCTTTGTACTATTGCAATGTCACGAGCTATTGATATTTGCTTCAATATCCTTTCCTCTGCTTCGTCTGTGTGGAAAGTGTTGATCACATTCATAACATTTGACTCCAAATAATAAAGACCTTCAAACATGTTTGAAGACTCAGAACAAAATCCTATGAAACAAAATAAAACATGTCAATGATCAATAATTATAAAAAATTGAATCATCCTTACAATAATGCATAGCGGAAATAAAAATAAACATACTTACAATGTTATTTGCAATGTTGCTTGATATTTCTTCAGAAAACTTTGTAGATATTTCATTTGTGTCATACTTGAACTTTGATAGACTATATCTAACCTTCTCACGTTTATTAGTCTTCCTTGCAAGAACATAAATAGTGTTTGTATTCGGGACCATACATATGTCTCGTACTCTGCCCATCACATCATATGGTTCATTCAAGTCAATCATACCACAAACCAGATAGATATGTATATTAGTCTTCGTTTCACTGTCTTCAAGATACCATGAGAAATCAGTTTTATCTATTTCCTCGGCGTTCTTCCAATAAAAAGTAATCTTTAATGAACCTAGTGCCCCACTTGCTTGACTTTTATTAGTGTGTGCAACAATGTCCTTATTGCATCCAGCAGTGTCCATAGTGCGTCCAGCTGCAATTTTAGATTTGGGAGTTGTATCCATAGTGCGTCGAGCTGCAACTTTAGATTTGGGAGTTGCTGCCCTAGGTGCAAAAACATTCACAGAAATATTTTTTGATGCCATTTTCCTGATAAAAAGAAATATATATATTAGTTAATGAGAAAACAGTTAATCAATTTTTTCTTAACTTTTCCAATATAAATTTAAATTTACCAAAAAAAAATTTCGATAAAATAAATTTAAAAAATAAAATTTATTTGTAAAATTAAATAAATTGAAATTAAACCAGTAAAATTAACTATAGAAAATTTTCATTGAAAAACAAAATATTATAAATCATATTTAGATATATGTATATATATCTATATAATATGTTTTGAATATATTTTAATAAAAAATAAAAAATTATTTTAAATTGTATAAAACAATTTAAAAAAAATAAACATTCTTTTCAAACTTAAGTTTTTGTTTAATATTTAAAAATAAAAATAAAAATAAAATACTTACTGTTTAACAAATGTTAAAATTAAATTTTATTTTTTTTAAGCTAAAGATTTTATTAAAAAAATAATAATGTTAATTTTTTGTTTTAATTTTAATAGTGATTTTTTATTAAATTTACACTTAATAAATTATATTTTAAAATTTTAAATATATTCAATAAAATTAAAGCATACATGTTAAAATTAAAATTTTAATTAAAAAATTATAATCTTTTATGACATTTTAAAATTTAATTTTAAAATTTTAAAATCTATTTTACAATATTGAAATTTATTAAAGTTTAAAAAATTTAAATATAAAATAAAATTTAAATTTTCAAATTATTATATTGTTTATACTTATAACTATAAAACAAATTTTAAATTTTAAAGTTTATATCATATCAATATTATAATTATATATTTAAAAAACAAAATCAAAACTATAATATAAAACATTATAATTATTTTAAAAAATTAAAAAACTTATATTAAATATTTAAAACAAAATAAAAAAGAAATTAAAATTTTATAAGTTTTATTTTATATTGAAATTAAAATTAAAAATAAAAATAAAAATAAAAATATAATTTTTTTTATGAAGTTTATTACATATTTAAATTTTAAAATAAAAATAAAAATAAAAAATGTTTTTCGCGCCAGCGGGGGGCAGGAGCTCGGCTGGGCGGTGCCGCGAAGAGTTGCCTAGTTGACCTTCGCCCAACTAGGGGTCAGAGGCTGGCTGGGAAGCCCTCCGCGACGCCGCCCGGCCAGCCTCTCACCCTCAGCGGGCAAAAAATATTTTATTTTATTATTTTTTTTTTTTCAATACAAAAAATAAAACAAACTATATAAGCAATTAATTTTTTTAATTTTTCTTTTTTAATTAAACTATTATAGCACAAAAACATTGTTTAATAAATAATTTAAAAAAAAAAAATTTATTTAAAAAAAATATATATTATATAACAATGCAATAAAAAAATTAAAAATACAATGTATAAAAAAACAATTAAAAAAACAAAAAAATTGTTTTAAAATATAAATTAAGAACTAAAAATATAAATATAAATTTTAAGTTTTATTTTTTATAAATTAAAATAATTATAATTTAAAAAATAAAAAATAAATAAAAAGTTTGTTTTAAAATATAAACTAAGAAATATATGAAAAATTTTATTTTTAATTTTTATTTAAAAATAAAAACAATTAAAAATCATTGTTGTATCATTTCAAATTATATATATATATATATATATATATATATATATATATATATATATATATATATATATATATAAACAAAATTGGCCTCCGCCTGGCCGAGGGCCGGAGGCCGATCTAACACATGGAGAATCAGCTTTCCAATGTCCATCTCTGCCCCAATGCATTTAAAATATATATATATATATATATATATATATATATATATATATATATATATATATATATATATATTTAATTAAACTATTATAACACAAAAACATTGTTTAATATATAGAAAAAGAAAACTATTTAAAAACAAATATATTATATAACAATACAATAAAAAATATAATATATAACAAAACAATAAAAAAAAACTAAAAAAAATTGTTTTAAAATATAAATCAAGAACCAAAAATATAAATATAAATTTTAAGTTTTATTTTTTAAAAATTAAAGCAATTATAATTTAAAAAATAAAATAAAAAACAATAAACAAAAAAATAAATATTTGTTTTAAAATATAAACTAAGAAATATATGAAAATTTTTATTTTTTATTTTTATTTAAAAAAAACAATTATAATAAAAACAACCATTGTGGTTTAATATAAAATATAATACTTTACCATTTGAAATTAAATAAAAAAACAATAAAATATATATATGTTTTACAATATAAACAAAAACAAATTTAAATTATAAATTACAATTAAAAATAAGATATATATATATATATATATATATATATATATATATATATATATATATATATATATATATATATATATATATATATATATATATATATATATATATATATATATATATAATCAAAAAATTGTCAAAAAAAAAAAAAAAAACAATTTAAATAATGAAACCACCAATATATTTATAATAAAAAATAAATAAAAATACAATAATATAATTAATTTTTTTATGCTCATGGACATTTTATGGATTTTTCTGTCTAGATGAACCTATAAACACTTTAAAAAAAAAAAATGTCCTAAAATCCCTAAAAATTTTAGTTTTTTTTTACATTTTCTTCACTAAAAAAATATTAAAAAATTATGGTTTTCGAATCTAAAAACCTTTAAAAAATAATTTTTTAACACAAAAACTATTGAAAAACAAATTTTCCCCAAAATCGTCTTTAAATGGACATAATAGAAGGAAAACTAACCTTTGAAATGCAAAAACCTCCTGTCACCAATGCCAACACAATGCCTCCACAAAATTACCAATAGCAACACAACGTCTCCAATGCGAATGCAATGCCTCCACGAACTTACCAATGCCAACGCAACACCTCCAGAAAATTGCTCTAACAAAAATCAAAAAACTTGATGTGACGTGATGAATAGAAACAATGATTCTTATTATATAGTGAATATTGTGTGATTGGTTTACTGCTTAACGAATGTGGGATTAAAATTTAAAATTTAAAATATTTACATGTAGTTTTTTATAGTTCATATTATAGTTAAAATACTTAATATTTGCATGTAGTTATCATAGTTAATATTTTATTTAATATTTACATGTACTAAATGTTAAATAATTCAAATATAATCTCGGATTAAAATTTAAAATATAAAATACTTACATGTAGTTAATTATAGTTAAAATTATAGATAAAATAATTAATATTTGCATGTAGTTATCATAGTTAACATTTTAATTAATATATACATGTACTCAATGTTTAAAATCTGGGATTAAATTTTAAAATTTAAAATATTTACATGTAGTTAATTATAGTTAAAATAGTTAATATTTGCATGTTGTTATTATTGTTAATATTTACATGCAGTCAATCTTAAATCATTCAAATAAGAAAATTATTTTAGTTTGGAAGGCATGCATGAAAGGAATATTTTGTGGATATTTTGAATAGAAAATATGGTGAAATATTTCAAGACCAACAGTTTATTAAGAAATTTTGAAATATATTTTAGATAAATATAATGTAGGTTTAAAATTTAAAATTTAAAATATTTACATGCAGTAATTATAGTTAAAATAGTTAATATTTGCATGTAGGTATTATAGCAATATTATAGTTAATACTTACATGTAGTCAATGTTAAATCATTAAAATAACAACATTATTTTAGTTTGGAAGGCATGCATGATAGAAATATTTTGTGGATATTTTGAATATAAATATCGGTAAAATATTTCAACAGAAACAGTTTATTAAAAAAATTAAATACATTTTTTGACTAATATTTTGTACGAAATATTTGAAATGAAAATTTTGGAGGGAAAATTTTTCGCGAAATTTTTTGGGGGGCAAAATTGGAGGGAAATTTTCAGTCTTTAAGTTATATATTGTAAGTGGGAGAGACATTTGTATCATTCAACCTATTCTTGTTGAAAGCCATGGTTTCTTCTTATAGAGAAGTTTTTCTTTGTACAACATCAACATCTTCGTCACGCAACAACTCTATTCAGAGTGATGAATATAACAGGAGTTTGTTCATCATGAATAAAGAGTCAAAAAATCGACTTGGTCGTAATCCTAAGGATGATGAGAACAAAATTGATGAGGCGCAACAAAAAGAAATCTGTAAATCGAGATTCAGTTATTCCACTTACTCTTAATCCTAAGGATTATGAAAGAAACAGTGATGAAGGGCATGATGAAGAATTTCCAGAGTCAAAATTTTCATTTTTTCCTAATCCTAAGGATTATGAGGGCACCATTGATGAAGGGACAGATGAAGAATATTCACTTCAGCTTAATCCTAAGGATTATGCGAGAACCACAGATGAAGAGGGGAATGAAGAATTTGCAGAGTCAAAATATCAACTTCGTCTTAATACTAAGGATTATGCCAGCACCACTAATGAAGAGGGGAATGAATAATTTGCAACGTCAAAATATCCACTCTGTTATAATCCTAAGGATTATGCCAGCACCACTGATGAAGAGGGGCATGTAAAAATTCCAGAGTCAAAATATCCACTTCGTCCTAATCATAAGGATTATGCCAACACCACTGATGAAGAGGGGAATGATAAAGTTCCAAAGTAAAAACATCCACTTCGTCCCAATCCTAAGGATTATGCCAGCACCACTGATGAAGAGGGAAATGAAAAATTTACAGTGTCAAAATATCCACTTCGTCCTAATCCTAAGGATTATGTGAGCACCACTGATGAAGAGGGGATGAAAAAATTATAGAGTCAAAATATCGACTTCGTCCTAATCCTAAGGATTATGCGAGCAGCACAAATGAAGAGTGCAATGAAAAATTTGCAGAGTCAAAATATGCACTTCGTCCTAATCTTAAGGATTATGCCAATACCATTGATGAAGAGGGGAATGAAGAATTTGCAGTGTCAAAATATCCACTTCGTCCTAATCTTAAGGATTATGCCAGCACCACCGATGAAGAGGGGGATGAATTTCCAAAGCCAAAATTTTCACTTCATCCTAATCGTAACAATTATAAGTTCACCACTGATGAAGGGGGGGATGAAGAATTTCCAATATATATAGATTCAAGGCATCCACTTATTCCTAATCCTAAGGATTATGAGAGCACTAGTGAGGAAGGGGAGGGGTGGGATGAAGAAATTCTAGTGAATATAGATTCAAAGCTTTCACTTATGCCTAATCCCAAGGATTATGAGAGCACCACTGAGGAAGGGGAGGATGAAGAGTTTCTTGCAAATAATAATTTTAGAGGCACAGATCTGAATATTGCATTTTCTCTAAGTGATCATTTCAAAGACACTCATGGTGATGAAGAATTGAATCCTCCCAGGGAATAATTTGAAAGCATGGATCAAGATGGTGAAACATTTCATCTCAGTCGGGGTTACAAAAGTGTCGATGATTCTTGTGAAATGTTTTCTTCAAGTGATGATGATAAAGAAAATTTTCCAGGAAATGATGTTGATGAATTTCTTAACTATGTTGAGAATGATGATATTGGGGATAATATTCCTCCTAATGGTGATGAAACTGATTTTACAAAGGATGATGGACTAATGAAGCCTTTGCAAGAAAATATTGTAACTAGGAGTAGGAGTAGACCTTTCCATATTAATCCAAAACATTCCAGTTATACAAGGGTGAGGACAAAATATCTCACAAAAAAAATTTATGTCGTTCATTTGATTTCAAGTGAATTTTGTCGAAGAGATTGATTGAAACATATGGATTTCAAATTTGTTTTGAAGAAAAGGAAAATATATATGCCAGTGAATAAAATCATGCAAAATTCATATTTAGTGGGTTGCATGAAATCTACACTAGCAGGTTATGATTACCATATTGGGAATGTATTACTCTGTAGAAAGGCTTTCAAAATGTTGCATTCAATTGGTAATTGTCATTTGTCAAGAATCCAAGAAAAACTAGAAAAGGATCCCACATATTATTCAAAAGTACGTTATAAATGGGAGGTGGGGCTATTTGCAAATACTGCTAAGACATGGATGAAAGACTTCTTTTCAAATCGTCGAAAGTGTATGCCAAATAAAGACACAATACATATTATAATCATAACAATTATAAGTTCACCACTGATGAAGGGGGGGATGAAGAATTTCCAATATATATAGATTCAAGGCATCCACTTATTCCTAATCCTAGGGATTATGAGAGCACCAGTGAGGAAGGAGAGGGGTGGGATGAAGAAGTTCTAGTGAATACAGATTCAAAGCTTTCACTTATGCCTAATCCCAAGGATTATGAGAGCACCACTGAGGAAGGCGAGGATGAAGAATTTCCAATATATATATATATTCAAGGCATCCACTTATTCATAATCCTAAGGATTATGAGAGCACCAGTGAGGAAGGGGAGGGGTGGGATGAAGAAATTCTAGTGAATATAGATTCAAAGCTTTCACTTATGCCTAATCCCAAGGATTATGAGAGCACCACTGAGGAAGGGGAGGATGAAGAGTTTCTTGCAAATGATAATTTTAGAGGCACAGATCTGAATATTGCATTTTCTCTAAGTGATCATTTCAAAGACACTCATGGTGATGAAGAATTGAATCCTCCCAGGGAATAATTTGAAAGCATGGATCAATATGGTGAAGAATTTCATCTCAGTCGGGGTTACAAAAGTGTCAAAAGTGTCAATGATTCTTGTGAAATGATGTTGATGAATTTCTTAACTATGTTGAGAATGATGATATTGGGGATAATATTCATCCTAATGGTGATGAAACTGATTTTACAAAGGATGATGGAATGATGAAGCCTTTGCAAGAAAATATTGTAACTAGGAGTAGGAGTAGACATTTCCATATTAATCCAAAACATTCCAGTTATACAAGGGTGAGGACAAAATATCTCACAAAAAAAATTTATGTCGTTCATTTGATTTCAAGTGAATTTTGTTGAAAAGATTGCTTGAAACATATGGGTTTCAACTTTGTTTCGAAGAAAAGGAAAAGATATATGTCAATGAATAAAATCATGCAAAATTCATATTTAGTGGGTTGCATGAAATCTACACTAGCAGGTTATGATTATCATATTGGGAATGTATTGCTCTGTAGAAAGGATTTCAAAATGTTGCATTCAATTGGTAATTGTCATTTGTCAAGAATCCAAGAAAAACTGGAAAAGGATCCCACATATTATTCAGAAGTACATTATAAACGGGAGGTGGGGCCGTTTGCAAATACTGCTAAGACATGGATGAAAGAATTCTTTTCAAATCATGGAGAGTGTATGCCAAATAAAGACACAATAAATATTCCAGATAATTTCTCGAGACGAGAAATATTCATCTTATACAGAGATTATGTAGAATTTGTTGAAGGATTTGGTAATTTTATTACATATACTTATTTTACAAGGTTATGGAAAAACGAATTCAATAATGTTCGTATTCCTAAGAAGACAAGGATGGGGGTTTGCAGAGCATGTGGTTCTCTTCAAGAAAAAAGAGATAAATGTCAAGGGGAAGAAAGAGGTATGCGTTCAAAACATTGTTTTTTAAAATCGGATAGTTATCAACTATGAAAATATATGTATTCATATGTTTCTTTTATTTTATGTACAAATTCTGTTGTCAAAGAACTTCAAGACCATCGCAATCAGCAAACAAGTGAAAGGAAAAATTTGTATAAACATTGAAATAAGTGTTAAGATCATCCAAATAAATATCTGGGTTTGATAATTGATGGTATGGACCAAAAGAAAACACTTCTTCCACATTTTGTCCGCACACCAAAAAAATTACAGGAGGAAAATTTCATTCAGTTTCACTTGGTTGGTTGTATGGTATTTAATGAGAAGAAGTTTCCAAGAGTTTTCTTTACAACTCCAAATATTCACAATGATGCAAATCTAACCATAACTATAATCCATGATGTGGTTACTCATTGGTTTGGTATTCTTCCTGAATTTTTGTATTTACAATTAGACAACACAAGTCGTGAAAACAAAAATCAAGTTCTTTTTGGGTATCTAAACATGCTCATTGAATTTGGAATTTTTAAAAAGATAAAGGTTGGTTTCCTTCTTGTTGGACATGCTCGTGATCATATTGATCAAATTTTTAGTCGTTTTTCAGTAACATTGAGGAGAAAAGGTGTTGGGATCCTGCCATCATTAATTGAATGTATTAAGAAATCGTACATTCTAGAGCTCATTTTTCATGTGTTGGAAGAAACTATTGAGTATGTTGAAAAATTAAGTTAAATAATTTCTCCATAATTTCATTGTTCAAGTATGTTGAAAACTCTAAGATTGAAAAACTTGAGATTTACAATTTGTCATTAAGGTTTTTATGCGCTACAAAATTTTATCTTTAATGTTATGGTTGACAATAATTACAATTTTAGGGTTGTTTAGAGTCAATATATTTTATGTTTAACAACATGGATGAAAATTGCTCGAAATGATAAGCCCTTTAGACATGTTTTTTTTTTATCTTTAACATCATCTATCGAAATTTTTAGAATTTTAGGATTTTTCAATGTCCTGATATGTTGTCTTTAATTCCATTGTTACAATGAGTCAAAAGTGTGACACAATGTTTTTTTTGTTATTCCAACATCAACTAGTTTTGTTTTGAGGGTGTTTTTCAATCCTTTTTTCAAGAAACAATTTCATTTTTAACATAATTTTATAAAATGTTGAAATTTGACCTTGAGAAAAAACCAAATGCATTCTGGAATACACACTTTTTGTTTTTGAGGTATTTTTTCATGTTTTTTGAGTCTTTTTGGGCTAGAGTTCCCGTTTTGAGGAAATAGTTCCCATTTCATCGATAACAGTGTTGCTAGTACTAAGACCACTCAACCAACACACTGAATGATAAGAAGCAATGATATAAGGCTTCATAGTGAGAGTATAAGTCTATAACACTAAAAATGAAATGTTGTAACAATGCATCCAACGACCCATATATGGCGAAATCATGATAACTCTCATGGCTCTCAGTAAATTCACGATTAGAAAAAAAAAACCATGAAATTAGTTTCAACCATGATCAACATCAATTAATAAACATCAACAAACTAAAAATAGTATACACAACCCAAAAAATTCCATTCACCTAGCCACTGCCATCAACAATAAATGGAAACACTATCAAACCACATCAACAATAGTTAGCAACATTAAACTATCAACATCGCACTCATTAAATCAACAGTAGCAGCAACTCTTCATCATAACATTAGCAATTAACAACAATTCAAAAACATTGTGTAAACCCTCACAAACCACTGCACCAAAACAATACATATAAGAGCTCAGTTCAAAAACATATAAAGTCCACAAATACTAATGATGCATCCTTTATAGCCATGCATGTCAATAACACAATATGTTGGGTTAGTACTTGAGCTGTCCTCCTGCAATCAATCACATACCATAGATCCATCTGCAAATTCTACAACAAAACCTCTAGGTAAAAAAATTTTGACAACTTCATCATTTGTGACCATAAGCACTAGTGAATAATTTGCAATACAAACCCTAGCGAGACTCTCTTGATACAAAATTTGCATCGACAAACACTATACTCTTCAACAAGCACAAACCCTATCTTTTGATAGCATGTTAGTAGGAAACAAAAACACAACATTACCTTTCATCATCAACATGTACATAGTCATTGTTACATAATAATTTGTCACCATGCTCATTTTCCTATCCCTGATCCTGAAATTCCCTGTGATAGGTCATGTGCAATGTTTCCACCATGAAGAAATATGTTAAGACATCCCATGAAGATCCAAAGAAAACTTCCTTGGAAGATTACTGAACAAACTTGGTCAAATTACTAATTTTTTGGGTCAACGCTTTTCCTGGCATCGTGTTTGTGATGATGTCATATTCAAAGTTTTGGCTTAGTGCTTCCAATGCCCTTATTTATTATAAAACCATGTTGATCCCTTTCTGGCAGTGTTTCCTCAAATGGAGGAGAAGCTTCGACCTCTAGAAGTTCCAGGGCGGCGAGTTGATTGTTAAATGATGGTGATAGGGTCTAGCTCTCTGATTTTAGAGCTTTGATCTCATCCATGGGGGTTTATCCCTTAGAAATTAGACCTTCCTCCTCCTTTCATGGGCTCCCAACCTCTTCTCCTTTCCTATAAATTCACATCCATCATCCCAACAATTTTAGAGCATGGTTGGTCATTTTCAGGCTAGTCTGAACTCTCATTCCCTCACATCCTAGCATTGTGATAATGCCTAAATGTTAAGGAGAAGGAATTCTTTAGAGCTTCGGTGAAGGACTCAAATTTTCACCAAAGGAGGCCTTCAACATCAAGGCTCAGGTTGTAAGCTCTCCTTTTTTGTATTTATAAATAATAAAATCTAATGTTTTCTTTCTATATTTGTCTAATTTTTTATGAAAATATTTTGGTACTCCTTGATCTGCTAGATAGATAATTTTTACGATTATTATGGATTGTATTACATTTATTGCTTCCTCTTGATCATCCCTAGCTATTGATGTGCCATCATTAGTGGGGAGAGAGCCTAAAATGATCGTGGATCATGGTCATCATTGAAAAATTCAAGCATAGCGTTGGGAAAAAGATACTTCTATCTCTTTTCTCATCGCATTGCAAATGTTATTTAAGAGAGCTTTGCATTAGAAACTATCTCGTATTGCTAGACTCACTCTAGGGCTAGAGAGATCGCCTCTGTCCGCAGAGGGGATTTATCTTGACAACAAAACTAGAAGATAAAAGGGCAATCATGAGATTTCTAATGAGAAATGGTTTCATTTTCTCACAAGCTTGAAACATGGGAAACTATGCTCAAAATTGGTTTCATTTTTACACGAGATTGAAACAAGTGGAAAAACTATGCTTGGAAAAGTTTCCATGTGCCCCAACATGGTGACTAAATTCGAGGTACATGCCCCCTAAACTTCATCTCATTCACCTAAGTAGACTATTGGTTACTAATAGGTGGATGGAATGAAGGTCAAATGATAAGATCAAGTGAAAGACTCGACTGGGATTTTACAAGATCTAGTCAAAGACTCGAAGTGAAAGGGGACTTATTTCATTTTTTAACGAGGTTGACACAGTAAAAGAACTATCCTCATAGGTACCTATTTCATTTTTTATCGAGATTGACAGATTAAAAGAACTGTCCTCATGACACCTTGTTTCATTTTTTAATAAGCTTGACACAATAAAAGGAACTCTGCTCTGAGTTACCCTTTCATTGGACTCATTAAATATTAAACAACCAAAGACTTGTCACCATGATGAGACTGATTTTATCCTTCCTAGGGATTTTTAAACTTACTAGGATGGATTCATTCAAAGAATGAACTTACACGCTCAATATATTATATCCTCTTCATGCTAGATATAAAAAATAAAGAGGTACTCGTTAGCAATAACAGGGGAAAATTGAAAGTGAACATCCTATGTGTATTTTGGGAAGCTTATCGATCTTGAACATGATACTCATATGCAGTTCATGTCAGGTTGGGGACATCCTAAATTATTCACTTTTCCTTCATGGGTTTGGGAAATCCATTTCCCTCTCATTTGATTACCAAATTTTTCAACATGACCTCTGATCCTATTTCAATCAAATTCTACCACACTCTGGAGTCGTGTCACCAATATGTTCAAGAGAAGTCCTTTTTGTCAAACATGTTTTTCTTATCGGTCCTCCTCTGTTAAAATCCCGAATCACTCCTATCATATTAATATATCTATTGTTTCGTGTCGATGATGTGGGAATCACCATGGCCCTCCTTGGACGAATCACTTCATGTCGACTTCAACTCATTATCCGCAAAATTGATTTAGAAACTTATTTTTAGTACCTTGGAGCTTGCATGCCTCAATGGAAAGTTCTTCGTGTTCGATGACAAGTTCACATCATTTTCCTTCGATCGAATGATTCTATAAGTGTTTGAATTCAACACATTTATTCACACTTGTGTTGAGGCCTCAAAATAGGCTGCAACAACATGGGGGATGACCACCCGGTCCGGACCTTTAAGAAGTTCCTTTTCCATTTTGGAATAGTGGCTCTTAATGGTTTAACTAGGTCCAGTTACCTTCTTTCAATCTCAGATGGTATAAAATACAACTTTTTTTTACCAATGGAAAGAGATATCAGATCATTTTTCTTGCTGACGCCTAGCACGAAAGTTATCTTTAAGCTAATTTGGGCTTAGCCAAGCCACAATTAAAGTTTTGCCTATTCAGGAAGAGGAATTTTTAAGGATGTAGAATTGAATCTATATGAAAAATTATTGTAAAAATGTAAACAAAAGGAAATTTATCCTAATCCTATCTCAATTAGGAAGATATAGATCTAACCCAACTAAGAGAAAGATATTTTAAATGATTGAGATTTAAAATATGTCTAGCTTATAATGAATATCAAGATAACGAAGTAGTTCAATTAACTAACATTATGAATATAAAACACATCCTATGTAGAGACCTATTAAATGAAATAATCAATCAACAACACTCAAGAAGAAGTTCTCAAAATGATATTGATCATTTAATCAATAACTTGAATAATTATACAATAATATGCAGAAGAAGTTCACAAGATATCACTATTCAATAAATCAATTTTATAAGACATATTTATCTGTAAATAGTTACTTAGAAATTAGAATTCAGCCCATAAGAGTAGAGATAAATAATAACATAAAATTGAAGCAAATTACTCATACCAACAAAAGTGCACAAATATGGAAGTAAATTGACACAATCCTGTTATCATAAAATGAAACAATCATTTAAAATAATAGTATTATAAATAGCAATTTATTAAGTCCATTTCTCCAGCTCTGGTCTTGAACAGTCCTTTACAATACCTGAGCATCTTCTTTCAAAATCAGAGCTACAATAGTGCAAACTTTGTTCATTATACATAACTCATAATGTAAAAGAAAAACCTGAATAATATCCAGGTATGAGATTCCTCTCCTCCCACCTACAACTCTAAATTTTGATGCAAGAGCATCAAGCTCAAATTTTATTACTCATTTGTGTGAAATAGGGGGTGAGGTTTTTTAATTATTTTATTAATTTTTTTAATAAATTAAGAGAGAAAAATGTAAAGGTGAGGATTATTGTATATATTCTTTTAATAATTAAGGATATGAGTGGAATGGATTAGGTAGATAATCTAGGGAGTAGGAATTCCATATACAGGACTTTGTTGAGTCCAAACTAGAATAAATCTAACTTAGATTTAGTTAAGATTTGTGTGGAGGAATTTATGGAATGGAGTAAATTCATATTTATGTATAAATAGGAGAGTTGTGTAAGGAAGAATTCAGAGAGAGTAAGAGGGTGAGAAGTGAGGAGAATGTGAGAAATGTTTTGAGAGCTTTTGTAAAGGGCCAAGAGCCGAGAGAGGCTTTTCATTGTAATATTTGGCCGAGGATTCTTATGTTATTATATATCAGTGTTTTTTTGTATGTATAGATCTCTTTCTGTTATGTATGTTTAAAGCTAATGGAATTTTAATGCATTTTCTTAAGTATTTTAGAAATGAAGGGAGTGTTCATTGTTTTATATGTTGGGATCTGATTTAATCCAAAATCCCTACATCATTCGGTATCAGAGCCGAGAGAGTTGATATTTATGTATTGATGCATGCACTGTGAGAAAAACTTGAACGCGGGTGATCGATTGGCAAAGTTGTAGTAATTCTTCCCACAACAAGACATCGCATGGGATGGTGTAGCAGTCTACTAGCTCGCACGCGGAGCTGTAGCACCAAGAAACCGAAGGTGGAGTGAATTGATTTATGGAGCTGTCTCCACGCAACAATGAGGAGGAGTCCACTCGTGTTCATGGAGATGAGAAAAGGTAAGTGTTGAATGATGGTTGAAGCACCATAGTTGTGAATTGTGGTAACATAGCACCGTGACCAAACTGCACAACAAGGAATCCACCAATCAAGTGGCTCGGACGCTCTCATGGAAATTTGAGGGTCCTAGCTGTGATTTAAAACTAAATTGCTGTGAGAGTTGAATGCATATGACAGAGCACAACGTGGAAGCCATCATAGCGATTGCATTGGACATGGTTTGTATCACACAACACTAAAGCCGATTAAAGGATAGCATGTCGATGCCCACAAATATACCATCGGACTGTTGGAGTATTCGCATGGGTAACGAATGGAAACGGTGGCCGTTTGACGAGTTAACAAAGGGTTACATTCAGGACGTGAGCAATTATAACGCAGCATTTTTGAAGGGTTTTCTAAGTGTTGGATGTTTAATTGTTTGTCAACAATATGAATCAACATTTGATTTGTTTTGTGTAATATGAAAACTTCCATTTTCCAAGTAAGGATGTGGTTTCTAATGCAATGCTTGTGGTGATGTATAGTCACAAAGATCCCTTGCAGATCCAATGAACATGGCAATGGAGTTTGCTTGCGTAAGGCCATGTTATATGATGGGATTAAATGCTAAATTGACAAATTAATCAACTTCATGTTGTATGTTGATAAGTCTGGGCCTTAATAGAAGCAAACAATTTTGTTCAAAGAACTATTGTGGATCTGCATCAATGTGGGAGCCTGTAACATTGTTGATGAGTAGATAGAACTGAGAGGCATCCCTCTCGAGCTGGTGTTCGTACTATGGAGCAGTAAAACTGAAATTGCAAATTTGCAATTCGCATGGACATAAATGTTGGAATTACATTCGGAGATCTTGCTTGTGAAGAGACTAGCCAATGGTCTGAGAGTGGATTCACTCGGACAAATTAGAAGGGCGAAAAAAATGGAAAGGTATGTTAAGTAAAATTATGGGGTGAACATATCATATGTTGACATTTTTGGGTTTTCTTAACCAAAAGACCAAGTCTAGAGAGAGGATTGGTGAGGTAAGTGGCAGCAGGGAGGACTTGTTGTTGCATAGGCTTTAAGTACAGCTCATGGTGGGTGAGTGAGGAACTCATGAAAATAGAGACAAAGATGATTACTGAAGGTCATTGCAAAGGTTTTGAAGAAGACCATAGTAGAAGAAAGGAGAAAGAAGATGCCAAGTCAAATGGCATGCGAATGAGTCAAGAGCAGATTGACACAGAGAGTGCTGAGATAAATTTCCTTCTTGAGTTTTTGATGGAAATGTTACCGAGAAGCAAAGTAAACCAGAGATATGGATAGATTATGAAGAGGAAAGTCAAATGGCAGAGATTGCAAGTGAAGTGGGAGCATAGAGTGAATGTTCAATTGAAGGAAGAGTTACTCAATTTAAAGGGAGATTTGATATGTGAGCCAGAATATGGTCCATTTCTTTCTGAAAGTAATGATATGACAGAAGGGAAATCTATAGAGGAACTTAATCAAATGAAGTATTCTGAGCAGCAAGGGAATATGATAACTGAAACATCAAGTCGGACCAGAAGGTCTTGTGTTTTTAAGACTAATGATTTGTGTGTGATTGTAGGTACATCACAGGATGTTGAACAAACTTTGAAGTTTGTTAAGGAGGAGAAGTTGAATCTAGAATTTGTTCATAATGATGTTGAGATAGAAAAAATCTCAGAAATAAATGAGGACAGAGGGGTCTCATGGAAATATTCAGCAGAATATTGAAGCAGATATAGAAGGGCCATCTGATGATTGGTCAACAACAAGTGAAGGTATGGAAAGCTATGTAAAGTTTCCAAGTTCTACCCCAATTGAGATTTTTGAGCTATATATAAAGTTATATCTTCAAAGAAGGAAGTTGGAAAAGAAGAGGATCTATACACATGGTGAGTCGCTGGAAGAGAAAGACAAAGAAATTGTCTTGAAGAATAATCAAGAAAAAGAGGATAAGGATGTAGGAATGATTCAGCAAATCGAAGAAGTTCATTATTGTGCACCAGAACAGGGAGACATTCTTGAAACATATGATATAGAGGAGGGACTAGTTGACAGTCTCATGGAGGATTTGTTGAGATTACATGGTCCCGATGGAAGAAGCTTAAGTGGATTGCCGTCGCCTTCACTAAGTGGGGCCGCAGGCTATTTTTGGCGCAAAGTCTATTTTTAGACATATGGATCATGTTCTATGAGTTGCAGGATGCTATTTGTGGATGGTTGGTCAAGTTGGGAAAAATAGATGGACTTCTATTTTGAGACATACTGGGCGGAATCTATTTTTAGTTAACAATCTAAAAATATATATATTAGATATTATTAGCTCTTAACATCGTGGACTCTAGCAAGCATTATCTTATATATGAGCCTTGGGTTGATACTTTGAATGTGCACATATGAAATGGAAAGAGATGCTATATTACTAGGGTTTAGTGGAGCTATTGCATGGTTGACTTCAGTTAGAACTCATGTGACAGAGTTTGGTGGAGTTGATGAGACAGTTAATGGAGTTGTGTTCAGTTTAACTTAGTTGAGCTAGTTGTATCTAGTCTAATTGATTGATACAATTAGTGAGAGTGGTGTGAATTAATTATTAATTAATTCACTAATTATTAACTCATAAATCAACTAAAGAATACATCAGTTAACTGCAGTGCATGGACAGTTTCAGTGGAGACCAGTGGACAGGTAGGTGAAAGAGCAGTGTGACTATCAGTTGTGACTATACTGGTGCATGAGATTTGCACACACATTGATGGAGAAGCCAATGAGGATTGCGTAGTACATACCAGTGGGATTTGAACCTGGATCTGGTAATTATCCATATTGGATTGTGCAGTAGAGGCTGGCTAACAGGTGGAGCAGATTGGAGCATGTGTTTTGTATGATCTGAGCTTGTGTAGTGTGTAACAATTGGAGATTGTACTGAGAGATTGTGAGGAGTTTGTACAATTATTGTTACATGATCTCTATCATTATAATATACAGATATTTGGGGGTTTTCAACTTTAAGCTTTCCCATAAATACTGTGTTTATATGTGTGATTTTTTATGGTTTTAATGTGCGCGTGCGATTGTTTATATTTCCGTAAATTGATGATAAATAGTAGAAGAGGTTATGTATTATGCATGAAGCTCAAATAGTGTGTGATTAGGATAATATCGGTGAATAATTTAACAGTTATTCAAATTTCTACATTTAAATCATCATACTGATGTGCTGATGGAAGAAGAAATTTCAGAGCAGCATACTGAAATGTTGCCAGAGAAGAAAGAGGCACTGAGGCCATATGTTTTTTATTTTAATAATTGTTTTGTGAGTACAGGTTTTATTGCAGATGCTAGA
The DNA here is from genome assembly GCA_034641835.2 of Pinus albicaulis. Lineage (NCBI taxonomy): Eukaryota > Viridiplantae > Streptophyta > Pinopsida > Pinales > Pinaceae > Pinus > Pinus albicaulis. The sequence continues at coordinate 1,559,013,569 of CM076575.1, forward strand.
GAAGATCTATTGGACAAAGAAATTAGACTGATAAGAAGGATAATGATGAAAGAATCCCAAAAGAATACAACAGCAGTAAACCAAAGAAGAAGTAGCAAGAGGAAGACAACAGAAGACTGTGAAATCATAGCCGGTGGGGCAATGCAACATAAAGTGTGGAGACCTGAAGAAAAACAACAAACAAAAGAAGCAACAAATGGAGAATTGCAGCACAAGATATGGGATCTAGGAAGACAAATATCCGAAACACATGATCAGGCGATCAGGCTTAATTTCAACCTTGGGAGTCTGATGCAAGAGCATCAAGCTAAAATTTTATTATTCATTTGTGTGAAATAGTGGGTGAGGTTTTTTAATTATTTTATTAATTTTTTTAATAAATTAAGAGAGAAATATGTAAAGGTGAGCATTATTGTATATATTCTTTTAATAATTAAGGATATGAGTGGAATGGATGAGGTAGATAATCTAGGTAGTAGGAATTCCATATACGGGACTTTGTTGAGTCCAAACTAGAATAAATCTAATTTAGATTTAGTTGAGATTTGTGTGGAGGAATTTATGGAATGGAGTAAATTCATATTTATGTATAAATAGGAGAGTTGTGTAAGGAAGAATTCAGAGAGAGTGAGAGGGTGAGAAGTGAGGAGAATGTGAGAAATGGTTTGAGAGCTTTTGTAAAGGGCCAAGAGCCGAGAGAGACTTTTCATTGTAATATTTGGCCGAGGATTCTTATGTTATTATATATCAGTATTTTTTTGTATGTATAGCTCTCTTTCCGTTATGTATGTTTAAAGCTAATGGAATTTTAATGCATTTTCTTAAGTATTTTCGAAATGAAGGGAGTGTTCATTGTTTTATATGCTGGGATCTAATTTAACCTTGAATCCCTGCATCAAATTCCTATACATAAGTGCTTTTAGAATTCTAGAATTGGAGAGGAGAGAAGCCATTATTACATTTTTCAATCTGCTATTTGTAATATTTACAAAAGGATTTCTTTATAGGAAAGCTTGTTGATCAAAACTTAATTAAATAAATAATTGAAAAGGAAATCTAATCTTTCTATTGATCCCTGTGATGATCTAATTGGTCAAGGATATCATTAACGAATGGATCTGCACTCAGAAGAAGTTGTGGCAAATGAAAAAGCAAAAAATAAAACTCAGAAAATTAGTTTTGTTTAAAAATTCAAATCTTGATATTTTGTTGAGTTTTAAACCCGATAAATTATCATATCTATTAATGAAACCTCCTTATAGATTTTCTCCTCAATTTTATCTATCCAACGAGCTATCCTGGGTCTAATTTGGTCATGTAAAACTTCGTTTATGAACTTCCAAAGATGATAAGTTAAAATTGCCAGAATTTTGGAATTTTTGTTGCTTGGGATAGAAATTCTTATTTTTTAATTAAATTCTAACCCTAAATTAGATTACAATATTTAATTAATGAATATTAACTAATTGCAATTATATTATTAATCTAATTTAGTTACAATATAATTCTAATTTAATTTATAATTATCTATTAATTAATTATAATTACATTATTAGTTTTTATTAAAAATAAAATTAAACTAATTAAAAAAAATTATTTATTGATTAATTAAAATATTAAAATATTATATTAATATTATAATTTAAATTGTATTAAAATTGTAATTGAAATATAATATTAATTATTATATTATATAATATAATTTATTTTAATTAATAATTCAAAAAATATATGATAATTCAAACCACGTGAGAGAGGAGGAGTGAAGTGAGAGAGTATGAGTGATAAGGGAGGAGGAGAGGTGAGTATGACGTGAGGGAGAGTAAGGTGGAGGTACGGGAGTCATAAGGAGAAATGAAACTTTATATTAAAATCCTTTAACCCTTCACATGTTTTCCAAACCGCAATTTGTAATCGCAAGTTTTTTGAGATTGTTCTTTTGTTTGATTTAAAAACATTGCGATATGTGATGTGCGATTTATCACATCGCATTTTAGGGGTTTGAAATTTATCGCAATTATCTTTTAAATATGCACGGCTACAATTTTTTGTGATAAGACATTTTGCGATGTGAAAATGTGAGGGTGTGGCAAGGAAAATGAGTCGGGTTAAGTGGGGCCCACGTGGATTAACGGTCCTACAATTTAGACTACAACCACTTTGCAATTTTGGAGTTTTGGGTTTGGAAATTTGTTTTAAAATAACAAGTTAGAGTAAATTACCAATATCTCGAAACGTATTTTCCTCCGTTGTTCAATTTAGCTGAGTCATTTTGTAGAACCATTAGTGAAAAATGAAAAAAATAGTAAAAGTTAACTAAAACTTAATATTTACAATGAATGACTATTTTAACTATGAAAATTGAAATATCGGTACATTTATACATTTTTAACTCAAGCGATAAAATGATCAAACTTCAAAGGAGTGCCATTTACAAACCAGTTGACCAAATGAGGTAAAACAAGTATCGTTGGAAATCTTGTGAAAAAACGGATTCAATGAAAGAATCAAAATAGAAATCCAACAGAAAATGAAAAAATGAAAATAATTGCAAGATAATTAACGTAATCAAAATCCTAAAATGTGTTTAGCCAAAAAATTGTAGAAAGGGTCCCCATTATTTGAAGTACATAAGTAAAAAAAGGGGGGGTTGTGATTTACGACAACAATGGCGACATGCAGAAGAAGAACCAGTTATCTCTAATTAAAAATAATGAACTTAAATTTACCCAAAGGTTAAAAATAATTGGAATAACGAAATCATCTAACAGTAAAATATTTCCATAGGTTCCACATAAATAGATTAAGCAATGTGAGTAAGATAAGTCTTAAAACATACTCAGATAAAATTAATGAATCCAAATTTGGGGAAATTTGTTTTTTTTTTTACTTTTTCTCATGTGAAAAATAGAAGAAGGCAGATATAGGAGTTTTGGATAAAGCCTGAACATTACTGCGAAAAAGTTGTCTTTTATGCCATACAAGCCTAGTCCCACTACCAGCGAGCTTCCATAGCCCTGATGGGTTTACTTGTATTTCTCATGCTTCCTCTTTTTCACTCTTTTGATAAACGTATTTGCAAGATTTTTATTTATGATGTATTTGAGTGAAAGTGGTGAGATGGAAAATAGAGATTTATGTTTAATGGACATAATACTTTCATAATGTTTACTCCAAATTATTTCTCTAGAACTATCAACCAGAGGCTTTTGTGTGGAGGTGTGGGAGGGATTCATTGTGTTAAACTCAAATCAATTCCTTCCTGTAAAAATTAAATTCATTCACTTATAAAGGATGTGTGTTCCTCTATGAAAAATATTTAAAGCAAGATGGATTTATGGTTCCATAAAGATAAGCCTTTAATGATAAATGAAATTCACTTAAATGGATAGAGTAAAAGATTTCCCATATATTTCAATCATTGTTAGGTAAGAAGAATTCATTTCACCTAAATCATGACAAACTCACCAAAATCAAATCAAAACTGAAAGAAAAGGAAAATCATTCTTAAACTAAAGTAAGAAAAGAAATCAGTGAATGAAAAACAAAAATGAAGAAAGTAAAAACTAAAAGAAAGACAAAATTTAAAAGATGAACTCCAACAAGACTGTTTATATAAATTTCCTCAACAAAGGATTATAAAAGAAAATAATCATATGTATGTTTATTCATACGTTGAGATTAAATTTTTTATCTTGCAGAGTTATGAGAAATGAGGCTCTCAAAATGTAAAAGGTGAATAGCAGTTATGATAGATAATACGTTGAATGAGAAGTTTCTATCTCTTGCAAATTTTCTTCTTCAAGAAAAAACCTGCATAAAATAATATTAACTATTTTCTAATAAAAGTAATAATTTAAAGAACCAGACTAAAGGTTCAGAAACTCCCTAGTCTAGCTGATTTGATGAGGATCATTACTGCTTCTCTCAAGAATCTCAAAGATAAAAAGAAATTTTTAAAACTGATCTGGTAGAGGTGCGAAAGGTTATGAAGACCTGAAAAACAAAGTTCGAGATTAAAAAAAAAAACTAAAACAAAAATGAAGAAATAGAAATAAATGAAAGTGGGCACATGAAACTTACCATTGGAGAACTACATTTAATCTTACCTGATAAGGATGATTTTCTCCAATGCAAGTTAACTTCTTTCTTTAATTGGAATTAAAAGCATGAAGAATTTTGTTGATCCAAAATCATTATTTATTAAATCTAAAGTAAAACAAACAGTTAACTAAAATAAAGCATTATTTCATGTTCAAGGAATCGGGAATAAATTGAATCCATCAGAAGTGAGGATGAATATATGATTCGTTATGAATTGTACCGATGAATTTTATTTTTGCTTCTTCCATTCTGAATTTATATCAGCCCCAAAGTATTGAAATTGATTCAAAATCCTGAATAATGTAACAATATATGAAGAGGATTTGAATCTTTATATGATAAGTATGGAGCGAAATTCAAAATCGAAGAGAAAAAATATGAATTAATCATCATATAGGTCAGTGTCTTACCAAATGTTTCGCTCTATGATATTCTTTGTCATGCATAACTTAAAATTTGTGACTTCCACCTTTTATAACTTACCTTCCTGCAGATTTCACAACTTAACACTTTTGAAATTTTGTGATTTTACGATTTCGCAATTCGCAGTGAACTCCACACTGCTCGTTGCAACTTTTAATGTTTAATAATAAAAGTATTACTTATCTCGTGTGATATGTGATATGTGTAGAATCGCATCACAATCTTCTTACCTTATTTTTATCACATCAGAATTAAAATAACTTACCAGGTAAGGTCTTAACAATAACCACTAAAATTTTCGATATGTGAAACCTTTCTGGGTGCGATTTAATATTCACCGTTGATCTTACTCAGATCTAATGGTCCTCATTTCTCCCTTACTCTTCTGTTTTGCATAGCAATTAAAACAACTTATTGTGTAAAGCCTTAATGCGTAACTCTAAATCTGTGATGTGTGATTGTCGAGTTTTATAAGGGATTGACAATCGACAAATTTGGCACGAGATGTAACATTTTTGATATGCCGATTAAGAATGGACCTGATATTTTTATTATATGGATTTAATCTCATATCAGATATGGTACATCAGAACCTTTAAATATATGCCCCTACTAAACTTGTGATTTATGAATGGATGTGATATCTTATAGAGCTGAATTTAAATGTCGTATCGGGTCTGGAGTTATATGAACATCGCGATTTTTGGCGAAGTCATTTATCAGAGAATGAGCGAGAAAGAATATCGGAAGACTTTTCTTTAAAGGTTTATTATCAAGAAATGGTAAGAGTTGCCTCTGATCAAATGTTGTGATACATATAATGCGATATTAGATGGAAATATCATTGGAGATCGGAGGGAATGAGAATATCGGGAGATCGAAGGTATTAGTTGTATGCTCATTTCAGAGTCTCCGATATGTGACTTGCGATATATAATGAGACATGTGTGGGGTCGATGATTTATTAAAGTATTCAATTAAAAAATAACGTGAGTGATTTAACTTTGCTTTAAAATAAATAATCATTTAATATTTTAATTAATTGTCAGAAATTTTGATTAGAAATTAATTTTATGAGAACTTTCTTATAAAATGAGTTGTGATATATAACTATCTAATATTATTCCTCCAACAATTAATTAAGTCTTATCAGGATTTTAATAAATATAAGCAAAATTTAGATATCTTTCAAATGTTAGATGAAATAATAAATACTCCCCTGAAGATGTTGCGGATTTGAAAAGATCCATCTTCTTTCTTATCTCTGATCTACACAATCAAATTAATGAAAATCTACAAACAAAAACAAAAATAGAAATAAGAAACAAACTTTGAAAGTAAAATAAACAATATATGACGATGAACCTGTAATCACATACCTGGAAAAATTTTGATTGTAAGTTTACCTCATGAATCTTCAATTCCTCCCAAAGTTTCTCAAAATTTGAATAAGTTCAACATCACCTTCTTATTTTAAACTAAAATGCTAAGGAATGATTTTTTTTCAAATTGCATCTTTTCCAAAATTACATCAAAAGACAAGAGTGGTAAAAATGAGTTCTTTGAATTACTTGTGAATCAAAAAATTTCAAGTGGTAGAAAATTCTTCGAATTTCTTTATATATGATCAATGTCATGAATTTTGAAAAACAAGAAAATTGAAGACTTGAAAAATAAGTATGATCTGATAATTCGAGAGCTTCTAAAATTCTCTACGCTGCTTTTCTACAATTGAAATGAGATGTCCAAAATAAATTGGATTCATTACTTGCTTTATTGAAAATCTAAAATAATGAAATAAATGTAAACATAAAAGAAAATTAATCTATTCCTATTTCTAACTTAATGAAGGAAACATGACTACGTATAGTCATACTTCCAGTGTAACCATGTAAGAATTTTAATTCCTGCGTGTATGTACATTTCAAACATTAGTAAAAATGCAAATATAATTAAACTACGAAAACTAAATCTGAAAGCAGAATGTATCTTTATTGTTAGTAAAGTATTCACCATTACCTTCTCTTGAAATGCCCTTTCCAACTGAATTTAATTTGGATCGTAGAAATATGGTTAGATTTCCATTATTGAGTGGAGAGGTTTAAAAGACCAGGTTGTAGAAATGATCTTTCAGAAACAATGGCCTGTGTGATTTTGTTAGTATTATGTTCAACTGCTAAATTATTAACGATCTTCCGTATAGGAAAATTTTCCAAATGGCTTTCAAATGGATTAATGAAAAACAGATAGAAGTATGATAGATTCAATAGAATATTTTTAATTGCATTATATTTTTGGTCATAAAGTGAAAATATACTCTCTTGTTGGCACTTCTCTTAAGAAATAAGAAGTAATTGATAAGGAATGAACATCAATTGAAATTGGAAGTTTAATAATTCGTGATGTTCACAACTATAATTTGAAACTTCATTTTTCCATTGAGGTAATGCATTAATTGAGTGTTCAAAGTTGAGTTTCTCAATATGCCAGCACAAAGTATCTCAAAATCTAGGATTAAAAGTAGAAAATAAATCTGAAGTTAAAAATAAATGATGAAATAATAACAAAATTGAATCATAGTTTACACTAGTGTTATAATTATTGTTACAACACAATTGGGACTGACTTAAAGCAATTTCCTCTTCACAAGAATTGGGCAGAATAATGCAATTAGAATGATTGTTGATACCCACTTGTGAATTAAAGAGAAGGCTATGACTCTGAATGGGAATGTGAGCTTGATCATCATATAAAGTATAGATCGGAATGGTTTCTCGAATGCTGAAATCGTGAATGTGATTAATTGCTTGAAAATGAGAATTATTTGAAACAATTTTTGAATCAAATTGTTCTTCATTTTCACATGTGATTAGACTTTGATTATGAGGATTCAATTGTAAAGAAGAAAAATCAATATCCTCAATGTCAAAGTAGCTATCATAAATGACCTCATGACATTCATTAGAATTCCATTCTATCTCACTTAATCAATCAAAACAAGAAGGAATATTGATCTTATGTTTTTAATGCTAGAAGAATGATCATTAATTAATTCTCTATCCTGGTAAAAACTAATTGGCAATTCATTTAGATCAGCCTCTCTGTTTTCCAAAATATCATTAACGTGAAAAGAAGATAATTTTTTATTAGGAAAACTATCAGGATAGAGGGAAAAATATGAATCTGAAACAATGTATTTGAAAATTTCTATATTTGAAAACTATTGTGCACTTTTTTCGTTGCAAATTTCAGATTTAAGATCATTTACTTGGCTACTTATGCTTTTTTGAAGAATTTTTCTTTATTGTCCTGAATTTGGCATTTGCACTTCGTCAAAGAATTCAAAAATTTTTATAGCAGATCACGTATTATTGGAAACTTTAATCACTCCTGGTACTTGTCGGATTATGCTCTGACTTTCTGATTTTAACTCATACCGATTTTCAGATTTTAAAGCGTTATATTCTTCATGAGTATTGCTAATATCTTCTTGTGGTTGATTAGTGAAATTTTCCAAGCTTTGTGATTGAGATTCATTGACATGTGAAGGTGCACCTTGATATTTATCAATACTAGAGTAAGTGTGTAGAAATTGAAGGAATTGATTATACAAAATAGAGGCCACTTCATCATCATTTGTTTGTACCTCCATATTGGAATTCTTACTTATGTCAAAGAAATTATAAGTATAATGATTAAAGCTTGAAATAATTTTACATGGATTATGAATGGAAGGAAGAGAGAAAATATGTTCAAACCAATCTAATAATTTATTTTTGAAGGTTTATCTTCAATTTTAAATTTTAAACAATTTAAACAAAATTTGATGGTAAAATCAATTAAAGACTCACCTTCAAACCTTCATAGATCTTTAAAATCGTCACATAACTGTTCGTAGATATATCCATCAAATTTACAAAGAAAGGTTGTAATAAATTGTTCCCAAGTGTGGATTGAGGAAACTAGAAGTGATTGACACCAGTTTCTAGCTTTTACCAAGAATGTAAGAGTAAAAATCCTGCATAAAATATCTTCATCAATTTCTTGAAAAATAGAATTTGAAAAATTTTGAATGAATTGAAAGACATGATTAAATGTAGAAGTATTCCTCTTACTGTTAGACTTTACCAGAGACAAGAGTCTTGCTATTTCTAGTGGAGTATTGGAAGATGCATGTTCAGAAATACAATTCCAAATTGGAAGTTTTAGAGGAGCCATTGTAATAAATAAAAAATGTTAGAATACAAAGACTCCAAAGGAAAACAAGTCTCAGGCCCTCCTAGCGCCAAAATTTTGAGACCTCGAAATTCGTTGCAACCACATGGGGGATGACCACCTGGTCCAGACCTTAAAGCAGTTCATTTTTCGTTTTGGAATAGTGGCTCTGACTGGTTTAACTAAGTCCAGTTACCTTCTCTCAATCTCAGATGGTTTAAAATATAACTTTTGTTTACCAATGGGAAAGATACATCAGATTATTTTTTTTGTCGACGTCTGGAAATAAAGTGATCTTTAGCTAATTTGGGCTTAGCCTAGCCACAATTAAAGTTTTGTCTATTCGGAAATAGGATTTTTTAAGGATGTAGAATTTAATCTATATGCAAAATTATTCTAAAAATGCAAGAAAAAGGAAATTTATCCTAATCCTATCTCAATTAGGAAGATATAGATCTAAGCCAACTAAGAGCAAGATATTTTAAACGATTGAGATTTAAAATATGTCGGCTTATAATGAATATCAAGCTAAAGAAGTAGTTCAATTAACTAATATTATGAATACCAAACATATCCTATCCAGAGACCTCTTAACTAAAATAATCAATCAACAGCACTCCAAAAGAAGTTCTCAAAATGATATTGATCATTTAATCAGTAACTTGAATAATTAAACAATAATATGCAGAAGAAGTTCACAACATATCACTATTCAATAAATCAGTTTTATAAGACACATTTTTCAGTAAATAGCTACTCAGAAATCAGAATTCAGGCCATAAGAATAGAGATAAATAATAACATAAAATTGAGGCAAATTGCTCATACCGACAAAAGTGCACGAATATGGAAGTAAATTGACACATTCCTGTTATCATAAAATGAAACCAGTATTTAAAATAATAGTATTGTAAATACCAATTTATTAAGTCAATTTCTCCAGCTCCGGTTTCTAACAGTCCTTTACAATACCCGAACTTATGCTTTCAAAATCAGAGTTACAATAGTGCAAACCCTGTTCATTATACATAACTTAGAATGTAAAAGAAAAACCTCAATAATATCCAGATCTCAGATTCCTCTCCTCTCACCTACAACTCTAAATTCTTGTTACAAAAGTGCTTTTAGAATTCCAGAATTGCAGAGGAGAGAAGTCATTATTACATTTTGCAATCTGTTATTTATAATATTTACAAAATGATTTCTTTATAGGAAAGTGTTTTTTATCAAAACTTAATTAAATAAATATTCAAAAAGGAAATCTAAGCTTTCTATTGACGCCTGTGATGATATAATTGGTCAAGGATATCATTGACGAATGGATCTGCACTCAGAAGAAGTTGTGGCAAATGAAAATGAAAAAATAAAACTCAGAAAATTAGTTTTGTTTAAAAATTTTGAGCTTGATCTTTTGCTAAATTTTTGACCCAATAAATGATCATATATATTAATAAAATCTCCTCAGAAATGTTCTCCTCAATTTTATCTATCCAACGATCTATCTTGGGTCTTATTTGGTCAATTAAAACTCTGTTTATGAGCTTCCAAAGATGATAAGTTAAAATTGCCAAAATTCTGGAATTTCTGTTGCTTGAGCTAAAAATTAGAAATTTTTAATTAAATTATAATCCTAAATTAGATTACAATATTCAATTAATTAATACTAATTCATTGCAATTATATTATTAATCTAATTTAGTTACAATCTAATTTTAAATTATGTTATAATTATCTATTAATTAATTATAATTACATTATTAATTTTAATTAATAAAAACTAATTGAAAATAAAACTAAACTAATTAAAAAAATGATTTATTGATTAATCAAAATATTAAAATATTATATTAATATTATAATTTAAATTATATTAAAATTATAATTAAAATATAATGTTAATTATAATATTATATAATATAATTTCTTTTAATTAATAATTCAAAAAATATATGATAATTCAAACCACGTGAGAGAGGAGTGAAGTGAGAGAGGTGATAAGGGAGGAGGAGAGGTGAGTATGACGTGACGGACTGTTAGGTAGTGGTACGGGAGTCATAAGGAGAAATGAAACTTTATATTAAAATTTTTTAACCCTTCACATGTTTTCCAAATTGTAATTTGTAATCACAAGTTTTTTGAGATTGATCTTTTGTTTGATTTAAAAACATTACGATATGTGATGTGCGATGTATCACACCGCATTTTCGGCATTTGAAATTTATCACAATTTTATTTTAAATATGCATGGTTAAAATTTTTGAGATGAGACATTTTGCGATCTAAAAATGTGAGGGTATGGCAAGGAAAATGAGTCGAAAGGTTAAGTGGTGCCCATGTGGATTAACCATCCTACAATTTAGACTACAACCACTTTGCAATTTTGGAGTTTTGGGTTTGGCAATTTGTTTTAAAATAACAAGTTGGAGTAAATTACCAATATCGTGAAATGTATTTTCCTCTATTGTTAAATTTAGCCGGGTCATTTTGTAGGACCGTTAGTGAAAAATGAAAAAATTAGTAAAAATTAACTAAAAGTTAATATTTACAATGAATGACTATTTTAACTATGAAAATTTAAATATTGGTACATTTATACATTTTTAACTCAAGCGAGAAAATTATCAAACTTTAAAGGAGTGCCATTTACAAACCATTTGACCAAATGAGGTAAAAAAAGTATCGTTGGAAAGCTTGTGAAAAATCGGATTCAATGAAAGAATCAAAATAGAAATCCAGCAAAAAATAAAAAAAATGGAAATAATTGCAAGATAATTAACCTAATCAACATACTAAAAGGTGTTTAGCCAAAAATTTGTAGAAAGGGTCCCCATTATTTGAAGTACATAAGTAAATAAATGAGGGGGTTGTGATTTACCTCAACAACTTGGAGATTGTGTTGTTGTACCTTGAGGTACATCGTCATTATTGGTGGTCTCTCTCGTGCCTATTAATGGTTTCCATCATTGACCGGTAATCAGGTGGTTCCTACCATGTTCGACACCAACACATTTATTCACATGGCTAGATTCATACATTGTGTTGATTGAGATCGTAGTGAAGACCCTATATCACATATGATTTTTGATCCAAGATGTGAGGATTTATTGAGTATTCAATATTGTATACCTGATCTTATTTATACGGATGGTTGCGTCCACAGTGCGGATCCATTTCTATGATATCTTTAGACAGATGGCTGCGACCATGTCGTGGGTTCATGTGTTATTTTATGCCTAGTGAAAAGTTATGTGATTAGGAATATTCATACTAGAGATGTCATATATTGTAATATGTTCGATTTGGCAGGTTTTCTGGAGGTAATTTGAGCTCTTTGCCCTGGTCCATAAATCATTTCAACCATCACTCCATGTTCTGCCTTCATGCTTTAGGGAGCATCTGCTACACAATAATTTGTCACCATGCTCATGTTCCATCCCTGATCTTGAAATTCCCCGACATATCCTATGCAATGTTTCCACTATGAAGAAATATGTTAAAATATCCCCTAAAGATCCAAAGAAAACTGCCTTGGAAGATTACTGAATAAACTTGGTCAAATTCCTAGTTTCCTGGGTCAGCACTTTTCTTGGTGTCATGCTTGTGCTGATGTCATATTCATAGTTTTTTCTTAGTGCTTCCAACACCCTTATTTCTTGGAAAACCGTGTTGATCCCTTTCTGGCAATGTTTCCACAAATGGAGGAGAAGCTTCGACCTCTAGAAGTTCTAAGGCGACGATTTGGTTGTTAAATGGTGGTGATAAGGTCGAGCTCTCTGATTTTAGATCTTTGATCTTATCCATGGGGGTTTATCCCTTAAAAAGTGGAGATTCCTCCTCCTTTCATGGGCTCCCAACCTCTTCTCCTTTCCTATAAATTCACATCCCTCATCCCAACAATTTTAGAGCTTAGTTGGTCATTGTCAGGCTAGTCTAAACTCTCGTTCCCTCACATCCTAAAATTGTGATCACACCAAAGTGTTTGGGAGAAGGACTTATTTAGCTTCGATGAAGGACTCAGATTTTCAGCAAAGGAGGCCTCCAACATCAAGGTCTGAGTTGTAAGCTCTCCTTTTTTGGATTTATCAATAATAACAGCTGATGTTTGCTTTCTATATTTTTCTAATTGTTTATGAAAGTATTCAGGTACTCCTTGATCTGCTAGATAGCTAATGTTTACGATTATTATGTATTATATTACATTTTTTTTCCCTCTTGATCATCTGCAAGTATTCGTGTGCCATCAGTAGCAGGGAGTGAGCCTAAAAGGATCTTGGATCAAGGTCATCATCGACAGATTCAAGCATATGTTGGGAAAAAGGTACTTCTATCTCTTTTCTCGTCGCATTGTAAATGTTAGCTAAGAGATATTTGCATTAAAAAGCATCACGTGTTGCTAGACCCACTCTAGGGCTAGAGAGATCACCTCTGTCCACAGAGGGGACTTTTCTTGACAACAGACATCAAAAAATGTAGTAGTTCTATATTATTTTAGCAGTAGTCCTCAATGTATGATCCTCGTCCCCGGATGCGGGTGATAGCACTGTTAATAGGGGCGATGGGACAGAGGTCGATAGGACGGGAGGCCACATGCCATCCCATACGAGACCTTCGAGCCCACCTGATCGCAGTAATTACCATCTGCCCACTCTTAATGATATACGTTATGGAGAAGCCTCTCGATAAGAATGCTGAGGATCGAGGCATTTTCGACTGTCTGGGTTAACAGGTCTGGTCATTCAATGCTGAAGGTTGTTGGTTGTAGGAACAGGGTGCTATATGAAATGGATCCGTTATCCCCTTCGCCGAGGAATTCGTTGTGCAATTCAGTGGAGGACAGCGCCAACAAGCGCACCACCACAGGGAAGCGCAGTCGCCATACCTGCTGCCTGGAGCCTGACGATAGTCTCCACATCTCCATTGCTGGTTCTTGCAAGTCTGCCTCATTGGTCCTGAGCATTCCTCCAGAGCCGAACCTTGTCAATTCGCCGTTGTTCCAGAGCTACAGCTCCATTTCTGCTGCAAACATGCCGGCTGAGGCAGAGGATGCGTTGCAGGAGGGGATCCTCACGCTCTGCCAGGAGGCGCTTGCCCTCCACATCCACTTCTCCTTCTGAAATCTCATTGCCCTCTGACAACCTACCTCGCCTCTTCCATGGCCGCCAGTTTCTCTCTGGACGCAGGCTCGACTCGCCCTCTGGGGATGCGTTGCCTGCTCAGTCCCATACAGATCTCTTTTCATTTGATTGCGCCCTTAATAGACCAAGAGTTTCGGTGGCCATCTCTGTTGTCTTCGTGGAGGAGCCCCTGCCTAAGAATACGCCGGATGAATCTGCTCCTGTCGATGGCGCCAACATGGAAGCAGTGCTGCTTGACTCGAGGGGACAGCCAAGCGAGTGAAGGGAGGTAATGCAGGAGGATTCGGCTCATGGTCAGCCACTTCAAACGGAAACTCCTTCAGAGGTCCTTCCCAATGCTGAACTCTCTCATGACCATGGTGCACCAGCATATTACGGTTGCAGGATCGAGGAGGTCGCTCTTGATGAGTAATTTGACCTTTTTTCTTGTTTCTCATGCTTTTGCTCTGCCCTCTCTGAGGGAGTGTCTTGTTGTTCTAATGTTTCCTTCAGCTATGGTCCTTTTTTTTCAGCGACCAGTCTTAGTTCTTACAGTGGTCCAGTTTTTTTATGGTCCAGTATAACTGCTATATAATGTATATGTTCTTAGTTCTCAGTCAAAGCTATCCAGGTCCGATCACCTGCGCGGGATTTTTTCAGTTGAAAGTTCTTCAGGCTGGTTTCCCTCTAGAAGGGCAGCCAAAAACTAGTCTCTCTCAGTTCGAATTGCCTCCACGAAGGCACTGTAATGGCCTTGGCCTGATGTACTATATTTCTTACTGTTAATAGATTACTCTAACTTAGAAAAAAAAAATGTATGATCCTCGTAAGAAATATTCAAACCCTGGGTAGCTCAATGCTTAGACCTTGACTCATCTTTGCATGGCATGGGTAATACATGACAGTAACAAAAAAACTTGACCTCATGACAATACAATGAAAATATTGTGGTGATACATGACTCATGAGGATACATGGTATACACACACACACACACAAATATATATATGGACTCTTGGAAAAATTTCGGCCATAACATAAGGACTTGGAAGCAATACAAAATACAAGGGATTTTTAGTAATCCTCCTCTAACAATACACAATTTCAACCAACAACTCTCTAACACACATACATACATCAACAACCCTTCCTTCATGTGAAAGTACTATCTAATGAATTACAATGAATGAGGGTTTTAATGTGAGTAAATACATTTGTACTTAACCATTCAAAGCATCAACATTCTCTCCATGGAGGACAAATTATCCTACATTAAATGAATATCATATAAGAAAAACGTAAGAATCATGTCAAACTCCCCTTGAGAATCTACCAACTCTTCATGATCCACAAGCATGATATTCAAGGTTTTGACAAATATACTTTTGAGATAATTTCACTCCACAACTACTACTTGTTGAAAAATATATTTATATCATACACGGATAGGAATTTGATTGTATTACATTTATGATTGCAACAATTATCAAAAATTAAAGGATGAAAAAATAAAAATGAGATGCAATCCTTCAAACCTTGTAAAAATCCTCCTGAACTCATGCACTCTCCTTCCATGCCTCCTGTTGATCTTTTGAACCTAGAAATAAATAGATGACTGATGTTATAATTTATTCTCTTTACTGCATGTATCTATGTTTGGTTTCTCTTGGAGCCATCTTCTATTGGGCATAGGTCAAATATCTACTCCCCCCCGAGTATATATTTTTTTGCAAGACAAAATGTCCTTCCTTGAATTCCTTTAAAGGTTCAGTAATACTAGATCTTTACAACTCATCTTTTCTCCTCCATACCTTCTTTTCCTTTAACAACTAGGTTGCCCCTTTTTCAAGCTTAATCTTGTCATATCTACAAGCTATTTTTTTGTGGCCAAGTTTTCCACACTTGAAACATTTGTTGTTCAATAATTTTTTATTTCTGGAAAAATATTTACATTTTATTTCTCGGCGTCCAAAACTATTGCAAGAAAAACAATACCAATAAAAAAATTGTTTGATACCTTGGGTTTTGATTCGTCTGAAACTAAGAGCTTGGCTACTTCTCTTCTCATTTGGACTGTTGTTTCTTGTTGTGATTTGGATATGTTTATCTTTGTTTCTGCTGATAAATATTTTTCTTCATTGACTTTCCTTGTTGTTGTTGCTTCCTAGGTCTTCGTTTGACTTTATTGTCAGTGGACTTATGATACTTTGCAACATGTTTTTCCACTTCCTTCTCTTTTTCCTTCATAGAGCATGATTCTTCTTCAAAATACAAGTTTATATTGATAAAAGGGTATATTTAAGTGATGAGAACCTCATACAATATTTCAATACTTTTCTCCAACTTTCAATATTAAGATATCTGATGGTTAGCCTTTTCTAATTCACATCTTAATGAGGCTAATTCAGATTCTAATTGTGCACAATTTGATTCATGATCTTGCAGTTGATTTATCAACATTTCATTTTCTTTGTTGACTTATTTGTGTTGCCTCTTTAGATCACTTATTAGTACATTATTACTCTCATGGTTTTTATCACTATATCCTTGGGATGAGTCTATATCTTCCACTTCTATGAATGTAAAATATTTTGATTTCTCCTTTTTCTCAAGAGTGTAGCAAGGTCCTTTGACAATTTATGAACCTTGGAATCCTTCTCCTCCATACATATTTTGCAGCTTGTCCAAAATATATCTTTTATTCTTGCAATGTCTCTCTTCAAGTACATCATGATCCAATAATCCCTTTAAAATAATCTTCTTGGTTTCCTCAATGAACTCATCCTACACACCATACTCTATTGAAATAAAAATGTTCGCATCAAGAGATATGAAGTGAACTTCTAATCCATTTGCTGCAAATATTCCCTACTTACCCATGATTTACCTTCCAGTGGTGAATATGCACTAGAAGGAACTAGGCTCTGATACCACTTATTAGAAACCAAGTAATTATTTTGAGGGGGTGGATGGGGTGGTGGGGGGGGAGGGGGGGGGAATCAGTAGTGATAGTAAAAATAAAACTTTAAGACTTTTTTGCCAAATAAATTAATAAAAGACTACATGGAATATCGTCATCATATATGATCAAGTAAACTATAATAAAAATTTAACTTAGGAACCATATCAAGCAAACATAAATGACTCAAAGATATCTGGTGGAAACCCCAAAGGGAAAAAACCACCCTGCAGCTGCTACTCTTCTACTTCTCTTTCTTATATTTATTAATTAATTTCTCTTACAGTATTTAGTTGGCTACTAACAAGAAGGATCCATTACCATTACAGCAATTTAGCTGTCCACCACCAACAAGGAACCTCTACCTCTTTGACAATTTAGATGACCACCACCAGTAAGGAGCCACTATCCCTGTCTCGGTAAGACACCACTCATTTAAGGCCGCAACCTCCTCAAACTCTCTATAGGAATTTACAGGGTAAGTTCCATAGATCAAGAACCAAAGGTCACTGCTCACAAATAGATCACAAATCAGTACACCAATATAATCACGTGGTTAAAACCCTCAAAGAGGGAAACAGTCCATGGCCTAAGCCAACGCGGTCACTTCAAGAAATTTATCAATATAAAAAGAAAAGTTACATATGTTTCTCTCATAAATGGTTACTGGACAAATGACCCTCCATGCTCTTTAAATAGATATCATGAACCAATCGAGTGTTAAGCCACGGATCAAGTGTCGTTAATACTGAGGTGAGAGATAACCATCGGATCACTACAAATCGTGACTATCGGATTATAAGTTACAAATGTACATGGTAAAGAAACACACTTTACCTAACTCTACACTAGACTAAATTATTCTTCACTATTTCCTATGTGTTGGAATATCCTAACATCCCCCCTTAAGAAGAACTTGGGATAGGATTGAAGGATTTACAAAGGTGACACAAAAGGAGCCTATTTCCTATGTGTCGAAATATCCTAACATCCCCCCTTAAGAACAAATTGTGATAGGATTGAAGGATTTACAAAAGTGACACAATAGGAGAAGGAAGGAGGCATTAGAGGCTATCCCCCCTTAATGAAAACTTTCCTGAACTCCAAGCATGGATCGAAGTTTGGTAAACTTCACTTCTGTGAGAGCCTTTGTAAAGATATCGGCTACCTGATCATTGGTTGGACAGTACTGCACTTCAAGAACACAACCATGAATGAGCTTTCTAATGAAGTGTATGTGGAGTTAAATGTTTTTCATACGCTGATGCTGAACTGGATATTTACATAGCTGAATGGCACTCTGATTATCACACCAAAGTTTAGTTGGATGCTGTTGATGGAGACCAAATTCAGACAGGATCTAACGAAGCCACATGGCTTCCTTGTTGGCTTCAACTGCACCACGATACTCTGCTTCTGCAGAAGAAAGAGAGATGGCACTTTGTTTCTTACAAGACCAAGAAATAGGTCCTAAACCAACAGTGAATACATATCCTGCAATATACTTTCGATCATCAGGGTCACCAACCCAATCAGAATCAGTGAAACCAATAAAAAATGGAGATGCTCCCGCACTATAATGAATCTCGAATTGAACTGTACCTCGAATATATCAAAGTGTTCTTTTAGTTTCTTTCCAGTGACTTTCATGAGTTTGGTGCATAAACCGAGCGATAATACCAATGACAAAGGAAAGGTTAGGATGGGTATGGGTTAGATACAAAATTTTACCAACAATTTGACGATATAAGGTAGCATCAAATTCAGGGGTAGTACAAGTGACTGAAATCGCGACTCCAGATTGAAAGGGAGAAGGGGCTGGCTTACAGTCTTCCATTTGAAAGTAGTGTAGAATATCACAAGCATACTTGGACTGAGAGAGGGTAATGCCTTCCTTGGATTGCAAGACTTGAAGACCAATGAAATAATGAAAGTGTCCTAAGTCTGTCATTTCAAACTTCTTTTTGAGGCTAGACTTCACATGGTTTATATGGTTTGGATCACTACCAGTAAGGATAATATCATCAACATAAATAACAAGGATGGTGAAGGACTTATCCACTTTCTTGGTGTAGACAGTGTTGTTAGAATGACACCTAGAAAATCCATTATCTAATAGAAATATATCCATTTTGGCATACCAAGCCCGAGGAGCTTGTTTGAGACCATAGAGAGACTTCCTAAGGTGACAAACAAGGCTGGAGTCTTTTTGGATAAATCCAGGGGGTCGTTCCATGTAGATTTCTTCATGCAAATCTCCATGTAAGAAGGCGGATTTAACATCCATCTGATGGACTTCCCATTTAAAGAAGGCAGCAAGGGAAAGAACAAGGCAGACAGAATTCATTTTGGAAACAGGGGAGAATATTTCAGTATATTCAATGCCTTCAACTTGTGAAAATCCTTTAGCAGCAAGACGAGCTTTATGTCTATCCACTTTTCCATCTGGTCCAAACTTGGTTTTGTAAACCCATCTGCATCTGACAAGTATTCTTCCTTTTAGAAGAGGAACAAGATCCCAAGTATCATTTGCAAATAAGGAATGATAATCTTCATTCATAGCTTCATCCCAATCTGGATGACCGGAGGCTTCTTCAAAGGTTTCTGGATCAATTTTTTCTGGAACTTGAGCCAATAAGGAAGAGGCTCTTTCAAACTGAGAACATGTACATCGTCGATCGGCAGGGTCAATTGCAAGAGAACCTGTTGCATCCCGAGTAGAGCAGACCCATCTTAGAAGCAGTGGAGTATAAGGAACAATTTCAAGAGCTGGAGGAGGATTTCCATCCTCGTTGTCATCATGTGAACTAGAAGGAATGCTATTAAAAATAGAAGAGAGAGAGAGAGAGGTGGCACATATGTCAAATCAGGCTCGCAGGCCAAAGGTGGCACACTTGTTGAACTAGGCTCGCAGGCCGATATATTTTCATCAAATTTTACATCTCTTCTAATGATAATATTTTTGGATTTTGGTTGAAGAAGTATATATCCTTTGACATCTTCAGAATATCCAAAAAAAATGCATTTTTCACTCTTAGGTTCTAAGGCTTTATGTTTCGCATCTGGAATATGGGCCCAAGCATCACTTCCAAAAACACGAAAGTGACTTACATCTGGTTTGATTGAGCTCCAAGCTTCTTCTAGAGTTATATTCTTTAAAACCTTAGTAGGAGTGCAACTTAATTTGTAATTTGCACAGCTGCCCAAAAATTGAGACCAAGTCCTTTAGATTGAAGCATACAATTAGCCATTTCTTTTAAGGTGTGATTCTTCCTTTCAGCTACACCATTTTGTTGTGGAGTATATGGAACATTATGTTGCAATTGAATGCCATGCTCAGTGTAGAAGTTGATAAATTTGTTGTTAACATATTCTCCGCCATTCTCTGATCTTAACTTAATAATTTGATGTTCAGATTGTTTCTCAACAAAGACCTTAAAGGCCAAGAACATGTTAAAAACTTCACTCTTGAGTTTTAAGAAGTATATCCAAGTGTGTCTGGAAAAATCATTAATGAAGGTTAAGAAGTACTTGCAACCAGAGAAAGAAACAATAGGAAGTGGACCACATAAATCACTGTGCACAAGTTGCAAAGGGGCTGAAGCGTGCCAAGAGGCACGTTTGTCAAAACTATCCCGATGATGTTTTCTGAGTACACAGCCGAAGCAAAAACCATCTCAGAAATATACCATAGGAAGACCCGTCACCATATTTTCCTTACATAGAGTGTGAAGAGAGCGATAGTTTAAGTGACCAAATCGCTCATGCCAAAGTTTGCTCACATCATCATTATGAGCAACAAAAACAGAGGGAAGAGAGGATGAACCAAATTTGTCAAACTTATACAACCTTGTGGAATCATCAGCAATGCTAGTAGCTAAAATATGTTTGGGATCTTTGAGGTCCTTGATTACAACATCATGAGGTGAGAATTCTACTATTTTCCCTTCACCTGAATGAGTTATCTGATAAACAGAGAAAAGGTTTCATGAAAAGGTAGGAACACATAGTACATCATTAAACTAACCATTATCGAGATGAATGGTTCCAGATCCTACAACAATAAGATATCTATCATCACCAACATAAATATGTTTGGTGTTACAATCATTTAAAGAAGAAAACATGGATTTATTTTTAGCCATGTGGTAAGAAGCTCCAAAATCAATGAGCCACTCATGAGAAGGAGAAGAAGAAGATACATTTAATCCATAACCAGATCTTGATGCTTGACAACCACAAGCAGAAAGTGCCATGCCTGAAGATGAAGGTGAAGAGTGCTCCAAATTGATGTTGTGCTTCTTCATTGATTCTTCTAAGATTTCCATCTTCTTAAAAAATTTGGACTCTATATGGCCATCCCAATTGCAAAAGTTGCAATGTCTATCTGTCTTCTTCCCTTTGTTTTGATTTGCCTTATTATTTTGGTGATTTAATTTTTCAGTTTGCAGCTGAAATTGCTTAGGTCCCTTGTTTGGTTTAGGACCATATTTTTTAGGATATGGCTTCTTGGGATTCTTTTGATATGGTTGTTTTTAGGCTTCTAAGGCTTTCTTAGAAGCGTTTTTAGCAATGATAATACCAAGGTGTAAAAGTTTTTTTTGTTCTCTTATCAAAGAATTGCAAAAGGCATCAAAAGAGGGATTCTTTTAGGTGGTTCTTGAAGAAATGATGGCTTCTCTAGTGGAATGGAAGGTGGAAACAAATACAGAGTATGCAAGGCCAAGCTTAGCAAGAATGCAATAGATGAGGCTACCATCGTCCTTTTTCATCTTACAACCTTCTAAAATAATTCTGAGGGCCTTGAATTTGGACAAAAAATCTTCAATGCAGGAGAAATTATTGGGGTCCAAAGTAAGCAATGTTGGCAATATGATGAAATATGTTGTACTTGATGGCAACCTATTTGATGATGTTGTAAACCTCTTGATGAGTTGTTGTTTTGATAAGCAACCTATTTTTTAAAGATGCAAAAATGATGATTCTACAAGTCAGCTCAGATGTGACAGAAAAAGGAATTCCAGTAAGTTCCAGAAAAATGATAAATATAAGATGTCACAATGTATACACAAGTTTGATGAAGGAAAACCGTGTATGGATGCAATGTATACACTTCGTTTATGAAGGAAACCCGCGTATACATTCAGAATAACTATATACGCAGTTTTTATGATGATAATTTGCGTATACACGCGGATTCGAATGCTCCAAGTCGCGTATGCCTTTTGCGCTCTAAATTTATGATACCAAGGGGAATTACCATGGTATTAGCCCACAATATTGAGTGATCTATTGTCTATTTGATTCCTTCTAAGAATACCATCAGCAGTTGTGTGGTTTTGACTCATGGTATTAGAAAAGGCTAAATTTGTATAAGGAGAAGAAAATCATAGTGCAAAGGGGTGCAGTAGTAAGGGTTGTTGATGAATATTTTTCTCTGAGGTATATCTGCATGGGATGAACTTTTTTTTATTGATAGATCTGAATATATGGTGCACCCATGGATACAATGATGGTTCAGGATCTCTAGATTCGAAATTACTATGCTCTTGTGTGATCCATTGAAGAAAAGATTAAATCTATGACCTGGAGCAAGTTTGTTGAAGACAAATGAAGAAATATGGGTAAGTTCTATGGATCTGGTTCATTATGCAAAGTTTACATTTACAGATCTATACGCTAGTTCGTCTCAGTAAAAGTGCATATATACGCGGGTTTGCTTCAAAAAAAGCACGTATGGAAGTTTAGGGTTTTCTGAAGCTTATTGCAAATGTTTTTCTGTGATTCCTGCTATTTGTCTGATTTCCGTCAATGAAGTCTTCTTGAAGATCTGGGTTGTTTGAATATTGTAGATGCTGGTAAGTTGATTATGTACAAATCTGATCAATGAGAGAATAAACATGGTTGATGGTGACTAACTAATGAATGGTTCTACATTTCTAAAGATATCTGACTAAAAGCCTCAGATTACATTCTAAAAAAAAAGTATTCACAGAGATATACGTAGGTTGGTATGAAGGAAAGCGCGTATATACGCAGGTTCAGTGAAGCAAAGTAGCGTATGCATTTTGAGTTGATGAATGGTCAGGGTTGAGTTTGTTTGCATATTTATTCTGAAGTCTGGGTTATTTTTGAGTTCTGGTTACAGTGGTCTCACTATTTTGATTGAAGTATTGGGTAAATTTTATGATTGTTGATGAAGAGTTGTGTTGATGTTGTTTGATCCAATATGAAAATTGATGAAACATGGTCTGCAGTGTTTCTGAGTGTTGAAGCCTTTAGTATGGAAGTAGAAGCTTCCTACCAGTAGAAGCTAGTATTATATTCACGGGGTTGAAGCTCCCTTCCAGTAGTGGCTGGTAAACAAGATTAGGGGGTTGTAGCTCCCTTCCAGAAGAAACTGGGAAAACGAGAGAAGGTTGCAGCCTTCTGCATGTAGATGCCTGCGTACTGATATGAGTCTGCATTAGTACAACATTGTAAACAGTTTTTCATATAATAAATATTGAAGACAGAGACGACAACAGCAGTGGTTTTCTCCCAAATTGGGTTCCCACCTTAAATACTGGTGTTCATGTGTGTTTCATTTGTGTGATAATTTATACTACTATTACTGCACATATTTACTGATTATCTAACAGATGCATGACTGATAAACTGAGTTAAAGACTGTTCCTGAAATTTTTTTGTAATCTGTAACATTATATCAATATACGCTAGTTTCTTTCCGTATTACACGCGAGTTGGTTTCACAGAAGCCGCTTATGGAATTCTATAAAAGAAAAAGTTAAAATGTATTTAGAAAGCTCTATATATTGATTCACCCCCCGCCCCTCTCAGTATTTTTCCAACAATTGGTATTAGAGTAGGTCCTTCTGAAGAAGCTTAATCGCTAGAAGGAAGATCAGCTAAGATGAGCAATCAAGATGGGACAACATCTATCAAGCCTCCTCTCTTCAACGGAAACAATTTAATTTTCTAGAAGGCAAGGACAAGATCCTATCTTCAGTCTCTTGGAGCAGATGTATGGGTCATAGTTGAAGGAGGTTATCAATATCCAGCATCAGTTCCAACAGATGTAGCAGAAAGAAATAAATATGAAACCAATGCAAAGGCGGTCAACGCATTATTAGGAAGTCTGACTGAATCAGAATTTTTCAAAGTCATGTAGTTGAATACAACAAATGAGATATGGGACAAAATCATTCTAAGCTATGAAGGTGATACCAAGGTAAAAAGTGCTAAACTTCAAACTCTCAGAATTCAATATGAAAATCTCAGAATGCATAATGAGGAAAGCATTGCCAGTTTCTTCTTACGTCTAGATGATATTGTAAATCGTATGAGAAATCTAGGTGAAACCATAACTGACACTACTCTGGTAGAAAAATTTTTAAGATCTCTAACTTCCAAATTTGAGTCAAAAGTCTCTGCCAGTGAAGAGAAGCAAGATCTACAAACTCTTAGTATTGTTCAACTATATGGTGTTTTGACTTCTTGTGAAATGAGAAAAGGAGGTCCATCTGAATTCAAAGAAGTTGTCTTTAGAGCTGCTGCAAAAGGAAAGGAAGCAGAAGAACAAGAAGGATCAGGGTATGTTTTAGAAGAATATGAGATAAATTTTGTAAAGAAGCTACAACTTGGCACTGGAAGATTCATAGGTAATCTTCCTTTTAAATGTTTTTCTTGTGGAAGAGTTGTTCATTATGCTGCTAAATGTCCCCATAAAGATATTCTTGACAAGGGAAAATAAGTGGCTAGAGGAAATAAGAAATGGTTTATCAATAGAAAAAGTTATTATACTCATGAAGATAGTGATGGTTTATCAAACAGTGAAGAAGGAGAATCTGATCAAGATATTAGACTTCTTATGGCTTTTGAAAAGGACTCTATTGATACCTTTATGGATGCATTAGAAGAAAATGACTTTCTTGAAGAAATAAATCATCTCAAAATATGTTTGGAAGAAAACAAAATCGCCATAGATACTCTAAAAAATCAGCTTATGGAAAAAGAGAAGCACAATGAGGAATTATAATGTGAAATAGTAAGTCTAAGAAAGGAAATTGAGAAAGTGAAAACTTTAAATCTTAGATTTGCTAAAGGATCTGAAACCTTAGATGAAATTATCAAGGTACAACGTTCTCCTCTTTTAAAGACAGTTCTTGGATATGTCAGAGAATCCTCTCAGTCTTCAGCACCAAACTATCTAAATGTAGCTATAGCCAGCCTACAACATTATGTCACTCAGCAAGGGAACAAAAAAAATTTACAGGTAACGCATGACCACCTTAATAAAAAGAACAATAATAGAAATATCTTTCAGAGAAATACCAATCAACAGGTAAACACAAATAGAAGGTTCCGTGATCGCAAAAATTTCTTCTTTAATGGACAATGTTTCTCATGTCATAATTCTTGTCATAAAGTTGTTCAATGTGTTGCATACAAAACCATCATGACCAGAGAAGCAAGAAAGCAAAGAAATGAGACCGGAATAAAGAATAATACGTTTAACAACTTTTCTCCTCTCCAAAATGAAATTGAATGTGCTTATTGAAATAAATTTGGTCATGAAGAATATGAATGTAGGAGCAAACTTCAGCCAAAAGATCATATACCTTCAAGTTCCAAGGTATGGAGAAAGAAGGACTTACAAGTTGAGAACTGTGGCATAGCTTTATTTGAAGAAGGAGAAGAAAATAAATGGTACATTGATAAAGGATGCTCAAAACACATGATATGTGACAAAAATAAACTTCTTACACACAATGCTCTAGAAAGAGAAAAGAATGTTACTTTTGGAAATGATACTCCTGTTGTCATTAAGGGAAAAGGTTCTATTTTTCTAAATGAAAAGGTGAAAGCTAACAATGTTATGTATGTGGATGGATTAAAACATAACTTGTTAAGTGTAAGTCAAATGTGTGATCAAGGAATTGAAGTTGTCTTTAGCTCAAAAGAATGTGTGGTATGTGAACTTGACATAGGAAAAAGAAAAATAAAAGGAACTAGAACACCAAGAAATTTGTATGTATTGAAAAGTTTTAAAGAACAATCTTACTTGGGTAAATCTTCAGAAAATTGGTTATGGCACAGAAGATTGGGGCATTTGAGCTTCTCTCAAATCAGCAAATCTAGCATACTCAAAGTTGTTCGTGATCTTCCCAACATGACTCTACCTGAAAGTACCATATGCAAATCTTGCCAATTCAGTAAGCAAACCAGAGTGCAATTCAAAGCCAAAGAAGGATCAGAAAGTAAGCCTCTTGAACTCATTCATACCGACCTATGTGGACCTATGAGGAAAAAGTCACCCCGTGGAGAACAATACTATATTCTGTTTATTGATGATTTCTCTAGAATGTGTTGGATTGGGTTGCTACAACACAAACATGAAGCATTTGAAAAATTTCAGATCTTCAAAGCCCTAGTTGAGAATGAATTAGATCTAAAAATCTAAAGACTTAGATCTGACCGAGGAGGTGAATATATATCAGATGAATTCTTTTATTAAGTGAATAACATGGCATAAAAAGACAGTTTTATGTAGATCGTACCCCACAACAAAATGGCATAGCATAAATAATGAATAGAACAGTTCAAAAAATGGCTCGAGCTATGCTTGATGATTATGGAACACCTGACACATTTTGGGGAGAAGCAGCACATACCACTGTAAATATTCTTAACAAGGCGCATGTTCATGTGAACAGTGATAAAACTCCATATGAGCTCTGGTATGGTAATCTTCCCACTGTAAAGCATTTTAGAGCTTTTGGAAGAAAATGTTTTATCAAGAACAATGATGAAAAACTTGGCAAGTTTTAACCTAGAGCAGATGAAGGAATATTTCTTGGTTACTCTTCTAGAATTAAATCATATAAATGCTACAATAAAAGACTTCGAAAGATTTCTGAATGCATTGATGTTGTAATTGATGAGTCTCTCTCAGCTCCAAAAGGGGAAATACCAACAACAAATGAAGATGATGGCGATGTATATCTTCCTACATAAAATAGCAATAATATAGAAGGTGAACCCAATGAAGCAACAGAAGAAGATCTATCTGAAAAGGCTCCATCCACGTATGTTCAAAAGAATCATCCAGAATCTCAGATTTTGGGAGAAAAGGGATCATGTGTCCAAACAAGAAGAACTCTTGTAGGATATCTTAGATATTTGGCATTTTTATCCACTATTGAACCACAGAATGTCAATCAAGCTAGCAAAGATGAATGTTGGATTCAAGCCATGAATGAAAAACTTGATCAGATTGAAAAGAATCATACTTGGGAATTGGTTCCAAAACCTCATGATAAAAATGTTATTGGAACAAAATGGATATTCAAAAACAAGTTAAATGAAAATGGAGATGTTATTAGAAGCAAAGCTAGACTTGTTTGTAAAGGGTATGCTCAACAAGAAGGTACAGACTTTGAAGAAACATTTTCTCTTGTAGCTCGACTTGAAGCCATAAGAATGTTTCTTTCCTTTTCAAGCTTTCAACAATTCAAAGTTTATCAAATGGATGCTAAATCTTCTTTTCTCAATGGTGATCTAGAAGAAGAAGTTTATATAGAACAACCAGAAGGATTCATTTTGGGAAATGATGAAAAACTTGTTTGTAAACTTAAAAAGGCATTATATGGTCTCAAACAAGCTCCAAGGGCATGGTACTATAGTGTTGACAAATATCTTCATCAACAAGGTTTTTCAAAGGGATCTGTTGATAGCAACTTATACACAAAAACTGAAAATGATAAACTATTGATTGTATTTGTATATGTTGATGACATCATTTTTGGGAGTAATGAAGAGTCCATGAGTTAGAAATTTGCTTCTGTTATGCAGCAAGAATTTGAAATGTCTTTACTTTGGAAACTAACATTTTTTCTTGGCTTACAAGTGCAACAAGCAACCGATGGCATATTTTTATCACGAGCAAAATATCTTAAGCAAATTTTGAAGAAGTATGGGATGGAAGACTGCAAACCTGTAAGTACACCAATGGTAACTAGGTGTAACCTCAGTTCTCATGATGATTCTCCCACAGTGAATCAACCAGAATACAGATCCATGATTGGAAGTCTGCTTTATCTATCCGGGACAAGACCAGACATTATGCATGCAGTTGGGATTGTTGGACGATTCCAAGCTAATCCAAAAGAGTCTCACCTTCATGTTGTAAGAAGAATATTCAAATATCTACAAGGGACTCAAGACTTCGGTCTATGGTATCCAAAGAATGTTGTTCTCACTCTTCGTGCTTACACAGATGCAGATTGGGCTGGAAATGTTGATGATCGAAAGAGCACTAGTGGTGGTGCATTCTATATGGGGCCCCGATTAGTATCTTGGTTCAGCAAGAAACAAAGTTCTATTTCCTTATCTACATCAGAAGAAGAATATGTGGTTGTCGCATCATGTTACACACAACTACTTTGGATGATGTATACTTTACAAGACATTCAAATCAAATTTTCACCTCCCATATCCATTCTGTGTGATAATACAAGTGCCATTAGTATCTCAAAGAATCCTGTTATGCATTCCAAGACCAAGCACATTCTTCTAAAGTATCACTTCCTACGTGAACAAGTGCTTGAAAAAAAGGTTAAATTGGAGTATGTTCCCTCCAAAGAACAAGTTACTGATATATTTACTAAACCTCTACCCTGGGAAGCATTCGAATATCTCAGACAGAATCTGGGAGTTGTCTTTACCTCTCTGATCAAATCTGCTTAATTTCAGAAGAATAAATTCAATACGCGGGTTCCATAAAGGAAAATCGCGTATATACGCGAGTTCCTGTGCTTAAAACCGTGTATAGGTTTTGCTGACAGAAATTCTCTGAGTCAGCATTTCAGAATAGCTTTGATACTGTTGGGTAATCTCTGTTGTTGTTCCAGTATTCATCTTTCTGTATCATTCTCTGATATTTTTCTCCTTGATGAAGATGCTTTGATGATTTGTTGTTGAAGGTGTTCAGGATGCACAAGCTAAGGGGGAGCACTTGTCTTATGGAAAAGGATGCATTCTGATTGGTTGTTGTGTTATGATCTCATGTTCGAGATTCTTTGGTTTTGGTTATAAAAAGTCATATCTGTAATTTTATGAAAAGGTCATGTTGAGACCTATGATGTAAAATTGTTATATTCAGTCATGTAAGGACTTATTCAAATTTGTAGACCCGCTTGGTTGGGTAATTAATTCAAATATGTAATTCCACTTGGTTGGATCATTGATGTATGTATGAGTCCTTGATGATAGGAAAGGTCATACTAGGTTGATTTATAGATTCATGTACTTCATTGAAAAATATGTCTGAAGATTCAGCATGAACTCGGGGGGAGCATGGTAATTTCAGTGCACATCAGATCTACATAGCTCTTCTTTCTACAAGGGAAACAAAACCTTGTTTTGGTATTGATCTGCCCTTTGCCCTTGATGTCAAAGGGGGAGAGCATCATGCTGCTTGAATAATGGTTATGATTAACATACATATCTGTTGTGGTGATCAAACACCATCATGGTTGCCATCAAGTCCAAAGGGGGAGATTGTTGGCAATATGATGCAATATGTTATCCTTGATGGCAACCTACTTGATGATGCTGTAAACCTCTTGATGAGTTGCTATTTTGATAAGAAAAATATTTGTTAAATATGTAAAAATGATGATTCTACAGGTCAGTTCAGATGTGACAGAAAAAGGAATTCCAGTAAGTGCTAGAAAAATGATAAATATAAGATGTCACAATGTATACGCAGGTTTGATGAAGGCAACCTGCGTATGGATGCAATGTATACGCTAATTTTATGAAGGCAACCCACGTATACATTCAGGATAACTATATACACATTTTTTATGATGAGAAGTCGCGTATACGCGCAGATTCGAATGCTCCAAGTCGCGTATGCCTTTTACGCTCTAAATTTATGATACCAAGGGGCATTACCATGGTATTAGCCCACAATATTGAGCGATCTATTGTCTATTTTATTATGTCTAATAATACCATCAGAATTTGTGTGGTTTTGACTCATGGTATTAGAAAAGGATAAATTTATATAAGAAGAAAATCATAGTGCAAAGGGGTGCAGCAGTAAGGGTTGTTAATGAATAATTTTCTCTGAGGTATATCTACATGGGATGAACTCTGTTTTAATTGATAGATGTGAATCTATGATGCACCCATGGATACAATGATGGTTTAGGATCTCTAGATCCGAAATGACTATGCTCTTGTGTGATCCGTTGAAGAAATGATTAAATCTATGACCTGGGGCAAGTTTGTTGAAGACAAATGAAGAAATCTAGGTAAGTTCTATGGATCTGGTTCATTCTGCAAAGTTTACATTTACAGATATATATGCTAGTTCGTCTCAGTAAAAGCATGTATATACGTGGGTTTGCTTCAAAAAAAAAGTGTATGAAATTTTAGGGTTTTCTGAAGCTTATTGCAGATATTTTTCTGTGATTCCTTCTATTTGTCTGTTGTCTGTAAACGAAGTCTTCTTGAAGATCTGGGTTGTTTGAATACTGTAGATGCTAGTAAGTTGATTATGTACAAATCTGATCAATGAGAGAATAAACATGGTTGATGGTGACTAACTGATGAATGGTTCTGCATTTCTAAATATATCTGACTAAAAGCCTCAGATTTGGATCTGAGACTCATTACATTCTGAAAAACAATATTCACATAGATATACACAGGTTGGTATGAAGGAAAGCGTGTATATACACGGGTTCAGTGAAGCAAAGTAGCGTATTCATTTTGAGTTGATGAATGTTCAGGGTTGAGTTTGTATCTGCATATTTATTCTGAAGTCTAGGTTATTTCTGATTTCTGGTTATAGTGGTCTCACTATTCTGATTGAAGTATTGGGTAAAGTTTATGATTATTGATGAAGAATTGTGTTGATGTTGTTTGATCTAGTATGAAAATTGATGAAACATGGTCTACATTGGTTCTGAGGGTTGAAGCCTTCAATATGGAAGTAGAAGCTTCCTGCCAGTAGAAGTTGGTATTCTGTTTAGGGGGTTGAAGGTCCCTTCCAATAGTGGCTGGTAAACGAGATTAGGGGGTTGTAGCTCCCTTCCAGAAGAAACTGGGAAAACGAGAGAAGGTTGCAGCCTTCTGCAGGTAGATTCCTGCGTACTGATATGAGTCTGCATCAGTACAATATTGTAAACAGTTTTTCATATAATAAATATTGAAGACAGAGACGACAGCAGTGGTGGTTTTCTCCTTAATTGGGTTTCCACCTTAAATACTAGTGTTCATGTGTGTTTCATTTGTGTGATAATTTATATTGTTGTTACTGCACATATTTACTGATTATCTAACAGATGCATTACTGATAAACTGAGTTAAATATTGTTCCTGAAATTTTTTTCTAATCTGTAACATTATATCAGTATACGCTATTTTCTTCCCGTATTTGCGTGTGTATACGCGAGTTGGTTTCACAAAAGCCGCGTATGGAATTATGTAAAAGAAAAAGTTAAAATATGTTCAGCAAGCTCTAAATACTGATTCACCACACCCCCCCCCCCCTCTCATTATTTTTCCAACAAGCAACTCATTTTCAAGCTGGTGGGCCCTGATTTGATTTTGAATTCCAAAAACAGTTTTTATCTTTTCTAGGGCTTCAAAAGGGGTGTCAATGTCAAGGATATGAAATCAAAGATCTTGAGCAATGGAAATTCCTATCAACCCTCGTGCTTGATCTTGTTTATATTCCCATTTAGCAGCTTTATCATCATCGGAAGGTTTATTTTCTTGGCCTATGGCTATTCTATAAATCCCTTTACTTCTAAGTATATCTACCATGTGAGGTAGCCATTGGAAATAATTGGTGCTGTTAAGAATAACCGGGCATCCACTTTCCATTTTTTGTTTTTAAAATTGAAGCTGAGAAAAGCTAAAACTAACTACTCCAATGGAAAGATCTCGAAAAATTAGGTTGTTTAAAAAAAAACGGCTCGAAAAATGGCTTCCGGATGAAGAATTTATGACTTTTGAAAAATCTGAGTTGTAGATGCCAAATAGTTATGGGAACGGGATGAAGTGCGGCTTTTAAAAAGAAAAATTCCAGCCCTTTGAACAAAAACTTTTTACAAGACCTCTATTCTCATAAACTAACCCCTCACCAAGTGAGATAGTAAAAGGATCACATTATTGTATGAAGGGAGGAAGGGTTTTTTTTTTTTTTTTTTTTTTACTCTTCGGTGTGCGTGCCTTTGCCTGCACAAAAACCAAGCAAAAAAAACGAAATGCAAAGCCTTGCGACAGAATGTTAGATTTTCGATTAGCCTTACCGGCAAATATCACTTTTTCACTATTTTTGATAAGAGAAGAGGGTATATATCCAGAAAATAAATAAAATCTTAATATCGAAAATAAAATAAAATAAAATAAAATAAAAACCGAAATAAGCAGAACTATTAACAAATATAACTGCAAAATAGATGCTTTATACCTCCAAATCTAAACTGTTATAACTTGGGCAACCAGAAACCTTTTCACATGAAACGAAAGGCGTTCCTCACTTGTAACAGATGCTCTGGATACAACCGACCAATTCTCCAAGCCCAAAAATGTTCAGAAATAGTAGATCTACAAAACGGCATTCACATGCAGTCAAACCGGCTTCGGATTTTGATCAACAACGGACGTGGCCCTCAAAATAGCTCTAATACCATGTAGGAATTTACAGGGCAAGTTCTCTAGATCAAGAACCAAAGGTCACCGCTCACAAACAGATCACAAATCAGTACACCAGTATAATCACGTCATTAAAACCCTCAAAGAGGGAAATAGTCCATGGCCTGAGCCAACATGGCCACTTCAGGAAATTTATTAATATAAAAAGAAAAGTTACATATGTTTCTCTCATAAATGGTTACCGAACAAATGACCCTCCATGCTCTTTAAATAGAGATCATGGACCAATCGGGTGCTAAGCCATGGACCAAGTGTCGTTAATACTGTGGTGAGAGATAATCGTCGAATCACTACAAATCATGACCGTCGAATTATAAGTTACAAATGTACATGGTAAATAAACACACTTTAATTAACTCTACAGTAGACTAATTTATTCTTAACTATTTCTTATGTGTCGGAATATCCTAACATCCCCCCTTAAGAACAACTTGGGATAGGATTGAAGGATTTACAAAGGTGACACAAAAGAAGCCTATTTCCTATGTGTCGAAATATCCTAACATCCCCCCTTAAGAACAAATTGGGATAGGATTGAAGGATTTACAAAAGTGACACAATAGGAGAAGGAAGGAGGCATTAGAGCCTATACTCTCTAGGGTCACATTTCAGAATGTTTCATACTAGACCCCCAAAAAAGCAACAATAACCTTTCTTCCTTAAGCACATCAACTCAATAAAATTCAAACTCTAGAATGCCAAATATAAAAACACTCTCTAACACCAATATTCCGCAAAAAAACAGATATGCATACAAACCCAACTCACCCAATATACCAACATAAATATACCTTTCTCACTCACACAATGGACAACTACATACATAAACCAAGAATTATATGGCAGATGAGGCAATACAAAGTATTTTTCACTTCTACAAACTATAGGAAGCCACTGCAACATAAATAATGTCATCATAGAAAAACGCTATAAGACTAATTACAACGTTTTTATATCAATACAAACAATAGTAATGCACATTATGCCTCCCTAGTCAACTATAGGTACCTCTGTCTAAACATATGTTTTTTTTATGACATCAAAGCTCAGTAACAAATATATTCTGCAAGTGTTCATGTTCTGGTCTCTACGCACTTGATCACTGAAAAATGTTTTGCTTAATATACCATATTCTTTGCCTATGCTTTAGGTAAATTTTATGTACTAACACTCCATTGCAATTCCATATTCACTTGCAATGATCTACACTCAAATTTTCTATGACTTATATGCACTTGATCTAGCCTCATATGAATTTTCTCTAACATCATACGTACTTTCTCACATGCCTCATACACATTTGATCCAGCCTCTTACGCACTTTCTCACATGCCTCATACACATTTGTTACAACCTCATACACACTCTTTTATTCCCATACACAATGCTTTGTGTCTCATATGAGAAACACATACCCAAATATTTGAACCAACAATCAAAGCTACTCTATCTTATCTGCGCATGCATACTCAATCCATCAAAACTAGTATTTATCCATAACTAGTTTATTTAATGATTTAGCTCATATTTAATGCAATGGACCATTTGATGGACTAGATCGCTCCAAAATGTAAACAACATTCCAACACATCAATGATTGAAAAAATCAATCATTTAAAATATTAACAACATAGTTAATCACTCCACTATACTTCATTAATACATTTAGGCCATACTTTTTGCTGGAGGTGTCATAACATTTTTGTATCATTTACATTTTATTTTTTGTAGAAAAAAGAAATTATAAAAATTATATATAGAAAAGAAAAAGAAAATAAAAAGGTGATAAAATAAAATGTGAATGAAAAAAAGGAATAAAATTTAAGAAAATAAAAAATATATAGAAAATTACCCCTATAGTGTGCTAGTCAAAATGCCACTTTCAAAAAATTAAAATAAATTTTGATTTCTTATTAAAACTATAGTTATGTGTTTTATCGCATGACACATTATTTTTTCATTTTTTGATTAAATATGGCGCTTGAATCTACAGTCAAGATCACTCCCTCCCAGATCAACGGCAGGAGGACAATTTCGGACCCCCCCCCCTGCACTATTAACAGTTAACAAAGGGGAAGGGGGGGAGGAGAAAATATTTTGCACCAAAACTGCCTGATCAAATGTGTCACCCTCACAGTTATTTTGGGGGGTCCTCTCCCAAAACCTTTTACTGCCAACAACCTCCCCCCCCCCCCCCCCCCAACCCCGAAAAACCACCTTTCCCTTCACATTCCACTGTCACTTCTACCCATATCCTCGACCCATTACCTTTGCCACTTGGTCATGACTCCACCCTCCATGTCACTGCCCCCCACATCATCACTCTTCACGTCATCCGACCATTTCCAAATCAAAAAGTCTCACCAAATGACTGTTCGTTGATTAATACCTCCTGCTCCCAAAAATGGTAACATTTCTATTATTTTCCCTCACCATTGCAGTTATAAATTTACCACATGAGTTTGTGATTGTTTCCTTCCAAATGCATTCATTCTTGCAGGTTATTATGAAAACGATCAACAAATTCTCAATAATTCAATCTAATTTCCCTCTCAGGTAACCTGTTTCTGTTATGTTTATCTTCAATTCAAAATTACAAAGAAGAAGAGTAAGCTAAAAATGAATGAATAAGACCCCATGATTCCCCTTGTACCATACCTTGATTAAGCTCCCCTAATTCACACTCAATTCAAATTTGTTGAGACTAATTATGAATTCGACCTCTACGAACTTCACAATTGGGCAAACCATAAGTATCTTGATCAAAGCAATGCATTGAGTATCTGGGAGTCTCTTATCCCCAAATTAATTTTCCCTCAAACCCACTATTTACCTCAATTTGTTACCTGGTGCCATCCTAGATATCTCCCTAAAAACAAATTAGTGATTGCTCCAAATAATGAAATTATATTTTCAATTTCTCCTGAAAGTATTTTCCAAGCCCTACAAATAGATACCCAAGCTTCCTTCCATCCTTTTTTCCGCTAAATCATTAATTAAAATGTATAATAAGCTTACATTTCCTCATATAACCCATATTTTTGAAACTTTTGTACCTGAAACCGTTGAATTCCCCAGAAATAATCCTCCATATCCTATTTCAATTTTCCTAGAAATGTCAAAGCAAGTGATCTTCGTGGTAGCTCTATTAATGGGATACTACATAGATTAGTGGATTGATGAATTAATCTTAGGATTCTTATCAGTATTCACAGTTGGACAAAAGCCTTCAATACATTTTAATTACAGTCAATTTTTGTCTGATGCTATGCATGAGAAATTCATAAAATTCAAAGTTGGAGGAGACTTTAAATATCAGTCAGTGTTAATATACTTGATGGTATATCATCAAGTAGTCAGGTTTAAGTTTCATTTACAAAAAATGGATAAGTTTTAGTTCCTTCATACTTCTTTTTGTTTCAGTGTCCAGTGATATTTTACCAAGAATATCTCCATAAATCAAGATATTCCTACACCTCTCAGAACAATATAAGGTGGGAGATTAGTATCTATACCAAAGTTATATAGAGATAAAAATTTATGGAAGTGAACTCCCTCCTTATATATTACCATTTTTTGTACTAGTTAGGATTTTTTATTTGGAATATGCTAGTAAAATGCTTAATATGGATGAAATACATTTTGTGTCTAACAAGAAGAAAGCACATTTCAAGCTAAAAGCACAAATAGTCCCTTACAACATAAACACCAGATCGGCTGCAAAGGATGTAGAAGAAATATTAAAACAAATGAAGTTCAAGCCTATTTTTACATGGTATTATGACCCCTTGGGATTAATATATAAGTTGAGAATTGAACATATAAGCACTCCATATTCCCATACACCAAGACTAGAGATATAATAATATGCCGAATGGGTAGAAGGAACATTGCAAGAATCAGAAGAGAAATTGGTGATTTAGCTTTATCTACATACTCTTATTCCTAAAGATAAAGAAAGTAAAAGGTCTAGGGAGATCATGTATCTCACAGAGTCAGAGAAACAAGATATAGACTTTGTAGTTTCAGAGAGAAGAAATAAAAATCCACAAACCTTCACTCAAGCTGGCAGCAAAGAAAATCCTCAGGAAATCAACACTAATGAATAATATTTAGAAGAAAGGGATGACCAGGAACATACTACCTTGGTTTTGAGAGGAAATCCTACTACCTCTCCCCCTAATCTAGGAGAGACCGGGGAATCTCCCATTTCATCTACTTCTCAAGGTCAACCACAAGCAAGAATTTTTGCAAGGTAGAAAGAGATTAAGCTGAAGAATGGAGGTCTTAAAACTTCGACATACTCAGAATTCTGGAAGAAAACTCCCACCACTCAACACATATTTCTATCTACTTTTGATTCAGAAAAATGGCAGTTTCAAATGCCCTTTTTGAGCCTAAAGTTGCAGCCCCCAAAAGAGTTGAAGAATACATGGCCTCCATATTCTATGTTGATACTAAACAAGTTCATGCAATCGACCAAATTTTTTTGCATTAACAGGTAGGTGAGCTAATTTATTCAACTCCAACTAGTTCTTCCATGGCTTCTTCAAAGATATAGGTTTCATTGAACAACATCAATTCACAGCTAAAGATTGAAAGAATGCCATTTATGGCTAAGGACACCAGAATCAAAATTTTAAAAGAATTGGTTATCAAACTAGGATATGATCTTAGCGATTTCAAGGCAACAGAGGAGGTACTCAAAATTAAAAATGCATATATTCAGGCTCTTAGGAAACAACTTAAACTTCCAGCTATAGAACACCTTCAAACTAAAGAACTTACTAGTTTGGAGATAGAAAAAATAAAATATGTTTACATTAGTGGTGGAACAAAATCCTCAAATACAGAAAATGGAGTGAGAAATGGAAACATTAATAAGGGAAAAAGAGAAATGGGAAATAGGTGGAGCATTGTTGAGATTCAACAAGATGATGATCCTAGTGAAAAATAAGCACCTACACTAGGTGGGGCCCGTAGGCTATTTTTAGGTGTATGTATATTTTAGAATGTTGAGCAAAATCTATTTATAGAATGAGTCTATTTATAGATGGTTGAGAAATTATATTTATAGATGAGTTTCTATTTTTATATGCATGGGCGAAGTCTATTTATAGATCGCATGTCTAAAAATAGAATGCATGTCGATTATTATTAGCCCTTAATAATAATTAGACAATAAATAATAATCTATTCTCTTGAAGCACTTGATTTCAATTAACTGATGTGGAAAACCAGTTGACTGAAGGAATTACGATTTCTAAGGTTGGTTGGTGGGACATGCAAGTGGAATTTGTTGTAACTAAGTGATACAAAGTTGTAACAGAGTTGGATTTGTAGTTATGTGAGTTGTAAAATAGTTTAACTCAGTTAAGTGAGTTAAACTTAGTTGTACTAGTTGTAACTAATGATACACTAGTGAGAGATCAGTGAATTAAATATTAAATTAATTCACATGAAGTGATCTCGCATGCAACTGAAGATTTACTACTATTAACTACATGCATGTCAGATCCAATGGAGACCCAATGGAGAGATAGGTGAAAGGGACGGTTTGACTATCTATTGTGACTATAATGGTGCATTCAATGCAACTACACTCACATTGGAGACTCCAATGAGGATTTCACAGTCAAGGCAAGGCAATATCGAATTCATTCATGGACCTTCTTCAGCAGGGATTGCGCAGTGGAGGCAGGCTCTCAAGAGGCAGTAAATTGGTGCTTGTGTGAGCCAATTTTGGTATGACAGTGTGAGACGATTGTATATTGTACTGAGAGCTCTTGGAGAGAGCTTTGTATGAGATTGTTTCATGATGAATGATATATATAATATATGATAGTGGGGTTTTTAGCTTTAAGCTTTCCCGGTAAAAACATCTGTGTTATGTGTGATTGATTTTTCTTCATGTTTTTGCAATTGGCGATTAAATTTCCGCAAAGATTTAAGTAGAAGGATTCTGTATTTAATAGTGGCATAAAATTGTTAGATCGAGAGAATCTAGCAATACGTAATTGTATTAAAATTTCTACATGGTATCGAAGCTGTGTTAATATTTTCTACATGGTATTGAAGCAAAGAAGATTGCAATATTGAAGCAGTAGTTGAGTTTTATTGGTGGAAACAATTCGAATTTGCTACAAGAATTTCTTGGTGCCATAGTTGAGGAAACATCGAAATGGCTTTCAATGGTTTGTGGTTGGAGTATGCACTCGAGGGCAGATCAACTACATTGCGTGGAAGGATAGGATGGAGGTAGTGCTTGAAGATAATGGCTTGAAGGAATTCATAGACAATGATGTTCCTAAGCCCACTTTGACGGATTCTGCATTACTTGACGCCTGGAAAAAGAAATTAGCAAACACGAGAAGGATTCTGTTGGAAGGTGTGGGACACAATATTGTCTCAAGACTTCATGGGAAATCCACTCCATTTTCAATGTGGAAGGCTTTGAAGGATCTTTTCCAAAGCAGCAACGACCATAAAAAATTAGTGCTGAAGGATAAACTCAGAAAAATCAAGATGAAGAAGTGTGACAGTATTCCAAAGTATCTCACAAATTTTGTCCAATGTCGGGATGACCCGGGGAGTGTGGGAATCGCGGTTGCTAATGATGATTTGGTGAGTTTGGCTCTCTTGGGACTTCCTAAGAGTTGGCACAGTTATCAAGACTCTATCAACGGATGAAAAAAACTACTAGATTGGGAACGACTGTGGTCGGATCTAGTGCAGGAGAAGTTCAAACGGAACATCAGGGATGGCTCTTCATCAAAGCATGATGATGAAGAGGATTTTGCTTTGGCTTCCAAATCAAGGAAAGGGAAGGGGAAGAAATTCCATTCAAAATCTGAGGCTAAATGCAAGAAGCTGGATTTTTCCAAGGTGAAGTGTTTTCACTGTCACGAACATGGGCATCTCGCCACTAACTTCCCACAAAAAAAGAAGAACAAGAAGGTTGTTGTATTTGCAGCTGGTGAGGCCCTTGCCTCACAATTTGAACTTGATTTCTCTTTGATTTCATGCTTGATTTCAAGAAAAATGGGATCGATGTGGTATCTTGATAGTGGTGCTTCCTTTCACATGACGGGAGATAAGGAGCTTTTCAGTGACTTGGAGGAGAAAGATCTCCAAATTCATATAGAGATGGGTGACAATGGAAGATATAGTGTGACCAGCATAGGTACCGTTACCTTTGAGAGGGAGTCAGGTAAAAAATTTATGTTTAAAGATGTTTTTCATGTTTCAGGTCTAAAGAATAACTTGGTCTCAGTCGCGATGTTGGAGGACAGAGGTTATGATGTTGTTTTCAGTGATGTAAAAGCTTTCCTGTGACATAAAGCAACGGGTCAAACCAAGAAGATAGGGATTTGAGTTAAGAATCTCTACAAGCTAGAGGTAGATGGTTGCACTACAATTGTGGGTGTTAGCGCTTGAATCTACCTTAGGCTGAAATAAGGTAAAACTCAAGGCAACATCAAACCAAGCTTAGCCTCGTAGCTAGCCCTACGAGGACAAGAGAGGGATCTCTCCGGGTCTATCTCGGCAAAAGATTTCCAATAGGGCCTGAGATGACCTAAATGCAAAACTGACAATGATTTTAGGCTAGTAAATAAATATGGAAAGAAGTAATTTAATGAATGGATGAATTTTCTGGGCTGTATGGGACCAAGGAACAACATGAGCAGAGAGATTTAATCAAAGGCACAGAGTATTTCATAAGGCGAGATAGGCATGAGGTTTTAGCAATCAAATTTAATTTAAATGGGGTGAAAAGACTGTTTAAGAATACTGAAAAGGGCATTAACCAATGAATCCTTTCCAGGCAGAAGGAAACATACAAAGTCTGAACACTTCCTCAAGGTAGAGCAAGAACTGAATTCTACCTTTCTTACTGTAAAAGCATTCAGCTGAAAACAATTATGAATGAACTGTGAACATAACAAAAACATATGAAACATAAAGAAGAAACGCATGCTAAACTCATACCGCAAGAATCTTACAAATTAGAGCTGCACCATTTCATTAAAATCTCTGCCAAACTGTACAATGCAAACGCTGGGTTTTTCCCTCCCCCCCTTTTCAGAACTCTCTCTACTATAATAAATAAACTCTGCTAGGGGAAAACAGATCGACCCAAAACAAGGGCGTTGATTCAACTGAACTTACAGAAATAGAAAAGAGCGACTCATCTATTCTAAAAATAGAACAGCGTTCCCCTATTCCACTTTTGAAAATCTCTGATGACCAATGAAAAAGGCGTAGTGTGGATCCCATTATATTGTGACTAAAAAAAAAGGATTCCGTTCCTATTTCCATGCATCTTATTTCTCTTCAACAGGTACAACCTTTCCAAATTTGTCCTTGGTGGTTTGACCACGGTTTAAGTATACGAAAAATATGCTCATCACAGACCAATCCCCGGTGATCTCCAGGAACACCTATCCTTTCCTCTGCCTCAAGTCCATCTGCCATAGCCGATTCCAAGGGCACAGTTCCATCACCTTCTACACAAGTCGAATGCAACACTTCCTCCATGTCAGATATAGGTATTTCCTTGTTTCCATAGCATGCACTATATGGTGTCTCATTGGAAGTCCCATAGATATTATAAAATTTCACAGAAGGAGGAATCTTTGCCAAGGACATGATTTTTCGAGTTTCATTGGCCCATTTCAAGATTTCACAATTAAATGGTAATGGTATTGTCACATCATCATAGATAACCTATAGAAACCACCAGTAATATGAAAAAGAGCATCCTTCATGACATCAACATATTTTTGTGGACCGTAGCACTCAAGTCCAACTGATGAATGGCCAAATTTGTCATTCTTTTTCCGCCATATTTCCAGAAGAGGAGGTGAAGAACACTGGAAATCACGGAAAAATTGTTTGATTTTGAAAAAAACGCAGAGTATTAATGAATTGGATGGCTCTATGCGCCGCGCTTGGTGAGTGCGCCGCGCCAGTGCAAAATTTCACTGTGAAAAAACACCCTACGCGTCGCGCTCAATGGGTGTGCCACGCTCTATGCCAACGCGCCGCGCTCTGTTTTCAACACAGTGAACTCTCACCCAAACGCAAATTTCGCCTTCCACGATTCGAAATCGACTTTCTCATTCAAGCTTGGATGCACAAGAACGTTTTAAAACAAATGAAAAGATCTTTAAAACCATCCTCCTTTGAAAGTACAACAGATTGAA
Organism: Pinus albicaulis; assembly: GCA_034641835.2. Lineage (NCBI taxonomy): Eukaryota > Viridiplantae > Streptophyta > Pinopsida > Pinales > Pinaceae > Pinus > Pinus albicaulis. The sequence goes on from CM076575.1 coordinate 1,559,055,325, forward strand.
TTAGAAATTAGTTTATGGCATGGCTGAATATTTTTGATAAAAGCTTTTATAATGTACGCTATTGTACATCTTCCTGCACTGGCTTCTGAGATATTGTTGATAATGCCATGGCGTTTGAAGAATTCCCGAAATCCATAGGGACTTTGATCGTAATTGAATTGAAGAATTTTAACAGAATATCTTGTGACTAGAGCATCAAAGACCTTGCCTTGTCGTTCAACCTGCATTGGGCTGTGAAATATCTCAATAAAAGGATAGTCCTTCCTTTGACGAGCTATACAAAAACATGGATACTTGGAGCATTTGACACGCATAAATCTTATGTGTAGATAGAATTCAGCTGCAGATGACTCCAGAATTTATCAAGGTGACGTGTGTAAGGACATATTAATGTGAAGGCTACTACAACAGGATAACCTTCATGAAGAAGTTGCACAAACTGACGTTCAGACTGGAATTCAATAACTCGAGAGGATCCAATATCCCTTGGATAACCTGTGTAGTATCTGAGATTTTGGCACTTTGACATTGAAACTCTGTTTTGCCTTTGACTTGTTGAAGTGAATAATGAATCTTGTCTATCTGTTGCAGAGTTGCTGAAGATAATAAGGTGACCAAGGCCTGCATTTGAAATTCTTCATGACGGAACAATACATCTTATTACAAAAAATGAATTCGACAATTTCTTATTCAAAACAGAGTTTTGAACAAGAAATGTCCTCGAATATGTCTGATGATGAAATTTTTGAACTGAGAGCTTATTGAAAATCATCCTCATGGCCTGCGGGCATTTATTGAACATTTCTGAAAACCAAACCCTAGACTGAGAAACTAAAATGACTCTTTTTGACCAAAATAGAATTAATGATTGCAAATGGCGAGAAATGAACTTTGGTGAATTTGACTCTGACGAAGGACTGACAGGACCGAGTCTAACATCGGCTCCAATGGGGATGGTAGCTCCAGCTCCGTGGAGGTGCCAAGAACAGCAGATATTTGGAAGAGCAAACAGTGCCTTCATCCATTGGGCAATAGAGTCCATTATTTCAAGAAATCGACACGACTAATTTATTGACTGGAAACTGACTCACAAATGACTCATGACTGACTAAAACAAGTATTTACAAATATTTTGAAAAAGACAGCAGTCCATCAAGATTTGAAAGCATGATGACAACCACCTACATACTGATGAAATATGTACAATTATTTATAGTGGGCCTTCCAATGTAACCAATCCAGCAGATGGCTACATACCAAATTTCTGCTCTTACTTTCCTCGAGCAGGCGGAACGATGAACCTGTAGGCAACTCAAAATAACCACTGAAACCAAAGCTTATGATAATGAACTAGGCGATATTGATCTTTTCTAATGCTTGCAGAAGAGTGCTGAAGGGGTCTCGAAAATCCTGAAGCATTGGCTTATCTGGAGATCCAACTGCAAAAATACAAGTACTCCCTTCATTCTGATCTGAAAGAACAATTGATTTCCAAGGGATAGGAATGCACAAAGAAGTATGTGCCTCTGCCATCTGAGTGTCAGCTGTAGGTTCCTTGATCATGAGAAATTCTGGCATATTGTCTCTCTCAAGCTCATGTTCCTCAACCTCATGGTCCAGGTCATTGTTAAACATAAAACAATCCTCAAGATTATCAAACATGACAGCCTTATCATCTTCGTGAAAGGAAATATTATCTATTTTTTGATCTATAAAAATGATTACAAGACAGTCATCATTTTCAAAAGAGGAAGAAGTTTCACCGACACTTGCTTGACCATTTGCGCACTGCAAATCTTCTTTAACTTGATATGTAACATGACCTTTCAATAGCTGATCTATCTCATCTTCAGACAGAGGGGATAATGCTTTTTGTTTTATTTTTCTCAAACAGTAATTGTCTTCATATGACATGGCAATCAAATTATCATTTATCACTAAATTATTGGAAGAAGATTTTTCACTTACTTGAACAAAGATCTCATCTTGTTTTTCATGAACTGACTGAATTACCTCCTCATGCAGGCTGTGTTCTAATGAACTGAGAACATTTGGATCTGTAACTCTGTTTTCTTCATGCCAGATGATCTCAACAGCAGAGTTCTCCTTTATGGGATTCAGCAGGTATTCTCGGTCATCACAATCTGAATCTGGATCTGAAATAGCTGACTGGACTCCAGCACATTCTGAGATTGAAACTTGATTTCCCTGCATGCTGTCTTCTTCTGTGGGTAGATCTGAAGTGAAATTTTCTCTTTCATCATTTTCAGCCATATGGCAATCTTCAACCTGCTGATATTCATAAGTATCCTCTGAGATTTCTGCATACTGCTGAAATGGGTTTTCATACAATGCTTCCATGATTTCTTCGTCCATCAATTCATTATCTCCATAACCATTCTCAAGATATTCAATGAAATTGTGAACATGGCTACAACAGTTCTGAACTAAATTCAAATATGGATATGATTCTTTATATTTTTCAAAGAACACGGTATGAAAATCCCTTAAACAGTAAATAGAAGCAGCTGGCAAACTTTCATACCAAGATCGGGCTTCGTCTTCCAGAGTAGCCATAAACATTTTCATCAAACAGTCTTCAGGAAAATCGATATTTAATTTATGAACATGAATGTGAAACTTCACCAGATGAAGAGCAGCGTCATTACCTTCCACATTTCTGAACATAGGCAAATTCTAAAGCCAATCCACCTTGGGCATTTTATTCGGAAAACCTGGAATGTGATCTCGGCTCATGGGAGCGTATCTTCTTGCAATCCGGTCCATCTTGAAAATCTTGAAGCTACAGATCTCTCTGCAGTGAAGTCACCATGAAGGATTGACTTCTGGATCTTTCAGTGAATGAAGTTTCCAGGTGAATGATTTCAGCCTTGCGGTGTTTGATCGTTGTTCACCATCAACCATCAGATCTGACCTTGATACATGTACTGGGGCAAGACAATCTACAAATCAAGTGTCACGTTCACAAGCAAACCATCTCCCCAGTATGGTCGCCACTATGTTAGCACTCGAATCTACCTTAGGCTGAAATAAGGTAAAACTCAAGGCAACATCAAACCAAGCTTAGCCTCGTAGCTAGCCCTACGAGGATAGGAGAGGGCTCTCTCCGGGTCTATCTCAGCAAAAGATGTCCAATAGGGCCTGAGATGACCTAAATGCAAAACTGACAATGATTTTAGGCTAGTAAATAAATATGGAAAGAAGTAATTTAATGAATGGATGAATTTTCTGGGTTGTATGGGACCAAGGAACAGCATGAGCAGAGAGATTTAATCAAAGGCACAGAGTATTTCATAAGGCGAGATAGGCATGAGGTTTTAGCAATCAAATTTAATTTAAATGGGGTGAAAAGACTGTTTAAGAATACTGAAAAGGGCATTAACCAATGAATCATTTCCAGGCAGAAGAAAACATACAAAGTCTGAACACTTCCTCAAGGCAGAGCAAGAACTAAATTCTACCTTTCTTACTGTAAAAGCATTCAGCTGAAAACGATTATGAATGAACTATGAACATAACAAAAACATATGAAACATAAAGAAGAAACGCATGCTAAACTCATACCGCAAGAATCTTACAAATCAGAGCTGCACCATTTCATTAAAATCTCTGCCAAACTGTACAATGAAAACGCTGGGTTTTTCCCTCCCCCCCTTTTCAGAACTCTCTCTACTATAATAAATAAACTCTGCTAGGGGAAAACGGATCGACCCAAAACAAGGGCACTGATTCAAATGAACTTACAGAAATAGAAAAGAGCGACTCATCTATTCTAAAAATAGAACAGCGTTCCCCTATTCCACTTTTGAAAATCTCTGATGACCAATGAAAAAGGCGTAGTGTGGATCCCATTATATTGTGACTAAAAAAAAAGGCTTACGTTCCTATTTCTCTGCATCTTATTTCTCATCAACAGGTACAACCTTTCCAAATTTGTCCTTGGTGGTTTGACCATGGTTTAAGTATACGAAAGATATGCTCATCACAGACCAATCCCCGGTGATCTCCAGGCACACCTATCCTTTCCTCTGCCTCAAGTCCATCTGCCATAGCCGATTCCAAGGGCGCAGTTCCATCACCTTCTACACAAGTCGAATGCAACACTTCCTCCATGTTAGATATAGGTATTTCCTTGTTTCCATAGCATGCACTATATGGTGTCTCATTGGAAGTCCCATAGATATTATAAAATTTCACAGAAGGAGGAATCTTTGCCAAGGACATGATTTTTCGAGTTTCATTGGCCCATTTCAAGATTTCACAATTAAATGGTAACGGTATTGTCACATCATCATAGATAACATGTAGAAACCACCAGTAATATGAACAAGAGCATCCTTCATGACATCAACATAGTTGTTTGGACCGTAGCACTCAAGTCCAACTGATGAATGGCCAAAGTTGTCATTCTTTTTCCGCCATATTTCCAGAAGAGGAGGTGAAGACCACTGGAAATCACGGAAAAATTGTTTGATTTTGAAAAAATACGCAGAGTATTAATGAATTGGATGGCTCTATGTGCCACGCGCACTCCCAGTGCACCGCGCCTGGTGAGTGCGCCGCGCTAGTGCAAAATTGCACTGTGAAAAAACGCCCTACGCGTCGCGCTCAATGGGTGTGCTGCGCTCTATGCCAATGCACCGCGCTCTGTTTTCAACACAGTGAACTCTCACCCAAACGCAAATTTCGCCTTCCACGATTCGAAATCGACTTTCTCATTCAAGCTTGGATGCACAATAACGTTTTAAAACAAATGAAAATATCTTTAAAACCATCCTCCTTTGAAAGTACAACAGATTGAATTAGAAATTAGTTTATGGCATGGCTGAATATTTTTGATAAAAGCTTTTACAATGTACGCTATTGTACATCTTCTTGCACTGGCTTCTGAGATATTGTTGATAATGCCATGGCGTTTGAAGAATTCCCGAAATCCATAGGGACTTTGATTGTAATTGAACGGAAGAATTTTAACAGAATATCTTGTGACTGGAGCATCAAATACCTTGCCTTGTCGTTCAGCCTGCATTGGGCTGTGAAATATCTCAATAAAAGGATAGTCCTTCCTTTGACGAGCTATACAAAAACATGGATACTTGGAGCATTTGACACGCATAAATCTTATGTGTAGATAGAATTCAGCTGCAGATGAATCCAGAATTTATCAAGGTGACGTGTGTAAGGACATCTTAATGTGAAGGCTACTACAACAGGATAACCTTCATGAAGAAGTTGCACAAACTGACGTTCAGACTGGAATTCAATAACTCGAGAGGATCCAGTATCCCTTGGATAACCTGTGTAGTATCTGAGATTTTGGCACTTTGACATTGAAACTCTATTTTGCCTTTGACTTGTTGAAGTGAATAATGAATCTTGTCTATGTGTTGCAAGGTTGCTGAAGATAATAAGGTGACCAGGGCCTGCATTTGAAATTCTTCATGATGGAACAATACATCTTATTACAAAAAATGAATTCGACAATTTCTTATTCAAAATAGAGTTTTGAACAAGAAATGTCCTCGAATATGTCTGATGATGAAATTTTTGAACTGAGAGCTTATTGAAAATCATCCTCATGGCCTGCGGGCATTTATTGAACATTTCTGAAAACCAAACCCTAGACTGAGAAACGAAAATGACTCTTTTTGACCAAAATAGTATTAATGACTGAAAATGGTGAGAAATGAACTTTGGTGAATTTGACTCTGATGAAGGACTGACAGGACCGAGTCGAATAGTGGGAAAAGCAGAAGAAGTGGTGAGACAGTCTGAGGGCAAATTATGGCACAGGCGATTAGGCCATCTTCGCCATGGCGCACTGAATATTTTGCAACAGATTTTTACTGGACTTCCCAAGGGTACACTTGCGCAGTTAGATCAGTGCAAGGGATGTATTATGGGTAAGTTTGTGAAGACCACCTCTCATGAAAAGGAGAACCACGCTTCGGTGATCCTGGAGAGAGTTCACACAGACGTGTGTGGACCATTATCGGTTGCTTCAACAACAAAACACAGGTATTATGTTATTTTTGTTGAATACTATTCTCATAGATGTTGGATCTCCTTCATGCAGAAGAAGGATCAAACATTCTCAAAGTTATGTGAGTTTAAATCATTGGTGGAGAAAGAGTCGGGGAAGCAAGTGAAGGCTCTGCCGAGCGATAATGGTGGTGAACATATCTCGAAAAAATTCAAATACTTTTGTAGCAAAGAAGGAATTCGAAGATAACTCATAGCACCTCATAACCCACAACAGAATGGGGTCACGGAGAGGAAGAACAGAACGATCATGGGTGCTGCAAAAGCTATGCTGCATGATCAGGGCCTACCAATGCACTTGTGGGTGGAAGCATGCAACACTACGTTTTATGTGAAAAACCGTTGTCCTCATAGAGTACTTGGCATGAGTACACCTGAAGAAGATTTTACTGGTAAGAAACTGGATGTTTCTCAATTTAAGATTTTTGGCTCATCTGTTTATGTGCATGTGACCAAGAACGCCAACAAGAAGATGGAGTCGACTACTAAAGTTGGGATATTTGTGGGGTACATAGAAACACCCCATAATTATCGTGTGTATTTTCCAAATTATCGAATGACTATGGTGCAACAAGATATAAAATTCAATGAGGAGAAAGCCATGAAGTTATCGCTTGAGAGGGAGCTAGACTTGCATGCAGAGGAGGAACTTTTGGTTCCGAAATATGAGCCTCTAGATGTGGATCAGCCACAAGAGGAGGATCATGGAGTGGAGGAGTCCACTCACACAGAGCCAAACATTAGAACATGCAGAAGGCGTACCACATAAGCTAAGAGGCTAAAGCTTGATGCGCCACAGAATGTAGGAGTCCCTACTTCACAGCGAAGACAGAGACAGTCTCTTGACCGTTTCACTGGATACATGGATCTCATGAGCAAATGTATTGTGACAGAGCCATCTCCCATTCATCAAGCAATGCAGGAGCCCACATGGGTAGATGCAATGGTGGAGGTGTATGACTCCATTGTCATAAACAATGCTTGGGAAATTATACCAAGGCTAGTTGATAAATCAGTGGTAGGTTCAAGATGGATCTACAAGGTAAAGCAAGTTGCTGATGGGAGTGTTGAGAAGTATAAGGCAATATTTGTGGCCCGGGGCTTCTCACAAATTGAGGGGATTGATTATGAAGAAACCTTTGGACCCGTCATGCAGTATTCTTCCATAAGGACCATATTTTCTCTCTCAGCGCAGATTGGTTAGCACATTCATCATATGGATGTGAAGACTGCATTCTTTATTGGAATCATTGAGGAAGAAGTGTACATTGAGCAGCCTAAAGGATTTGAGATCTTCAACAACGAGTCACATGTGTGTAGACTCAAAAGAGCATTGTATGGGCCGAAGCAAGCACCCCGTGCTTGGTACACTCGGATCAACAACTATTTCACTGGACTTGGCTTCACCGAGAGTGAGGTGGATGCAAACCTATACCAGATTGTGGTGGAGGGTAAGCTTTTAATCATTTTTCTTTATGTTGATGATTTAAAACTGACTAGTGATGAGCAGCTGATACACTCATGCAAGGAGGACCTTGCAAAGGAGTTTGAGATGAAGGATATAGTCCTCCTTCACTATTTCCTTGTATTAAAAATATGGTTGCGAGATGGTGAATTGTTTGTGTCTCAAGGTAAGTATGCAAGGGAGATACTCGGTAAGTTTCACATGGATGGTTGCAAAGCCATGGATACTCCTCTTCCAGGAAATTGGAGGAAAGAGGATGCTACATCAGCAGAGGTAGTGGATGCTACTATCTATTGACATTTGGTGGGTTCATGTAATGTTCCTTTTTCAGAAACATTGTCAATCGACAAGTAAATCTATTCCAGAGATAGACTGAAGGGGCATTTACTGGATTTGTCACCTCCATAAAGAAGGATGAGCTCCAGAGGCTACCTAGCCCACTATTAGACTTTGTCTATAGAGTGTTGTCAAGGGACAATATCCCCAAGAGGGAAATACCACAATATTGAGAATCTTGCAAAATAACCCAAAAATGCAGCTACAACAATATAAAGACTTAAACTGGAAATAGCAGTGAATAAAAATTATGCCAAAATTTATGAAAACCCTTGAGCCATTTTATTATAAAATAACAGCAGAAAAATGATACAATGATGATCAAAATAATAAGGCAAGAAACCTTCCATGAATACACATGCCATAATACAAAATGCTGCTCCATAGCAGGATACCCATGAATAGGGACTGCGCAGTCACATGAGGGAGACTACTACACTGAGTGAAAAAAATCATAGGATCTACATATATATGGCTCATACATCATTTGGAGAGCTGATCTCACCTCCCAATCACTACCTCAAGACAATCCCAGAAGGATTGGATGAAATATGCAAAACTGCAAAATGTCGGAGTTGCTGGGTAGCAGTAGCAACTCAATACATGGAATGGAATGGAGAAGGTTGAATGGATGAAGCTGATGAATAACCCTTCTCCTTTGGAAATCTGAAGTGCAAGGCTGATCCCTACACCAAAGATCTCACCCTCTGAAATGTCTACAACACCCTCACTGCAAATGTGCTCCAACTAGAATGCAGTCTATGAGAGGGTCTGCGCTGTAACTGATGAAAGTGGTTGGCCTCCTGCCAATGATAGTGGAATAAGCTCGGGAACCATCCTCACCAACCTCCCAGAAGTAGAGAACCTTCCTCCTCTAAAATATCAGCTCAAAATGGTGTTGTAGGAAACCTCCCAGCAACATCCCACAACACTGCACAATAATCTGCTACAGACACTGTGTTGATGAAGTAGGCTGATGCTATGGCCTGAATGCCAGAATATGGAGGATGAGTGAAATCCTTCATGAGCTCCTCATGAAGGAGAGGAAATCCTAACCAGGACTCCCTCGTGCCCTAAGGCACTGCAGGTCTGTTGAACAGCAAGAGGCAGCAATTTGTCTGAATAAACAAATAATCAAATGATCCAAGATAATATCAATGGGCTGCCTTGCCCCTCTTTTAAAAAAAACGAAGTCTCCTCCTTCCTTCCTCTAGAATTTTCCTCCCCCATGGAATATTCCTCCACTAAAACTGCATTGTCCCACTTAGTGCTTTCCAACTCATGCCAACGCAGTTTGACTTGGTCAATTAGGCCTTGTCCATTTGCATTTTAACCTCTTTCACACATGAGGGTGTGAAATCCATCTCCATGATGATCCCCTTTCACATTGTGAGGGATTTTATTCCTGTTTATTACATGAATGGGTCACTTTACCCACTTTTATTCAAAAAAATGAAAATATGCAACTATAATGTTCCATTTTAGCTTGAGGCTAAAATAGGGAACATTACAGTCCTCCCCTCCCACATGTTTCTTATCCCCGAGCAACTGCATAGAGAGAAAAAAATTTCTCCCCCTTCTTCTCTTGTGGCATCCTCATCCATGGTCCCACCACTGCTCAAATATGTTGCAATCAATCTGCCCTCCAATGCTCTCTCCCAAGTATGCAACCTAAAAATGATGCTCCTCATGGAAATATAGAAGGTGTAGTGGAATCCTTCCAGCTAGACTGTGGCATCCTTAAGGTAGGAGTGATGATATGCATGGGACAATTCTGCTCCCAATGATGATCCTCTCATCCATGCTATCATCCAAATGAAAATCTCAACCCCCGGTTTCTGCAATGTGTTGGGGCTGAATGGAGAGTGTGCTTGTGCTTCTCAAGATGGTCCTCTCTCCATTTGAAGTGTTCATGGGGCTGCCTCTATCCTTGGGCTAAAAAATTATGGCCTCCAAGAATGGCCCAAGCTACCCCATCAAGAAAATCATCCATGAAATGCCTCTACAAATTCTCCAAGTGGTCCCTACCACAAGAAGGTACAAGTAGAAATGTGGCAATCATGGTTTGCCCATGGTATCTCTTGCAAGATAAAACATATACAATGGGGAGAATCATGCTCCCAATGGGCTATATATACAATACTCTCCAAATAATTCTCCTCATAAATGTACAACATCAGAAATATGTAAGGAGAAATATGCAATAGAAACAAGTTGTCATAGGACAACCGAAGAGTGGTTCATAGTTCCACTCAGGGAATCCGAGCAGCGCCTCCTTGGCCTGCCTCAAAATCAAAAGTAACAAGTGTTGTACTAGCCACTTGTTTGCTGCCACAACATCTCCTCATAAGATGAAACACGAGAATACAAATTGGTGCCAATAGTGCACACCATGAAGCATGTGGCTTCCCCCGCAACCATCACAAAATTAGCCAAAATCAAGGCTACAAGTAGCTACAAGTACATCCTCATGAAAAATGAAAGAAGGAACAAGCCTCCTTGATACATCATGCTCCTCAATCAATGAAAATAAGTACAATACAAAATATGATATTATACCTCCTCCATCATGCACTAGAGCTCTTGAGCTGCAATGGCTCATCTGAATGTTCTCCCTCTCCTCCAATGAGTAAGGGAATGGTTGTGCCAGCCTCTCCAAAATCAACCGGGCTATGCATATATCCATATTCTGCTGTACATCATACTGAATTCCCTCCCAAGTGAACTCCTCTAGCAAAGCAAAGTATGCATCCAAATGCATAGCTAGGAAGTCCTCATGTGCGGCATGCAATAGTTTCTCCTTGACACTAGAAACTCTAGTCAGGAAGAGTCTTCCATGATGATAGATTATCATATCATCCACTAAGTATCTTCCATCTCCATCAAGGCCATCCAAGAATCATGCATGCATCAAGATCCTGGGGAATACTCAACCAAAGCTAAGTCCTCCAGCATGGACCAATCCTCCACATAGACAGCACTGGTGTTCTGCAATATGGTACTCCATCATGCTGCTGCCTGCTACCTTGACATCCCCTCATGCCAAAATCATTCTAGAAGTTGCTGCCATGCCATCATGCAGCTACTCATGCTCAAATAGAAATTATTCTCTCTGAAAATGAGCCTCCCATGAGAGACTATCACCTCCAAAAAATCTCCCGATCCAAGGCAATGTAAGCATGAGTGGCCTCCAGCTACTCCAATGCATGAAAGATTCCTTCCTTAAAGGAAGTATCATCTCTCTCACTAAATATATGGAGCATTCATTCTACATCATGAAGATGCAATCCTCCATATCTACAGCAACTATATCAGCGTAGTATAAATGATGATAGTGGGGATGCTGAAAATGAGAGAGTGTCTCCCTCCTCCTTGAGTCTATCCCAAACTCTCTGCGTTGTGTTGAACTCTTCCAAGGTTTCCACCCTCCTGAAATCACGGTGTGAGGCCCCCAAATATGGAGCATCCAACCTCCTCTTCTAATCTAATGGTCTCCTTGGTGCAATGTCTCCATGTAGTGAGACACCATCATCAAGAGATGACAGAATGTATGAATGGAGAAACCCTCCATGCTTCCACTGCGAAATCCAATCATCATCTTAGGTGCATTAACCTCATGAAATAGACAGGGTGTGTGCTCCTCATCACATGATGTTGATCATCCTCCGTATCTCCTCCTTCTATCTCCATAGCTCTGCACCCTACTATCAATGGCACAGATGTATCATGAGTTGTGCCTGGATCTCTATATGGGAAATCCTGGGGAATTTCTTGCAAAGACACAAGAATCCCTCTATGTGGAACAAGAGCTCCTCTTTCCTCTACATGAGGCACTGGATCAACTCTAGCTATACCAGCGCAGTTGCCCTCCTCCTCATCAACATGTAGGAACAACTTCTCCAAAACTTGATCTCCTTTTGAAAAAGAGACCTCCATGCTCTCTTGTGCAAGAATATGAGATGGTTACCTTGCCTCCAACAAGGTGTGATGCAATATGTCAGCCTTCTCAACAATGTTCTGAAGTGGATTTGAGTTTATGTTTCCTCCCTTTACATGCAAAGTTTTGGTTTGTTTCTCCGCATGTGTTTCAGAATTTCTCCCACCAAGTCATTGCTTCAATAAATCTGAAATAGGAAGAAGTATTTGTATCCTTTTAAAGAACATGACTCAAATATCCACCATGCATAGTTCTTACCTCTATAGTGCAATGCTACAAATCTGATATCATCTTCTTTGGATACTTTTTGCTGCTGCAACATGGTCTTCAGCTCCTCTACCCATGCTTTGGCTGAACATGTAGGCGAACCCCCAAAAGTAGATAGAAAAAATATATCTTACTGCTGGCTCCCCTTCACCTTAGACTTGCAAAAATCCATGAAAATTGGGTGATCTCTGAGTGCCAGAGTTTAAGCCTCATACTCTCTCAAAAAATCTCCAAGAGTTTTCCTCTCGATCACCTCTCCTCCTTTCCCATATTTTCCATGACAAAGCTGCACATGTGACTGTGCTGTGCATCAAGGGATGTGACTGCATGCTCACATTCCCCATCATAAACCCTAGATTTTATTTCTGTTTCAAACCCTTGTGGAGATTCTTCAAATCTCTCCCTTCTCTTTTTCTTGTGGCTCCCATGAAAGCCCTAGGTAGATTTAGGGAGAAGCTTGGCAAGCTCGTCTCCTTTTTTCTTCTTCTTCTCCATAAAGTGGAGTCTTCCTCTTCTTCTTAGATGGCATCTTGGTGAAGATCCACAGGCTGAGCCAAGATTATGCTCTGATACCACTGTAATTTTTCTTTTCCAAAAACATTGTCAATCGACAAGTAAATCTATTCCAGAGATAGAATGAAGGGGCATTTACTAGATTTGTCACCTCCATAAAGAAGGATGAACTCCAGAGCCTAACTGGCCCACTATCAAACTCTGTCTATAGAGTGTTGTCAAGGGACAATATCCCCAAGAGGGAAATACCACAAGATTGGGAATCTTGCAAGATAACCCAAAAATGCAGCTACAGCAATATAAAGACATAAACTAGAAATAGAAATGAATAAACATTATGCCAAAATGTATGAAAACCCTTGAGCCATTTTATTATAAAATAACAGCAGCAAAATGATACAATGATGATCAAAAGAATAAGACAAGAAGCCTTCCATGAATACACATGCCATAATACAAAACGCTGCTCCATAGCAGGATACCCATGAATAGGGACTGCACAGTCGCATGAGGGAAACTGCTACCTTGAGCACAAAACATCATAGGATCTTCATATATATGGCTCATACATCATTGGGAGAGTTTATCTCACCTCCCAATTACTACCTAAAGACAATCCCGGAAGGATTGGCTGAAATATGCAAAACTGAAAAATGCCGAAGTTGCTGGGTAGCAGCAGCAACTCAATACATGGAATGGAATGGAGAAGGTTGAATGGCTGAAGCTAATGAAGAACCCTTCTCCTTTGGAAATCTGAAGTGCAAGGCTGATCCCTACACCAAAAATCTCACCCTCTGAAATGTCTGCAACACCCTCACTGCAAATGTGCTCCAACTAGAACGCAGTCTATGAGAGGGCCTGCGCTGTAACTGATGGAAGTGGTTCGCCTCCTGCCAATGATAGTGGAATAATCTCAGGAAACATCTGAACTAACCTCCTAGAAGTAGATAACCTCCCTCCTCTGAAAGATCAGCTCAAAATGGTGTTGCGGGAAACCTCCCAGCAACATCCCGCAACACTGCACAATAATCTGCTACAGACACTGCGCTGATGAAGTAGGCTGATGTTATGGCCTGAATTCCAGAATGTGGAGGATGAGTGCAATCCTTCATGAGCTCCTCATGAAGGAGAGGAAATCTTAAATAGGACTCCCTCATGCCCTAAGGCACTGCAGCTCTGCTGAACAGCAAGAGCCAGCAATTTGTCTGAATATACAAATAATCAAATGATCCAAGATAATCTCAATGGGTTGTCTCGCCCCTCTTTTAAACACAACAAAGTCTCATCCTTCCTTCCTCTAGAAGTTTCCTCCCCCGTGAAATATTCCTCCACTAAGACTGTTTTGTCCCACTTAGTGCTTTCCAACTCATGCCAACACAGTTTGACTTGGTCAATTAGGCCTTGTCCATTTGCATTTTAACCTCTTTCACACATGAGGGTGTGAAATCCAGCTCCATGATGATCCCCTTTCACATTGTGAGGGATTTTATTCCTATTTATTACATGAATGGGTCAATTTACCCACTTTTATTCAACAAAATGAAAATATGCAACTATAATGTTCCATTTTAGCTTGAGGCTAAAATTGGGAACATTACAGTTCACTCATGTATTTAGTCAATACAATACTCAATATATGCTATGCGGTGAACCAGCTTAGTGAAACAATGGTTAAGCCTACCAAGCTCTTTTGGAAGGTGGGAAATCATGTCCTGAGATATCTCAGGGGCACATCTGAGTATGGCCTATGGTACAGACAAATGGATGAGGTGAAGTTTCATGGCTTCACAGATGTAGATTGAACGAGCATCCCAAATGATAGAAAGAGCACATTAGGAGGGGTTTTCAGTATCTTATCTACAGTTTTTTCTTAGTACAGCAGGAAACAGAGATCCATGCCACTCAGTTCAGCGGAAGCAGAATACATGGCAGCAAGCCAAGCTGCATGTGAGGCTATCTGGATGAGGAAGATCCTGGTTGGTTTGTTTGGTTCTCATTTAGATCCTACAGTGATTCGTTGTGATAATCAAAGTTGCATTAAACTCTCGATTAATCCTTTATTTCATGATAGATCTAAGCATATATATATCTAGTATCATCATATCAGAGATTGTGTGCAGCAGAAGATCATGTTACTTCAGTACATTCCTATAGAAGATCAAGATGTAAATATTCTGCAAAGGTGCTCACCAGGAGAAAAAAAATACCATAGAGGCAGGATCGAGGTGAAGGATAATCCCTTTCTTGTTGAGAGGGAGTGTTGAGATTCAACAAGATGATGATCCTAGTGAAAAATAAGCACCTACACTAGGTGGGGCCCGTAGGATATTTTCAGGTGTATGTCTATTTTTAGAATGTTGAGAAAAATCTATTTATAGTGGGATTCTATTTATAGATGGTTGAGAAAATTCTATTTATAGATGAGTTTATATTTTTAGATGCATGGGGGAAGTCTATTTATAGATCGCATGTCCAAAAATAGAATGCATGTCGATTATTCTTAGCCCTTAATAATAATTAGACAATAAATAATAATCTATTCTCTTTAAACACTTGATTTTAGTTAACTGATGTGGCAAACTAGTTGACTGAAGGAATTACGAGTTCTAAGTTTGGTTGGTGGGACATGCAAGAGGACTTCGTTGTAACTGAGTGATACAAATTTGTAACAAAGTTGGATGTGTAGTTATGTGAGTTGTAAAATAGTTTAACTCAGTTAAGTGAGTTAAAATCAATTGTGCCAGTTGTAACTAATGATACACTAGTGAGAGATAAGTGAATTAAATATTAAATTAATTCACATGGAGTGATCTCACATTCAACTGAAGATTTACTACTGTTAACTACATCCATGTCAGATCCAGTGGAGACCCGGTGGAGAGATAGATGAAAGGGACAGTTTGACTATTTGTTATGACTATAGTGGTGCATTCAATGCAACTACACACACATTGGAGATGCCAATGAGGATTGCGCAGTCAAGGCAAGGCAAGATCAAATTCATTCAGGGATCTTCTTCAACAGGGATTGCACAGTGGAGGCAGGCTGTCAGGAGGCAGTAAATTGGTGCATATGTGGGCCAATTTTTTTATGACAGTGTGAGATGATTGTATAATGTACTGAGAGCTCTTGGAGTAGAGCTTTGTATGAGATTTTTTCATGATCCATGACATACATAATATATGATAATGGCATTTTTAAGTTTATGATTTCCTAGTAAAAACATATGTGTTATGTGTGATTGATTTTTCTTCATGTGTTTGCAATTGGAGATTAAATTTCCGCAAAGATTTAAGTAGAAGGATTATGTATCTAAAGCGACATAAAATTGTTAGATCAGGAGAATATGGAAATACATAATTGTATTAAAATTTCTACAACCATTAGCAGCAGGAACTTCAGCCCATCATACAACAAAAGTATCAAAGTCTGATTCTTTAGAAAAACTAACACAAGCCTTGGAAAAATTGTCATTGGCAAACAAGGAAGTCGAAAAATTGTTAGCAACCCTCACCAAAATGGAGGAAAACAAGATAAAGTCAGACAGTGCATATTTGGTAGAGTTACAAAAGAACTTCAAACTTTCTAAGCAGATTCAAAAGTATGAATATAAGTCCATAACCATTCAATTGTTGGCAGAGGAAAAACTCACCATTTGGCATAATATCAATGCCAATTTTACATACTTATAGCCTTCTACTCAAATCATTTTTTAGCATGATTAATTCGTGCAAAGATTCAAAACAACAGTAGAGCACACTAAAGCAGATATTGAGCACAAGCAACAAGAAGCACATAATATCATTAGAATGCTAAATTATAAAAGTAAAGAAGAACTTGAATATCTAAACATCCAGGAAAGAACTGAAACAGTAATGGATGTCAAAAGAGTTTTGACTGAGAAGAATTTAATGGTGCTTTTGGTGAAAACAACAAAGAGCTATAATTACAGGTTAAAAGATTCAACAAAAAAATTTCTTTGTTACAGGAGAAAGGACTTCCCACTCTTAAAAAATCTAATGGAAAATTGATTCCATTAGAGAACTGCCAAGAGAAAGTGTGCAACATAGTTGCAGATGCATCAAGGTTTTCCAAGGAAAAAGGAATCATCAGTGGAGAAGCGTTTCTAGAAGGCTTGCAATTTTATTTGAATATTTAGCATTAAATTCATCATTTTTTGTGAATAATATAGATTTTCAAACCTACACTTAGGTAGATGAAAGGTTTATAAACATGGTGAATTTTTCTATCGCAAGTGAAACAAGGTGGAACAAATTACTGGAGTTGATAGAATAAAATAAAACAGAAGGCCTATCATTTTGGCACAAAAACGGAAGACAACAGCTGGAAAAGAGGCACGGTTAGAAATAGATTTCCTCCAAATTTTCAACAGACATGTGAATTTATCCAAGACTTGTATTTAGATTGTTGTTTCATAAAATTGTGTAATTTTGTTAGAACATCATTTGGTAATGAATTCTCTTTTGGAATCTGAGATCATTTAAGAAGAAAATTTATACGTATGTTGTAATAAGACTTGATAAGGGTTGAAAACTTGTGATAAAATACTAAGCATAATTGTAATTCTCTGAGGTTTTTATGATATTAATAGAAGGATTCTAGACTCATCTTGAAACAACTTGTGTTCCTGTGAGTACTTCTTTTTTTTTTTTTAAATCATTTTGTTTATCTTTACATATATTTGATATTAATGAGAAATTTGGGTAAGATAAGATTGAATATCAATCTATTGGAAATCCTTTGTGAAGTTATCATCAATTACAAAGATTAGTTAATTGAAACTGTTAATTTTAATTAATTCCTCTACATATTTAAATTGTCACTTCTCCTTAAGTTTCAAGTATATTTTTTTTCGGTTGTAAAAGGATTTTACGCACATCAACTCTATATGGTTAGTTAAAAATTTAGTTTAAATATTTAATCAATCATATATTTTCTTAAGTTAAACCTTACATATCATTTCAAAGCTAAAATTTTGTTAAAGGTGAAGAGTAAGCCCTTTCAATATATCATAAATAATTAAAAGTATGCATCTCTTTAACGATTTAACGCATTCTTCATCCAAAAATACAAATCAAAACAAAACATTTTAGATGCTCTGGCACAATTCCTTAACCTAGAATTGTCTACAGAGGTAGAACATCAGCTTGGCATTGTTGTCGAGGAATGAAAAATTGGAATTATATTTTCCCTGGGACAATGATTAGGCTTTCCTTTTAAAGTTGAATAAAAGGTTAGTGGGTGTTGAGGCCTCGAAAATTGTTGCATCAACATCGAGGAAAACCACCCGATCGAGAACTCGAAAATCAAGCTCATTTACTGAAAGGCCCAACTTAGATGACAGATTAAGTATATATATATATATATATATATATATATATATATATATATATATATATATATATATATATATATGTTGAGATTAAACAAGATGATGAGCTTAGTAAAAAGTAAGCACCTTCACTAAGTGGGGCCTGCAGGCTATTTTTAGGTGTATGTCTATTTTTAGACATGGTGAGCATATTCTATAAGTTGCAGGATGCTATTTGTATATGGTTGGTCAAATGTGGAAAATATATTAAATTCTATTTTTAGAATAGTGGGTGAAGTCTATTTATAGATCGTCAATCTAAAAATAGATGCATATCAATTATTATTAGCTCTTAATAATAATCCGACAATAAACATCAACTTATTCTCTTGGAGCACTTTATTTCAGTGAACAGATTTGGAAAATCAGTGGGCTGAAGGAATTATGAAATTCCTAGGGTTTATGGTGACTCATGCATGGATGACTCAGTTAGAACTGAAGTGGCAAAGTTATGACAGAGTTGGAAGAGTAGTTTATGGAGTTGTTATTTAGTTTAACTCAGTTGAGCTATTTGTATCTTGTCTAACTGAAAGATACACTAGTGAGATTTAAGTGAATTAATTAGTTAATTAATTCACAACTAATAACTCACTAACAACTGAATAGAAACAACAGTTAACTAAAGTGCATGTCAGTTCCAGTGGAGACCCATTGGAGAGATAGGTGAAAGGGTGAGATGGACTATCTGGTGTGACTATAGTGATGCATTAAATGCATATGACACACATTGGAGTTGCCAATGAGGATTGCGCATTCAAGGCAAGGCCAATTCGAATTCATTTAGAGGTCTTCTTCAGCAGGGATTGTGCAGTGGAGGCAAGTTGTCAAGAGGCAAGAAATTGGTGCATGGAGATGAAAATTTCTGCATGGCAGTGCGTAATGATTGTTGATTGTACTGAGAGCTTCATGTACTAAGATTTGTCTGAGATTATTACATGATTCCATTGATATACATAATATATGATAGTTGGGGTTTTTAACTTTAAGCTTTCCCGTTAAACAACTGTGTTATGTGCGATTGAATTTATTCATGTGTTTGCAATTGAGTTTTAAATTTCCGCATGTTTAACAGTGGAAGGATTATATATTTAGAAAGAAGATAAATATTTTTAGATCAGGAGAATCCAATAATACATCAGTATTAATTTATTTCTACATGGTATCAGAGTAGTATTGATTACTGGAGATTAAAATTGTCAATAATTGTTGAGTTTTGTGCTGGTGGACAATTCGAATTCGCTGAAGAAATTTCTTGGTACGACAGTTGAGTATTCATTGAAATGTCTTTCAATGGGTTGCGATTGGAGTATGCCCTTGAGGGTAGCTCAAATTACATAGCCTGGAAGGACAGGATGGAGGTGGTGCTTGAAGACAATGGCCTAAAGGAGTTCATTGATAGCGATGTTCCTAAGCCTGCTTCTAGCGATGCTGTAGGACTTGACGCATGGAAAAATAAGGTAGAAAAGACAAGAAGAATTATGTTGGAAGGTGTGAAGGACCATATTGCGTCAAGAATTCATAGGAAAGCCACTCCATTTGCAATGTGGAAGGCTTTGACAGATATTTTCCAAAGCAGCAGCGACCAGAGGAAGTTGGCGCTGAAAGATAAGATCAGAAAAATAAAAATGGAGAACGGTGACAGTATTCCAAAATATCTCACGAAGTTTGTACACTGCAGGGATGAACTTGGAAGTGTGGGGATTATATTTTATGATGATAACTTGGTGAGCTTGGCTCTCCTTGGGCTTCCAAAGAGTTGGCATAGCTATGAATACTTTGTCAATGGATGGGAGAAACTGTCGGGTTGGGAGCGACTTTGGTTGGATCTTGTGTAGGAGGAGATAAGGCGAAGTACTAGGGATGGTTCTTCATCGAAGAATGATGATGAAGAGAATTGTGCTTTGGCTGCCAAAGCAAGGAAAGTGAAGGGGAAGAAATCCCATCCAAAATCTGAGGCTAAAGGCAAGAAGCTAGATTTGTCCAAAGTGAAGTGTTTTCACTGTCACGAACATGGGCATCTCGCCACAGTTAACTGCCCACCAAAAAATAAGAACAAGAAGGTTGTTGGAGCTGCAGCTGGAGAGGCCTTAGACTCATAATTTGAATTTTATTTCTCTTTGATCTCATACTTGGTTTCAATATCAATGGGATCAGTGTAGTATCTTGATAGTGGTGTGTCTTTCCATATCGAGGGAGACAAAGAGTTGTTTAGTGACTTGGAGGAGAAGGATCTCCAAATGCATATAGAGATGGGCGATGATGGTAGATACAGTGCAACAGGAATTGGAACCATTACCTTTGATAGTGAGTCAGGTAAATCATTTTTGTTGAAAGATTTTATGCATGTTCTAAGTCTGAAGAAGAACTTGGTCTCGGTCGCAATGTTTGAAGACAGAGGTTATGACATTGTTTTTAGCGAGGGAAAGGCTTTCCTACGACATAAAAAAAGGTTCAAACCAAGAGGATGGGGATTCGAGTTAAGAATCTCTACAAGCAGGAGGTAGATGGCTACGCTATAATGATGGGAAAAGTAGAAGAAGTGGTGAGCCGAGATGAGGGTGAATTATGGCACAGGAGATTGGGCCATCTTCACCATGGCACCTTGAAGATTTTTCAAAAAAATTCTACTATAATTCCTGAGGATATTCTTGCACAGTCAGATCAGTGCAAGGGATGTACTATGGGTAATTTTTTGAAGACCACCTTTCATGAGAAGGAGAACCGTGCTTCGGTGATCCTTGAGAGAATTCACATAGACGTGTGTGGACCTTTCTCGGTTGCTTCAACAACAAAACAAATGTAGTATGTTATATTTGTTGATGACTATTCTCGTAGATGCTGGATCTTCTTCATGTAAAAGAAGAGCGAAAAATTCTCAAAGTTCTGTGAGTTTAAAGCATTGGTGGAGAAGGAGTCAGGGAAGCAAGTGAAGACTCTACAGAGCGATAATGGTGGTTAATATATCTCGAATGAATTCAAACACTTCTGTAGAAAAGAAGGAATTTGAAGAGAACTCATAGTGCCTCATAACCCATAGCAGAATGGGGTCATGGAGAGGAAGAACAGAACGATCATGGGTGTTGCATGAATAGGGCCTACCGATGCACTTATGAGTAGAAGCATGCAACACTGCGGTTTATGTGAAAAACCATTGTCCTCATAGAGTACTTGGCATGAGTACACTTGAAGAATATTTTACTAGTAAGAAGCCTGATATTTCTCATTTGAAGCTTTTTAGCTCATCTATTTACATTCATGTGACAAAGGACGCCAGGAAGAAGCTGGAGCCGACTGCTAAAGTTTGGATATTTTTGGGGTACACAGAAACACACCATAAATATCGTGTGTATTTTCCAAATATTCGAATGACTGTGGTGCGACGGGATATAAAATTAAATGAGGTGAAAGCCATGAAGTTGTTGCTTGAGAGGGAGCTACACTTGCATGCAGAGGAGGAATTTCTTGTTCCCAAAGATGAGCCTCTAGATGTGGATCATCCACAGGAGAAGATTCATGAAGTGGAGGATTCCACTCATGCAGAACCAAACATCAGAATAGGCAGAAAGCGTACCACAGAAGTTGAGAGACTGAAGCTTGATGCGGAAAAGAATTTAGGAGTCCCTACATCACAGCGTAGATAGAGACAGTCACCTGACTGATTTACTGGATACATAGCTCTTATGAGAAAGTGTGTCATGACAGAGCCATCTTCTTTTGAAGAAGTAGCGCAGGAGCCCACATGGGTAGATGCCATGGTGGAGGAGTATGACTCCATTGTCAAAAACAGTGCTTCAGAGATTGTTCCAAGGCCGATGGGTAAACTAGTGGTAGATTCAAAATGGCTCTACAAGGTAAAGCAAGCTGCTAATGGGAGCGTCAAGAAGCATAAGGCAAGATTTGTTGCTCGGGGCTTCTCATAAATTGAGGGGATTGATTATGAAGAAACCTTTGCACCTGTCGCACGGTATTCTTCCATAAGGACCATCCTTTCTCTCTCAGTGCATATGGGTTGGCACATCCATCATATGGATGTGAAGACTGCGTTCCTTAATGGGATCATTGAGGAAGAGGTGTACATTGAGCAGCCTAAAGGATTTGAGATCTTCAATAGTGAGTCACATGTGTGCAAACTCAAAAGAGCGTTGTATGGGCTAAAGCAAGCACCACGTGCTTGGTACACATGGATCGACAGCTATTTCACTGGACTTGGCTTCACCAAGAGTGAGCGGATGCAAACCTGTACCAAATTGTGGTGGAGGGTAAGCTTTTAATCATTGTTATTTATGTTGATGATTTAATACTAACAGGTGATGAGAATTTGATACACTCATGCAAGGAAGATCTTGCAAAGGAGTTTGAGATGAGGATTTGGGCCTCCTTCACTATTTCCTTGGATTGGAAATATGGCAACGAGAAGGTGAAATTTCTGTGTCTCAAGGAAAGTATGCTCAGGAGATACTTGGTAACTTTCACATCGAGGACTGCAAGCCCGTGGATACTCCTCTTCCAGGAAATTGGAGGAAAGAGGATGCTACAACGACAGAGGTAGTGGATGCCACTTTTTATCGACATTTGGTGGGTTCGTTGATGTATTTAGTTAATAAAAGATCGGACATATGCTATGCGATGAACTAGGTTTCACAAGCTATGGTTAAGCCTACCAAGCTCTTTTGGAAGGAAAGAAAACATGTCCTGAGGTATCTCAGGGGCACATCTGAGTATGGCTTATGGTATAGACATATGGATGAGGTGAAGTTGCATGGCTTTACGGATGCAAATTGGGTAGGCAGCCCAATGGATAGAAAGAGCACATCAGGAGGGTTTTTCAGTATCAGATCTACAGAAGTTTCTTGGTACAGCAGGAAACAAATATCTATGGCACTCAGTTCAGCGGAAGCAGAATACATGGCAGCAAGTTAAGCTACATGTGAGGCTATCTGGATGAGGAAGATCCTGGTCGGTTTGTTCGTTTCACATTTAGATCCTACAATGATACATTGTGATAACCAGAGTTGCATTAAACTCGTGATTAATTATGTGTTTCATGATAGATCTAAACACATTGATATCTGGTATCATCATATCAGAGATTGTGTGCAGCAGAAGATCATGTTGCTTCAATACATTCCTATGGAAGATCAGGATGCAGATATTCTGACGAAGGCGCTCGGCAGGAGAAAATTTGAATACCATAGAGGTAGGATTAGGGTGAAGGATAATCCCTATCTCTTTGAGAGGGAGTGTTGAGATTCAACAATATGATGATCTTAGTGAAAAGTAAGCACCTTCACTAAGTGGGGCCTGCAGGCTATTTTTAGATGTATGTCTATTTTTAGACATGGTGAGCATATTCTATAAATGCAGGATGCTATTTGTAGATGGATGGTCAAATATGGAAAATATATGAAATTATGTTTTTAGAATATTGGGCGAAATCTATTTATAGATCGTCGATCTAAAAATAGATGCATGTCTATTATTATTAACTCTTAATAATAATTCGACAATAAACATCAACTTATTCTCTTGGAGCACTTTATTTCAGTGAACAGATTTGGCAAATCAGTGGGCTGAAGGAATTACACAATTCCTAGGGTTTATGGTGACTCATGCATGGAGGACTCAGTTAGAACTGAAGTGGCAAAGTTATGACAGAGTTGGAAGAGTATTTTATGGAGTTGTTATTTAGTTTAACTCAGTTAAGTGAGTTAAACTCATTTGAGCTAGTTGTATCTAGTCTAACTAAAAGATACACTAGTGAGAGTTAAGTGAATTAATTAGTTAATTAATTCACAACTAATAACTCACTAAAAACTAAATAGAAACAACAGTTAACTACAGTGCATGTTAGTTCTAGCAGAGACCCAGTGGAGAGATAGGTGAAAGGGTGAGATGGACTATCCGTTGTGACTATAGTGATACATTCAATGCATCTGACACACATTGGAGTTTCCAATGAGGATTGTGCAGTCAAGGCAAGGCCAATTCGAATTCATTCAGGGGTCTTCTTTGGCAGGTACTGCGCAGTAGAGGCAAGCTGTCAGGAGGCAAAAAATTGGTGCATGGAGCTGCAAATTTCTGCATGACAGTGTGTAATGATTGTTGATTGTACTAAGAGCTTGATGTACTAAGTTTTGTACAAGATTATTACATGATTCCATTTATATACATAATATATGATAGTTGGGGTTTTAGCTTTAAGCTTTCCCGTTAAACAACTATGTTATGTGCGATTGAATTTATTCACATATGTTTTCAATTGAGTTTTAAATTTCTGCAAGTTTAACAGTGGAAGGATTCTTTATTTAGAAAGAAGATAAATATTGTTAGATTAGGAGAATCCGGTGATACATCAGTATATATATATATAGATATATATTATGATGATGATGATGATGGTTAACGCCCATTGAGACCAATATTTGGTCTATCAGACCTAAAGAAAAGAGTTATTTAGTTTGATTTAAGATTTTATTCCTATGCTCGAAAACATTGAAGAGAAGCCTCCCGAGCTCACTATAATTTTGACATCTTAAAAGGCTAGGAAGGTCAGTATTGCAACAAAGATTATGAAATTGAGCACTAATGTGGTTGTACACGGGGCACTCTAAGAGGAAGTGATTTTCATCCTCGATGTTCATATTCTCATAGAGATGGCATATCCTTTCCATCCATGGTGTTTTAGGAACTTTCCAACGACCTGTTTCACTATGGAGCTCATGAGAGTTTTTTCTAATCTTGGCTATATTAATTTTCTTTTTTGAGCTAGTTAAAACAGAGAGATACTTTTGATCTTCTAGGGTGGGGTTGATGGCCCCCTAATAATATCTTAATTTTCTTTTAGTTGCTAGATCTTTCTCACACCACATCTTTTCTTTGAACTTAGAAGTAACAATTTTTTTAATGTTATTAATGTTTTGCAATGCAACATTCTCATCGATATATATATAAAGTATAATCGAGTTGGTGTGAGGTAAATATAGTGAAATGGGATGATAACAATATGAAATATATATATATATATATATATATATATATATATATATATATATATATATATATATCCCGAGACCGAATTATATCTCTTGTGTATGTGATTTCAAAGATTGTCCTTAGTGCATGAGAATGTAGATTGTCGAAAACTTACAAAATTAAAAACAAGTAAAGATACTTAATTTTGATTAAATAGTTAATCAAAATTAATTTTTAAACACATATCACATCAAATCACTGATTGTATTGTACATATATTTGAAGATAGAAATATTCATGTTCAAAACTGAATTAACACTCAATTGTATTTAGAGAATACATATAAAAAAAATAATTCAAAGGTAATTGTAACTATCAATTACATGCACATCAACCATGTAGAGATAGAAGTACCTGATCTATCATAACTCTGCTCATGAAAGAAATAGTCTTGGTCTAGCCTTTCTATTAACCTGAATTAAAAAAGCACAGTAGTGAAACTTTTCCAAGCCATCCTTACAAAAATTCAAAACCCTTTCCTTCAAGAAATGAAAGGGTTTATATAGCTAAACTAGGAATGTAAAAATATAAAATACATAAAGTGTTGAGGAGGTTTGTACAACCCTCCTTAAAACAAGAGATAATATGATAGAAATAGAGTTTTTTTGAATAATAAGCTTAGGAGTGGGATGTTGTCTCCTTTCCCATTTGATGTTTGAGCTCATAAATATCCATCATTGGATGCAATTCAAGAGGCTGAGCTAGCCTGATCCACGACTGTCCAGTCTACACTGCATCTGAAAGCATCAAAGGAGCCTGATCCACGACTGTCCAGTCTACACTGCATCTGAAAGCATCAAGGGATAAAATGAGAGGATGCGTTAGCAAGGCATCGCAACATTAACCATTGATTCTGTGGCTTCACAATTTATTTCCAATACTTTTCCCAATCTAACTTTGACAATATCTTAATGTTCTCTACCTTCCTTTTAGACCATCCCTGCCATGATTTCATTAAGATTTTGACATCGGGCAGGGAACCGGCTGGGAATTCTTGAATAAAATTGGCACCAAACAAATTATTATTGATAGTTTTAGTAATATTATTTGGAACATATATTGCTCTGAAGATGGCCCTTTCTGCTTCCTTTAGTTTTATATCCTAATATCTAAAGAGGATTTCTTTGTCATTAGGGAAATTTGAGGTCTAAAATGGGCCTCATAAAAAAATGTACAACAAAAATAAACTTTATAAGAACCAATAGGATTCAAGTTGATTATGTCAACCATGGGGGATGATTCACCATTTTTTAAGTAAAAGGATAAAAAGATTAAAAAAATAATAAAATAATAAAACTACTTTTTCAACTTGTATTTTCAACTTATCTCCCAAATTTTTTACTCATGTTTCGAGCGGGAGTACTCGTTGGATGAAAATTTTAATTCCTCCTCCAAGGAGTACCCATGTTGCATACTTTTGATGGACACTGCTACACGAAAAATGAGAAATACATGCAAAATTATAATTGCAATCATGTTTCTCATGTATTTCTCATTTTTCATGTAGTAGGATCCATCGAAAGTATGCAACATTGGTACTGCTTGGATGAAGAATTAAATTTTGCATCTAATGAGTACTCCCACTCGAAATTTGAGAAAAAAATTGGGAGATAAGTTGGAAAAAGTAGTTTTTTTCTTTTTTCCCTCTAAAATTTGATGATGTAATCAAATCTTATTTTATTATTTCCACTATTATTTAATTATTTCCTTAGGAGACCCGTTTTAGACCTTAAAATTCCCCTAATGGTGAATCCTTTATTCTCAGAAGGTTTTTTGCTCTTCCCTCCTGGTTGTCTTGCCAGGTGATGAATTCAGAAATATTCTCATAAATTTCATTGGAATTCATCCTCAGGTCAAATGAATGATTCATCAATGATTCACTTTTTTTGCATAGATCATTGAAAATTGCAAAATTATGGAAGAAGACCACCTGCTATTGGGCTAAAAGGGTGTTTAATTCCATTGCTTCTTTCTTAAAGTATTCGATTTTCAAATTTTCCTTCAGTTGTTCAATTTTGAGTTGGAGTTGTTGAAGTTGAGAATATTTGACCTTGATATCAGTTTGATGTTGCAGTTTCATCTGATCAAAATTGTGTTGCAGTTGTGACAACTATTTTTTCCACTGATGATCAATACTCTACTTTTATTTTAACAATTCTTGTTCCAACTGTTGGATTCTATCATCCTTTTCCTTGATTATTTGTTGTACTTTTGATGCTTTGTCAATAGTGGCAGTTGCATACGACCCTACAAATTCCGATAGCCTGGTTAAGTCATTAGAAGGGTTGGTTTATTGATCTTTCCACACCACCTCCATTGGTATATCTACAGGAACTAAAGCCTGGGATTTTTCAACTTTTCTCCTCTTTCTCTCCCTGCTCATCATAGCCCTATGCTTGGGACTATAAAATATGTCAAGATGATGAATCTCTTTGATCTTAAGAAAAAATTTTGATGAAGGGTATGTTGGAATGAATTCACTATCATATGTGTTAACAACCTTGTTAGAAGCCCCAACAGTAAGCGGGTTGTGTTTATTACCTTGAGGAGTGTTTATTGTTTCTCTAGGCTCATATTTCCTTAACTCTTGCGATTGATTTTTCTACCCATCAAATTGTTCCCAGACCTTATCTAAATAATTGTTGAACAATGTTTCAATAGTTTGTTGTTATGTGGATGCGGTTTCTTTTGTTTCCTGTGAACCCTCAGTGTCCTTTGGAAACTGCTCCAACTCCTGCTATTTCTATAAAATTGGTTAAGAAACCCTCAACATGTCAAGAGGGAGATTCTCCAACCTTTTATTTCTATATTATTTTAAATTGATTAAGTTTTCCTGGATTGAGACATATTTCTACCATCTTTTGCACCTATAGGTATGTTTTGGTAGACTCAAACAGATCATCATAATCATTGGGCTCATGGATAAATTGTCTTACTTTAACTTGGGTTTTTAAATTTTGAGCCATTTTGTTTGGGTCAAACAGTCTGCTGGGAATGGTAGGAAAATTTAAACATTGAATTTGTTTAATCTTAATCCCAGTGTGCTTTTAATTATGTAAAGCACAGATGCCACAATGGATAGGAAATGATGGCCAGGAGGATTTTTTGGCTTCTTTCAAGGCTTTGGTTATTCCATGTCCTACTATCTGATAGGTAATCTCTCTGGTCAAGAGTTTATCTGGGACATACAGTGGGAGAACACGAGGCCTGGCTAGACTACCTAAAACCCTAACATATGTAAGAAATTTCTCTCCAAACCATTTTCCTATAGCTGTGAAATCATCTCTGACTTCATTGGACAACCTTGGGGCTTTCTCTCCAAAGACAATTTGATGTAGGCATAGTATGACTCCATGACAAATTCTGTAAAAATGAGACAGAAAATTAGACTCCTAAAGGATTTTGTGGTAGATATGGATAGGGGTAGGGTCTTGTACATTCCATTTCCATCCCATGGTTGGGAAATCATAAGTTAATCATACTGTATCCATGATGTATGTCGTCATAAAAAGTGGGGAACTGTCTTAGTAGTGACTTTCCATTTTTTCCTATAGTCCAGGATTTGGGAGGAAATATTATTAGAAAGGATAGTGTCATAATCCATTATGTAGGAATCTGATACAACATCAATGAGGGGAACCCATTCAACCAAAAACTTATTTGTATTAGGATACCCAAACAGCGTACACATCATATCAACAACTTATCAATGTAGACCAACAAGAGAAGATGTGGATTGCATACCTTATCCTCGTGTTTGTGCTTGTTTGGGTCGTGTATCCTTTGCCTTATCAGCTTATAATAAAGCTTAGTTTCTTCTACGAACTTTTGTAGAAAATTATTATCGTATATATTATGTGTGTTCGAAATCTGATACCTTTTGAAAGACCCAATTATTGTTTCCCTTGAAGTTAGGAATGTCCTTTCTTCGATATTAAAATTATCAATTATCCACCTCACCATGTCTATGTAGGGAAGAATCTTAGGGTGAGTGAAAATTCAATGTAGTAAGGAATTGGAGACATCACTATAAGAAGTTTCAGAAGATGATGAAGCATCAATTGTAGCTACCTTTTGAATTACCCTGGTCTCTTCATCCTCAATCAGTTTATACATGGCCTCCCATGAAGAAGTTCCACAATATCTGGTACATTTTGTATTTGAGAATAGCGGAGGCATCTCCGTGAATTCTGGAGTAGGAAGAGCTGACTATGGAGTATCCATGGGTTTCTTGTTTTTCTTTGAATCTTTCAATATTTTGCAAGAGTCTTGTTTCTCAGGGCCAACCTGCGGTAAGGATTAAAACAGAGAATGAGGAACAATACTAAGAATGTGGGAGGGTTAAGATAGTGCCTTTGAAATGATAGTGAATATGTTTTAAATGTTGAAAATCCTGAAACATTACGTAAAATACAATCAAATAATTTGGGATATCGAGACCATCAATACAATTATGCTTCTTTCATAATTGAAAATGTGGTTTCACGTGGTTTAACTGAGAGCTCAGCGCTTTAATGAAGGTTTCGCATCACAGATTTATTTGAAGGCAGAACTTAAAACACACATACTATCTTATTCACCGATATGCGATTAATTCTTTGTGTTAATTATATGTAAGCATTTTATCGGCATATTAATGTATCGAGGAATTGGAAGGCCAAGTTTGTTTTAAGTTTTGTGATGCAATAGTAGTATCGCGATCGCAAAACTTATGGGATAGGTGTATGTATTGAAGGCTTGCGATAGTGTGATGGCGAAATATCACATCGGTGTTTTAGAATAGGGATTAACAATGACACCAAGATGTATTTGCAATGGTAGGGTAACGACAGGTGACGTGGCGGATAAATGGGTCCTACCAATGTACTTTATAATCATCGGAAACCTTTTTCCTTTGCTATCGTTTATGAAAGAATTTTCGCGTGAGTTACTTTAATGTGTTGGATGATATCACATCACATTTTTTCATTAGGGTGCTTTAAGTGATGTTGTTTGGGATTGCAATATGCGATATGCGATGAGGCCTTTGTTAATGTTTGTTTAATTCCTTCGTCCAATAGGATTGAATTTTACCCTTCGGATAGCAATTTTTTGTCCTATAAGGAATAAAAACTATTTTATTAATCTAAATTCAAAAATTGGAAGGGTCCCCATTATTTCCTAAAATAACTATATATAAATAATGGGGGGGTTGTTGAATAGCACAATAATTAGTGATTTACATGAAGAACCAATTATCCCTATTTATAATATTGAAATTTTCATAACTTTAATAAGTAAAAATGATTTAAGAAAGGAAAAATATATTTGAAGTGTTGGATAAATAAAATTAATTTGAATATTAAAAAAAAAACTCATTTTATTGTAGTTTTTTAGAACCTATTATGGATGAAAATATTTAGCTCTCTATATCAGTTATTAATCAGTTATAAAGATAAAGTAGGGGGCTTTTTAAACTTAGCCTTTTGAGCCTCTGCTGCCAACAAGAATTTATAGCCTCGATAGGGTTACCTTTTAACCATAAATGATCCAGTATCCCATCCATTTATGATTGCAATCTTTAGTGATAAAATTCTAAAACTATATATATATATATATATATATATATATATATATATATATATATATATTTATTTATTTATTTATTTATTTATTTATTTATTTATTTATTTATTTTTGGAGATGCTTAAAAACCATTGTCCTGGTTTGGAGGCCAGATAGTGAAAAATGCCATTCACAGGTTGTAATTTATCCGAACAAGCTAGCTCGTGATGAGACTCCTTGTATTATTATTGAGTAATCATAAGCCATTACTCTGGTTTGGTATTCTGTAGTGGTAATTTCAGCCTATTATTTCCCTATGATCGTGGTAAGCAGGTTCATAATGAGACCTCTTATCTTTTAAGTTTCATATATTTTTTACTCACACTCTAAAAAATGTATAATTAATGGATGGGGAGAATCATTGAATCCTTAAGAGTATTGGATGACAAGTTAGAGTTAAAGATGCTAAAGCTACAAAATATTCTTTACTTTTTTAAAGAAAGGCCTTTCTTGACTAATAATAAGATTAAATATTTTATAAAGGTTGAGGTTGAAAGAACTTGCAACTTCAAAAAAAATTTCAAAGTTTTATGACAATTATCCAATTTCAATTTTGTAATCATTTCTTAAAAAATTCCTACTTTCGAATTGAAAAAATCATAATATGATTAGAGATATTGAAAAAAAGCCAAAAACATGTTACTTAACATTATTTTCCTAACAGACCTAAATACGCAAATACCTACATATTTACAGTAAAACAAATGTTCTACAAAGAAAATATTTTTTTCATAATAAACACATTAATAGGAAGAGATTCTCTCTTTCCTTGAAGATCTTGCAGTATGAAAGTTGATGGGCCTACTTGTTCAACAAATTGAAATGGTTTAAGCCACATTTTATGAAATTTAGTATGTTTTCCTTTTTCCTCATGTACCTTGTCCCATTTGAGGACTGTATCTCCAATTTGAAAATATTTTATATTGATTGAAATTACATCAAAAGAATATTTGACTATCTCTTGATTTCAAAGAAGAAGAAGAATTTTCTTCGATGAATTGGACTAGGGATAATGAGGGAAGGGATAGGCTAGGAGGTAGGACAGCCTCTTTCCCATATACAAAATTAAATGGAAAAGTACCTATGGAGGCCTTCTTAGTTATTCGGTCAGCCCATAGAGCAAATTTCCAAGATTTATGCCAATTCTTTTGGCTCTATTCAACGGTTATTTTAATAATTCTAATAAGGTTTTTATTAGTTGACTCTGTTAAACCATTCACTTAGGGATAGTGTTACACTAAAAAATGTCACCTTGACATTCTGCTGACTGTATGAACTCATTAAACACTCATACATGCCTCCTTTGCAAGTCTTACAACCTTTGTTCCTCATTCCAAACCTTGAAAATCAGAGAAAAGTTCCTAAAAATGGAGGAAAAACCCTTAAAACTCAAAAAAGCCTTGGGTATGCAGGTAACATGAAGCCTGCCTGTGTTTTTAGCTAAAGTACGCAGGTAATGTGAAGAGAAACTGCGTTCTGGAACGCATTTTTCCAGTGTAATGCCTGCAGAACCCCTGTAAAGTCAAAAAAACGCGAAATTAAACTGAAAAAGTTGAATTTTGGTCAATTCTGAAAGGTTCTAGATGAGATTTTTTGGGGATGAGTATGCTTTAGTAAGGTGCATGTATCCCACACCTTAAGGAACTAATCCCTTGATGTGAGGAGCCTATCCCTTTGAAGGAGGATTCTATCCCTTTAAAGGTGGAATTCTAACCTCCTCATCTGCTCTATAAAAGGAGGCATTGGGTATCCTCAAGGGGTTAAGTTTTAAGAAGTTTTTGGAGATTTTGGAGATTGAGAATTAGAGTTCAAGATTTATGAGTGATTAAGTTGAAGTGTTGTTGAGATTTAGTCTTATTTCTGCTGAGCTTTTGAGAGGAAAGATCACATACCTCTTTGTGCTTCTGGAGGAAGAGTGCAAGACTTATCAAAGTAGAGGAGATTCCTGCTTCAGACCCCGGGAAGGCCTTTCGAACATCAAGGCTAAGGTTGTAAGGTTCTTCTGTATATTTTAAGATTAATACAATCAATTTCTATTTTTCTCAATAAATTTTCGTTCGATTGTTTATTTCAATAAGCTGTCGTTTTATCGTTTATTTCATAGATTCCTTGATCACTATGATAGGTATGTTTTATGATTATTTGTTATACAGGTGCTATTTAATATTTGCTTGTTTGTGATTGCAGGATGATGAAAGATGATACTTTCTTGCGACAAAAGAGCTCTTGTTGCGATGAAGGATTATTGATGCGATGGAAGCACTACGACCACAAATAAGCATTTGGATCTAAGGTAGGATTGACACCTTCATAGCATTTATTTGTAAAACGAATATATCTAGAGAAAGACAAACTTAGTTGTTTGTTTGTTGCTAGATTGTCTTCTGACACTAGGGAGATCGGTCTTGTCCACAAGAACGATTTATCCGGCCAACAAATTGGCGACTTCACTGGGGAAGAACTTGTTGTTTTTGGTTCTCTTCTATTTTGATTTGAGGAAAAGTTTTTCCTGGTTTTTGATTGATGGATATCTGCCGGGGTAGCTTAGGTTTTATCTGTTTTTGAATGTTTTGAAGTCTTTTTTGTTTTTCTCTAGTTTTTCAGGGACCGCACTTTGTCTTCTTTTGACAGTGCGGGCAGTTTCGCATCTTCTTTAAGTAAATAGTGCGAGACCGCACCTGTTACTTCTGGGACTTGCGGACCCTGTTAAAATTTTTGAAAAACTTCAGATTTTTTCTTTTAGTTTAGTTTAGATTTAATTTAGGATTCTTAGCATCTACCCAGATCTGTATTTTTCTGTCAAAAATATCTTGTTTATGAGTTTCTTTCAGCAAATTCTTCATCTCATCAATCTTCGTTAGTTGGGTGTTTTGAATCTCTTTTTTGAGAAATTCTTAATTTGATTTCCTTTGGTCATTACTTGGAGGTTTGTCTCAGTCTTTTCACAATTTTTCATCTTTTTGCTTTTTTTTTTTGCAAAAAAATTTCCCCCTCATTCGCTGAGGGGGGCTAAATTGTGTATGAGTGTTAATCGCCTTTGAGTGTTTTTTGATCTTTGGAACTCTCACTCGATTTTCTTGACTTCCACTTGATTGGTTCTTAGATCACATTAGAATCATCTTGTGTTTGAGAATTATTTTGCATAGATCACATTTGCATAATTGGAATTCTCATTTTCAGAATATAAATGAAAAATGTGCATAGATTACATTTGCATACTTTTCATGTGAATTGTGCATAGATTACAATTGCATAGTTTACATTCTGAAAAATCAATTGTAGATTTAGATCAGTTTTCTTTGATTTGAATTTAGATGTTTTTATGCTTGTTTTAAAAACACAAAAAAAAAAAAAAATTGTTTTGGGATTGATTTGCATTAGTTTTTCTTGATGAAATTAGTGCATTAGAGAATTTGTTATATTTTCTCTTATTTATCAATCTTTGCATTGTTGGAAGTGGATGGAAACTCTCTCCTTACTTTAGGTAGGATTCATCAAATTGAAAAGATTACATTATCATATTCGATTGCATTCAGTTTTGGTTCGGGTCATAACACCATTGGTTTCATATCCATTTACCCTTTTGAGTAATAACAGCCTAAATAACACAGCGCTTAAATAAAATTCATCTAGTAATTTTTACATTTTTAGGGCTCTTTCCACCAATCTAGCTTAGGCTAGTGTCTTGGAATAGGTTTTAGTTAACTCTCCAAGACAGTAAAACAAACAAGTAGTCGATCTTGCGGTAGGAAAAATTCCAATTGTTGCATGTATGGTCTGGGAAGCTCCTCCTAAAGGAGTCAAGCACGAGATCATATCTGAACCAGTGAGGTAATCAATCCTTCCTCATTGGGAACGATAGCAGATATACACGTATTAAAAACGGTAAACCTTGGATTGACCATTTTCGAGGAGCCTGGGGTCACTTGTCGGTAAACCTTGGATATGTCAAGGAGCCTTCAAGGGGATTGAGCTTTGTTACTCTTCCCTTGCATGTGTATCGGATCATAGACTGTTCCCCCAGGTATATTTGTTTCTGTTGGTAACCTTAGTGGCCATAACCTATAGGATTCTTTCCCAAGGTGACGGTGGAGGGAAGATCCCACTGTACCTGGAGCAGACGTCGACTAGACTCACTTGGACTCTCTGGGGGGTTCTCTTCACTCGAGATGGTTTTGTGAAGAAACTTGTGCCAGGCTGTTTCATTAAGCAGGTTGCCGGGGTAACTGTTCCAACCACCCTTTCTGTATTAAATTCTACAATGTTGGATTTCATCACCAACTAGTGTTTTTAGTACGGGAAGTCACTGTTTGTGTGTGGTTTGACTCCTAGATTTGATAGCGTGTGTTAATTTGTTTGTTTTTACTTTTAGAGACCATAGGTGTGAATTGTGAATTTTAATTGTTAGGTGTGAATTGTTAATTGTTAATTTTAGTTTTAAATTGTTAATAAAATTCACTGAAGTTGAATAGAATGGCAACTGTTCCGGAATTTACCAACCAAGGAACCCCTCTTAACGAGAATCCTAGTCCTTTTCCTTGCTTTGGAAATGTTGGTCGCTACATTGTCATTACCTGGATTACAATAGGTTTACCGATATGGTTACTTTCAACTTCGTTGGCCCTGAATACTCCAATTGTTCCACCTCAACCGAATGCTTCACCTAAACAGAGTTCACCATCTCAACATCACCAACCTTCTGTTGACCCTTTACCTTCTTCATCTAATATTTCTTCCTCCATTTCTTCCTCTTCGCCTGGTAAAAGCCTTGACGCTAGTAACCAAGTGGCGAAGAAGAAGAAAGGGAAGAAGAAGAAGAAGAAGAAGCAAGATAAGAAAGAAGTCAACCAACCAACCATGGTTGTAAATGTTAGTTGTGTTGAGGAAACCTCCAACATGCATCGTAAACCCAAATACCCTTGCAGGCTTTGTAAGGGTGACCACTTCCTTATCAATTGTCCTGGTATTCCAAAGGTCTTGGAAGTATGGTCAGAAAAATCTCATCAACTTTTCGTTGATCCATCAACCAATGATAGTCAGGTTCCTGGGAAAAAGGGTAAAGTTAGGTTTCCTTGTAAGTTATGCAAAGGGAGTCATCAAACTCACATTTGCCCTCACATGGATGAAGCCTCAAAATTGTTGGAAAACCTTACTGTTCCACAGCAAGAATTTCCAACTGGTTACCGTAAACTTTCTCCCAACCTACCGTCAACTGTCGGAGTGATTGATCTAATTTCAAATACGGTCGATCCCACTCTTCCATTGGAGAGTGAAACTCATATCACTCAGGTTGATGATCCATTAGTTGATCAAGTGGTCGATTCGATTTCACATTCGATCGATCCCATTCTCCCTGTAGAGAGTGAACTTCATACTGCTCAGGTTCTTCTTGTTACATCAGATTCTTCTACGCCGGGGGGCATTTCACCTGTTTCTACAGAACCCCCTCCAAGTACTGAGGTCTTTTCCTTTGATTGGAATAGACTGACAGAACCTCGTCTTCCTTCCTCCATCCCTTTCCAAATCATTGTGAAGGCTGGTCGTAGGGACATACACCGCACACAGGTAGATGAAGGTGCTTCTGTTAGTATTTTATCCTCAACTGTTTGGAAAGCTTTGGGTTCCCCTCAACTTGTGCCTATTACGCAGAATCTGAAAGCTTTTAACAGAACCATTAGTGAACCTTTAGGGATCCTTCCTAAGTTCTCTATTACTTTGGAAGGTAAAACTGTCTGTATTGATCTTATGGTAGTCCAAGGTCCCTTGGATTTCAATTTACTCCTTGGGCGAGACTATGTTTATGCAATGAAAGCTGTCATATCGACACTCTTTCGCGTGATGTCTTTCCCTCACAATGGCAATATTGTGACTGTAGACCAGCTTTCATTCCCTAGTCTTGTTTCGACTACCAATAATATGACACCCCTAAATGTTCCTGATTCTAAAGTGGTATCTACCCCGCCACGGGTTAATTATGTGGCAACTAGTCCCATGTTTTCAGTTACCGATGGAAGCGAGCCTCTCACTGTTTGCTCAACTTCCTATGACTTAGATCCGGTAATTGACATGGAAAAATCTATGGGATTATTTGAACGCGATGTTCTTATCCCTTTTGAGTCCCTTGACATGTGTTCCTTCCAGAAAACTATTCTTCCTTCTGATGAAGACCTTTTGGAAGCTATGATCAAGGTGTGTCCATTGACATGTGTTTCTTCCAGTTGGAAGCCATGAAACATGTAGATGAGGATAGTTCCTTTTACTCTGTCAACCTCGTTAAAAAATGAATCAGTGAGTCTGAGGACAGTTCCTTTTACTGTGTCAACCTCGTTAAAAAATGAATCAGTTGGTATGAGGATGGTTCCTGTTACTGAGTCAACCTCGTTAAAAAATGAATCAGGTATGAGGATAGTTCTTTTCCTGTGTCAACCTCGTTAAAAAATCAATCAGCTGGTCAGAGGATAGTTCCTGTTACTGAGTCAACCTCGTTAAAAAATGAATCAGGTATGAGGACAGTTCTTTTCCTGTGTCAACCTCATTAAAAAATGAATCAGTAGGTTATATAGGTAGAAATTAGATACGAGGACAGTTTCTTTTACGGTTTCAACCTCGTTAAAAAATGAAACATGTAGATGAGGAAAGTTCCTGTTACTGTGTCAACCTCGTTTAAAAAATGAAACACGTTGCCATGAGCATAGTTCTTTTCCTGTGTCAAGCTCGTTAAAAAATGAAACAAATCCTCCCCTAATTGAGTCGAGTCTTTGATTAGATCTCATAAATGTTAAGTCATATATTTAGGTTATTTTTTAGGTCGGGTCTTTCATATGATCTCGTAAATGAACCTTCATTCCATCCAGCTATTAATTACCAGTAGTGTACTTAGTTGAATGAAATGAAGCTGGGGGGGCATGCGCTCTAGCAGTTACGCTTAGGGGGCATCAAGCACAGTTTTCTCTCTGTTTCAAGCTTGTGTAAAAATGAAACCACTCTAAAGCATAATTTTTCTCTGTTTCAAGCTTTTGTAAAAATGAAACCACTCTGAAGCATAGTTTTTCTCTGTTTCAAGCTTTTGTAAAAATGAAACCTATCTGGAGTCAATTTTGGTTATTTTCAAGACTCGTTAAACTCATGAAAATCTCGAGATCATTTTGCTATTTTTCATTCTCGTAAAACATATAAAATGCCGAGTTCTTTCCGTCTTTTCCTGCTCGTAAATTAAATTGAAAGTCGGTCATATGAGTACATTTTTATCCCTTTTTCGAACTCATTCAAACTTACAGAAAAAGCGAAACCATGGAGTCCTCTTTTAAGCCCTTTTCAGACTCTCTAAACATGAAAAGATTGCTGAGTAATTGACTATTCGAACTCGTTAAAGTAAATGAACGGTCGTCCCTTCAGTATAAATTTACCCCTTTTACGGACTGAAAAGGACTATTTACGAAAAAGGTATACGTTGACTAATTACAGTCAATAGAGTTCTCTCCCGCATTATTTTATCCTTTTTCGGGCTCGAGAGACTAAATTTACGAAAAATTACACCCATGGAGTTTTCTTAAGTTTTTTCTTCCGACTCCGTAAAATTGAAAAACACCGAGTTTCTCCTATACTGGACTCGTTAAAATTTAACAGTAAAGGACGTATTCAATTTTAAAACAGGAACGAACCACTCCTTCTTAGGGTTCGAATCTTAAACTAAGTAGGACTCATCCGAAGGATGAGCTTATAAACAAGAAAATGTTATCCTCCTCAAGCTTGTCAAAAATAAAGAGGTACTTGCCAGAAATGGTGGGGGAAAAGAGAGAAAAACGAACCTGTTTGTTACATTTTGATTATTCAGAAAGCCGTTAACCACTCTTGAACACGACACTTTTTGTTCACCTGGGTTGGGAAATCCTTTGCCTAACAGTTAATCAAACCATATTGAAAGTCTTTAGCCGGTTTCTGGGTATTAGCTTTGGGTCAATTGTCACCAAGCCATCTGCAGTGTCGTTATGTGTTCAAGAGGACAGTTCAAATAAACCATTCATCTGCAAAATATCTGTCATCCATTTTCGACCATCCCTGAGTCAGTCCTTGTCAATATATTTTCAAAACTTGATCTATGATTTCATGTTGTGGGCTTGCCTACGACAGATCACTTTCTATCGACATCAGCACATTATCTAGGAAGTTGATCCAGAAATTGTCAGTACCTTGAAATCTGCATGCCTCAATGGCAGGTTTCTCGCCTTCGACGACAGGTTGCATCATTGACCTTCGATCGAATGATTCCGTGACATGTTCGACTTCGGCTCATTCATTCACATTTCATGGATTGTACTGAGTACTTTGAGAGCCATTGACATTACTGGTGGTTTCTCTCACACTTGTTAACAGTTCACATCATTGACTGGTAATCAAGTGGTTTCTACCATGTTCGACTTCAACACATTTATTCACATGGATAGAATCGTACTAGTTCGAGATGCGGAAATCAAGACCCCGGATCTAGTTTCCACCATCCAGGCTGCAAGGAGTTTTATTATTCATTATGCAGTAGACTATTCATTACAGATGGTTGCGTCCATCATGTGTCTACACTATTGATGTAATATTAAAATCATTTCTGTATTGGAACAAGTTTAGTTAGTTTTTGATCTGAGTATGGGAATGCCTACAATAGTGATTATATATATATATGTGTGTGTGTGTGTGTGTGTGTTTTGCATTGAATGTTTTTACAAGATTCCAACTGGGGTGTCCACAGGCTAATCCTTGAAATGATAAAGCACATCACTCTTCATATACATTTAATTTCATCTTCATCTATTCTCGCACTTCACTTAGGGGCAATTCCGCCATACTTGGGGGGAAATGTCAGTCCTCACATTTCATTGACTTATTAGAGCTCATTAAACACCTTTACAGGCGTTCTTGGAGATTTAAGTCTTACAACCTGTTTTCCTCATTCCAAACCTTGAAAATCAGATAAAAGTTCTTAACAATGGAGGAAAAACCCTTAAAACTCAAAAAAGCCTTGGGTACACAGGTAACATGAAGCCTGCCTGCGTTTTTAGCTAAAGTACGCAGGTAATGTGAAGAGAAACTGCGTTCTGGAACGCATTTTTCCAGTGTAATGCCTGCGGAACCCCTGTAAAGTCAAAAAAAACGTGAAATTAAACTGAAAAAGTTGAATTTTGGTCAATTCTGAAAGGTTCTAGATAAGATTTTTTGGGGATGAGTACGCTTTAGTAAGGTGCATGTATCCCACACCTTAAGGAACTAATCCCTTGATGTGAGGAGCCTATCCCTTTGAAGGAGGATTCTATCCCTTTAAAGGTGGAATTTTAACCTCCTCATATGCTCTATAAAAGGAGGCATTGGGTATCCTCAAGGGGTTAAGTTTTAAGAAGTTTTTGGAGATTTTGGAGATTAAGAATTAGAGTTCAAGCTTTATGAGTGATTAAGTTGAAGTGTTGTTGAGATTTAGTCTTATTTCTGCTGAGCTTTTGAGAGGAAAGATCACATACCTCTTTGTGCTTCTGGAGGAAGAGTGCAAGACTTATCAAAGTAGAGGAGATTCCTGCTTCGGACCCCGGGAAGGCCTTTCGAACATCAAGGCTAAGGTTGTAAGGTTCTTCTGTATATTTTAAGATTAATACAATCAAGTTATGTTTTTCTCAATAAATTTCCGTTTGATTGTTTATTTCAATAAGCTGTCGTTTGATCGTTTATTTCATAGATTCCTTGATCACTATGATAGGTATGTTTTATGATTATTTTTTATACAGGTGCTATTTAATATTTGCTTGTTTGTGATTGCAGGTTGACGAAAGATGATACTTTCTTGCGACAAAAGAGCTCTTGTTGCGACGAAGGATTATTGATGCGACGGAAGCACTACGACCACAAATAAGCATTTGGATCTAAGGTAGGATCGACACCTTCATAGCATTTATTTGTAAAACGAATATATCTAGAGAAAGACAAACTTAGTTGTTCGTTTGTTGCTAGATTGTCTTCTGACACTAGGGAGATCGGTCTTGTCCGCAAGAACGATTTATCCGGCCAACAGATAGTAATTATATTATTATTTAATTTTAAACCCTCTCTTTAAGGAAAATTTAGTCATTTTATTACCTAAAAATTAAGATGAATTTTCAAACATAACTGCATTGGGTAAGCCAAACCTGGTAATAATGAGAAAATTAATGAATTCTATAATAGTATCAGAATTGTCTACCTTTAGTGGAATTTCTTCCACCCACTTGGTGAAGTAGTCTGCAGCAGTACGGATAAACTTATGTTGTTTGGAAGAGTGATGAACAATATCACCTATGATGTCCAGTTCCCATTGTTCAAAGTGTTGCTTAATGTTGACTAGTTGAAGAGGCAAGGCTGGTTTTCTTTGTCTTCCAATAGTAGTTTGACAAGTTTTTCACCTCCTTATGTATGCATAGGTATATTTAAACAAAGTTGGCCAATAATACCTGACATGCAGGATTTTATTTGTGGTGGTATATCCTTCAAATTTTCCACCAATTGGTCTATCGTGCAACTCCTGCAAAACATTTTTTGCTTTAGATTTTTCCAAGCATCTTAATAAAATAGTCATAGTTTTTTCTGAATAACACATTATTAATGATTTCATATTGATTTTATTTTAATCTTAAGCCCTTTTCCTTTTATAATTGAGTTCAAGGGGAGCATATCCATTCTTTAAGTAGAAAATAAGATCAGAATATTGGGACTCAATATCAATTTTTCTTACCTCATATATGTGTACAGTGTTACCTAAATCCTCATCAGCTAATATATTGGAAGCTCCAGTAAGCAATCTATAAAAACCTTGTCCTCTGAAAATTTTAGCTAGTTTTATGTCTATGTCATATTCTTGCAAAGCTGTGACCCAATTATCCCTCTTTTCCCCTAAATATTTCTATACAAGTAACCGTCTCACTGCTAAGAATGGGACTATTACTTTAGTGTGGTTTTTTAGAAGAAAAAGCCTGAAATTCTTTATATATTTTAAAATATCAAAGGCTTGTTTCTCCACCTCTGAATAATCTAGTTCTGCACCTTGAAAATTTTAACTGAATAAAGAGATGGGTGCCTCAATTTTTTGATCATTAAGTTGTATTAGAACAACAATATAAGATATTTCAGAAGAAAAAGTATACAAAATAAAATGATCAGAAAAATTAGGAGCAGTTAAAGAGGGGGCATCTACAATGGCTTTTTTGACTGAATCAAAAACTTCTCTTTCATTATGTCCCCATTTAAAAAGTGTGTTTTTCTTGACCATGGATTGTAATGGTAGAAAAATTTGGGAAAAATCAGGGACAAATCCCTTGACAAAATTTATCTGTCCGTGGAAAGAATGTATTGTTTTCTTACTATGGGGAAAATAAATTTCAGATATGGCCTTAATCCTTTCAGGGTCAATGAAAATTCCTTCCTTGGATACAATAAATCCTTAAATATTTCGCTCACTAAGAGTGAAGTAATATTTTTTTGGATTTAATGAAATTCCATACTTTTTACAACATTCAAATATATATTTTAAATCGTGAAAATGGTTGCTTATTTTATTGGAATATATGGTTATATCATCCAAGTAAACAACAACAATTTTGTTTATCAAACCTCTGAAGGTGATGTCCATGGCTCTTTGGAAGGTTGTTCCTATGTTTATTAAACCAAAAGGTATTTTTTGATAGGCATAAGTTCCCCATTTGGTCATGAACGTGGTTCTTAACCTATCATCTGGATGAACTAGAATTTGGTTATATCCTGAGAAATCATCAAGGAAATACATGAGTTCAGAACCAGATACCAATTGTAAGATTTGTTCCATACGTGGCAAAGGAAAATTGTCTTTTTGACAAGCTTTATTCAGATTTCTAAAATCAATGGAGTCACCAATATTCTTCCTGACATGCACTAAGTTTGAGACCCATTTGGAATGCCTAACAGGAAAAATGATTTTGGCTTTAAGGAGTTTATTCAATTCACTCTTGATTTGATTTTCTATATTGGGGTGAATTTTCCTTAATTTCTGTTGAACGGTTTTGTCATTGGATACCATTGGAATGGTGTGTTGAATAATTGAGGTATCATATGTTTTGAGATCTTCATAACTCCAAGCAAAAACACTCTTAAATATTTTTAATAGATTAATGAAGACTAATCTCTCACTTGGTGAGAGACCAAGAACTATATTAATGTTCTGAGGTCTGAGATCAATTCCAAGGTTTATCATTTGAAACCTCAATGTTGAACTTTGAAGTTTGGAGTTAGTAATCTTCTTAAATATGTACTTTATGTCATAGATATCTTCAAGCTTTACCACAGATTTAGGTAGAGAATTTTCTTCATATTTATGTTTCAGATGTCTCTCTTGTTCATCCTCATCAATTATTTGATCATCATATGATCCTTCAGATGTTATAAAGCTTAAAATTTCTTCATCATA
This sequence comes from Pinus albicaulis, assembly GCA_034641835.2. Taxonomy (NCBI): domain Eukaryota; kingdom Viridiplantae; phylum Streptophyta; class Pinopsida; order Pinales; family Pinaceae; genus Pinus; species Pinus albicaulis. The sequence goes on from CM076575.1 coordinate 1,559,098,385, forward strand.
ATTAAACACACACCAATTGGTGACATTGTCTGGAATGGATGGTCCAAAAATTAATTCAATGGAAAAACTATCTAGACTATAATCCTCATGTGGTATGAGTCTATATGCTACATTAGCTAGAAGGTCGGCACTAGAATTTTGAAGTCTTGGGATAGGAGAAATATTAAATGTTAAAAAATGAGAAGTGAGGCCTTGAACAAGAGATTGATAATGCTTCAAATGACCAGAAACACAATGAATGGTGTTTCTAACCTGTTTTACAATAATTTCAGAGTCTCCAGACACTTGAATAAATTTGACATCAAGACCTATTGCTTTATACAGTCATTGGACTAGTGCCTCATACTCAACAGTATTATTTGTGCATTCAAACTCTGATCTATATGCTAGAATTGTTTTTTCTCCTTTTGGACTTATTAATATACAACCTTCTCTTGCACCATCATTGGATCTAGAGCCATCAAAATACAAAGTCCAAAATAAATAATTAACTAATGGTAATTATCTACGATATTTACACATTTGGAAGAATATGTCTATGAATTTTTTTTGATTTGGGAAGTTACAAAATTAATTGAAAAAGGAGATTCTTATGAATTAAAACTACCCAAAAAGGATTCAGAAGAGTAGCTCCCAAGGATTTTATTGGTAAATACCATTGTTTCATTCTCCTCATCAAAATCAGTCAATGAATATTTCATATATTTTCTCTGTCAATTCAAATTTGATTTGGCTTCCCATTTAAATGAATCCACATATGAGACTAGTCTCTAGAGAAGTAACCATGGATCTTTTCAGACCAATCTCTACTTAGAATTAAATCGTAAACATCAGGAATATCAACAACTAGTATACCAATTATCTGGCATACATTTGAGTTAGAAGAGAGTCTTATGAGGTCAAAGTCCATTTCTCCTAATACCTTTACTTTGGTTCTATCGATATGAACAATGTGAACAGCAAAATTTTGAGGCGAGATATTTAATTTCTGAAAAACTGAATAAGACATTATATTTGAGGATGCTCCTGAATCTACCAAGAAATTTTTCATATTCTTATTGAAAATTTCAAAAGTAAGAAGGAAAGGAGGAGTGTGTGAATTGGATCTATCCCTAATTAAGATAGCATCTAAGGATTCAATATTTTCTGATGCATCATTACAAGGTTTACCTACTCCTTTAGAGGCTTTACATGTAACAGTAGCAGGTAGAGGAGAAGTATGAACCGCATTCAATTCTTTCAGTAAAAACTTTTGTTGTTGTTTCAACTTCTTACCTAATGCGAGGAGATATTTGCTTTAAATTTCTTCATATCCTCCACTATATTGTATTCAATGGTGTCATATACTACCAAGGTCTTTGATGTAAATGGAGAATTTGAAGAAGATGGGACTAATTGAGAAGATGTGGAAAATATTTTTTACTGATAACTTTATCTTTAGCAGCAGAGGTTGAGGGTTTCTATTTTTGGTTTGTTTGTGATGAATCAACAAGACCCTTACTCCTGGTGCTAGCAGCTAAGGCTTCATGTTCATCTTCATTATCAGAAGTGGGGAGAATAAAATCACATAACCCATGTGCTTCAACTAATTCTTCATCTTGAGAGTCATCATCGGATAATGTTGTTTCCTCTTCTTATTCATCTTGATCTGATTCAACATTGGATATGATGTTTGGTGGTTGAGGATTTGATGTTTTAGCTTTCTTAAAAGATATAAAAGGTTTTTTAGAGGACTCAACTACATTTTTTTTAATCTCCACCATTTCATTTGACATGGATTTAAGGACCTTTTTCAATCCTTCAAGATCAAACGTATTTTTAGGAGTTTTCTTCTTTGGTTCATCCTTAAATGTGACCTTCTTTGTTTTTTTGTCTTCCTGAACAGTCTTATTTTCTAATGCAAGTATCCTCTTCTCAACAGATAAGGCTTCCTTCATTTTTTCTACTAAAGTTTCTTTATTAGCTCGATCTACAAAAATTGAAATATTGGAAGGAAAAGAGGATATGTACTATTATATTTGCACATCAACACTAGGCTTTGATGTAGTTGGGATTTTGTTTAACAATTTGTTAAACCTGGAATTAAAGTCTTTGATATTTTCTCTTGAAATTTCTTTTAGATTGGAAAGATCATTGATAAGAGTGGCAGTTGTGTGATCATGACCAAACTTAGTCAAAAATTACTCTTCAAATATATCCCAACTGGTTATAGTACCTTATGGTAGCGAAAAGTACCATGATCCTAGTGATACTTGGAAAGTATAAGGGAATAACCTTACTACACAATATTCTTCATACACTACATTAAGATTCATGGCTAGCATGAAATTATGGAGGTGTTCCTCGGCAGGAAGTCCATCATCAAGGTTGTACTTGGGTAGCCATCTCTTTGGGTGCTTAGGTAAATCATGAAGAGGTCCTTCAACTGAACAACTCCTAAATTTGTCCATGGTATAGCTACCGTTGTATGACCTATAGGAATAGAAGATATTTTAGTAGTTCTAGAGGTTGATGTAGTGGTAGAAGAAATAACCCCTACAATATTACTGCTTGAGGCAACACTCGTTGTTTGAGTTTGAGAAATATTAATCGCTGAAGTGATTGATTGGGAAGAAGGAAATGATGGAGGAATTAATGAAGGATTTTTTCGAGGAGATGATGAAGTTATCTCGCTAGTGGATGTATGGGCTTCTGATGTAGGTTTTATCCTTCTGTGAGAATGGAGTGGAAACTCAAAAGGAGTAATTCCAAGTTTCTTGCTTTGAGATCGAGTCAGCTTACCAGAAACTTGTAAAGAATAATTTACACTTCCCTCTGAATGTTCCGATTGAACATAATTTTATGTTGAAATAGATATTTCTTCTAATTTCTTGATTAAAGTCTAGACTTCGGGTGATTCAAGTGTATAATCTTGTGGGATTTCCTCTGGAAGTGTACTAGTAAATTTAGGAAGTGATTGAACAACTTCAGATCTTGAAGGGAGAGACTTTGAATGAGATCTTGAAGTTGCAATAGATTTGGAGAGGGGTTGACTCTTTTGATGGTCTTTGGATTTAGGATTATTCCTTGATTCCGTTCATAGTTTAAAAGCCCTCCTTCTAGCGCCAAAAACTTTGAGGCCTCGAAAATCGTTGCATCAACATCGGGGATAACCACCCAATCGGGAACTTGAAAAGTGTTCCTCTTTCGTTTGGAATAGTGGCTCCGACTGGGGATGATGGGACCAATTTCCCTTTAAAGTATAATTGAGTGGCTTTGAGGTAAATATAGTGAAATGGGAGTGATAACTGAGAGTGATAGCAGGCTAATATATATATATATATATATATATATATATATATATATATCGGGACTGAATTATATCTCTTTTTTATGTGCTTTCAAAGATTTTCCTTAATGCATGAGAATGTAGATTTTCAAACACTTACAAAAGTAAAAACAAGTAAAGATAATTAATTTTGATTAAATATTTAATCAAAATTAATTGTTAAACACATATCACATCAAATAACTGATTGTATTGTACATATATTTGAAGATATGTTATGAAACCAGCTCACAAAATAGAAGAAAAGAGAGATAATCAACTTATAAATCAGCCACTTCGACGGGGAAACCTCTTTTATGTTACATAAATGAAAAATTCTTAGATGATATAAATGAAAAAACCTCCTTTCTATATATAGGAGTCCATGGGGTCACAATATAATCCTAGCCGAACTAACAATAACAATGTAAGGGCACAACAATAAAAATAATGGGCTTCTATGGGGCACAATAATAACAATATGGGGACTACATGGGCACAATAATAACAATAAGGGGGTTATACTAACAATAACAATAAGGGGATATAGTAATTTTATCGGACCTAACATTCCCCTCTCCTTAAGACAAGTGTTTTCCTCAATGCTTGATTATTTTTGGATGCTTTTGTATAAAATTATTATCCTCCCATGTCGAATCTTCAACGGGTAAGTTCTTCCACTTGTTGAGATACTTTAAAATCAATCGATTTCGTAGTTTTCGAGTTCTTATTTCTGTGACTACTTCAAGTTCCAATATGATTTTTCCTTCCTCGTCAAGTTATAAAAATATTTTTTGAACTAGGATTTTGTCACATATAACATTCTTTAAGCATGAAACGTGGAATACTGGGTGCACTCTGGAAGATGCAGGCAGCTCCAACTTGTATTCCATAGTACCGATCTTTTGCAGCAACTTTTAAGGACTTCTTAGCTTGCTTGAGGGACATTGGTTTGTATGGTTGTATCCGTAAAAATACCCAGTCACCTACATCAAAATTCTTTCGCTATAATATTGATCTACCTATTGTTTCATTCGATTCTGCAGAAAAGTTAGGTTGTCCTTTAAGAGTTGGAGAACCTTTTATTGATGCTTGATGTGAAATTCCATTGCTTGATCATCCATATTAGCTTTAATTTCATCCTTTAAACCATACACCTTAGCCTCCATGTATTCTTTTAAACCATCTATATCATCTTTGGTTGCTTTTTGTGAGATCAAAATTTGTTGCACTTGGTACCATAATTTTGATATATCATACTGCAATTATCCCTCTTCATGCGTCATAGTAGAATTTTCTGAGGGCTTAATGGGTATAGAATTATTTTTGGGAGGCATTATAGAACACAATATTGATAACAATACTTCAATATGCCCTTGTAATCACTTCAACTGCTTTTTCAAACAAAAGTTATGCAATTTAAAAAAAAATACACACATTTTTATTTCTTTTAGGAGCTCAATATTGAAACGGTTGTAACTTTATAACTTTGGATCTCCAAAATTTGAAATTTAGTCCTATGGTAGCATGCTGAGTCTTCTTTCCAATGCCACGGGTCAGAGCTAATTTTGATTCTTCAAGGAAAAGTTATGTCCAATATCCCACAATGACCTAATTATGGGATGGTTCAACACATCGAAACTGTACGGCGTGCTACATGTCATTTTTCATCTTTCGACTTTGAAATTGATACACAAGAAACTACCATCTATTCACTGTCAACTAATTTTTACAGAATTCGAATCCGATGGTTAGAGAGAAAGTTATGATGGTTTTCCCAAGTTCACCTCTTTGAGCTTAAATTCAAGAGCCTGCAGAAACCCTAATTTACTCTGATCATATCTCAGAAAATATAGTGAATTGAGATCTGAAATTTTTACAGGAAGTTCCCCAGGCTAAAATGGGTTTTTTCTAGCATCTGAAACTTCGTAGAAAAAATATTATAGCGAAAATTCCACGATGATCTATTTGGAGTAGCGAAACCCTAGAATCCAAAGCTCTGATACCAAATGTTATGAAACCAGCTCACAAAATAGAAAAAAACAGAGATCAATGACTTATAAATCATCCACTTCAAGGGGGAAACCTTCTTTAAATTACATAAATGAACAAATCTTAGATGATACAAATGACAAAACCTATTTTCTATATATAGAAGTCTATGGGGTCATAATATAATCCTAGCCGACCTAACAATAACAATGTAAGGGCACAACAATAACAATAATGGGCTTCTATGGGGCACAATAATAACAATATGGGGACTACATGGGCATAAGAATAACAATAAGGGGGTTATACTAACAATAAAAATAAGGGGATATAGTAGTATTATCGGACCTAACATGCCCCTCTCCTTAAGACAAGTGTATTCCTCAATGCTTGAATATTTTTGGATGCTTCCGTATAAAATTATTATCCTCCCATGTCAAATCTTCAGCGGGTAAGTTCTTCCACTTGCTGAGATACTTTTAAATCAATCGATTTGGTAGTTGTCGAGTTCTTGTTTCCGTGACTGCTTCAAGTTCCAATATGATTTTTCCTTCCTCGTCAAGTTATAAAAATATTTTTTGAACTAGGATTTTGTCACATATAACATTCTTTAAGCATGAAACATGGAACACTGGGTGCACTCGGGAAGATGCAAACAGCTCCAATTTGTATTCCATAGTACCAATCTTTTGCAGCAACTTGTAAGGACTTCTTAGCTTGCTTGAGGGACATTGGTTTGTATGGTTGTATCCGTAAAAATACCCAGTCACCTACATCAAAACTTCTTTCATTGCAATATTGATCTACCTATTATTTCATTCGATTCTGTAGCAAAGTTAGGTTATTCTTTAAGATTTAGAGAACTTGTTTTTTATGCTTGATGTGAAATTCCATTGCTTAATCATCCATATTAGCTTTCATTTCATCCTTTAGGCCATCCACCTTAGCCTCCATGTATGATTTTAAACCATCTATGTCATCTTTGGTTTCTTTTTGTGAGATTGAAATTTGATGCACTTGGTACCATAATTTTGATATATCATACTGCAATTATTCCTCTTCATGTGTCATAGTAGAATTTTTTGAGAGCTTAATGGGTGTAGAATTATTTTTGGGAGGCATTATAGAACACAATATTGATAACAATACTTCAATATCCCTTGTAATCACTTCAACTTCTTTTTTAAACAAATGTTATGCAATTTAAAAAAAAAATACACACATTTTTCTTTATTTTAGGAGCTTGATATTGAAATGGTTGTAACTTTATAAATTAGGATCTCCAAAACTTTAACTTTAGTCCTATGGTAGCATGTTGAGTCTTCTTTCCAATGTCATAGGTCAGAGCTAATTTGGATTCTTCAAGGAAAATTTATGTCCAATATCCCACAATGACCTAATTATTGGATGGTTCAACAGATTGAAACTGTACGGCGTGCCACGTGTCATTGTTTCATCTTTCGACTCTGAAATTGATATATAAGAAACTACCATATGTTCATTATCATCTATTTTTTACATAATTTGAATCTGATGCTCAGAGAGAAAGTTATGATGGTTTTCCCAAGTTCACCTCTTTGAGATTAAATTCGAGAGCCTATAGAAACCCTAACTTACTCTGATCATATCTTAGAAAATATAGCAAACCGAGATCTGAATTTTTTACAAGAAGTTCCCCAGAATTTTGGCTCAAATGGGTTTTTTTCTAGCATCTGAAGCTCCTTAGAAAAAAAATTATAGCAAAAATTCCACTATGATCTATTTAGAGTAGCAAAACCCTAGAATCCAAAGATCTGATACCAAATGTTGTGAAACCAGCTCACAAAATAGAATAAAATAGAGATCAACAACTTAGAAATCATCCACTTCAAGGGGGCAACCTTCTTTACATTACATAAATGAACAAATCTTAGATGATACAAATGAAAAAACCTATTTTCTATATATAGGATTCCATCGGGTCACAATATAATCCTAGCCAACCTAACAATAACAATGTAAGGGCACAACGATAACGATAGTGGGCTTCCATGGGGCAAAATAATAACAATATGGGGACTACATGGGCAAAAAAATAACAATAAGGGGGCTATACTAACAATAAAAATAAGGGGATACAATATTATTATAGGGACCTAACAAGATAGCAATCTCGAATGTTCAAAAGTGAATTAACTCTCGATTTTATTTAAATAATACATATAAAAAAACAATTCAAAGAAAATTATGACTATAAATTACATGTAAATAGAACAACCATATAGAGATAGAAGTACCCGATATATAATAACTCTGCTCATGAAATAAATAGTCTTGGTCCAGCCTTTCTATTAAGATGATTTAAAAAAGCACAGTAGTGTAAATTTTCCAATTTTTCCTTACAAAAATTCAAAACTCTTCCCTTCAAGACATGAAAGGGTTTATATAGTAAACTATGAATGTAAAAATAGAAAATACATAAAATATTGAGAATATTTGAACAAACCTCCTGAAAAAAAGAGATAACAGGACAAAAAAAAAGTTTGTTTGAATAATAATCTCGAGAGTGGGATGTTGTCTCCTTTCCCATTTATTGTTTGAGCTCATAAATATCCATCATTGGATGCAATTCAGGAGTTGAGCTGGCCTGGTGCGTAGTTTTCTAGTGTACACTGCATCTGAAAGCGCAAGGTGCATGTGATAGGATGTGTCAGCAAGGTATCGCAATATTAACCATTGAATGTGTGGCTTAACAAGATAATGCCAATACTTTTCCCAATCTAACTTTGACAATTTATTAATGTTCTCTTCCTTCCTCTTATACCATTCCTGCCATGATTTCATTAAGATTTTGACATCGAGCAAGGAGCCGGCAAGGCATTCTTGAATAAGATTAGCACCAAGTAAATTATTACTGATAGTTTCAGTAATATTATTTGCAACATCGCTTGCTTTGAAGATGGCCCTTTCTTCTTGCTTTAGTTTATATCCCAATCTGTAAAGGATATTTCTTCGTGTGAATCCTCTATTCTCATAATGTTTTTTGATATTCCCTCTGCGTTGTCTTGCCATGTGATAAATTTGGAAATATTCTCATCAATGTCATCAAAATTCTTCCTCAGGTTGGACGATTGATTCATCAGTGAATCACTTTTGTTGTATAGATCATTGATGATTACTAGTTTCTGGTAGAAGACCACCTGTTGTTGGGCTAAAAGGGTGTTTAATTCCATTTCTGCTCTCTTAAAGTCTTCAATTTTAGAATTGTCCTTCAGTTGTTCAATTGTGAGTTAGAGTTGTTGAAGTTGAGCATCTTTGACCTTGATATCAGTTTGATGTTGCAATTTCATTTGATCAAAGTTGTGTTGCAGTTGTGACAATTGTGTCTGCCACTGATGATCAATACTCTTCTTTTATTTTAATAATTCTTGTTCCAATTGTTGGATTCTATCATCCTTGTCCTTGATCAGTTGTTGTACTTCTAATGCTTTTTCAATAGTGGCAGTTTCATAAGCCCCTAAAAATTGTGATATCCTGGTTAAGTCATCAGAAGGGTTGGTTTGTGGATCTTTCCACACCACCTCCATTGGTATATCATCTGGAACTAAAGCTTGGGATTGTTCAACTTTTCTCCTCTTTCTCTGCCTACTCATCAAAACCCTATGCTTAGGACTGTAAAATATGTCAAGAGGTGGAATATATTCAATCTTAAGAAAAATTTATGATGAAGGGTATGCCGAAATGAATTCAATATCATCTGTGTTAATAGCCTTGTCAGAAACCCCAACAATAAGCGGGCTCTTTTTATTGTCTTGAGGAGTGTTGATTATTTCTTTTGGCTCAAATATATTTAACTCTGGTGATCGATTGATATGCTCATCAAATTGGCCCATACATTATCTAAATCACCGTTGAACAATGTTTCAATATTTTTTGTTTTGTGGATGTGGTTTCTTCTATTTCCTGTAAACCCTCGGTGTCCTTTGGAGACTTCTCCAAATTGTACTCTTTTTGTAAAATTGGTTGAGAAACCCTCAACATGTTGAGAGGGAGATTCTCCAACCTTTTATTTCTATATTCTTTAAATTGATTAAGTTTTTTTGGATTGAGACATATTTATGCCAGATTTTGCACCTGTAGGTATGTTTCAACATACTCAAATAGATCATAATAATCATCAGGCTCATGGATAAACTGTCTTACTTTAACTTAGGTTGTAAAATTCTAAGCCATTTTGTTTGGTTCAAACTATTGTCTGGGCATGGTAGGAAAATTTAAACATTAAATTTGGTTAATCTACAGCCTAGCGTGCTTGTAATTATGTAATCATAGATACCATAATGGATAGGAAATTATGGCTAGGATAATTTTTTGGCTTCTTTCAGGGCTTTGGTTAGTCCATGTCCTAGTGTCTCATAGGAAATTTATCTAGCTAAGAGTTTATCTGGGACATTAAGTGGGAGAACATGAGGCCTGGCTAGACTACCGAAAACGCTAAAATATGTAAAAAATTTACCTGTAGTTGTGAAATCATCTCTGGATTCATTGGACAGCCTTAGGAATTTCTCTCCAAAGATAGCTTGATGTAGGGGTAGTATGAATCCATGACAGATACTATAAAACTAAGACTGAAAATTGGACTCCCAAAGGGTTTTTTGGTAGATATGGATAGGGGTAGGGTCTTTTACAGTCCATTTCCATCCCATGGTTGGGAAATCAGAAGTAAATCATACTACATCCATGATGTATGCACTCATGAAAAATGGGGGAACTGTCTTAGTAGTGACTTTCTGGTTTTTCCTATAGTCCAGGATTTGGGAGGAAATATTATTAGAAAGGATAGTGGCCCAATCCATAATGTAGGAATATGAAACAACATCAATGCGGGGAACCCATTTGACCAAAAAAAAATTTGTATTAGGATACCTTAACAACCTACACATCATACTAGCAACATAGCAATGCATACCATCAAGAGAAGATATGGAGTACATACCCTTATCCTCGTGATTTTTCTTATTTGGGTCGCATCTCCATTACCTTATCAGCTCGGACTCTAGCTTATTTTCTTCTGCAAAATTTTGTAGGAAATTATTATCATATATCTTATGTGGGTTTGGCAGCTGATACATTTTGAAATACGCAATTATGTTTCCCTTGAAGTCGGGAATTTCCTTTCTACGAAATTAAAATTATCAAATATCCACCTCACCATGTCTGTGTAGGGAATAATCTTATGGTGAGTGGAAATTAAATGCAGGAAGGAATTGGAGACATCACTTAAGAAGTTTCAGACGATGGTGAAGCACCAGTAGTATCTACCTTTTGAATTACCCTGGGCTCTTCATCCTCAAAAATTTTATACATGGCCTCTCATGAAGAAGTTCCACAATCTCTTGTACATTTTGTATCTGAGAATAGTGGAGGCATGTCTGTGACTTTTGGAGTAGGAGGAGCTGACTGTGGAGTAGCCATGGGTTTCTTTTTTTTCTTTGCAACTTGGGACATTTAGCAAGAGTCTTGGTTTTCGGAGCCGACCTGCAGTAAGGAGAAAAAACAGAGAATGAGGAACACTACTTAGAATGCAGAAGGGTTAAGACAAATCCTTTGAAATGATAGCGAATATATTTTAAATGCCAAAAATCCTGAAACATTAAGTAAAATACAATAAAATATTTTTGGATCTCGAGACCATCAATACCATTATTCTTCTGTCATAATTGAAAATGTGGGTTGACGTGGTTTACTCGATAGTTCAATGATTTAATGAATATTTCGTATCGCAAATTTATTTGAAGGCAAAACTTAAAACATGCATACTATCTTATTCACTAATATGAGATTAAGTATCTGTGTTAATTAACTGTAAGCATTTTATCAATGTATTCATATATTTGGGAATGGGAGGGCCAAGTGTGTTTTAAGTTTTGCGATGCGATAGTAGTATCACGATCGCAAAACTTATTGGATAGGTAGATGTGTTGAAAGCTTTCGATATTGCGATGGAAATATATAGCATCGGGGTTTTCGAATAGCGATTACCAATGACACCAAGATGGATTTGTGATGGCAGGGCAGCAACATGTGACGTGGCGGATAAATGGGTCCTGCCAATGGAATTTATAATCATCAATTTTTTTTTCATTTGTTATCATTTATGAAATTGCTTTCACATGAGTTACTTTAATGTGCTGGACGACATCGCACTGCATTTTTTCAATATGGCGCTTTTAGTGCTATTGTTTGCGATTCTGATATGCAATATGCGATGAGGCCTTTGTTAATGTTTTTTTAAGTCCTTCAGCCAATAGGATTGAATTTTACCCTTCGGATAAAAACTTTTCATCCTATAAGGAAGAAAAACTATTTTATTAATCTAATAAAAAATTAAAAAGGGCCCCCATTATTTCCTAAAGTAACTATATATAAATAATGGGGGGGTTGTTGAATAACACAATAGTGGGTTAAATTATTTCACCTAGCGATTCCACAAAAAAATATGGCTTCAAAAAAGCGCACCATATCTCACGCATATCCTCATCTTTATTCTTTATTGTCATATTCGGAGAGGCTAGTGAGAGTTGCCTCTTTAAGAAGAAGATTAGAAGCTTCTACTTCTAATTTTGTTTCACTTCCACCTAAAATATTTTTAGAGGCTAAACCTTTTAGTCTTATTTCAATTACTCCTAAACTATCATATTTACCACCAAAGGTGTTAGAAATTATATTTAAAGGGTTTGATCTTCAGTTAGCTCTTCTTGTTTATCAATTAGAGTCTTATCAACTTCCAGAAACTTCTTCAGAATCTCCTAAATCAGAACCATAAATAGGGTTAGAATTACCTGAATTGAAACAAGTTGATTTCATCTCTTCTGCCATTCATACCTTCCCATCAACTTCTGCTAAAACTGAAGATAGTTTTTCTATTTATACAAATCCTTTGTTTGATATTGAAGAAAAATTTGACCCAAAAGTGCAGAAGCTGATTATTCAATCACCATTCATAAAAATTTCTACAAGTTCTACTCGTCATTTCAAAGGAAGGTTATCTTCATCTTCATCTTCATTTTCATATTCAACTTCTAGTTCATCTTCATCTCCACCTCCCTCACCTAATATAATGGTTTTTTTTCAACCTATCATTCAGGATCGTTATGTTGCACTAATTCTTCTTAAGCAACTTAATGATTTTCCAGATGGATATCTAAATCATATACCTAGGTTTAATTGAGAAATTGGTTTGTCTGTTTAATATCATTTAGTTTCCTTTTTGGATTTTGCTGATAATATGAAAATTGAGCATGAAGATATGTACATGAGATTATTTGTTCAATCTCTTGAGGGAAATTTTAGAATCTGGTTTAGACAATTACAGGCTAATTCTATTCATACATGGAATGAATTAACTAGTATCTTTAAAAAACAATGGGGAGTCAAAAAGGATCTTGTATATTATCTTACTGAATTTGATGATTTGAAAAGAAATCCTGGTGAACTTTTTTATGATTTCATAAAAATATTCAATAAAATTTATAAGAAAATGCCACCATACTGTAAACCACCAGTGGTTGCAGCTAAGGTTAGATTTTCTAAAGGTTTTGATGATGTTTTTTTTTCATGCTTAGGGAAAGAAGATATGTTACCTTGGCAGATATGCAATCAATTCTATTGAAGTTGAATAAAATATATCGGCATCAAATAAACTTAAAGAAAAGGCTGAAAAATCTGAGAGAAAGATGAAAACTAGAGAAGAAAGTACTTATTTTTCAAAAATTAAGGATGAAAACCATAAAATAGATGAAATTACTTTTTTATTGAGAAATATTTCAAATAGAATTTCAAAAATGGAAGCACAACGTAGAGTAGCTCAACCAATGTCAAATAGACCTCAAGTTCAATATAAGAGACCTTTTCAACCTCAAATCTTGTAGAGACCAAATACTGATCAACAAATTCAACCCCCATTTATGATTGATGTTGATGAACCTGAAGAAACCGCTCCTTTAACCACAAATGATATCAATTTTTTTGGTGATACATCAATACAAAATGCTATTATTCCAATTTATCCTGGTCAACCTTCAGTCCAAAACCAATAGGTTTCTCAAGTTTCGAAATATCAGCCCTTTTCTAAGTATATTATTGTTGAATTAAGTAGAAGATATGATTTGATACCAAGACCATGACATGGTAGGATAGCTAAAAGTTTTACTATTAATGAACCTCATGTCAAAACAATTGAAACACAAACAACATTAATTCACCCACTTAATTAGTCAAATGAACAAAATGCATCTCAAAAATTTGTTCCAACGATCTTTAATGTGGAAAAGGAATTAGATAGATTTAATATCCCAATTCCATTATCTGAACTCTTTAAAAACCCAGGTTATAAGAATCAAGTGTCAAAATGGATTCAATCTTCAAGTATTGGTGCCGAAGGATATGTAATTAGTTTGTAAGACGAAAAACCTTCGGTGGTTTTTGGTCCTAGTTCTGATATGATTGATGAAAATATACCCCCTTTTTATGTCACATTGGAGTTCCATGATTATCTCTTAATAATTCTATGCTAGATTTTTTGGCTTCTCATAATATAATGCCTAAATTAATTATGAACCAACTTCAATTTCAAATCACAAGGCCTTATCACGATCTATATACCTTTGATTCAAAGAAGGTACATTGTCTTGGATTAATCAAAGGTCTAGTTGTAAACCTTGCTCAGATCCCTATTAAGACTGTAGTTTTAGATATTGTTGTTACATATATTCCCCCAAATTTTGGAATGTTATAATCTAGATCTTGTCGTGCCAAGTTAGGGGGAAGTCTACAAATGGATATATCTTTTGCTACAATTCTTGTTTATGGTGGAGAGGATTCAATACTATACATAGAAGTGAGATTTATAAATATTGTTTGCAAAGCTGATCAATAAATAAACCATCCTATTTATGTATTTGATCAAGATTTTGTATGTTTTACTTTAACAACCAATAATATCCAAATATCTCAGCTTAATGTTGAACATATTGTAAATAAACCCAAATGTATAAACATTGATGTTTGGAAGTTATAATTCGATGCATACTTTTCCAAAGATGGAGCAGGAGCTGGAATTGTACTAATTTCTCCAAAAAAAGAAAATATAACTCAATCTTTCAAGTTAGACTTTGATGTTACAAAAAGTGTAGCAGAGTATGAAGCAGGGAAAATTTTAAGGATGGAAATTTATCTTAAACATTAGAAACCTTGGCGAATCTTCCTAATACATAATGTGAAAAATATAAAATTCTTGGTGATATTTTCATAAAAATATTCAAACTTCTAATAATTTTATATATTCTCTATACAATTTTGGAAATTTTTAAGGTAAAATAACATTTTCTTATAAAATTTGGGCGAATCATTTTTAGGAAAAAATGGGAATTAGCGAATATTTTTTTGGAAAAAGCATAGAAATTTAGCCCATCTACGAATATTAGCCCCTAAAATTTTCCCTGGTATGAAGCCCTAATTTTAGGACTAGACTTAGCTAAAATTTTAAAAGTCCAAAACTTAAGTGTATTTAGTGACTCGGAGCTTATTGTGAAACAAATTAGAAATATGTGTCAAGAAAAACATCCTAGGATTAGATATTATTGGAATGAAGTATGGGATTTTGTGAAAAATCATTTCTAGGATTTTAATATTACAACAATCCCTAGGAATGAAAACATTTATGCAGATCCTTTAGAAGTCTCTACTAAATCTTTCAAAATTCCCGATACCATGCAGTTGCAATATCAGATTCAGGTAAAGTATAGGCCTTCAATCCCTAAAAAACTTAAACATTGGCAATTTTTCGAAGATGATGAGTAATTACAAATTTTCTTACAAATAATTGATGATTTTTCAGCTCTACAAATTGAAGAAGAACAAATCAATGAAAGTAAGTCAAGTGATAAAAACAAAACTTCATAGTTAAATCATAAAATAGTTGATCATGGTACCATTTAGTTGCCCAATAATTACATTCCAAAAGGATTAATTTCTCTTGAAAAAATCTTTGATAATAATTATGTCTCAAAAACTTCATTATCAAGTTCACAACAAGAGGATGTGGAGGATTATAATATTGGAACCAATGAACAAATCATACATGTAAAAATTTCATCACCATTGCCTCGGGAAACTAAAGACAAATATATTAATGTTATTAAACACTATAAATATGTCTTTGCATGGTCATATGAAGAACTCAAAACCTATGACACAACTCTTATTGAACACAAAATTCCTCTCAAACTAGAAGCTAAACCTTTGAAACGAAAATTGAGGAGAATAATTTTGCTTCCAACTATTGAAAAAGAGCTTAATAAATTATTGGTTGAAAAAATTATATTTCCTTTAAGGTACTCTGATTGGATAACAAATATATTTCCAGTCAGGAATAAAAATGGTGAAATAATATTGTTTGTAGACTTCAGAAACATAAACAAACTATCTTTAAAGGATAATTATCCATTTCCGAAGATGGATCGATTGCTTCAAAGGGTTGCAGGCTCAAACAAACTTTCAATGTTGGATGGTTTTTCTAGATATAATCAGATCATGGGAAGTCCAGAAGATAAGCGAAAAAAACAACATTTACAACTCCTTGGGGTACATTTATGTATGCAAGAATGTCATTTGGCCTAACCATTGTGGGAGCTACCTTTCAAAGAGAAATACACCTAGAATTTGTTGGTAAGGTTAACAAATTTGTTGTTATTTATTTGGATGATCTAACTGCATTTTCAAAATCTGATGAAAAACACTTAAAACACTTGAGAAAGGTTTTTGACAGATGCAGGAAATATGGAATTTCTCTCAATCCAAATAAATCCTTTTTTTCTATAAAGGAAGGAAAACTAATTGTACATATTATTTCAAAATAAGGAGTAGTGATTGATCCAAAAAGAGTCTTGGCCATTAAGGTAATTAGCCTACCTAGAAATAAAAAGGAAATTGAAATGTTTCTAGGAAAAATTATTTTTTTACCAAATTATGTCGAGATAGTTAAGGATATTATTAATATGCTAAAGAAAGATCACTAAGTCAAATGAACATTGCAATCATGGTATAATTTTACACAGCTCAATAAAGCTACTTCTAAAGCCCCAGTACTAGCCAGTCCTGACTATTCAAAACCTTTTAGCACTTTCTCTTTTTCCTGTGATACTACCTTAGTTGTTGTCTTATTACAAAAGAATGATAATGGAGATGAAAAAACTATTTCCTTTTTCAGCAAAGTAATGAGATATGTTGAGTTGAAATATGATATCATAGAGAAGCAAGCCTATGCTCTTGTACAAGCCTTAAAATATTTCAGAACCTATGTCCTTCACTCTCCCATTATTGTTTATGTTCCACATAATGTTGCAAGGATTGTATTAGAAAAACCTGATACAAATGGTAGGAGAGGAAGATGGATTGAAAAAATATTAGAATTTGATTTAGATATCAAATCTACCAAACTGTTGAAAGTTCAAGGTTTAGCCAAACTATTGGATGAAACAAATTGTAAAGTTCTGGGTATCAACGGTGTCATGCAAATTTCAACATAGAAGAACACACAAGAACCTTCTTAGAGTTCAGTGGAGAATAACACACAAGAAGAATACACAAGAACCTTCTTAGATTCCAGTAGAGGAGAATACACAAGAACCTTCTTCTACTGCAAATTCATTTCCTATCCTACTTCGTATTGATGGAAAGTTCCTACTGTCTGAATGGTATGCTGATATTATACATTTTCTTTGTGAATTTAAGCATCCTCTTGGATTCACAAGGAATAAATGTAGATATTTATGACTTAAAGCAATGAAATATTTCATCATCAATGCTAATTTGTATTGGAAAGATCCATTGAATATACTTCTTTTATGTCTAATTGAAAACGAAACAAATGGTGTCATAGAAAATTTTCTTGAAGTTATATGTGGAGGATATTGTTCTTGGAGAGCAACAACATATAAAATCCTAAGAGCCAAATTTTATTGGCCCAAGTTGTTTTCACAAGTGGGAGAAAAGGTTAGAAGTAGTATTTCATGTCATATTTTTGCTAGGAAGCAGAGGTTAGCAGCAGTTCCACTAGTTCTAGTATTGATTGAAGAACCCTTTTTACAATGGGGGTTAGATTTCATAGGAGAAATTATTCTAGAATCTAGTAATCAACACAGATGAATCATGACTGCTACATACTACTTTACCAAATGGGTGGAAGCCATCCCTGTCAAAACTGCAATAGAAATTGTTTTTATCAAATTCATTAAAGAAAAAATATTCTCGAGAATTGGTTTTCCACAACAGATAGTTATTTATAATGCACAATATTTTAGAAGTATCAAAATGATATAATTCTGTCAAAAGTATCATATTTTATTGCATCATTCAACTCCATATTACCCTCAAGGAAATGGATTGGAAAATCATCAAACAAGAGTTTGATCACAGTTATCAAGAAGGTACTAGCAGATCATAAAAGGAATTGAGATAGTCATCTCAAATATGCAATTTGGGCTAATAAAATGTCACCTCAATGATCTATTGGTAAATACCATTTCCAACTTATTTATGCAACTAAGGCAATCTTTCCCACAAAATTAGATTTTCCTGTTTTGAAATGTTTATAGAAATAATATGAGAATCCCTATTATTTTTCAAGAATAATCAATCCTATCATTGAATTGAATCAATATAGAGATGAATTTTAGTACAAGCTTCATCAATATCAAAACAACATGAAAAACGTAATTGACAAAAAATATAGGGAAAGAGACTTCAAGCAAGGAGACTTAGTTTTAAGATGGGATTCTAGAAGAGAGGAAAGAGGAAAACATGGTAAATTTTATAATATTTGGTTAGGACCATTCAGCATTGTACAATTCAATGGAAATAACACTTTTATTTTACAAAATCTTGAAGTAAGATATTCTACAGTGCCTGTAAATGGACAATATCTTAAACATTATATTCAGTGTTAAAATTGCTCACATACAGTATTCGTTGTACATCACCGGTTTTCTTTAAAATTTGTTGTAAATATGATTTTTACATCAAATACTCCATAGCCCGAGGAGAATTCACATGGATCTACATGTTATATGCATCCCACAAGGGGAAGTTTTCCCTAGATGGAGCTAATGTTGTAACTTTTTTGTATCATGTACATTTTATTTTTTGTAGAAAAAAAAGAAAAATTATAAAAAAAATGTACATAGAAAAGAAAAAGGAAATAAAAAGGGGATAAAATAGAATGTCAAATAAAAAAAATGAATTAAAAAGTAAGAAAATAAAAAATATATAAAAAAAATTACCCCTATAGTGTGCTAGTCAAAATGTCACTTTCAAAAAATTAAAACTATAGTTATATGTTTTATCGCATGAAAAAAAATTTTGTCTTTTTGTGAGTAAATATGGCACTTGAATCTAAATTTGATATCACTCTCGCCCAGATCAACAGCAGGATGGAAATTTTGGAACCCCCCCCCCCCCCTCGCACTATCGATAGTTAACAAAGGGGCGGGGGGGTGAAAAAAAAGTTGCACCAAAACTGCCTGATGCAATGTGTCACCCCCATAGTTATTTCAGGGGGTCCTCTCCCAAAGCCTTTTACCGCCAACACCCCCTCCCTGAAAAACCACCTTTCCCTTCACTTTTTTGTTGGTGCTTCTACCCGTCTCCTCGACCCGTTACCTTTTTCCACTTGTCCATGACTTCACCCTCCACATCACCACTCTTCACGTCATCCAATCATTGCCAAATCAAAATCTCCTGCCAACTGACCATTCTTTAATTAATACCTCCCACTCCTGAAAATGGTAACATTTTCATTATTTTCCCTCACCATTGCAGTTCTAAATTTACCACAGGATTCTGTGACTTTTTCCTTCTAGATCCATTCATTCTTGCAGGTTATTATCAAAATGATCAAGGAAACCACTTACTTCCAGCAATTTCTCAAGTATGCAATCCAATTTCCCTCTCAGGTAACTAGTTTTTGTTCTGCTTATCTTCAATTCAGAATGAAAAATAAGAAGGGTAACAGAAATATGAATGAAGAAGACCCTATGATTCCCCCTGTACCACACCTTGATAAAGCTCCCCTAATTGACACTCAATTCAAAGTTATTGAGACCGATTGTGAGTTCAACCTCTATGAACTTCAAAATTGGGAAAAGAAAATGTATCTTGGTCAAAGCGAAGAATTGAGTATATGGGAGTCTCTTATCCCTCAAACCCACTATTTCCCTAAATATGTTACCTGGTGCCATCTTATATATCTCCCTAGCAAAAAAAGTAGTGATTTCTCCAAATAGTAAAATAATATTTTCAATTTCACCTGAAAGTATTTTCCAAGACCTGTAGATAGATACCCAAGCTTCCATACATAGTTTTTCCCCTTAATCATTAATGGAATTGTATAATAAGCTTAGATTTCCTCAGAGAACCCATATTTTTGAAATTTTCTACTTGAAACCGTTAAATTCCCCATAAATAATCCTCCATATCCTGTTTCAATTTTCCCAAAAATGTCAAAGCAAGTAATCTCCATGGTAGCTAGATTATTGGGATGCTACACAGATCAATGGATTGATGAAGTAAACTTAGGATTCTTATTAGTATTCACAGTTGTACATAATCCTTCAATATGTTTTAATTACAGTCAATTTTTGTTTGATGATATGTATGAGCAATTCATAAAATTTAAAGTTGAAAAGTCTTTAAATATCAGTTAGTGTTAGTATACTTAATTTTATATCATAAATAAGACATGTTTAAGCTTCAGTTGCTTAAAATGGATGATCAGGGTGACCCTTTATCAGTTATCCACTAGAATTCATTGGTCATAAGGAATTCAGAAGAGTATACTTTTACATATTTTGTAGATCAGTTCCTTCATACTTCTTTATGTTTATTGTCTAGTGATATTTTACCAAGAATATCTCCAGAAATCAATAAATTCCTACACATTTTAGAACAATATAAGGTGGGATATTGGTATCTATACCAAATTTATATAGAGATCAAAATTTATGGAAGTGAGCTCCCTCCCTATAGATTACTAGTTTTTGTACTACTCGGGTTTTTTTCTTTGGAATATGCTAGGAAAATACTCAATATGGATGAACTACATTTTGTTTCTAACAAGAAGAAAGAAAATTTCAAGATAAAAGCGCAAATAGGCCCTTACATCATAAACATCAAAGCATCTGTAAAGGATGCAGAAGTAGCCTTAAAAAAAATGAAATTCAAGCATGGTTTTGCATGTTCTTATGACCCCTTGGGATTAATATCTAAGTTGAGAATCGAACAAAAAATCACTCCATATTCCCATACACCAATACTAGAGATAGAACAATATGCCAACCAGGAAGAATGGATAGAAGGAACATTGCAGGAAGAAAGAGAGAAATTGGTGAGTCAGTCTTCTCTACATACTCTTATTCCTAAAGATAAAGAAATTAAAAGGCTGATGGAGAGCATGTCTCCCACGGAGTCAGAGAAACAAGATATACAATTTGTAGTTTTCAAGAGAAGAAAGAAAAATCCACAAACCTCCACTCAAACAGGTAGCAAATAAAATCCTCAAGAAATAAACACTAATGAAGAATCTTCAGAAGAAATGGATGATTAGGAACATACTACCTTGGTTTTGATAGACAATCCTACTACCTCTCCCCCTTATGTAGGAGAGACCAGTGAATCTCCTATTTCATCTAATTCTCAAGGTCAACCACATCCAAACATTTTTTCAAGGTACAAATAGATTAAGTTGAAGAATGAAGCTCTTAAAGCTTTGACATACTCAAAATTCTGGAATAAAACTGCCACCGCTCATCATAGATTGCTATCTACTTTTGATTCAGAAAAAAGGGAAGTTTAAAATGGCATTTTTGGAGCCTAAAGTTCCAGCCACCAAAAGTTTTGAAGACTACAAGGCCTCCATTTTCTCAGTTGATAATAAAAAATTTCATGCAATCGACCAAATTTATTTGCATAAACAAGCATGTGAGCTAATTTATTCAACTCTAACCAGTTCTGCAATGGTTGCTTCAAAGCTACAAGTTTCACTAAAGAACATGAATTCACATCTGAGGATTGAAATAATATCATTTATGGCCAAAGACACCATAATCAAAACTTTAGAATATTTGGTTATCAAACTAGGATATGATCCTAATGATGTTAAGGCAGCAGAGGAGGTAATCAAAAGTAAAAATTCATATATTTAGGGTCTTATTAAACAAATTAAACTCCAAACTATATAACACCCACAAACTAAAGAACTTACTACTTTGGAGGTAGAAAAAGAAAATTTGTTTGCATTAGTGGTGGAGCCAAATGCTCAAATACATAAAATGGAGTGACAAATGGAAACATTAATAAAGGAAAAAGAGAAATGGGAAATAGGTAGAGCGTCAGCAGCAGGAACTTCAGCCCAGCCTACAACATAAGTATCAGAGTTAGATTCTTCAAAATAAATAACTCAAGCCTTGGGAAAATTGACATTGACAAAGAAGTAAGTTAAAAATTGTCAACATCCCTCACCAAAATGGAGGAAAACAAGATAAAATTAGACAATGCATATTTTGCAGAGGTACAGAAGAACTTCAAACTTACTCAACAGATTCAAAAGTATGAAGATAAGTCCATCATCATTCAAATTTTGGCAGAGGAAAAACTCAACATTTGGCATAATGTCAATGCCAATGTTCTAGACTTATGGCCATCTATTCAAATACTTTTTTAGTGGGAGGAATTGATGCAAAGATCCAGGACAGTATTAGAGCATACTAAAGCAGATATTGAGCACAACCCACAATAAGCACAAAATATCATTAGAATGTTAAATTCTAAAACTAAAGAAGAACTTGAAGATCTCAACATCCAGGACAGAATTGCAATAGTAATGGAATTCAAAAGAGTTTTGACTAAGAATAATTTAATGGTGTAATTGGAGAACAACAACAAAGAGTTGGAGCTACAAGTTGAAAGATTCAACAAAAAATTTTCTTTGTTACAAGAGAAAGGACTTCCCACTCTTAGAAAATCTAATGGAAAATTGATTCCATTAGAGAACTACCAAGAGCAAGTGTGAAACATATATGCAGATGCATCAAGGTTTTCCAACACAAAATGAGTTATCAGTGGAGAATATTTTCTAGAAGGCTTGTCGTTTGATTTGAATATTCAGCACAAAATTCATCATCTATTTGCACATAAGCCAACTTTTCAAACCTACATTGAGGTAGATGAGAGGTTTAGAAACATGGTGAATTTTTCTATCCCAAGTGAAGAAAGGTGGGACAAATTACTGGAGTTCATAGAATAAAAACAAGTAGAAGGACTATCATTTTGGCACAAAACATAAGCCAACAGTTGGAAAAGAGGCACAGTTAGCAACAGATTTCCTTCAAATTTTCAATAGACAACCGAATGTATCTAAGACTTCTATTTTGAGTGTTGTTTCAAAAAATTGTGTAATTTTTTTAGAATATCATTTTGTAATGAATTCTCTTTTGGAATCCAAGATCAGTTTAGCAGAAAATCTATAAGTATGTTGTAAAAATACTTGATAAGGGTTGAACCCTTGTGATAAACTACTAAGCAGAATCTTAATTCTTTGAGTTTTTATGAGATTAATAGAAGGATTATGGATTCATCTTGAAGCAACTTGTGTTCCAGTGAGTACTTCTTTGTTAATTATGTTTTATTTTATTTATCTCTGCATATATTTGATATTAATGAGAAATTTGGGTAAGATAAGATCGGATATCAATCTATCTGAAATCCCCTGTGAAGTTATCATCAATTACAGAGATTGGTTAATTAGAAACATTTGTTTTAATTAATTTCTCTACATCTTTAAATTGTCACTTCTCGTTAAGTTTTAAGTATATTTTGTTTGGTTGTAAAAGGATTTTACGTGCATCAACTCTATATGGTTAGTTAAAAGTTATGTTTGAATATTTAATAAATCATATATTTTCTTAAGTTCAACCTTACATATCATTTCAAAGCTAAAATTTTGTTAAAGGTGAAGATTCGGCCCTTTTAATATATCATAAATAATTAAGTGTATGCATGTGTTTAACAATTTAAAGCATTAGCCATCCAAAAATCCAAATGAAAACAACACATTTTGGATGCTCTGGCACAATTACTTAACCTATAATTGTTTAAAGAGGTACAACAGGAGGTATCAATCCATACTAACCAAAATTGAGATGTGACCAGATCAAATCGATCGCAGCGTTAAATGTGTCCCATTACCTCCACAACTAAAGGATTATTGCATTCACGCAATTTCGTAGAACAAATCAAACAAATAGTGACCAGTTCAATCATGAATTTGACAATTAAATGTATTCACATGAACGTTGCTGCCAAAACCGTGGGAAATTACAATGGTTAATGCTCATGATTTTATTTTTCATTACCTAAACCTATATACTATAACACGCCTTCTCCTCTTGGGAAGTGTGTTACAAATCACCCTTGGAGACTGATTACTTATGTTGTAACACTTTTTTTCCCACTTACTCACCTTCCATAATTCCAACACGGGCTAATCAAAGAAATTTTACCCCATTCAAAAGGATTCCTTACCCACTTTAGGTGTAGGGAAAAAATACCAAAGTAATACCACATGTTTTCCATAAATTCCCACCCCCTTCCCCCACCCTTATACACATGTTAAACTCCAATCGTAAAGGGGTGCCATTGTTGATCTCATTCATTGATCTACCATCGTTGTAGATCAGCAATAAGTCACCCATCTAACTTGCACTTGGCCCTTTGTTTGCCTTTTTTTTGCATATAGTTTTCAATATTGGCAAGAAATTTGGGGATTTTTCCTGAAATTCTTCCATGGTTAACTGTATCTTGGCACCTGCCAGGAACCTGTAATGTCCCTTGCTGCATTTCCTTAAATTTCTTCGAATTTTCTAATAAATTTCCCTAACTTCTATTTGGGGCCTTTTGATAAATACATGGCAGTTTTCCAGCTACCAACTTTTTCTCAAACACTTTCCTACAATTATATAACCCATATATGTGTTCAACCCATGCAATCTTGATGTTACAACCTAGGCTCTACTACCACTTGCAATGTACCCTCAACCCATTTTCGGCTTAATACAACCTCCTTTTTGAGGCCCCAATACCATGTCCATGTCCTTGATAACTTGTTATTGGAAAATTTCCTTTTCTTATGGGAATTATAGCATGGATCCAGACATCCAAATGCATGCTAATGGATAATTCCATAGATGTGATGACTCTTTCCATGTTTCTATTATCAATTCATGTTATGTGCTTTGTAATGGGTTCTACTTTTCTTTCATTTCCATATATCCATTTTTTCCATGAACGTTTATGGATTCTTGGATTAGCATGAATAACTAGTGAATCATGGTGTGAGGTAGAGCAAAGAATGCCAATTCATCATGGTCTATCTTTCTTATGTGTTTCTATGTATATGAATTCTACAACTATTTTTCCTTCACAATTTGTCTCTCTCAACCACTTATATACTTAAGTTTCCATTCGCCAGAAAATCTAGTTTTGTTTTTAAATTTCTTTCATTTCGTGTGTTAGGTTCTCCACCTTGAAATTATTCAACGCATCATTAGACAAAAATATATCTAAATATTAATTCAAATTAAAAGTATGCTTCTCTATGCCCACAAGGCATAGAGTAGATGGTGATGGGGTGTACTATTAAGCCACTTTGTGGTGTGAAGGTCACTAATTTCAAACTTCGTGGGAAAAAATATAGCCATGTTAAGGGATGGTGTGGCCCAGGACGGTTGTGATCCCCAAATTATTTTTAATGGATTATATGCCCCTAGGTCATGGTTTTTCAATCCAAAGGTCAAGCCTATAGTCATCTCAAGAGAACTCATAAAAATTGACAAAAAAGTATTATGCTTCTCTATACTCGATGATGAAACTTTTTTCTATGTAATTCATGGTCCCCTGAGATCATTGATTGCTATGTCGATAGAATATTTGTACTAGGTAGATCTACCAGAAAGGGTCACTTCTAGCCAGCTCAACCATAGAGCCTGTCCTTGAGAGTGTCAAGAAAATTGAACCTGTGACCTCTCAATAGAAAATATTCTTTAACAAAATGGACTCAACCAACTGAGCTAATCCTTGAAGCTAATTGATAACGAAACTTATGTAGTAGAACATCAATTTTTGAATGAAGATTGATTAATTTTTCTTTAAGACATTTTTAATAAAATCCCTATAATAAATAGTTGAAAGTAATTAGATATTGAATATTAAGTTGGAATGTGAGGATGCTAACAATATTATGTCATTACATAAAATAAACAAAATATAATGTTATATCAAACTACATCAACACTAAACTCTAAAATTTAATGTACTTTTAAAAAGAAAAAAATTCTAAAAAGAAAAAAAAATATATCGTATAAGATAAAAATATAGAACTCTGTTATAGATCTTTTGGGAAAGAGTTTTTCCTCTGGAGAGCATAAACAAGCGAGGTGTTATCACCAAAATCATAACTGATTGGCTGCTAATCAGACAACTTCAGTGTAACTATTTCAAACCAATCTTTTGATTGAGGCTTAGCCTCCTCAATCTGAGAGGGCTCTCTCAAGGATTAATGATTTTTGATAGAAATATAGATGGCTAACTCTATGTGGGGTAATAAACAAATAAATGATAGATATTGGTTGTAAATCACATTATCAAGTGCACATTGGGCTTATGGAGTCAAAATAGCTTCAGTAAAACCAAACAATCTACTTAGCATAGAAGTCAAGGCATATCAGAGTTCTAGTCAAGAGATATACATGTGAAACTGTAAAACACACAGTCAGTTTGTCTATGAAGGAAGTCAGAGCATCAATGATGAATTCTGGGTAACATAAGAAAACACCACTGAAATAGGGTAGTAAAAAGATACAATTAGAAACAGAACACACTAGAACTCTTTATGAATCTCAATTTGGCTAAGTAGAAAACTCTGTATTAAGTTGAAAACCATTCCCTCACAATAAACACAGTCTTTTGCTAAAAATGTCCAACCCTTTGCTAATTCAACTTTTTGGCCTTTACTAGACCATTTACAACATGAGATAACCTTATCCTATGCTAGATACCTTGAATTCCTACTTTTTGACACCTTTCCTAACCATATGACATGGTATTTATTACAAAATGACAGCTGCAAATCTAATAAACAGTCTTATTACAAATAGGATTCAAACTCTTAAACACTATCTATAACCACCTTATCTTAATTAAGTTACATCATTTTCCGAGTATACTAACACCTGGTCGAATCCAGAGGATAGACTTCAACTCTTCATGACCATGATGCTAACCTCCACCAAAATAGGAACAGTCTCTTGTTTTCTAGGCATAGAGTCCCTTGCACATATTGAAACATTCTGACCACCATGAACTCATTATTTCAAGTTCCTTTGCTGTTGGAAACTGAAATAACACTCGCAATAATCCTCCCTAAGCTCCAGGTGTCCAAAAACCATCATTAGATTGTCCAAATGAGATAAAATAGACTGTGCTACGAAAACAACACAGTTTCATAGTGCTGCTTTTTAACCCTTGTTTCTTCAAAATTTTGATTTCTTTCCTCTAGGATTGCCTTCTTTATCTCTAAATACATCCCCCTTATCAATTTAATATCATAATTCAAAATTTTCCCTTCAAAATATGATGAGAAGAGTGAAAAAAGTTGCAACAGCAGTTTCGTAGCGCTTTTCACTCTTTTTACACTGTCTGCGCTACGAAACTGCTGAGTGAGCAGTTTTGTACAAAATTTTCTAAAATGAAAATTTGAAAATGTGAAAAAAATCAAAATGAAACTGAATTCAGCATATCAAAAGCCATATGAACTGAAAACACAGTCATTCCAGCCTTTATAACTTCTTAACTTCTTGCAGATTTCTCCTATTTTTATCTGAAAAATAGGTCTTGATACAGAGCTTATATTTCCTAATCCATGATGTAGTTTGAGAAAATGAAGGAAATTTCTGTAGGCCATTATGTCTTTAATAAAAACCTCTCTTGGTGTTTTGAAATAAATCTCCTGTTGTCCAGAAACTTCCTTTGAAAAACATGTGTAAAACAAGAAAACTTTGTTTTCTGAAAATAGGGTTTCAAAGAAAGCCTTGTATCTCCCAAATGATAACACTTGTGAGAAACGTGAGACAGGTTATTGTAGCTGGGGTTGTGATGAAGAAAAAAAAATCATAATTCCAAAATACATTTGCATTTGGCCAGAAACTGAACTTGAAATTGACTGTTAAACAGTCATGTACAAAACAATTTTGTAACAACAGTTTCGTAATGCATTTTAATTTATCAATTTCTCCCACCTCCTAATGAATTTGAAGAAACTGAGAGAGGTTTTCGTATTTAGGTCTGTTAGGAAGAAAAACCTCTTTAATTTTTCCCAAATTCGTTTTCAGGGACTCAAAAACTGCCTTGGAAGTTGACTGCTCAAAACTAGAAAATAGAGTTTTTGCTTCATAACTTTTAGCAGTTTTGTAGCGCAAATCAACTTTTTTGAAATAGAGGCACTACGAAAGTAAGGTTTCTTGGCTAATTTGACCATTTTTGACATGATACTTTAGGAAATTACTCACAAATGGAAATTATGGATATTTGACAATGAATGGACCTTAAAAAGACTTATTTAAACTTAAGGATGGGCTTTGAACTTATAAAAATATAGCCTACCCTTAACCAAACCTTAAATTGACTTCTAAATCTAATTTGAACCATGACCAAAAACAAACATAACACAATGATGTTTTTTTTTTGAAAATTTTTGGGTGATAACACGAGGAATGGAATGAACTCTCTAGATCGCGCCGCTAGGGTTTTCGCGGACCTGGCATCCATCGATCCGGAAGATAGTGCAAGTTGTGGAGGCACGCGAAGGGAAACGGGGGGAATGGCCACCACACTTAGAAATTTTATTCTTTCCAGACCAACCCCCTTCTTCCCACTGTTGAGTATCCCTGGAATGGATCAATGAGCACGGTTCTTGTGGGCGAAGAGTAAAACAACATCCGGCTTCTGAAGGACAAGAATCTAGTTCGACGAGCGACTTGTGGCTTCTGGAACAATCGTTCCAACTCTTTCTGCCCTGGCAGGGGTGTTTATCATTTGGATCTGGGATTGAAGCTCGTTATGCATGGACACAAAAGCCCCATTATGGTATCTCTCTAAGATGTGTGTCGTTGGTTGATCGAAGAGACACTAGCGAAATCAAAATGGTGGATCAGGGCTCCCTTCCCTTGGCACACGATCTATCAGCCACCCACAAGATGGCCACACTTTTCTCCTGACCTAGGCTACGAAGAGACTGGCTGGCCCTTGTGCGCAAATATGGGATGGAGGTTTCAGCCCATCCTTTCTTAGCATATGACATTGACATCCTAGAGCAGGAGTGGGCAAGGGCCCCTTTTTTCCCCCTCAGAGGCCACTTTGCTCTACTTCAAGTCCAAACAGCAAGACTCCATACCCCGCCTAAGCAGTCTTCACCTTTTCTTCCAGACACGGAACAACGAATAGATACTTTAACAGACGCAGATCTCCAGAAACAGGTAACCCCCTGTAATTTCTATATTTTCATCAAACCCCCTGTGGGAAAATATCTTTTAGTTTGGGTTCAAGAAGACAATACTATTTTGCAGCTGAAAAACAAATATGGGGTTTGATGGGCTACCCTGTCCTGTTGCAATATCTGGTTAATGGTTTTCGGTCTCTCCAGTAATTTGGGTCTCTAAAGGACCACGCCATTGTTGCAGGTATGTCTATCTCCCTTAACCTTTGTCTCAGAGGGGGTGTTGCAGACCTGGGCACCTCCAGATCTGCAGGGAGGAAGGGGAAGAAACCCGCAAATTAACAACAAACAAACAGAGGCCCTACTTACAAAAACATTCTAAAGGGGAAAAAGGTTGCATTAATACCTCCAGAACAAGCTGGAACAGCCCCAAGGCCATACATAGTAGAACAGCTGGGTCAAACACCAGCACTAAAGATTGACAGCCTAGAAACAGAGGAGCACTGCATGACATATGAAGCCTGGGCGTTAATATGTCATTTTAACTATTTTTGGCCTAAGCCAATGGAGCTCTTCCATTGGATTTTCACACAATGGACCACAGAATGTGAAATCCACCTCTGTTCTAAGGGATTTTTTATTATTAAATTTAAATCCTCGGAGGACAGAGATTTTATTATTAGAGAGAGACCTTGGTTTTGGGGACCCACCAGTCTTTTTATCACCCCTTGGTTCCCAGATTTCGATGCAAACACAATGACTATCACCAGAATGCCAATTTGGGTCCAATTATACAACCTCCCCCTACACTTATGGAATGATCAAGTTTTCGAAGGTATTGGGAATAGTATCGAGCGATACATAAAAACAAATATGGAGAGAATAAAGGAGAGGATCTACACTTTCGCACGAATCTGCGTGGAAGTAGATCTAAGCAAAGGTTTACCAGAGAATATCATGATGATATACAAACAACAAAATTGGCTGCAGTCACTAGACTATGAAAACACTGCATTCAGATGTAGAATTTGTAGGCTGACAGGACATTTACAAAACACATGTCCCGATGCCAAAAAAGAAAACAGAAAAAATAAAAAGGATGGGAAACAAAAAAAGGATGGTAATATCCCCCTCCTGAGTCAGAAGAGGATGAGTTAGAATAAGAGGATGATACGGTTCCTAAGGAAAATAATCAGCCTACATAGGAACCAGAGGTGCAAAGAAATGACACAACAGTACACAATGATTCACAACCTCATCTAACCCAATCAAATAGGAATCTAGAGGACACGATAACAGGAGGGATCAAACAACAACATTCATCAGATAATTCAAATTCAAACAAGGAAAACGGAACTCGGGTGGCAAATAATCATATTGTCCTTGCCACATGTGTGCCATCTCAGGGCGAATGGTGCAAGGTCGAGAAGAAGAAAGGGAGGAAAACTTGATTTGTGGGGCTTTCACTTCCACTCTGATGGCTGAGGATATTTCGTGGCCATCAGTTTTTTCTTTCTGTCCTCTTCCTCTTTTCCTTACGGCACTCCTTTTTTATACTTCTTTTGGAACGTTTTCAGTAGCCTCGCTATGATGTGTTTTGTGTGCTTTAGCACACAAGCCCTATGGGAATTTTCAGAATGCTTAATTGCATATACTAAATTTAAATTTTCATTTTATTAATAAAAATTTGCTGATTTTTTCTTTAGAAAAAAAAATATAAAACTATAGAATATGAAAAAATACAATTAAATATATTTCATATTTAATAATAATAATATCCCCAATCGAGGCTGTAGAAATTCAACACAAAATATGTATTGCCTGGATTCTCCAGATCTAACAATTATATGTCATTGTTAAATACAGAATCGCTTCTACCAAATCTTGGTGGAATTTAAAACATAATCGGCAATAGAAATATCATGAAGAAAGATCAATCACACATAACACAGATAATTTACCGGGAAAGCATAAAGCTAAAAACCCCACTATCTTCTATTATGTATTATATCATATATCATGAAACAATTACATACAAAGCTCCAATCCAAGAGCTCTCAGTACAATAGCTAACTATATCACACTATCATACAAAAATTGGCAAGTTCCTTAGCCAATTTACTGCCTCCACACAACCTGCCTCTACTGCGCAATCCTAGCTAATAGAAATCCCTGAATGAATGGAATCTTGCTTTCCTTGACTGTGCAATCCTCATGGGCACATCCAATGTGTTTGTGGTTGCATGTGTGCAACCGATAATGTCACAACAAATAGTCAATATGTCCCTTTCACCTACATCTCAACTGGGTCTCCACTGGATCTGATATGCATGTAGTTAATAGTAGTAAATCTTCAGTTGCATGTGAGACCACTGATTGTAAATTAATTAATAATTAATTCACTTGATCTATCACTAGTGTATCTTCAGTTACAACGAGCACAATTGAGTTTAACTCACTTAACTGAGTTAAACTACTTTACAACTCTCATAACTACACTTCCAACTCCGTTACAACTTCAAATCACTCAATTATAACTAATTCCACTTGCATGTCTCACCAACCAACCACTCAACTCGAAATTCACTTAGCTAACTGATTTTCAACTTCAATTAACTATTTCCAAGTGCTCATTGAGAATGGATTATTGTTTATTTTCTAACTAATATTAAGGGATACTAATAGTCGATATGCATCTATAAATATACATGCAATATATAAATAGAACTTGCACATACATCTATAAATAGACCTCATCTATAAATAGACATCCATCTAAAAATATCCTGAGGCTCCATCCTAGTGTAGGTGCATAATTTTCACTAGGATCTTCTTGTTGAATCTCAATGCTCCCTCTCAACAAGAAAGGGATTATCCTTCACCTCGATCCTGTCTCTATGGTATTCGAATTTTCTCCTGGTGAGCACCTTCGTTAGAATATTTGCATCCTAATCTTCCATAGGAATGTACTAAAGCAACATGATCTTCCTCTGCACACAATCTCTGATATGATGATACCAGATATCTATATGCTTAGATCTATTATGAAACACTAGATTAATTGAGATTTTAATGTAACTTTGATTATCACAATGAATCACTGTCGGATCTAAATGAGAACCAAAAAAACCAACCAAGATCTTTCTCATCCAGATAGCCTCACATGCAGCTTGACTCACTACCATGTATTCTTCTTCCGTTGAACTAAGTGCCACAGATCTCTACTTCCTGTTGTACCAAGAAACAATTGTAGATCCAATGTTAAATATCCCCCCTGATGTGCTCTTTCTGTCTGATGGGCTGCTTGCCCAATGTGCATCCATGAAGAAATCCAACTTGACCTCATCCATCTGTCTGTACCATAAACCATATTCATATGTGCCCCTCATGTATCTCAAGATATGCTTTCACGCCTTCCAAAAGAGCTTGGTAGGCTTAACCATCGCTTGACTCAGTTGGTTAACTGCATAGCAAATTTTTGGTCTCGTATTCACTAGATACATTAGCAAACCCATGAACTGTCGATAGATAGTAGCATCCACTACCTCTCCAGAAGTAGCATCCTCTTTCCTTCGGTTTCCTGGAAGAGTAGTATCCATGGGTTTGCAGCCCTCCATGTGAAACTTACCTAATATCTCCCTTGCATACTTTCCTAGAGACAAAAAAAATTTCACCATCTTGCTTCCATATTTCCAATCTAGGGAAATAATGGAGGCCCGTATCCTTCATCTCGAACTCCTTTGCAAGGTCCTCCTTGCATGAGTGTATCAGCTACTCATCACCAGTCAATATTAAACCATCAACATAAATAACAATGGTTAAAATCTTACCCTCCACCACAATTTGGTATAGGTTTGCATCCATTTCACTTTTGGTGAAGCCCAGTCCTGTGAAATAGCTGTCTATTCAAGTGTACCAAGCACAGGGTGCTTGCTTCAGCCCATACAACACTCTTTTTAGTTGGCATACGTGCAACTCGCTGCTATAGATCTCAAATCCTTCAGGTTTATCTATGTACACCTCTTCCTCAATGATCCCATTGAGAAACATAGTCTTCACATCCATTTGATGAATGCGCCAGCCCATCTGTGCTAAGAGAGCAAGGATGGTCCTTATAAAATAATACCTTGTGACAAGTGCAGAGGTTTCTTCATAAACAATCCCCTCAATCTATGAGAAGCCCCAGGCCACAAATCTGGCCTTGTATTTCTCAATACTCCCATCAATAGCTTGCTTTACCTTGTAGATCCATATTGAACCTACCACTGATTTATCAACAGGCATTGGAACAATTTCCCAACCACTATTTTGGACAATGGAGTCATACTCCTCAACCATTGCATCTACCCATGTGGGCTCTTGTACTACTTCCTGAAAGGAATATGGCTCAATCACAATACATTTTATCATGAGATCCATGTATCCAGTAAATCGGTTAGGAGACTGTCTTTGTCTGCATTGTGAAGTAGGGGCTCCTACATTCTGCACAACATCAAGTCTCGGCCTATCAGCTTCTTTGGTATGCCTTCTGCCAATTCTGATGGTTGGCTCTGCATGAGTGTAATCCTCCACTCAATTAACCTCCTCCTATGGCTAATCCACATCTAGAGACTCATCTTTCAGAACCAACAGTTCCTCCTCCGCATGCAATTCTATCTCCCTCTCAAGCGACAATGACATGGCTTTCCCCTCATCAAATTTTATATCCTGTCACATAAAAATCATCTTAATGTTAGGAAAATACACATGATAATTATGGGGTGTTTCTATGTACCCCACAAAAATACCAACTTTAACAGTCGACTCCAACTTCTTCCTGGTGTTCTTGGTTACATGCACATAAACAAATGAGCCAAAAATATTAAAGTGTGAAACATCCGGTTTCTTACCATTGAAAGCTTATTTAGGTGTACTCATGCCACGTACTCTATGAGGACAACGGTTTTGCACATAAACCACAGTGTTGCATGATTCTACCCACAAATGCATTGGTAGGCACTGATCATGCAACATCACTCATATTGCACCCAT
Source organism: Pinus albicaulis (assembly GCA_034641835.2). Classification (NCBI taxonomy): domain Eukaryota; kingdom Viridiplantae; phylum Streptophyta; class Pinopsida; order Pinales; family Pinaceae; genus Pinus; species Pinus albicaulis. The sequence goes on from CM076575.1 coordinate 1,559,132,296, forward strand.
GATTGTTCTATTCTTCCTCTCCACAACCCCATTTTGCTGTGGGTTATGAGGTGCTATGATTTCTCTTCAAATTCCTTCTTTGTTGCAGAAGTTCTTGAATTCGTTAGAGATGTATTCTCCACCATTATTGATCCTCAAAACATTCACTTGCTTCCCCGACTCTTTCTCCACCAATGCCTTAAACTCACAGAACTTTGAGAATGTTTGATCCTTCTTCTACATGAAGAAGATCCAGAATTTATGAGAAAATTCATCAAAAAAAATAACATAATACTTATGTTTTGTTGTTAAATCAACTGAGAATGGTTCACACACATCTGTGTGAACTCTCTCAAGGATCCCCGAAGCACGGTTCTCCTTTTTATGAAAGGTGGACTTTACATACTTCTCCATGGTGCAACCCTTGCACTGATCTAACTGAGCAAGTTTTCCCATTGGAATTCCAGTATATATTTGTTGCATGATTTTCAAGGCTCCATGATGAATATGGCCCAATCATCTGTGCCATAATTTTCCCTCATCCTGGCTCACCACTTTTTCCGCCTTGCCCATCATGGCAGCGCAACCATCTACCTCCAACTTGTAGAGATTCTTAACTTGAATCCCTATCCTCTTGGATTGACCCGTTGTTTTATGTCACAGGAAATCTTTTCCATTGCTGAAAAAAATGTCATAGCCTTTGTCCTCCAACATTGCAACTGAGACCAAGTTTTTCTTCAGACCTAGAACATGCATAAAATATTTCAATTGAAATGGTTTAAATTACTCGCTCTGAAAGGTAATGGTACCAATGCTAGTCACACTATATCATCCATCATCGCCCATATCTATATGCATTTGGAGATATTTCTCCTCCAAGACAATAAAAAGCTCCTTATCTCCCGTCATGTGGAAGGAAGCACCACTATCCAAATACCACATTGATCCCAATGCACTTGAAACCATGCATGTGATCAAGGAGAAGTCAAGTTCAAATTGCGAGGCAAGGGCCTCACCAAATGCAGCTCCAGTAGCCTTATTTTTCTTCTTCTTTTGCGGATAGTTAGTAGCACGATGCCCATGTTCGTGACAGTGAAAACACTTCACCTTGGACATATCCAGCTTCTTGCCTTTAGACTCGGATTTAGAATGGAATTTATTCCCCTTCCCCTTCTTTGCCTTGACAGCCAAAGCACAATCCTCTTCATCATCATGCTTTGATGAAGATCCATCTCTGGTGTTTCACCTGAATTCCTCCTACACCAGATCCGACCACAGTCGTTCCCAATCTGGAAATTTTTCTCGTCCGTTGACAGAGTCTTCATAACTGTGCCAACTCTTAGGAAGTCCCAAGAGAGCCAAGCTCACCAAATCATCATCAGCAACAGTTATGCCCACACTCCTTAGTTCATCCCGACATTGGACAAACTTCGTGAGATACTTTGGAATGTTACTGTCTTTTTCCATCTTGATCTTTCTGAGTTTATATTTGAGCGCCAACTTCCTATGGTCACTACTGCTTTGGAAAAGATCTGTCAAAGCCTTCCACATAGCATTATGTGTGGCTTTCCCATGAAGGCTTGAGATAATGTGGTCTCGTACTCCTTCCAACAGAATCCTCCTCGCCTTTGCCACTTTCTTTTTCCATGCATCAAGTAATGCAGCATCTGTTGAGGTGGCCTTAGGAACATCATTGTCAATAAATTCCTTCAAGCCATTATCTTTGAGCACCGCCTCCATCTTGTCCTTCCAAGAAATGTATTTCAAGCTGCCCTTGAGTCCATACACTAACCTCAAGCCATTGAAAGCCATTTCGATGTTACCTCAGTTGTAGCACCAAGAAAGTATTTCTACAAATTCGAATTCTTTCCACCAACAAACTCAACTCCTACTTCACAATCGCAATCTCTTGTGCTCCGATACCATGTAGAAATTTAATACAAAATATGTATTGCCTAGATTCTCCTGATCTAAAATTTATATGCCACTGTTAAATACATAATCGATTCTACAAAATCTTTGCGGAATTTAAAACACAATCGCCAACAGCGATATCATGAAGAAAGATCAATCACACATAACACAGATAATTTACTGGGAAAGCATGAAGTTAAAAACCCCACTATATTCTATTATGTATTATATCATGGATCATGAAAAAATTACAGACAAAGCTCCAAATCAAGATCTCCCAGTACAATAGCTAACTATCTCACACTGTCAAAAATTGGCAAGTTCCTTAGCCAATTAACTGCCTCCAGACAGCCTGCCTCTACTGCGCAATCCCAACTGATAGAAATCCCTGAATGAATGGAATCCTTCTTTCCTTGACTGCACAATCCTCATGGGCACATCCAATGTGTGTGTGGTTTCATGTGTGCAATAGATAATGTCACAACTGATAGTCAATCTGTCCCTTTCACCTACATCTCAACTGGGTCTCCACTGGATTTGACATGCATGTAGTTAATAGTAGTAAATCTTTAGTTGCATGCGAGACTACTGATTGTGAATTAATTAATAATTAATTCACTTGATCTCTCATGAGTGTATCTTCAGTTACAACGAACACAACTGAGTTTAACTCACTTAACTGAGTTAGACTACTCTACAACTCTCATAACTACACTTCCAACTCTATTACAACTTCGAATCGCTCATTTACAACTAAGTCCACTTGCATGTCCCACCAACGAACCACTCAACTCGAAATTCACTTAGCTAACTGATTTTCCACTTCAGTTAACTATTTCCAAGTGCTCATTGAGAATATGTTATTGTTTATTGTCCAACTAATATTAAGGGATAATAATAGCCGACATGCATCTATAAATAGACATGCAATCTATAAATAGAACTTTCAGATACATCTATAAATAGACCTCATAAATAAATAGAATTTTCTCATGAATCTATAAATAGACATCCACCTAAAAATAGCCTGAGGCTCCATCCTAGTGTAGGTGCATAATTTTCACTAGGATCTTCTTATTGAATCTCAACAGAGGCATTGTAATTCGAGACATTGGATGGGGGTGGGGGGCACCCTCCACCCCATCACCACCCATCACATTTAAGAGTGGGGGGTGGCATGGAAAACCCACCCCGTGCAAAACAGATACAAACAATTGTTACCACCTTTCAATTTTATGACAAACTTCTCTCTACTCGAGTACTCTTAGATGAGAGACCTTTCTCTCCATATTTTTTTTATGCATGTGTTATACATCTACTGCTAGTGGGACAATTCCCTTAGATGATAGGAAGCGAGGGGCTTACATTCATAGATGATGACTTATGGTTGTGGTGTAAACCGTGGGTTTCCTCTCTCATATGAACGAAGGCTCTTTTCCATGGCCATGGATCAACATGTACTAAAATCTTGAGAGACTTAGTTTCATAGTACAAGGTTTTCCATCTCATGCACTAGACGTTGAGAAATGATGAGAGAAAATTTTGAGGAAAGTAGTGGAAGCATCACCTAGGGCACTAACAACAACCACAATGACAAACATTACAAGAGCATGAGAAGTTAGCCTTCAACCAAATCTCACAAATATGAAGCCTCAGGTCTGGTGGGTTAGTCAACATTGGTTAATTCTCTCCAAGTCCAATTCCTTTGGTTTCAACAACTTCTTCATTTTTTTTTATTCCATTTGGTAGGTGATTCATATAAGGCTATGAGCTTAGCAAGGGTGAGATGTGGTTTTGGATATTGTTTCCTTTTGTTAGTTATTAGGCCCTGTTAGGGGTTTTTATCTTCCCCCTGGAAATTTATTTCCATTCGAATTCATCATCATCCTCTCTGAAAAATCAAGACTCCCTTGGTTTTACTTTTATTTGGTCTTCTCACATCCAATCCCTTGGATTTCTAAGTGTTTTGAGTAAGAATTAAATCATGTCCCTTAGTTATCTTGTGCAATATGCCCCAATTTTGAATGTGTTGTCATTGGGGGTCTAGAGGCAAGGGTCCTCAAGGTCAACCGTGTACCCAAGTCCAAGCCCAAGATTTTGTAGTTATTTTTCCCTCTGCCACTCCTCTAGAAATTCAAGAGGAAATACACCAACTTGAATCTTTAACCACCAATGACTGACAAGCCTACTTTGACTCATAAATTCAATTTGAGGTATTTAATTGGGTTCCATACCTTGGAAGCACTAGGGGAAGACAAAGACAATAGTTGAACCCCATCACCCCCCGTTGGCAGATGAAGACACTCTTAGGTAGGGTCCTGAAGGAGAAACATGAAGATCACAATGATATAATCTCTTCTCTGAATGAAATCAAGTGTGAGCAATGTTACTGATGCTCATGTATTACTAGTTTGGATGCTCAACTTGCTCACCTATAAATTCATCTACAATGTGATTTGAAACCTCATGCATGAGTTGGAACCAATGCTAAATATTTGACCCCAACTACTTCACATACCTCTTGATCTTGCATTTAGCCACTTGGAAGTTGTATTTTACTTTACGTAGTTTAGTCTATTTTAGTTTCCATATATTTTATAGTGATAGTTGATTTTTCATTATTTGAACTCTTTTCCATGGTCAAAAAATATTGTTTCCCTTAAGATAGATTGTAACCAAATATAGCATGAAATATAATATCTTTTTTTATTGTATGGAGACATTTTGAGGCAATACAATTTAAATTCATGAAAAAAATAAGAAGAAAATGTTGGTTTATATATATATATATATATATATATATAATTATACAAATTGTTAGTATGAAGTATTTCTACAAGTGAGAAAAAAATCTTTCACTTAAGTTATAGGTGACTTATAATCATAAAAACAAAAGATGATTGTGCCTATGCTTCATATCTGTAACAAAATGTTAGAAAAATCGTGCAAAAAAATATGGCATGAAAATCGAAACATATAACAACATAAATACAAGTGCAATAACCCAATGGAGAATATGAAATATCAATTTTATTAATCAAGATTGATACATTTGGTTAAGAGTTATTATAGAATTGGGCATGTAGATCCCCCTCCATGGGATGGGTACTCTCTTGACCTTGCGCTTCAACAATATGCTTCTCTCTCTCAATATGAAATGGGAAGAAAAGAAAACAAGAGATGCTTGAACTCAAGTGGGAGCTCAAATGCTATGAGACAATAATGGGGATGATGAAAATGGTCATGGTGAATAATGGAGAGAAAACCTCTATTTATAACAAAATATTGGAATAGATTGAGAATTAGAAAATAATAAAATATTATTGACTAAATCAAAATATGGTTGTTGTGAATACTTTATTATATTTTTTTAGAGGGAAAATATATTCAAAATGGTCAAATATCTTTATTTAGAAATTGATTGAAGTAATAAAAAGGTAAAAATGATTTATTAATCACTTTGTGAGGATTAAGACAAATATGAATTTGAAATAATTATTAAATAATGATTTAACAATTATTTCATAAGGAAAATCGAGAAAAAGGAATAATAAATAAATAATGATTTATTTAATTATTTCAAGGAGATTAAGTAAAAAATGATAAGAAATAATAATTAAATAGTTATTAATAATTATTTCTAGAGAATATTAAATAAATAGTGATTTATTTAATCATTCTCATGGGGTTTTTTAATTTTAATGAGAAATAATTAGGAAGATGGTTCACTAAGTTATTTATGATGGTGAAAGGTATACTATGGTAAAACTTATCCTACATGGTGTATTTCAGTCAACCTAGTAAGAGATGACTAGGTGATCATTTTTTGGGTGATAACATAAATAAATTAGTTCAAATTAAATAAAATATATATAATATAAATTAATTATTTAGAACATTTCCCTCTTATATTTTGTTGGCGAAAAGGAGGTCTCTGGGAAAGACCCAGGTTCAAGGTTGAGGCCAACAGGGCTTCCACAGTAGTCTAGCACAACGACGGCATTTTCACCCTACCCCAGAGAGTAGAGCATCTCACCCGAGGCGTGTCGTGACCTTAGTAAGATTAGAAGCTAGATCAGGTAGAAGACAAATGACCATAGAGAACAGCTATGGAAACTTTGAAGCAACAAACATATCTCAAATATCTGTATAAACTATCTCTCATCAAAGCATTTTAAGAAGGTTGAATTAAAATTTAAATTGAGCATACATTCATTGTAATCAAATAACTATCAATCAACTCATAACGTTACACACAGAAACAACTAGATTTCGTTATCAATAACAGAACAGTGTACATCTACTCTGCAGAGTCTATTACAGTTTGATTTGTACAACAGAGTTCTCACAGAGCTCTCCTAAGGCTCTGCTCTTTCCTATCAGCCTTTTGCCACACTAACTAACTAACTCTCCTCTGTTGGCTTACTACCTATTTGTTCCTCCGCCAGTGTGACTGTCAGTCCTTCCTCTTTTCCTGCTCCGCTGATTTCCGTTTCTTCTTTATTACTGGGAGTTATACTAATTGTTATTGTCTCCCATATCTACCATTTGCACTGTTCTTTGCTAATGTCGCGCCACCTATCTTCCAGTTTTCCGCAACCGTGACAGCTCCCTGTCTACCTTGATTATGTTCTACCACCTATCCGCCAACCCTTCGCAACTCAAAACTGTTATTTTTCAAAACAAAGGCCCCCACAAGCCCCGACCACATGTTGTTGACTCGTCCCGAGTCAATATTTTCCTATTGTTGCGGCTTCCGGTGGTCTGTCGGCTTCAGAGGCTGACCTTGTCTTTTTTGTTTCTTCGCTCTGTCCAAACAAAGGCCCCAACTCTAGAACCTTGCTCAATGCTGAGGAATTGAGTTCTATGATCTCAGTGATTTCCTATTGCCACTCTTTAATTAGTTGCTCTGTTTGTGTGGTGACTCTTTTGGCCTCAGTTTCACTTGCCACAGGCAGCAGCTTGTTGAATACCTCATGTATCTTTGGCTCACCTTTGGCCGCCATCTGTTGTATTGCCTCTGCTTTTTTCTTTACTGGTTGCCTTAGTTCTCTAAGGACCTGTTTTATGACCACTGAGTGTTCTTCAATTTTTTGGATTTTGGTTTCCAGTACCTCTGCCTGGTTATATAGCTGGGTTATACTGACTAGATTAGTGGTTTCTTTGATCTCTCGGGAAATTTGTTGAAGCTGTGCTGAGATTGGGTGGGATTTCATTGTTAACGAGTTGGAGCATTCATGTAAATGCTTTAGTAGGCTATAAGCCTCTTTGACTATTGTCCCCAGGGTTTCCTTCATGTCGTTTACCTACTTCTGTCTCTTTGTGACCTTCTCAGCATATACCGTGGCAGGGTCTGGTAATGATGGTCTGGCTGTTAGCGCCTCCTTGAGCTCCTGGTTTGCTCTGCTCAGATTTGTGCATGCAATTTTCACTCGGATGGACCTTTTGACCATTGAGCAGGCTGATATGTCCTCTAGCGTTTTTTTATCCTAGGCAACTATTGTCGGCCATAGGTCTTTGAATATTTCTGTTACCTTTTCTAGTTGCTCCTGTAAAGTATCCTATTCACTTTTAAGTTGATTGCACTCTTTAGTAAGCACGATGACCTGTTGTTGTTGCTGCTCGAACCTTTGTTGGAGGTCATTGTGCAGTCCTTCTTCTTGTTGTGCTGTTAGCTGGATGAACTTGTATAATTGGCCTCTGCATGTTCTCGACGCCTGACATCTCCTGGGTCGGCTATCTTTCTCTAAGGGGTTGCCCACTGGCGATTGATCTCTCTGAGTGCTCTTGTGGGGATTCTAGCTGGTTATGTTGCAGTATCTGAGGTTCTGGGATGTTCATACTAGTGGTCGATAGAATCTGCTGCAATATTAGGTTGGCTTGCTGAAAAGGGTTCAGCTCTAGTGATGAGGGCATTGTATTTGACGTAAAATACCCTCCTTGAACTAATATCTCTAGGAAGGTGCCATGTCCCACTGAGGGTTGGTCAACCTCAGGTACTCCAGTCATACCCGAGTTAACTTCTGCCTCGATGTCACCGCTTGTCTTGTTCCCTAGTTTTATTGGATCTGAGATAGTCATTGAGGTGGATGGAGTATGGATGGAGTGGCCTTTCGAAGTGAATGAAGTGTGTGGTGACGAGTTGTGGGTATGAGGTGGAGATGATGTTTGAATGTCTAGAACCGAGGACAGATCAAACACAGGTAGCATAGAGGTTACTTGGGTGGTGACCTCTGGCTCCTCTTGAACTGGTACACCTATATCCATAGATTGGGTCTAATCTTCCCCAGTGAGATCAACTATTTACTTGGGCACCATAATTCATGCTTTCTTGGGCTTGGGTGCAGCTACCGAAGGCTTGGGTGCCTTGATCTTGCGAATTGGGGTGACTATGGTTGCTGGAGGGGAGTTGAACATAATGGAAGTAAGGTAGGGAAGTAATGACAGGGGTTGTTGTGGATGGGGATACATAATTCAAAGACTGGAAGTCATAAAAAGAATGAAACATAGTAGAGGCACTTGTGAGATTTTTTATTACCAAATTGAAGTCCTTCACCCTCGTGTCGAGCTAGTCCAGTAAAGGTTGTAGCTGCAGTTGGGAAATCCTCCTCGTTGCTTATTTTGGTGACTCCCCTGGGAGTGCTTTTGGTTGCATCACCTTGAATGAATAGTGGGTTACTCCGCTTCTAACCTCCATCGTAGCTCCTGGCCACGAACAGACTTCGGTGTGGAAGGCTTATTCATCTACTTGAAACTTTAGTGGCCACATTCGGAATGTGGTTTCATCCATGAAACTAGGTTGGATATAGGTCTATTTTTGGGTTACCCTGAACCATATCTGTGAAGAATATTTGTCCAATATATTCCTCAGAACCCTTTGCTAGCTCCTCACTACATCTACCATCTACATGTACTAGAATGAGAAAGCCTCCTCATTGACCTCCTTGGTGTTGGGATCTCCGATACTCTCCAGGGCGTAAATATTAATGCCATTGGCTATTCGTGAGTGATTTCTACGAGCTGCCTTATCCTTGGGTGAGTCCATTTCCACATTGCAAATTCCATAATGAGATAGCCATAGATGAACCTTGTGGCTCGCCTGTAATTATCCTCACAGGCCTCAAAAATTTCATTCAAAAGGAAGGTGCACTAGTTTAGCTGTGCTACCTGGATGCAGTGTTCCATGACTGATATGGTGTCGAGGGTGCATTCTCCTTTGGTGTAATGCCTCATTATTTTACCCGCTATCATATAGCAAGAAAATTTCACTGCTGGATTGTTGATGAGGTCGATCTTCGCTCCCTTCCTTCCTCTTCTGGTCTCATACTTCTTGTAATAATCACAGTCCCCTGACTTCTTGGCTCTTTTGGACACATTCTGGAATGCCGTTGAGACATAATTCCCCTCTGCTGATAATCCAGTAAGTCTATTGATGTCCTCTGCATGGATGGGTATCTCTCTCCCTGTCCACAATGATCTGTTCTGAACTCTTCTCATCAGTGATTTTGTACACTACATTGTCGCTCCCGTCATTCCAAATACCGAGAGGTTCCTGAGGTTCAATATAGTCAACCTTTGAATACCTCTAAATTTTGGATTCATCCTTGCTGCCTCACCTCCTCACTTTGTGGCAAAATTTTCCATATACATTGTCTCTTCATAGCTGGGAATTGATAGGAGTCCGTGAAATCTGTATCAATTAACGAAGCATTGTCATACTTTCCAATCAAATATTCTATCCTCTGAATTATTGCATCGAGCTCGGGCTCAATGAATGATGTTGCTATCTTCGTCATCTTCGTTCTTTTGTTGTATACCTGAATTGATGTTACTGGTCTATTGCTGTGAATTCTTGCTGCTGGTTTGCTTTTGTGAAATTTCTCTTCTGAAATATTGCTTGTTGTTGTAGTTGTTTATTTTTCTACTAAATCGAAATTTTCTGGAATTCTGGTGTTTTTCTTCTTCCATGCGGGTTAAGTAATGCTATCGGAACGAATGAGGTTGATATGACCCCATAACTAATTAATTTTTTTTTCTATCTTTCCTGCGGCTATAATCGTGCAATTAGTTACTGCAGTGAGGTGTATTCTGACAATGTTGACTGTGGCTTCAATATTTGGGTAGACATGATGGGTAATAATTATGGCTTAATATGGAAAATTTATTACGGTATGGGGTTTACTAGTTACGACAGTTATTTTTCAAATTCGGGTGATCCTACGGACTGAAAATGGTATGATAGATTATTATGACTTAATGATATTTGACATGTGTGGCTTTCTGACACAACAGACTCTACCCCCCCGCCGACCACAATTAGTTGCAATGTGGTCTCTGCATCGCAACAGGTGCAATTTCTTTCTGCACCATTGTGAGGTCTTTTTATTGGGACTCCTATTCTATGTCTCATCTCAGGTGAGAGAGAGTTATTGACTCTATCTATTTCTATTCTACCCTACTGATTTCTCTCGGTTGCGAGAGTTATTTGGTAAAAATAAATGGTGGAACTTACTCATGAAAATGCTTTAGGCATGCGCCATTCACCCATCCTTGTAGTATTTGGCCATCTAGTTGTGCCAGTCGAACCATGCCTGAGTCCTTAATTTCTATTACATGATATGGTCCCATCCATTGCATTTTGAGTTTGCCCGGGAACTTTTGAAATTTGTTGTCATACAACAGGACTTTTCCTCCAATAATGAACATTTTGTGCTTGATGTGACGGTCATGCCAGGCTTTCTGTCTTTATTTTTGTACTGTCTAATGGAAATCCACCAGAAATCTATCTTCTTCAAGCTCTTGTAGCTCATGAAGGCATTCAGTGATTGAATCTTCGTCTCTCATATGCATTGTTGAAGCAATTAAGAGACTTGGTATGATAAATTCGGCTGGTACTACGACCTCTTTTATGTATACCAACTGGAATGGAGTTTGATTCTGCAACCTTTTTATGGTTGTCCTGTATGCCCACAATGTGGCTGGTATCCTTTCATCCAAGTCATCCCAATTGGCATTGCATATCTTGGTTAGTCCTTTTTCTAAGATCTTGTTGAATGCCTCAATGGTTCCATTCGCTTGAGGGTGGTACGGGCTACTTTTTTTATGTTGTACCATAAAGTTATCTAGCAGATATTTAATTTTTTTATTAATGAAGTGTGTACCTTGATCACTTGTTAGGATTCTGGGATAGCCAAATCTTCTAATGATATTCTCAAAAATAAACCTGGCTGCTGTGTCTAATGTGAAATCTCTTACTAGTGTTGCCTCTGCCCATCTTGTGAGATAATCCATTGTGGTTATTATATACCTTGCCTTTGAATGTCGTTCCATTGGTGCAATTGGCCCTATGAAGTCAACGACCCATTTTTCAAACGGCTGCAGTGCTCTTACAGGTTGCAATGGTAACTCATCCCGATGTGACGGATGTCCTGTTCTTTGGCAAACATCACATTTTTTCACATATGCCTTAGTATCTTTGTGAATTGTGGGCCACCATAACCCTGCATGTAGTATTTTCCTTGCGGTGGGTTTTGAGCCGACGAGGCCTCCCACCACTCTGTTGTGATACTCCCACTGGATATCTTTTCTTTCATGGTCTAGGACACATCTTCACAAGATGTGATCTAATCCCATTTTATATAACGGTCCTTCTATCAGTTGATATTCAGCTGCTTTCACTACCAGGTATCTTCTTTGAGTTGTCGTGTATCATGTTGGGCATTGCACTGTGACCAGATACATTTATATCTGCTCTAGGTAATCTATGATGGCTTCTACTCTGAAGAGATCAGCATCCATCAACTAGTCATCAAGGGATCCCTCGTTCTCCCCATTCTCCAACCTTGATAAATGGTCAAGACCCACGTTTAACCTCTCTGGTTTTACTATTACTTCAAAAGTGAACTCCTGGAATAGTAGGAGCCATCTACATATTCTTCCTTCAAGCATAGGTTTTTTTACCAGGCATTTCAAGGCTGAGTGATCTATGAAGAACTTGAACTTACCTCCCAATAGGTAATGAAAAAACTTCTGAAGAGAGTAAACCATCGCAAGAGCTTCTCGTTCTGTTGTTGTGTAATTCCTTTCAGCTATAGACAATGTCCTGCTTGCAAAGTACACTGGATGATCAACAGAAGTCTCTCATGGTTGAGCTAACACCACTCCTAATGCAATATTGGAGGCATCAATATGGACATGGAATTTTTTGTTCTGTTAGGATGAACCAAGATGGGTGCACTTGCTAGTTTTTCTTTCAATGTGTTTAGGGCATTAGTGCATTCGTCGCTCCACATAAATTTCTCTGACTTCCACAACAGTTTTTCTAATGGTGTTGTAATCTTTGCATAGTTGCGGATGAATCTTCTGTAGTACCTTGTATTCCCGAGTAGTGACCTCAAATTTTTTGCAGTTTTTGGTGCTTCTATATTAACAATGACTACTACTTTTGCTAGATCCACACAAACACCCTGGTTACAAATGGCATGTCCCAAAAGGTACTGCAAAGATGAATTTTTTAAGGTTGAGGGAGATTTGGAGTTGTCTGCATCTGTCAAACATTATTCTGAGTCGATTTGCATGGTTCTTTAGTAAACTATAAAATTTCCAGTCATCCATGTATACCTCTATGAACTTATGGATATAGTCCCTAAATTCTGCTATCACTATTCGTGAAAATAATGATGGTGCATTCTTTAGTCCAAATGGCATGACATGGTATGCAAACAATCCCCATTCAGTTGTGAAAGTGGTCTTCCTTTTGTCTTCTTCTGCTATTCTCACCTTATGATATCCTATTAGAATCCATCTGTGAATGAATAGGCTTTGTTTCCTACCACATTGTCGGGAACCTCATCGCTAAATGGGGTAGGAAATGGATCATGTATGCATGCGTTGTTGAGACTTCTATAATCTACACACACTCTAATCTATGATTTCTCTTTTTTTCTTTTTATTTTAATGGGACTGACCCATTCTGCTTCCTCAACTAGAAAAATCAGGGCTGCCTTCAGCATTTTATCTATCTCTGCTTTAAATTTTTACTTTACTCTTGGCTTTAGGCAGTAAGGCCTATGTTTTACCAGTCTTGCATCTGGTTTTAAGACTATATGCATATCTCCTATGTCTCCTTTAATCCCCTTGAGCTCTGCTACCGAAGATGGGAATAAATCTTCATATTCGTGTAATAGGTCAAATATTTCCTTTGTTGTTTCTGTATCCTAGTAATTTTCGATAGATGCAATTTTGGGTTTCTCCGTGCTTCCAATATTCAGCTTCTTTTTCTTCAAGTGTAATAGATGTAGTCCTTCTGTAGTTGGTTCCTCCTATATATATCGCTCCCCTTCTTGCTCTTCAAAGTATAAATGTCGTATATTCTCTAAGTTGTCATCTTCCATCTCGCGATCTATCTGTTTACACACTACTGACTCTTTGATTTTCTGTCCTGATAATGGCAGATCTTCATCTTCCTGAAGCTCTGGGAAGAATATTACTCTTCTAATGGCTTGGAGGGCATCTGTAACTAGTTATGTATCTCCCTTGAAAGAAAAACATTGCGTGAACCTTTCTGCAACTACTCGCCAGGTGCCAATTCCTCTCTTCTTTTCTTCCGTCAAATACCAGGCCTATGGAATTATGTCCAGTGAATGTATGAAATTGTGCATTCAAAAATATTCTAGATACCCTGCCTTCTTCCAGTTATACTCACAATTCCTTAAGTGCTCTATGGGGTTAGAGTCCCCTTGATACTTTTCGATGAATTGTGGTCCTGAAGCTTCTTGGAATATAGTTCTCAGTGTTATTGCAACATCTTCCCATTGTGCAAGAGAGTTGCAATGGTTGACCCACCGTCTTGCTGACGTGGATTGTAGTGCTACATCCATAAGAGGGACTCTATGTTATGTTAGTACCTTTTCTTCTAATTTTGCAATAAATGTATTTACAACATGCATATTTGATAGAGTCGAATATCCTCTTACCTCGGTACCAATCCAGTTGACTCCCCGAATGTTAGCGCATCTTCTAGTGTTGGTTTCATATCCACCCTGTTGCCAATCATCCCAATCTATTTCTGAGCCCAAATCGGAACTCTAAACACTTATCTAGCTTATGGTCCCTCCTGCTATCAGATTGATATAATATTCTCTCTTTCCTATAGTCATCTGGTAGAGTTTATCTAGAAGTTGAGCGTCCTCTCTGTTTTCAACAGTCTTTGTGTATTGGGGTCCTTGATATGGGTCAAGTGGTTGAATTACCCTAGCTTCCCTATCTTCTAATATCATTAATTCCCTTTACAAATCAATTACTACATAATTCTTGAGGGCCCAATCTATCCCCAGTAAAGCAGGATAGGGATCCTTGTCTCCCATGATGTCTATCACCTCAAAATATGTATATGTTTTCACTCCCACGACATCAACTTTTAATTCTTCTAGCCTTCCCATGGGTACAATACAGTACTGATTTTCCATTCGTATTTTTATTGGTGAATATGTCAACTTTGGCCTCCCCAGTGCTTCCCATGTCTTTCTAGGTAGCATGTTGACATATGATCCTAGATTGAGCATTGTATCTTTAATTTGAAATCTTGCAACTTGAGTATTCACACGGAATTCCTTTCTAGTTCTTCTCTTGTTTCTTTTTATCCTTCTTATGTATTTTTCTGTTGAATTTCTTGACTCTCTTGGTTATGATTTCTCTTACACCACCAACTCTATATTTTTCTTTAGCTGTTCCAGCATCGGTGCATTGGTTACAATTTCCAGGAACAGTCAAAACCATTCCTCAATCAATGTACTTTTATGATTCTCCTTCTCTTTTTCGAAGGTCGGCTATGGAAGTTTAATATTTCTACTCCCCCCTATCTAGGAAAATGTTTCCAACGCCTCCTTAAAGTATTACTTCTATCTATCCGGTCTGAAAGTGGTTTTTGGAGATGTGGGCTTGATCAACTTTACCGGGTCCATAATTTGTGCATCCTCCCCTGTTTTCTTCCCTCTGCGACTTAATATGGCTATGCTTTGCATGGGTTGAGCTTCTACTATTCTCGGTTCTGCATTTACCAGATTAGCTCCCCTTTGTCTCACTCTTCCTCCCACCTCTTAATCAACTCTGGACAGTCTTCAGTTGCGTGTGTATTAACTCTGCATTGAGAGCACCATGGTATTCTGGGTAGCGGACATTCCCTTGCTATGTGCCCTTATTGATCACAATTATAGCACCTCACTGGTCCTCTTCCTCCAGTTCTTCCACCTCTCTTTCCTCCTCCTCGACCCCTTGGAGTTTCATTCACTTTATAAGATGGTATGCCCAGTCGTTCTACCAGTACATCGAGGGCTCTACATTGATCTGTATTATGTGTTGTAGAAGCGCAAAATTCACAGTATATATTGTTTGGAACATTATGATATTTTTGTAAAATTGGACATAGCCGTGGAGTATGACCAATACCATTGCATATTTCACAGTAGTCGGTTGCTATTTGATTTTGTTGAGTGGGGAACCCTGGAAAGTGGGGTTGCAGTTGGTATAATCCTTGGGTATTTATCTGCGCAACCCCCCCAACTGGTGGAGTCCCCTGTGTTCCTTTTGTTCAAGTTCCTGCACTTTTTCCTCGCAACCTCAGACATTATGTGGCCACATGTCTTTCCATCAAGCAATGGGTACACCACACGTTGGACCTTGTAGGTCGTATCGGTTGAATGTCTTTCAGCTTCTCTGTTAAACTGTCTATCTGATGTTGTAGCCCTATTATGGAAGGGTCTTGTAATTCTGCTCCTCCTTTGAACTCTTGCGGGTACCCCACCATAGCTTCTATTTTCATGGCTTGCTCCAGGGCATCTTATAGGGTATTAATATTATGTTACGTTAGTGGGGTCCTTGTCAACAGGAGGAGTGCTTTAATAAACCAATCTCGTTGTTGATTTGGATCGATTGGGTAACTTAGCTTCCCAATCACATCCTTGAATCTTGTCATCAGGTCCCAAGCTGTTTCTCCTTCCCGTTGTTTGATTTCCCACAACTCAGATAATCCCTACTGATATGTCTGAGGTAATTTGAATTCTTTGACAAATTCTTTCTTCACATCATCTATTGTTGGGTTTGGATGAGATTTTTACCATTTAATGAACCAGCGAAAAGCTCTTTCTCTTAAAGTAGTTAGGAACTCAATAAACTTAACTTCCTCTGGTGTCTGTCGAGCTCTCCAAATTGCTTCGCATAGATACCAGTGTTGCTCCACATCATCGATACCTCTCCCAGAGAATTCTGGGTATCGGGTGAACGATCCCGCCATCTTTCATTTTATAGGTGGTACTAAAACAAAACCTCTACTTCTTAGCTGAGAGATTTTACTACCAACACTATATATGGCTAGTAGATATCTATACTGTAGACTTAACACTACTCAACTTTCTAAATTCCCGTAACTTAACAAACATTTATCAGGTGGATGATAGAGTACCAGGGGAAGGTTGGGATTGGAGCTACTTGAATTTTGGGGAATAGGATTACCTTGCATTATGGGTGACAGCCTCACTTGGAATAGTTTCTCCATCGCAACATGCAGCTCCACATCGGACGTCTCCTTGGGGCATGCGTCCTCCTCATTGGACTTTTCTCCCTTTTCCCTTCGGGTTGGGCTCCTATACACTTGCCTAACTTCCTTAATGGTCCCTCCTAGTCCTTCGGATCCCATCTAACCTTCCCTTTCCTTTTTCATCTGCGGCGCCTTTTCCTTGTCCTGTCGATTACTCTCATGCTTCTCAAACTCTTTCATCACCATTTCCCACCACTTCTCAGCAATCTGCACCCTCCGATGTGCTCGTCGCTCTCTCAATCTACTAGAGGTTCCGACATCCATATCCCTATTCCCCCTTCTTACTTAATTGTAGAATCTTTCCCTCAGTTTCTTCCCCCAGTACTGGAGGTTTAAGTCTCCATCTCAAAACTTTGAAATTACATCAAACCCTCATCCACCATTAAAGCTTTGATCCACAACGGGATTTCCTTTAACATTTCTCCCCATAATCTAGATCTGAATATATCTTCAGCTTTTGTAAAGGATTGGTAACACTAGGCTGTGAATTCCACAATGTATCCTTCCAAGGTAGATTGTACCCAAAAATCTACTACTCAGGTCAAATCAGTATCTAACTGAGGGAGCGCTACCAGATCTGTGTGTCCAAATCAGTATCTAACCAAGGGAGCGCTACTAGATCTTGTGCGTCCACTTGCGACAGACTCTACGCGATCCTCCTGGGAGTGACTTCATTTGCAGTATCCGCAACCAATTATAAAGCTCTTCGGGAAACTGTCCTCAAAAAATTTCGTACAAGTCACTTGTAGATTTGAAAAACAAGACCCGATCTTTGATAGTCTTTTCCCTTTGTTGTCGAAGCTCTGTTTGTTGGGATATGAACTGGTCTAAATTATTATACCACCAGCTTTGTAGTTCCCTCTCAGAGATACATGATACCATGATCTAAATCCTAAATGAATTTTTAGGTCCTGGCAATGGAACCATTTTTTGGCGAAAAAGGAGGTCTCTAGGAAAGACCCAGGTTCAAGGTTGAGGCCAACAAGGTTTTCGCAGTAGTCTAGCACAACGTTGGCATTTTCAACCTACTCCATAGAGTAGAGCATCTTACCCGAGGCATGCCATGACCTTAGTAATATTATAAGCTAGATCAGGTAGAAGACAAATGTAACCATAGAGAACAGCTATGGAAACTTGGAAGCAACAAACATATCTCAACTCTATGTATAAATTATCTCTCATCAAAGAATGTTCAGAAGGCTGAATTAAAATTCAAATTGAGCATGCATTCATCATAAGAAAATAAATATCAATCGACTCATAATGTTACACACAGCAACAACTATATTTCATTATCAATAACAAAATAATGTACATCTACTCTGCAGAGTCTATTACAGTTTGATTTAGTACAAAAAAGTTCTCACATAGCTCTCCTAAGGCTCTGCTCTTTCCTATCGGCCTTTCACCGCACTGATTATCTAACTCTCCTCCGATGGCTGGCTACATATTTTTTCCTCTGCCAGTGTGACTATCAGTCCTTCCTCTTTTCTTGCTCCATTGCTTTCTGCTTCTTCTTTATTACTAGGAGTTCTACTAATTGTTCTTGTCTCTCATATCTACCATCTGCACTATTCTCTGCTAATGTCGCGCCACCTATCTTTCGGCATTCCGCAACCGTGACGGCTCCCTGTCTACCTTGATTGCGTTTCGCCACCTGTCCACCAACCCTCCGCAATTCAAAACTGTTCTTTTTCAAAACAAAGGCCCCAACATATTTCAAATAATAACATAGACACAATGAAGATATTTAAAAGTGGTAACACTTTTTAAAAAATTTAAATATCGTGAAGGTATGGAAAATTTTATATAAATATAATTAAAATTAGAACATCATAAAATAATATATATAATATATATAAATAATATTAAATTAATAATTAAAAAAACTAAAATAATAACAAATTTCAAACATATTAAAAATATTTTTAAAGTCTAATAAAATTAAAGGATTTTCAAATAGGAGGGCTACGATGGCTCTGTGGTGGCAATTTGTCATGGCTGCAGTAACCACAATGTAGCGAATAGGTGGGCTTACGATGTACTCTGAGGTCATATTCATGCGGTAAAGGGATTTTCTACACGCAAGAAGGTTAGCAGAAGATGAGAAATTCAAATGGCATGTGTTTGGGTCATATGGTTTTTCGGTAGTCGTGGTTACTGGGTATCGGTGGTAAAACTTTATGTCGGTGTGAGGAAAGTATGCAATAATATAGGTAAAGCCCAAGGGACTGGAATGCATGGTAGAAGGTCTTTTGGGTTTCTTTGTTTCTTTGTGCAGACGTGGTTAATCGAAATCAGAGGATTAAAACATTTTTTGATGGTATGGAGGATAAGGTAGGATATTCTTTTGATCCATTAAAATCTATGTCCATCTGGAAATATCCTCCATGTCAGCATTCAAAAATGGAGGAATTTTTGACATCTGTCCCACTTGATCTCAATATTTTTGAATCCCTCCCAGTTTTGGCGGTATGGTTACCGGCTAAGAAAAATCAGTTTCTATTTTGTGGTTTACCTCCATGAGGTTGAACTATATTTAGGGTTTTCTACATGTTTCACCTTTGATTAACAAGTATGGATTCGTTTGTCCTTTGTGGACACAGGGGCTTCTTATGAGACATTTCAATCTATGGAGAGATGGTTTCATGGTTCGGTGAGTCGAAAGATCCCTTCCATTTCCATGGCCTACCAAATTAGGGTAGGTATTTTAAGAACTTGGAGATCAGCCAAGTGTGGGATAGGGGATGTCTTCTTTGGCTCGTCAAAATGGTATTTCTAGAATTTCTACTATTGAAGGGTTTGGGGTTGAATTTGAGAGATAGGTTGGGATTTATGAAGCTTTGGGTCCTTTTCAATCTGGTTGAGATAAGTTCACCGAGGCAGATTTCAGAGATGGGCTTTCTTAGCCAGTTTCAAATCCTCCGATAGCTCCATCTGTGGTCCCCTATCCATCAACAAATCAACCCAAGATTGGAAAGAAGTTTAAATGTGCCAAAGCCAGGGAGGTTGTTAAAAGTATTATTGTAGGGTAAGTAATTAATTTGGAAGAATCGATGGATATAGCGGGAATATTTTTGGTGGGTTGATTCATGGGAAGGACTTACTCTGCAGCAAAGTTACGGGCATGGGAAAAATAATTTTGGGGGCACAAAATGTCTTTTCTCATGGTAATAAACACTTTATCAAGAATATTGTTTGCTCTGAGGTTCAACAATGAGTATGAGGTGAGATGGATCTTTTCAAGATTCTGGAATATTGAAATGGATCCTATTTTGTTGAAACGATGGTCTCTAATCTTCTATCCTTATCGAGAGTAGCATGGGTTTGGACTTGTTTGGGTGCAACTTCCAAGGTTTCCATTGCAGCTGTGGATAGAAGATGTCTTTCATCTCATAATTAATGCATGTGGATCCTTCCTCAATTATGATAGATCTTATGTGGAGATATGTAAGATGGCTTATGCTCGAATTTTGGTAAATTTGGATACAAGAGATGGTTTCATGACAAGTTAAAATATTCAGTACCGAGGGTTAGCCCACCCCCATATTCTGGACTATGAAGGCGTGCCCTTTCACTACCATAGGTGCCATGAGGTAGGGCATGTTCTGAAGGACAACCTACTTTTGTATAAAGGAAAATATGGGAAGAAGCAGTTGATCAAGGATGGCCCTAGTGAAGCTCAAAAGGGAGGAGGTGAGGGTATGAGGAGTGCTTCATATTTGACGCCTCCTATCTCCATAGTGGGGATGTTAGGAATGATGATATTCAACTGCATCAGCCATTTGTGGTTCGCCCAAGCCATTTTTTGGTGGAATCTCCTATCTCTAGTCCATTCACTTCGGGTAATCTTTCCCTTCCTTTTCCCTTTGTTTGATCCATTATCATTTATGCATGTTCTATGGTTTTGTTATAGTCTACGAAAGTTTTTCCTGGAAGGCAAGGGGGGTTGTTAAGGGAATTTCCCTCGGTTTATTGTCCTCCCATTTATGTTCCTACATGTTTTTCATCCCCCTCCCCCTCTCTTTCGATTAATGTTGATTCCTCATATTCCATTTATGGAGGCCCTTGTACAACTTATGTTCAAAATCCAAAAGGGAATTCCTCCCTCGAAGCCATCGAAGGTCTTCGACCTCCTTCTCCAACTAATCTTGGTAGAAACCTAAGAGGTCGTCAGTCTAATCTTTCAAAAGAAAAGGCCCAGGAAATCCTAGATATAGTGACTAGTAAACAACTCTCTTTGGAAGGGGTACATAAAGAAGTGCATACCCATATCTCTAGCTCTTGATGAAATTCTTATCTTTTAACTGTAGAGAGTTGGCTAGCCCCTCAAAGTGTATATCCCTAAAGTAGTTGGTTGGGTCAGTTAGTGTGGACGTTATTTTTCTTCGGTAGACTTTACGATTGAGTTATTATAAAGGTTTTAAAAGGTATTTTTCTTGTTTGGTAATTTTTGGCCTTTGATGCAAGAGGAAGATCAGGTGGATTATCTATGGGGATTGATCATGGATCTATAAAGCTGCTAAACTCTTAGGGTTGTGATGGGGTTTTGGCTATTGAAATTTTTTCTACAAAACTTGGTCGGGAGGTATGTTTGGTCAATGTTTATGGTCCTTATGTTGATCCTATGTCGTATTTTCTAATCCAACTGCTATAAATGCATAATTTAATTGATGTGGAAATGGAAGCTATAAAACCGACATGGCATAATAAAAGAGTAGGGGAAGCCATGATTTCCCGTAGGATTGACCACTTCCTAATAAAATTCGCTCCATTGAAATTTATCCCTATTTTCCATCATTGGGTTGGATTGGATGGCATTTCATATCATTGCCCAAATTTTCTGGAGGTTCATGGAGGTATAAGGAAGCCAAAAGCCCCTTTTAAAAATAACTATGTGTGGTTGAAGGATAAGGGTTTTCAAGAGTTGGTCAAGGAACATTGGCATCCATGTGTCCTTGAAGGGGATAGATCATTTGTGATGTAATTTCCATCCAATATTAATAGACTTCAACAAGATACTATGGAGTGGGCAAAGGAAAACGTCAAGTGAGATGAGGAGGCCTTGAAGAAGATTAAAGTTGAACTAGAATAATGGGAAGACCTGGAAAATAGGGGTTACGTGACTTTTGAATCAAAGCAACATATCATTCAGCTTGAGGCATCAAATAAAAATATTTTGGAGGAAAGGGAGGAATGCTAGAGATTAAAGAGCAGAGCCATCTGGTTACAAGCTAGAGATGAGAACACGAATTTTTTCTAGCAATTTGTTAAAGGAAGAAAAACTATTAATACCATTTGGGAGATTTATTCCCCAGATGGGTGTCGAGTGTCTAATTTCAGGGATCTCGCAAGTTTGGGTACAAATAATTTTAGATATATTTTCAAATCCCCTCAAGTTGGTTATTTAGCCAAAGTTATTAATGTTGCACGACTTTTTTCTTGATTTGTAGATGAAGAGGCTAATATAGATTTGATGAAACTTGTTACGATGGAAGAACTTGGAAAAATGTTGCAGGCATTTAAAGGGATAAAATTTCAGGGCTAGGTGGTTGGCTAGTTTAATTTTTTATTGATTTCTATGAACATGTGGGGAGTGATCTCCTTAAGGTAGTTGAGTAAAGTAGAATGTCTAGAAGCATGTATGATGACTTTAACTCTACTTTTATTTCCCTTACTCCAAAGAAGGATTCCCTAGTTTCCTTTGATGACTTCATATCATTCTCTTTGTGAAATAGTATTTATAAAATGATTATGAAGGTCATAGAAAACATACGGAAGGCAGGTTTACCTCAGAATTTTTCAAAAAACCATTTTGTACTTTTGGAAGGAAGGAAATTCTATGAGGCTATCGGTGTTGCACAAGAAGATATTCATAGTTTGAAGACAAAAAAACCCAAAGGTATGATCTTCAAAATAGATCTTTCAAAGGCGTATGATAGGGCTAGCTGGAATTACATCAAAATGTTCCTAACTCATTTGGGCTTTGAAGTAAATTTTATAAATTAGATAATGTGTTGTATTACTTCAGTTCCTTTTGTTGTTTTAATTAATGGTGCTTCTTCAGATTTTTTCCATGTTGAAAGGTGTCTTCGTCAGTGGTGTCCGCTTTCCCCCTTATTGTTCCTCCATATTTTTGAAGGCCTAAGTAGAATCATCGAGGAGGACAAAATAAGGGGTGATCTTAAAGGGATGTATGTGGGTGAGGGTTTATTTATTTCCCATCTCATTTTTGTGAATGTCGTGTTGTTGTTTCCTGATGGGTCTAGACGTGATTCGATTACAATAAAAAATGCCTTATCCCTCTTCTGCAAAGCTACTGGGATGCAAGTAAACTCTTAGAAATCATATTTTTCTACACAAGGATGCTCTAGAGATGAATCTTCTTATGCCATTTCAATATTTCCTTTTTGTGAGTTTCCATTTGATGAAGGCTTGAAATAATTTGGTTTCCAACTGAAGCCTAATAATTAAAAAAAAAATATTGGTTGTGGTTGTTATCTAATATTGAGAAACGTCTTAAATCATGGAGTTTTAAATGGTTTTCTAGAGCTAGCAGGCTTGTGCTCATAAATTCTATGTTTTTTTTTAGATCTCGTTATCTTGGATCCCCAAAGAGATTCTAAACTTTGTTCCGAAAATTTGTTACAGATTCTTATGGATGGTTAAAAAAGAAGGCATGATGTTTTCCTGGGTGAATTGGGACATAATAGATCTTCCAAAGAAATGGGGAGGATTGGGGCTAAAAAATATCTTTTGTTTCTCCAAGGCATTAGCAATAAAGTTGGTTGGTAGTTGATTTCGTCTAAAAGCTTATGGACAAAGGTGGTATATAAGAAATATATTTCTCCGAGCTCCCTAGAGGATTGGATCAAGAATATTGATAAGAGTCATTTAAATATTCCAGTTGTGTGGAAGGTTATGAATGAGTCTTTCTCAGTCATAGAAAAAAGGTTTGGCATGGAAGGTTGGAATGGGGGATTGAGTCAGGATTGGTCAAGATCCATGGACTGCCTATGGGGATCATTTTGAATTACCTCTTGAGCTTGCAGTTTTCCTGGTACCCCAGGGAAGAAGAACTTTAAATCAAATTGCAAAGTTGAATGTTTCTTCCATTTGGGCTCAAGGATGGATGAATTCCTAGGATCTTAATATGCGAGATGTATGGCATCATTAGTGATCTGACTATATCTGAGCATTCAATAAATCTCATGTCAGGATCCAGGATCAAGAGGATGAATTGCAGTGGATCCACTTTCCTTTTAGAGTCTATACTTCAAAGGAAGGATATATTTTCATATATGCAGAAAAGGCTCTTGAGAAACCTACATGGTGATGAAAACCTTTGTGGAAGTTGAAATGCTTGATGAAAGCCCAATTATTTCAATGGTGCCTTCTTGAAAATATAATTCCTATGGGTAGAAATCTCCAAAAGTGTTGCTTTGTTGGTCTGAGTAGGTGTCCCTTTTGTAAAAACCCCGAGGAATCAGTGGATCACTTATTCCTTCAATGCCCTATTTCTAACCAGGTGCGGAGGTTAGTTTGTGAGGCATTAATAGTGAGATATCAATGGCAAGGCGAGTCCTTCAGTTATGCTTGGAACACTTGTTGGCACACGACTAATACTAAAAAGTTCCAAATACTTCCTCCCATCATCAGTTGGGGCTTATGGCTCAATCGAAACAATATAATTTTTAAAGATAAGTTGTTGTGTTATGATAGGTTTCCTGGTCAAATTATTTCCATATATGAGCTCATTCTAGTTGATCCTATTGTCAACAAATCTTGTCATATTTGCGAGGAACAAGTGGAAAAATCCAAGTCATGGGCCTATTTTGATGGTTCCTTTCAAGTTGGAGGTTAATGTGGAGGTGGATCCATTCTTCATATAATTGGGCACCATTCTTTTAAACTCAAAATTGGCTTAGGGTAGGGCTCAAATAACTACGCTAAATTGTTAAGTTTGAAACTTATTCTTATCTTTGCTTTGGAAAAAAGGTGTCGGTAGCTGCAAGTTTTGTGAAGTTTGCAACAAGAAACAGTGAAGGAGGCATCCTGAAACATCATCCTTGATCCTAGATGGAAAATAATCACCTAAACTAGGTGGGGCCCACACAAGCTATTTTTAGGTGTATGTCTATTTTTAGACATGGTGAGCATATTCTATATGTAGCAGGAGGTTATTTGTAGATGGTTGGTCAAATGTGAAAAATACGCAGATTCTATTTTTTAGAAGATTAATAAGTTCACTATAACATCGTTGATCTGTATGATGCATGCTTTTATTATTAGCTCTTAATAATAATCAGACTCTAAACAGCAACTTATTCTCTTGGAGCACTTAATTTCAGTATACATATTTTTCAAATCAGTGGGCTGAATGAATTACACAATTCCTAAGGGTTTACTGGAGTTCATGCATGGTGGACTCAGTTAGAACTGAAGTGGAAAAGTTATGACAGAGTTGGAAGAGTAGTTCATGGAGTTGTATTCAATTTAACTCAGTTAGACTCAGTTGAGCTAGTTGTATCTAATCTAACTGAATGATACACTAGTGAGAGTGGAGTGAATTAAAAAGTTAATTAATTCACAAATAATAATGCATTAATCAACTGAACAATACAGCAGTTAACTACAGTGCATGTCAGATCCAGTGGAGACCCAGTACAGAGATAGGTGAAAGGGTGAGATAGACTATCTGTTGTGACCATAGTGATGCATGAATTGCATCTACATATACATTGGAGTTTCCAATGATAATCACGCAGTCAAGGAGAGTGGGATTGCATCGAATTGGTCTTTGTAATCAGCTTGGATTGCACAGTGGAGGCAGGCTAGCAGGAGGGCTAAGATTGGTGCATGGATTTGCATATTTCTTCATGATAGTGTGTGACGATTGATTGTACTGAGAGCTTGATGTAGTAAGCTTTGTATGAGATTGTTACATGATATCCATGATACATAATATATGGTAGTTGGGGTTTTCAGCTTTAGGCTTTCCCATTAAACAACTATGTTATGTGTGTTTTTATTGCTTTATGTGTTTTGTAATTGTTGATTAAATTTCCGCAAGAATTATAGTGGAAGGATTCTGTATTTAGAAAGAAGATAAATATTGTTAGATCAGAAGATTCCAGATATATACATGCATATTGTATATAATTTCTACATGGTATCGGAGTTGTGTTATAGATTTTCTACATGGAATGAGAGCAGGAAATTTTGGGCACGCGAGTTTGCAGAGAATATCTGAAATTTTCAGTGAAATATTTTTAGAAACAAATAACATATTTGGATTCCTTGCGAAAAAATACCCAAATTGAAAAAAAATTCGGTCGAATCGGAGCTTGGATGAGGGAGATATCGTTGATTTAAAATCATCTATTTTGTTAGAAAATTTTGCGACGGCAGGACAATTACAATGTGCGCAAGCCAAGAATCTACATGCACTGAGGTACAAGATGCATGCAAAGCTTTGAGGAGTAAAGAAGAGGTTAGTGACTTGGTGGTTGAGAGGGAGCCTCTCAACATGCAGCCTAAGAAGCAATCTTAGAAGGTTGTGGAGCAGCCACAACTGGAGATGCAGAAGCATCTTTATAGATTTGATGTAGATGGGATTTCTATGGAGCTTCCTACTATTGGGAAGTGAAAGAAAGACATGTAATTGAAGCTTGAGAGGGAGCAGGATTTACATGCAGGTAAGAGTGAACCTCGGGATGTGGAGCAGCCACAAGATGAGGATCATGGAGTGGGAGCAACCACTCATGCAGAGAAATTTCGTGCCAGATGGGCAGAGGGAGTGCATGTAGCTATACCACCAAGTGAGAGGTGGGGCGACATGCATGAGTAATCCCAAGAGGAGATTTCTAGGCAGGATTCATTGAGATGGTGTGGATCTCATGAATTAAACCTGGCTACGAGGTGCCCATAGAGCAGTAGTAGCATGATCAGTTGGATTGATACAGGCAGATCAAAGTGACAATGTCGGATACTGGAGCGCGGTTAAGAGTTGACAGCAAGTGCAGAGTGCATGGGTGCACAGTTCAACAACGCAGTGGTTCCTGAAGACATGTGCAGTAGCTAAGCAGAAGTCGAAGACTTTGATGATTGATGCATTAGACTGATTGAGTTGTTTGGAGCCTTTCAGTTTCGGAAGTGTTGCAACAAAGGTTGTAGGCCGAATGCATAGAGTTGCATGTCGCATGCAAAGACAGTCCTTTCTTGTTGAGAGGGAGTTTTGAAGTTTGCAACAAGAAACAGTGAAGGAGGCATCCTGAAACATCATCCTTGATCCTAGTTGGAAAATAATCACCTAAACTAGGTGGGGCCCACACAGGTATTTTTAGGTGTATGTCTATTTTGAGACATGGTGAGAATATTCTATATGTAGCATGAGGCTATTTGTAGATGGTTGGTCAAATGTGAAAAATAGATGAGATTCTATTTTTAGAATATTGGGCAAAGCCTATTTATAGATCGCTAATCTAAAAATAGATGCATGTCGATTATTATTAGCTCTTAATAATAATCAGACTCTAAACAGCAACTTATTCTCTTGGAGCACTTAATTTTAGTATACAGATTTTTCAAATCAGTGGGCTGATGGAATTACGCAATTCCTAAGGGTTTACTGGAGTTCATGCATGGAGGACTCAGTTAGAACTGAAGTGGAAAAGTTATGACAGAGTTGGAAGAGTAGTTCATGGAGTTGTATTCAGTTTAACTCAGTTAGACTCAGTTGAGCTAGTTGTATCTAATATAACTAAATGATACACTAGTGAGAGTGGAGTGAATTAATGTTAATTAATTCACAAACAATAACTCATTAATCAACTGAACAATACAGCAGTTAACTACAGTGCATGTCAGATCCAGTGGAGACCCAGTGCAGAGATAGGTGAAAGGGTGAGATAGACTATCTGTTGTGACCATAGTGATGCATGAATTGCATCTAGATATACATTGGAGTTTCCAATGATAATCACGCAGTCAAGGAGAGTGGGATTGCATCTAATTGGTCTTTGTAATCAGCTTGGATTGCGCAGTGGAGGCAGGCTGGCAGGAGGGCTGAGATTGGTGCATGGATTTGCAGAGTTCTTCATGATAGTATGTGACGATTGATTGTACTGAGAGCTTGATGTACTAAGCTTTATATGATATTGTTACATGATCTCCATGATAAATAATATATGATAATTGGGGTTTTCAGCTTCAGGATTTCCCGTTAAACAATTGTGTTATGTGTGTTTTTATTGCTTCATGTGTTTTGCAATTGTTGATTAAATTTCCGCAAGAATTATAGTGGAAGGATTATGTATTTAGCAAGAAGATAAATATTGTTAGATCAGGAGAGTCTGGGTATATACATTCATATTATATATAATTTCTACATGGAGGACTCCAGGCTGGTTATAAATTGGTTCAATGAAAATTCAGTTTGTTACTTGCACATACTTAGGCCTATTATGGATGAGGTTTTGAGGATTAAAGGAAATTTTGATCACATTGTTTGTCAACACATTTTCAGGGAACAAAATGTTATATCTGATGAGCTTTCCAAGGTGAGTGCGCAAAAAGCATGGGGTTCCCGGCAGATCTTAGAACATGTTGGCATAGATCATTACGAGTACTATAAGAGACCCTTTATTGAGGGGTTGCTCGATATAGAAGACTGAGAATGATTCTGACAATTTTGCTTTATCAATGGTTTTTTTAGGTTTATGCTCCAGTTTTCACATGCTCTTCCTAGAACAGTATATGCAAATATGTCTTTATGTTTTTTGCCATCAAAAATCTTGTTATAACATGCTCTGATGCTCTTTTTTGTAACATAATATAAGGACTTTGGTTTATGATGGTATAGACTTATGTCAGGTTTTGATACAACAATCCTCATTTTTTATATGCTGTTTAGCATCTACAACATGTAATTTTCACTTTCATTAATAGAAATTAAGACTTTTCCCAAAAATAATAAAAGAAACATTTTTTTTCCAAAATTTACATTATTTATTTTTTTCTTATTTAAATAAATAATATTAATTTTTTAATTAAAAATTTTAATATTAAAATAATTGTCATCAATCTATTAACTAATTTAAACATTTATATTATCAAAATTATCATTACAAATATTTTTTATACTTAATTTAAACATTTATATTATCAAAATTATCATTGCAAATATTTGTTATACAAATGTAAACACTTTTTCATCTAAACATTTTGAAATTTCTTAATCCTCATTAATAAATACGAAATAAAGCTATTCAATTTAGCAAAATATTAAAAGTTGGATACAATAATACAAAATGCAGAGGATCTCTTGGTTTTAAGATAGTTTTGCAAAGTCCCGAGATGCGATAGATTGGCAAAAGCACAAAATTAAAAGTCTCTTACCATTCAAAGTTGAAGAGGAATGTCGTGTTTGTTATTTTTAGAAATAATAATAAGTTTTCACAACACTAATTATGTTTAGGTGGTTAAGTGAAATAGTTGTTATTTTTTTTATTTAAGTTTAAATTCTTATTATTAATAGTGAATTATAAATATTATTGTAATTGATCTATTAGTTTACAACTTTGTAAATTTTTAAATAAATATATATGTAAGCTAATCTGAAACTAGTGACCTCACGGCAAGGCTTATTTCTTCTCCCATATGCTCATAAATGCGCCCAAGCAAGAAATGCCCGCCGCAGGATGATTTATAACTTTAATCTGACGGCAGACATTTCCTGCCTGGGCGCATTTATGGGCCTATGGCAGAGAAAATAAGGCTCGCCGTGACCTCACTCTAATCTTAAAGCACGAATCATATTAAAATTAATAATAAAGTCAATATATATCAATTATTTTAATTATTATTTTTTTTTTTTTAAATCAACATAATCAATGGAAAATGTGAGAGATTTCTGGTTCAATGTGATTAAAGACTTAATAATATCACACCAGAGTAAAGCTTTTAGTATGTAATGGAGTTTTATGGATGTGATTAAGATAATTGATTTTCTCTTTTTTTAAAGGATTTGGTTTAATAATAAAGTTATTGTATTGAAGAGACTAAGATTATTGTTAGGATTAAGGCAGGTCTTCTGATTTCTCACTTATTTTTATGATAAATTACATTGATTATGAACTAAACAATGTTGTATTCTGGCAGCTAATTCTTGGGATAAGCTATTGAGCGAAGAGTTTGTCGATAAGTTGGGAGTGGTCATTGTAAAACTTCACAGGAAAAGGACCGAATACAAGAGTCAGATAGAGAAGCAATCTGTCCCATAGGCTATTTTTAGCCTCGTGGACATTAAAAATTCTTTCTTTCTTTCTTTCTTATCAAAAAAATTCAAAATATTTACGATGAATAACAAAAACCAAAATTTAAAAAAAAAAATTATTAATTTATTTTTTTAATCAATCGATGCAAAAATCAACTACCTCGATCACATCAAATTAAACTTCTCTGAGATATTGAACTCCACTTTGATCCAATAAAATCATAACCATTGATTTGATTTAGCAAGATCAATGGCTCTAATCTCTTTTCACACACTCATTAAATGGTAGTAGGTAAGGTTATCAAAAGTTCGTACATGTACGACAATTTTCCGTGAGGCTGACGATATGAATGGAAGCTTCCTCTTCAGTTTCCTTCTCTGTAATAAATGCCAATGAATGCCATTAAACTTTAAAGACAATTGTGCGTTGCAGTTCCGAACCTGTGTTCGCTGTCAGTGCGTTGGTAGGCTGAATTTTCTACGGACCTCCCACAGCAGCATTTAATGCTGGTGAGGGGAGCAGTTACACCAATAGAAACGGAGGGTGTATGTTCACTCATGTGGCATTAAATGCTGTTACGTGGTGTGTCTAAATTGGGTCAAGCAATCGAGATTGAATTCGTGCGCCTCTGGAAGAGTTGCGTGTAACTTGTACTTAAATTTTTTGCGTTCGGATTCGATCATAAATTTTCTTCTTTCAAGCATAACTATTTTATTTTATTCTTTAAAGCATAACTATTTTTAAGTCTTCTACCTAATTATAATAAAAAAATTTGATATAACAACGTTAAAAAAATTTGAGGTTTATAAATTTACATAAAATAACTAGCATAAAAGACAAATGACCATCATTAAATTTCCACTTTAGAAGGCAATATAAATTTGAAATTTTAGGTTGCTTCGGATTACACCTTTGAAACTTGTATTGTTAATGCGATTTGAAAGACGAGGTAGTGGAATGTAGTAGTATTATTTAAACAAAGTTTGATCAGCAGTGGCATATAAAAAAGTACATAAAAGCTACTCCATTTTAATTTTGTGTAGTATAAAGCTTTTATGTTGTTTTTTTTAATATTTTTGATTAATTTTATAGGAAATTTGATATGGATTTGCTTCTTTGGATCGCTTTCTTGGCCCAATCCTTATTCTTGCTCACCAACGAATGATGAGTAGGTAGGGTGGACTCAGAAATGTTGGTGGCAAGCGCCATCGACCCTTTACATATCTCTGAGTAGGGTCTTTCTTTGATGTCGTTCTACTCTAGGTTCATCGTGAAATTCATTTGTTGGAGGCAAAGGAAATTGGGGATCGCCCTACCACTCAGATTAAGAGGTTATCGACAGAAATGTGAAAGAGGTTCCGAACCCGGGCCATTTCCAGAAAAGACGACTTCATTTCTTATGTTCTCTATGATTGCACTAATAGATGGCTACCCTGATGCGCTTAATTTTAAGGATAAACAAGTTGAATCTTATAATCTCTTTGTTGGGTTGGAGGATGTTGAGTGAATGTTCCGTAATATACGGTTCTGTCTTGATAATGTGGATTTCAAAGTAGCTTGGGTGGGGAATTTTATTGTGTCAGACTCGACTTCTGGTGATCTTACTAACCCTCCTAGTGATCCTGGAGACTCTATCGACCCCCTTGTTGATAGTGTACAGGACTTGATAGTTATATCATTGACCAGGACTAAGTTTGGAGGCTTACTACTTTTTTTCATGGTTTTAAAAATCTTGTTACAATGTTGTTGTAGGGTTTTTTTTCTCTCAACTTGAATATTGATGGATCTCTGGTGGTTTCTCTACTTGTCATGGGTATTAAGTTTGTGGCTTTGCAACTCAGTCATGCGAGTAGTGTCTTTTCTTCTGGTGGTTTGTACGCAATGTAATAGTTGTGGCGCTACTCCCTTACTCTTTTCTGGGACTCATCTAAGTCTACATCTGGGAAACACATATCTCTTAATTGGTTGTTTAATATTTGGAATTTGTAGCCTAATTTTATGTTCATCTATCAAAGGTGTTCATGACTGTAGCGAGGAGGTTGCTAGTTTTATGGTTCATTGATGTTTAGAAGATTGACTGGTTGATGGTAGTGTTATTTCTTGTCGATTGGGTTCATATTTTCTTTGTGGTGTGAATGTTTACTCATATTCTATGTCAGTACCTGCCAAGATTTGTGTTGGTTCTCTATGTATTGGTGCAATCACAATCTTTTAGGTATTCAAGATAGTGGTCTGTTCGATGACATTTTAGTCTCGATGTTATTGTGCTTTCCTAGTGCATATGTGATACTCCCTTATTTTAAAAATTTTGAGGTTGTGATTAGCTAATCTAGATGTAATTATGATGTACATTTCTCCTTTTTAATAAAAATCCTTTTACAACTTAAAAAAAAAACAAATTTTCATTTAATAAATAAAAGGAATTTTGAAATTCCATACATTTTTCCCATTCTTTCATGGATAATTCTTCAATATAAAATGATTGAATGTTTTGTCCTTAATACAAAGCATCCATAACCTAAGTCAGTGTTAGAAAAAGCCATTTACCTCAATTTATCTTAAATTATATTTTTAAGTAAAATCAATGTGTAATGAGCTCAAGCCTATGTAAAACTTGACTTATTATTTATGGGAAATGAAAAAGGGAAGGTTAGTACATTGCCCTCCTCCCTACTACCTATTCGCTTGGAATTTGGGCCTCATTTTTTTCTGAAAACATGGAAGCTAATATTTCCACCTATAGAGTTGAAGGGAAAAATAGATATATGGTGGGAAGATTTGACAAATGTT
The DNA here is from genome assembly GCA_034641835.2 of Pinus albicaulis. Lineage (NCBI taxonomy): Eukaryota > Viridiplantae > Streptophyta > Pinopsida > Pinales > Pinaceae > Pinus > Pinus albicaulis. Next base: position 1,559,164,849 of record CM076575.1, read on the forward strand.
AGAGGCATTGTTGAAGACGAATTGACTTGGAATGAATTTGAGAAACTCTTTAGGAACCGATATTTGTATGAATGATATTATGATAACAAAGTGAAAGAGTTCTATGAACTCAACATCAGATAAATGACGAATGATGAGTATGTTACTAAGTTACTATAAATACTGAGGTATGTGCCATATCTCAAGGATGAGAAGGCTAAAATATAGATATTCATCAGTGGGATTCCTATGACGTTCAGAGACCGTATTGAATTTCTAGAACCTCAAACATTGAATGATGCCATTAAGAAATTGAAGCACTACTGTTGTGGAGGTAAATCCCCTCTGCGGACAAAGGCGATCCCTACTAGCCCAGATCGGGTCTAGCAACAATCATATCACGCTAAGGTGCAAGTTCCTAATTGCAATAAACCAACTTGCGATGAAGGCCTACCTAAATTCCAACGTTGTTGTTTGTAGGGAAGATGGCGCTCCCGTTTCCTTGCTCCAGCAAATCACAATCCTCTCGCTTGCCGCGATCGAACACCTGCACACACAAGAAACACGACAAACACAAGCGTAAAACCCGATATATGCAATTATGTATTAGTCAGAGAGGACACAACTCATGATCATAATGAACAATACGAGTGGAACCATAACCAAAGTCGCTTATCATTAATTCATACAAAGGAAAATACAACCTGACTCTGATGCTGAATCTTCCTTCGGTGGGTCGTCAGCGGAATACGTCTCGGTAAAGCTTGTCGGGAATGGGGACAAGCCTCTCTCTTCGATCGTCAATCTCCTTGCTACTGATTTGGCACTATGAGGACTATTGCAACATTCTTTAGGCTATGAAGGCTCTTGGAGACTAACCATTCAGCCATTCATCAATGGAAGATGGCTATATTTATAGAGGAGAGGAGGAGGTTGGGATCCCTACAATAGTGGAAGGGAGGCCTTATCCCTTGGGAGGTTCCCCATAAGGTGGAAACAAGAGACAAAAGGAGGAAGGCCGTGGTTATTCAGTCGAAACCACTCCTCATGACTCATCCACGACGTTGTTGTAATCGAAACTTCGCCTCTTTTTAAAAAAAAAATTCCATAAGAAGATTGGCGCAGGTGCTCAACTGGGACAGAACGCCAATTGGCACGGGCTCAGTGTTAATTTTCCTCATTGGCGCGAGGACATAACGGGCTACCAGCGCCAAGGCAAAAACAGGTGTTTTTAGGGGTCTGCTCAGGAAATGATCAACAGAAGGAATGTTGTCCTCATGGCAAGGGATGCAATGATGGTATTTGCAAGGCATGACACTGATTATTGGTCACAAAAACGACCCTCCAATGGGCGAGATGGGGATTGCAGGGACGGTGACAAATTGTTGTGTAACAGATGCCCCCTAAAGCATGAGGCCCGAAAGAGAGAGAGGGGTGAAATGCTTTACGAGAATGTGTCCAACTGAAAACAATGCCGTCGGAAAACCTGCATAGAGAGGTACAACCGATATCTCAAATACACGATATATATGTGGTATGGGCACAACCATCCATAAGAGAGTATACAAGAATCCAGATCCAATGCATGGACATAGCCATTCGATAAGGATCGATAAAAGAGACTCAGGTATGGTCGCAGCCATCCAATCAGTGAGTCATGTAACCAATCATAATAATCCACAAAATCGCAGCCTGGATCCTAACAGACAAAATCCAGGGTCTTGCGCTCCATCTCGACCTGAACAAAGTACAAGTTCAAGCATGCGAGTAAGTGAGCTGAAGTCGAACATGCAAGAACATCGTCTGATTACCAACCAATGATGAAAGTTGTTAACAGACGCAAGAGGTACCACCAATAGTGACAATGGTCCTCGAGGTACTATAGGCACAATCTATGGCATGTGAATCAGTGTGCTGGCATCGAACATCCATAGAATCACACGATCGGAGGCCAATGATGAAAACCTCACGTCGAACGCGAAGAACCTGCCATTGAGGCATGCAGGCTCCAAGGTACCAGAAGGGAGTCTCTAGATCAGCTTCCCGGATAATGAGCTGAAGTAGACAGGAAGTGACCTTGATCGAAGGTGGGCCATAATGTTTCCCACTTCATCGACGCGAGACAGAGGAACATAATGTCTTTGTGAATCAAGATCAGATGAGGATCAGAGGAATGTTGAAATTTTGCAGAGGTCAACTTCTCTTGAACATATCGGCGGCACGACGGTGGATTTGGCAGTATTTGACATCAAAAGATCAAAGGTCATGATGACGAGGCAAAGAGAAGATAAGAGGTCAAAAGGGATCACCCAAACCCACGGAGGCAGGTGGAAAACGAGATGAGATGTCCCCAACCCGACACGAATGCAGACAAGTGCCATGTTCAAGAGCAACATACTGCCGACACGACAATGATGCTGGTTCCATTTTTCCCCACCATTTCTGGCGAGTACCCCAATTATTTTTGAAAACAAGCTTGAAGGGGATAGCATATGCTTGTCATATAAGTTCGTCCTTCGGACGAATCCATCCTAGTACATTTAACGAGCCCTAGGAAGGAGAAACTCGAATATCGTCACTATGACTGAATCCGATGTCATCAGGATTTAACGAGTCTGACAAAGGAAGAACTCGACGTCTTTTCATGTTTAGAGAGTTTGAAAAGACAGCAGAAAAGTAAACTCCAATGGTCCATTTTCGTAAATAGTTTCTCAGATCCGAAAAGGTAGAAAACTATGTCTGAGAAAACCTCCTAGTCGCGATAGGCTAGGGTATTCCTTTTTCGTAAGTAATCTATCCCAGCCCGAAAAAGGGGTAAACGTATACTGGGTAGATATTGTTTCGTGGCCACTTTAACGAGATCGAAACGACAAGGGACTCGGCAATCTTTTCATGTTTAGAGAGTCAGAAAAGAGCTGAAAGTTGACTCCTCCTGGAGGAACGAGTGGTATAAAGGGTAGCAACTGGTTCCGGTAATGGTGGAACTGTTCAAAACAAGATAAAGGTCAAGAGGCTGGCTAACAAGACCACTCATTGTAGTGGTTCCTCAGGAATGGGTAAAACAACCAAGTGAAGGCATATGATCAGCCAAGCAGATAGTGACGATGGAGTGAGAAAACCAAGGCTCATCTGGCAAAAACAGGTTGATAAAATGGCAATCACGAGAGGTAAAATGGGAATGGTTTCATTTTTACACAAGCTTGAAACGGAAACAAACTATGCTTGAAAAAGGTAAGCATGCCCCCAACATGGTGACTCAATTCAAGGTACATACCCCCCAAGCTTCAGTCCATGCACCTGAGTAAACAGATGGAGGGAGTGAAGGTTCAAGTTACAAGATCCAGAGACAGAATCGACTGGGATTTTACGAGATCTTATCAAAGACTTGAATTGAACGGGAACATGTTTCATTATTTTAACGAGGTTGACACATTAAAAGAATTATCCTCGTGACACCTTGTTTCATGGTTTAAGGAGCTTGGCACAAGACAAGGAACTCTGCTCCGACCAGCTTGTTTCTTTTTTAAGGAGCTTGACACAAGAAAACGAACTGTGCTCCGACGACCTTGTTTCATTTTTAAGGAGCTTGACACAAGGCAAGGAACTCTGCTCCGACGACCTTGTTTCATTTTTTAAGGAGCTTGACACAAGACAAGGAACTCTGCTCCGACCGACCTCATCATAATGAATGAGAAGTCATCGCTTCCAAGAGTTCCACTCCCAATGGAAGGAAAACATCCTGGAAGTCAGGACCCAATGCCCCCAGCACACGATGCATGACGACACTATCACTAAGTACAGGCACGGGGTAGGTAGCCACATAGTTGACCTGCGGTGGGGCAGATACAACAGGTGGATAAAAACCAGGAAGGGATGGTGGCGGGCCAGTTGCCACATCAGGACCAAAGAACGAAAGCTGATCAATGGTCATGATCCGTCCTTCATGTGGAAAATAGACCACACGAAAAAGGGAGGAGACGAGCGCTCCCATGGCATAGGTGTAATCACGCCCCAAGAGCGGATTGAAATCCAAGGGGCCTGGAACAACCATCATGTCCATATGGATGGTTTTACCTCCCAAAGTAACAGGTAACCTTGGAAGGATCCCTAACGGTTGACTAGTTCTTCTGTTAAATGCCAACAGATTCTGCGTAATAGGCACAAGCGATGGTGAACCGAAAGCTTGCCAAGTAGTTGAGGATAAAATACTAACAGACACACCTTCATTTATAATAGTGCTAGGTACGACCAGACCAGAGATTTGTACCGTTATCTCAAAAGGATAAGACGGAAGGCGGTATCCTGCAAATCGACTCCAATCAAAGGAAGTGACCAAACTACTTGGAGGGGCTACCATCGAATCGAGATGGTCTTCCCCTAGTGTTACGGAAGAAGAAGGAGCATCCTCCACGACCTCCATCTCGAAGGTGGGAGGGGTATCCTCCGGGACCTCCATCATGGGAGGCAAAGGAGCAGCTTCTTGAGGTACAGGGATAGGAGAATCCTTCTCCAAGTTCGAAGAATCTGAAGAAACAAGAAGAACCTGAGGGATGTGAGGTCCACTCTCAATGGAAAAGACCTGGTGCACCGTAGGCGGGTCCAGCTCAACTGATCCCACGACCAATGGTTGGTCGGGGATGGATTCCTGAATTTGAATTTCCAAAGGAGCGGGATTGACCAAGGATGACTCTTGACCAATCATAGGATCAGTTGGTGGAGGACTCAAAGAACGCTGTTTGTAACCAGCCGGAAGGCATGGCACAGAAACAACTGAGTTTTCCAAAACTCGCTTGGCTTCATCCATATACGGACAAAGGTGAATGGCATGGTGCCCCCCACACAACTTATAGGGATTGGCAAGCTTACCCTGCTTCTTAGGACCCTTACCAGCACCAGTTGAAGATGTGCCCCCAACCTGACTCCCGGAAGCCAAAGGCAACGGCAGACGACCATTGGACCATACTTCAAGCACCTTGGGAATGTCAGGGCAATCTCGAAGAAGATGGTCTCCCGTGCACAACATGCAAGGGAACTTGACTTTCCGTGGAGGGTTGGAAGGTTTATCAAGAGGAGAATTCTTAGGCGCAATAGTCGCAGAGCTAGCCTCTCCTTTATCGGACTTCTTCTTCTTTGTATTCTTCTTCTTCTTCTTAGCCACCTGGTTACTCGAATCCAGACTTTCACCAGGCGAAGTAGAAGAGGAGGACGCAGAAACAGGCGAAGAAGGGGAGAGGTCCACCTTGGATTCAACATGATGTTGTTCAGGCGGAGGAACTGATTGAACAGTAGGCAGGACATTCAGGACCATAGAGGTTGAAAACAACCAAACAGGCAACCCAACAGTTAACCCAGGAAGGGACAACGTTGCCATATAAGGAGCGCCAACATTTCCAAAAGGAGGAAAAGGACCAGGATTCCCATTGAAGGGGATTCCTTGGTTGGTGTACTCTGGAAAAGTTGCCATCAGAAACGATCTTAGAACAACACCCTAAGGAAACTAACTCTAACTAGGAATATTTCGTGGGCAGTTAATTTTTAAAACATTAAACAAAACTCTACCGTTTCATCTTTTAAGAGTCAAGAAACAGGAAAAAGGTGACTCTATCGCTTTCAGGTTGGAAACAAGCGTGAAAGGACAAGAGCTTGATGATATTTTCAAATTTAATGAGTCAGAAAAGATCGAAATGACTGCTCAGGAATTCTAGGCAAAGGGTGTACCAAATAACCGTGAACTACAATATACACCTTGGTTTCAAAATGAAAGAGAAATCAACCAAGGACTTAACGTACGTGCAGGCAATCTCCCCGAATGTTGTGTCCGGTGTATTACGGGTATAGGGCGGCAGACTCGGCTTCCTATGGATAAAGGATAGAAACCTAGTGGGGTCTCCCTTTATATACGTGACGGTACGGGGAGCACAAGTCCGTACTAGTGTTGTCTAAAGCCAAGAGGCGAACGACAGCTACTAGGTTTAAAGACGCCGGAACACATCTCTAGCCTAGACCTCTAAAAAAATTTCGTTGGGTTTCAATGCTTCCTTAAGGTAAATTGAATAAATTTTATGGTTGATCTTCAATTATGTCTCGGTTTCAAGGCCCTACCGCATGTTATGTCTCAAAATCTCCTAAATGCAGCTATATGAGAAAAGAAAACTTTTCAATTTGATGAATGCTATCTAGTTAAGGGAAGAGCTTCAAACAATGATGCGACATAAAACAACACTGAAAACGAAATCTTTTCCAAACTAGATGACTTTCACTATCCAAAAGTAATTTCAAACATTCAACGATGCGAATAATGCAATGTAATCTATGCAAAATCCTTTTTTCAAAAACTATGCAATTGTAATCTATGCACAACTTCCTTTTTTTCTTTTCGAATGATAAGAATGCACTCAATGCATTTTTTGATGAAATGAGAATCTACTTAATGCATGCTTTTAATAAAAGAGAATGCAATCAAAGCGATTTCTAGTTTTCAATCATTAAACAATGTAATCTAAGCTCAATGATGGATCTCAAAAAACACTTTTCAATGCAATGTGATCTAATGCATTTTAACAAAAGAAAACTTTGAGATGAAAACTAAATAAACGCAAATCTTCTTAATGAAGGATGAAGGCAAAAGGGATGCAAACAAACACTAAGAATGCAGTCGTTGTTTCAAAACACTTTGTAACAAAATTCCTCAAAAGGTGACAAGACATATGAGATCAAACACAAAGAGGACTTCCAAAGCATGAGATCAAAACAAGGCATTCACTCCCTTTTACATCAAGCAATCATGGAGAGAAGACATTTCAAACAATGAGCAATGTAATCTATGCTCATACAGTGAAAAGACCGGAAGGGAAAGACACACTGATGAAGGATTTAGGTAAAAAATCTCAATTTTCACACACCCTGAAATTGGCACAACTTTGTCACTGACAACTAGCGCCAACTGGCGCGACTTGCTCACTGACAACTAGCACCAATGGAAAATTGGCGCGGGTTGGTAACTGACAACAAGCGCCAACGCCTAAAAATGAAAAAACAAAGAATTTCTCCCAACCAAGACCAGACTCACCACTTCAGGCAGAATCTCCAAGACTCAAATGAACCATGTAATCTAGGCTCAAAGCGAGACAAAGCGGAATTCGAATGAAGAAGAAGCAAATTACTCAAATAATGCAATAAAACGATAGACAACCACCAGACGAATGCAGAGAAGAAATCACAAAGTTGACTGAATAGATAGAAACTAAAAACTCCCACGGGAGGCTCGACACACAATAGCACCTAGATGCCCTAGGGCTAGAATGTAAAATCGATAGAAACGGGCAAAAAACCAAAGGATGAAGGTCACAGTTAGTCAAAAAATGCTCCAAAACACTCAGGCAGTCGTAAAAATGAAACCAAACATACAGATCAAGCTCAGAAAGCTCAAAACAAAGTAAACCCTAGCACCTTCAGGATTGGCGCGACTTGTCAGGCAGAATCTAGCGCCAGAATAGGATTGGCGCGGGTAATACACTGGCAACATGCGCCAATGGGCGCGACTGTCAGGCTAATAAGCGTGCCAATCGAGTTTACTAAGGAAAAATAAAAAAGAGCAATCCAAGGAACAGACTAGTGATGGTAAAGCTAAACAAAAGCCAAACACATAGAAAGTGCCAACCAAAAGAGCTGATCAAGCAAGCAAAGTCAACAATCAACTGAAAAGACAAGACAATACTCCAAATCAACGATCCCCAGTGGAGTCACCAATTTGTTGTGGAGGTAAATCCCCTCTGCAGACAGAGGCGATCCCTACTAGCCCAGATCGGGTCTAGCAACAATCGTATCACGCTAAGGTGCAAGTTCCTAATTGCAATAAACCAACTTGCGATGAAGGCCTACCTCAAGTCCAACGTTGTTGTTTGTAGGGAAGATGGCGCTCCCATTTCCTTGCTCCAGCAGATCACAATCCTCTCGCTCGCCGCGATCGAACACCTGCACACACAAGAAACATGACAAACACAAGCGTAAAACCCGATATATGCAATTATGTATCAGTCAGAGAGGATACAACTCATGATCATAATGAACAATATGAGTGTAACCATAACCAAAGTCGCTTATCATTAATTCATACAAAGGAAAATACAACCTGGCTCTGACGCTGAATCTTCCTTCAGCGGGTTGTCAGCGGAATACATCTCGGTAAAGCTTGTTGGGAATGGGGACAAGCCTCTCTCTTCGATCGTCAATCTCCTTGCTACTGATTTGGCACTATGAGGACTATTGCGGCATTCTTTAGGCTATGAAGGCTCTTGGAGACTAACCATTCAGCCATTCATCAATGGAAGATGGCTATATTTATAGAGGAGAGGAGGAGGTTGGGATCCCTACAATAGTGGAAGGGAGGCCTTATCCATTGGGAGGTTCCCCATAAGGTGGAAACAAGAGACAAAAGGAGGAAGGCCGTGGTTATTCAGTCGAAACCACTCCTCATGACTCATCCACGAAGTTGTTGTAATCGAAACTTCGCCTCTTTTTAAAAAAAAAATTCCATAAGCAGATTGCCACGGGTGCTCAACTGGGACAGAGCGCCAATTGGCGCGGGCTCAGTGTTAATTTTCCTCATTGGCACGAGGACATAATGGGCTACCAGCGCCAAGGCAAAAATAGGTGTTTTTAGGGGTCTTCTCAGGAAATGATCAACAGAAGGAATGTTGTCCTCATGGCAAGGGATGTAATGATGGTATTTGCAAGGCATGACACTAATTATTGGTCACAGAAACGACCCTCCAATGGGTGAGATGGGGATTGCAGGGATGGTGACAAATTGCTGTGTAACAACTACTATGAGCAAGAAAAACACAGACTAGAAATTAAAAGCGACTAGAGAGAAAAGGAAAACACAGTAAATAAAAAGAAATGGCCCAAGAAATCTTCAACAAAGAAGGAAAGAAACCGACCAGCCACCATAAATCGATTTCAATAGAATATCAGCCTAGCTGCCAAGATAATTATGCAGTCGCTAGCAGTAGAGTAGCGGAGAGATGAAACAAAATAACAATGAAAGTGTTTGATGTGTGGTGAAAATAAATGGGAAAGATATTGCCCACATCAAAAAAAAAATAAGGCCAAATATTTACAACACCTAGGAAGCTCACACAGTGGATGATACAACTTAGAGTTTGCCCAGAATTTACATAGTTGTGGATAATCGCCAGGTGGACCACCAGGACTCCATCATTGATATGGAAGGTAAGTTATGTAATCAAATTATTCCATTTTAATTGATCACATTTCTAACTACAACTATTCCAGCCTAGAGCTTGTGGAAAATGAAATTTGGCCAATGAATAGCACACAAATCCATGGTTGGTTCAATTGGAAATAGCGTTGAAGAGAAAAATTAACCATTGATTAAATCATGTGCGTTTGAACTCAGCGGTATGCCTACAACAACACATTTTAATTTATTTTCGTTGGGTTCATATAATATATTATTGGGGATGGATTGGTTGTACTTGTACAAAACCAAAGTGGACTACTATGAAAAATAAATTAAATTCCTAGATGATGTTGGAGAAAGAAAAATATTACAAGGCAAGCGAAAGCCAATTTCAATGAGGCTAATTACATTAATGCATTCCAAATGCACTTGTAGGAAGGGATACAAACTATTTTTCCTACAAATCCTTAGTAGTGAAAAAGCTAGTGACAACACATACGAAGAGGAAATTGAGATGCTGAAAAAGTATCTCATGTTAGAGCAGTATGAGGACATATTTACGGAAGATATTCCAAGTTTTCCTGCCCATAGGGAAGTGGATTTCTCTATTGAACTACGACTGGAGAAACACCACCGTCCAAGGCACCATATCGAATGAGCATGTCTAAGCTAGTTGAGTTAAAGCTACAACTAAAGGAAATGATTGATAAAGGTTACATTCAGTGAAGCATGTCACCATGGGGAGCCCAAATATAATTTGCAAAGAAAAAGGATGAGGCACTTTGACTCTGTGTAGATTACCAATTTTTGAATAAAGTTACCATCAAGAATCGGTACTTGTTGCCATGAATATATGACTTATTTGACTCGCTGAGGGGAGCAATAATGTTCTCTAAGATTGATTTGATATTTGGGTATCATCAGGTATGCATCAAAGAGGAAGACATCCATAAAACCACTTTTTGGACAAGATACATGCACTATGAGTTTGTAGTGGTACCCTCCGGGCTTACTAATGCCCCTGCCACGTTCATGTGTTTAATGAAGAATGTGTTGCATCGTTATTTGGACAACTTTGTGATTGTCTTCGTTGATGACATATTTGTGTACTCGAAGACTGAATAAGAGCATGAAAAACACCTGGCTATAGTATTACAATTACTGAGGGAATATAAGATTCATGCAAAGCTCAACACGTGTGATTTATTCGAGTCACAGATACACTAATTAAGGAACATTGTCTCCAAGGATGGGATATCAGTAGAACCAGAGAATATTAAGGACATAATGGAGTGGCTAACACCAAATTGTGTGAATGAGGTAATGTCATTCATGGGATTGGCAGGTTACTACAAGAGATTCATACAAAACTTCTCCAAGGTAGGCCATCCTATCACATCCTTCAAGAGAAAAGGAAATAAATTTGAATGGACAATTGAGTGTGTATTAAGCTTCAAACAATTGAAACACTTACTTACGAATGCACCAGTATTGAGTATCACGACTATGGACATTGATTTTTTGGTGTGTGCAAATTCCTAAAAGGAAGGGCTTGGTGGAGTCTTGATGTAGGAAGGACATGTATTTTTATATGTGTAATGTAAATTGAATGAGCACAAGGTAAATTATGTAACTCATGATCTAGAGTTAGTTTCTGTCATTTATGCATTAGAGATTTTGAGACATTACCTCCTTGGCGAGAAATTCACAATTACGAAAAATCATAGTGGACTCAAGTCCTTTTTTGGTCAACCCAAGTTCAACACAAGACAAGTTATGTGGTTGGCCATACTTAGTAAGTTCGAATTTGAGGCCATGTACATCAAAGGAAAATATAACAAGGTTGCTACTACACTTACTAGAAGGATTCAGTTGAATCACCTAGCAACCATAAGCTCTTATGAAGTGTACCTAGTAGAAAGGGTTACAAATATAGGACACCATGATGAAAAATATCAACAAATGAAAGCGAAGTGACAAAAAGATGGTGGGGATGAGGAATATCATCTCACGGATGATGACCTAATTATATTCAAGAACAAAATCTATATTCCAAATAATGATGAATTGAAGAGGCTCATAACGAGAGAGTTCCATGTCAAGCCATATTCAACCCATCCAGGATACCAAAAGACCCTCACAACCATTAAAAAGTTCTATTATTGGCCAAATTTGAAGAAAGAAGTGGTTGATTTTGCTGCTAAATGCATACAATTCCATTAGGTGAATGTGGAATGTAAACATCCAACAATATTATTGCATCCCATTCCCATTCTATAATGGGAGTGGGAGAATATCTCCATGGATTTCATCATAGGATTACCGAGGACCTCCACACAACATGATGTAATCATGTTGGTGATTAACAAGTTGAGAAAGGTGGCTCATTTTTTGGCGATAAAATCCACCAATTCAGCTACTGAGGTTGCTCAAATTTCCATAAAAGAGATCCTGAGGTTTCATGGAGTTACCAAGAAAATCATCTCAAATCAGGATGCTAAGTTCACTTCAAGGTTTTGGAAGAAACTGTTTGCATGCTTACGAACAAAATTGTCATTCATCATAACATATCATCCATAGATGAATGGGAAAACATAGAGGAAAAATAGAATCCTCGACTATATGTTTAGGATGTACATGATCCACCAACCCAAGAAGTGGAAACTTAGTATCTTCCACTTGTAGAATTCACATACAATAATGGGTACCAAGAGTCTATAAAGATGAGCCAATTTGAGACTTTGTATGGGAGGAGTTGCAACACTCCTATCAACTAGAGTGATTTAGTGAACAAGATCCTTATTGGGCCTAATATACTCAAGGAGATGGAGCAACGAATTCATAACATCAAGTGGACTTTGAATGTGGCATAGGACAAGAATAAAAGATATGCAAATCAACATAGGGTGCATAAAGAGTTTCAAGTTAGGGAACATGTTTACTTGAGAATTAAGCCCAAGAAAATTTCCTTGAAGGTTGGGTCATGTGCCAAGTTGGAACCATGATATTGTGGTCCTTTTGAGATCCTTGAAAGGATTGGACTAGTTCCATATATTCCAACCTTACCTCCATTGGTAAAATTCCATGTCAATGTTTCCCATGTTTCTTTGCTTAAAAATGTGGAACAAGAATGACAGTTCCAACCAGAGCCACTATGCATGCTAGACTAGAGGAGACTCACACTCTAGAATAAAGTAATAAATCAAGTCAATTAAGTGTAGTGGAGGCACTTTGGGCTCGAGGAATCCACTTTGGAAATAACTGGCTCAATGAAGGCACCATATCCTTTTTTTGTTAGGTAGTTGAAGCAAATGTGTGTATATATATATGTAAATACTATATAGAGTTGTACATGTAAATATCCACAAAATAGTACATGTGTTTTTATTTTGTTTCTTACGTTTCATATGGATAGAGAACACTGAGGATGGTGTTCCCTGAAGGGGGAGGGGTTTGTGACAACCTAAACATGTTTTTCTCATCTACATAGTGCAAATATTTTTTTAATATATATATATATAATGTGGTATGAGTAATGAGACATAGATTCCAGAGCAGGGAGGTTGCTTTGCTGGGATGGTGTAATTTTCCTTAAGGTAGGAAAATATGAATTGTTGGGACAACCCTTGAAGGATGGTCTGTGAATTTTTAATGGCCTTGTGTTTTCAAAATTTATGGAGTTATAAGAAAAAGGATGAGGACCATCCTTTCTTTGGAACATTATAAGAATGGGAAAATTGCCAACTCATGGAATGTACAGGCCACCCATTACAACTAATTAAACTTAATTTATCAAATTGGTAATAGACAGGGAGATGTGACACACTTGTCATTATCTGACAAGATTGTGTGGTAGGGTCACTATCAAAAGGTTCCCAAAGGAAAATACTAACCAATTCTTGGCTGGGACAACATAGGATTTAGGGGGAGAATGGTATGACTGGGAGAGAGAAGACATTAGTAGGAGAGGAGAACAAAAATTGGCTTTTGAAGAAAACTTAATAAGGGATTCTATTTTACTTTTGACTCAAGAATAAAGTAAATAATGGGGAAAGTCTGAAATTTCTGAGGTGAAAGACTGTATTTGAATTGTAGGAGAGAGAGAGAGATAAATTTCAATTTGTGCACACTAACATTCCATTGGGAAAGTTATTTTTTGGTTGGTACGATTCTAGAAGAAAATATTCTAGGTGAGGAGGAATTTTCCTCTCAAATCCCCATGTCCTAGAGGGTGGAGATGGAATTTCTCAGAAATTGCTGAGGGTTGAGGTGGAGGAAATACTCCTCGGAAAGTCCTAGAAAGTTTCTGGAGGGTCATTACTATGTGAGTGATTTTTTTTTTTGGTTATGAATGCCTAACTATGGATGGAACCACATTGTCTCTATGTAATGGTGGAATTGTAACCAATTTGAAGGGAGGAGGTGCTAGAATCTCCAGTCACTAGCACATCGTGTAGTTTTTCTTAAATCCATGAGAAATAGACCCCTCTGGCTCTAGAATATGGCTTGGGGGTGGTAGCTGCAAGTGAGGATTGGATGAAACTATCTACGGTTGGATGGAGAGTCATCATCCTAGATTCAGTTGCCCAAAAACTTTAAATGTAAGTTCTCTTCGTATATTTGCAATGTTAATGAATGTATGTTCCTTTATGGTCTAAAGTGGTGGCATTAATGTGTGATAAATGCTTGTGGTTTTTGCTTATTAGTATGATTAATATGTGGTTGTCGTTGTTACAAGGGCATTGGAATAGAGCTTGTGTTGGTTCTGGTTGTATTTCAAAGTAATATAGTATGGAAAATTCCTGGTTAATCCCAATAGTGTAAATTCTCGAATGGTTGCAAGATTTAGCAGTTCTAATTCATGTTTTTGTGCCTTAACATAATGGATTATTTTCTCTGGTTTATAGACCTGTTTATTTCCCTAAATGTCATCCCCAATTTCCAGTAAAGTATTTTTGTCTCTACAGTTTGTGTTATATTATTAAATTATAATAAATTATTGTATTACTAAATTAGAAGGGCAGAGGTGATTTTGTCATGTCATTTTAATGACTTCCTTATTTTACCTTGTTGCTTCCTCTCGTTTTAATATACACAACAAGGAATAATCTCACTAATAATACCCAATTTAATAGTTTTTGGTGGCATGTTAGTGACAGAAACTAAGCTATTGGCTAGACAAAATATATGTCCATACAAGTGACACACACACATACACACAAACACACACATATTATTGGGAGGGAAAGACAAATCAATAGAGGGTCTGTAGGCGCCATGTATTTTAATGGTTACATTGACCACTCTGTTGTCTCCCCTTAATTTTGATATACCTATTGATACATGTGTGCTATAACCCTATTTTTCACTCCATTATAGTGAGAGAAACCCAAGTTCAACTTACCTCAGTTGTTGGCTAGAATTCATCCCATTTCACATTTTATTTTACTTGTGTGAGATTTATTCCATGTTAAAAGGGTAGAATTACATGATTGAGTTATTTCTCATAATTATTTTGTCAAAATTTTATAATTATGAGATAATAATTTTTCATAATTGAGATAATTGAGAAAAAAAACTCATAATTATGAAAAAGGTTTCTAGAGTTTGTTATTCCCAAGGAGATCAACTTGACCCACTTGTGTATGAGTTGGATAGTGTTCTATTATTGTACAAGTTTCCTAACTTCTCAAGCCCCCAGATGTCTATATACATTCTCTCGAAGGATAGAATGAACCTATATAATCTCACCAAGAAGAAAGGGGAAGTATCCATATTTTAATGTGGGAGTTTTGTTGCTTTGGGAGGAGGCCAAGTTGCAAGTTGGAGGGGAGGCCTCTCTTGTTTGGAGCTTTACACCTTATGTATTATAATTTTGTATTAATATACATATGTTCGTTTTCTACATCCATGTTTTGAATATGTTTTATGCTTCCATATGTTGGTTTCAAGCTAACAGACCCTATGCGAAAAGGCCATTGTTTACTTGTTTGGTGGTGTTATGTGTAGGGTCTTGATTTATTGCAAGTGGAATGAGAACTTAAAGTTTATTAAGGATTCATCTACATCAAACCCAAGGGACTCCACCGAACTGTGAGTATACTAGGTTTCAGCTTATGATCTTCATCTTCTCATGTACACGTGCTGAATTCATTTATTTATGTAGGAAAGGATTGGGGTTTGACTCTTTGATATTGATGACAATCACACACTCACATCTGGGAAGATCATACTCTGATCTACTAGGTTAAAGGTATCATGGTTCCTTAGGTCAATTTTTCTCGTAATAATGTGTATGTCATATGATCTGACATACTCAAGAAGGAGTATGGGGTCGAGCCACACTCACTTCTGACACCAACATTTGGAGTTGCAGAGACTTATTTGTAATAATAGGTTGCCTTTACAATGTTATATGATCCGAAATGTATTCCCATAAGAGCTCAATATAATGTAGCAATAGTGGTACTGTTGCGTTACGCTTGTTGACCTCTATGGGCGATGGTGGTATGATCCTGGTATATATATATATATATATATACACACACACACATATATATATGTGTGTGTATATATATATGTGTGTGTGTGTGTGTGTGTGTGTGTGTGTGTGTGTGTGTGTGTGTGTGTGTATATCTATATATATATATATATATGTGTGTGTGTGTGTGTGTGTATATATCTCTATATATATATGTGTGTATATATATATACATAATCTATATATATATGTGTGTATATATATATATACATATATATATATATATATATATATATATATATATATATATATATATATATATATATATATATATATATATATATATATATATATATATATATATACACACACGCACATATATACATATATATACATATATATATATATACCAGGAATGTTATACAGAATTGTGATCTACAGATAAACCAAATTCCCTAAGTGTGGTGTTTATCACTTAGAGCAACAGAGGAAATAATAACTATTATTTTCTCTTAAACAAGCAGATATACAGAATACGAAATGAGCCTACTTGTGAATATTTCGCTTCTCCTTCTTCTTTTGTCGTTGTCTTCATCACTCTGAATCCAACTCAAGTCACTAGATTGATTCCTACAAACACAAACAAAGAACAACAAACAACACAAAATATACAAGATATCTACTTATCTTACTCAAATAAAATTGATTAGATATGAAATACATACATCATTCAAGAATACACTGCACAAGAAATAGAGACATATGTATGGAAAAATGAGAAAAAATATTTATTAAAGAGTAGAAGGGGA
Source organism: Pinus albicaulis (assembly GCA_034641835.2). Taxonomy (NCBI): domain Eukaryota; kingdom Viridiplantae; phylum Streptophyta; class Pinopsida; order Pinales; family Pinaceae; genus Pinus; species Pinus albicaulis. The sequence goes on from CM076575.1 coordinate 1,559,181,323, forward strand.
ATATTACAACAATGGATCGATTTGTTGTCAACCTACTCCAGCTTCATTCCAGCCTCATCACATCCAACATTATCCCAGCAGCATATCAATATAGCATTATCCCAGCAACATATCAGTACTTTCACTCTCTTATCAAATTAAAATCCAACAACATAACTTTACCAAAATTCTTCCTCCCTAGCACTAGGATGAGTGCTCAATTTATAGGGAACCTGATGGTAGTTTCTCAATGAATGACTTTCTAATAATAGTCAAGACATGTTTCCAATTTCAGAGGTGTTAGATGGACACTTGGATTCGAAGTTTGACACATATGGACTCTTCTAGAAGGCATTAGCCATGTGGAGATTCCCGGAACAATGAGAATTCTGCTCCCAGGTGACCAACGCACTCTTGAATGTCGGGAAGTGCACTGCATTGCACCCTTGCATGGAGGAATTGGCACTACAACGTAGTTAGTCCCTTGCAGAGGAGCATTGGTGAGTCAGTGGGTCATATAACATATACTTTAAACCTTGGAAATCTCACAATAGAAGGCATGAATGAAATGTTCTTCACTTAGGTCATATAAAAACTGAAATATAAGGGGATGATAGACCCTATTTCATTGGTCCTGGGGATGATGTCCAGTTTGACCAGTTCTTGGGGGATGATGCCCAAATTGACCTATAACAGATGCCCCCTAAAGCATGAAGTCAAAATAATAATAGTATTTGGATGAGATTCTTTACGATGTGATGAGTAGGAACTCAATTGGACGGTGACCAACAGCAATCTTACAATGCATTACATCATGATATATTTCATCTTGATCATGAATTGCTGAGGGAGGCATTCCCATGCTCAACACACAAACTATCTAATAACATGTACATAATTCAGAAATTCATCTACATTAGAATGTTGCCCAATATAGACATGCCTACAGATATAGGCCCATGTTGCCCAATAATGCGATTTGAAAGGCGAGGTAGTGGAATGTAGTAGTATTATTTAAACAAATTTTGATCAGTAGTTGCATATAAAAAAGTACATAAAAGCTACTCCATTTTAATTTTGTGTAGTATAAAGCTTTTATATTGTTTTTTTCTTAATATTTTTGATTAATTTTATAGGAAATTTGATATGGATTTGTTGAATTTTCAAGTTTTAATTGGGTAGTCTAATTTCATTTATACATGTTGATGTCAATTTGTGAGTATATGTCGTGTGCAAATTTAATGATGTCCAAAGTTTCGAATAGTCTCACCACCAATCATCAGGGGCTAGAGTAAAGTTTCGAGTGGTTTCACCACCCTGAATCAAGTAATTACTTGAGTCACTCATGATTGGTAGTGACACCACCCCTAACCACCAACCATCAGGGACTAGAGTAAAGTTTTGAGTGGTCTCACCACCCTCACTCAAGTAATTACTTGAGACCCTCATGATTGGTGGTGACACCACTCCTAACGTTGAAAATAATTAAACCTGCACACAACATATATCCATAGATTTATGTACCTGATGTGGAAATACAAATAAAAAATAAAAAATCATTTATACATTTTAAATAATGAAAAATTCACCAAATTACAATGAAAATCATAATTTCACTAGAACTAATATCATCAAATTATAATTTAAAATCATAATTTCACCAAAATTTATCAAAATAGAAAATACTTAAATCAAACATTTTAATTTTGATGAATTACAAATTTTACATATTTAAATCAGACATATTTTTAAAATTTTAACCATACAAATTTAATTAAAATTTTAAAAATAAAGTAAATTTGTATGGTTAAAATTTTAAAAATATGTTTGATTTAAATATGGAAAATTTGTATACAACTACCTACATGGGGATGTTAAGATGGGTCACTTCCCTGCTTGAGGTGCAAACGAGGGTGGTGGTTGGTCTCCTCATAAGTTGAACTCGATGTACAAGTGTCTAAAAATTGTTATGCATTGGCAATGGTCTATATATGAGCATTGGGGTTGTTGGTCATTCATTATAAATTCACGTTAATGGTCTCAAGGTGAAGAAGGTGTTTGCATGGTGATGGAGGAGGTGAGGATCTCTCCTCGTCCTCCTTTGTTTGGTCCAAGTTGATGTCGTTGTTCTTAATTTATCATTTTCTTGTTATTGAGTTTGAGTACTTGGTTAATTTTGGGTCAGTTCCTCTTCACTCGGTGGATTTTCCAGTGCATGTTGAGGTATCTCAACTTATTTATATGCTCTATACTTTGATTACTATTCATTTAGACTAGTTCAGTGTTTATTACGATCTTGGAAGGTCTCTGCTCTATTTTTCCAATTGGTTTTAGTGGGGTGACGGTTGGTCTCCCTCCTGGAACTCTTTAGAGACTCTATATTGGGGTGTTTTACAGTGTTCACTTATGTTTGTATTTTGAATTCAAAGGGTCTGCTCTTTGCGAAAAATTCAATATGTTAGGGTAGTTTGGAGTTTTTAGGTAGGTGATCTGACTGTTGGGCTCCTTCAGAATTTTCCTCGGTCTTCTGGAATATTGTGTGTTATGTCTATGTTGTTCTGAGTTGGGTAATTTTCTTTAATTTGGCCCTCTTATCTACAAGTGAGGGAAAATTTGTTGATTCTTAGGTCAGGGGTTCAAGGGTTGATTGTTCGCCCATCCTCCAATTTTGTAGGTCGTGGCTCTTTTGCTTATTTGGGTTGCTTCCTTGGCCCAATCCTCATTCCTGCTCACTAACGAATGATGAGTAGGTAGTGTTGGAGTTCCCATGTTTTGGCCAGATTGGCAAGACCAAAAGATGAGACAACATCAAAACCAATTTCAGACCTCAGGATCTAGCCCTCCTGGGTCGAGAGAGGGATCTCTCTATGGTATGTCAAAGGTATATGACTTTAAAGCTCAGTATTAAGATATTAGGCTAGTTATAAAGCTCGGGGTTTGTTTGTTTGATGTATGTTGGTTGCTGAGAATCAGGGAAGAAGGGTTCAATATAAGACAAGGATGAGCAAAGAGGATTTTAGGCAAAAGAGAGATACTCCAGGGAACATTCAAGACCATTGGGCAATGGAGTCAAGAAATGTTTTACTTGCTATTCAATATGCAGGCTTTCAGTTGGGCTAGTCATCTAAAGCATTGGATCTTAAAGATGATAGTGTGGCATGGAATGGTAAGAGAGGAGGAAACAATAAAGTTTAGAACACAAAGTTAAAGACCTGAGATCAGAGAGAGACTTTGAACTCTCAATGCTTCGGCCTCCAGCTTGAGGGAACTTAGAAAGGCTTAATCAATAGAAAAGGATCCTAGTGAGATAGAGACAAAGTTCTAGACCTCCCGGTGTTCCCAATTCATTCAATTAAATCCTAACAAGAACATCTAAGAACAGATTCATTTAATTCATACATCAGCTAGCAGGCAATGACATCCACTACATTGGTTAAGTTAACTGAAATAAACTCTTAGATAACACATTTAGTAGAAAACATCAAAGGCAAGGAGAGCAGAAACATAGGGTACCTAACAAGGGTAAATCCTATGCCATATTTCTGATGCGAGCTAGTAGAAATGAAATGAAATGAAATAAAACACAGGGACAGAAAAACATCACCGCAGCTTTAGATCAGGATCCAAATAAATGTGCTTGTCATATTAAAAAACAACACCAGTTAGGTACAACGTTACCAATAGCTTGGTATTCAGTCTGAAAACATCTCCCTCAGCCTATCTTACAACTTTACACAGAGACTATGTCTCAAAAGAAACAACTTGTAATTCTCTGATAACTGATCAACAACAACCTTTACAATGAGTTTCTTCCTAAATTTTATAGCTGAAAGATGAGCAGAGGAGGTAGGTGAAAAAATAAATGGAGCATTAAAACTTAGAAGAGGAAGAGGGTCGAAGCCCATTCTGTTTTAAATCCTGTGCATTTATCTCTGACACTCTTTTGGATGCAAGAGTGGTCTTCTTCAGGCTTCCATTTACTCCGGGTATGTCTCTGATGTACCATGGCTGCAGAACTTTGTAGTACATTGGCGAATAAACAGGAAGGTGAATAAATGGATGTGAAATTCGCCATATCGTGTAACAAATGCTCTGGTAGCATTAGGACTGTCGTCAGGGCTGAAATTTCTTCAGGAACATGGTAAATAATGGAAACAATATGGGAACTTTGTCCTTTCACAGGTAGGAAGACTCTGCTGATGTAGCAACCCTGATGATATGGTTTTCTGTGTATTGGGCCTTTCTGGGCAATCCGCTGTTACTGACACTGTTTGTTGCTTTAGCCGTCTCTGTCAGTGAAAAACCGGGCTTTCATTGCGCCGGGAAGGATTTCGCACGGTCAAACTTTGTATTTTTAATGAAAATTGCACTCTGATATCCTCCCGGGCTCTCCTCTGTACTTTTAAACTCTAAAAATGATCTTTCTTTGGTTTTTTTCCACTGTAACAATTACCGTGGACCGTGGCAGCGTCCACCGCCTGTACCCTACAAAACACACAACTCTGTTATGAAATCCATGCATAGGGAAGATGGCTATGGAGGGCGAGAGAATGATAGTGCGGCGGTGGTGAAAACTGTGGTTTTGGATGAACAAATGGTGATCAATACAATAATATGGTGCAAACAGCGACTAATAGGGTTTTGGTGGAGAAACGCGCGTGAACCGTTTGATCGTGGTCCGGTGACGAAGATCGACGGTGGAGAGTAAACAGTGGGATGGTTTATGAAGTTGGGTGGAATGCATTAAAATGAATGAAAATGTAATGAAAATGATCGTATGTGGTGGGACCTGGCATGGGTGAAGGGCGATTCATTCAGGACCGTCGGATCTCGGGGGGAGATCGACGACTACGATCCAATCAGAGGGGAGAAATGGGAGAGTCGGCTATCTGATTGAATGATGGTGCAATTGGTTTATGGCCGTTGGATCTCGGACTAACGGACGATCGAGATTGGATCGGGGAGATCGCAATCGCAAAGGGCAGAAGATGGCAGCAATTGAAAAATGCGATTGCGATTGAAGCGGGAGAGCACGGGCCGTCAAATCAACAGGAGAATCAACGGTTAGGATGGGATCGGTGGATCGCAATTGGCGAATGCAGTCGGGTGGCACATTTAGAACTTGTGATTGTGATGGGAGCGATTAAGCGCCAGCCGTCGGATCTGGGTCTGGATCGACAGCGGAGATTGGATCGGCGGGGAAAATAATGGGGCGACGAGACGCGATGCGACAGGCTCTGGGCCGTTGATTCTGAGTGGATGGACGGCTGTGATTTGATCGGGGAGTCGCAATCGGGGGGAGACGAGGAGTGGCATGGTGGAAGTTCTGATTGCGATCGGAGCGGGAGTGCGATCAGCGCCGGGTCGTCTGATCAAACGATATATCAACGGTGGAGAACGTGGCAGAGGCCTTAAAGACCAAAGCCCAATTGCATCGTAGTTTTTCATATAACAAAGAAACGCGCTCCTCCGAAAGTTGCGATTGTGATTAGCGCTTTGAGCCTTTGCGCCTGGTTTTGGCGCGGGGTCACGTGGGGAAGTGGTTTGCGGGCTGGCGGGAAAGGGGCTAGGCCATGATATAAGTTGGAAAGTGGGTTTTTGCCCCTTTTTAGTGCATTTCAAGGCCGAGAAAGGGTAACGATAGAGGAAAAGAAGGGGAATTAGACCAAACAAGGGTGAATTTAGGATTTAAAGGGGGTTTTGGGGGGATTTAGAGGGAGAAAAAGGGGGACTTTGACAAAGGGGAAAAAACGGTAAAATGGGACATTCTGCAGGGATACAAGGGGCAAATAAAGGCCCTTTGGAGCACAATTTTTTACAATCAGTGAGGCTTATTGACTCCAGAACCGCAGAGGGAAACAATCAAAGGGCAGGGAGCATGAAAAGGCTTCAAGGATGATGTGTTTTTCAAGAGAAATTCATTCCTTGAAGGCTCATAAAACAAATTAGCCCCTTGCTTGCTTGTCAAGGAATTTATAGGGGGCTAACAGGTAGGGTGGACTCGGAAATGTCGGTAGCAATCGCCATCGACCCTTTAAATATGTCTCAGTAGGGTCTTTCTTTGATGTTGTTCTCCTTTAGGTTCACCGTGAAATTATTTTGCTGGAGGCAAAGGAAATTGGGGACCGCCCCTACCACTTAGATTAAAAGGTTATCGACAAAAATGTGAAAGAGGTTCCAAACCCGGGCCATTTCCAGAAAAGACGACTTCATTTCTTGTGTTCTCTGTGACTGCACTAATATATGGTTGCCCTGTTGCGCTTAATTTTAAGGATAAACAAGTTGAATCTTATAACCTCTTTGTTGAATTGGAGGATGTTGAGTGAATGTTGCGTAATGTACAGTTCTGTCTTGATAATGTGAATTTCAGACTAGATTGGGTGGAGAATTTTATTGTGTGATCTTACTAACCCTCCTGGTGATCCTGGAGACTTTATCGACCCCCTTGTCGATAGTGTACAGGACTTGACAGTTATATCATTTTACTAGGACTAAGTTTGGAGGCTTACTACTTTTTTTCGTGGTTTTAAAAGTCTTGTTACAATGTTGCTGTAGGTTTTTTCTCTCAACTTGAATACTAATGGATCTCTGGTGGTTTCTCTGCTTGTCATGGGTATTAATTTTGTGGCTTTGCAACTCAGTCATGCGAGTAGTGTCTTTTCTTTTGGTGGTTTGTACGCAATGTAATAGTTGTGGAGCTACTCCGTTACTCTTTTCTAGGACTCATATAAGTCTACATCTGGGAAACACATATCTCTTAATTGGTTATTTAATATTTGGAATTTGGTAGCCTAATTTTATGTTCATCTATCAAAGGTGTTCATGACTATAGCGAGAAGGTTGCTAGTTTTCTGGTTCATTAATGTTTAGAAGATTGACTGGTTGATGGTAGTGTTATTTCTTGTCGATTGGGTTAATATTTTATTTGTGGTGTGAATGTTTACTCATACTCTATGTCAGTACCTACCAAGATTTGGTGTTGGTTCTCGATGTATTGGTGCAATCACAATCTTTTAGGTATTCAAGATAGTGGTATGTTCGATGACATTTTGGTCTCTATGTTATTGTGCTTTCCTAGTGCATATGTGATACTCCCTTATTTTAAAAATGTTGAGGCTGTGATTAGCTAATCTAGATGTAATTATGATGTACATTTCTCCTTTTTAATAAAAATCCTTTTACAACTTAAAAACAAAAAATTTCATTTAATAAATAAAAGGAATTTTGAAATTCCATACATTTTTCCCATTCTTTCATGGATAATTATTCAATATAAAATGATTGAATGTTTCGTCCTTAATAAAAAGCATTCATAACCTAAGTCAGTGTTAAAAAAATCCATTTACCTCAATTTATCTTAAATTATATTTTTAAGTAAAATCAATGTGTAATGGGCTCAAGCCTATGTAAAACTTGACTTATTATTTATGAGAAATGAAAAAGGGAAGGTTAGTACATTGCCCTCCTCCCTACTACCTATTCGCTTGGAATTTGGGTCTCATCTCATTCATCCCAAAGTTACTATGAGAAGTTTGGGAAGTTTTTTTTTTTTTTTTGGTATATTTTTTAGTTTTTTCTAACTTATTTAGAAGTTTGGAAGTTTTTTATTTTATTTTTTATTTCAAAATTTATTTAGCTCCAAGAGAAAGGATTTATGTAGCTCCGAGAGAAAGGATGATGGCCGTCCTTGCTTTGGAACATTGGAGGAACATTGGACAAGACAGTGAGGGAAAAAAAATTAAGAAGAATGGGTAGACTGCCAACTCATGGAATGTACAAGCCACCCATTACAACCAATTAAACTGCATTTAACAAAATGGTAACAAAACAAAAAGACGTGGCACACTTGTCATTGGCTAACAAGATTGTGTTGATAGAGTCATTGTCTCGAGGTTTCCCAAGGAAAAGACAAACCAATTCTTGGTTGGGACAATGTAGGATTCAAGGGGAGAATGGTTCAAATGGGAGAGAGAAGACAACAACATGAGAGGAGGAAAAAAATTTGACTTATGAAGAAGACAACAAGGGAGTTTGATTTTCCTTTTGACCTAGGAACAAGCATAGAACAAGGAAAGTCTGAAATCTCTGAGGTGAAAGTCTGGATTCGAATCGCAGGAGAGAGAGCTAAATTTCAGTTTTTGCACACTAGCATTCCATTGGTAAAGTTTATTTCTAGCTGGAAGGAAGGAATATGGAAGAAAATATTCCAAGTGAGGAGGAATTTTCATCTAGAATCTCCATGTCTGAGAGGGTGGAGATGGAATTTCTCAGAAATTCCTGAGGGTTGGGTTGGAGGAAATGCTCCTGGGAAAGTTTTGGAAAGTTTTTGGAGGCTCACTATTGTGTGATTGTTTGGATTTTTCTTTGGTTATAAATCCCTAACTCTGGGTGGAACCACAGTGTCTCTGTGCACTAGTGGAATTTCAGCTTAGTTGAAAGGAGGAGGTGGTAGAATTGTTGTCTCCCCTTCATAGTGATAGACCTACTAGACCTACTTATACATGTGCATGTGGATATGAGCCGAAATACTCAAGGAGTATGTGGTTGAGCCACACTCTATTCCCACACCATCATGAGTAGTTGAGTTGCAGAGACTTATTTATAATCATAGGAAATCCTTACGATGCTATATGAGCCAAAATGTATGCCCATAGGAGCTCAATACAATGCGGAAATGGTGGTACTGCTGCGTTATGCTCATTGACCTGAGTTATCATATAGGTGATGATATATATATATATATATAATCACCTACCTACTCATAGATGCCAACGTTAGATAAAAAGGAAAAAAAAAGGGAGAGCACATTCAATCACTCCATTCACTGTATAATGCACTATAAAGATAAGTTTTTATTTATTTTTACAATGAGCCATGCATTTGAATCATGGAATAGAGAATTTTGGTCTCCAAACATAAATGTACATGTATACATATTTATGAAGTGATAGAGTGATCACTCATTATACCCATAAAATTTGTGATAATTGGAATATCAAGGAAGAAATAGTCAAAAGGGAGCCGCACATTGGGGTGAGGCGAACCCCTATGTAATGATCCTTAAGTTATAAACCGCATCGAGCACTACCATAAGAGTAGGCATACAAAATTCTGGGTGTTGGAACGATGGAAAAGATATGTAACTTGTAGGTTACACCCAAATCCCAGAGTTACACCTCATTAAGAAAGAGTTATGATCCAAATTGCAATGTGCATGCATGTAAGGAAGGGTAGTGAGTTTTATTCAAATAAAGTTTTAAGATCTCGAAGGGAAGTTAAAAAAAAAATATCTTATTTCTATAACCCTAACAAGGAAGTTGGTTAACTTGGTGGATACTTTATTAAGGTAAGTGGGGTGTTTATAGGTAGTATCAAAGCATTTAGTTTCAATATTGAATTTCATGGGCTCTATCATGGGAGAAGTAGTAGAAAATTTATGCAATGGAATTTCATGATCATTCTAGAAAGCTAGTAAGACAAATATTAGGTGTTAAAAGTAATTCTAAATTACTTTTTTGCATGTGTGGTTGTTATTTTAGGCTCTTTGATTGTTTAATTAGCAGGAACTAACAACCAATTTGTCTCTCTGACATTGGTAATTTAACAGTGGTGCTGACATGTTAAATATTTTGTGATTATGTAGGCTTGTACATTACTATTAATAATCTATTGATTTTCTGATGGAAATGTGTTAATATGGATTGTTTGTTGCAGACAATTTGTTACAATGGCTCTGTAGGAGTAGGACCATGGGTATGATTTTTTCCATTTATTTATTTACTATGTGTTGAAAATTGTGTGTGATTGACAGCACATCAGAAACAACATAAGACAACGATATACACGGAAATGAGGACTAGAATGGTGCAGTATAGTTCTGATCAATCACAACATGGAAATGAAGAGGCTAGGGAGAATGAAGAATAAATATCAGTTGACCAAGGAAGAGGGGTTAACTCTCCAAATTGGTTGGATAATTTGAGGATCCTAAGGGCTGAAGTCATAAGCTTCAAAGCAGACAATGAAAGGTTGGTGACAGTTTGGTAAGAGTTCAAAAGAAGCAAACTGAGATAATGCAGCTATCTTTCAAAGTCACTCAGATTTCCTGAGATAGAGGAAACCTAAGTTGAGGGCTAAGCATAGATACAAGATGAGCCTTCAGGAGTCAGAAGAGAAAACAAATGGGGTATATGGTAGCAGGTCTAGGAAGAGGCATAGGCAAGAAAGTGAAGATATTATGTAGGGAAATTCACCCTTGAGCACCGCAGAAGGAAGGACCAACACTGATGTGCATCATTCAAGTAGACCATCTAACTCTACTAATTGGAGGAACCACCATCACTCTCATCATCATCATCATCATCAGATAATAAAGGAGAAAGACTATATCCCCAAAGAATTTAAGAAAGCCAAGATGCTCACATTCGATGGGCATATGCAGAAGTTTGAAGATGTAGAAACTTGGTTGCTAGACATGAAGAAATTCTTCAAAATTCACAATTATTCTGAAAACATGGAAGCTAATAGTTCCACCTATAGATTTGAAGGGAAGATTTGACAAATGTTAGAGGCATTGTTGAAGATTAATTGACTTGGAATGAATTTGAGAAACTCTTTAGGAACCAATATCTGTATGAATGATATTATGATAACAAAGAAAAAGAGTTCTATGAACTCAACATCGGATAAATGACGAATGATGAGTATGTTACTAAGTTAATATAAATACTGAGGTATGTGCCATATCTCAAGGATGAGAAGGTCAAAATATAGATCTTCACCAGTGTGATTCCTATGACGTTCAGAGACCGTATTGAGTTTCTAGAACCTCAAACATTGAATGATGCCATTAAGAAATTGAAGCACTACTATGAGCAAAAGAAAAAATTGTAAATAAAAATAAATGGCCCAAGAAATCTTCAACAAAGAAGGAAAGAAACCAACCAACCACCACAAATCGATTTCAAAATAATATCAGCTAGCCACCAAGAGAATTACATAGTCATTATCAACATAGTAGTGGAGAGATGAAACATAAGAGTCATGAAAGTGTTGGATGTGTGGTGAAAATAAATGGAAAAGATACTGCCCACATCAGAAAAAAATAAGGCCAAAGATTTACAACACCTAGGAAGCTCACACAGTGGGTGATACATCTTAGATTTTACCCAAAATTTACACAGTTGTGTATAATCGCTAGGTGGGCAACCATGACTCCGTCATTGAGATGGAAGGTAAGTTATGTAATCAATTATTTCCATTTTAATTGATCCCAATTATAACTACAACTATTTCAGCCTAGAGCTCGTAGAAAATGAAATTTGGCTAAGGAATTGCACATAGATCCATGGTTGGTTCAATTGGAAATAGGGTTGAAGAGAAAAATCAACCATTGAGTGAATCATGTGCATCTGAACTCAGCGGCATGCCTAAAACAACATATTTTAATTTATTTTCATTGGGTGCGTATAATATATTATTGGGGATGGATTGGTTGTTCTTGTACAAAACCAAAGTGGACTGCTATGAAAAATAAATTAAATTCCTGGATTATGCTCGAGAAGAAAAATATTACAAGGCAAGCAAAAGCCAATTTTAGTGAGGCTAATACATTAATGCATTCCAAACACAGTTGTAGGAAGGGATACAAACTATTTGTCCTACAAATCCTCAGTAGTGAAAAAGATAGTGACAACACATATGAAGAGGAAATTGAGATGCTGAGAAAGTATCTCGTGTTAGAGAAGTATGAGGACATATTTACGGAATATATTCCAAGTTTTCCTCCCCATAGGGAAGTGGATTTCTCTATTGAACTAATGTCTGGAGAAACACCACCATCCAAGGCACCATATCGAATGAGCATCTGAGCTAGTTGAGTTAACTGAAGGAAATGCTTGATAAAGGTTAGATTCAGTGAAGCGTGCACTACAACTGAAGGAAATGCTTGATAAAGGTTATATTCAGTGAAGCATTCCACCATGGGGAGCCCAAATATAATTTGTGAAGAAAAAGGATGGGGCACTTTGACTCTATGTAGATTACCAATTGTTGAATAAAGTGGCCATCAAGAATCGGTACCCGTTTCCATGAATATATGACTTATTTTACTAGCCGAGGGGAGCGATAATGTTCTCTAAGATTGATTTGATGCTTGGTTATCATTAGGTATGCATAAAAGAGGAATACATTCATAAAACCACTTTCTGGACACGATACAAGCACTATGAGTTTGTAGTGGTACCCTCCGGGCTTACTAATGCCCCTGCCACATTAATGTGTTGCATCATTATTTGGAAAATTTTGTGATTGCCTTTGTTGATGACATATTGGTGTACTCAAAGACTGAAGAAGAGCATGAAAAAAACCTGGCTATAGTATTAAAATTACCGAGGGAACATAAGATTTATGCAAAGCTCAACACGTGTGATTTCTTCGAGTCATAGATACACTAATTAGGGAACATTGTCTCCAAGGATGGGATATATGTTGAACCATAGAATATTAGGGCCATAATGGAGTGGCTAACACCAAAGAATGTGAATGAGGTAATATCATTCATGGGATTGGCAGGTTACTACGAGATCTTCATCCAAAAATTCTCCAAGGTATAAGGCCATCCTATCACATCCTTCAAGAGAAAAGGAAAGAAATTTGAATGGACAATTGAGTGTGTAGTAAGCTTCAAACAATTGAAACACATACTTACGAATGCATCAGTATTGAGGATCAAAAATATGGACAAGGATTTTTTGGTATGCACAAATTCCTAAAAGGAAGGGCTTGGTCGAGTCCTGACGTAGGAAGGACATGTAGTTTTCTATGAGTAATGTAAATCGAATGAGCACAAGGTAAATTATGTAACTCGTGATCTAGAGTTAGTTTCCGTCATTCATGCATTAGAGATGTTGAGGCATTACCTCCTTGGGGGGAAATTCACACTTATGACAAATCATAGTGGACTCAAGTCCTTTTTTAGTCAACCCAAGTTGAACACAAGACAAGCTATGTGGTTGGCCATACTTAGTAAGTTCAAATTTGAGGCCACATACATAAAAGGAAAAGATAACAAGCTTGCTACTACACTTACTAGAAGGATTCAATTGAATCACCTAGCAACCATAAGCTCTTATGAAGTGGACCTAGTAGAAAGAGTTAAAAATATAATACCATGATGAAAAATATCAACAAATTAAAGCAAAGCTGCAACAAGATGGTGGGGATGAGGAATATCATCTAACAAATGATGACCTGATTAGATTCAAGAACAAAATCTATATTCCAAATAATGATGAATTGAAGAGGCTCATAATGAGAGAGTTCCATGTCAATCCATACTCAACCCATCCAGGATAACAAAAGGCCCTCACAACCATTAAAAAGTTCTATTATTGGCCAGATTTGAAGAAAGAAGTGGTTGATTTTGCTGCTAAATACATACAATTCCATTAGGTGAATGTGGAATGTAAACATCCAACAATATTATTGCATCCTGTTCCCATTACATAATGGGAGTGGGAGAATATATCCATGGATTTCATCGTAGGATTACCGAGGACCTCCACACAATATGGTGCAATCATGTTGGTGATTGACAAGTTGAGAAAGGTGGCTCATTTTTTTGCAGTCAAATCCACCAATTCAGCTAGTGAGGTTTCTCAAATTTTCATAAAAGAGATCATGAGGTTTCATGGAGTTACCAAGAAAATCATCTCAAATCAGGATGCTAAGTTCACTTCAAGGTTTTGGAAGAAACTATTTGTAGGCTTATCAAAAAAATTGGCATTCATCATAACATATCATCCATAGACGAATGAGAAAACATAGAGGACAAAAGAATCCTCAAGGATATATTGAGGATATATATGATGCACCAACCCAAGTATTGGGAAGAGTATCTTCCACCTTGTAGAATTCACATACAATAATGGGTACCAAGAGTCTATAAAGATGAGCCCATTTGAGACTTTGTATGGGAGGAGTTGCAACACTCCTATCAACTAGAGTGATCCAGTGAAAATGATCCTTATTGGGCCTAATATACTCAAGGAGATGGAGCAACGAATTCATATCATCAAGTGGAATTTGAATGTGGCATAGGACATGAATAAAAGCTATGAATATCAACATAGGGTGCATAAAGAGTTTCAAGTTGGGGAACATGTTTACTTGAGAATTAAGCCCAAGAAAATTTCCTTGAAGGTTGGGTCAAGTGCCAAGTTGGAACCACGATATTGTGGTCCTTTTGAGATCCTTGAAAGGATTGGACTAGTGCCATATATCCCAACCTTACCTCCATTGGTTAAAGTCCATGTTGATGTTTTCCATGTTTCTTTGTTTAAAAAATATATGAAGGATTATAATCATGTGATTGATTGGTTTGTGCAAAAGGTGGAACTAGAATGAGAGTTCCAACCAGAGCCACTATGCATCCTATGCTAGAGGAACCTCACACACTAGAATCAAGTAATAAAGCAAGTCAATTAAGTGTGGAGGCACTGAGGATGGTGTTCTCTAAAGAGGGAGGGGTTTGTGACAACCCGAACTTGTTTTTCTCATCTACATAGTTCAAATATTTTTTTACTATATATATATATATATATATATGGGCTGAGTAATGAGACATAGATTCCAGAGCAGGGAGGTTGCTTTGTTGAGATGGTGTAATTTTCCTTAAGGGAGGAAAATATGAATTGTTGGGACAATTCCTGAAGGATGGTTGGTGAATTTTTAATGGCCTGGTGTTTTCAGAATTTATGGAGCTACAAGAGAAAGGATGAGGGCCATCCTTTCTTTGGAACATTATAAGAATGGGAAAACTTCCAACTCATAGAATGTACAGGCCACCCATTAAAACTAATTAAACTTAATTTAACAAATTGGTAATAGACAAGGAGAAGTGACACACTTGTCATTGGCTGACAAGATTTTGTTGGCAGAGTCATTGTCAGAAGGTTCCCAAAGGAAAATACTGACCAATTATTAGCTGGGAAAACATAGGATTTAGGGGAGAATGGTACAACTGGGAGAGAGACGATATTAGTAGGAGAGGAGAAAAAAAATTGGCTTTTGAAGCAAAGAACAAGGGATTCTATTTTACTTTTGACCCACGAATAAAGTAAATAATGGGGAAAGTCTGAAATTTCTGAGGTGAAAGACTAGATTCGAACTATAGGAGAGAGAGAGAGATAAATTTCAATTTGTGCACACTAACATTCCATTGGGAAATTATTTTTTGGTTGGTACGAGTCCGAAATAAAATATTCTAGGTGAGGAGGAATTTTCCTCTCAAATCCCCATGTCCCAGAGGGTGGAGATGGAATTTCTCAAAAAAAAATTAGGGTTGGGGTGGAGGAAATACTCCTCAGAAAGTCCTAGAAAGTTTCTGGAGGCTCATTTTTTTTTTCTAAATTGGACTAATTCTATTAAGCAAAAATATGGTACAAGATGATGTTACAATCAAGAGAGACAGAAAAACGGCAGCCGGAAATGATAGGACTATCAACCTCGGTTCCGGAGAAGAAGTGAAGCAAGCAAAGAACTACAACCAAAGACTGAAAAGCGAAAAGACTGATCTCTACCCAGAATGGGTAGAAGTTTCAACTCGAAGCTTTTTCCCTTTCCTTTTTTTGACTTTGACCCACCCATCCAAGGGTGAATGAGCAACAACAACTTGAATACTGGGGTTCTCCGAGGGGGGGCTTTCCTTTTCTGAATCAGACGAGGAGGTCATATGGATGCGTTTCTGGGCGATGGCTATATCGGAGGAATGCGCCGGTCCCTCTGTGGAAGGAACCACAGATTGAGGGGCATGATCCAGATCTGCATCGCTAGCTTCATCTTCAGAGCTAGAGGATTCAGAATCCACAACTGGAGGTGGAGAGCAAGGAGCCCATCATTTGGATTTGTGCTTGGAGAGGTTATCCTTTTTCTTTTTTGCCGCGAGAGTAGGGCAGGTGGACTGCAGATGCCCTGTTTGGTGGCAATGGTGGCAGCGGAAGGCAGCATTTTCGTAATCCATTGTCTGGGTCCAAACAAAGTCGTTTATCTTGAGAATGATTTGGTCTAGAAGTCCTTTGCTTAAGTCTAACTCGACACATATTCTGGCATATGTGTAGAGACCAATCATTTCCCGCCTGTAATCTCCCGTAATGAAACTGCCCAAGGTGTTGCCTATAGCTTTGTAGACTGCCACATGCCATAAGTGGATAGGTAGGTTTGGAAGCCTGATCCATACAGGTGTCCTGGTGATGACTGCAGTTGCTGGATCAAAATCTAGGAACCAAGGAGTTAAGAAGAGCCCTGCAGTTCCCATGAACCAAGGGCCTTCTTCTAAAGCCTTTTCATAATGCTTACTGTCATTAAAAAGAACAATGAAATATCCTTTTGAACAGAAACTGACCTTGCAATGATGTGTCCAATTTGCATGAATCCAATCATAAAGGTCCTTAGATCGCGGCCACAGTCTGTTGAATCTGCAAATGATGGCTCTTTCTGCATATTCTTGAAGTTGATTTACAGGATCTGCATAGGTGATTTCAACAGAGGGAACTTCCTCTGTTTTGTTTACCAAAAAAGGCTTGGATTTAAGGCCTTCCGGGGGTTTGGGGATCTCTGAATGTACTACATCTTTGTAAGAGAAGGGAGGAGCAGAGGATGACTGTCCAGCTACCCCCCCTCTCAAGCGAAGGGTTAACACCAAAGAGCTGTTCCTGTTAATGCTGTAAGTAGAGATGGGTAGAAGATCTTCAAGTTGTTTACCTTGAAAGAGAAGTCTCTGAAGGCCAAAAGGGATCCCAATCCGCCGTTCAAGAACCAGCTTGAGATCCAGCACCAAATCTGTAGAACAGACCCATTGCAGGATGGTTTTGCCTGTTGGTTGAGAGATTTGGATCTGAAAAGATTCAAAGAGGTTCCTTGACACAGTGCCAGGATCGCTTGTGCTACCGAGAGCATGTCTGCCATGGCTTTGATGGGGAGGAACTTTCCCCTTCAAAAAGAAACTGTCATTGATGGGTAGAAACAGAACCGAGACAGAGGACTGGGAAACAGGGTGATTGAAAAGCCAGTCAATCTTCTCCTGCCTGAAAACACAATCTCTGCAATTTTTAAGATGCTGTAGCTGCCGTCTTTTTTTTCCTGCAAGTTGCAACTACCTAGTCAGTTCTGCATAGTAGGACCTGAGCGGAGCTAATGAAGCAGGACTGAGGTCATTCGAGGTCCATTGCGGCACGAGAGCCTTCGGAGTAGGGTAAGATGTGGCTGGCTTCTTAGTTGGGTGAGGAACCATTTTCTCCAATTTTCCGGCACTACTACCACTCTTATCTCTACCACCATGGCGGCTCTCAGCGACAGAGCCCCAGCAGTAAGCTGGAGGTAGAGGGAATCACATGCAGAGAGGCAAGGTGCACGACCCCTTGTCACCCACTGACCCACAACTAGTTTTCAATGGATGATTACGCGGAGTGACGACAACCAATATAGCCACAAGCCTGCAGGGACTTTCGGCCCTCGCAATATTCCTACCGTCCAGGGGCAACAAACAAGCGTTTGGTGCTGTAATAGCGAAAAAAAAATCAAAATTTACCAGATGTGGGTGCGAGGAAACTAGAACAGGCCAAGATTCATGACCATAGCAAGCGATGGAAGGTTGGGGGTCTCTGGTAGAGGGCGCCGTAAAATCCAGTTTCCAAGCTCCGCAATATTCCAGTGCATGTCCAAAGTTCGGAGGCTGCCCACTCATGGAATCGAGAGCCACGGTAAACAGGGAGTACCATACCTCTAAAGATTATTCCAGAGGATCCGTCGCCGCGTCATAAGGCCCAAACCTGCAATACAAAACCTAGCTCTTATGCTCTCCATGTTTCGTCCCTTTCCTCTAGAGTTCATTAGTTTGGAGGCTCATTGCTATGTGATTCATTTTTTTTTTTGGTTATGAAGGCATAACTATGGGTGGAACCACATTGTCTCTATGTAATGGTGGAATTGTAACCAATTTGAAGGGAGGAGGTGGTAGAATCTCCATTCACTAGCTCATCGTGTAGTTGTGCTTAAATCCCTGAGAAATAGACCCCCCAGGGTCTAGAATATGGCACGGGGGTGGTAGCTGCAAGTGAGGATTGGTTGCAACTATCTATGGTTGGATGGAGAGTCATCATCCCAGATTCATTTTCCCAAAACCTTTAAAGGTAATTCCTCTTCAAATATTTTCAATGTTAATAAATGTATGTTCCATTCTGGTCTAAAGTGGTGGCATTAATGTGTGATAAATGCTTGTGGTTTTTGCTTATTAGTATGATTAATATGTGCTTTTCATTGTTACAAGGGCGTTGGAATAGAACTTGTGTTGGTTCTAGCTGTATTTCAAAGTAATATAGTATGGAAAATTCTTGGTTAATCAAAATAGTGTAAATTCTTGAGTGGTTGCAAGGTTTAGCAGTTCTAATTCATGTTTCTATGCCTTAACATAATGGATTATTTTCTCTGGTTTACAGAACTGTTTATATCCCTGAATTTCATCCCCAATTTCCAGTAAATTATTTCCATATCTATATGCTTGTGTTATATTATTAAATTATAATAAATTATTGTATTATTAAATTAGAATGGAAAAGGTGACCATGTCATGTTATTTTAATGACTTCCTCATTTTACCTTGTTGCTTCCTCTCGTTTTAATATACACAACAAGGAATAATCTCACTAATAATATCCAATTTAATAGTTTTTGGTAGTGAGTTAGTGACGTAAACTGGGCTATTGGCTAGAAAAAATCTATGTCCATACAAGTGACACACACACACAAACAAACACATACATATAATTGGGAGGGAAAGACAAATGAATGGTGGATCTGTAGGCACCATGTATTTTAATGGTTACATTTCTCACTCTATTGTCTCCCCTTCATTTTGATGTACCTATTGATACATGTGTGCTATAACCCTATTTTTCACTCCATTATAGTGAGAGAAACCCAAGTTCAACTTACCTCAGTTGTTGACTAGAATTCATCCTCTTTCACATGTTATTTTACTTGTGTGAGATTTATTCCATGTTAAAAGGGTGGAATTACATGATTGAGTTATTTCTCATAATTATTTTGTCAAAAAATTATAATTATGAGATAATAATTATTTCGTAATTGAGATAATTGAGAAAAAAATCATAATTGTGAAAAAGGTTTCTAGAGTTTGTTATTCCCAAGGAGATCAACTTGACCCACTTGTGTATGAGTTGGCTAGTGTTCTATTATTGTACATTTTTCCTAAATTATCAAGCCCCTAGATGTCTATATACATTCTCTCGAAGGATAGAATGAACCTATATAATCTCACCAAGAAGAAAGGGGAAGTATCCATATTGTAATGTGGGACCTCTGTTGCATTGGGAGAAGAAGGCCAAGTTGCAAGTTGGAGGAGAGGCCTCTCTTGTTTGGAGGTATACACCTTATGTATTATCATTTTGGATTAATATACATATGTTCTTTTTCTATATCCATGTTTTGAATATGTTTTATGCTTCCATATGTTGGTTTCAAGCTAACAGGCCCTATGCAGAAAGGCCATTGTTTACTTGTTTGGTGGTGTTGTGTGTAGGTATTTATTTATTGCAAGTGGAACGATAACTTAAAGTGTAATAATGATTCCTCTGCATCAAACCCAAGAGACTCCACTGAACTGCGAGGATACTAGGTTTCAACTTATGATCTTCATCTTCTCATGTACATGTGTTGAATGCATTTATTTATGTAGGAAAGGATTGGGGTTTGACTTTTTGATATTGATGACAATCACACACTCACATATGGGTAGATAATACTCCGATCTACTAGGTTAAAGGTATCTTGGTCGCTTAGGTCAATTTTTCCCTTAATAATGTGTGTGTGCATATGATGTGACATGCTCAAGAAGGAGTATGTGTTCGAGCCACACTCACTTCTGACACCAACATTTGTAGTTGTAGAGACTTATTTGTAATAATAGGGTGCCTTTACAATGTTATATGATCCAAAATTTATTCCCATAAGAGCTCAATATAATGTGGCAATAGTGGTACCATTGGGTTATGCTTGTTGACCTCTATGGGTGATGGTGGTATGATCCTGGTGTATATATATATATACACACACCAGGATCATACCACCATCGCCCATATAATAACTGAGGTCAACAAGTAGGTATTATGTATGGGCTCATAAGCATCAGTGTTTGATAACAAGAAGAAAAAAGGGGAGAGCACATTTGATCATGCCCTTCACTGTATAGTGTAATATAGCGATGAATTTTTCTTTGTTTTAATAATGGGTGATGCGTTCAAATCATGGAGTAGAGTCTGTCAAACTCTAGATAGGAATTTACATGTATACATATTTATGAACTAATAGACTGATCGCTCATTATACCCATATATGTCAGGCTAACTGGAATATCAAGGAAACAATAGTCAAAGTGGAGCTACACATTGGGGTGAGGCGAACCCCTGTGTAAGGGTCCTTAAGTTATAAACCTATGTCGCAACTGAGCTCTGCGTCGTTGGGGACCAAAATATTTCACGACAAGAAGGGTATTTCAAGCATATATTATAAACCTATATGTCCATCGATTCATTAGTACCTCGCTGGCTACGTTGAGTGTTGCCATAAGAGTAAGCATACATCATATTGGGTGTTGGAACGACAAAACCAATGCACCTTCTTATGTTCCGATTGGCACTTAAGAGATGGAGAATAGGAAAATATATGGTCAATGGACTATGGACCCAAGAGAATATGAAATGACCATGACCAATAACCCATGACCACACAATAAGGTGGTGAGTAGAGTATTCGACAGAAGAAGAAGGATCAACGTGGGCGATATATATATATATATATACACACACGTTGGGGTCGCTCAAGCCAACAATGGGTTAGATTAATTGGTGGAGGGTGGAAAACCAACATGTAAAGAACAAATGTATGTTGGTATTTCTGAAATCGATGGTGAATTGGAGTCATCAAAGGAAGGTAGAAAACTGACGTGGGCAAGACATATGTATGTCAGTATTTCTCAAGTATATGGTGAATTGGAGACATTGAAGGAAGGTAGACGACTGATTTGGGCACAAAGAAAAACAAGACCTTCAAGGTATTTATAAAAACTCTATCAGGCAGATCCATACCGATATGATTCAAGTATGAGGAATCAATGGAAAGCCTCAAAATCAAGATTCATCAACGAGTGGGGCTCCCAGTTATAGAGAAAAATATCATCTCAGAAAGGAAACTGTTACAAGACAAGAGGAATCTCAAAGCATATAACATAAGCATGAGATCATCTCTTCACTTAGTCTCAGGATTTTCAGGAAGATCAATACCTAGCCCATGAGTCTCATATAAATAAGAAATTAGAGCTGGTGTAGGACAAGCTAAGGCTGCCAACATGTATGTGTATCTGCCTAGGCCTTACATAGTGGGAAAGGAGGATAATCTACAAATAAAGATCAAGAATTCACAAGTAAACAACATTTTCTCATATTTTCAGAAAGAGGTTGTAATTCTTATATTCAATTTTTTTTGGCCTAAAACTAAAGAAATTTACCAATGGGTCTGCAACAATTAGACCAAAGAGTGTGACATATAACTTTTCTCAAAGGGTTTCTTCATAGTGCACCCTTTATTGAAAGCATGTTACTTGAAAATTATGGAGAGAACGTGGGTTTTGGGAAGATTTGGGTTATACACTACCCTCTATTTCATGGAATTCAACTCATCCACGATGGAAGTCACAAAATTTATTTTTTGGGTTCTCTTGCAAAACCTCCCTCTCCCCTTTTAGTATCACCTAGTTCTTGAAGACATTGTAAATGCACTGGGAAAATTCATAAAAATAGAAAATGATAGAATAACAAAGGGTATTTTCACTTACGTCCCCATATGTGTGGAGATTGCCCTTAGCAAGGGGCTTCAAAATTGCATCCAGTTGAAAAATGGAAATTTCCAGTGAACACAGATTCTTGATTATGAAAACACGACCCTTAGATGTTGTGTTTTTAACCAAACATGACATTTGAAATATACCTTCTCTTTGGCCAAAAAACCAGTAAACAAAAGGAGAGGGCCACAGTCTAAGACAAAGATCAAGTAACCTTTTGAGCCCCATTTTTAGATAATGAATAAGAGGTTGATATAAAGGACCTCCCCAACAAATATAACAAGGAAATGGAATGCCACACAAGACGAGCCCCTTCACAAACCATAAATCCAAATCAAAATACAGATATGACAGTCACACCAAATCTAGCAATCATCAATGCAACAATGACAAAGAATGAATCGATCCTAGGAACCAAAAGAACACATGAAATTAAGAGCTTTGAATTTGAAAAAAAATCTCCCCACTACTGCAAACATGATGGACATAGCACTAGCAGTTATCCAACCTTGCCCAAGGGTACAGAAGGAAGTAAAAAAGAAGAATGGGAAGAAAGGAAAAGTGGATGATTTCTACAACTACACAAGTCATTAGGATTTTAAACTAGTATTTCTTATCTTTGCTTCGTCATGAGGGATTTAAGCCACTTTCTGTGATTTTATAAGTGTTCCACTATTTCCAAATACATGTCAGTCATGTATTTATCTAGAATTTAATTTATTTATTTTTATAATAGAATTTGAAACACAAATTTTACATCTTCATTATTCATACAATATACTTAATTTTTAATTTAGGGTAAATATATACATAAAATAAAAATAAGATAAGGAAAAAGTAAGGTCAAAATTACACTAACTTGAGAAATAAAAGGTATCGATTATCTAAAACTTAAATCATCTCATATTTTTCCAATTTCAATGAATGAAAAATTATTGAAATGAATTTTTTTTTAATTACAATTTTGAATATCCCTGTCTAAAACATTTTTGAAGAGCTCTACTTTACTCTTGCAAAAAATAAGTGGGATTTGACTCTTACAATTCTCATCCATGTGATTTTTTTGCATGGAAAATTTTAGAGTTAAGGTTAAAGGTATATGATCATAGTCAAGTTCATGGTCATTTAACAAGTCAAAGTTTATAATTTTGTTGGAAATAGGGATACCAGATATCACATAATCCATGACACTAGTTCTAAGCCCATGAATACAAGTCATATTGTTGGATTTTGGCCTTTTTATTACACCATTATAAATTATAAGGACTTTAGAACTACAAAGTTTTACTAACTCAGTATGAAATAAAACCTCAATTAGGTTGTCAACGTTTCCTTTGAATCTACTAGATAAACCAAGGTCCTCATTTGGACAATGTGGATTAGGGTTTGAAACATTATTTAGAAGAATAACTTAGTTAAATGTGGTGCTATTATTAAAGTCTCCCAAAAAAATGATATTACCTTTAGTCCTTAAACTATGTATATCCTACTCTAAGGTATTATAAGGGAAATTCTTATCTAGTTTTTTTTTCTTATAAAAGGTAGAGTTGATAGGTGAAAAATAAAAAATTGTGATATAAATCCTCTTAGCATAATGTTAGATATTTCGATCCAAATGTATCAATCGAGTAGGTCTATCTTATGAAGTTGATTGTGAGGAGATACACTCTGTCGATGGTGTTGGATACCCACCAACAAAGGGGGTCTCCCCATTATGAAGTCCCAAATAGACCTCACATTGTTTGGATTAGGAGCCCCAACCCGAAAATAAGGTCGGTTGCCATAATTTTTAGGGATTTTCTTTGGTTTCAATTACCAACATAAGAGATTATGAAAACAATCTTTAAATGAAGCAAGTTTATATTGCGAGGCATACAATTTCAATGCATATAAGGTACTTTAATAGAAGGGAAAGAGAGAGAGAGTGACCCTTTAGAAGAAAGTAGTAGTACTATCCTAAGAGCGACACACAAGGGCATGGAAAGAATCATTATTTCATGAGATAACAATGATTATAAAAGAAAGTAGCAATGCACATTCAACAAGATGCATACCAAAGCCAAAGAATCATTAGTATGTGTTAACATGACATACTGTTAGGGTCTCTGTAGTTTGCAAGATTGGCAAGAACAAACGCTGCAGAGCCAACATCAAAACCATTTTGAAATCCTAGGATCTAGCCCTCCTGGATTCAGAGAGGGATCTCTCTATATAAGTGTTTTCAAAGATATTTCTTTAAGGCTTATGATATGATATTAGGCTATTTATGAAGTACAAGGGTTTGTTTGGGTAGAATATCATCAAAATGAAGGAATTTTTTTGAAGGGTAAAGGTGTGAGTAGGTTGAAATAATGGTTCAGCTGATAGGATAGGTAAGAAACAGTATCAATCCATTGGGCTATGGAGTCACAAAAGGGTTCAATTGGACAACAGGTTTCAAGAGTGGTCTATGGGGTAAGTCATCTATGTCAAAAGATCTCTTTAAGTTGATTTATGGTATGGAACATTAAAGTGTGGTAAAAGAAGAAAACACATAAGAAAACAAAGGGCAACATAAGATCAAGTAAGAACTTTTAACATAGTCTTCATATTCTCAAAGAAAACATTTAAGACAAAACAAAGAATAACCTGAGATCAAGTAAGGACTTTTAACCTAGCCTACTTTCATTATATTCAAAGGAAAACATTCATGATAAACATAAAGAGTAGCCTAAGATCAAGTAAGTACTTTTAAACTAGCCTACTTTTGGCATGCTCTTAAGGGAACTTTTCAAAGCAACTGTTGGAGAAGAAACTAGAGGACAGGGCTAACCATAGACTTCTCTAATTCAACTTTACTTAGCAAAATTTTCAAGAAAATTCGAGGAAAAAATCTCAAGTTTTACTGAGCAAGACATGGACTCACCAACATTCCTTGACTGATTACACTCTATTGAATTATCCTCAAATACACAATTAGCAGAAAACATAAACATAAATATTATCAGTGAGATTTAGGGTACTTGATAGTAAATCCTAATCTATATTTGTTGTTCTTTATCAGAGAAAGTGGACAGTATGGAAAACATGAGAAGAATGACAATTACAGTAAGAAAAACATCACCATTGACATAGACCAGGATCCCATAATTCAGCTTGTGTATTTGATGTTCAAACCAGTTACAAACTTCAAGTCCAGTGGGTCTTTTACAGCTTCAAAATTCTCATCTCAACCTATCTTTATTCAATTACAAAACAGAGCTTCAGCAACCTCAAAAGATATTTACATCTAATAAGTATGCAACCAAAAATAATACTAGGCTCCTCATATGGTATTTATAGATGAATTTGAGGAGGTGGAGTGAAAGGAAGGTTTAATTGTTCAATTAATATAGAGTAAATGCTTCTCGGTCTTTGGGAGGCCAAATGGAGAAGTTTTCAAATGTTTTGACTCTGCTAATTGATTATTACATTAAATTTCATCAACTTTAGTCACTTTTGTTGACTTTGGGGGCTTTTGGTAGGCTAACAATTAATTATGAGCTGTTTTTGGAAAATATCTCGGACTGTGCATTAACTATGTATTATTTTTAGGTGAAATAGGCCTGTAGATGGCATTTCTGATCTTTGGAGCAGTAAAGACTTCAGTGATTTGGCATTTAAAGCCTTCTTTTGGGTGATCTGTCTGTATTTGACATTTTAAACTCTGTTTAGGCCTTTTGGTATTGCTTTGTGCCTTCTTTAATCATCTTCGGGCTTTAAACCTTTTCCACTGACTGTTTTATCCTTGTAAATCATTGGTTAAGTCTTTTTAATCCTCGGTCTTTTGACTTTAACCTTTAACTTTAATCTTCACTTTCTTTTCCCTTTTTTGCTATGTACAAGTGGCTTTAGTACGCGGAGGGTTTCATTGAAATGCTTTATGGCCATGATCCATTGCTTGTGAAGTGGAATTCATCCCTTTGGCCCTTTTTGCTTTTGTTTTGGGCCACGAGGATCATCACCCTCGGCCCTGTCCCTTTACTGAACTGTGGGGAGGGTTTTCACTTTAAAAACTGCCATCAAACCTGCAAAAAACCAACAAACATGTTATTAAAACCTACGGGGGAGGGTTTCGACTGCTTTGGAGGCTGGCGGAGGTGGATGAGCTTATGCAGAGGAGCGGGTTATGCAGGCGGAGGAGCGGAGGAGGTTTTATGGAGAAAACCTACGAAAATCAAGTTTAAAAACTGTATTTGGCGCGAAATGTGGCTTAGCGGTTTTGGAAATACCGCTGGCGGTTTTCGCATTCAATTTAGGTGGTAAATGGTTTTCGTTAAATCGGACACAATTCAATCAGAAGAGGACGTGTGGCTTCTACAAAACCAGCGGTTTCACATGATTTTTGGTGTTTAAACCCTTGATGGAAAATTTACGCGAAATTGATCGTAGGCCGTTGGATCTGGGGGGGAAGATCCAATGGCTATGGGGGAGTGCGACATATGGAAAGGTGCTCGGGCAAGGGTTTTAGTGGGAGCCAGGTGTCAAGAGGGGATTGGAGGGGTGGCTGGATAGTGGGTGATGGGTCCAGAGTATGACGTATGTTATTTTTTCGTGGGGTGAAATTTTAACGGGCATGGTTAGAGATGCAAGTTTGACAGGGACCGTCGAATCATATAGATCAATGATGAGGATCGGTGCGGAGCGTGGATGGATAGATATTGGTCGGGCGATCGGAGCGTGCAGAGGGAATGTGATGACCGTCAGATCGATAAGATCGACAGTCAAGATCACTGGAGGGATATGCATAGCGCGGCGAGCATAATACAGAAAGATGAAGGAATGGGGGTTGAGAAAAGTGGATGATGGTTTTATGGGGGAAGGAAGACCAGGAGCGAGGGAGAAGGGGCTAAGGAGATGGTGGGGATGGAGTGGTCGACGGGTTAAATGAGGGCCGTCGGATCCTATGGATCTACGGTGTAGACCTCGTCGGAGAATTTCTATCGAGGTGGGAAGTTTACAAAGAAAAATGGGGGTTTTCAAAGGAAATTCCGATGCGATGGGGGTTTGGGGTGAAGTAAAAGCGCGGTTTTGTGGAGAAAAAGGGACTTGAGGCAGAGGAAAAAGGGGCTAGAGGGTCAAGGATCTAGCACCAGGTTGCGGGTGTTGGGTCATATGACGAAGAATGAGCTGGGGGCTAAGCCAGAAGGGGCTTAAAACCCACCGTTTTAATATGAACGAAAAAGGCCTAAAATGAGGCTTTTTGAGGTGTTTTTTAAGGTTCCGATAAGGAAAAAGGGACAATTTATACCATAAAAAAGGATTTTTTATGAGTCTAAAATGGATTTTTGAAGGTTTTTTAGGATAATGAAGGGTAAATGAGAAGGAGAAAAGGAGATTTTTCAGAGGAAATGAAGGATAATAAAATGGAAAAATGAGTGAAATAGGCTTATAAAATGATGGAAAATTGCTTGAAAAACAATATCTTTGGATATCAGCATGGTTTCTTGGTGGATTCTTGTATGAAACAGCAGTAAAGATTACTCTTTGAGTTAGAAAGAATTATAAGGCTTCAAGAATGAGAAATTTTCTATGAAAATAATCTCTTGAAGGCTTAAGACCTGTTTTAGCCATCATTTGCTATGACAAAAATTTACTGATGGCTAACAGTGGCTCCACTTGGGGATGGCAGCTCCTTGGAGGTGTCAAGAACTTCAGAATTAAATCTCTAGGATGCAGACTTGTGCCTTTATCCATTAACAACCTTTTCTTCCTTGATCATGTTGCTTAGAAAGATGATCAGTACTTTATATCAGCAAACAAATTTCTCCCAATCATTCTACCTACACAGCTTACTTTTCCTAACATTTTTTCTTCATAAGGTGCACTTGGACTTGCAAACCTTTTGAAATCAACATTTTATTCTTTTATTGAAAGAAGGAAACTAATATAACTTCTACCCTTATTTCTTCCATGAGTTCGGATTAAGCAGTTGAACTCATTAATTCTCTACCTAAACTACTATCTGCTAGGATTAAACTGTCTGGCAGATTTTATTCTCTATTTTCTAAAACAGAAATTTAAACTCAGTCAAATCAGAATTAGACTGTCTAATTTGCCATGGTGTCTATGGCTGTATGTACAAGCTTCACATAAACTTTATTTGCAGAAATTTAAAACAAAACTGTGAAGGCTTAAGATCTGAAAAATAGAAAACATCCTTCATTCTTTCTTTCAGCTCTGGATTTGATCTTTTTAGAGCTGTTCTTTTCTAGTCTTTCTTGGTTCAGATTTTAAGCATGTTTGAACCAGTTCTCTTGTTTTTCTTTGGCTCAGATTTTGGTCTGATTAGATCCATTTCTTTCTATCCTAATCTAATATACTAATAAGCCAAGATTTCATTGTTTGGCTAATCTGATTCACTAACCTATCAGTAATAAATTGAAATCTATCTAGTCATAATTAGGTTGTATGAATAAATAGTAGTGCATTTTTTGGTAGTGGCATTTAAGCTTGTACACTTTCATATTTTCCTTTCTTTTTTGGTATGGGGCTGTACCTTTCTTCTTTTATTTCTGCCCTCTTTTCTCTTTTTATATTGTTTTTGTATTTTTTCTCTTTTTAAAATTCAAAGTAGAAATAAAAAACTAACTAAATGCTCACATGCTGAGCTTTATTGACATTCCTATCTAAACTAATCTAACTTTGAAATATTTACATGATTAGCTAATAAATTCTCTTTTCCAATGCATCCAGTCAATCAGATGGTTCCATGACTTGTCTTTGCTCATCTCTTTGAGCAAGCAGAAAAAGTGCAGCCATTTGATTGGTAACAAAAATGAGTAGAACATCTGACTGCTTGTCAGAGATAACCTTGGTACATATTGAATATTAATCTTTAAAATCAAGGCTATCATAGAAGGTGACAACGTTTTATGTATTTGGCTCTTGCAAAGGATCCATGCTTGAGAATTTGAGCCAATTGGGACCTCCACACATTCTTCCATAGGATCAACAAAGAAAAGATGAGAACTCTCTTCTTTTTGGCCCTTTATGATTGGTAGATTATCTGCCTCTGAGACATCAGCTTTGAGGACTGCATATTCGGTATGTTCCTTGGAAGCATCATCATCCTTCACCTGCAGATCAATAAGCAATGAAATTTCTTCTTTTTCTAACTCTATGCTTGCTTTTGATGTAAATTTAGGTTCTTTGGATGACAGATTGATATCAGCAATGGGAGAAGGTTTCTCTTAAGAAGATGATATATCCTCAGTAGGACAGTCTTCTATTTTTTTTCTCTCCCAAAGACTTGCCAATATTATCATTGTTTGGGACAGCTGGTCTAAATTTTTCTTGAATTATGTATTGTTTGTTTTCACATGGTCTTAGACATGTACTAGCAACAAGGGCTAACTCATTGGCAAGATTGATTTGGTTTTTAGGAACAAGAGTAAGTTGGAACTCTTCAAATTATTTTAACAGGCCAATAACCTCAACCTTATAGGCTCTAAGTCTGGGATTTTTAACAATGTATTCCCCATTCACTTGCCTAATTACCAACTCTGCATTCCCATGAACTGTTATCCTCTAGGCTTTTAATTTCTTCAATAAGTGTAGCCCTAAAAGGAGTGCCTCATACTCTACTATGTTACTTGTGCATTGAAAATTCAATTTATATGAATGGCCTTCAACATGATTGTTTTCTGGATTGTAAAGCCATATTCCTGCACCTACACTAGTTTTACTACATGACCCATCAAAACTCATATTCCACAGAGGAATAGTTTCAGATTTAGCATTAATTTCCCTACTATCCTCTTTTTCTTGAGTGTCATTGTGTTGTTCAGTGGGATACACACTATGTTGATGATTATCTTGTTCCAATGAAGATTTAGAGGCTAGCTTCTTGTTTAGTATTTGATCAATTTCTTCTTCTGTCAAAAGAGGGATTTCTTTTTCAGCATGAACAGAAGAACAACAATCCTCTTTCTCTTGTGTTAACTGGTTTTGAGGTTGGATGTATTTTTGAGCCTCTTCTAGGGGATCTTCACTTGTGCTTGCAGGGAAACCTTGAGGATTTTCTATTTTTTCCTAATCTTCTTCTGTTTCAAACAACTCCTCATGATCATTATGAAACTCGGTTTGAATACAAGGTTCATAAGTTGTTTCTTTTACATGGTCAGGATGGCACTCTTCTTGTGTAATCTGAAATGAGTTATGACATAGAGGGACAGTCCCTATATGTGCTAGTTTATCTTCTATTTTAGGTTCTGCGTTTTCTAAGTGGCTACTTGTTTCCTCAAAGCACTGCTCACTATCAGTTTTTTCATTTTGTTCGTAAAGATCTCTTAACAGTAAAACACAAGATATAGGTAGGCAATCAAAAATTTCTTGACAACCTTCCTCATCATCTTCTATAAAGTCTTGATCATCATACATGTTTGGCTCATTGTCTAGGTCTTGTAGTGGTTGAGTTTGTTCTTGATTTGGAAAAAACATGGGCTGCTCTAAATCATCAATATTTAAATTAGCCTCACTTAGAAGGGATGATGAATCATCATTAGTTATGTTTCCAATTGGATCCTGAGGATCTTCTTCTATTTCTTGATTAATTTCTTCCTCAGCTAATTCATCTAGGTTTTTATGATAGTTGTCTTGAGTATGAAATTCATAGATGGATGCTATGAGATCTTCAGACTTCCAACTTCTCAAATCTTCATAAATGCCTGCAAGGTATTCTATGAGGCCCTCAGATTGATTACAACAACTTGCATCCAATGATAGATATGGGGATTTTTCTTTATAATGATCATAAAACAGTATGTGGAGGTCTCTTAGAGAAAACAAGATACCAGTCCTCAGCCATTCATACCAATCCCTTGCCTTTCCTTCTAATGTTAACATGAACATTTTCATAAGGTAGTGCTCATGCCATTCTACTTTTAACCTCCATACATGTATATGAAATTTGATGAGATGTAACAAAGGGTCATAAAACTCTTCACCTTGAAAAACAGGCATGTTTTTCATCCAATCTATTTGATGAATTTTGTGTGGGAATCCAGGGATATGATCTCTGTTCATTGGAGCATATCTCCTTTGTATCCTTGAATCCATGTTTGTAAACTAGAAAAGAGGTCACTATATCTTGTCAACCAATTCAGAGTCTTCTACCAGTGGAGTCATTTTGTCTTTTGGGAGTTGTGGAGTCGCCAGGTGGAAATTTTTAGCTTTTTGAAGGTAAAAATTTTTATTTATTTATTATGGTCCACCACCATTGATTTATTTAAACACTAATATGAAATGTTCTGGGTTTTCTGAGGTCTTAAGGATGTACAAGATGTAATTCACTCATAATTTCCAGTGGAGTCTTAGGAAAAACCACTGGGGTTAGTAGGCCTACTAAATACCAATGGAGTCGCCAGGTGAAGGATTTTTACTTGTTTTTCCAGGTTTGGTTGTTGTTCACCACCAACAATCAATAATAACTAGTCTTGGTGACACTTGATTCATTTAGGAATAGGGGTTCGTTGAGTTGTGAAGTTATCTATTACTCAATACTCCCCAGTATGGTCGCTAGTCTGTTAGGGTCTCCATAGTTTGCAATATTGGCAAGAACAAACGTTGCAGAGCCAACATCAAAACCACTTTGGAATCCTAGGATCTATCCCTCCTGGATTCAGAGAGGGATCTCTCTATATAAGTGTTTTCAAAGATATTTCTTTAAGGCTTATGATATGACATTAGGATAGTTATGAAGTACAAGGGTTTGTTTTGGTTTTGGTTGGGTAGAATATCATCAAAATGAAGGAAGTCTTTTGAAGGGTAAAGGTGTGAGTAGGTTGAAATAATGGTTCAGCTGATAGGATAAGTAAGAAACAGTATCAATCCATTGGGCTATGGAGTCACAAAAGGGTTTAATTGGACAACAGATTTCGAGAGTGGTCTATGGGGCAAGTCATCTATGACAAAAGATCTCTTTAAGTTGATTTATGGTATGGAACATTAAAGTGTGGTAAAAGAAGAAAACACATAAGAAAACAAAGGGCAGCTTAAGATCAAGTAAGGACTTTTAACCTAGCCTGCTTTCAGCATACTAAAAGGAAAACAAAGAATGGCTTAAGATCAAATAAGGACTTTTAACCTAGTCTGCTTTCAGCATATTCTCAAAGAAAAAATTTAAGACAAAACAAAGAATGCCTAAGATCAAGTAAGGACTTTTAACCTAGCCTACTTTCAACATATTCAAAGGAAAACATTCATGATAAACATAAAGAGTAGCCTAAGATCAAGTAAGTACTTTTAAACTAGCCTGCTCATAAAGAGTAGCCTAAGATCAAGTAAGTAATTTTAAACTAGCCTGCTTTTGGCATGCTCTTAAGGGAACTTTTCAAAGCAACTGTTGGAGAAGAAACTAGAGGACAGGGCTAACCATAGACTTCTCTAATTCAACTTTACTTAGCAATTTTTTCAAGAATATTCAAGGACAAAATCTCAAGTTTTACTCAGCAAGACATGGAGTCACCAACATTCCTTGACTGATTACACTCTATTGAATTATCCTAAAATACACAATTAGTTGAAAACATAAAGATAAAGATTATCGGTGAGATTTAGGGTACTTGACAGTAAATCCTAATATATATTTGCTGTTCTTTATCAGAGAAAGTGGGCAGTATGGAAAACATGAGAATAATGACAATTACAGTAATAAAAATATCACCATTGACATAGACCAGGATCCTATAAATCAGCTTGTGTATTTGATGTTCAAACCAGTTACAATCTTCAAGTTCGGTGGGTCTTTTACAGCTTCAAACTTCTCATCTCAACCCATCTTTCTTCAATTACAAGACAGAGCTTCAGCAGCCTCCAAAGCTATTTACATCTAATAAGTATGCAACCAAAAATAATACTAGGCTCCTCATATGGTATTTATAGATGAATTTGAGGAGGTGGAGTGAAAGGAAGGTTTAATTGTTCAATTAATATAGAGTAAATGCTTCTCGGTCTTTGGGAGGACAAATGGAGAAGTTTTCAAATTTTTTAACTCTGCTAATTGATTATTACATTAAAGTTCATCAACTTCAGTCACTTTTGTTGAATTTGGGGGCTTTTGGTAGGCTGGCAATTAATTATGAGCTGTCTTTGGCAAATATATCGGACTGTGCATTAACTGTGTATTCTTTTTAGGTGAAATAGGCCTGTAGGTGGCATTTTTGATCTTTGGAGCAGTAAAGGCTTCAATGATTTGGCATTTAAAGCCTTCTTTTGAGTGATCTATCTGTATTTGACATTTTAAACTCTGTTTAGGCCTTTTTGTATTACTTTGTGCCTTATTTAATCATCTTCGGGCTTTAAACCTTTTCTGCTGACTGTTTTATCCTTGTAAATCATTGGTTAAGTCTTTTTAATCCTCAGTGTTTTGACTTTAACCTTTAACTTTAATCTTCATTGTCTTTTCCCTTTTTTGCTATGTATAGGTGGCTTTAGTACACGGAGGGTTTCACTGAAATGCCGAATGGCCATGATCCATTGCTTGTGACGTGGAATTCAACCCTTTGGCCCTTTTTTCTTTTGTTTTGGGCCACGAGGATCATCACCCTCGGCCCTGTCCCTTTACTGAACTATGGGGAGGGTTTCCGCTTTAAAAACTTCCATCAAACCTGAAAAAAACCAACAAACATGTTATTAAAACTTGCGAGGCAGGGTTTCGACTGCTTTGGAGGCTGGCGGAGGCGGATGAGCTTATGCAGAGGAGCGGGATATGCAGGCAGAGGACTGGAGGAGGTTTTATGGAGAAAAACTGCGAAAATCGAGATTAAAAATTGTATTTGGTGCGAAATATGGCTTAGCGATTTTGGAAATACCGCTGGCGGTTTTCGCGTTCGATTTAGGTGGTAAACATTTTTTCGTTCAATCGAACGCGATTCAATCAGAAGACAATGCGTGGCTTCTGCAAAACTAGTGGTTTCGCATGAATTTTGGTGTTTAAACCCTTGACGGCAAAGTTACGCAAAATTGATCGTAGGCCGTTGGATCTGGAGGGGAAGATCCAATGGCTACGAGGGAGCGCGACATATGGAAAGGTGCTCGGGTGAGGGTTTTAGTGGGAGCCAGGTGTCAAGAGGGGATTGGAGGGGTGGCTGGATAGTGAGAGGTGGGTCCGGAGTATGAAGTATGTTATTTTGTCGTGGGGTGAAATTTTAACGGGCGGGGTTAGAGATGTGGGTTTGACAGCGACCGTCGGATCATATAGATCAACGATGAGGATCGGTGCGGGGGGTGGATGGATAGATATTGGTTGGGAGATCAGAGGGTGCAGAGGGAATGCAATGACCGTCAAATCGATAATATTGATGGTCAAGATCGTTGGAGGGATATGCATAGTGCGGGGAGCGTAATACAGAAAGATAAAGGAATGGGGGCTGAGCAAAGTGGACAATGGTTTTATGGGGGAAGGAAGACCAGGAGCGAGGGAGAAGGGGCTAAGGAAATGGCAGGGATGGAGCAGTCGACGGGTTAAATGAGGGCCGTCGGATCCTATGGATCTGCAGTGTAGACCTCGTCGGAGCATTGCTATCAAGGTGGGAAATTTACAAAGAAAAATGCGGGTTTTCAAAGGAAATGCCGATGCGATGGGGGCTTGGGGTGAAGTAAAAGCGCGGTTCTATGGAGAAAAAGGGACCTGAGGCGGAGGAAAAAGGGGCTAGAGGGCCAGGGATCTAGCACCAAGTTGTGGGTGTTGGGTCATATGATGGAGAAGGAGCTAGGAGCTAAACCAGAAGGGGCTTAAAATCCACAGTTTTAATATGAACGAAAAAGGCCTAAAATGAGGCTTTTTAAGGTGTTCTTTAAGGTTCTGATAAGGAAAAAGGGACAATTTAAACCATAAAAAAATATTTTTTATGAGTCTAAAAGGGATTTTTGAAGGTTTTTTAGGATAATGAAGGATAAATGAGAAGGAGAAAAGGGGAATTTTCAGAGGAAATGAAGGATAATAAAATGGAAAAATGATAGGCTTAGAAAATGATGGAAAATGGCCTGAAAAATAGTATCTTTGGATATCAGCATGGTTTCTTTGTGGATTCTTGAATGAAACAGCAGTGAAGATTACTCTTTGAGTTATAAATCATTGGAAGGCTTCAAGAATGAGAAATTTTCTATGAAAATAATCTCTTGAAGGCTTAAGACCTGTTTTAGCCATCATTTGCTATGACAAAAATTTACTGATGGCTAACACATACACTGAAAAAAATGAACGAATAATCTTACAATCATTGATAGGCATATGCATGAAAGTGGGATGGATATGAGAACTTCATATATTAAGTGAAATTCCCAAGATACATGATTAAAACGATGCAACACTAGATCCAATAGTGGAACATTAAGTCAACACTTTATCCTCCAAAGAAAGATCTTCTCTCTTATGCCAAACTAGAGAAGCAAAGGTGAAAATTCAAAATTCCTTTCTCCCGAGCTATGAGAGCATATTTATAAAAAATGAGGTGAATTTCCACCTCCCATATGACTCTTCACCTCCCTCATGACTCTTGAGATTCTACTACGAATTTTTGAATTTCTATGTGACCTTTGATCTTCTACATGACTTTAGAACTTTCTAGTGACTTTTCACATTCCACGTGGGACCCTTCGAATTCCACACATTTTACATTTTATTATTTTTTAAAATATTATAATTACATTACAAAAATGATGTGGAAAAATACATTGGCTCATATCACTCTTTTGGTGACATTTTGAGAAGCCATGACTTGGCAACGATAACATAATATTTCATTATGCATAAAGGCTAAGATCTTCTCTTTACTACTATTTCTTTGACTTATTAAAGATAGATCTTTGCTTGTACTCCATTTTCACCCTCCAAAGGGTTCAAATGAGTGTTGGAACCTTTTAATTTAGCATGATTTTTCATCTCTTGGTCCAAGCTTCCTTCATTGTGGTTCCTCTTTGTACTTCATCTTCACAAGTGACTTCATGTAACATATCCTCGATAACCTCCCTTGAGAATCACCTTGCCATCTTGAGATAATAACACTGCAAATGGAGTACACTCATGACAAGCCAACATCGGTATGAAAACTACTTATTCTTCCTTTTATTTCTCATGAAAAGTGTTGAATGTGATGGGTGTATGCAAGAGCTAAGAGTGAGAGGCTTCCTTGGGAACATTGCGCAGTTACATGTGGTTAGAAGTTGTGGAATGTGTACTAGAAATGTGAACTATTCTAGGGCAAGAGGAATAGACATATATGTCTGTGAAGTGCCAGAGACAATGACTATATGCTTAAGGGCTGAAGCTACCTAAGAAAGAGAGAGGGACAAGGTATTGCATAATTATTTGTTGCAAGGGTCTAGGGATGCCTCACCACTGACTGGAACTACATAATACACATTGTTGGAGGGAATCGAAAGAGTTTCTACACAGTGGGAAAGTCTAGGAGACAAGGGCAAACTCACTACTCATTGCGACTATGCAATGCATAGAGATTAGGGAAGAGGAGGCATATATTGCACAGTTTAGCTTCGCAAGGAATAATGGATGACCCCACTATACACTGGAACTACGCAATGTGTATTAGGAGGTAAGAAAATACAAGGAATTGCACAGTGAGGGGTTTCAGTCAGCAGGAGTGGCAAGACTAGCAATTGCAACAACACAATGCATAGTGATTGAGGGACATGCTCAATGAATTATGTATTTCTCTTCAGCAGTGATGAAGAGGAGACTCCATTTTCCATTAGAAATGTGTAATGTGCAATGGAGGCATGCATAACTCAACTCTTAACACAATGATCAAGCGCAAGCAATAGAGATTTGAGTGACTATGTTTCAGGATTGGGCAGTGTGTTTTTGAAGTAGGTTGTCCTTAGGATGGCACAGTGTGCATTTGTAGGGATAAGGAATGCATCCTTTATGACTAATATTGTGCAATGTATTGATCCAATATTTTGGATTTTAGGTATGCAAAGTGTGAAGACAAGGGAAAGCCCAAAAATGGCAAAGTGTTGGATTAACAGAATAACAGAGAGAAAATGATAAAAACAATTTCCAAAATAGATTCACACACATTTATATGATATAGAACAATCCAAGAGAATGCATAGTACTCAAAATTCATATGCATACCTTGAAATGACAACAAAGCAACACTTATTTCTAAGTGTGACGGTTGAAATGTAGCTTTGTTACAATTAGAATACAAGTTATGACACAAGTGTCAACTACAACTAGAAAGTTCCCTAAGCCATGGGAGAGTGTATAACGCACATTCTTATGATATATAAGATAAACTAATGTAGAAGAGAGCACTAGAGCTTCCTCTATTGGTGCACCAAAATGCAACACATGCAAGAGTGAAAACAATCAAAAGTGACACTTGCAGCAGTAAGAATAAGTGAATATGACACTTGTAGAGCTAAAGAAAGTGAAAGTGACACATGTGAAAGTGAAATAAAGAAAAAAGAAAAACTTTAAAAAGTGAAAATAAGAAAACACGACCATCGCGAAAGTGAAAGTGACACAAGAGAAAGAAAAAGCGCACAAAAGTGACATTGAGAAAACTCATTAGGATGATGGTACACTTGCAACTAAGAGTGAGGGAGACTATCAACTGAAATTGTGCACTGAATGTACACATGGATTATGCAATCACTATCCCTGTCAACTACGCAAGTATTTTCATCTGGGACTATGCAATGTTTAGGAGTTGTGCAATTCTTGCCATTAAGGACTACACAATTATTATTTCTAGAGACTACACAAGAATTGCTCTTAAGGATTGTAAAATCATTATCTTCCCAGGAAGACACTATCTACTGATCTTGCTAGGGAGAGGTGCACTTGTGAATGCATAAAAAATATAAGAATGTTTAAGCAAGTGACTTCGACAGTTAGAATCTCACAAGAAAACTTAAGGACTTAGAAAAGAATCAACCGATCACGAAGTGAACATGAACAAGCTGAGATGACAGATCATAGGATGATAAGGAGGCTCCAAAATCTAAGTGTAGGAAAAAATTGGAAGTTTTTATCGCAGTGACAACTCTTGGTGACACATGGGAAGAAATACAGCTTCTCTATTTAGGTCTACCTTTGAGCACAAAGTCTTAGTCCTTCAGGAATTATTGATTCATCATATGGACCACCTTAACTTCCCCATTTATCCGAGTTATAAGTATAGTCTCTCTTATCCCCTTTCTCGACTAAACACACTTACAAAACTTACCATATCTCCATTGTTTCAATCTGGGATAAGGATAGTATATATTTGTGAGTTTAATATTATCAGAGTTTTAGTTCCATATTTGGTGTTACTCCATTACCAACAAGCCTATTCAGTACCCTGACAGATTCACTACATGAACACAAGAATCTCTTCGCTACTAGCAAGCCTGTTTAGGACCCCAACAAAGTTGCTTGCTTCACCTCTCCACGCAGGAAGCCTTTCTCTTTTTTCACCCTTTATCTTAGTTTCAATATGCTCATTGGAATTTTATCAACGTTTATATCTCTAGGGTGGAATAGGGATCCCAAATTATTCATAGAAAGAGAGGTTATTCCTTCACAGACTATTATATACCTCTGAAATTAATATGCTCTCCCTTAGTTATCTCCTTTCCCTTCTCTAATCGTTTGGATCGGTAACAAAAACACCATTCAATTACCATATCGAGTCAAGGAATGAAGATCCTAAAATAGATATGGGCATTGTGGTTATAATTATATATTTTTGTTTGAATGAATCATATTTTTATTGAAACATTATTGAATTTAAATATATCATACCCAAGTGAAGAAGAGGGACCGCAATTGTCTCAAGTCAAATATGAGCTTGTTATCGACGGTGTAACTATTTTAGATACTGATATGGTGAGGATTTCCTTGAAAGGGTTTGCTCCAGAATGGAGGCCAATCATCAAGGGGATCATTGCGAGGGACAAGTTTCCAGACTGGAATAGGCTATGGGATGACTTAATTAAGAAAGAGTTGCGAGATGAGAATCTTCATCCGAAGAAAAGAGCAGATGATGACATGAAACTTGCAGCACGAATGAAGGATAAGCAAAATAAAGACTTGTGTAAGATCAAGTGTTTCAA
This sequence comes from Pinus albicaulis, assembly GCA_034641835.2. Lineage (NCBI taxonomy): Eukaryota > Viridiplantae > Streptophyta > Pinopsida > Pinales > Pinaceae > Pinus > Pinus albicaulis. Next base: position 1,559,220,303 of record CM076575.1, read on the forward strand.
CTATGGTGGGATGGGTCATTTTTCATCTATATGTCCGATGAAGAAGATGGGAGATGAAGAGAAGAATAAAGGGACACAAGTCGTCAGTGTTGCCACTTCTGCTAAGATAAATGCTCTCACCAGGAGATTGGATGAGGAGGAATTTATTATGATCTTTCATGTCTCGTAGGGTACTATCGATGAGGATGGATGGTACGTGGACAATGGTGCATAGAAACATAAGACAGGGTCACCAGAGGTTTTCGAGACTCTAGTTGAATGGGACTCGAAGTTGCACATGGTGTTGGGCAACAAGATTTAGAAGGAGATCCAAGGATCGAGAGTTGTGCCATGCAGGATGGAGACAAAAAAGGTGATGCAGGTCCAGAATGTATTATTTGTATCAAGACTCAGATATAGTGTGATATATATCTTGATGATCGAGAAGAAGGGATTTGAGGTCTTATTCCAGGATGGGATGGTAAGAATCATACCTAACAACTCTAGCTCTGGAGGTATTATGCTTGGAGTTAGAGAGAATGGTTTAAACAGGTTGGTGGGAAAGCCTATAGATCATGTGAAGAAGAAGAAAGCGGACCAGGTGCAGGTTCCAGAGAAGCAATTACAGGTGCATGCTTCATAGTAGCAGGAACATGTTCTTGAGAAGAAGGTCTAGGTTCCAGAGGCTCAGAGGGAGCTGAGTTCTAGAAGAAGTTTGCAAGTTCAGAGGGACACTTTGCATCCCAAGAAGAGTGCATGGTCAGTGGGGAGCAAGGGTACTCCTACAATTGTCAAGAAGGAATCATGGAGAGAATGGAATACATTTCAGGAGAAGAAGAAGAACTAGGATGCTTCCAGTGATAGTGACATTTCCGAGAGAGATTCAGTTCATACTATGGGGATTGCTGCAGTTGTAAGCACCATGGGTTGGTTGAGTGTTGCGAGTAGTGATGATGATGACGAGTTACTTCCTAGTCTTGGAAGTACCTCCCTCACTAATAGGGAGTGCTTATTTTTTAGTATCTTGGGAGGTACTCCAAGCCCTAGGGTTCAGGTTTTGGAGGTTGGAGCACCACAAAAGTCATTTTGGGCTTCGAACCCAAGGTTGGGTTTTTTCACCCATCGATGTTTGGGCCAAAACCATGGAATATTTTGGACATGTGATGGATGGAGACGATAGAGGTTGTTGAGGAGAATCCAACGCTTCGAGAATCATCGAAATCCGAGATATCCTTGAAGTTGAAAATGAATTTTTGGGCATTCAAGTCATTTAGGCTTGAAGTGGTTAAGTCCAAAAGTCATGTCTCTTGGGAAATTCGGTGGAGCCCTTATTATGAGTATAAATAGAAGGCGAGGAAGGTTCATCTCATACTTCCAAGTGAGAAATACAAGGGAAGGAAGAAGAGTGAAGAGAAAATTGGCTACCGTAATAAGGACACCTCTGTTTCACCGCAGGATAGAAGGCATTTCAACGAGGGAGGAAAGGGTTGTTTGGTAGCCTTCTCATGACTGTTTGAAGGGTTGTTTCATCCGAGAGCAGGGCCAAATATAAGGAGGTAAGTGCAAGTCTGTAATGGTGAAAAATAAGTGTGGGTTTCTCTACTTTTGGGCAGGTCATAAGCATAGGAGGATGGTGTGGGTAGGACGCAGACATTAACACCTAAGAAAAGGGTTGTGTGGGTTTGTTTGAGGGTTAATAAGTTCCCATATCACCGACGTGTAGGAAGAGGAGTCTCATAAATGGAATTCGTAGTTGAGAAGGGACTGTGAGGGTGTGTTGTAGGGCTAATGTAGATCACTGTTATGCCCTAACTAGGTCACGTTCATACAACATTTTGTCACCAGACTTGGGTTATGTTTGCAGCTAAATTTGACTTATATTGGGTTTAGGTTTAGACTAATTTTAGATCAGTTTTGTTGTAGCCTGTGAGAGCCATGTTTTGGGGTTGTCTTGGGTGTTAAGAAACCCTAACTAGGAGCAGATTTCACAATGATTTTGTGACAGTTGGATTGGGTGCCATTGGACAGGTGGAGGAAAATGTGTTGGTAGCCCAAAGTAGACCTTGACAACCTGTCCTAAAGGGAGTGTGACAACTGAAGGTTCGGTGAAGTTGTGAAGCCTAATGTGCAGTGCATTGATGGAATAGTGGACTGCTAGAAGGTAGATTGAGGAGCTCAGGTATTGGCCAACCTAGAAGAGTATATTGGATCAACTCGTATTCATTGTAGCAGAAGTGAATTGCAACAGTGATAGGTGGAAACCCTCCTAGGAGTCTCTATGTGTTGTTTCTTGATGGACTAAGGGGAAAATAGAGAGCAGATTGGGAGCGAAGGGCTGATAGGACAAGATACGATATAGAGGTTGTGATTGTGCACCAGAGCAACGAGATTTTCATTGTATCTTGTATTCTTTTACTTGTGGATAATTGAGGGCCATTATCCCTTGTACGAGAGCCCTAGACTGTTGTATTATATGTTGATAATAGAACGAAGTTGGGTTACATATATTGTTGTTATTGTTGTTATTGTGCACATGATTGGTTTACTGCATTGTGTTATTTCGTTGTGCTAAGTAGCTTTGTTGAGATTCCTGGTTTAGTAGCGTCAGAGATTTTAAGATTCTATCCTAGACCCAAGATCATGGAAATTCAAAACTACTCTCCAATCGAGAGGACAAGTTGAAGAAAAAGGAAGAGGTGTTGGAATTCACAAATATAGAACTATACCAGACACAAGAAGATGGTCAGAAACTCAAATTTGAACTGGAGATCTTAAGAAGGAAACACCCAAGAAAATCCTATTTTAAGGTTGTAAATGGAATCATATGGGATAAAATAATGAAGAGAGTGGATAAGAATTGGGATCATATGGAGTTGGTTTTGAAGAACATACACACTATCAAGAAAGCTAACAGAGATATGAATGTGATTAAGAAAAATATTGGTGACTCCCCCACCAAGGCAGGAGTAATAATAGATTTCCTTAATCATATGCCTAAGGAGGATGTCATAAAGGCGAATATTGATAGATTCGTATTGGTAGAAAGGGCTAATTAGATGAAAATAAAGCAAAAACCAGTAGAAATGGTGGATAAGAAGGCAAGGGAACTAACAAAGGAAGTAGAATACTTCAAGGATAAATGTGAGATTTTGAACAAGAGGAAAATCCCATCATTATTTGATGGTATTGGAGACTTATATTCCAAGGAGTCTATCATGAAGAGCCTAATTGAAATAAAAAATGATCAGAAAGGCTTCGGAGAAGAGGATCACATTCTGTAAGGAAAAAATATTGTAAACTTGTATGCAGATTATTTTCAAGCTTTGTTCGTTCTAAAGAACCTCTTTAAAGAACAAGGCAAAGTGGACTATGATGCAGTCACAGATTAGGAAGGGTCCATTTTGGATGCATAGGCATGTGAAGTCCTGTTTGGAAAAGAGTGGAAAGGATTGATGGATGTATACAGATTGACCACTCAAAGAGAAACTATATAGTCACATATTGGAGTAGAAATGCCACATGTGTCTCTGGCATATGTAGGCTCCAGTTCTAGGACACTACAAAAACTGCAAGCACAACCACAACAACAGGTGTTGGCTCAAATAAGGCAACCTCCACCAACAACCTACCCAAAGTGATTCGCACCCCTTTAACCAATGCATGAGTAGGAGAGAGAAAAAATGCCCACTACTATCAAGGTAGATGGGACCCGCCCTACAACTGGAGAATGCTAGCACATTATCTCCAGAAAGTTCTAGAAGAAGTTAGTTACAAAACAACTGGCAGATTTGTAAAAATTCCTAGTGGTTACTGAATACCACTTGTGGTTTAGGGTTAGGATGTTGGGTCTTGAGATCCTATATATAGGTCTCACTTTGATGTAATAGGGGGAGAAAATTTTGATGTAAGGAAATTCTATCAAAAACTTTATGGAAATTGTTGGGATATTTTGAAGTTGTTGTAAGGAAGGAATTCTGTAGTATGTCTTGGGTTGTCAGTGCTTCTTGGTTTCCATGTAATTCTAAAAACCTATCTTGTAATTTGAATGTTGCTCAATATTAATATATTTGTGAAAGTTTTCATGAAAAATCATGTTGTAAACCTGATATTTGTATGGAATCTAAATGCAATTAAAGAGAATTATGAATTTGTAAGATTGTTTTCTTTAATTTTTGTGGAAATTTTCAAGATTGCATGGAGTATCTTTGTTATTTTGGTAAAATTTCACATGGGTTGGAATATAAGTGCATAAATTCAAACTACAGTGTTTCCTTCAACTGAATTCTTAATTTCTCGGTTGTTTCTCTACTATCAGTAATCTAGGAATTGATTATTGAGTGCCCATCTTAGCTCGTTGATGTTTATTCTTCATGTTTTACATTTCTTTCATTGAATCCTCATTATTCTTATGTCACCCAAGCTAAATAAATGCTCTAACATGAAAATATGTGGAAATTATACCCAACAACATCTTTATAAATTGTCGGTATTTTCATATATCATTTTCCAACATAAACAAAACTCATTAAAACAAAAAATAAAATCTGATTTGACTTGTTCAAATTTGTTCTCCATATTTTCTATTTTTTCTTAAAACCCAACGCCAAAACCAAGGTGATGGACATTCATACTTGAAAATATGTAGAAACACACTCAACAGAATTAAAAGTAAACTTTGGTATTTCCATACACATATTTTCCAGCAAAAATAAACCAAAAAACAACAAATTAAAAATCAGATTTGTATGTTCCGAGACTCTGCACTACAACCCCACACTACAACCCAATGCAATGTGACTCTTGGGCGCCAATAGCACACACCCCACCAATTAATCACAAAGCTTGAAGGCAAGTGCTAAAGATTTTGTGGAAAATTTCAAAGGTTCCATCTAGTCTAATTACCTTCCTTGTCCCAACTAGAAATATTAGCTAAAGTGAATTTTCTTTGAGCACATAAGAATGCTCTTAGAGGAAGAAACTCCTAGAAACATTCTAGTGGTTGTTGATCCATTATTTTATTAGTCCACTAGTTTATATATTCCCCATTTCTTGGTTTCCAATAGATACTTGAACGAAAGAGAGGGGTCAATGATATAAATAATTTCTAAATCATAGAACACCTCTTGTGGCTTGCATAGAACCCTTGAGGACTACCTTCCACCAGTCTTTTTCCTAGGTGATGAAATCTCCAAACCAGTTTTGCTTCTATTACTTTATTCATTAGCACAGGGTCCCTAATGCCAAACCCTACATGATATTTAAAATGCATTACAATAATTCATTTAATCAAACGGAATTTCTGTGTACTTGTTTTTCCTCCTTCCATAAAAATTTATGAATCATTTTTGTCAAGAAAGAATGCTTTGTGGAGCAAGAAACATTGAGAATTTTGATAAAATGGTAAAGCACAGAGGACTGCTCTGAACAGAACAACACACCTTGCAAAAGTGAGCCATCTAACTTAAGCAGCAAATTTCCTTTAAATTTTGAAAGAACACCTTCTCAAACTTGTAATACATATTTCTTGAGCTATAAGATAATAAATGCGATTGGACAGCATATGCTCACGGTTAAATTTAAGCATATACTACCTAACCCCATTCCCATTTATTATCCTATAACCCATGAAATAATGGTCACCCCAAGCTTGAGTTGAGTGTGATTTCAGGGTAATCATAGTGAACACTTAACAACAAGTAATTGTCTAGATGAAATATATGACCAGGGGAGAATTACTCCTGGATCCAACAATGGTTATGTTTATTAACGATATATCTACGAGTTTAGACAGTTCCACAACTTTCCAGATTATTTGGTACATTCTTCAATCTCTGCGTATGTTAGATGGCATCTCGCTCTGGCAGCCCGCTCCTAAAACAATTGAATGCTTGATGACATTAGTTTGTTATCTGAAGGTCAGATTATGTATTATGGATTTCGAGAATACGTCCGGGGATTCTTTGAATCCTTTGGCTTTAGGTAACCAGAGAAAATGGCATAGTATATTTCTTATAGGACATAAGTATATATACAGTTCATGGCTTACCTGCATAAGAGGCTTTGCATCAGGTTCCCAGAGATGGCTCGGAAAACTGCCGATTCAGCATTTACTTAAGGATGTATGCCAAGTATTCGACAAAATCTCTGCATGTCAATTGTTTGGAAAAACACTTGAAAGCCAATTGTTTGATAAGTGGTTTGCTTGCCATGTATTTGTTGAAATCGCTGTTATAACTACCATATTTCATATAATGATAAAGACTATTATCTGAAATACCATACTTGTGTGGATGAATTCAAATGATTCTGTAACAGATTTAACGCTGCAATTAAAGATTTAAAACGAGTTCTTGTGGATCATGTTTCATTTTTTTAGGGTAATCAATTGGAAGATCATTTTTGTTGTCTCACTATAATTTATGGAAAGATTCAACCATCCATTTGGTCTTGGGATTATGGGGATAAGTAGTTTCTTTCAAGGATGTGGGATTATGGGCATGAGTAGTTTCTTTCAAGGATGTGGTCAAAAATAAAAGAATCTTTCAATTAAACAATTTCCTTTGCTCAATGTCTATATTGTTGATGAAGTGGAAGATAAGCTATTAACTGAGATAATAGTGACGAAGGTTAATCATTTTATTGGTAATTTAATGAGGGGATTTGGATTTGGATTTGAAGGTTAATTGTTTTCATCAAAACTATGAATCTGGTGTCTTTGTATGCAGATTTAATGGTTTTAGCTTTCTTTCATCAAGTTTGTAGCAATGGAGCCACTGAACTTGGAAGAAGAATTCTGAGATATCTCTATGTTCCAAGGGTTTATTTATTGTTCAATTTTTTTTATCATGTTGATTATGAAAAAGTTTTTGAAGAAGGTCCCCCTGTGGGGAAGGGAGGGACTTTCTCTATCACTGGGATGTCATTGAGGGTTTGTTCCCAAATTTGCCTTTACATTTTTAGCATACCTTGGTTATAGAGAATATGTGCCTATATTGTGGATAAAGTGGAAGATAAGCTATATGTCATTGAGGGTTTGTTCCCAAATTTGTCTTTACATTTTTAGCATACCTTAGTTATAGAGGATATGTGCCTATATTGTGGATAAAGTGGAAGATAAACTATTAATGGAGATCATGGTTATGACAGTTAATCATTTTCTTTTCTTTCTTTCTTTTTTGACTAATCCACTAGGGGATTTGAACTTGAAGGTTAATCATTCCTATCAAAACTATGAATTAGGTGTTGTTGTATGCAGATTTAATGGTTTTTAGCCTTCTTTCATCAAATTTGTATTAATGGAGCCACTAATTCGGATGAAGATTTCTGAGACATCTCTATGTTTCAAGAGTCTTTTTATTGTTGAATTTTTTTTCTGAGACATCTCTATGTTTCAAGAGTCTTTTTATTGTTGAATTTTTTTTATCATGTTGATTATGAGAAGGTCCCCCTTTTGGGGAAGGGAGGAATTTTTTTTTTGAGATTTTTTATTAGTATTCTAATTTAGGTTTTAGTTTTAAGCTGACCATTTAGGTTTCTTTTTGTGTTTTTTTTCATGTATTTATTCATCCTCTGCTCAAATATTCTTTCACAACTCTATGTGCTGATAATGGATCCTTTTTTGGATTTGAAACGTTGACATATTTTACATACTAGTGTGGGAAATCCGAACCCCTTTTCTAGAATGGAACACCACAAAAGTTTAAAATCTAACAATGTGATTGAGAGTTTGTTCCCAAATTTGCCCATACATTATTGGCATACCTTAGTTATAAAGGATATTGTAAATACTTTTTTGAGTTACATAAAAATAGATTTTATGAGATATATAACAAAATCAGGTACATATGATCACATTTGTGTCAAGATTGATGTTTTTCAAACAAAATGATTCTCAAATGGAAAATTGTAGATGGCTTTGGGTTTTGGATTATGAAAATGCAACATTTCCATGCTAGATATGTCATATTCAAGAACTGACATAATTATTAGATATTTTTTTTCCCTAAATTCAAAAGCCTTTGGAAAGTTTTAAAACAATATAGTCTAACTAATAGACCAAATGACATTTGTGATATCTTCTTGTCTAAAATATGTTTTTGAATGCATAAATGAAAAAAACCTTCGGACACTTGAACTTTACAAATTTAAAAACTTAAGCTTGTGATTTTTAAAAATCTCTTCTAGATTTTAATAAAATTAACCAAAAAAAAATTGCCCAGGAAAAAAGACAATTTTATTTATTAATTAAATCATGCTCCCACAAAAGCTTTTAATAAATAAAATACATTTTTCAATAAATAAATCTCCATAAAATGGAACTTCTTCTTTCCCACATTATGTGGGAGTGGATTAAAAACTAATATGATCAACCTTTAGTAAATTAGTGCCTTATGGGTTTTTGATGGTCCTCAATCCATTTCCACGCAGTAGTCTAACTAGACTGCCTTTTTGCCCTGAAAATCATTGAAATTCAGGTAAGATTTTAAGAAAATCCGGTAAAGATTTTTGTAAATCCAGGTTATAGCTATCAAACTTCAATATTTTGGGTGTTCTAGAGGTTTTTTATGGTGCTGAATCCATTTCCACCATAAAAAACATGATTCAAACACTCCTATTGCAAGATTTAGATTCCGACCAATTTTGGTAGTCCGGGCAATTCCTCTGCTAGATAGACAACTCTCATTTCCACCACTAAAAGAAAAAAAAATCATTCAAACACTCTAATTGCTTGATTTTTTGAATTTTTTTACTGGATTCCGGCAAAAAAAATTGGAGTCCAAACTATTTTATTTTATTACATCTAAATAACTCAAATTTTCAAATTTTCAATATTATTATTATTATTGATGATATATTTTTTATAACTTTTAAAACAAACTAAATAAAAAATAATTAACTCTTTTTAACTTACTTTTATATAGCGTAGTCTAAAGAGCCCGCGTTTTGACCCAAATTCCGGCCACGATTTTCAGGAAATCCGGCAAAGATTTGCCCAGATACTTGTTTATAGTTGTTAAACATTAGTATTTTGAGTGCCCCAGGGGTTTTTGATAGTGCTGAATCCATTTCCACTATCAAAAATGGATTCCAAGCACTGCAACTACCTGATTTTTGCAAATCTAGTTGACCGGATTCCGGCGGATTTCTGCCGTCCAAGCCAAAACGCGGGCTCGGTAGACAACTCCCTTTTATATTATAGATTGTAGCTCATCTTTAATTAAGCAGACTGAACCAAAAATTTTGACACTAAATTTGCGGGTCAAATTGCATGCTTGCTGGGCAGTCACGTGGGATCCATGGGCACAGTACTACAGCACTCAATGGTCACGGGTTCGAAACAGAGCACATACGATTTCCTTCCCTCGCATTTAATACAAGAACGAACGAAGAAGGTTCCATTCATTGCCGTCCTCCACACAGGACGGCGCTGTATATATCCTAATTTCATTCGCCCATTGAACCTACCTACCTACCTGTTGCTCCTCTTAATGCGGTCACTGCCCACTGCCCTGTTCACCCTCATTCTGCCCCACCCCTTAATCATTGACTGCCCTCTAATTTAAAGGCCAGCGTGATCTCAGACCTCCGGATTTGTATGAAAAATCAATCCCCTTGTCGCCCGCGGGCGACGAGTAATTAATGTCTCTGTCCAACTCATTTAGCAGTTGCCCCTTCTGTGGAGGGCGCTCCTTATGGACCAGACAGTCTGTAAGGCGAGCCTGTCTTTTGTCAGACACGGACGGTTTTTTTTTTATCCAACCATTCAGGGATGGAATTTGGTGGCAAATGGTCCGGTATTATCTGATGTATCCAAAATCTTAAAGCTGGAAAATTGTAACTAGGGTTTTCAAAAATTTAGTTAGGATTTTCTCAAAATTGTGTTGAAAATTTCTATTGTTTTCCTATCAAAATGGTGGCCTAATTAGATTACTATTATATATATATATATATGATATTGAAATATTTTGTCCATTATCCAAATTGATTTTTTATTATTATTATTTTCAATTATTTCTTTTCTTTGTATATTGCAGTATTTTATTATTGTTAACATTAAAATATTGTTTTTTGTTTGTTTATATATATATATATATATGAATTTGTACATTGCAATATTTTATTATTGTTAACATTAAAATATTGTTTTTCTGTTTGTTTATACTTTGTCTTTCTATATATATATATATATGAAATTGATTTTAAAATAAATTAATTATTACGGATATTTGAATAGTCTATTTAACTGTTGTATTAAAATATTTTGTTAACAAATATAAGATACATCTTGTTCATACTCAAAAGTAAAAATATAAAGCTTTTAACTTTTAGTTATTTTATTTCTCCAAAGTTAATATAATTATGTTATTTCTGATGGACATCCAAATATTTTGTATATGGTTGAGAGGGAGATAAATATTTTTATGGCATCTCCTTCATACCAATCATTTATATTCTTTTTTGTTTTTTATTATGTCCACATTCTCTTTTTTATTTAGAGAATATTTCACTTTTATTTTAAAAGAGACACGTGTCAACTCCACATTGAGCACAGAATCACACAAAGCCCTCATAGTGGGTTGTAGAATGCACCTCTCGACACAATAAAGTGGTTGAAATACATTGGTAGGTGTCATTTTTCACCTTTTAATGTAGTTGAAAAGTGTACTTGAAAAATGATATCGATTCTTTTCGGTCACTCCCTGCGCTGCGTGACCTAGCTCCCCAGAGCTTCTGCGTCGCGCCAGCACTGCGCACGCCTGCTATAGAGCAGCTGCGGCCCTCCTGGCAGCCATGCCCAACGATGGAGGTTCGGAACCCCCCCCTCTCCTTCCAGAAGTCCTCGATTTTCAAAAAATGGTAGATGCATGCAGCAAACGTCCCCCCTCCGCACAACAACATAAATTTGTCAAGAAAAAAGACTGCATTCCCACGGTGGCCCTCCCTGAGGAAGAAACCTGTCACTCTGCATTGAATCTAGCCGATAGAGGGCTCATTGGGCAGTTTACTGACCTCTGGCCATCGCCCAAATCAGTTGAAGACTGGATCAAGAGAAACTGGTCCCCTCTGATCAAGGAAGGAATTAAATCATATTTTGTAGGTAAAGGTTTCTTTGTATTCGTGTTTGAATCTGCAGAAGATCGGAGTCTCATCTTCAGGAACGGGCCCTATTTCATGGGGCCGCAGGGATTATATCTAAATAAATGGTCTCTAGATTTTGATCCGACCCAGGATGTTCCTACTGCGGTTCCAGTGTGGGTGCGGCTCCCCCATCTTCCCCTGCACTGTTGGAGTCAGAAATCTCTCCAAATCATCAGCAACTCCCTTGGAAAATACATTGATCAGGCCTTACGGAAAGATCAGTACTCCTGCGCCCGAATATGCGTGGAAGTAGATCTGGAAGAAGGACTACCTGAAGCAATAAAACTCCAAGTTGCTGGATGGTCCCATATTCAAGAGCTGGATTACGAGCAGATCCCCTTTAAATGCAGACACTGCCAGGGCTATGGACACTTTGCAAAATACTGTAAGAAAAAAGCTGAAGAGCAGAGCCACATTCCCAAGGGAGATCAATGGATCTTAGTCCAGAAAACTGGCCATGCAAAAGCAGCTGGGAAAGGATCCACAAAGGGGAATAACCAAGAAGAACCCAGCAATGATAATAGAACCCCTCAGGATCTGGAAGAGATCCCAATCCCCAAAGGAACCACTCCACCAGATCCCCCCGAAACTGATCTGACTACTCCAGCACAGGTCGAAGATCCTCATGCAAATAAAGACTGAGGCGGAGCTGCCTCGTCTGGTTCTCCTTAGGGCAACCCCTCCATGCCTTCGTATGCAGATATAACAAAGAAGAAAAAAGTGCCAGAGCCCTCAGATTCCTCAGAGGATGAGACCTATGAGAGACCCTCAAAGAAAGCAGGCAGGAAGACCCACAAAGTAGTCAGGGAGGAGGAGGCAGAACGCTTAAAAATGCAAGGAAGCCAGTCCACAATAGAGATGACTATCGGTAGGAAGATCCACCAAGGGAGGAATCCAAAATCCCTCGCCAGGTAAATAATGTGTATAGTCTCTTGGAACTGCAGAGGCCTGGGGACCCAACCAAAAATCGAAGCTGTCAAAGATCTGATGAAAATAGAGCCCTCAGATATCCTCTTGCTCCAAGAGACCAAAATTGAAGGGCAAGCCCTTCTGGCCATCAGTAAGTCTAATTGGAAGAAGAACGAAGGCATAGCAGTCAGCTCAAGGGGAACTTCGGGAGGCGTTGCAACTCTCTGGTCTGAAGACTAGTTCCATCTGTTGAACTCCCATGAGACCCAACACTGGATCTTCACTGAGCTCAAGCACCTTGAAAGTAAGTTAACTATAGCCTTATTCAATCTCTATGTTCCTGTCATTTATGTTGAAAAAAGAGAATGCTGGAACACTCTCTCTGATTTCTTAGATCTCCACTCCCTAAACAACATCATCCTGGGAGGAGATCTCAACTTAGTCATGAAGCCAAAGGAGAAAAGGGGGGGAAACAGTAGCAGAGATCAGTTGTTGCCTTTGGTAGAGGAACTAATGCAGCAGAGGGACCTGCTAGATTTTGCCCCGGTGAGAGGCAAATATACTTGGACCAATAATAGAATGGGGCCGGATCACATTGCTGCCCGGTTGGATAGATTTCTAATCCAAAGCTCCCTGCTGCTGGAAAATCTCCTTATCTCAACAAAAATTCTCCCCAAACTTTCCTCGGACCATAAGCCAATTCAACTCATTATGGCCCCTGAGGAAGACCTAGGTCCAATTCCCTTTAAGTTCAGTCCCCTCTGATTGAAAAGGCAGGATTTCTGGACACTGTCCATTCGGCTTGGGATATCCCCATCAACGGATCCCCAAGCTATGTGTGGGAGCAAAAACTAAAAGCCACCAAAAAGGCCTTAAAAGAGTGGCTAAGGAAACTCCCCAATCCCTCTTCTCAGCAGAGAAAAGATGAAGTCCAGCAGCTGGAAACTTTGCAAATTGGAATGGAAGGTCTCCACATTACCCCTGAAATATTAAACAAAGAGGCAGCTTATCAAAGAAATACCCATCAAGCATTCAGAAGGGAAGAAGAGTACTGGAGGCTCAAATCTCGCAGTCTATGGCTCAAGGCAGGAGATCGAAACACCTCGTTCTTCCATCGTCAGTATAAATCCCGCCTATCTCAAAACCACATCACCGAGATCAAGAATGAAGAAGGACAGATCTGCAACAAATTTGATCAAATTAAAACAGCAGCTGAAAATCATTTCAAAAACCTCTATGGTCCAGGGAATGAAGGCAGCATAGAAGACACTGAAGATCTCCTCTCCTATATCCCCCACCTCATCACCCACGAGGACAATCAGGCTTTACTGAAACCCTTATCTGAAGAAGAAATCATCAAGTTCATATGGGCAATGGAATCAGATAAGGCTGCTGGGCCGACGGATTTACAATACATTTCTACAAAGTCTGCTAGGACATCATCAAAACAGATCTGCTGAAAATGATACAAGGTTTTTTTGGGAAAGCCAAGGTTGGGGGAGGCATCAACTCCACCTTTCTTGCTTTAATCCCAAAAGAGGCTAACCTGGAAACTTTCGGTAGGTTTAGGTCCATCTCTTTATGTAACGCCTCCTACAAAATCTTGTCCAAAATCATTGCAAATAGAATCAAACCCCTGCTTGACAAACTAATATCCAGCTCCCAAGGGGGGTTCGTCAAAAGCAGACACATCTTGGACAACGTCATTCAAGTGCAGGAAGCTATCCACTCTAGCAAACAGAGGAAAGAGAAGGGGATGCTGATCAAGCTTGACATGGCTAATGCCTTCGATAGAGTCAACCACTCCTTCCTTCTCCAAGTTCTCCGATCCTTTGGCTTCCCTACTCAGTTTATCAACCTCATTAAAGCATGCATCTCAAACCCTTGGATAGCTCCCATGGTCAATGGCCGCCCTACATCCTTCTTCCAAGCCCATCGTGGACTAAGGCAAGGTTGTCTGCTCTCGCCTTTTCTGTACATACTCATGGCAGACACTCTCAGCAGGAAGCTGGCTGCAGAAATGAACACTGGTGGACTTCCAGGAATTTGAACCGCAAATGCTCTCAAGCCTATAAATCATGCCCTCTTTGCAGACGACTCCCTACTTCTGGGCGGTGCCTCTATTAGGATAGCAGCTAATTTCGACTCTGCTCTAAAAAGTTATTGCAGAGCCTCAGGAGCTGTGATAAATGATAGAAAGAGTTCGATCTATGGATGGAATGTAAGTCAACACAATCTCAACACCATAGCTCAGATTCTTGGGTTTGAGTGCTTCGCCCATTAGGACAACATCAAATACCTCGGCTTACCTCTCACATCTGGAGTCAACAACAGATCTCTGTGGCAGGGCATCATCAGCAAAATTAAAGACAAGATCACCTCCTGGGGAGGTTACTGGCTCACCAAGGGAGGAAAAATTATCTTATTTAAATCTGTTTTATCTGCTCTCCCCATTTATCAAGCCTCTTTCCTTCTTGCTCCGAAACACATAATGGAACAGATCTCTTGTCTCCTAAGAGACTTTCTCTGGAAAGGAGGCAGAGGAAATCACAGTAAATTGCATTTGGCAAACTGGATCTTGTCAAGCGGCCAATATTAGACGGAGGCCTACAGATTAGAGACCCTGCTTTATCTAATTTGGCACTTGGATGCAAGCTCCTCTGGAAAATCTACTCAGATCCCACACATCCAGTCAGCGAAACGCTCACCTCCAAATATGCGCAGGGGATCTCTCTCAGGCATCTATCAGAGAATAATACTCCCGCAGGCACACAAACTTGGAATCTCTGTAGGAAATGTATCAGGAGCTTCAGGAATCACTTGTATCGCATACCTGGCAACGGGGAGAAAATCTTACTCTGGAAAGACCGCATTATGAACAGCCCCCCTCTCAACTCCCACGAAGAAATCCGCGAGCTAAGAGAATGGCTCCATAGCGCAGGATTACGGAAGTTGAATGACATCTCCGCGTGGGACAGTAAAGGGAACTGGGTGGACTGGGAATTCCCTCCCGTGCTGGCACAGCTCCAAGACCAACTCGCATTGCTCAAAACGCTGCTCTCAAACGCAGCTTCGGTCCATCGCAACAGCACAGACAGATGGGGGTGGGGTGACTCCAGATCTTATTCTTCAGCTTTGGGTTACATCGCCCTGCAGCCCAAAAAAGACAGACTTCGATCTCCAGCATTATGGAAACAGGTTTGGAACACCAATGGGTTACCCAAAGTTAACTTCTTTTTTTGGATTCTTATGCAGAATAAACAGCTCACAGGGGACAATCTGTCAAAACAAAATATCGCTGGGCCACATAGATGCGCTATGTGCAGAAACTCTGTAGAAACTGCCTCTCATCTGTTCATTGCTTGTGATTTTGCCAAAGAAGTCTGGAAATTAAGTCTTCTTGGACTGCAGGCCGCCCCTCCCCAGCACAGTTCCTTGGCAGATCTCTTTACTGATTGGTTTCAACGTTATCCCCATAATATCCCCAAAAATTCACTCTGGTTTCACATTTGGCTCTCCATCCCCAAATTCGTATGTTGGGAAATCTGGCTTGCCCGGAATGACTCGATCTTCAACAACTCTACTCGCTCTCCTACAAAATCTGCCTCTATTGCAAAAGCTCTTCTGCTTGAATCTGTCCTCCTGCACTCCCAAAAATCAGACTCCTCCCTCCTCCCCATAGAAAAGGCATGGCTGAACCTTCATAGCCCTCATCCCAAAAGCAAAGCCCATCCCCTCCCCCTGCCCCTCCCCAATCCATCTTGGAAAATTAGAGAACCTGAAGCTTCCTTTCAAACTTGGTGGAAGACCCAAAACACAACTTGAATCTTTTTCGACGGTGCCTCCAAGGGAAACCCGGGGGCTGCGGGAGCTGGTGGAGTCATCTATTTCTCAGACAACTCTAGAAAAGTTCGTTTCTGCTGGGGGCTTGGTATTCGTACAAACAATCAGGCAGAGCTCCTTGGTCTCACAAAAGCCTGCCAAATTGTCCGTGACAAAGGCATCAAAGAATGCCAAGCTTTCGGAGATTCCGAAATCCTCATTAAGAAGATCACCTCGGATGATCAGTTCAACAACGCCATTCTCAACAAGTCTCTGGAAAGGTTAAAGATCATTCTACAAGATTTCACTTCCTTCAAAATATATCATATTCTCAGAAGTTTGAATAGTGAGGCGGATGAAATGGCAAACAAAGGATGTCTCTTAGCACCGGGAGCTCTCAACATCAATGATAAAAGCTCTATCCCATATTGTATTCCTTAATTCAAGCGCAAAATTGAGCAAGAAGCATTTAGATGCAAGGAAAATCTGTGTAATGACGGTTGATTAGGCTTAGGCCCAACCATACTTCAAATAATAAATTATACCCGTTACAGTTAAAAATAAAATAAAAATGATATCGATCCATATTCAACCACTTTATTAATGTGGTTGTGCTAGTTGACTACATACTTTCCTACAGTAGATTAGTAGATCTGTTGAGATTGCAACAAGATGATGAGCTTAGTGGAAAGGAGTCGCCTTCACTAAGTGGGCCCGCAGGCTATTTTTGGCGCAAAGTCTATTTTTAGACTATGTCTATTTTTAGACATGTGGATCATGATTCTATGAGTTGCAGGATGCTATTTGTAGAGGGTTGGTCAAGTTGGAAAAATAGATGGACTTCTATTTTTAGACATATTGGGCGGAATCTATTTTTAGATTGCCAGTCTAAAAATAGGGATGTCAAATATTATTAGCTCTTAATAATATTTAGACTCTAAACATTATCTTATTCTCTTGGAGCACTTCAGTTTGATGCCTAGAAGTGGCACATGCAACTGACAGAAGGAATTATGCAATTCCTAGGGTTTAGTGGAGCTGTTGCATGGAGGACTTCAGTTAGAACTCATGTGACAGAGTTTGGTGGAGTTGATTGAGGAGTTAATGGAGTACTTGTGTTCAGTTTAACTAATCTAAACATAGTTGAGCTATTTGTATTCAGTTAAATTAATTGATACAATTAGTGAGAGTGGTGTGAATTAATTATTAATTAATTCACTAATTAAATACTCATTAATCAACTAAAGAATACATCAGTTAACTTCAGTGCATGGACAGTTTCAGTGGAGACCAGTGCAGGAATAGGTGAAAGAGCAGGTTAACTATTAGTGGTGACTATACTGTTGCTATTTTCAACACACAGATAGGTGGAGTAAGCCCATGAGGATTGCGCAGTTCAGGCTGGTGGTTTATCTATATAAAGAGGCCATCCCATAGCATTGAAACAAGCAATAGAGGTTGGCTATCAAGTGGCAAAAGGTTGGAGCATGAGTTTTGCTAGATCTAGCTTGATAGTGTGTAGCAAGCTGAGGTAGTGTTGAGAGCTTGCAAAGAGCTTTGTACTATGATTGTTACATGATCTACATGACATGTATAATATACAAATAGTTGGGGTTTTCAGCTTTAAGCTTTCCCATTAAATACTGTGTTCATATGTGTGAGTGTTTGTGGTTTTAATGTATGCATGCAATTGATTTTATTTCCGCATGTGATGATCAATGGTAGAAGAGATTCTGTATTATGCATGAAGCTAAAATAGTGTGTGATCAGGAGAATCTCGGTGAATAATATATCAGTTATTCAAATTTTCTACATGGTATCAGAGCGATATTGATCATTGGAGCAATTGCAAAACATTGAAGCGGTTGAGTTTTGTGCTGGTGGAATTCGAATTTGCAGCAGTGTTTTCTTGGTGTCGAAGTTGAAATGTCTTTCAATGGATTGCGATTGGAGTATGCCCTTGAGGGCAGGTCGAATTATATTGCATGGAAGGACAGGATGGAGGCGGTGCTGGATGACAATGGGTTGAAGGAGTTCATAGATGCAGAAATTCCAAAACCTACTTCTAGTGATGTTGCCATACTTGACGCATGGCAAAAGAAGACAGCAAAGTGTCAAAGGATTCTGTTGGAAGGTGTGAAGGATCACATAGTATCCAGCCTTCATGGTAAGGCTTCTCCATTCTTGATGTGGAAATCTTTGATAGATTTGTTTCGAAGCAAGAGCGACCAGAGGAAGTTGGTGCTCAAGGACAAACTCGGGAACATAAAGATGGAGAAAGGCGACAGTATGCCCAAGTACCTCACAAAGTTCATCCAATGCAGGGATGAGCCGGGAAGTGTGGGGGTGACTGTAGCTGATGAGGACTTGGTGGACTTGGCTCTCCTTGGTCTTCCGAAGAGTTGGCATTCCTATCAGGACTCTGTCAATGGTCGGGAGAAATTTCCGGGATGGGAGCGACTTTCGTCGGATCTTATGCAAGAGGAGATAAGGCGGAGCACCAGGGACGGATCTTCATCAAAGGCACCTGATGAAGAAAATTGCAATTTGGCTGCCAAAGCAAAGAAGGAGAAGAGAAAGAAAGCTTCTCAGTCTGGTGTGAAAGGCAAGAAGTATGACATGTCCAAGGTGAAGTGCTTTCAGCACATGCAACACGGACTCCTTTTATAATTGTTACGAAGAAAGAGAAAAATAAATTTCTTTGGGATTGCAGCTGGAGAGGCCTTAGCCTCACAGTTTGAGCTGGATTTTTTGCTGATCGCATGCTTGGTCTCAAGTATGACGGGATCAGTGTGGTTTCTTGACAGTGGTGCGTCTTTTCACATGACACGAGATCGAGATTTGTTTACTGATCTAGATGAGAAAGATCTTGGAGTGCACATCGAGATGGGCGATGATGGTAGATACAGTGCGACCGGTATCGGTACCATTTCCTTTGAGAGGGAGTCTGGTAAACCCTTCAGATTGAAGGATGTGATGCATGTTCTAGGATTGAAGAAGAATCTTATCTCTGTGGCGATGTTGGAAGACAAGGGATATGATGTTGTATTTAGCGAGGGGAAGGCTTTCTTGCGCAGTAAGGCAACTGGTGAGACCCGGAGGATAGGGGTTCGAGTTCAGAACCTTTATCGATTGTAGGTAGATGGGTGCGCAGCAATGGCAGGCAAGGCAGAAGGAGTGGTGAGCCGGGATGATGGCGAGTTATGGCACCGGATATTGGCCCACCTTCACCATGGAGCTTTGAAGATACTGCAGCATATTTCTACTGGGCTTCCTAAGGGTACTCTTGCGCAGTCAGATCAATGCAAGGGATGTACCTTGGGAAAATTTGTGAAAGACACCTTTCACGAGAAGGATAGTCGCGCCACGACGATCCTTGAGAGAATTCACACAGATGTGTGTGGACCTTTCTCAGTAGCTTCGACAGCAAAGCACAGGTATTATGTGATATTTGTTGATGATTTTTCTCATAAGTGCTGGATCTTCTTCATGCAGAAGAAGAGCGAGACATACTCAAAGTTCTGTGAGTTCAAGGCACTGGTTGAGAAAGAACCGGGGAAGCAGGTGAAGGCTCTTAGGAGCGAAAATGGTGGTGAATTATCTCTAGCGAATTCAAGGACTTTTGCAGTGCAGAAGGAATTTGAAGAGTGCTCATAGCACCTCATAACCCACAACAGAACGGGGTTGTTGAGCGGAAGAACAAAACGATCGTGGGTGCTGCACGGGCGATGTTGCATGATAAGGGCCTACCCATACACTTGTGGGCGGAGGCATGAAATATTGCAGTATATGTGCAGAATCGTTGTCCTCACAGGATACCTAGCATGAGTACACCCGAGGAGGCGTTTTTTGGTAAGAGGCCTGATATTTCCCATTTGAGGATTTTTGTTTCACCTGTTTACATTCATGTGACGAAGGGTGCCAGGAAGAAGTTGGAGCCGACCGCAGAGGTTGGGATATTTGTGGGGTATGCCGATACGCCCCACAACTATACCGAGTAATGTATTTTCCGGACGATCGCAAGGCTGATGTGCGGCGGGATATAAAATTTCGAGAGGAGAAAGCCATGAAGTGTTCGCTTGAGAGGGAGCCACACTTGCATGTAGATGAGGAGATATTAGTTCCTAAGGATGAGCCTCAGGATGTGGATCAGCCACAAGAGGAGGTTCATGGAGTGGAAGAGACCACTCATGCGGCGCCAACCATCAGAGGGCGGAAGCGCACTACAGAAGCTGAGCGACTGGCTCAAGATGCAGAGAAGGTTGTAGGACCACCTACAGCACAGCGCAGACAGAGACAGTCACCGGATCGGTACACTGGATACATGGCTCTTGTGAGAAAATGTGTCGTGACAGAGCCATCCTCTTTCTAAGAAGTTGTGGAGGACCCCGCATGGGTAGATGCCATGGTGGAAGAGTATGATTCGATTGTCAGAAACAATGCATGGGATATTGTCCCGAGGCCAGAGGGGAAATCAGTGGTGGGTTCGAGATGGATCTACAAAGTGAAGCAGGCAGTTGACGGGAGTGTGGAGAAGTATAAGGCAAGATTTGTTGCCCAAGGCTTTTCACAGATTGAGGGGATCAATTATGAGGAGACCTTTGCACTTGTCACAAGGTATTCTTTCATAAGGACGATTCTTGCTCTCTCAGCACAAATGGAGTGGCACATTCATCAGATGGATGTGAAGACTGCATTCCTCAACGGATTCATTGAGGAGGAGGTGTACATAGAGCAGCCCGAAGGTTTCAAGATCTTCAGCAGCGATTCGCATGTGTGCAGGCTCAAGAGAGAGTTGTATGGGTTGAAAGAAGCACCTCGTGCTTGGAACACACGGATAGACAGTTATTTCATAGGACTTGGATTCTCCAAGAGTGATTCTAACCTATGCAGTTGGTGGAGGGTAGAGATTGTTGATCATTGTATACTATGTGGGTGTTTCTTTAATGAGGGGATAAGGTGACGATACTCTATACAAGGAGGATCTTGCAAAGGTTGAGATGAAGGACTTGGGCCTCCTTCATTATTTCCTAGGATTGGAAATTTGGCAGCACAGTGGTGGACTGTTTGTTTCTCAGGGTAAGTATGCCTGGGAGATACTGGAGAAGTTCAACATGCATGGCTGCAAGCCTGTTGATACTCCTCTTCCTGGAGGTCGGAGGAAGGAGGATGCTACTTCGGCGAAAGTAGTGGATGCCACTGTTTATCGACAGTTGGTGGGGTCGCTTATGTATCTGGTCAATACACGACCCGACATATGCTATGCTGTTAACCAGCTTTCACAAGCTATGGTTAAGCCAACCAAACTCTTCTGGAAGGCGGGCAAGCATGTATTGCGTTATCTCAGAGGCACCTCGGGATATGGATTATGGTACAGACAGGAGGATGAGGTGAAGCTGTGTGACTTCATGGATGCAGATTGGGCAGGGAACCCAACGGACAGAAAAAGCACATCTGGAGGGATTTTCAGTATCGGGTTGACAACAGTTTCTTGGTACAGCAGGAAGTAGATATCCGTGGCACTCAATTCAGCAGAGGCCGAGTATATGGCAGCGAGTTTGGCTGCATGCGAGGCTATATGGATGAGGAAGATCCTAGTCAGGTTGTTCGGTTCACACTTGGATCCTACTGTGATATATTGTGATAATCAAAGTTGCATCAAACTCTCCATTAATCCAGTATTTCATGATAGATCTAAACACATTGACATCCGGTATCATCATATCAGAGATTGTGTGCAGCGGAAGGTCATGTTACTTTCATACATTCCCATGGAGGATCAGGATGCTGATATCTTGACGAAGGCGCTCACCAGGAGAAAATTCGAATACCATAGGGGCAGGATAGGGTTGCGGATAATCCTTATCTTGTTGAGAGGGAGTGTTGATATTGCAACAAGATGATGAGCTTAGTGGAAAGGAGTCGCCTTCACTAAGTGGGCCCAATTTATTTTTGGTATAAAGTCTATTTTTAGACTATGTCTATTTTTAGACATGTGGAACTTGATTCTATGAGTTGGGATGCTATTTGTGGAGGGTTGGTCAAGTTGGAAAAATAGATGGACTTCTATTTTTAGACATATTGGGCGGAATCTATTTTTAGATTGCAGTTTAAAAATAGGGATGTCAGAATATTATTAGCTCTAATAATATTAGACTCTAAACATTATCTTATTCTCTTGGAGCATGAGTTTGATTTTGCCTAGAAGTGGCACATGCAGCTGATAGAAGGAATTACACAATTCCTAGGGTTTAGTGGAGCTATTGCATGGAGGACTTTAGTTAGAACTCATGTGACAGAGTTCGGTGGAGTTGATTGAGGAAGTTAGTGGAGTTGTATTCAGTTTAACTAATCTAAACATAGTTGAGTTTTTTGTATCCAAGTTAACTAATTGATACAATTAGTGAGAGTGGTGGGAATTAATTATTAATTAATTAACTAATTAAATACTCATTAATCAACTAAAGAATACATCAGTTAACTTCAGTGCATGGACAGTTTCAGTGGAGACCAGTGCAGGAATAGGTGAAAGAGCGGGTTAACTATCAGTTGTGACTATACTGTTGTTATTTGCAACACATAGATAGGTGGAGTAAGCCCATGAGGATTGTACAGTTTAGGCTGGTGGTTTATCTATATAAATAGGCCATCCCATAGCATTGACACAAGCAATAGAGGTTGGCTATCAAGTGGAAAAAGTTTGGAGCATGAGTTTTGCTAGATCTAGCTTGATAGTGTGTAGCAAGTGAGGTAGTGCTGAGAGCTTGCAAAGAGCTTTGTACTATGATTGTTACATGATCTCCATGACATGTATAATATACAGATAGTTGGGGTTTTCAGCTTTAATCTTTCCCATTAAATACTGTGTTCATATGTGTGATTGTTTGTGGTTTTAATGTATGCATGCAATTGATTTTATTTCCGCATGTGATGATCAATGGTAGAAGAGATTCTGTATTATGTATGAAGCTAAAATAGTGTGTTATCAGGAGAATCTCAGTGAATAAGTGATCTATTATTCAAATTTTCTACAAGATCATCATTGAGTATCACTAAATATGTTCCAGTTATGGTTGAGGTGGGTTTATTATAGTCAGCATGTAGTTGAATATGGATGACCATGGTTGTCCCTATCTAACTATAGTTGAATATGATAAGTTATGATTTACTATGGTTCATCATGGTTGTTCATGTTTAATCATGGTTGACCATGATTACTCATTGCTTACCATAACCAACCGTGGTGACCATATTTGACTATGATTAACTGTAGTTGACTATGGTTGACATAGTAAACCTAATAAACTTAGGTCAAATTAGTAAACCTATGTTAACCTGGCCTACATACTAAACCTTAGAGAAAATTTTAGGAGCTCTAATAGTCACAAGTGGGCTAATTTTCCATGTTTTTTTCCCAAAAACAAAGATTTACCAATTTCCATCATTTCTAAAAGTGTTTCACCCAAATTTTAGTATAAAACTATCATACCTTTAAAATTGCCAAAATTCTATAAAGACTATGTAAAATCACACACACACACACACACACACATATATATTTACAAAAATATTGCTAGACATTTTATAGTTTGCATATTAGCAATTAGTAAGATTCACCAATTGTCTCTAAACTTTTATATTATTTCCATCCTTAAAATTTTTCCTAGTAAAACTAGGTCAACCTAGTTGTCTATGGTTGACTAGTTGATCTACCATGGTTGACTATAATTGACCTACTAAACCTAGTAAACGTACATCAACCTAGTAAACTTAGGTTAGCCCAGTAAACCTAATAAATCTAAGTCGTCTTAGTAAACTTAGGTCAACCTAGTAAACCTAGGTCAACATAAGTCAACCTAAGTCAACCTAAGAAGCCTAGGTTAACTTGGTAAACCTATTAAGCCAAGGTCAACCTTGTAATGGTTAAGCTAGTAAACCTAAGTCAACCTAGTAAATCTAGTGAACCTAGTAAATTTAGGGCAACCTAATAAACCTAGGTCTACCTATTAAACATATTAAACCTAATAAGTCTGATAAACCTTGGTAAACCTAGTAAACCTACATCAAGATAATAAACCTAATAAAGCTAGCCCAACCTAGTAAATATTATAAACATGTTAACTTAGGTTAACCTAGTAAACCTAGTAAATCTAAGTCAACATAGTAAATGTAGTAAACCTAGGTCAACCTAGTAAACCTAATAAACCTAGTAAACATATGTCAACCTAGTAAAGATAATAAACCTAATTTAACCTAGTAAATGTAGGGAAACCTAATAAACCTAGGTCAACCTAGTAAACATATTAAAACTATTAAACCTGATAAACCTTAATCAACCTAGTAAACCTACATCAGATAATAAACCTAATAAACCTAGGTCAACAAAGTAAACAAAGTAAACTTAGGTCAACCTAGTAAATCTAATAAACCTAGGTCAACCTAGTAAACCACAATTCAACCTAATAAAACTAGACCATCCTAATCAGGGATAGAATTTGAAGGGAAAATTTCCTATCACTGGGTGATTTTCTCGTTAAATCTAGCTAAACGCTTTCCCTACCCGTCAAAATTCTTTTTTAAAATGATCAAAATGGGAACTAGAGCTGCAAAATCTGTCAAATTTGACCGGTGTTTTAGATTTTAAATTCATACTCCGATCTTAGTAAACCTAATAAAGTTATTAAACATAATAAACCTAAGTCAACCTAGTCATCCAGTAAAACTAGGTCAACCTAGTAACCTAGTTAACCTAGTAAACATAATAATTTTTAGTTGACCATGGTTGACTATGGTTGACCTCATAAACCTAGGGAACATAGGTCAACCTAAAAAACCTAAGTGAACCTAGTAAACCATAGGTCAACCTAGTAAACCAAAGGTCAAAATAATAAACCTAGGTCAACCTAGTAACCTTAGGTCAACCTAGTAACCTTAGGTCAACCTACTAAACCTAGGTCAACATAGTAAACTTAGGTCAACCTAATAAACCTAATAAATGTAGGTCAACTTAGTAAACTTAGGTCAATTAGGTACACCACATGTCAACTTAAACTAAACTTATTAAACCTAGGGAAACCTAGTAAAATTAGGTTATCCTAGTAAGTATAGGTCCACATAGGTAAACCAAGTAAATCTAATAAATCTAGCAATCCTAGTAAATCTAGGTCAACATAGTAAGCTTAGTCAACTTAGAAAGCCTAGGTCAACCTAGTAAACTTAGTTCAACCTAAAAACTCTAGTTAATCTAGGTCAACCTAGTAAACCTAGTAAGCCTAATAGACATAATAAACCTATGTTAACCTAGCAAACATATGCCAACATTGTCAGTTGAGAATTTTGCTAGTTCAGTTTTGGAGCTCTCATTCTCTCTCTCTCTCTCTCTCTCATACTCTTGGACACTTAAATTTTTCTTGGAGCACTCTTGGAGGAGTGTGGCACACTTGATATTTGGATCAAGAAGACAAAGTAAGATAATGAAAGCACAAAAGGACATCGGGATCAACAACTACAATAGGTTTTGCTTGCAAGTGCCAAGTTGCATGTAGGATTTCCTTGCTAGTTTTGGCATGCATGGAACATGTGTGTGGGTTCTTGGTTATGACATGTCATTAGCATGGAGGATTGCCTATATTGATAGTGGTTTTTCATACCCTTTCCATTTCCTAGATAGACATAGTGTTGTAGGTTTATTTCCTTTTGTTTTCTAGTTGGTTCTCACGTTCCTTATGGTTGTGGGTTGAGTTATTAGTTCCTAGAGCCTTGGTTGGACAAGCGCTCTAGAAATCCTATAACATATTGGGTTGAGTTACTAGTCATGGAATTATTGGTTGGAAAAATGTTCTGGAGCCCTTGGTGGGTTGAGTTACTAGTCCTGGAAGCCCTGGTTGGAAAAACACTCTAGATCCTGACAACAACTATGGGTTGGGTTACTAGTCTGCAAAGCCTTGGTTGGAACAAACTCTTTGGAGCCCTAGATAATGTAATATTCCTACTTAGCCTAAGCTAAGAAGAATATACATTTTTGTTTTACTTTTTGTTGCATGAATAAATGAATAAAGGAGGACATGTAAAACTCCTGAAAATACTGAATAAATCAATGCCCATGTGAACAAGGATAAATCAGGGCCATGTAAATAAATCACTTGTAGGTGTGAAAGGGGTTTGAGCTGTGAGACCGGGTCAACCTTGACCAAATTTGCAGCACTGTCTAGATTCAATGTACCTCATAAAGGGACAGCGCAGTTCTAGAAGGAGGCCCCTCATGTGAAAGGCGCTAACTCATCAAGGGGGTTTAGGGTTTGTGAAGGCTCTCATCTTATAAAAGGAAGGGGAAGGCAGCAAGAGAAGGTTTTTGATTGATTATATTTCTGAGTATCTTGTCTGATTAGACAAATACTATTCTCTGCTGTTTAGTGGAGAATTGTGCTGCATAGCACTTGGAGTTCCTATGCAGGGATTTCACCTTTTCCCTTGAGGATTCTTGGAAGAGTATTTAATGATTTGATCCACTATCAGGCTTTGGGCCAAGCTCTACTTTCAATAGCAGCGCAGATCCAGTGAGGGTTTTCTTGCTTTTGCAAGCTGTAGCAAGTGGGATTCTAGATCTGCAGAGATGTAGTTTGTTTTGGAGCCTATTCTCATGGAGTGTGTCTTTTAGCCTCCTGGAAGAGTGCCTTTACTGTTTGAGCTTTAGATTTGTATCTTGGCATCAGGCCACCATTGTTATTCAAGCTACAGTGCAATTTTCATTGAGGGACTGCGTTATTTTCATATGAGATTCTTCAGGGTGTTTTGATCCCATTTTTGATGAGAGATCTCTGGTGCTGGGTTGTGCCTTTCACTTTGGTGATCCATGGATTAGCTTGTTGATCCATGTTCTTTTTAGATCTGATCTATTTTAATATAAAGTCATCTGCAGAAATTTCTGAAGCATTTTGCAGATATGCAACTTAAAACTCAGATATACTCTTTGTTATGCATGATTTGGTCAAAACCCCAAAGGGATATTGTAAATAAGACTGTCTAGTTTCCATATCTAAAATGGATCTGATGTTTTGTCCTCAGATCTGTCCTAGATCTAAGTTGTAATATTTAGCTACTGCAGCTCCTCAAAATAACGCTGCTAAGCCATTTGGCAGTTTATATATGTGTTGTAGCCTTCTTTTCTGAAGATTTCTTACTCTATTGTCTCCTGTATTCTACTGTATATTGAAAGAGCTTCATTGTAATTATGATTTGATGATGTATACTAATAAGTTAATCATATTTGATGGCCTCCTGCTCATACTGTCCAAGACTGTGTTATTTCTGAAGCAGTTTGTTGTGCATAGCTGCAGCCCCTCTTGTAGGGTGTTTTTAAGCTAGACTAAGTGGTGGGAGATATGTTTACCACACCTAGTTTGATTTGTTTTTTCTCCCCTTTTGGATCTATACCCTAGATCTGTTGATCTAAGGGATCCAAGGGCTATAAGCTCATTTATGTGCATCAATCTCCCAAGAGTGCGTTATTTCAGCAGGCTTGCTGTCCTATTCCAGATTTGGAATATTGCAGTGGTATCAGAGCTCCTTTCTTGGCACAGCCTGTGCTTTTCTTGGAGCACCATAGCCATGTTGCATTCAGAATAAGATGAACCTCTTACTGAGAGGGAGAAGAGGTATCAGAATAGAAGTCACAAGAAGTATGATTACACTACTGATGATCAAGACAAGGGTAAATCCCCTAAGACTACAAGTGATAAAGAAGGAGAAGAGTTTGCAAGAAATCTGTTGGTGGCCATGAAATATCTTGCCAGAGAGATCAAGTAGATGAGGGTGGAAAGAATGAGGGAATATCCTGGGAGATTTCATCTGGGAGAAAGCTCTGACATGTCTCATCACAGGATTTTTCAACTAGTGAACTTGCCATAAGCCCCACAAGCTTCACAATGCTCCACTATGCCTAATTTCTTGGCTGTGGAGAATGAAGGACCACAAGAGAAAGATTCCCTTGAAGATTACTTTATGGATTATGAATCTCAGAATCAGAGATTTAGAGACCACTTGAGTTTCCAAGAGTTCTGTCACCTCAAGGATAGAAGAAGACCAAGGCAACAGTATAGAGATGGTGGGTTCTTTCATAACCATGATAGACACCACTCTATGGGCGGATTATTTTTGTCCAAGTTTGATGGATCATCCTCCAGTTTTTCCAAAGCATGGGTAGAAAATCTGGATATTTACTTTCAGTTGAACAAGGTCCCTGAGATTGAAGCCATCAAGATTGCAGCACTGCACTTTGAAGGTGAGGCACACAATTGGTTGTTTCATGGGTTGTCTACATTGGAACATATCAATGTGACTACCTATTCTAAGTTTACTAGAAGACTAGTGGAGAGGTTTGACCAGAAGCATCCTGAAGCACCATTCATAAGCCTTGCAAAGCTGAAGCAATCAGGGGATGCAGAAACTTATATCTCTGAGTTTCTGAAGTCATGGTTCCTGATCTATCTATAGAAAGGAGGGTTTACATGTTCATCGATGGCCTGGGGAAAACTTTGCATGGGTTGGTTAAATCTACCAAGCCCATCAATTTGCATGATGCCATTGAGAGGGCTAGAGACCTCCAAGATGCCTTGCCAAAAGCAAAGGCAAATTTCCAGAGCAAGGCCCCTCACTTTTCTAAGGGGAAGGAAGGAAAGGCTACTCCTTCCAAGGAGAGCTCTTTGAAGAAGCCTCTTGATATTGATCTCAGGAGGGAGTTGAGAAAGAAGAAAATGTGTTTCACTTGCCATGAGTCATGGGCACTGGGACACAGATGTGCTGCTGGGAAAGCATACTACATAGAAGTCTTCTCAGATTTTGAGGAGGAAGATGGAGATGATGAACCCAGGAGGGGTCACATCGCTGATAATGATGAGAAAGATCCAACACCATCCGGAGATGGGGATGGAGCCTTTGCTCTAATAAGTGGGACTCTTGCATCTTTGAGAGGAGTGCCTAAGTACTTGACCCTAAGAGTACAAGGTTCAATCATGAATCAGAGGGTATCTGTGCTGATTGAAAGTAGGGCAACCCACAACTTTATTAATGCTCATCTTGTGCAAAGGAGAGAAAATCCCCACTGATGCTTTTGAGGGATTCTCTATCTTGGTCCCAGGAGATAGAACCATTCAATGCATGCAATATGTCCCCTCACTTTCAGTCACTATGGGATCCTACACTTTGGTGGATCTCTTTTTTGTAGTTGACATACCAGACACCAATATCATTTTGGGTGTGCAATGGTTGATTACATTGGGGAAGGTCACCACTGATTGGAAGGCTTTGCAGATGGAGTGGGTGGACATGGAGAGTGGTAAGCCCCAAATGATCCAGGGCATGCATACTTATCCTTCACCTAACACTTCCACACAAACAACAGAGATGGATTTGCGTAGTGGAAGCAAGGATCTCACAGTCCCTTCATTAATGTTCATGAGATTTATGCATGGGACATTCCTATCTAGTGGCAAACCACCTGAAAGGCCACCAGATTCAGATCTTGTGGGGGAAGCCTCACAAGGTACTGCTCTAAATTTAGAACCAGGAGGGATTTGAGCAATGAGAGGCCAAGTTACAGCGCTGGAGGGCTTGAGACATCCCAAGAATGAGGGGGAACTTCTTCCTGCATCACTATCACCCTATTTCTTTTCTGAATCTGCACTGTGGGAGGAGAAGAATCGGAGGATCAGCCTTCCAACACACATATTTGGCATTGGGAATGTCAGAGAAGAGATTAGCAACATGAAAAGCACTTCCATGGATGTATCATCAGCGTTGTCATTGTCGAACAGTGTGGATCTGTATTGGAAATCTCAACTTCTTGTATATTATTCCAAAGATCTCCACACAGGTATGATATTAGATGACATGCGGCAAGAAGAGGGCTACTTGGTCCAAGGGGGAGTCATCTATCATCATGGTAGGGTATTCTTGGCTAGAGCTTCCAAGCTCAAGCAGAAGATACTACAAGGAGCACATGAAGAATTCTTCCTCAGCCATATGCATTCAATGAAGATCTATACCCTGATCATGTGGAGCTTTGATTGGGAAGGCATGAGAGAGGAATTACATCAGCATTTTCAAGAGTGCATTAGCTATGGAGGATTGGGGCAGCCAGTGGACTCTTTTCAAGAGTCAGCTCAGCCAGCTCTTCCTTTTCTTGAAAGGATGAAAATGTTCATGCACAACTCCATGTGTATGAAGGACTATGATGGTGAAGGATCTGATCATGCCAAGCAAGTTGTATTTTATGATTTATCACATTCTTTTACCATGTTTTTTTAGGCTATGAATCCTAAAGTGGGTGAGAGATCATGTGGATCTCATAGTTTTTTGAGGGCCAATAGAAATTCTGAACTTGGCCACTCCCTTGTTGTGCAAAGGGAGATTCCTTTTCATGATGGGTGCTTCCCAAAGGCACCAAACATATTTGATATCTCCAACCATGTTGAGATAACTTATGAAAAAAATGTTTGGGGGGAATTCCACTTGACACAGCTTGATCTAATGCAGGCAGGAGGTGTACCGCGTTGGCATCACATGTGGGAATTTGACCCCCCCTCTTCAAGGTCAAATTTCTGTTTGCATATATGTAATTTTGCTGCCATACTTGGATGATATAGTTGTACTGTTTTTGGGGTTGTATGGAGGAAGTATGGATAGTTTGTATGTACCACATGGATTGGAACTTATCTATGAGCCTAATGCTACATGTTTTAGAGAAAGCATTGCTCCAACCATGTCTCTATTGAATTTTTCACTCTTGGTGGGATGGACTATGCACATCTTATGTCAATATTGGAGGAAAAATACCTGATGTATTGGCTTGATAATCACTTGGCTTATGTTGAGGATTGAATCATTAATGATGCCATCAATGAAGGAGGGGAAGTACTACATCTCTCACCCTATCAGTTGCTTGAGGACACACAACATTTTGGAGGGGAGGACTGTAATGTTCCTACTTAGCCTAAGCTAAGAGGAATATAAATTTTTGTTTTACTTTCTGTTGCATGAATAAATGAATAAAGGAGGACATGTAAAACTCCTGAAAAGACTAAATAAATCAATGCCCATGTGAACAAGGATAAATCAGGGCCATGTAAATTAATCACTTGCAGGTGTGAAAGGGGTTTGAGCTGTGAGACCGGGTCAACCTTGACCAAATCTATAGCGCTGTCTAGATTCAATGTACCTCATAAAGGGACAACACAGTTCTAGAAGGAGGCCCCTCATGTGAAAGGAGCTAACTCATCAAGGGGGTTTAGGGCTTGTGAACTCTCTCATCTTATAAAAGGAAGGGGAAGGCAACAAGAGAAGGTTGTTGATTGATTATATTTCTGAGTATCTTGTCTGATTAGACAAATACTATTCTCTGCTGTTTAGTAGAGAATTATGCTGCTTAGCACTTGGAGTTCCTATGCAGGGATTTCACCTCTTCCCTTGAGGATTATTGGAAGTGTATTTCCTGATTTGATCCACTATCAGGCTTTGGGCCAAGCTCTACTTTCAATAGCAGCGCAAATACAGTGAGGGTTTGCTTGCTTTTGCAAGCTGTAGCAAGTGGGATTCTAGATCTGCAGAGATCTAGTTTGTTTTGGAGCCTCTTCTCATGGAGTGTGTCTTTTAACCTCCTGGAAGAGTGCCTCTACTATTTGAGCTTCAGATTTGTATCTTGGCATCAAGCCAGCATTTTTATTCAAGCTACAGTGCAATTTTCATTGAGGGATTGCGTTATTTTCATATGAGATTCTTCAGGGTGTTTTGATCCCATTTGTGATGAGATATCTTTGGTGCTGGGCTTTACCTTTCACTTTGGTGATCCATGGATTAACTTGCTGATCCATGTTCTGTTTAAATCTAATCTATTTTAATATAAATTCATCTTCAGAAATTTCTGAAGCATTTTGCAGATCTACAAATTAAAACTCGGATCTACTCTTTGTTATGCATGATTTGGTCAAAACCCCAAGGGGATCTTGTAAATAAGACTATCTAGTTTCCAAATCTGAAATGGATCTGATGTTTTGTCCTTAGATCTGTCCTAGATCTGAGTTGTAATATTCAGCTGCTGCAGCTCCTCAAAATAATGTTGTTAATCCATTTGGAAGTTTATATATGTGTTGCAGCATTCTTTTCTGAAGATTTCTTACTCTATTGTCTCCTCTATTCTACTGTATATTGAAAGAGCTTCATTGTAATTCTGATTTGCTTTTGTATACCGATATGAAAATGTGAGAACTTATTCTTTCTAATATAGAGATTGACTGTAGGGGAATTTACTGGATATGTCACCTTTAAAGAAAGGATGAGATCCAAAAGCTACCTGGCCCAATATAGACTCTGTCTAAAGAAATAATAGAAGTAATCACTAATGATCTGGAAATGAAACTACTTGTTTGCTGTTCAAGGTATTCATTATCCATAAAATTATGTGTGCAAACTATTTTATTTGTTTTGCAATTGGAACAAAATGCTTTTGGTAAATTTCTGAGTCTTTTTATGTGAAGGAGGCTTATTTTTTTTTACTGTTTAACATATTTAACTCTGGAAAAACACAGCAATATAAATCACATATATAACATAGCATATGATAAGGCAGTTCGCCCCTCCTGGGCTACATCTGCCAGGTCCAAGGCCCCCAAATGGGCATGTCCTTTCTCTTATTATGCTCAAAATTAGTTATACAGTGTGAAGAAAGCCTAAACATGAAAAATAGCTATAGAAATGAGTTCAGAATACAAAAACAGTAAATATAGGCTTTTGTTTCACCTCCAAAGGTTAACCATAGCCCAATACAGCTCCAACACTCCCTAGGTCCAAATGGCTCTCCAAGCTTCTCCGCTGAAAAGTACCTGAAGATGAGCTTTGTTGCCTCTGAAACCTGCACCAATGGCTCTGGAATGCTAAAAATACCCGAAATAAAAAAAAAAATGTCCAAAAAGGTTCATCCTAGCAAAAGTTATGTCCAACTGAAGTTTTGTCCAAGTTGGCCTAAAAAAACTCCACCAAAAGTGGAGGAACTTCAGATAACTTGATTATTTTTGGCCATTCCGCCCAGAATGGCATGCTCCGCCAGATTTTTCGGGACCATTAAACTTAATAGTTAATTTTGGGTGGACGGGGTCACATGGACCACCGCCCAACCTGCCGACATAACCGTGGAGCTAACGGTTTTCAAATCGTAGCATTAAATCTCCACCGTATCCGCCACCTTTAAACATGTGACCGTAACTGAAATAATCGTCGGGGTTTTCATATCCGACGGGCCATGGCTTGAGGTTTCGAGCGATGGGTTGTATGGATAGGGGGCTGGCCCCCTTTCGGCCTCCGCATAATTTTAAAACAAACTTTTATATAGTAGTGGTGGCCCTTATGGGTAAGAACCACCACGGAGGTGGGTCGGTCGGGCGCGTTGGCTGCCAGCCCATTGACTTGGGGTCGATTCCTGCCGATAACATAAAAAATTTGCAATAACCAATTTCTGTGGTCTTGGCGCCACATGGCGGCCTCCGGGCAGGCCACATGGCGCCCATAGATTGGTCCACATATATATACGGTCATTCCTCTATCCAATACAACTGCGACAATTGTCGAATCCTTGCACCGCTTTGCACCGAAACTTCGTTCTCTGCACCGATCGACACCAAAGGTACCTTGTGCAACATAATGTCATCTTCTTTCAAATACAAACTATTATAAGACTGAAACATATCATCAGCAATATCATGAAAAGGTAAATGTGCAAAATCTTGTTGTTTAAACATCAACAAATTCAGATTTTGACTTGCATTAACTAGCCTTTTCAATTGACCCACATGGACTAAAGAATATTCTAGCTTCTTCTTATGTGCTCTCACAATGTACTCTTTTCCATCCTTGAACAAGTGATACTTGTTATCACGGTAATGGAAGATGGCCTTTCTGTCATATAAATAGGGACTACCCAACACAACACCTGTAATGTCAAGTGGTACTACATCCAGTTCAACCCAATCAACATAATGAGCAGTTATGGTGAAGCGCAAGATGCACTTCTTTGAGACTTGTAAGTTTGCATCCTTGCATATCCACACAAGTGGATAAGGCTTTGGATGTGGAATTGTCTCAAGTTTCAGCTGTTTTACCAAGTCTTCTGAGATGAGATTAGCTTGAGACCTACTATGAAAAAGTGTGTCTATCTTTGTGTGATTTGAGATTATCCTCACATGAAATAGCTCTATCCTCCTCTTTTCATTTTCAGTTTCTTTGTGATAGTTTAATGTGCTAGAAATGGGATTTGTTTCTTGTACAACTTATTTTCCCTTTATGTTATTTAATACCATGGTGATACTTTTAGTTTCATCACCTGATTTAGACCCTAAGTCCTGTTCAACAGTTGCAATAGTTTTTCCCTTTTCTTTGGTTTTGTATTTGTTTTTATATTTCTCTAGTTTCAACTCCGGATGAAGCTTCCAACAGTGATCTTCATCGTGGCTTGTTTTTGAACAGTTCTTGCAAAATATTTTCCCTTTTTCCTTTCTAGAGTTTGCAATCCTTTTTCTTCCTTTGCCTTTAAAATCACTACCCTCATTCAGTGCATCAAAAGTGTTTTTCCCTCTAGCCTCCAAATGCGTAGCTTGTACACAAACTTCGTTTAGACTAGTAGGATTAAACATAAGGATATTATGTATAAGGTAATTATGCAAACCACCTATATACTTAAGCAAAGTATCTTGAATTTGTAAGTCTACTCCTAACAACAATGCTCTTCGCATAAACTCTTGAGTGTATTCTTGAACACTTTGTCCTTTAAGCTGTCTAAAGTTTTTCCAATTCATTATAGCCTTTTGTAGATGAGTAAGAGGATAAAATTGCTTCTTAATTGTGGAAATAAATTCAACCCATGATAAAGTAAGCTTACCATGTTTCTTGATTTCATCCTTGGTCTTGGATTCCCACCATACCAAAGCTACTCCTTCCATCCTTAATGAGGCTAACTGAATCTTGGTGTCATCATGATGAAGGTTTTGAATCCTTAAATAAACTTCCAATTGTCTGATCCAATTGTCTAGTTTCTCTACATTGACTTCACCATTAAACATTGGCAATTCAAATTTTACATCAAGCTTTAAAAAATGATTTTTAACAGTGGTTTTCGACTTATGTGACTGATTTACCGAAGTTGAGGAAGATGATGACGAGGAAGAGGATGACAATGGAGATAAAGAATCACCATTTCCTCCATTCCCTTTCTTTGACTGTTCATTACCCTTCTTTCCTCCTGAGGAATCCTCTCCTTATTTTGGTTTTTAGACCCTTCTCCAACAATCCTATCATTTCTTTCTTGATAGAGGATCCTTACCATTTCAGTCATATCCAAGAAAGCTTTCCGAAATACCCTTTCTTCTTCCTGGGGATCCATCTCTTCATGAACTTCTCCTTCTCTTGAAGACATGCTTGTAGCTACTTCTAGGGCTCTTGGAGGTGGTTCTCTAACCCTTCTTGGTTGTGGATTAGTTTGTGCACTAACCAAGTTTCCTTCACCTCTCTTGAGTTTTAACCTAGTAAGCATCAAAACTTGCAAACAAATGACTTAATCTTTGCACACAACAAATGCTGAGTAAAAACTCTAGCTCAAAACCATAAGCTCTGATACCAATCTGATTTGAAAATGTGAGAACTTCTTATTTCTAATATAGATATTGACTGTAGGGGCATTTATTGGATATGTCACCTTTAAAGAAAGGATGAGATCCAGAAGCTACCTGGCCCAATACAGACTCTGTCTAAAGAAATAATAGAAGTAATCACTAATGATATGGAAATGAAACTACTTGTTTGCTGTTCAAGGTATTCATTATCCATAAAATTATGTGTGCAAACTGTTTTATATGTTTTGCAACTGAAACAAAATGCTTTTAGTAAATTTATGAGTCTTTTTGTGTGAAGGAGGCTTATTTATTTTTACTGTTTAACATATTTATCTTTGGAAAAACATAACAATATAAATCACATATATAACACAACATATGATAAGGCAGTTCACCCCTCCTGGGCTACATCTGTCGGGTCCAAGGCCCCCAAATGGACATGTCCTTGCTCTTATTATGCTCAAAATTGGTTATACAGTGTGAAGAAAGCCTAAAAAGGAAAAAATAGCTGTATAAATGAGTTCAGAACACATAAAAAAGTAACGATAGGCTTTTGTTTCACCTCCAAATGTTAACCATAGTCCAGTACAGCTCCAACACTCCCTAGGCCCTAATGGCTCTCCAAGCTTCTTTGCTGACAAAGTACCTGAATATGAGCTCTGTTTCCTCTGAAACCTTCACCATTGGCTCTGGAATGCTCAAAATACCCTAAATAAAAAAAAATTTCGTCCAAAAAGGTTCAGCCTAGCAAAAGTTATGTATAACTGAAGTTTTGTCCAAGTTGGCCTAAACAAACTCCACCAAAAGTGGAGGAAATGCAGATAACTTGACTATTTTTGGCCATTCCGCCCAGAATGGCACGCTCCGCCAGATTTTTTGGGACCGTTAAAATTAATATTTAATGTTGGGTGGACGGGGTCACATGGACCACCGCCCAACCCGCCGACATAACCGTGGAGCTAACGGTTTTCAAACCATAGCATTAAATCTCCATCGGAACCGCTGCCTTTAAACATGTGACCATAACTGAAATAACCGTTGGGGTTTGCATATCCACCATGACATGGCCTAAGGTTCCAAGTGATGGGTTGTATAGATAGGGGGTTGGCCCCCTTTCAGCCTTCGCATAATTTAAAAAAAAACTTTATATAGTAGTGGTGGCCCTTATGGGTAAGAACCAACACGAAGGCGGGCCGGTCGGGTGCGTTGGCTGCCAACCCATCGACCCAGGGTCGATTCTTGCCGATGCCATAAAGTTTTTGCCATAACTAATTTTTTCGGTCTTGGGGCCACGTGGCGGCCTCCGGGAAGGCCACGTGGCACCCATAGATTGGTCCACATATATATATGGTCATTCCTCTTTCCAATACAACTGCGACAATTGTCGAATCTTGGTTTGTCCATAGAGAATATTCTTTGGAATATTCCTGAAATATTCTGTGGAATATTCTTTTTTTAATATTTTTTTAATTCAAAGTCAAAAATGGTCAAACTAGACTTTTCCTGAAATTGAGAAATTTCAAACTTGAATATCTTTCACATACTGTATCGATTTTGAGTGTCGTTCACAACTACAGGATCATTTTGACGAGGCTTTTCCTATTTCTAGTTTCAACCAATTCCGAGCAAATAAATTTTTGAGCATTTTATCCAATTAGGACATGATCACCTGATCACACCTCCCAAATGGGAAGCTTTTGGACCCACAAAATCTCTTTGATTACATAAAATAAAGATGAGAAGACTGATTCTCCACTCTTCCAACTTTGAACCACTGAAATCTTCCTGACTTCATCAAATTGAGCTTCTCATAAAAAGATAAATTGTCTCTTGAATTCACTGATTGACCGTTGCTAAAATTGACTGAGTCATGATGAAAATTCTTAAAATTTGCAGAACAGAAACTAAAATTTACAGAAAGCATTCTGTTTCTACAATGGTCAAACTTCAAAGAATACTGAAAAAAAGATTCACCTTGCCAACTGTTCACATGGCGAATTTTTGCTGAATGAACCCTGTACTTGTGCCGAATCCCGACCAAGTTTTCTCGCCATCCCAATCTGCCATTCTAAAACCAGCAATGACCCTTGCTGAACTGTGTTCCCTCTTGAATTGCATGTCTTTCCATCTCATGGACTCTTGCACCGCTTTGCACCGACACTTCGTTCTCTACACCAATCGGCACCAAAGGTACCTTGTGCAACATAATGTCATCTTCTTTCAAAGACGAACTGTTATCAGACCGAAACATATCATCAGCAATATCATGAAAAGATAAATGTGCAAAATCTTGTTGTTTAAACATCAACAAATTTAGATTTTGACTTGCATTAACTAGCCTTTTCAATTGACCTACATGGACTAAAGAAGATTCTATCTTCTTCTTATGTGCTCTCACAATGTACTCTTTTCCATCCTTGAACAAGTGATACTTGTTTTCATGGTGATGGAAGATGGCATTTCTATCATATAAATAGGGACTACCCAACACAACACCTGTAATGTCAAGTGGTACTACATCCAATTCAACCCAATAAACATAATGAGTTGTTATGGCGAAGCGCAAGATGCACTTCTTTGAGACTTGTAAGTTTACATCCTTGCATATCCACCCAAGTGGATAAGGCTTTGGATGTGGAATTGTCTCAAGTTTCAGCTATTTGACCAAGTCTTCTGAGATGAGATTAGCTTACCCACTATCAAAAAGTGTGTCTATCTTTATGTGATTTGAGATTATCCTCACATGAAATAGCTCTATCCTCCTCTTTTCATTTTGAGTTTCTTTGTGATAGTTTAATGTGCTAGAATTGGGATTTGTTTCTTGTAAAACTTATTTTACCTTTATGTTCTTTAATACCATGCTGATAATTTTAGTCTCATCACTTGATTCAGACCCTAAGTCCTGTTCAACAGTTGCAACAGTTTTTCCCTTTTCTTTGGTTTTGTCTTTGTTTTTATATTTCTCTGGTTTCAGCTCCGGATGAAGCTTCCAACTGTGATCTTCATCGTGGCTTGTTTTTGAACATTTCTTGCAAAATAATTTCTCTTTTTCCTTTCTAGAGTTTGCAATCCTTTTTCTTCCTTTGCCGTTAAAATCACTACCCTCATTTAGTGCATCAAAAGTGTTTTTCCCTCTAGCCTCTAAATGCGTAGCTTGCACACAAACTTCGTCTAGACTAGTAGGATTAAACATAAGGATAGTATGTATAAGGTAATTATGCAAAACACCTATATACTTCAGAAAATTATCTTGACTTTGTGAGTCTACTCCTAACAACAGTGCTCTTCTCCTAAACTCTTGAGTGTATTCTTGAACACTTTGTCCTTTAAGCTGTTTAAAGTTTTGCCAATTCATTATAGCCTTTTGTAGATGAGCAAGAGGATAAAATTGCTTCTTAATTGCGGAAATAAATTCAACCCATGATAAAGTAAGCTTACCATGTTTCTTGATTTCATCCTAGGTCTTGGCTTCCCACCATACCAAAGCTGCTCCTTCCATCCTTAATGAGGCTAACTGAATCTTGGTGTCGTCATCATGAAGGTTTTGAATCCTTAAATAAACTTCCAATTGTCTAATCCAATTGTCTAGTTTCTCTGCATTGACTTCACCATTAAACATTGGTAATTCAAATTTGACATCAAGATTTAAAAAAGGATTTTTAACAGTGGTTTTCGACTTATGTGACTGATTTACCGAAGTCGAGGAAAATGATGATGAGGAAGAGAATGACGATGGAGATGAAAGATCACCATTTCCTCCATTCCCTTTCTTTGACTGTTCATTACCCTTCTTTCCTCCTGAGGAATCCTCTCCTTCTTTTTGTTTTTTAGACCCTTCTCCAGCAATCCTATCATTTCTTTCTTGATAGAGGATCCTTACCATTTCAGTCATATCCAAGAAAGCTTTCCGAAATACCCTTTATTCTTCCTTGGGATCCATATCTTCATGAGATTCTCCTTCTCTTGAAGACATGCTTGTAGCTGCTTCTAGGGCTCTTGGAGGTGGTTCTCTAACCCTTCTTGGTTGTGGATTAGTTTGTGCACTAACCAAGTTTCCTTCACCTCTCTTGAGTTTTAACCTAGTAAGCATCAAAACTTGCAAACAAATGACTTAATATTTGCACACAACAAATGCTGAGTAAAAACTCTAGCTCAAAACCATAAGCTCTGATACCAATCTGATCTGAAGATGTGAAAACTTCTTATTTCTAATACAAAGATTGACTGTAGGGGCATTTACTAGATATGTCACCTTTAAAGAAAGGATGAGATCCAGAAGCTACCTGGCCCAATACAGACTCTGTCTAAAGAAATAATAGAAGTAATCACTAATGATCTGGAAATGAAACTAATTGTTTGCTGTTCAAGGTATTCATTATCCATAAAATTATGTGTGCAAACTATTTTATATGTTTTGCAATTAGAACAAAATGCTTTTGGTAAATTTCCGAGTCTTTTTGTGTGAAGGAGGCTTATTTCGTTTTACTATTTAACATATTTAACTCTGGAAAAACACAGCAATATAAATCACATATTTAACACAACATATGATAAGGCATTTCACCCCTCCTGGGCTACATCTGCCGGGTCCAAGGCCCCCAAATGGGCATGTCCTTGCTCTTATTATGCTCAAAATTAGTCATATAGTGTGAAGAAAGCCTAAACAGGCAAAAATAGCTGTATAAATGAGTTCAAAACATAGAAAACAATAAATATAGGCTTTTTTTTCACTCTTCAACACCTCTAGCTGTCTGACTCCGACACAGTGAAGCGGCTTCCAAAATCTCCAAGCTTCTCTACTGAAAATGTACCTAAATATGAGCTATGTTGCCTCTGCAACCTACACCATTGGCTCTGGAATGCTCAAAATACCTGAAATAAAAAAAAATCATCCAAAAAGGTTCAGCCTAGCAAAAGTTATGTCCAAGTTGGCCTAAAAAAACTCCACCAAAAGTGGAGGAACTGCAGATAACTTGAATATTTTTGGCCATTCCGCCTAGAATGGCGCGCTCTGCCAGATTTTTCGTGACCGTTAAACTTAATATTTAATGTTGTGTGGATGGGGTCACATGGACCACCACCCAACCCGCTGACATAACCGTGGAGGTAACGGTTTTCAAACCGTAGCATTAAATCTCCACCGGAACCGCTGCCTTTAAATATGTGACCGAAACTGAAAAAACCGTCGGGGTTTGCATATCTGCCGGACCATGGCTTGAGGTTCCGAGCTATGGGTTGTATGGATAAGGGGCTGGCCCCCTTTCGACCTCCACATAATTTTAAAATAAACTTTATATAGTAGTGGTGGCCCTTACGGGTAAGAAGCACCACGGAGGCGGGCTGGTTGGGCGTGTTGGCTGCCTGTGCATTGACCCAGGGTCGATTCTTGCCGATGCCATAAAATTTTTTCCATAACCAATTTATGCAGTCTTGGGGCCATGTGGTGGCCTCTGGGTAGGCTACGTGGCACCCATAGATTGGTCCACATATATATACGGTCATTCCTCTGTCCAACACAACTGCGACAATTGTCGAATCATAGTTTGTCCATAGAGAATATTCTATGGAATATTCTGTGGAATATTCCTGAAATATTATGTGGAATATTCCCAAAATATTCTGTGGAATATTCTTTTTTTTAATATTTTTTTTATTCAAAGTCAAACATGGTCAAACTGGACATTTCTTGAAATCGAGAAATTTCAAACTTGAATATCTTTCACATAAAGTATCGGTTTTGAGTGCCGTTCATTGCTACATGATCATTTTGACGAGGCCTTTCCTATCCTTCTAGTTTCAACCAATTCCGAGA
The DNA here is from genome assembly GCA_034641835.2 of Pinus albicaulis. Taxonomy (NCBI): domain Eukaryota; kingdom Viridiplantae; phylum Streptophyta; class Pinopsida; order Pinales; family Pinaceae; genus Pinus; species Pinus albicaulis. The sequence continues at coordinate 1,559,261,616 of CM076575.1, forward strand.
AAATAAAATTTTGAGAATTTTCTCCAATTAGGACATGATCACCTGAACACACCTCCCAAATGGGAAGATTTTGGACCCACTAAAGCTCTATGATTACAAAAAATGAAGATGAGGAGATTGATTCTCCACTCTTCCAACTTTGAACCACTAAAATCTTCCTAACTTCATCAAATTGAGCTTCTCATAAAAAGATAAATTGTCTCTTGAATTCACTGATCGATCGTTGCTAAAATTGACTGAGTCATGATGAAAATTCTTAAAATTTGCAGAACAACAACCATAATTTGAAGAAATCATTCTGTTTCTACAATGGTCAAACTTCAAAGAAGACTGAAAATAAGATTCACCTTGCCAACTATTCACATGGTGAATTTTTGCTGAATGAACCCTGTACTTGTGCCGAATCCCAACCAAGTTTTCTCGCCATCCCAATCTACCATTATGAAACCAGCAATGACCCTTGCTGAACTATGTGCCCTCTTTGCTTGCGTGCCTTTCCATCTCATGGACTCTTGCATTGCTTTGCACCGACACTTCGTTCTTTGCACCGATCGACACCAAAGGTACCTTGTGCAACATAATGTCATCTTCTTTCAAAGACGAACTGTTATAAGACTGAAACATATCGTCAAAAATATCATGAAAAGGTTAATGTACAAAATATTTTTGTTTAAACATCAAAAAAGTCAGATTTTGACTTGCGTTAACTAGCCTTTTCAATTGACCTGCATGGACTAAAGAATATTCTAGCTTCTTCTTATGTGCTCTCACAATGTACTCTTTTCCATCCTTGAACAAGTGATACTTGTTATCATGGCAATGGAAGATGGCCTTTCTGTCATATAAATAGGGACTACCCAACACAACACCTGTAATGTCAAGTGGTACTACATCTAGTTCAACCCAATCAACATAATGAGCTTTTATGGCGAAGCACAAGATGCACTTCTTTGAGACTTGTAAGTTTGCATCCTTGCATATCCACCCAAGTGGATAAGGCTTTGGATGTGGAATTGTCTCAAGTTTCAGCTGTTTGACCAAGTCTTCTGAGATGAGATTAGCTTGAGACCCACTATCAAAAAGTGTGTCTATCTTTGTGTGATTTGAGATTATCCTCACATGAAATATCTCTATCCTCCTCTTTTCATTTTCAGTTTCTTTGTGATAGTTTAATGTGCTAGAACTGGGATTTGTTTCTTGTACAACTTCTTTTCCCTTTATATTCTTTAATACCATGGAAATAATTTTAGTCTCATCACCTAATTCAGACCCTAAGTCTTGTTCAACAGTTTCAACAACTTTTCCCTTTTCTTTGGTTTTGTCTTTGTTTTTGTATTTCTCTAGTTTTAGCTCCGGATGAAGCTTCCAACATTGATCTTCATTGTGGCTTGTTTTTGAACAGTTCTTGAAAAAGAATTTCCCTTTTTCCTTTCTAGAGTTTGTAATCCTTTTTCTTCCTTTGCCTTTAAAATCACTACCCTCATTCAGTGCATCAAAAGTGTTTTTCCCTCTAGCCTCTAAATGCATAGCTTGTACACAAAATTTTCCTAGACTAGTAGGATTAAACATAAGGATAATATGTATAAGGTAATTATGCAAACCACCTTATACTTCAGCAAAGTATCTCGACTTTGTAAGTCTACTCCTAACAACAATGCTCTTCTCCTAAACTCTTGAGTGTATTCTTGAACACTTTGTCCTTTAAGGTGTCTAAAGTTTTTCCAATTCATTATAGCCTTTTGTAGATGAGCAAGAGGATAAAATTGCGTCTTAATTGTGGAAATAAATTCAACCCATGATAAAGTAAGCTTACCATGTTTCTTGATTTCATCCTTGGTCTTGGCTTCCCACCATACCAGAGCTGCTCCTTCCATCCTTAATGAGGCTAACTGAATCTTGGTGTCGTCATCATGAAGGTTTTGAATCCTTAAATAAACTTCCAATTGTCTGATCCAATTGTCTAGTTTCTCTACATTGACTTCACCATTAAACATTGGCAATTCAAACTTGACATCAAGCTTTAAAAAAGGATTTTTAACAGTGGTTTTCAACTTTATGTGACTAATTTACCGAAGTCGAGGAAGATGATGACGAGGAAGGGGATGACGATGGAGATGAAAGATCACCATTTCCTCCATTCCCTTTCTTTGACTGTTCATTACCCTTCTTTCCTCCCGAGGAATCCTCTCCTTCTTTTTGGTTTTTATACCCTTCTCCAACAATCCTATCATTTCTTTCTTGATAGAGGATCCTTACCATTTCAGTCATATCCAAGAAAGCTTTCCGAAATACCCTTTCTTCTTCCTTGGGATCCATCTCTTCATGAGCTTCTCCTTCTCTTGAAGACATGCTTGTAGCTACTTCTAGGGCTCTTGGAGGTGGTTCTCTAACCCTTCTTGGTTGTGGATTAGTTTGTGCACTAACCAAGTTTCCTGCACCTCTCTTGAGTTTTAACCTAGTAAGCATCAAAACTTGCAAAAAATGACTTAATATTTGCACACAACAAATGCTGAGTAAAAAATCTAGCTCAAAACCATAAGCTCTGATACCAATCTGATATGAAAATGTGAGAACTTCTTATTTCTAATATAGATATTGACTGTAGGGGCATTTCTTGGATATGTCACCTTTAAAGAAAGGATGAGATCCAGAAGATACCTGGCCCAATATAGACTCTGTCTAAAGAAATAATAGAAGTAATCACTAATGATTTGGAAATGAAACTACTTGTTAGCTGTTCAAGGTATTCATTATCCATAAACTTATGTGTGAAAACTGTTTTATCTGTTTTGCAATTGGAACAAAATGATTTTGGTAAATTTTTGAGTCTTTTTGTGTGAAGGAGGCTTATTTCTTTTTACTGTTTAACATATTCAACTCTGGAAAAACACAGTAATATAAATCACATATATAACACAGCATATGATAAGGCAGTTCACTCCTCCTGGGCTACATCTGCCGGGTCCAAGGCCCCCAAATGGGCATGTCCTTGCTCTTATTATGCTCAAAATTAGTTATACAGTGTGAAGAAAGCCTAAATAGGAAAAAATAGCTGTGGAAATGAGTTCAGAACACAGAAAAAAATAAAGATAGGCTTTTGTTTCACCTCCAAAGGTTAACCATATCCCAATACAGCTCCAACACTCCCTAGGCCCTAATGGCTCTCCAAGCTTCTTTGTTGAAAGAGTACCTGAAGATGAGCTATGTTGCCTCTGCAACCTACACCATTGGCTCTGGAATGCTCAAAATACCCAAAATCAAAAACAATTTCGTCAAAAAAGGTTCAGCGTAGAAAAATTTATGTCCAATTGAAGTTTTTTCCAAGTTGGCCTAAAAAAACTCCACCAAAAGTGGAGGAAATGTAGATAACTTGACTATTTTTGGCCATTTCGCCTAGAATGGCACGCTCCGCCAGATTTTTCGGGACCTTTAAACTTAATATTTAATGTTGGGTGGATGGGGTCACATGGACCACCGCCCAACCTTCCGACATAACCGTGGAGCTAACAGTTTTCAAACCATAGCATTAAATCTCCACTGGAACTGCCGCCTTTAAACATGTGACCGCAACTGAAATAACCATCGGGGTTTGCATATCTACCGGGTCATGGCTTGAGGTTGTGAGCGATGGGTTGTATGGATAGGGGGTTGGCCCCGTTTCGGCCTCCACATAATTTTAAAACAAACTTTATATAGTAGTGGTGGCCCTTATGGGTAAGAACCACCACGGAGGCGGGCCGGTAGGGTGCGTTGGCTGCCAGCCCATTGACCCAGGGTCAATTCCTGCCGATGTCATAAAATTTTTTCCATAACCAATTTTTGCGGTCTTGGGGCCACGTGGTGGCCTCTGGGCAGGCCATGTGGTGACCATAGATTATTCCACATATATATATATATACGGTCATTCCTCTATCCAATACAACTGCGACAATTGTCGAATCCTGGTTTGTCCATAGAGAATATTCCATAGAATATTTTGTGGAATATTCTTTTTTTTAATATTTTTTTTAATTCAAAGTCAAACATGGTCAAACTGGACTTTTCCTGAAATTGAGAAATTTCAAACTTGAATATCTTTCACATACAGTATCGTTTTTGAGTGTCGTTCACAGCTACAGGATTGTTTTGACGAGGCCTTTCCTGTCGTTCTGGTTTCAACCAATTATGAGAAAATAAAATTTTGAGCATTTTCTCCAATTAGGACATGATCACCTGATCATATACTCATAAGTTAATCATATTTGATGGCCTCCTGCTCATACTATCCAAGACTGTGTTATTTCTGAAGCAGTTTGTTGTGCATAGCTGCAGCCCCTCTTGTAAGGTGTTTTTCAGCTAGACTAGATGGTGGGAGATCTATTTACCACACCTAGTTTGATTTGTTTTTGCTCCCCTTTTGGATATAGACCCCAGATCTACGGATCTAAGGGATCCAAGGGCTGTAAGCTCATTTCTATGCATCAATATCCTAGGAGTGCGTTATTTCAGCAGGATTGTTGTGCTGTTCCAGATTTGGAATATTACAGATAACTTGGGTAGAGACTGATATGGTGATGGTTAGTGATGTTTGACCGTGAGGTGGAAACACTGGTTTAGGGTTGAGGTGGTTTGGCCTTTGGAAGCCATGGGTTGGTTTGGTTTGATTTATTTCATGAGATCCCACATTCTTTCTTGGAATATTTCATGGGGGTGATTGGCTGAAAGAGAGATTTGGTTCAACCTAATATATGGTTGGATGGTACTTGGAAGTCCCTCACTTGGTTGGATTTTCATATGTTAATAAGAGCTTCTTTTCCTTTGGTATTTTCATGAGTAAATGTGCTTGACATTATCTGGATTTAATAGTTGTTTCATAATTGATATATCTCTGGATATTTTCTGGTTATAAGTATGTTCTATGACAGTTATGATGTATGGATCTTATCATGTTTAGATTAGTATATGAAAAAATCATGAGTGAATGACCTAATAGATAAAAATGAAGCTATTGTGAGGAGACATTAGTCCTCCTTGGCGATTCCTATATAAGTATGACACTCCTATGCTCAAATATGTTGTTGTGACCTGTAGATTACATGTTTGTGATATGTTTGAAGAAGTGCCTGTCATGGGTAGTAGGGGTCGGATCAATTCCTTGTTTAAGTGTTTGTATTATTAACCTTGTTTCAATTCTATTTATCATTTATGGAAGTTTCATGAAGTTTTGGGTAGTGGCCTGAGTCCTAGCCTTGAAAAGTGGCTCAGAATTTGGGGTCGCTAGCACAAAACTACTTGAAAAATGCCATAGTCGCATGGATGTCTTGTTGTGAGAGATACTAGAGGGTCTCATCTGCATGCATGCCTTGTCATCAGTGTGGTTAGAGCTCTAGTTAAACAAAACAATAATTTGTCTCAGGGGTTGGTCACCTGGAAGGGTTGGTTGGCTCTTGAAGATTCTCAATCATCTGTGGAAGGTCAAATTGGTCTTTTCATGTCATTTCCACTTCCTTAACTGTACTTGGGGATTTGAACCATATCATAGAAAATATTCGTCACATGTTTACCTCAGGGGGGGGGTGGGGGGTTATCTTAGGTAAATGTGGGATGAGGGAATTACACATATGTGCCAGGTAATTGATGAATAATCAACTTTCACATGATCTCTAACACTTTATACCTTCCAAAATTACCTCTTTTATAAAGATATTTTTTTGTCTATTTTTATTCCACATAAGAATATGAAGTGAATAGGCTTGACTCTTTTCCTTCCACTCATTCATTTCAATTCTCTTTATATTTTGAATATTAGAACACAAATAAGTGCTCTACCAAATATTAATTTCATCCACCTGTAATGATTAATACAAAAAAAAAATGCCAACATATGCAAGAAAGTAATACATTATAACACCATAACATATGTAAAACATTCACTCTACAATGTAAGTAAAACAAACACAACATATGAAAGAAATGCATCACTATCCAAAGCCATATATTTGTTCTACAACATCTTGTATCAATACTTATTTGTGTCATTGCCTCAACAACCTTGAGTCTTTCCTTGTTTGTCATGGAGTCTTGCATTTGTTGTTATGGAGTTTTCCCTTTCCCTTTGCCTTGCATCACATCTCAGCTCAACCATCATATGCATATAGAAACATGAGCAAGCCAACATCACTCACTCATCAACATCTACAAGCATCATGGGAATACTTCAAAATCACAAGCTCAACATTCTAATTAACATACCTTGCAACATACTTGGCCATCAAGCTTAACAATCCATACATTTGTGACATACTAAAATTTGCAACATTTTCTTATCTACCTTGCTTCTCACAAGAATTAAACATACCTTGATGCTTCCCATTTTTTGTTCCTTTGCTACTCCTTTTTTTCTCCTTTTCCTTTGCTACATGTTTACCATAAATGAAAACAATGCCAGCAATATCCCCATTTGGCATTGATGGAAACACTGAGATATTCCCTCTTTTGTCCTTGTTACCTCCCCCTTTGACATCAATGGCATGGAGGGGTTGGTTTATAATGGAATTCAAGATTAAATCTTGTTTATAAGAAGAGTCTCCTTCTATAGAGATATTTTTAAATACATGATCTCTTTAGGATGCTATGCATGCACAATTTCGTTCTTCCCATATTTGCATGGTGTCCATCAGTGTAAATACTTTGTTGTTTTGGAACAATTTGTTAGAGCTTGAAATAATTTGTAGCTTCACATCTTGAAAATATGTATAATAGAATAAGATAAATAGAACCTACCACTAGAATAAAAAATAAGTGCTCCCATATTATCAGTATGCCCCCGTAACTTCATTTGATTTTCCCATGTTCATTGCTCCTAAAAACTAGTTCTATGTTTAAGAATAATAGACTTTTATGATATAAGAGTGTACAACTATAGTCGCTGGATAGAGGTTACCATTTAGAGTAGAGGTGTCGATGACATAAGAATGATTGTTTTTTTTTTGTGGATTTTTGTTGCTTGGGATAGACCAGATCACAAAATTTTGAGATGTCCTTCCAACAAACATTTGGAACTTCGTATTACTACATTTCTAGAATGGATTGGTAGAGTGAGAAATGAAAAAGGAGAAGATGGAGTATTTGATTGATTTGCCTTAGAAAACTCCAGAATTTATCACAAGGTCAAGATGTCTGCTTCAACCAATCATTGGAGTTGTCAATCATGTCTATGACCATGTAAAAATTAATGTGTAGATTCCAAAATTCTCATGAAATTTACTAAATCACAAGACTAGAAGCTACTCTATTGATTTGCAGAAGAAAATTCATGACCGAGAACAAAATTCATTAACATGCTTCAAGATTCAACACACATACACAAAGATTTATCTAGGGGAAAGCAATTTCTCAAAACCCCTTACTATATATATTGCATTAATCAAATAATATAGATAAATACAATATGATTGCTCAAGCTTGAGCACAATTTGCACCTGTATCTTCTATCCTTTGCCTGAATGAATGAACCTGATCAATAATTAGCCAAATTTTCAAGCCTCCAAGCTCTTATTTCCTTGCGTTGTTCATTAAGGAATTAGCCCCTATTTTTTTAAGGAAATTCCTCAATTGGATTGTGAAATTCCTCTAGGCCCATCCTTTGACTAGATGCGCCACCAGTACAACTTGGAATATTTTACAATTGATAGTACACTGCCCTTGAAATCCAGTCTCATTTGGGTAACTCGAATTATCTGCATGCATCATTTATTTTGGGCTGATTGAATAGTTAACTGGATGGCCACTTAGTGTGACTGAAGTTACACTGCACAACTTGACCCTCCACTAGTTTCTCCAACATTTGGAACTAGTTTAACTTACAATAACTCAACTTAACTGAAATAGATTGCTAAAAATTAGCAATCAATCATGTATAAATTAACTCAAGTGTCTCCAACTTGAATTAACTGAGTTAACTGAGTGACAAAAGCCATGTCACCTCATTTAACTTCCTCCAAGTATTCTGCTGAAATTGAAATTGGAATTTTAATCTAGTTTGACAAAGGCAAAGTCAAAACTATATTTTCTTGCTACATTTTCAACATTCCCTATCAGCAAGAAAGGGTTTATTTTCCACCCCAATCCTGCCTCTATGGAACTCGAATTTACCCCTTTAATTTTTTTTTTTCAAAATTTCTGCATCTTTTTCCTCCGTCGGAAGGTACTACAACAACATGATCTGCCTCTGCACACAATCTCGTAGATGGTGGTACTAGATATCTATGTCCTTCGATCGATTGTGAAAAACTAGATTCTTAGAGAGTTTGATACAACTCTATTTGTCACTATATATCATAGTAGGATCCATCATCTGACCAAATAACCCAACAAGAATCTTTCTCATCCAGATCGCCTCACATGTTGTTTGACTGGCAGTCATGTACTCTGCAACTGCTGAGCTAAGTGCCACCGATATCTGCTTCCTTCTATACCAAGAAAGCGTTGCAGACCCAACATTGAAAATTCCTCTTGATGTGCTCTTCTGGTTTGATGGACTCCCCACCCAATTTGCATCTATGAAGCCACATATCTTCACTCCCTTTATCCTTCTGTACTAAATTCCAAACTAAATGGTGCTTCTAAGGTTCCATAGAACATGTTTGGCAACCCTCGAAAATAACTTTTTCGGTCAAACCATGGCTTGGCTTAATTGGTTGACTTCATAACACATGTTTGGTCATGTGTTCACAAGGTACATGAATGAACCCACCAACTGGCTGTACACGATAGAATCCACTTCCTCACCTGAAGTGGAATCCTCTTTCCTCCAGTTGGTCGCTAGAGGAGTCTTCATGGGTTTTCATCTGTCCATGTGGAACTTCTTAAGCATCTCATTGGAATACTTTCCATGAGAGACAAAAAATTCCCCTTCTCCTTTCCATACTTCCAAATCAAGGAAATAGTGCATGAGACCCATGTCCTTCATTTCAAACTCTCTTGCAAGGTTCTCCTTGCAAGTCCTGATAAGATGTTCATCATTGGTCAAAATCAAGTCATCAACATATAATACAATAATCAATAATTTACCTTCTACCAAAATGTGGTAAAGGTTTGCATCCGCTTCACTTTTGGTGAATCCAAACCTGGTGAAGTAGCTATCGATCCCGGTGTACCAAGCACAGGGTGCTTGCTTCAACCAATACAATGCTTTATTAAGTATGCATACATGCAACTCTTTGTCGAAGGTCTCAAAACCTTCAGGTTGTTCAATGCACACCTCCTCCTCAATAATTCCATGGAGGAATGTTGTCTTCACATCCATCTGGTGGATCTTCCACACCATCTGTGCAGCGAGAGTGAGAATTGATCTGATGGAAGAGTACCTTTCTACAGAAGAAAAGGTCTCCTCATATTCAATCCCTTCAACCTGAGAGTACTCCTTTGCCACAAATATGGCCTTATGCTTCTATATGCTTTCATCTGTTGCATGATTTACTTTATAAAGCCATCTTGAACCTACCACTAATTTGTCTGCTGGTCTTAGGACCACTTACAAACAATATTTCTGGCAATGGAATCATATTCCTCTACCATAATATCAAACCATATAGGCTGCTCTACTACTTCCTCGAATGAGGTTGGTTTTGTCTCTACTAGCTCTAACATTAGAGCCATGTAGCCAGTGTATTGATCTGGTGACCTTCTTTTCTTGCGTTGTGATGTGGGTGCTATGACATTCTCTCTAGAATCCTATGATAAATCTGGTTTGTTTCCTTCTTTCTATGGATGCCTCTTGTTAAGTGGTTATCTCTAGTATCTGCTCCTCTGCTTGTGCCTGCTCCACAACTTCTTGAGCTTCTTCATTTGGAGTTAAAATGATATGCATGCAACTAAATATCCCTCTCAATAGAACACTTCATTTCCTTTTCCTCATTGAACTTCACATCTCTACGAACAAATGTCATCTTGAGAGATGGTAAGTACACACAATAGTTGAGAGATGTATCACTATACCCCACAAGTATCCCCAAATATGTTGCTGGTTCTAGATTTTTCCTTGCTTCCTTGGAGACACAGAAATATATTGATGCTCCAAAGATCTTGAAGTGTGACACATCCGGTTTCTTTATTGAAAAAACTTCTTCTAGTGTACTCATTCCAAGAATTCGATGAGGACTCCTGTTCTGTAAATATACTGTTGTGTTGCATGCTTTGGTCCAAAAGTGTAGAGGTAAGTCTTGGTCATGCGACATCGCCCTTGTTGATCCCAAAATAATTTTTTTCTTCCTCTTAACCACCCCATTCTATTGTGGGTTGTGAGGTGTTGTCAACTCCCGTCGAATGCCTTCCTTTGCCCAAATTTTTTTTAACTCATTTGACACGTTCTCACCACTATTATCGCTCCTGAGAAATTTCGCATTCTTACCATTTTCTTTCTCAACAAGTGATTTAAATTAAGAAAACTTGGAGAATGTCTGGTATTTATTCTGTGTGAACAAAATCCATCACTTATGTGAGAAATCATCTACAAATATAACATAATACCTTTATCGGTAGTGGAGGGTGTCGAGAAAGGTCCACGAACATCATAGTGGATCATTTCAAGGATTTCATGCATCCTGCTATCTCGATCATTGAAGGTGGCTTTTGTGTATTTCCCCAAGGTACACCCTTTGCATGTATTCTGCTTCTCTAGTGCTCCTTTTGGGAGGCCTGTGGTGATTTGCTACATCATATTCAAAGCTCCATGATGAAAATGGCCAAGTCTTCTATGCCATAATTCATCGACATCTCAACTATGCACCTTCTCTACCTTTGTGTTAAAATAAGCACAGTCTTCCACATCTAGCCTGTAGAGGTTATTCAATCAAACCCCATTATTCTTCACTTATCCCATGGAGATGTGTATCAGGAATTCCTTTCCTATGATGAATATCACATCGTAGCCATGGTCTTCCAACACTGCGACATAGACCAGATTCATCTTTATACCGGTACAAACATCACATCCTTCAGCTTAAGAGGGGAGCCTGAATCCCTCTGAAAGGTGACTGTGTCGATCCCAATCACGTTGTACCTTCCATCATATCCCATCTCGATGTGCATATGGAGATATTTATCCTCCAATTCACTGAAAAATATTTGTTCCCTTTCATATGGAATAAGGCACCACTGTCAAGATACCACACGCTTCCCATCACTATGCTTTCCATGAATGCAATGGGAGTAAAATCAAGCTTGAAATGTGAATATAGAGCTTCACCACTGCTCCTCCTGAGGTCTTCTTAATTTTGTTCTTATGTGAATATTTCATGGCATAGTGCTCAAATTCATGACAGTGAAAGCACTTTATTCTAGACAAGTATTTCTTCTTACCCCCTTGACTAGATTCTTCATTGGATTGGGAATTCTTCCCTTTTCGTTTCTTTGCATTTTTGGCCAAGGAAAAATTCTCCTCATCCTCGCTCCTAGATTAAGTCCCTTCTCTGTTACTCCAATTTATTTCTTCCTATACTAGATCAGATCATAACTGCTCCCAACTTGGTAGTTTCTCTCTACCATTTACCGAATCTTGATAACTACTCCAACTCTTGGAAAGGCCCAAAAGGGCTAGTGCTACCAAGTATTCTTCATGGAAATGAACACCAACCCCGCCAAGTTCACCATGAAACTATGTAAACTTGCTCAGATATTTTGGAATTGTTCCATTCTTTTGCATATTGATACTTTGAATCTTGTCCTTAAGTTCCAACTTCCTGTGGTCACTATTTTTCTCGAACAACTCTGTTAGTGTTTTCCGCATCAGAAACAGAGTCTCTTTCCCTTGTATATTTGAGACAATATGATCCCCTGCTCCCTCCAATATGATTATCCTCACTTTGGCCACAAATTTCTTCCACTGAGAAATATTTTAGGCATCATATGCTTGGGGTTTCGTGTTGGCTTGATGGGGCCTAGAACCAGGTTCAAATATGGCTGTGGGAGCAAAAAAAAACCCAATATTATTGGCCCTTTCGGCAACGATCTGCTTGCGCAGACTGAAGTCTCACCTGAGGCAATATAAGGGGATTCTAGAACTAGGTTTCTGCATCCAAAAGGACAATGGACTGTGGCTTTAGGGCTTTTCTTCCTTTCTATACTTGGGAGAGCTATGCAAAACAAATCTATCAACTATACCATTCTTGTTCAATATGTCTATTAAAATCACTTGCAAACTACATGATCTTACTTATTCAAGCATAAGACAATGTAAACAACCATAAACAAAACTTCGCTATGAAATTATAGATCAAAACCATTACTTAGCACAAATAACATAAAATACAATTAAAGCAACCACATAAAATCAAAACATTGATATGTCTTCAAAATTACTTCACTAATGCTCATATCTTTCTTATACAATCAATTCCACCCCACGCACTCAGATGTAGGGGTCTACGCACTTAGCTACAAACTTCCTAAGGTCTCAACACACTCATCTGCATGAGCCTTTCCTCCAACCCAAAACCACAAACTCAGACTCAAAACAACGTTACATCCAAGTGCATCTCATCAAGTTATTTTTTTATGACTTCTATCCTAGACTCATTATATAGTATTTTAGATAACAATACCATGGTCCAAAAAACATGGGTGGATTTCAACGTTCACAAAATATTCCCACCCCTTTACAAGATAAGGGGATTTGACCCTCCCCAAATCCCATAAGACTCAAAATGTACTTCATGCTATGTGCTCCACTCCTTGATCTACAAGGTCTTTCTCCAACTTCTTTCTTCGAGAGGTACCATGTCCAACAGGCCCCCAACACAAAACTGTGACTCTTCCTGAGTCATAATGCTGGTGCGCCATCAATATTTGCTTTTATTCCACTCAAGGCATCCTTGGTGGAATCGCCTCGGCGAACCGCTTTACATATTTTTGGACCTCGCTCACTTGAGCCACACTCTTTTGAAGCCTTCTCGCTCGATTCATGCTCATCTGAACTGCCCTTGTCTGAACTTGAAACTCTGTTATAGTCTCATGAACTTGATTAAATACACTAAGCATTAAGACTCTTTGCTAGCCATATATTTATTTCGAAATTTTAGGGATGGAGTTATCCCAGTATAGTTTCAAGCCACTGCCATTAATACGTCCAGGGAACAACTCTCCATTCAACTTCATTAGTTGTACTGCGCCCCCCTTCAAGAAATTCATGATGATGTAAGGGCCCAACCAGTGCATTTGTAGCTTTCCCAAGAATTTTGAAAACTTGCTGTCATACAAAAGAACTAGGTCCCCATCCTTGAACGTATTTTTTTTTAATATGCCAATCATGCCAGGCCTTCTCCCTCTCCTTCTGGACTTGTTGGTGAAACCCAACGATGAACCTATCCTCTCCCAACTTGAGTAGTTGTGCCAATATCTGCTCCATAATGTCGTTGTCTACCATATTTTTCACTGCTATAATGTGAAGACCAGGTACAATATACTCCATCAGCATCATTGCTTCCTAGCCATACACTAATCGAAACAGGGTCTGACATGTCATCTTATTATAGGTAGTTCTGTATGCCATAAAACTATAGGAAGTGCAGATCCGAGTCATTCCTCTTTATGTTGCACACCTTTGTCAGCGCATTCTCCAAATTTTTTTTGAAGGCTTCGATCGTGCCATTCTCCTGAGGGTGATATGGGATACTCTTTTGGTCACCCATTTGGAACTCTTCATTCAAGGCTTCAATAGTGATATTCAGAAAATTCGTTCCCCTGTCGCTCATCTGGATTTCAGACAACCAAATGGTGATAAAATATGCTCGAAAATGAACTTCGCCGCAATGTCTGCAGTACAATTTTTAATTGGTTTCACCTCAGCCCACCGAGTGAGGTAATCGGTCACAGTAATAACATACCGTGCTCTTGTTTTCTTTCCTGGAAAATCGATTGGTCCCACAAAGCCAATTGCCCATTTATTGAAATATTGCAACGTAACTTGGGGTTTCAGCGCCATTTCATCTCTTTGCAACGGTCTTCCAGTCCTTTGACAAACATTGCATGCGTTACAATAATCCTTCAAATATTTATGCATCATGGACCACCATAATCCAGCTCGCTTAATATTCTGCACAGTGGATTTTTCTGCGTAGAGACCTCCAACTACTCTGCCATGTGATTCAACCAGAATAATGTGTTTTTATTACTTAGGAACACATCTTCACAGAATATCATCAACCCCCAGCTTGTACAGGTTTGCTACAATCGGAGTAAAGTCTGCCGCCTTTACTACCAACTCTTTCTTCTTATGTGTAGTCTCCTCCATAGGTGAAATTCCCGTAGAGAGAAACTAAATGATATCTAGGAAACGATTATCTGCAACCTTGATAGCCAAAAAATGTGCATCAAGTAAGCCTTCCTCAAGATTTTTTGGTTCCTCGCCTATCTTGATCCTAGACAGATGATCTGGTCCAACATTCAAACATCTTGGTTTGACAATTACTTCGAAATCATACTCTTGGAATAACAGTAACCATCGACAAATATTCCCCCCGAACACAGGCTTGTTGACTAGGTAGTTCAAAGCAGAATGATCTGTGAAAATTTTGAAGTGTGCACCTAATAGATAATGTATGAATTTTTGCAGTGCATACACCATTTCCAACCCTTCACGCTCTATGGTGGAGTAGTTCCTCTCCTCTTTAAACAACTCCCACCTTGCAAAATATACAGGGTGATCAATATATCCTTCACAAGGTTGCGCTAACATAGTTCCCAAAGCTATGTAGGACACATCGACATGTACATGAAATTCCTTCTTCTAGTTTGGAAGGACTAGAGTAGGCACAGTTACCATTTTCTCTTTTAACACTTCAAGGCTCTTCTGACAATCATCATTCCAACAGAACTTGGAATTTTTATTCAATAGTTTCTCCATCGGTGTAGTGATTTGCACATAGGCCTTAATTAATTTCCTATATGTCCAAGAGTCATGTGTAGCGGCTTCACATTTTTCGGAGGCTCCAAATTGATAATCACAGTTATATTCGCAGGGTCAACCATCAACCCCTGCTTGCAGACAATGTGTCCCAAAATTATACCATATGGTATGCAGAAAATGCAATTCTTTAGGTTCAAGGAGATTTGGTACTTCCTACAAGTATCCAGCATCAGGAACAGACTAGAAACATGCCTCTTGAGTAGTCCAAAGACTGTACAACCATCAAAATATACCTCCATAAATTTATGGATATACTCTTTGAATGCTACTACGATGACTCTAGAAAATATGGCTAGAGCATTCTTTAATCAAAATGGCATGAATGTGTACTGAAATGACCCCCATTTAATAGCGAAAGTGGTCTTTCTCCTACCTTCTGGCACTATCCTGATTTGACGATATCCTAAAAATCCATCAGTAAAGGAGTATGCTTCTTTCCCTCTAACATTCTCCAATACTTCGTCTGTGAATGGTGTCGGAAATGGGTCATGGACACATGCATTTTTAAAGTTTTGGAGGTCAACACAAATCCTTATCTCTCCCTTATTTTTCTTCTCTTGGACTACCATAGGGCTAACCCACTATGACTCCTCAACTAGTTCAAATATGCCAACGCTAAGCATCTTGTCTAACTCTTTGTGTAACTTTTGTTTATATTTTGGGTTAAGACGATATGGGTGCTACTTTACAAGCTTCACATCAGGCTTAAAAGTGATGTGCATAACTCATAAATGTCATACAATTCCCTTTAGCTCTGAGAAATTCATGGGGAACAGATCGTGGTATTCATGCAGGAATTTAGTGACCATTCTCACCGTGTCTTCATCCTAATAGTCCCCAATATTCATGAACTTGGGCTCCTCTTCCAAGCCTATGTTTACTTGCCGAGTCTTGACAGGTTGTGTTATTTTTGACATTTCTACTTCAGGACCTACAACCTCACATTGTCCTTCGGACTTAGGAATATTAAAATTATGTGGATCCTCCTCACCATCGTCTATCGACAGATTGTAACATTCTTGAGCTTGTTCCAACTGCAACTAGTATAAATTGGGCCAAAATCCAATGTAAGTTCGTTAGTTATACATCTCCACTTCGTCTACTATCCGATGAACTGAGACATAGATACCGTTAATGTGATTTCGTCAGATATTCAACAACCAGGAAATCGTCATATATCTTCCGTCCTTGAAACCAAATAAATCATCGAGTAACTGAGCATTTTTTCGACGTATATTCGTGGAATAGGCAACGTTTTAATTTGTAACCAAGGTTGAATACTCGAAATCCATATGTCAGACGTGTTTATCGAATATCCGACGTTATCTATTTTCCTTCGACGAAGATGCTATGGATCCGACGATATTTTTCGTTAGATGAGAGATGAATATATGACACTGGTTCATTGATGAGGGTCGATGAATATCTAACACTTGTTAAATGTACATCGAATATCCGACGGGTTATTATTGAAAAATAATGGAAGAGGCTGCAAGGAATGGTCATTAACTTTAGCAAGGTATTTTCCTTTTGAAATTTTGGAAAAATTGATTTCGAACTAACTCAGTCTAGACCTTTAATGTAGATGTAACCCAATTACTTAGATTATGGTTTAGGCAGTAAAAATTGGAGAATGTGTAATTGTCATGTGTTTCAATTCAAGAATTCGCTCAAATGAAATAATGTACATGGGATGCGAGCTTCAACAATGTTGTTCCAAAAGAGGATTGGCATGCAATCTACATATAATTGTAGTGCAATCCTCTTTTGGCACAACATTTCTGAACCTCACATCCCATGTACATTATTTCATTTGAGCGAATTCTTGAATTGAAACACATGACAATTACACATTCTCCAATTTTCGCTGCCCGAACCATAATCTGAGTAAGTGGGCTACTTCGACATTAAAGGTCTAGACTGAGTTAGTTTGAAATCAAATTTTCTAGAAATTCAAAATCCAAATACCTTGTTAAATTTAACAACCATTCCTTGGAGCCTCCTCCATTTTTCCAAACTTCAGCTTGAAAACCAGACAATAATGAATAGATAGATAGGAAAAGTATCTCTAATTCTAAGAAATAGGATACACATGACAATCTATAAAAGGGATAAAACACAAGTTTCTCAAATAATAAGAGCCACCAAAAAATTTCCCAATAACAATAATGAAAAATTGAATGCTAAATGTAATGTTACCTTTTTGAGATATTTTCTTCCGATAGTTGTTCCTCTTCAACATCCAAATCGACACAAATTTTCCTACACATTCATGAGACCAATGAGGCAAACTTCAATTAAATTTGACCAATTATTAAATATAATTGAACTAATAAATAATAATTAAAAAAACTTGAGTACATGAATACCTAAATGAGCTCCTCTTTGTTTCAAGAATAAATTATTGGTGTAGTTTAATCTTGGAGCAAATATCCTTCCACTTGATGAAGCATCAATGAAGTCAACATTGACCTTGTTGTTGCTCTGTTGGATCTCATAGTTTTACTCCTAGATTGTCCAAATATTAATTTATTCTCTATTGAATTGGGCCAACCACGTGAAGGTGTAAGCTCTCATGCCCCCTTGCCTCCCCCTCACATCACTCTCAATTCCCCAATACCTAATATATCTACTAGGAAATATTTGAAAGAAAGATATTAAGATACGTCATAAATAAAGAAATATATAGTAAACATTCATTCATTCATAGAGTTTAAAAAATATTTGATCTTGGTATGATTTCTAATAAACTGTATGTTATACATAATTTGAAACAAGGTTTTTCTAATTAAATTACAAGTACAATAAATTATTCTTCAGTTTCTTGCAATTTTTCATGTATGAAGTAAGCACGTCATCCCCTTTAGCTGTAAGATGTCTTGCTCCCAACCTGGTGAAATGTCTATGCATAAGGGTGGCAGAGCATCAATTGCAATAAGAATAAAATCTTAAATTCTTATTTATAGTAATTATTACTACAAGTGTTTTATTAATAAAAATATAATAGAGTGTTCGTTACCTACTTTGGTAGTAGAGGGAAGCGGGATACTATCGGATGTGGCCATAGGTTCCTCCTCTTGTCTGGCCTCATCCCGCACATGCTCTAGAGTAGAACTGAGAATATTTATAAGTAATTTGAATTTAAATATTTCTAAATCTAATCCATACTAAAAAAAATTATAATTCACATGAAATACCTCCAGAATCGAGCTGAACATCAGTTTCAATTTGCACTCCATTGTCACTAGGCTCATGTCTTCCATCATTTCTTGGGACATCTGTATTTACACTGTCTTCTTACTTTTTACAATCAAGAACATTACTTTATGGCCAAAAATAAAAACCAATAGATTTTATATTAAAAGTATTAATTTATAAATGCTCTTCGACGTTGCTTTTATTTAACTCAGTCTCACGTGGGGGATCAAAACTAGTACGTGAAGACCCCATTCTTTTCCTATGTTCAAAAATGACTTGCTATCCGTGCTTGTAAGCAAGCCTGAGGTATTCTTCTATGGGATTTTCATTCAATTGTTCGCCCTTAAATTTTGAATGACAACATGAATTTTTTTTCTTCTACAATATTAAATTAAAATTATTAAGAATCTAAAATTTGGATGATTTTTTTTTTTTTTATATACTTACAATTTTGCGACCAATTTTGAGTAACCCCCAGGGCCAAGATGACGTTGGCCATGTTTTTATATTCTCTCCTTCATGGCTTTAGATGTATTTGGGAGCCTATATTTAAGGTATTGATAAGCTTAATTACATGTTGCAATATTGATGAGAAAGCATCATAATTACATTAATAAAAGTGCCTCATACCTTCATGGTCTGGGTGGTGTCTTCCCTTATTTTCAAAGTTTTTTCTCCTTTGCATCTTCTAGGAGGGTTTTCCAGTCACTTTCTGAAATCGATGGAGGGCGCTCATACTTAGGGTTATTTTTCAAATTAACCCTATATTGGCCTCGCAAATATTTTAAATATAGTCCCACCTTCACGGTAACTCCACTTTTGTTGAAGGTACCATCTCCGAGTAGGCCAACCAACCTATTGATAAGTTCTTCCTTCAAATTTGAGTTTTGCGAATTCCACCTTGTGTGAATGGTGGGCCCAAAGAGTTGCAAGGTTGCCTCATTCAAGCACATATGGGAGGTATCATTTCCTGCAAAACGATATTATCATTACTTGAAAATAATGACACTCTATATGTAAATTTCAATTAGATCATGCTTAATATGTAAAACACTTATTAAATACCTGGAATATTTTCTAATTTCATGGGAACATGGTCATCATCTACCAAGAATGTAACTGGTAGTGCTCCCGTGCTAGTAACACGAGTAGACCCAGGAAAGCTTTATTGAGTAGATGTGATGGAATTATGGTCTGCATCATGTGCACATCCTTCTGTGCATTGTTCAGTGGGTGCAGATAATGGCGTGTCACCCTGTTCAAGAGTTTCATTAATGGTCGGTGTGTTCAGTGCGTCACTCACAAGTGAAGCAATGGTGCTGCTACCAACATCGACCCCATAGTATCATCATGAGGATCAAACTCCCTTAGAAAATCCTTTAAAATAAAGAGTTATTTTATGAAGGATGAGAAAATTAAAATAATAAATAAAGAAATGGGATAATTAAATGAGTTTCTTACCCCATGTTGATGGATTTGGGTCAATCTGGTTCTGATTTGGTCTCTTATATCTTATGTCCGTGGCTCAATTGTAATTAAAAAATTGAGTCCCTTGTTTAATTTTACGAGAAGCCTCTTTATTGTTTGGATCAGATCGATCGACATATAAATTTTTTCTTCAGTAAGAACTTCATTAGGAGCATCTGTGGATTGGTTTGAGGCTAGTTCCTTCCCCTTGTCACCTTGTTGATAAAATACATGGTATGTGGTTAGAGATTATTTAGGGATATAAATTCTAAATTTCGATCTTGTTTTTTTCCTCATTCGAAGAGGAAGAGAAGTTAGCTCTATTATGTATATATGTGATGGAATATTTTTGTGTAAAGGGAGATTTAGCAAGATTGAAAGAAATAGAAAATTTATCGTTGTGGTAACTCGCTATGTCTCCAAGAGAATTAATGTGAGTGCACTGTGATTGTTGGACAATGAGTTATGAGAGAAATATCTTTGAATATGAATATCATTCTATGGGACGCAAGCCTAAAATCGAATCTTGATGGTTATTTGAATCATACTCTAATTAGGTATATGATAGAATTGTAAAAATAAATTTACAGCCAACAATTCCCCATGCTGAATATCAAGCATATC
Source organism: Pinus albicaulis (assembly GCA_034641835.2). Lineage (NCBI taxonomy): Eukaryota > Viridiplantae > Streptophyta > Pinopsida > Pinales > Pinaceae > Pinus > Pinus albicaulis. The sequence continues at coordinate 1,559,281,849 of CM076575.1, forward strand.
GACATTAACATTAGGCCAACACACAGGTAGAGAATGAATTCAAAATGAAATTGATAAGTTTTAATAATATTTGATAATCCTTGGCCAAGTAAGTGTGTTACTTGACCTTGAGTAAACTCTAATATAGGGTGATCCACCTTCTTCATGTGATTGAGTCCTTAGTACGTGGTGGCTTCCATGATAAATTTGAAAATAAATTATGTGCATTGTCATTAAATTCTTTTGTAATGACAAAATTTGTAGCTATATACCCATATTTAATATAAGGGAAAAATTCATATATATTTCATGTAAGAGAGGATCTCAACACTGCTAGGCTCCTCGCTTTTTAAGGGCTTGTAAATATGTCCTTCAGAAAAATTGTGACCATGCTAAAAAAAAATTATGCTACCATATATACATATAACTTGATCACACTTGATATAAACACATTGGGAGGTGGATTGATGTAACCATGAAATTCTCATGTGAAAAATAATGAAACCAACATGCATAACATTAGTTTGGAGCTACATGTTAAACATATTACTAATATCACTTTTTATCAATGAGAGTAGAATCACAAAGTTTTTCAAAATCATTTTTCATAAGATTTTCAAAATCCTGCTCCCTCTAAATTTGGAAACTCAACCTCATATGTGCTATGGGTACCATCTAAAGCCCTACTGAAGTCATCTTAGTATCCCATATTTTCTAGTTGGGTCTATTCCCACCAAGTGGGTCTGCTAAGGAGATCCTCCTACCTCCTAAAAAATGTTGCATAAATTGCTCTATGTCCCTCTTGAACTAGAGGTCGACCCCATAATCAGTACAATTGTCCCTCTCTGATCCCCAATATGATGGATTATTAATCATATATAACTCCCTATGGCCATAACTATACTAAATCTCCTTTGAACTCAACTTTATAGCCTTGATCCTCCAAGGCTGAAACGAAGAGCACATTCATCCTCAGACGAGGAACATATAGAACATGATGAAAGGATACATTCCATCCCAATTCTAACTCAGATACAATTGAATCCTCTCTTGTACCAACTATTCCTTTAGTTTGGATCCCACACCTCACCAAGCATCCAGTAGCTACTGAGCCAGGTGGATGAAATAGATCACACTCCCTTGTCATACGGCATGTGGCACCACTGTCTAGATACCAACCATCTCTAGAAATATCCTCTAATTCCAAGAGTGAGACATACTCTTTCTTTAAAATTGTGGATAATTTCATGGCAATTTGTGGCTCATCCTCCACTGTAGCCTCTTTTAGAACCAATATTTTTCTCTCATTGTTGGCCTGAAATAGTGAAATAGTGTAATGTGAAATAGTGAAATAGTGAAATATGTTTGTCAAGCATAAAGAAATAAGTTATTTTAAGTTCGGAAGCTAGGTATTATGTAGCTGTAGAACTGAAAATATTTGTGGTTGAATGCCTTTAAATATAGAAGGATTGGGAAATGGAGTCAAAAATCTGTAGTTTAAGATAAAACTAGAGGACTGGTCAACAACTAAGGAAGCAAAGACAAGGTATTCGATGTCTATCAGAAAAAGAAATTGATTTATCAGTTGGAGAAGAAGGAGAAGGACAATCCAATATATCATGAGCATATATCAAGGATGAATTCCTAATATAGCTTTAGCATAATGAATTTTATTTGAAACAGTGCACTTATCAAGGGTGAATTCTGAGACATAAACAATCTATTTGGTAAGGGAAATACTTAAAAAAATTATAATTGATTTCTTAACATTGGATGAAACTCAATTATAAACCTAAATCTTAAGCATCTGAAGATAATTTGAGAAGATGAAAAAAACAAAGTAAACTCACATGAGAAAAGAGACACATTCAATACACCAAATAATTGAATATTTGGTAAAGACTATATATCGTACTTTTGCAACTGGTCTTTTATTTATCAGATAAACTGCTTCACTAAGATGTAGGAGTGACTCCTACATGAGGTTTGAATTTGAGGAATAATAGAGATATTTTTGTTTTATTAAAGTTGGTAATAAAAAATGAATATATGACTATAAATGTATAATAACCCATGTTTTTCATCCCTATCGAAAAAAACTACCATGTTGAGGTGGCCAACTAATACTCTGGATTTAAGGTCTTCATAAAATTGATTTGATGATGAGTTTTCCATTTCTGTGAGGTGACATCATGATGAGTTGTTTTAACCATGTCAACCATTTCGAGTAGATTGCTGAGCTGCCCCATTAAAAATGGTCAACTTCAGATGCTCTGCTTTTATTGATCTAGAAATAACCCAAATACGAATATTTCGTCTTGAATATTTTATTGTTGCTAGTGTTGACCTTTTAAATGTCATCCATATTTTTATGCCCAATATCTAGCTTTGAAAATTTTGATCTAATTGCCACTAAAAACACATTTTTGACCAAGAGTTTGAGAATTGACACTAGGAGATTGTGCAATGACTCCTTTCATTATCCACAAAGTTGAATTATTCAACCTAATTCATAGATTTGGAGGAGTTGAATGGTGGTGGGTTTTGATTTTGTGCTTTGTTGGAGTTTTGGAATAATTAGGAAACAATTTGAGTAGAAAGAATGTCATAAAATATTTGTTTGACAGTGAAGAGTGAAGTTTTAAACAAGGTGAGCGCAGGATGACTTATTACAAAAAATTTACGCTTAACGGATATACTAAAAATAAATGGTAACAGGTAATAAAGAGACGCATGGTGGTTTATCATTGGAAGGTGAAATGACATGTGAGTGATGATGAGATGGTGGGAGTAACTCAAAAATTCAAAGAGTAGTTTTGAAGCCTACTCGTGGGGGGAGGGGGAGGGGGGGGGGGGGGGGGTTGCGGTTTGAATGGGATGGAGACACGTAGGCAATAGTGGTTTTGGTGAAACGAATTTTTCCAGACCCCCCCCGTAAATATTGTTCGAAAACACTGGGGAGTGCACGTTTGGATGAGCGCTGTTGATTTGAGCGCAAACGATCTCAGCCCTTCATATCTACGAGATTTTTATTTCACGTGCCAATCTGATGTCACTTTATTACATAATGGATGAGCCATACTAACATATGAGTAACACTTTAAAACATACTTTATTCTAAATTATTTTTTAAGATTTTCCTTTGACATGACCCCTATTATATCCATCCTGGATGGTGATTCTCACTATGTGCCCCAGTTTCCTCCTAAATACATTGCTCCAAAATATGGAGAAATCCTAAAATAATATTCTAATGAATGAGGTTCTGAAAGAGATTTTGGAAGAATCGTTGTAAACTAAAGGTCTAAATTATATCTATTCAAAAGAAAATATATACCAAACTATTATCACTCTTCTATATCCTAGGATTATTATTATTATCATGCATGAATTCTTAAAGATTAGAAATAAGTTTACGATTTAGATCTTTAGAATGATAACGTAATAAAATAGAATGCAAATGATGTAAAATTTAATAAATATTTAATTGAATCGACTACATTCACAACAGTCATATATGTATCATTCACTTAATCATTCTAATAATCAAATGAAATAACTAGTTAACAATAACTAATCAATTATACAAGATATCGATTATATCAAGTAAAAGTATTGATATTTAAATTTCACTAAAATATAACAAGAAAACTTATAGAAAAATACCATATTCATTTGATAAAAAACAACTTGAAAGTATGAAGTGGTTCAAGGTATTCTTCCAAAATAAACTTTACGATTGTTCAAAGTGTCTACTTCTTCCAAAAAATTAGAAACCTTAATATAATCTATGACGATTCTTTAAATATGCCTCTTAAAACACTACAATGAAAAGACCCTCTAGCGGAGGCTATAAAGGAGGTTTTTAGTGTTATAAAATTGGCCGAAATTGTCAAAAAAAAATTTGCTACAACATCCATTTATGGTTACAGAGGTTTTGGTGGAGCTTTTAACGGAAATTCAACACAACTAAAAAAAAATGGGCGGCCGGAGGTTATTACGGATTTTTTTTCATCGGTGCGCTACTCAAGAATTAACGCATTGGTGCGTACCTATAGTCGGCGCCCCAGGGCGGTCGAAGGAGAATGCACCGGACCGTTAAGGTATAAAACAACATTGGGTGTAGTGTTGGTGATACAACGCACGGGGCCATTCTAATTAGTCTTGGGATTTGAGCAGTGCCCATAGGTCGTATCAACGCACCGGTGCGTAGACTTATATAAAGGTACCAGTGCACAATATCACACAAATGCATCGAGATTTATAATTGGTATTGGTATTCGTGCGGTGGCCATAGGTCGTACAAGTGCACTGGTGCGTATAGACCCTTAAATGCCCTGGTGCATAGTATCACACAAATGCACCGAGATTTATAATTGGTATCGGTATTCATGTGGTGCCTATAGGTCGTACAAATTCACCAGTGCGTATAGACACATAAATGCCCCAGTGCATAGTATCACACAAACGCACCGAGATTTATAACTGGTATCGGTATTTGTGAGGTGCCCATAAGTCGTAAAACGACATCGGTGCGTATAGACACATAAATGCACCGACGCGCCGTGCCGCACAAATACCTCGATATTTTTAATTGGTTTTGGTATTTGTGCGGTGCCCATAGGTCGTAAAAACGCACTGGTGCGCTTAAGAATACAAATGCACTGGTGTACAATAACTGACACACATCGGTTTTCATTTTGTATTTTTTAGAAACATCGACCTGTGATAGTGCAATTATTGTGATTGTTTTAAATTCATTATTCATCAAAAGTTGACACATCTTATAACAATATTCATATTAATTAAATTTTTGTTAATGCATTTGAATGTGATGTTTGGATTAATTTGTTATATCATATCGTAATTATTGTGGTTTTTAAAATTTATTATTCATCAAAAGTCGACACATATATATCTTATAACAATATTCATATGAATTAAATTTTTATTAATGCATTTGAGAACGAGAATGGAGAACACAATAGAATAAATTAAAACACACACACACACACACACACACACATATATATAAGACATTCTTTGTCATACAAAATGGGACAGTTATTGATATCCCTTTGTCTTTCAATTGGGACACTATGTCCATTACATTAAAGAAAATGTTTGATTTCATAGACATATTTCAAAAAATACAATGCCTTGCTTTGATATCCAAACATAGTGATCATCATTCTTTGCTTGAACTTCTGTCACTGCTAGAGCTACTTCCATGACGGGGGTTATTTTCAGGAATGTTTTGTTCATGGTGTTGATTGTTTTCTTCTTCTTCAACTTCCATCTACAAACATAAAAATAAACTGTAATGAGTGTATATACATTGGTGAGAATAATGAAAATTTCAATATTAAATAATATAATCAATGTAAATCGAAAAGAAATGACATACCATTGCAACAATTGACTCATAAACTATACACATTCTTTCAAAACCATGTAACATGCCATCTTTCAAGATTTCATCTGTTGGTGCAGTTCCATACTTTGTTTCCTGCAAGTTTTATACCCCATAACAAATCATATATTTAATATAAAAGATTTATTTTTTCTATTAATTATAGACGGAGCTAAGTAAAACAAGATCGATAGACTCTTATAAATTCCACAATTAGGTACTGATATGCCAACATATACTCACAACCCATATTTAACCCAATTTCAATCAATTCCTCTAATGGTTCTTCTTTGTATGTTAGCACCTGTTTGAAGACATTCAATGATGAATTTTGTAAAAATACTTAAAAAATACAAAAATGAAATCTAGTTAAGTTGTTATAAGGAAGTAACAACTACTCACAAACTTAGATATCAATCCTTGTCTTCCTTGTCGTCCTGTTTTATATGCTGAATGGGTTCCATTTTCTTTTCTTTTATGCAAGAAAATACTTGAAAATTAATATTTAATACTAAATTGTTTATTTATTGTACCTAATGATCGAAAAATTCAATGATTACATATTACATTTGAAGCACGTTGTTGTTGAGATGACTCCTCCTGCGATGCAATGTTGTCCATTTCTTTGACCATCTCCTTGTACACCTTTTTGGACATTTCTATTGGCATATTTCTGATATCAACTCGTTCATCTTTTGAGATTTTCATAATCTTCTTGAAAATGTAACATGACAATAAACTATTTAATTTTTATATTGATATATGAAAAGTAAATATAACAAAAGTGGTATTTATAAATAATTCTAGACAAACATTTAAAGGAATATTACTTTTTCATTCCTTCTTTTTTGTTGTTGTACGTTTTTTCTATTAAAAGTCCGACATGTCTCATTGACCAATTCTCTAGAAACTCTTCCTACAGTTTAGATAAAATTTGGTTCTTGGAATCATTGGATTGGTTTTTGTATTGTAAGTGGAAAGAATGTCTACATTCGTTCCACTAGATCCCTCAAACTTTCGTAAAAGATTTTCCCCCATTCGTTAACCTCTAGCACCACTCTAGATGAGCTAAGGAGCAATTCATTTTCATTTTCATGTTCTATTTTTTTTTCTTTTCTTAGAACAACATTCATTTTCTGAGTTGTTGGTCCTTATAGAACATTAACTTGATGTGATTTAATAGACTATTTGAAACATGTTATCTAATAATTTTAATTATGTTATTAATGAAAACTAAAAAAAGAAACTCATATTGAATCGATAATTTTTTTTCATTCACCTGATTCATCCTTTTACAATTTTTCCATCAAAATTTTACGCTCTTTTGGTCCTAGATCAGAAATAATCTTATCGAGCTTCGTCATTTTGTGGCTTTGCATGATACACAATAAACAATACATATTAGTTAAACTTACATATAGTTCAAAAATAATATTTTTTGTAAAGAATTTACAAAGAACTTGCCTTTTTTGCTTTTCTTGATGTGTTATCAGTATTTTTGTTACTTGGTCTCTTGTCAGTCATTTTTTTATCAATCTCAAACCTGTACCATATCATTCATTAATATATTTATAAATAAATTTTCAAATTTTCAAGTAAAAAAAAATGTCAAGTAACCGGTGCGCCATTCATGGTTAACACACCGACGCCGGTGCGTGGGTGTCTTAGAAACACATCACACAAATATTATAATAGACCGTACAATGCACTATGTCAACAAGGAGCATTGGTGCATTACATGTCAATCACCACACTGATTAACCATGATAAAATAATAAAAATTGTCCTGTGTTAGTTTTTGTAGCATAAAACGGTGCCATATTTTACATATGGCGCACCAATAATTTTTTTTTTTTTTTTAGTTTTTTATCACATTACTTATGCGGTGCACTTGTACAGTACATAGCATCGGTGTGCTAGGTTACGCCGGGTGCACCGATGAAAAAAAAATCTGTTTTTTTTAAAATTCACGCAAGGGTTGACATGGATTGGGATCCGACTATACAAATCGTCCCGTCAATTAGATGTATTAGGTCTATATTTAGCAATACAAACCCTATAAATCTAAATTGAAAAGCCATAATTCTGAAATCACAGAAAGAGGGAAAATAAAGGGCAGAAACAAAAATAATGTAAGGTTTGTATTTTTTGAAAGTTTTTTTCTTTTTATCGAAATAGAACGTTTGCGGTGCGCCACAATGAAATAGTGCACTAGCTGCATATTTTACAAATGGTGCATTGAGAAAAAATATTTTGTTTTTTTAATTTTTTATCACAGTACTTGCACGGTGCGCTCAGGTACATAGGGCACATCGAAAATATATATATATATATATATATATATATATATATATATATATATATATATATATATATATATATATATATATTTTAATTACGTAGACGAGATATGGATTGGGATCCCGACTGAAGAATAGTCATTGGGTTGGAGAGTTGGATGTATTAGGCTTATATTTAGCAATACAAACCCTATAAATATAAATTGAAAAGCACTAATTCTGAAATCACAGAAAGAGGGAGAAGAAAGGGCAGAAACAAAAAGAATGTAGAGTTTGTTTCTAAAATGGATTTTTTTTTGCGAAACAGTATGTTCGCGGTGTGCCATAATGAAATAGTGCATCGATGCCATATGTTACATATTGCACACTGATAAAAACATATTTTATTTTTTTTATTTTTTATCATTGTACTTTCATGGTGCGCTGGTATAACAGAGCATACCGGTGCGCTATGTTACGCACGAAGCACTGAGGAAAAAAGAACTGTTTTTTTTTTTAAATTCTCGCAAGGGCCGACATGGATTGGGATCCGACTATGCAAGTCGTCCCGTGGGTTGGATGTCTTATGACTATACAAACCCTATAAATCTAAATTTAAAATCCCTAATTCTGAAATTACAGAAAGAGGGAGAAGAAAGGGCATAAACAAAAAGAATCTAGGGTTTTTGTTTCTAAAAATGGATTTTTTTTTTGTTTCTGAAAATTGTAGAAAAAGTAAAAAAACTGCAAAAAAGTAAAAAAAACAATAAAATTTGATTTTGTTATTTTACTCCATAAAAAAAACTGCAGAAAAAGTTAAAAAAAACAATAAACTTTGATTTTTTCTTTTACTGCATAAAAAAAACTGCAGAAAAAGTAAAAAAACAATAAAATTTACTCATATCATTTGAAATTCTATGGTACAAGGTTTGAATCACTAGAGGTTTGGAATTCTAATTGCCTAAATAATTCTGATTTCCCTGCTCCACAATGCTCTCCTGCTCTGTTTGCTCTAGGTTCTGCAAATCTCTGGCTGAATGTTTTTGCAAAAATAGTGAAATAATGAAAATTGTTTAGTATTTAAAGAAATGTTTTATGAAATTAGATTTTCAAAAATATTTACTGTCCATTTTTCAATTTACCGCTTTTTTTTTCACTTAAAGAAAATAGGGTTGCACATTTTTTATTTGCGGTTATTGGTCACCGGTGCGCCCCTTAATTGAACCGCATCGGTGTGTCGGGTTATAAAACGACATTGGTGTGCATTACCAAAAACGTACTGGTGCGGTTATCTATACTTTACGCATCAAAATTACATTTAGTTTTGTGCACCAAAATTTATTTTTGTTTTGCTCAAATGCAGGGAGAAAATATCATATATTATATGGAATGGACAATTCTTCAAAATCCAACTCGTTCCATAATATTTCTTAAAGTCCATCGTGGAGTTCTCCCTATCTATCTCCAGACGTAATATTTACTTCATATTTGTTTTATATTTTCACTATCTAATTGAATTTATGTTTTTTATCCATGCAGTCAATCATGCACAACTTAATTAAATTTATAATGTATACAAAATTGCAGGTTCATGTAGATTCAACATCGAGTTCAGATGCACAAAATATTCAAACTGCTCCAAAATGTCGGAAGTTCTTATCAGGAGCTGCATACCGCATGGCGCATTTGGTAGATGAAAATGGACAGCTGCTTTACCTTGCCAATTGTAACAATATTTCATCTTCTAGCCACAATCTCAGCACAATGATGGTAATTATAATTATAATTGTTTGGTATAATACTGATTAACATGTAATTATTTCAGCGTCAAACCAATTTATAATCATGCAATATTGTCAACGTATTACTAATTGATATCATATATTTTGTACTAATCATGTTCAATTTTTTTTTTTTTTAATTATTAGGATTCTAGTGATGATGAACGACCTACCTACCATATTCCGTTGCACCCCACGACAATGCCAAATCGAGAGAAGACTGAATTAAGAGAAAAAATCGGAGAGGAACGATACCAAGAATGGTTGAATCAACGACCGATTCAATTCCCGCTAAGTCTAGATTCACCAATTAGGAATGACTACAACAATAGTAGTTATTCACAAGCTGGCAATGGAGACAATAAAATAGAGGTTGGTATGGATGATTACTTAAGGGATACGACTGCCATGGAGACAATGTTTTTAGATGCATTCCAAAACGATGATCAGCTAGGGGATGATGCTCATATCACTGGCACCCTTTCCGAAAGCTTTAAATTTGCTTCCACCACCCCTCTCTTTGAACCTGGCGGTCAGTCAAAGTCTACCTAGTTGGGGACAACGATGTTACTGTACAACTTGAAAGCAAAGTTTGGCTTGTCAAATGCATGTTTCTTAGAACTTTTGAGGTAAGTTACCATAAAGTACTCCCTTATATAAATTTGAAATATAATTAGTACACTGCAATGAACATTACAAATGGTAAATTTTATGAACGTTAATAATTATATCTGAACATTAATGTACATTTATTAATATATTTTTTCCATGATCACCAACTACAGGTTATTCAAAGATAAGGTTCTTCAGAGTGATAATGTCTTGCCCGGTAGCTGCGAAGAGGCAAATAAATTGTTGAAAATGTTGGGTGTTGAGTACATATCATATCATGCATGTCCAAATGATTGTATTCTATATAGAGGAGAATATGCAGACACAGAGATGTGTCCAAAATTTGGGCATGAAAGGTATGACAAATAAAAAAATAAGGGTAAATCACGTACTGGTCCTCCTTTTAAGATATTGAGGCACATGCCTATAATCCCAAAGATTCAAAGGCTCTTTCATTGCAAAGAGTTAGCTATGTTTCAGGGATGGCATGCCTCACACAGAAGTGAGTTTGAAGTTATGCGAATCCCAACTGATTCAATAGCCATGAAGCATATAGAGGATACATGGCCCGAAAAATTCAAGGATGAAGTACGAAGTCTACGACTCAGCATAGCCATGGATTGCGTCAACCCACATTCCCTACAAAACACCAAATATTTTGTTCGGCCTGTAGTAGTGATCAATAAAAATATCCCCCCATGGTTGTCCGTGAAGAATGAACATCTTATGTTGGCTCTCATAGTCCCTGGTAGAAGACAAGTGAAGAATATGGATATCTACTTACAACCATTGGTAGATGAATTGAAGAAATTATGGGATGGGATAAATGTATACGATGTATCAAGACCCATCACAGCAGAGAGGAGTTTTACGTTGTATGGAATATTTTCTTACACGACACATGATTATCTAGGCTTAGGAGTTTTCTATGGTAAATTAAATGTTTAATTTATTGATTTGTTAATATACGTAACAATATTCTTTCACATATTAGCTATTTAATTTGTTGTAATATTTGTTCTGATCTTCATGATATTATTTAACGCACCATGCATATTAATTAATGTATACAAATATAATCTTCCAGGTCTTGTAACAAAAGGGTATTTTGGATGTAAATGTTGTGGACCTTCTCTGAAAGCTAGATGGTCCAAGGACCTACGAAAGCCAGTGTATGATTGCTCCAGGTATTCCTACCAGAAGAACACCCTTATAGAAGAGGAGCATCCACTTTCAATGGTAAATGAGAGAGAACCCAAAGGCCTCCAATAATGACACCAGCTGAATGGCTTAGAGCATATGAGAGAGTAAAGGAGAAGGAGTTCATAGAAATTTTCGATTCAAATTGGGAGCCTATGTTCGATGATCCAGATTTCTTCGACACCTATGTTGAGAAATTGCCCATTGGGATGAAAAGTAAATATACTTTTATGACCTCCCATATTGGGAGCATCTTAAGATTACCCACTTATTAGATCCCATGCATATATTTAAAAATGTTTCATCTTCTTTATGGAGGCACATATCATCGAAAAAAAGTGACACATTGGCTGTTAGGAAAGATATTATTACTTCAAAAACTAAAAAGAAACATTGGCCAAGATGATTAGAAAGTACGGGATCATAGGCAGGCACTGGTCCCTCTAATTCATGGTTTTTCAAAGAAGGTGATGTCCCATGGATTTTAAGAAAAGATGATATATCTTTGGCAAAGGAAGTTATAATGGATGTGAGGGTGCCAAATTCATACGGGTCTTCACTATGGCACTGCTTCACTGTGGATGACCATTTGTCGGGGTTGAAATCACATGACCATTTGAATCTTCTAAGAGTACGTATAATGTCAAAAGCATGATTTTATTATTTTTTATATTAATAAATTTTATCCCATGCGGGGATCATAAAACATAACTAATTTTGTATATTATTGCACGTGTTTATAACTTTGCAGTGTCATTATCCTTTGTTCGTGCATGGGTGTGTGAAACATGAATTCCCTCAAGACCTAGGACATGCCATATCTAAATTATCTCCATTTGTACTTTGGATCATGTCAAAGGAGATTCATGTGGCTAGCATTCCATGGTGGCGTCAATAGATAGTTGAGATTGTTTGTATGTTTGAGAAGGAACTGTTGACGAGTTTCATGGACTTACAGGTTCATCTTCTAATCCAACTAGTAGATGAGGTTGAATTGGTTGGGGTGGTTTCTTGTCGTTGGATGTTCTTCTTAGAGAGGTACATGAAGAAATTGAAAGGTTTTGTTTGACAAAGGGAAAAACCCGAGGGGTCTATGGCAGAGGGGTACATATTGTATGAGTCTTTCTATTATGCCAGTGAGTAAATAAAGCAGATCGACAATAGACCAGGTGCAGTGATTTGGGATGAGGAAAGGGATGAAGACAAAAGAGAAGGGGAGTTGCTCCAAATGAGTGGAAAAAAACGCTTGATAAAGAGTAAGCGACTTATATTTTTTCAAATTTACAAAAAGTAATTAATATTCATGTTTAACTTCGATATAATGTATATTTTGATCTCTAAGTACTATATAATGTTGGTTTGATTTCATCAGTGAATGTAAAAATTGAAGCAATCAATAATTTCGTTCTTTACAATTCTGAAGCGACACAATCGTGGGTCTCATTGTACGAAAAAAAGAGGATGAAATGGGACAGTGACAAGAAAGAATTCAGACAGTTGAATAGTAGAAGTGTGCCTTATCCCGATCATTTAAAAGAAAATATGCCAAAAATATGCCCCAACAGTTGGGTTGCTGACCAAGTCAGAGAGAAATACGGTGCTACCGGTCGTTACCCGCGTGCTGAAGAGGATGCACTAAACATAGGGATTGGGTGCAACAACTCTTTAATAGTATTTTTAATTTATATGTAAATTTGAAACTTATATTAAGACATCTACATTTCATATTTTAACTATTGGGTTATTATAAGACACATGACATTATGATTTCTTTAGCTTTTTTATAATAGGTGCATTTGTTCCAATATGTGTGGGCATATGGACATCATTTTCGCACAGAAAATGCCGATGCTGGAAACATCACACAAGAATGTGGAGTGGAAGTCGAGTTCGATCAATCTAGTCGATCTAGCCACCGTGATAAAAACCTAGTACGAGGGACATAGGTTACGTCAGAAAGATACAAGAGATCATTGAAGTGGATTTCTCTTCTTTCCAATGTGTTATTTTTAGGTGCAAGTGGTGGGACACCTTTGATCGGAATAATGTAAAGGAAGATCGCGATAGTAGGCTGATATGTATCAACTCTAGAAAGATGTAGGATGAAGCTAAGAAGCCCTATGTTTTCCCTAAACACTGCAACCGGGTGTTTTTTGACCCATATGTGTTGAATAAGGATTGGTGGTTCGTATTGACACATGACCCTAGATCAAAACATATTTTTGAGAACAATAGTGTTATCATGCCATGCAAGCCAGAAGATAATGAGGGTGATCATGAGAACCGAGAGTGATATGGTACATGTGTTATTTCATCAATATTTATACTTTTTAAGATGGGTTTTTCAAAACATTATAATATGTATTTTGAATTAATTGGTAATTTGCATTGTGTTAATGTTAAAATCAATAATTCACTTGATAATTATTTGCAATTATGTTGATCTCAAAAACAATGGCGTACTGTATAAATTAGTTTTTTTTTTTTTTGTATCTAAGATCATAATAAAATAATGACAATTCTAAAGTACATGAATTTATTTGCATTATTTTCTAAACTTTATTATGTTACAATAAATTATATTATTCTAGATTTATTATTTTACAATTATTTAAAATTTACAAATAAAAAAATAAAAAAATTTAATAAATTCATTTCACATTAATACAATTAAAATTTTACAAATATTTTACATACAATTACACTTAAAATTAGAATTAGAATTAGAATTAGAATTAGAATTAGAATTTTACAATTTCACATACAATTCCAATTTTACAATTTCACATACAATTACAATTACAATTTTAGAATTTTACATACAATTACAATTTTACAATTACAATCAATTCACAGTAATACAATTAAAATTTTACAAATATTTTACATATAATTAGAATTAGAATTAGAATTAGAATTTCTGTTCACATTATTACAATTAACATTACAACTACAATTAATTTACACTCTCTAAATTACAAATTTACAAATTTACATATATACAATTACAATTACAATTTTAGAATTTTACATACAATTAGAATTACAAATATTAAAATTTTACAATATCATGATCATTTAGTATTAAATTAATTAATAAACATCACATTCATGATAACCATCACACAAGCATCATATTTGACTAAAAAACACATTCAAAATCGCTAACATCATCATGATCATGACCATCTAACAAAACACAATTAACAGTATATATTAACATATTCATCACAACAAAAACATCAAATATACATCTCATGTCAAATAACTCATGCTATCATCACATACACATTAAATGCAAATATCTAACATGGCCTAACAATATACACATCATGATGATCACCAACATGTAAATTAAGTACAACTACAACATGAACATAAAATACATGGACCATATATATATATATATATTTGAATAATGTTAAAAATATACAAGCAATATAATTTATGGATCGGTGGTGGTAGTACAACATCATCCTCGTGGTACTAGTAATTTCCTGGTGTGCTGGTGCGGCCTACGGCAGTCAGTGGGCTCATGATCATGTGTGGCATGAGGTGAACGATCATGAGATGACGAGTCACTGCTCATGGACTGTCCATCACCTGCTACGTCACGACCACACCTATAACGTTAAATAGTCCTTGTCAGTTGCGTAAAAGATGTCGTAACTCCTACGACATGCTACATCAGGATATACATGTCACGCAACATGCCTCTCCACATCTGTAATAGCCTATCATCAACCTCTATGTATCCGCAATGAGCAGGCCTGATGCCTGGCTCAACAATCAATGCACTGAGTTGGTCGCCCAACTCCATTCGGTATCTAACATCATGTCTACCGTGCCAAGCACCAACCTCCTGATGATCCTCGGCATCTGGCATGCCCTGATCATCATCAAGATCCACACCTAGATCATATGGTACTAGTGCCAGCATCTCCTTGCCATCAAAAGAGCCAATGTCTGCAAAATATATACAACTACACAACAATAATTAGACAATTTCATTACACAATTTAATAAAAACAAGTTAAAGAACATGCTAGAATAAATTTAAATATATAAAACAATAATATTACCTCTATCATCTGGCGGCTCATCAGCTGTGATGAGGATTTTGGCACACCCTCACCAATCCAAACTCGCGTAAGGACAGGGGACCATAACAAAGGGATGCTCATCAACAATGGCTAGCAACTCCAGTGCATCCTGCGATATCCTCGCGAAAAACTTAGTGTCACCCCTCTTGGGTATTATCTACCCCCACATGTGCATATGTGCCTCAAACTTCATCCTACAAGGCTCCCGAAGAAAATTAGGCCTCGTCTCTGGAAACCTCTCAAAAAATAAACAAAAAATATCTGAAGAAAAAAGGAAGTTCACCCTCCCTTATGCATGAGCACGACATCTATCTAAGGCTGTACAGAATTGCCGCAAAAAAATGGCAGACCACCTGACAAGTCGTGGCTCCTGTACTAAAGAATCAACATAATATGGAAGCCAAAAACTAATGCATTGCCTGTCATTGGTGTTGTGCGAAATGGTCGAAATGATAAGTGAGAGACACTACACCTCCTCCCTACCAAATGCACCAATACATAACTGACCACCAACAACCTGAAACTCTGCAGGAGATAGTACATTTTCTCCAATGTATCTCTGCGAGTAAACTAACTGAATCCCTGCTACACAGCCAGCTAGAACCTCTGGGAATGAGGGAAAATCCACCCCTCTCCTCGATAGCCCTATAATGAAGTATATATCCTCCTTAGTGGGTGTGTACCACTGGTTGATACCAACCCGGAAAGCCTGTTGCTGGGAATTCCACCTTCGGATAAGATGTCTCAAAAACAAACTATGGCCCTTTAGGGAAGTAGCCTCCTCATAGAACTTGAGGAAGCCTACCTACCTTAGGAGCCCCTACGTAGCTACTGTAATAGGGCGAGGGTACGCATCTCTCTCCCTCTCTCATGCCTCCCACAGGCGAACCATGTTATATTGCTCTGCTTGTTGTTGTTGTTGTTCCCCCTCTTCTCTCCTTTCACGTCTCTGAATGATTGAAATACTAAACACAATTTTTTTATTAATAATACATGTATTTAGAAATATACATATATAATTTTTTTTTGAAAAAAAAATAAAAAAAAACAGTCGGTGCGCCAAAAACATAGTCACGCACTGGTACCGGTGCGCCTTTCTATGGAGCGCACCAACCTCGGTGCACTTAATAATATTAAGCTCCTTGATGACGGTGCTCTAGAAGAATTTATACCACACCGTTGACTATGTACAATGTCAGGAGGGTGGTGCGCTAACAAAAATCTACACCTCGGGGCGTATAGTTAAGTCAGCAGACTGGACTCCTGCCATCGTGACATAGTGAATGGTGCGGCCTTTTATAAGGCCACATCATTGACCCAGGTGAAATACGGAAAGTTGTGCGTTGAAAAAAATAGCCGCCCCGGGGCTGCTATTTTAGTCAATGCACCGCGTCGCAGTTATTCCACTAGGTCAACGGTGCGGCTGGATAACCGACCACATTTCACTTTAAAAAAAAAATTAAAATAACACGGCGTGCCTTTGGTACCACCCCGGAACCAATGCGGATACTGTTAGCATCGGTTTACCAGGCCGCACCGTTGACAATGTGGAATAGCGGCAACATAGTGTGTTGATAAAATTACCAGCACTGGGGCGGATAATTTAGTCAACGCATCGTGTTGCCGCTATTCCACATTGTCAACGGTGCAGCCTGGTAAATGACCGTACTGGAATTTTTAATTTAAAAAAAAAATAACACAGTGCGCCTATCGGTACTGCCCTGGAATTGGTGCAGATATCGTTAGCACCAGCTGCAGTGTGGCTTGTAAATTTACAGGCAGCACCACAAACTGGTGCGAGCCGAATGGCTCGTGCGCACTGTGCGACAATTTTATTTTTTTCTTTTTAAATGGTTAATTTTAAAGTTATTTGAAATTATAATCCGTTAGAAGGCTTAATTATGGAAAAAAAAGAAAAATACCTGTACATTTGCTCGTCGAGGAGGCATATTGGCTGTAGAATTTGCAAAATAAAATTTGTCCACCGTTTTGCAAAATTTAAGCTGGAGATTGGTGGGCAATGCACAGCAGCAGTGCGTGCAATGAGTGCAATGGGAGCACCAATGTCAGGGTGGCTCAGAAAAGGATAAATTACACTGGTGCTTGAGAGCTCTGTAGCACTGACAAAAATGAAAAATGTGGTTTTTTGGCCGTAACTTTTTTTTATTTAACCATGTTCTGGTGCGCGGGATTTTATAGGCACACTGGTGCGTTTGCTTCATTCCACACCGGGTGGTTTTTGTTTTCGCGCACTTTTTATGAGGCACTGGTGCAGATGGTCTGCAAAGCACTAGTGCACTACAATAATACAATGCATTAGAAGGGTGTGTATGGAGCGCACGGTGTCCGGTGTGCCAATGCTTTGTGTGGTTTTTTGGCCCTAATTTTTTTTAACCCCCTTTTGGTGCGCGGGATTCTATGGACGTACCGGTGCGTTTTCGCCATTCTGTGCCAGGTGGTTTATGTTTTCACGCGATTTTTATGAGGCACCAGTGCAGATGGTCTGTAAAGAACCGGTGCGCTACAATAATATAACGCATCAGAAGGGTGTGCACAGAGCACACGGTGTCCGGTGTGCCAATGTTTTGTGCAGTTTTTGGCCCTAATGTTTTTTTATTTAACCCCCTTTTGGTGCGCAGGGTTCTATGGACGTACCGGTGCGTTTTCATCATTCCGTGCCGAGCAGTTTCTATTTTCGCGCACTTTTTATGAGGCACTGATGCGGATGCTCTGTAACGCACTAGGGCGCTACAGTAATAAAACACACCGGGCAGGTGTGTATGGAGCACACGATGTCCAGTGTGACAATGTTTCATGCGGTTTTCTGGCTGTAATTTTTTTTATTTAATCCCATTCTGGTGCGCGGGGTTTATGGGTGCACCGATGCATTTTCGTCATTCCGGGCTGAGCGGTTTCTGTTTTCGTGCGCTTTTTATGAGGCACCGGTGCAGATTCTGTGTAAAGCACTGGGGTGCTATAGTAATAAAATGCACCGGGTGGGTGTGTACGGAGTGCACAGTGTTTGGTGTGCTAATGTTTTGTGTGGTTTTTGGGCTGTAATTTTTTTTTTATTTAACCCTGTTTCAGTGCGCGGATTTTATGGGAGCACCGGTGCGTTTTCTTCATTCCGCACTGGGTAGTTTCTTTTTTTGCGCGCTTTTTATGAGGCACCGGTGCAGATGTTTTGTAAAGGCTCGGTGTGCTAAAAAAATGAAATGCACTATAAAAATTTGAATAATAGCTGAATTATTCACCGAGATTATCCTGATTACACACTATTTAAGCTTCATGCATAATACATAACCTCTTCTACAATTGATCATCAATTTGCGGAAATAGAAGCAGTCGCATGCGCACATTAAAACATAATCAAGCACACATATAACACAGTATGTAATGGGGAAAGCTAATAGCTGAAAACCCCCAACTATCTGTATATTATAATGATAGAGAAAATGTAACAATACATAGCACAAAGCTCCTCACAGCTCTCAACACTATCTCACATGCTACACACAAACTAGCTCAGATATAGAACAAGTCACAAGTTCAAATCTCCTCCACAAGTCTGCCTGCCTCTACTGCGCAATCCAAGATGAATAATGATGAGATCCAATTTCAAATCCCACTGGCTTGTACTGCGCAATCCTCATTGGCAATCTCAATCAATGTGTGTGCAAATCTCATGCACATCTATAGTCACAACTGATAGTAGACTCACCCTTTCACCCACCTCTAACATTGGTCTCCACTGAACTGTCCATGCATTGCAGTTAACTGATGTATTCTTTAGTTGATTTATGAGTTAATAATTAGTGAATTAATTAATAATTAATTCACACCACTCATCACTAGTGTATTTATTAGTTAGACTAAATACATCTAGTTCAACTAAGTTAAACCGAACACAACTCCATCAACTGTCTCATCAACTCCACCAAACTCTGCCACATGAGTTCTAACTGAAGTCAACCATGCAATAGCTCAACTAACCCTTAGGAAAAGCATATTTCCTTCTGTCAGCTGCATGTGCCACATCCAAGCATCAAACTGAAGTGCTCCAAGAGGATAAGATAATGTTTACAGTCTAAATATTATTAAGGGTTAATAATATTTGACTGTTCTATTTTTAGCCCGGCAGTCTAAAAATAGAAACCGCCCAATGTCTAAAAATAGAGGTCCATCTATTTTTACCAACTCGACCAATCATCCATAAATAGCATCCTGTAACTCATAGACCATGATCCATATGTCTAAAAATAGACATAGTCTAAAAATAGACTTTGCGCCAAAAATAGCCTGCGGGCCCACTTAGTGAAGGCGACTTCTTTTCACTAAGCTCCATCATCTTGTTGCATTTTCAACACTCCCTCTCAACAAGATATGGATTATATGCAACCCCTATCCTGCCTTTGTGGTATTCGAATTTTCTCCTGGTGAGCGCCTTCGTCAAGATATCAGCATCCTGATCCTCCGTGGGAATATATGAAAGTAACATGATTCTCCGCTGCACACAATCTCTGAGATGATGGTACCTGATGTCGATGTGTTTGGATCTATCATGAAATAATGGATTAGCCGAGAGTTTAATGCAACTCTGGTTATCACAATAAATCACAGCAGGCTCCAAGTGTGACCCAAACAACCCGACCAGGATCTTCCTCATCCATATGGCCTCGCATGCATCCAAGCTTGCTGCCATATACTCAGCCTCTACTAAACTGAGTGCCACGGATCTCTGCTTCCTGTTGTACCAAGAAACTGTTGTCAACCCGATACTGAAGATCCCTCCAGATGTGCTCTTTCTGTCCGTTGGGCTCCCTGCCCAATCTGCATCCGTGAAGCCACATAGCTTCACCTCATCCTCCTGTCTGTACCACAAGCCATATCCCGATGTGCCTCTAAGATAACACAATACATGCTTGCCTGCCTTCCAGAAGAGCTTGGTAGGCTTAACCATAGCTTGTGAAAGTTGGTTAACAGCATAGCATATATCGGGTCGTGTATTGACCAGATACATAAGCGACCCCACCAACTATCGATAAACAGTGGCATCCACTACCTCAGCTGAAGTAGCATCCTCCTTCCTCCAACCTCCGGGAAGAGGAGTATCAACAGGCTTGCAACCATGCATGTTGAACTTCTCCAGTATCTCCCGGGCATACTTACCCTGAGAAACAAACAGTCCATCACTGCGCTGCCAAATTTCCAATCCCAGGAAATAATGAAAGAGGCCCAAGTCCTTCATCTCAAACTCTTTTGCAAGATCCTCCTTGCATGAGAGTATCAACAGCTCATCACCTGTCAAAATCAAATCATCTACATAAAGTACAATTATCAGCAACTTACCCTCCACCACAATCTGGTATAGGTTAGGATCCGCCTCACTCTTGGAGAATCCAAGTCCGGTGAAATAACTGTCTATCCGTGTGTACCAAGCACGAGGTGCTTGTTTCAACCCATACAGTGCTCTCTTGAGTCTGCACACATGCGACTCACTGCTAAAGATCTCGAAACCTTCGGGCTGCTCTATGTACACCTCCTCCTCAATGACTCTGTTGAGGAACACAGTCTTCACATCCATCTGATGGATGTGCCACCCCATCTGTGCTGAGAGAGCTAGGATCGTCCGTATGGAAGAATACCTTGCGACAGGTGCAAAGGTCTCCTCATAATCGATCCCCTCTATCTATGAGAAGCCTCGGGAAAAAAATCTTGCCTTGTACTTCTCCACACACCCGTCAGCCGCCTGCTTCACTTTGTAGATCCTTCTCGAACCCACCACTGATTTCCCTTTCGGTCTTGGGACAATCTCCCATACACTGTTTATGACAATCGAATCATACTCTTCCACCATGGCATCTACCCATGCGGGGTCCTCCACATCTTCCTCGAAATAGGATGGCTCTGTCACGACATATTTGCTCACAAGAGCCATGTATCCAGTGTACGGGTCTAGTGAATGTCTCTGTCTGCGCTGTGCTGTAGGTGGTCCTACAACCTTCTCTGCATCTTGAGCCAGTCGCTCAGCTTCTGTAGTACGCTTCCGCCCTCTGATGGTTGGCGCTGCATGAGTGGTCTCTTCCACTCCATGAACTTCCTCTTGTGGCTGATCCACATCCACCGAAGCTATCCTTAGGAACTAATAGCTCCTCATCTGCATGCCCAGTGGCTCCCTCTCAACCCGAACACTTCATGGCTTTCTCCTCCGAAATTTGATATCCGTCGCCTGTGATCTTGCGGCGTACGGAAAACCACACGATGGTTGTGGGGCATACAGGGCATATCGATTAACACAAATATCCCAACCTACGTAGTCGGCTCGGCTCTTCTATGCCAAATCACATGCATGTAGACAGGTGAACCAAAAATCCTCAAATGGGAAATATCAGGTCTCTTACCATAAAATGCCTCCTCCGGTGTACTCATGCCAAGTATCTTGTGAGGACAATGGTTATGCACATATACTGCAGTATTGCATGCCTCAGCCCACAAGTGAAGGGGTAGGCCCTGATCATGCAACATCACCCGTGCAGCACGCACGATCGTTCTGTTCTTCCGCTCAGCAACCCCATTCTGCTGTGGGTTATGAGGTGCAATGAGTTCTCTCTGAATCCCTTCTGCACTGCAAAAGTCCTTGAATTCAGCAGAGATGAATTCACCACCATTGTCTCTCCTAAGAGCCTTCACATGCTTCCCCGATTCCTTCTCAACTAGCGCCTTGAACTCACTGAGAACTTTTGAGTATGTCTCTCTCTTCTTACGGACCAGAAGATCCCGGCCCCCTTCCGAGAAAAATCATCAACAAAGGTCACACACGATACACACGTGGCACTGGCACATCGAAGCTGCGAGAAAGGTCCACACATACGTGAATTATCTGGGGGATCATCGTGGCATGACTATCCTTCTCGTGAAGGTAGCTGCAAATTTTCCCAAGGTACACCCCTTGCACTGATCTGATTGCACAAGAGTGCCTTTAGGAAGCCCAGTAGAAATCTCCTGCAGTATCTTCAAAGCTCCATGGTGAAGGTGGCCCAATCTCCGGTGCCACAACTCGCCATCATCCTGGCTCACCACTCCTTCAGCCTTGCATGCCATTGCTGCACAACCATCTACATGCAATTGATAAAGGTTCTTCACTCGAACCCCTATCTTCCAGGTTTCTCGAGTTGTCTTACTCCGCAGGAAAGCCTTTCCCTCACTGAAGACAACATCATACCCCTTGTCTTCTAACATCGCCACAGAGATTAGATTCTTCTTCAATCCTGGAACATGCATCACTTCCTTGAATACGAAGGGTTTACCAGACTCCCTCTCAAAGGAAATGGTACCGATACCGGTCGCACTGTATCTACCATCATCTCCCATCTTGATGTGCACTCCAAGATCTTTCTCATCCAGATCTGAAAACAAATCTTGATCTCCTGTCATGTGAAAAGATGCACCATTGTCCAAGAACCAAACTGAACCCATCACACTTGATACCAAGCATGCGATCAGTGAAAAATCCAGCTCAAACTGCGAGGCTAAGGCCTCTCCCGCTGCAGATCCAGCAGCATGCTTATTTTTCTTCTTTTGCGGACAATTTGTGGCATAATGTCCGTGCTGGTGACAGTGAAAGCACTTCACCTTGGACATGTCTTGCTTCTTGCCTTTCGCACCGGAATGAGAAGCTTTCTTGCTCTTCCCCTTCTTTTCTTTGGCAGCAAAAGCGCAATTTTCTTCATCATATGCCTTTGATGAAGGTCCGTTCCTGGTACTCCACCTTATCTCTTCTTGCATGAGATCCAACCAAAGTCGCTCCCATCCTGGCAATTTCTCCCGACCATTGACAGAGTCCTGATAGGAATGCCAACTCTTCGGAATACCAAGGAGAGCCAAGTCCACCAAGTCCTCCTCATCTACAGTCACCCCCACACTTCCCAGCTCATCCCTGCATTGGGTGAACTTCGTGAGGTACTTGGGTATACTGTCGTCTTTCTCCATCTTTATGTTTCTAAGTTTATCCTTGAGCACCAACTTCCTCTGGTCGCTCTTGCTTTGGAATAAATCTGTCAACGCTTTCCACATCAAGTATGCAGAAGTTTTTTGATGCAGGCTGGATACAATGTGATCCTTCACGCCCTCCAACAGAATCCTTCGACATTTTGTTGTCTTCTTTTTCCAAGCCTCAACTTGAGCAGCATCAGTAGGCTTTGGGACTTTAGCATCTATGAACTCCTTCAACCCATTGTCATATAACACCGCCTCCATCCTATCCTTCCATGCAACATAATTCAAGCTGGCCTCAAGGGCATACTCTAGTCGTAATCCGTTGAAAGACATTTCAACTTCGACACCAAGAAAACTCTTCTGCAAATTCGAATTCCACCAGCTCAAAACTCAACCGCTTCTGATCTGTGAGAATAAGGTATTTCTAGCACAGAGATCGACTGTAGGGGAATTTACTGGATATATCACCTTTCAAGGAAAGGATGGATCCAGAGGCTACCTGGCCCACTTACAGACTCTGTCTACCGAAATAAATTGTAATCACTGTAATAGATCCAATGATCAATTTCGCTCTGATACCATGTAGAAATTTGAATAATAGCTGAATTATTCACCGAGATTATCCTGATTACACACTATTTAAGCTTCATGCATAATACATAACCTCTTCTACAATTGATCATCAATTTGCGGAAATAGAAGCAATCGCATGCGCACATTAAAACATAATCAAGCACACATATAACACAGTATGTAATGGGGAAAGCTAATAGCTGAAAACCCCCAACTATCTGTATATTATAATGATAGAGAACATGTAACAATACATAGCACAAAGCTCCTCATAGCTCTCAGCACTATCTCACATGCTACACACAAACTAGCTCAGATATGAACAAGTCACAAGTTCAAATCTCTTCCACCTGTCTGCTTGCCTCTACTGCGCAATCCAAGATGAATAATGATGAGATCCAAGTTTGAATCCCACTGGCTTGTACTGCGCAATCCTCATTGGAAATCTCAATCAATGTGTGTGCAAATCTCATGCACAACTATAGTCACAATTGATAGTAGACTCACCCTTTCACCCACCTCTAACACTGGTCTCCACTGAACTGTCCATGCATTGCAGTTAACTGATGTATTATTTAGTTGATTTATGAGTTAATAATTAGTGAATTAATTAATAATTAATTCACACCACTCATCACTAGTGTATTTATCAGTTAGACTAAATATAACTAGTTCAACTAAGTTAAACCAAACACAACTCCACCAACTATCTCATCAACTCCACCAAACTCTGCCACATGAGTTATAACTGAAGTCAACCATGCAATAGCTCAACTAACCCTTAGGGAAAGCGTATTTACTTCTGTCAGCTGCATGTGCCACATCCAAGCATCAACCTGAAGTGCTCCAAGAGGATAATATAATGTTTATAGTCTAAATATTATTAAGGGTTAATAATATTTGACTGTTCTATTTTTAGCCTGGCAGTCTAAAAATAGATTCTGCCCAATTTCTAAAAATAGAGGTCCATCGATTTTTACCAACTTGACCAATCATCCATAAATATCATCCTGCAACTCATAGACCATGATCCATATGTCTAAAAATAGACATAGTCTAAAAATAGACATAGTCTAAAAATAGACTTTGCGCCAAAAATAGCCTGCGGGCCCACTTAGTGAAGGTGACTTCTTTTCACTAAGCTCCATCATCTTGTTGCATTTTCAACATGCACCTGGCGGGTGTGTACGGAATGCATGGTGTCCGATGTGCCAACGTTTTGTGCACAACAGTGCTTTCTCATGTTGAACGCACCGGTGCGTTTTACGATGATAAGTGCACCGTACGAAATACATTCGCAAACATCTCCGCCCACCAACCTCCCTTAGTAACCTCTGCTATAAATGGATGTTTGGGATATTTTTATAAGGGGTTCCTCAAAAAAATCCGCTAGAGGGTCTCTTCCTTGTAATGGAATCAAGTGTCTATCCTAATTTTGTTACAAGAAAATTAAAAATAGAAAATTAAAAATAGAAAATTAAAAGATTTTTTTCTTTTTTTCCTGATCTCCAACAAATTTGATGAATTATTTTTTAGAATGGTTGAACTAGAAGCTTCCAGGAAGGATTTCCATTACCCATGTATGCTCAATATGTGAGAAATATACTATGGTTGGTCAAATAGCATACTAATTTTGCCTCTGTATATCCCATCTTCTAAGAATAGTGATTGTTATGCTATTATGGATGTTGTAACATTTCTTGTTTTGATAAGTTAGACATTTTAAAGAAAAATGAAAAATAAAAAATGTTAGGATTGAATATGAATAAATGGAAAAAATAAAAAAATGTTAGGATTGAATGTGAATAGAATAAAAAAATAAAAAATAAAAAATGTTAGGATTGAATGTGAATAGATGAAAAAATAAAAAATAAAAAATGTTAGGATTGAATATGAAAAGAAAGTAATGAAAATAAAAAAGTGTTAGGATTATATGCTAAAATAAAACAAAGCAAAAAATAAAATGAAAATTTTAGGCGTAGTCAAAAGCAATAAAAGAATAAAAATTTCTTTGTTTCAAATAAAATAAAAAGGGAAAAAGCAAGCCACTTAAAATGTCGCTTAAAAAATAATTTAGAATAAATTATGTTTTATAGTATTAATCATATGTTTATATGGTTAATCCATTATGTAATAAAGTGACATGTTATTGGCACATTTAATAAACATATTGCATATTTGAAAGGCCGAGATCTAATGCGCTCAGATCGACAACACACATGCAAACCCGCACCCCCTAGTGCTTCTGAACTTTATCCTCCGGGGGGCGGGGGTCTGGGTAAAGTCTTAAATCAAAACCACCTCAGCTATGTGTCATCTTACCATTGAGACCACCTACTGCACACCCCCCCCCCCCCCCATCCCCCCCACTTCGGGTAGGCTCCAAAATTGCCCTTTGACCATTTAACTACTTCTGCCGTCTCGTCATCATTCACATGTAATTCCATTTATCCAATGATAAAATTCCATGTTTCTCCCAATTACCCATTACCATTTATTTTTACATACTCGTTAACCGTAACGTCTTCACATTAAATCCTCCCGTGCCTATCAATGCTCATTATTATCATGTTTAAACTCAACACTTTCATTCTAATTCAAAACATTTCGTTGTTCTATTCTCATCACTTTTTCCCAGATATTCGAAACTATAAGAAAAGCACATAGGCAACATCTGCACTAGTTCATTTTTCTTCAGAGTACCTGTACTTACTTATCGAGTTAATTTTTAACATGTATTTACAAAACCCACTGCCCTTTCATTTCAATGGCTCCTAAAGGCAACTCTACTTATAAGGATACCTCAATACCACCCACAACTGTTGATTTAGATAATCAACCATTAGTATACCATTTCTATCAGATATATGAGATCAATTATGAATTTGATGTTGATGAAATTCACAATTGGCTCCATCAAAAACACCTCGAAAATAGTGACGAAGTCGGTCTATGGAATTCAACATTACCCTAGTATATTTTCTCCTAGGGTGCCATATTTTCTTGAATTTTTTACCTCCTGTCAACTTCATTACATACCCAGTCAAAGAGTTGTAGTTGTGCAGAATGGAGAAACCCTCTTCTACATCAATGCCCATGTAATTTTTGAAATGCTCCAAATCAAGGATGATCTCCTCGTAAAACCCTTCTACTCACATTTTCTTATGGAAATATACAACAAGCTGGACTTTACACAAAGATAAAATGTTTTTGAAACCTTTTTGTCAAATGATGTCCCAATACCTAAAGCCAATCCTCCATATTGAGTCTCAATTTTCCTCGAAATGACCAAAAAAATTGTCTCCATTACCTCTTATATTCTGGCCTATAATTCAGACCAGTGGATTGATGAGCATATGTTTGCTTTTATTTCCATTTTTTCAAGTGAAAAAAATCCACCAATTATCTTTTTTATGGTGAATTTATAGGAGAGAGGTTCCATGAGCCGTTTGTTAATTTATCAAAAAGGAGGAGTTTTTAGATATGCCTCAATCCTTGTGTATCTAAATATTTATTATCAATCAAAGAAATTCCCTTTTCAACTACATAAGATGGATGATCAGGGAAATCCTTTATTAGTAATTCACTAGACCCCTCTGGTCAAGAAGGACAACACAAAATTCTCTTTCAGTCAATTTGTAGATTAGTTTGTGCATGTGGTAGTTATATTATTAAACATCAATACAAAACCAAGGATAGATTCAGAGATAAAGATAATTTTACACCTTAGTGAGAAAACCAAAAATGATGACTCGTGCCTGTATGAAAGCTACCCAGAAATCAGAATTTATGGTTGTGAATCAACCCCCTACAAGATTCCTAAGTATGTGCCCATAAGGATATTTTCTTTGGAATTCATGAGACAAATGATAAACATGGACCAGATTCATTTCCACGTAGCCAAGAATAAATTCCATTTCAAATTAAAAACACAATTTGGCCATTTCACATGCAATACAAGGGCAACAGGACAATATGCAGACACTGTCCTAAGGACTATGAATTTTAAGAAAATTTTTACTTGGTATTATGACCCTTTTGGAATTGTTTCAAAGATGAGGATAGAGAAGAAATGTACCCCTTATATTCATACATCCAGAGTAGAGTTCAAATAGTTCATGAACTAGGAGGAATGGCAAGAAAATACTCTGCAAGAGGCTGAAGAGAAAAATATGTCCTCTTCAGATACTACATCAGCACAAGAAAATGGAGAGAAAAGGCAAAGGGAAACTAGTTCCCCTTCCACATCATAATTTCTAGTTAGAGATTTAATTGTATATAACAAGAAACAAAGGCAAACAAATGAGGAAGACAATCATCATGAAAACTGAGCAAATGAACCCATTGTTATTTCTGGAGCATGTACTCCATCAGTTTTGGGGAGACAAGATAATATGACACCATATCCAACGATTCTAGGGACCCCAATGACTGCATTTGCACCTATTTCATCACCAACAAGGGAATTGGGGAAAAACAGTAAAAAAGAGCTCAAAAGTTTTGCTGCTTATCAGGAAATCAAAAGAAGGAATATAGCCCTTAAATTTTCTACATTTTCTCAATTCTGGTTACAGACAACAACTTCTCAACACAAGATTTTATCAACCTTTGACTCCAAAGAAGGAAAAATGTAGATTTCTTTTCTAGAGCCTAAGGTTACTCAACCTTGGATAACAGATGACTAAAAACATTCAATCTTTGCTTTTGACGCAAAAACTATTCATCCTATAGATCAGATGAACCTTCACAAGAAATCAGGTGATATGATATTCAGTACTTTAACTACTTCTTCCATGACAACTGCTAAGCTCCAAACCAAAGTGAAAAATATTCAAACAGTTGAAGTTAGAGAAACTTTATTCTCTAGCTAAAGATACTGAGATAAAATATTTAGAGGAGCTAGTGATAAAATTGGGATATGATCCCAAAGACATCAAAGATGCAAAATAATAACTAAACCAAATAATGTAGATATAGCAGCCCTGAGAAAGCAACTGAAACTCCCAACAACAGAATATCCAAAGGCTAAAGAGTTGGGAGAGAATGAGAAAGAAAAGGAGAATTTGTTCAAAATTATCATTGAGCAGAATGACCCAATATCTAATATGGAAAAGGATATTGAAAAACTCCTTAAAGAGAAAGAGGAGGCTACTCCAGTACAAGCCGCTCCATTAGCAACAATTCCAACAACATGTACAACATCAGGGAAGATATATTCTTCAACAAAAACAGTTTCAAAGTATACTACAACAATATAAGAATTAACTAAATCCATGGATGATCTAGCCATCAAAGGTAAAGAAATTGAAAAGCTTATAGAAAAGTGTGATAAATTGCAGGAACAAAAAATCAAATCAGTTGGTGCTTATTTATTAGAATTGCAAAAAATTCATAAGCTTGCACAAGGAGTTCAATATTTAGAAAATCAAAATATCATGGCTAACACTATTGCTCAAGCTAAACAAAGTACTTGGATTCAGATAAATTAAGAAATATCTCACAGATTGCCATCTATTCAAATCATATTCGAACAAGGTGAACTTCTTGGTAGATTTAATATTTTGATTGCAGAGGTAAAAATAGAAATTGATACTAAGCCCAGTGATGTAGTAGCTATTATCAAAATCTTGAATTCGAAGACTACAGATGAATTAGAAGAAATGGATATTGAAGAAAGAACAACCAATATTTTTGAAGTAAGGAAAGTTCTCACTAAGAAAAATCTGATGTTACAATTGGAGAACAAGTATGAAAATTTACAGAATATTGTGCAAATATTTCACAAAAAAGTTTAATGTGTTACACCATAAAGGTCTTCCTGGATTACAAGGTATTGGAGATGAATTAGTTCAACTTGAAGATTATCAAACAAATTTGTGTGAAATTTCCAGAGACAGGTCAAAGTTTGAAAAGGTTACATGAAGCATTATAGGCAAGTCATTCATGGAAGGACTCAGCTTGGATTTAGCAATTCCTCATCTATTTTTAGCTAAACCAAATTTTGAAAGATACACAAAAGTTGATGAAATTTACAGAAAGCTAAGTAAAATTTCATTTCTAGATCAAAGTAAATGGGAAAAGTTATGTGGATTGTTAGAATGACCAAATCAGGTACCTAGAACATCTTCAATGAGCGAGGGCTCCTATTTTCGCGGCCTCATCACCAGAAATCCTAAAATGTAGATCCGACAACTCAATTCAGTTTTGAATTTACTATATTTTTTCAATTTGGTTTAGTAAACAGTTCGAGATATTTCCACAAAGATCTATATATTTGAATCAGATATTTTTGAGAAATTTTTGAGAAATACTTATAAACAAATTGTAAAGGGTTGAACCCTTGGATGAGCGCTTGTAAAGTAGGATTGTATGAGCTGAGATCATTGATCATTAATGAAATAATTTTGGATTTGTTTCAAACAACTTGTCTCCTTGCGAGTATTTCCAGTTTACATTTCATTTTGTTTTTCCACATATATTTAAGTTTTATGGAGATAAATAGGTAAAAAATGAATATTATTCTATCTTAAATCCTCTGAAGTTATCATTTATTTTAGAGATTGATTTATTAGACTATTTTTCTGTATAAGTCCCTCTACATCTATTAATTATCATTCATCTTCATAAGGTTAAATGTATATTGTTAACCTGTAAGAATTGTTTGTTAGCCTTTCTTTCTTATGATAAACTAAAGGTTCAATTTGAATACTTAGTATATCATAGTTTCTTACATTTACTGCCTTTCACATATTCTAAAATCAAATCACTATTTTGAAGTAAAAGAAAAACCCTTTCTTAATATTCAATACTATTGAAAGTTTAAAACATATGCCTGTAATTTTCTCATAGCATTGGTCATCCAAAAACCCTATTAAAATCAAAAAAATATTTTAGATGCTCTGGCATAATTAATTAACCTATAATTATCTCAGAGGACAAGAATGGATATCATCTCTTTGACCATGACACAGTTTATATGTGGTTTGATTAAGAAATTGGAAATTACTTCTAAGATAGATCTTTCTAATTTTCCAATATCATTTTGTATACTGCTCCTGTGACTTAACACATCATTGATGAAAACATCTTCTTTGTTGGAATACTTTGGGAATGGTACATTAGACATGTCAAATTATCTTATAATTTAGAGCAGTGAATCAATCAAATAAGAACAATAATACTCAATTTCCTTGATCATATATTTAGGTCGTGGCCTACTAAGAGATTAACTGTAATAAACATTCTTTCACCCTTCTTCTTTAAAATAACTATCTATTAAATCGTCAAACAATTATCAAATATGTCTCGTTGGGCTTGTACCATGCTTAAATTTTCAAAAAATATAACTTGTGAATTAAGAGTTGGTCATTTCCCTGCTCAAATTCCTTGAATATTTATATATTTAATTAGACTTTTGCTCAGGATTTTCATTTGCATTTTCAATTCAACAATTTGGGCATCCTTTCTACCTAGGATTTTGTGTTTTCTTTGATTTCTACCTCATTGTATTAGTTGTAGAAGCAGGTGTTGTGTGCAGGGACCTATGAGAAAAAATGAAATAAATAAGAGAAAGTGAGCAAACTAATGTAATATAGTAGTGAGTAAATGTGATTTGATGAAGATACGTAATTATATTATGAATCCTTAATTGAAATTACATGAGAGAAAAACTTTCTTATCCTTCATAGTATGGAACATTTACATTGTGAAAAGACTAACATTCAAATGCAATATTCAGAGGCGAGCTGTTTAATTACCTTGTTAATTATGATTATTTGCTTAATTAAGGTTTAACTTAAGCCAATAGGGGATTAGCATTAATCCCTAGCCTCACAACCCTAAAATGTATGTGAAATTCAATTACAAGAATGGCCTGGGGACCCAGGGATTGAGAAGACAATATTGCTGGTAGTTGATTGGGAAAATTCACTACAATTGACAAACTTTATTAGAACCCTTGGAACATGGACCTTGAATGGTTTGTGATGTTGATTTAATGAAATAACCTATGGTTTTGAGTCTGGGATAATGAAACAATGGAGGTCGATTTGTGTAAAAAGGCTTTATTAAGGTACATTATTGGGGATAGGCTATCGGGCTTGAAACTTTGTAGCACAAGGAGAACCACACAAAGCCTAGGATCCCAACATTATATAAAAAGGTGTGTGTGCGTGTATGAAAATTAAATCAATATAAAGGTTTTAACACTAAAGTAAATAGTTGTGAGAAAAATGAAATACAAGGATTTAGATATGAAAAAATTAAAAAATATGAGGGTACCCATTTTTTTTTTTATAAATACATAAATGGGGTAGTTGTTGTCATTCCATAGCTATTCACACGAAAAATGACTTTCAAGACCCCTCACATGTGCATTTTTTTTTTTTAAATTCAAATTTCAAATACCTTATTCAAACCTAATTGACCCAACCTAATTAACTTAATACCAGCCTAGACTAACCTAATTATTATCATGGATAACAAGAGGAATATTATTACTGAAGGATTATCAGCTAAATATTTATAAACAATTGCAGAACGCCAGACAAAGGTTGATGACTATGAGAGAGTATACATAAGAGTTATATAAGGTTAACTTGAGAGCAGGTTATATAGAAGATAAATATGAAAATACAACTAGGTACAACAATGGATTAAGGATGGAAATTCAAGAGGATATTAGCAAGTTATTTCCTAGAACCATGGAGGGGGCCTATTAGTACGATTTAAGAGCAGAAGAGAAGATAGTCAGGAAAAAAACCTTTGGTAGAGGAAAAGGATCTCTCAAAGGAAGAGGGAAAACAACTGGAAGAGGGAAGGCTCCAACTTACAAGGATGAAGCTAGTGGTTCTAGCCAACAAGAAAAAGCAGGGAAAGGATATGAGCCTAGAGGTGGAAGAACCTGCCAATGAGGTAGAGGTAGAGGTAGAGAGTCAGTCTACAAATGTTACAAATGTAACAAACTAGGCCATTTATACTATTAGTGTCCTGATAATGAGAATGTAGGGAAAATGGGAAATTATTTTTCACAAGGAGAGCAAGCAAAAGCACAAGCTTTTGTAGTGGAGAATGTACCTGAGGTTGGAGAAGCTCTTCTCATGAACAAGGTGCTATTGAAACTAGATAAGGAAGTGGAAGAGTCTTCAAAAAGGAAAGCTTTGTTTCAAACTACCTGCAAAGTTCAAGGGAAATGTTGAAAATTAGTTATTGATAGTGGAAGCACTGAAAATTCAGTGTCCATTGAAATGGTGGAAAATCTGAACCTTAAGAAGGTCAAGCATCCAGCACCCTACAAGGTGTCATGGTTGCAT
Source organism: Pinus albicaulis (assembly GCA_034641835.2). Lineage (NCBI taxonomy): Eukaryota > Viridiplantae > Streptophyta > Pinopsida > Pinales > Pinaceae > Pinus > Pinus albicaulis. The sequence goes on from CM076575.1 coordinate 1,559,315,095, forward strand.
AAAGGACACCAATTGCTGCTTATTGAGAATAGTGAAGTGGCTTTCCAAATAAGTATATATCAAGACAAAGTGACTTGTGATATCATGCCTATGGATGTGTGTCATGTGCTGTTAGGAAGACCTTGGAAATTTGACAGGAAAGTAGTGCATGATGGAAGCACTAAATGTTATAAGTTTGAGATGAGTGGTATTCAACATACTTTGTTGCCTTTGAAAGAAGGGAATGGAGCTGCAAAGAGTGAGCCAAAAGCTCTATTGCTTGGTGGAAAAGAGTTATTACAACAAATGACAGAGGAAGAGGTGAGTTATGCCATTGTTTGTAAGCCAAAAAATGAATTTGCTAATACTGTCATTTCAGATCTTCCAATAGAAATTAAAAATATGTTAGTGGATTATGAAGACATTGTAGTTGATTATTTTCCCAATGTATTTCCACCTAAAATAAGTACTAGTCACCACATAGATATGATACCTGGAGCAAGCTTACCAAACAAGGCTGCTTGTAGGATGACCCCAAAGGAGAATGAGGAAGTTAGAAATCGGGTTCAGAAATTGTTGGAAACAGGAATGATTAAGGAGATTTTAAGTCCATGCACTATCCCAATAGTGCTAAGTCCAAAAAAATATGGTGAATGGAGGATGTGCATTGACTCAAGGGAAATCAGTAATATCACTATCAGGTATAGGTTTCCTTTTCCTTGTGACACCATAGTCTCATAATCTATAACAACTCTTAAAGTGTTGCTATCTTTCTCTCTTACAGTAAGTAAGGAGAATCCCACGGGTGCAATTATCCTTGCTTCCTGCATCAACTTGTAACATTCATTTAAAGACAAATTTCTTTCATCAGAGAATTATTTAACCATGTCTTCTTTAGACTGATAGAAAGAAGACTCAACTTGATCATATGTAAAATGTTGTACATTGAGGAAAGGCTTGGATTATCCTTCTTGATGACCTATTTGAGATATGGTCCTCTCTGAGCAAGAATTTGATTGGGATATTTCTTTGCCTTGTGAATTTTATTCTTGTATGCAAAGAACAAGTATTGCAGATTGCACAAGAGGATCCTCTAGTTAGAGAAAGTGTTTGTGGAGTTTGGTAACACCCATTAGGCAATATTTACATGAAAAATATTTAGTTTGGCCTCTACCCCTGTTTGAACAATAACAAATAAGCATATATTTTGTGTTGCACTTGCCACATAGTTAGTCTACATAAGTAATTAAACTTACCATGTTCGTTGGTCGAATATAGAGTGGGGTCTGTTGATGCGACGATTCCTCTGTTGAGTGGCTGGAAGAAGAACCATCACCTGTGGATGAAGAATCGTCACTGTCACCTTTGGAGGAAGAAATCTCATAATCTACAATGATTCCTCTGCTGAGTAAGTGTTTACAATGCACCGGTACTGAGTGAGTGGGGTTTTGGTGGGGTATTCGTGTTGAGTGTAGGGAGACTAGGTCGGCGTGTGAAATGAGTTAATGGGTTGAGGGGAAGGGTGTGTGGTTGGGATAAATGTGGAGTGTAGGGAGACCAGGTTGGCGCACGCGATGGGTTAATGGGTTGAGGGGAAGGGTGTGGGGTTGGGAAAAATTCACAGTGTGTTGAGATTGCAACAAGATGATGAGCTTAGTGGAAAGAAGTCGCCTTCACTAAGTGGGCCCGTAGGCTATTTTTGGCGCAAAGTCTCTTTTTAGACTATGTCTATTTTTAGACATATGGATCATGTTCTATGAGTTGCAGGATGCTATTTGTGGATGGTTGGTCAAGTCGGAAAAAATAGATGGACTTCTATTTTTAGACATATTGGGCGGAATCTATTTTTAGATTGCCAATCTAAAAATATATATGTCAAATATTATTAGCTCTTAATAATATTTGGACTATAAACATTATCTTATTCTCTTGGAGCACTTCAGTTAAGTGCACAGATGTGGCACAGGAGCTGACAGAAGGAATTACGCTATTCCTGAGGGTTAAGTGGAGCTATTGCATGGATATTTCAGTTAGAACTCATGTGACAGAGTTTGGTGGAGTTGATTGAGGAAGTTAGTGGAGTTGTATTCAGTTTAACTAATCTAAACATAGTTGAGCTATTTGTATTCAGTTTAACTAATTAATACAATTAGTGAGAGTGTTGTGAATTAATTATTAATTAATTCACTAATTATAAAATTATTAATCAACTAAAGAATGCATCAGTTAACTTCAGTGCATGGACAGTTTCAGTGGAGACCAGTGTAGAAATAGGTGAAAGAGCAGGTTAACTATCAGTTGTGACTATACAGTTGCTATTTGCAACACACATATAGTTGGAGAAGCCCATGAGGATTGCACAGTACAAGCCAGGTGGTTTATCTATTTAATGAAGCCATCCCATAGCATTGAAAAAGCAATAGAGGCTGGCTATCAAGTGGCAAAATATTGGAGCATGTGTTTTGCTAGATCTAGCTTGATAGTGTGTAGCAATTGAGGGTGTGCATGAGAGCTTGTGAGGAGCTTTGTTCTATGATTGTTACACGATATCCATGACATATAATATACATATAGTTGGGGTTTTCAGCTTTAAGCTTTCCCATTAAATACTGTGTTCATATGTGTGATTGTTTGTGGTTTTAATGTGTGCATGCAATTGATTTTATTTCCGCATGTGATGATCAATGGTAGAAGAGATTCTGTATTATGCATGAAGCTAAAATAGTGTGTGATCAGGATAATCTTAGTGAATAATATATCAGTTATTCAAATTTATACATGGTATCAGAGCGATATTGATCATTGGAGCAATTGCAAAACATTGAAGAGGTTGAGTTTTGAGCTGGTGGAATTCGAATTTGCAGCAGTGTTTTTCTTGGTGTCGAAGTTGAGATGTCTTTCAACGGATTGTGATTGGATTATTCCCTGGAGGGTAGCTCAAATTATATTACATGGAAGGATAGGATGGAGGCGGTGCTGGATGACAATGGGTTGAAGGAGTTCATAGATGCAAAAATTCCAAAGCCTACTTCTAGTGATGCTGCCGTACTTGACGCATGGCAAAAGAAGACAACAAAGTGTAGAAGGATTCTGTTGGAAGGTGTGAAGGATCACATAGTGTCCAGCCTTCATGGTAAGGCTTCTCCATTCTTGATTTGGAAATATTTGACAGATTTATTCCAAAGCAAGAGTGACCAGAGGAAGTTGGCGCTCAAGGATAAACTCAGGAACATAAAGATGGAGAAAGGCGACAGTATGCCCAAGTACCTCACGAAGTTCACCCAATGCAGGGATGAGCTGGGTGGGGGTGACTATAGATGATGAGGACTTGGTGAGCTTGGCTCTCCTTGGGCTTCCTAAGAGTTGGCATTCCTATCAGGACTCTGTCAATGGTCGGGAGAAATTTCCAGGATGGGAGCGACTTTGGCCGGATCTTGTGCAAGAGGAGATAAGGCGGAGTACCAGGGACGGATCGTCATCAAAGAAATCTGATGAAGAGAATTGCACTTTGGCTACCAAAGCAAAGAAGTGGAAGAGCAAGAAAGCTTCTCATTCCGGTGCGAAAGGCAAGAAGCAGGACATGTCTAAGGTGAAGTGCTTTCACTGTCACCAACACGGACATTACGCCACAAATTGTTCACAGAAGAAGAAAAATAAGCAGGCTACTGGGACTGCAGCTAGAGAGGCCTTAGCCTCACAGTTTGAGCTGGATTTTTCGCTGATCGTATGCTTGGTTTCAAGTATGACGGGATCAGTGTGGTTTCTGGATAGTGGTGCGTCTTTTCACATGACAGGAGATCGAGATTTGTTTACTAATCTAGATGAGAAATATCTTGGAGTGCACATCGAGATGGGCGATGATGGTAGATACAGTGCGACCGGTATCGGTACCATTTCCTTTGAGAGGGATTCTGGTAAACCCTTCAGATTGAAGGAAGTGATGCATGTCTCAGGATTGAAGAAGAATATTATCTTCCGTGGCGATGTTAGAAGACAAGGATATGATGTTGTCTTTAGTGAGGGAAAGGCTTTCCTACACAGTAAGGCAAATGGTGAGACTCGAAGGATAGGGGTTCGAGTTAAGAACCTTTATCAATTATTACACATGGCCGCATAGAAATGGTAGGCAAGGCGAAGGAGTGGTGAGTCATGATGATGGCGAGTGGCAAGTTGTGGCACTGCAGATTGGGCCACCTTCACCATGGAGCTTGGAAGATATCGTAGCAGCATTTCTACCGGGTTTCCTATGGGTACTCTCGTACGCTCGACGTTGCAAGTGATGTACCTTTGGGAAAATTTGTGAAAGCTACCTTTCACGAGAAGGATAGTTGTGCCATGACGATCCTTCGAGAGAATTCACACGTATGTGTGGACCTTCTCGCAGGGCTTCGACAAAGAAATCAAGCGGTGTATTATGTGATCTTTGTTGATGATTTCTCTCGAAAGTGCTGGATCTTCTTCATGCAGAAGAAGAGCGATACATTCGCGAAGTTCTGTGAGTTTAAGGCACTGGTCGAGAAGGAGTCGGGGAAGAAGGTGATTGCTCTAAGGAGTGACAATGGTGGTGAATTCATCTCGGCTGAATTCAAGGAGTTCTGCAGTGCAGAAGGGATTCGGAGAGAGCTCATCGCACCCCATAACCCACAGCAGAACGGGGTGGCTGAGCAGAAGAACAGAACGATCGTGGGTGCTGCACGGGCGATGTTGCATGATCAGGGCCTACCCCTTCACTTGTGGGCTAAGGCATGCAATACTGCAGTGTATGTGCAGAACCGTTGTCCTCACAAGATACTTGGCATGAGTACACCGGAGGAGGCGTTTTCTGGCAAGAGGCCTGACATTTCTCATTTGAGGATTTTTGGCTCACCTGTCTACATGCATGTGACGAAGGACGCCAGAAAGAAGCTGGATCCGACCGAAGAGGTTGGGATATTTGTAGGGTACACTGATACGCTCCACAACTATCGTGTGTATTTTCCAGACAGTCGCAAGACTGTTGTGTGACGGGATATCAAATTTCAGGAGGAGAAAGCCATGCAGTGTTCGCTTGAGAGGGAGCCACACTTGCATGTAGAAGAGGAGCTATTAGTTCCTAAGGATGAGTCTCAGGATGTGGATCATCCACAAGATGAGGTTCATGGAGTGGAAGAGACCACTCAGGCAGCGCCAACCATCAGAGGGCGGAAGCGCACTACAGAAGCTGAGCGACTGGCTCAAGATGCAGAGAAGGTTGTAGGAGCACCCACATCACAGCGCAGACAGAGACAGTCACCTGACCGGTATACTGGATACATGGCTCTTATGAGCAAGTGTATCGTGACAGAGCCATCCTCTTTCGAGGAAGCTGTGGAGGACCCCGCATGGGTAGATGCCATGGTGGAAGAGTATGATTCGATTGTCAGAAACACTGCATGGGAGATTGTCCCAAGGCCGGAAGGGAAATCAGTGGTGGGTTCGTGATGGATCTACAAAGTGAAGCAAGTAGCTGACGGGAGTATGGAGAAGTAAAAGGAAAGATTTGTTGCCCGAGGCTTCTCACAGATTGAGGGGATCGATTATGAGGAGACCTTTGCACCTATCGCAAGGTATTCTTCCATACGAACGATTCTTTCTCTCTCAGCGTATATGGGGTGGCACATTCATTAGATGGATGTGAAGATTGCATTCCTTAATGGGGTGATTGAGGAGGAGGTGTACATAGAGCAACCCGAAAGTTTCGAGATCTTCAATAGCGAGTCGCATGTGTGCAGGCTCAAGAGAGCGTTGTATGGGTTGAAACAAGCACCTCGTGCTCGGTACACACGGATAGACAGTTATTTCACCGGACTTGGATTCTCCAAGAGTGAGGCGGATCTGAACCTATACCAGATTGTGGTGGAGGGTAAGTTTCTGATCATTGTACTTTATGTGATGATTTTATTTTGGACAAAGATGAACTCAGTGACACACTCATGCAAGGTCGATCTTGCAATTAGTTTGAGATGAAGGACTTTGGGCCTCCTCTATTATTTTCCCCCGGGGATTGGAAATCATACCGCAATGGTAATCGTTTGTTTTCGCAAGTATGCCCGGGAGATACCGGAGAAGTTCAACATGCATGGCTGCAAGCCTGTTGATACTCCTCTTCCTGGTGGTTGGAGGAAGGAGGATGCTACTTCGGCGGAGGTAGTGGATGCCACTGTTTATCGACAGTTGGTGGGGTCGCTTATGTATCTGGTCAATACACGACTCGACATATGCTATGCAGTTAACCAACTTTCAAAAGCTATGGTTAAGCCTACCAAGCTCTTTTGGAAGGCGGGGAAGCATGTATTGAGATATCTCAGAGGCACATCGGGATATGGATCATGGTACAGACAGGAGGATGAGTTGAGGTGGCATGGCTTCACGGATCGGTATCATCATATCAGAGATTGTGTGCAGCGGAAGATCATGTTACTTTCATACATTCCCACGGAGGATCAGGATGCTGATATCTTGACGAAGGCGCTCACCAGGAGCAAATTCGAATACCACAGGGGCAGGATAGGGGTGGCAGATAATCCTTATCTTGTTGAGAGGGAGTGTTGAGATTGCAACAAGATGATGAGCTTAGTGGAAAGAAGTCGCCTTCACTAAGTGGGCCCGCAGGATATTTTTGGCGCAAAGTCTATTTTTAGACATATGGATCATGTTCTATGAGTTGCAGGATGCTATTTGTGGATGGTTGGTCAAGTCGGAAAAAATAGATGGACTTCTATTTTTAGACATATTGAGCGGAATCTATTTTTAGATTTCCAGTCTAAAAATAGATATGTCGAATATTATTAGCTCTTAATAATATTTGGACTCTAAACATTATCTTATTCTCTTGGAGCACTTCAGTTAAGTGCACAGATGTGGCACAGGAGATGACATAAGGAATTACACTATTCCTGAGGGTTATGTGGAGCTATTGCATGGATACTTCAGTTAGAACTCATGTGACAGAGTTTGGTGGAGTTGATTGAGGAAGTTAGTGGAGTTGTATTCAGTTTAACTAATCTAAACATAGTTGAGCTATTTGTATTCAGTTTAACTAATTGATACAATTAGTGAGAGTGGTGTGAATTAATTATTAATTAATTCACTAATTATAAACTCATTAATCAACTAAAGAATGCATCAGTTAACTTCAGTGCATGGACAGTTTCAGTGGAGACCAGTGCAGAAATAGGTGAAAGAGAAGGTTAACTATCAGTTGTGACTATACTGTTGCTATTTGCAACACACAGATAGGTGGAGAAGCCCATGAGGATTGCGCAGTACAAGCCAGGTGGTTTATCTATTTAATGAAGCCATCCCATAGCATTGAAAATGCAATAGAGGCTGGCTATCAAGTGGCAAAAGATTGGAGCATGTGTTTTGCTAGATCTAGCTTGATAGTGTGTAGAAATTGAGGGTGTGCATGAGAACTTGTGAGGAGCTTTGTACTATGATTGTTACATGATCTCCATGACATATAATATACAGATAGTTGGGGTTTTCAGCTTTAAGCTTTCCCATTAAATACTGTGTTGATCTGTGTGATTGTTTGTGGTTTTAATGTGTGCATGCAATTGATTTTATTTCCGCATGTGATGATAAATGGTAGAAGAGATTCTGTATTATGCATGAAGCTAAAATAGTGTGTGATCAGGAGAATCTCGGTGAATAATATATCAGTGATTCAAATTTCTACACAGTGTGCGATAATTAGAAGTAGTTTTGGTTTTTTGATTTTTTTTTTTATAGATATTTTTTTGTTTCATATTTTAATTTTAATTTTAATTTTTAATATTGGTTATTCAATATATATAGTTATATTTATGTTTAATTTTTTCATTCACTAGTTCTTCCATTGCATTGTTTCTTCTCACCTATAGCTCGATGAGTTTCCATATGAAGATCAAGTTAAAATAAATTTCGTGAAGAATATCTTAGACAAATTTATTTACTATTGAAGGTAAATGAAATAGAACAAACCAACTAAAAAAATATAAATACATACCCCGTACATTTCAAAATTTTGATATCATTAATGTTCTTCTTCATCTAGCTCATCATCCACATCATCGTGTTCAGAATTCATGTTAAAAGGATTGGTCATGTCAACATCATGATCATGATCGTCTATATCATCATCCAAAACATCCTTTCCCACATTTGGTTTGACCTCTTCAAGTCCTTCGTCCGATGTATTGTCAATATCATCTAGTTGGTCCAGAACATTGTCTGGATTAACATATCCTTGAACCTCTTCAACGTATTCGTCTGACACATGAACCCCTTGCTCCTTTACATCATCTTCTTCTTCAGTATCATCTTCTTCCACTACATTATACTTTACCAACCTTCCTCTTGGATAATATCTAACAGCATAGGACCATCCAGATTTACCTAGAACCTCTGAGTAAAATACTTGTTTGCATTGGCTTGGAAGAACTTAGGGATATGAGCCTAGCTCAAAGTTCCTTGGATTAACCATGGTAAATCCATTAGCATGTTGAATAACAGTTTTATTGGGATCACCTTCATTGATTGGTATCCTGAACCATTTGACATCGAACACAACTAATTTGAAGGATTTAAAGTCACATTGAAGTATATCATCCAAATACCCATAGTATCGATTTGCAGATACTCCTGGATGTCTGTCACCTCTAGATGAAACGTTCTCTACCTGAAATACTGTAGTTATCCCAATATCTGAATTTTTCCTCCTTTCATCCAACCTTTTGATGCGAAATTTTTGGCCATTGCACCACATTTCCTTGCGATGTTTCAACTGCAATATGAAAACACGTAAAAAATACATTGTCATTGTTTGATAAACATATTTATACTTGGATTTTTTTCAAATTAATAAAAAATAACGCCCTATGCATCAATATAATTGTAAAAAAATTAAGTAGTATAGGTGAATTATATGCTTGCCTGGTCGTGTACAAAAAAATGTGCTAAATCAATTTCCCTCTGTGTAATATTGGTATCTCCACTACGTTCGGCTTCTTTGACCAATGTAGACACACCATACCATGATAACCTACCATTATTATCTTGTTTACATAACTCAATCCATACCTTAATCCAATCAAAATTGTTTGCAATGTATAAATGTATTGCATCCCAGTCTCGACCGACTGTATTAAAATAAAACAGTTCACATGCATATATATAATTAGCTAACACATTATACCACTATAATATTGGATTATGCACGAAGACTAAAAACTAAATAAGTACGATATACATAAAAACAAAAATTTAAATGTACTATAAATCTCCACTATATACTTACATCTCACTTTCCTCATTGTACCTTTCCCTGATAGGTGCTCCCCTTCAAATTTTTTCATGGAGTTGACATCCCAAATGCGATCCAATAAATTGATAATTTTTCCTATTGTCAAAATATATTAACTAATATAAATCATGTTTTGATATACCATATATCCCTCTACAATAGAACCCTCAGGACGTGCTCTTTTTCTGACCAAATCCTTAAAATATTTCAAGTGCCTCTCAACCATCCACATTGATCTTGTCTGTAAAAGTCCACACTTTTTATTCTCCTGAACTTGGTGTACGAGGTAGTGTTCTTATGCATTGAAAAATTACGGAGGTAGACACCTTTTTATTTCACACATTAGACGAGGAATTTGTTTCCTCCAATACTTTATATCTTCTTTATCTATTTCTTTAGATGAAAACCATCTACAAATGAAACAAGAAAATCACAAGTTTCAACAATAAGATATATAGTACATTACAAGTAAAACATATGCAGTCAAATTTAATATTCCAAATATTTAGCCCTCAGCTAAATGGAATATTATAGTTTGTTTTATCACTAGGCAGGTGAATAAGTGGGTGGGGAGGCCCATAAGTCTCCTTAGCAGCAATAAAAACACTTCAAGTGTGAAAGGAGACCTTTTTAGCAGCTAAATAAAGCACCTCCAAGTGTGAATAGGGGTTCGATCATGTTGATTCAGTCAAATTTGACCAAGTCAACAACGCTGTTATCGAGGAGTGGAGATTAAGTGAGGAATAACGTAGTTTTGGAGCGAGATTGATTTCATGAAGGAAATGACCTAATTGAGTGGGGGCCAAGGGCAAGGAAACTCATAATCTATATAAGGAAGAGGATGGCAGACATATGAGGTTATGTTTTAAATTGTTATTTTGTATATGGTCTGTTTAGACTACTTGCATTCTTCAGCTGTTTAGTTGAAATTGCTATGCTGTTTAGCACTAGGTGTTCCCAAGCGGGAATCCAACCTCTTCCCTTGAGAGGCCTCTTGGGAGAGAATGGCATTCATTTCCACATTCAGGTTTTTAGGCCAAGCTATAGCTTTCTTCATCATCGCAGTTCTTGCAGGTTATTGTGCTGTGTTGCAGGGTGTTGCAATGGAGGGTTTACAAACCCACTTTCTGAGCTAGATTCTCATTGGAAGAAGGATTCCTTCACCTGGGAGATCAGTTTGGAGAGATCTTGGACATATTTCAGATCTTTGGCACCAGGCCAACTATTTCCCTTCATTTGCAGTGTTGTTCCAGCTGGGAATTGCATTATTTTTTAGGGCAGCTTCAGTGAGGGATATTGTGGCTCCTTTGGAGTGTTTTCCTGTGATTGAAGGGTTCAACCTTTCATTGGAGGAGGCCTTTGAGGAGATATACATCGTATTTTCTATATTTCAGCCTTCTACACTCATGTGCTTCAGTTTGCAGTGAATCTTCAGCCCTAGGGCTTTAGATCCCATCTTGTATAGGGTGTAGTTCTGAAAACCCTTTCTGGGTTCTTTGTAGGAGTTTGTATAGAGCCTAGATCTGTATTTGTCATATCTTTGAGGCATATAACAGCCCTAAATATTTTGTACATTATTTTTCTGTAGTAGTGTGTTTATAACTGCAATGTAGTAGTCTTCCGGTATTTTTTTTTGTAGCAGCAGTTCAGATTTAGGAGTGATTTCTTATGGGAGGCTTGTTTCTTCATTGTATATGATTCATGCCTCACTATTATGTATTGATTTTCTGATATAATAAATGATGATATGTCTCCATATTGGTCTCCAATGTTAATGAGTTGATTTACATTGCTATTTCTAGTTTTGTGTTCATATATTGCTGCATTTCCCATTTGGGAATATTACAGTGGTATAAGAGCATAATCTTGGCTCAGCCTGTGCATTCAACCAATATGTCACCATAAGGAGAAGATTATCTCAAAGAAGAGGAGATGTAAAGAGAAAACAGAGGCATAAATCCATTGTTTGGAGGAAGGAAGGAAGATAGGCTCTCAAAGCTTCTTCTTCAAAGTATGTAGAGCATTCATGGAGATATCAAGAAGATGAGAAAGGAGATGTGTAAGGAATATCCAAAGGCGTTTGAATCTGAAGCAAGCCCTAGATTTTTGCGTGATGAGTGTGAGCATGCAACCACACATTATGATTCATAGTGCAGTCATATGGCCAGATCTACTATGAGGGAGTTGGAAGAAGAAGAAATGCCTAAGAAGGAGACTCTTAGGGATTATCTGCAAGAATATGAAGCTCAGACTAAGAGGTTCAAAGATCACATCAACTTCCAAGAGTTTTGAAAGATCAAGGTGGAGAGGAGCAGGTAGCATGATATGGGTAGATTTTTTCTATCTAATTTTGATGGTTCACCTAGATTTTCAGCTAGAGCTTGGGTGGAGGAGGTAGAAACCTATTTGCAGCAACACCAAGTTTCAGAGAAGGAAGCCATCAAAGTTGCAGCGTTGCATTTTGGAGGTAAGGCCTATTCTTGGTGGATATTTGGGTCCTTTTCATTAAAAAATGAAAATACTTCTTCTTATGAAAATTTCACTAGGATACTAGTGGAAAGGTTTGATGGAAAACATTCTGAAAAATCTTTGATGGAGCTAAACAAACCAAAACAAACCAAACTTTTGCAAGGGTTGGAATGACCTATAAACTCAACTCCACTTCAGAAAACTGTTGAAGAGGCTAACATCTTTCATAAGACCTTGCTAGAGGCAATATCTCTATCTCATACTCCTGGAAAAGAGGGCATGAAGATCCCTTTTTCAAAAGAGGATCCTCTTATTGAGAAAGTGACTCCCATTCATATTGAATAAGAAGAGAAGGCTGGGGGCAACATCGCTATCATATATAGAGCATATATAGCACCACATGCAGAGGTAGGTAGAGAACTTGCTCCAACAAGAGGAATTCTTGTATCGTTGCAAGATGTTCCTGAAGATTCCATATGTGGAGGACAAGGTAGAATCAATGAGCAACATGATTGTGAAACCTTGTAGATCGAAGGAGAAGGTAGGGAATATGACTAGAATTACATGATGAGGAGCACACAACCCTATCTATTTCATAAGTTTGATGCATAGAAGAGGCAAACTGATTTGCGTAGTGAGGGCAGGGACAAAGTTATCCATCCATATGTGCAGTCTAGTCTTGACATTGATGTTTCACTGCATGGAGGCATTCCACTGGGGAGACCACTAGATCAAGAGATGATGAGAGATGCTTCACATTGGGTTGCACCAATCATTGGTTATAGAGGGGTAAGGACATTGGGAGGACTTGATACAGTGTAGAGATTTTGGGGTAGACTCAAGGAGGAGGGAGACATTCTCCCATTTTCAACATTACCCACTCTCACTACATATTCTATGATGACAGAAGTTACTGCAGTGAGGGAGGATGGCACCACCATGGTGCAAGGGAGCTGCTCCATGGATCTAGAGAAATAGAGGGTACTTCCTTTAATGAAGGAATCCTCCATACATTGGAGTAGATGGAGGCCACTCATGCTTACATTGGCCAAGATCAGGAGGTTCTTGTTGGATGGTAGCTTCTCATGGGAGGCCAACTTCCAAAGGCCACCACTTCTACTTGAGCATGAGCAGTTGCATGATGGGCATGGCAGCACTTTGGAAGATTAATTTGGCATGAGGGATGTCAAAGGAGAAGACAAAAACATGTGGGGAGCTTCACATTTTAGATCTTCAGCGCTGTCTCTTAGGAGGGTTGAGCCATATTGGAGGTCTCAACTTTTGGTAGAGTGCTCCAAGGATCTTGGTGCGTGCATGATTCTTGATGACTCAGAGGGAGATGAAAAATACATGGTGGATGATGAGGTCATTTATTATTATGGCACAATATTCTTGATTAGAGCTTACGAGCTCAAGGAGAAGTTGTTACATGCAACACATGTGGACTTTCTTTCCATGCACTTTGATGCATTTTACTCTTTGATGGAGGAGTTCACTTGGTAGGGCATTCAACAGGATTTATATCAACATGAGGAGAGATGCATAGCCCAGATGGCGATGAAGAGGTTGTCGCAACCACTTCCCTACTCATTGAGAGTGAGGGAGGACTTTCAGTTGAGCCATTTGAGCTCAATGACCAAAGTACATAGTAGAGAAGGTACATTTTTGCATTATGATTTGTACTACTTTACTTTATATGAAGCATGTTGTACCAAGGAGGATTATCCATTATTTTATATTTTATTTTGATGTGCTTGAGGCCATTTTCAACATTGATGTTCGTCATGCTATTGGTGGTTTGTGGGGGAGGCCACATGATTCTTGGTGTGCACCATTGGCACCAAAATTTACTTTTATGATCCTATCTTGTAGGATGATTGTGGCAGTGAAAAAGTGGCTGAAAAGACACTTGTTATTATTTGTTTTGAGGTAGGCAGGGGGTGCACTGCACTGGTTCCATATGTGGAACTATGATTCACATCCTGGTTGTCATATGGCAACTTGTTTTCATTGGTTTTTGCTTCCATATATTGATGATGTTCTTATGTTTACGGGAAGATTTGTTGGGAGAGTGGCACAAGAGTTGGAGGTTCCCATTGGGAGTATGATTCTCCCTACTTTACATGTTGCATATTTTAGGAGAAATAATGGGAAAACCATGATTGCCACACTATATCTCTTTTCATCATGTGGGAGGAGCCATTTGGAGAACTTGAGTTCTTGGGAGGGGCACTTCATGGGTGTTTTGTTAGGTGGGGTAACTTGGATCATTCTTGGAGGCCATGAAATTTCAGCCCAAGATCATCAGCTGCCCCATACTTACCATAAATGGAGAGAGAAACAACTTGGGTGGAAAAATTTAATATCTCCATGCAACCCCAATACATTTCATAAACTAGGGGTTGAGGATTTCTTTGATGAGCTACCTAGAATGGCTCATTTCATTTGGATGATAGCATGGTAATGGGAGACTCTCATTGGGAATGAGATTACCTATGTTTATCATCACTCCTACCTTGAGGAGGCCATTGGACAGCAAGAAGGTTTCCACTTACACCTTCCACCCTTTCATGATGTGAGCCATTTGGTTTTTCATACTTGGGAGGAACCATTGGAAGGCATATTTTTTGCATATTATTTTTTGCAGTAGTTGGGACTATTGATGGGGAGGCAACAAGAGGAGGAGGGGGGGGGGGGGATTTTTCTCTCCCTTTATAATTTCTTGAGGACAAGAAACATTTTGGAGGGGAGGACTGTAATATTCCAAAAATTTAGCCTTCAACTAAATGGAATATTATAGTTTGTTTTTGTTTCGGGGAATTATCACCCTAGAGGTTCGTTGGGTTACAACCTCCAGAGAGCAGGGGCATGCTACTTAACAGAGACTCACACAACCATGCACGTTCAGAAAAACCAAATAGAGTAGAATGAGAAAGTTACCCGTTGGTCCTACGGTTGAAGAAGATCCCGCAGGGTTCAAACCCCCAGCAACCGTCCTTCCTTCTTAACCTCGAAAGACAAGAAGAAACAAGCACAAAGGACCGGTTGTACAAGATATATCTACTCTAAATGTCATGAGATTCATATAAAACATTAAATAAATCATAATGAATGCTTGTATAACAAATATTCTCATACATATAAGCATACACTAACACGTTTATTTCGGGAACAAGATGGTACTTCGTATTATAAATAGCATGTACAAAAGTAACGAGTGGAGAGATCACCGATCCTTCCACGCCTTTCGTTGCATCGTCGTCCGGATCCGTCCACTCTTGCCTCGCTAAGACTCCTTCCAAATCGGTGCATACGAATGTCAAGGGGATGAGCATCTCAAGGAAACAAGGGTTTCCTATAATGAATCGGGAAAGTGCGGAGGCACGGAATCGACTTGGATAGGGAATACCAACAGAGTATAATATCAATACCTTCTCCCCTTAGGCCATACACATGAGGGGTTTTTATACTCCCTCCAAGTAGTTTCAACAGTTGGAAACAGTTGGCCACGTGCTGGGGTGGTTGAACTACCTGAGTAACCATCAACCCAGCCCGAAAATAGGGAATAATTATATATTTTTTAATTATTTTAATGGAATACGTGGAAAAGTCTAGCTGGACTCGCGTATACACACGGAAAAGTACGGGCATAGTCGCGTATGGGGATTTTTACACTGTTTTTAAGTGAATTTGTCCAAGTCTGTAGGAATGGGTGCCCAAAACCATCAAAGCAATCATGAATCATGTCAAGGTGAGAAATGATGCTATAACAGATGCCACCTAATATATGAGGTCAGAAGGGGTATGTGATGGCCGAAATGTATTATGCACATAGAAAGAACTTCGCAAGGACAAGAGAGGACTTCACCAGATTTCAGCCTGCCAGAAACCAATGAAAGAAACTAGAGAGTCAACTCATGCTGAGGCGGGCATACCCATGCTCAGTCAAAAATACATCATATAGAAAGTAGTGAATAGATCCAACATGTATACAAGTATAACTGAACTGAAAGTACACAATGAATCATCTGAGCATGGCCCGGAAATACAAGTCTGAATCAATGTCCAAGTATCACATATAGAAAGCTGATCAAAGATGGTGCAACTGGATGTCTGATCAAATAAGTAACTGAATCTCCAAGTACCGGATCATAAGAGGTGGATCAAACGGTACAATCACGCAACTCGGGAGCCAACATATAATATGCTGCTGTGCTGAACTGCAACATATAAGGGTGGACGGCATCACTAGAAGATACTGAAAGGACTGTCAAAAGTGAACCGAAACATGCTGATGCAACCCGAGGTCTTCACCGATTACTATGGCACAATTCTACACAATGGGAATAAATGAGCTGAAGTCGACCATGTGAGAAATCGTTGGATTACCGGGCATTGATGTATCCCGTTAACCAACGCGAGACAACCCACCGATAATGATAATGAGTGTCAAGGTGCCCCAGTACAATCTGACAAGTGCGAATGAATGAGTTGAAGTCGAACACTTGAAAGAATCCACCAATCAGGAGGCAATGATGAATCCCCACTGTCGATAGCGAAGAGTCTGCCACTGATGACTGCAAACCCTAAGGTACTGACAAAAAGACTCTAGACCTTATTCCCATAGCAATGAGTTGGAGTCGATGGGAAAAGATCTGCTGGAAGGAAGGCATTAAGGCATCCCACATCAGTCCAGCGCGAGTGTAACCCGCAGGCCAAGATTTGGAAGGAATCAGACGAAGTAGAGTGATGGAACCAAAACCGAAGTACGTTTCCGACATGCACAAGATGAAGCTAGCGCACGGAAGAAACCCTCTGAACCAACCAATAATGAAAGCTAACACAGAGGCGAGAAATCCACCGATAGGGTCAAATGGAAATCCAGGTACTGCACGAATCCCAAGTGTGATAATGTGTGCTGACGTCGAACACAGGGGAAACCACTCGGTCAAAGACCCATGATGATGATCAAATGCTGAGCACGAGGTCACCTATCAATGATGGAAATAGGCCCAAGGTGCGGCTCTAGGTTTGCTCTTAGAGCAATGTGTCGTAGTCGATAAGAGACAAACCCGCCGGCAAGAAGTCAATGGGGACCTTCTCAAACCAACACGAGCAGAAGACCAAAACATCTGATGTGATAGAACATGATACTGACAAGACCGGGAAGGCCGACTGAATAATGAGTCAAGAGACACCGCAGAATGGCCGACTCAGGTTAAACTTCCCTTGAACAAAATCACGACTCGTGATGACCATGGCAGTAAAAAGTGACACTGTATAAGTCTGTCATGCAGGAGGCAAAACAAACTCTCCATATGATTGGAAGAGATAACCAACCGGGGGAGAATTGACAAGTGAAACATGGTAAAGGCTGAACCTAGGTCAAAACTAAAACCATCCCAAATGAAGGAAATATATATAAGTATATGTGCTTTGTTCAAGGGCGACAAACTGACTCTGTACTGCCATCAAAACAACGAAGATACATCCCGTTCCCGCTCTTTTTGTTATATTTGATTTTTTTGTCTTTTTCATATAATAAGCTTGAAAAAGAATAAAAGAATGCTATGGCACAATGGATAGAACGAGTATCAAGAAAGCAGATGCACTAGTTCCTGGGATTGGAACATTCCTATGCTCAATGCAAGGTGGCGAAAACTGGTCAGTGATACTCAGAGGAACGTTCCATCCATGGGTACAAAGGTGTCAAGTCGTGATAGCTAAGTGCATGCAATGGTTAACTTGTACAGAAAGTCAAGGTCAAAATTTGGCTTAAACATCGAGTCCAAATGAAGCCGGCTAAAGGCCAAGATAAACAAGTAGCCAATATGCAATGCAGTAATACAACTTAACGACACCAGGGAGCCTCTAGGGTATAAGCCAGAAAAATGATAAGTGATGAAGGAGAAGAATGAAGCTTCAACACAGAAGACATGGCGGGACTAAAGAGGACTCCCGAGCCTACATAAAAAGCATCATGGGCAACAAGTGATAGCGAGGAACTAACTAGGAAGCCCATGTAAAGGAAGGCTCTACCATCAAGTCACGATTAAATAATCGGCGAGTGAAATGGGTGTAATACTCATGACCTGATGGGATCGACCCTAAGGCAAGTGATCAGTATGGAGGCTAGTATGCAAGATGCAACGGAGAGTGATTTCCCTAACCTATATGCCAGTGAAGATCATATACCTGCCGTGAAGAGTCGGAAATGATGGATAAAAAACCGGAAAAAATCTCAAAATAATCAAAATGTACCTGAAAACATACCAAACTGGGCACTTCCAAGCAATCGAGTTATGCAGCTTAAGATAGATTGAAAAAATAGGCATAAGGAAATTTTGCGAAAATTTTCAATTTTTTAGCCATAAATAGACAAATTACCTCTCATTTGGTTCATTATTGCATAGCTGATTTGGAAAAAGTGCTCTGGAGCAAAAACTTCTTTCGTCAAATCAGGAACAACCGACCGTCGGAACTCAGCGAAACTTCAGGTAGGCTCCTTAATCATCCTGTTTATTCATTTTGTCCGTTTGGAAATTAAAATTAAGTGATTTTTTGCTTTAAAACCCTTGCTAAAAAATGCGTATCTGCGCATACGCGGGTTTAATGAAGGAAAGTCGCGTATACACGCGACTGTGCACAGGAAAAGTCGCGTATGCGCAGGTCCGAATGCAAAAAAGCGTGGCTAATGAAAAATTTGATGAAATTTCTCAGGATGACCATCTCATGGAGGGAACGTGAGCATAGCGTAATAGACCAAGAGGTCATGCAGGATCGCGCAGCACAAAATATCCTCCGGAATTGCGGATTGTTGAAATTCTTTAAAATGCCCAATATGAAAAGCAAAGTGCGGTTGCTTGAAATTCTCATAAATTACTGGGAACCAGATCAGGATTGCTTCATAATTGATCAGATGCCACTACGCATTGAAGTGGAGGATATATATTTCATCACTGGATTCTCCAAGAGGGGAGAACCAGTAGACCTGCACAGAAAACCCCTGGGAGGGTTAACCGTGGAAGATTATGTCCACGTATATTGCGTAGATAATTCCAAAAAGGTTGAAACGCAGATTGCAATTAGAGATATCAGGGATTTGCACATGAAGATCCTCCTTTTCACCATCAGCAGAGTGGCAGGATCTGCCTCACTACATCAGGCGTCCAGGACGCAAATGAGTATAGCTGTAGAGTGTTTGACTCATGTTTACGATTGGTGCACAGCCCTGCTACTGAACATGAAACAACAGCTGACTTCTATTCGCCAAGTAAAGACCAAACACTTTGGCTATGGTACCATTTGCACAACATTCTTATTTGAGAGGATTCCAGCTTTGAGACCCAGAGTCATCTCTACTATCAGTAGCCTGCGGGACCCAAGAATTGCCCGTTGGGCAGACATGATGAAGAGACTAGGGGGTAGTGAGGTACCCCGGACCACCTGGGACGATGAGTTCTTCCTATGGTGGGGAGAATATATCATCGCAGTGGATGACTATCCCTATACCGGGATGGATTTTGGTGGAGATCCAGATCTAGTTCTTCCACCTGGCACAGCATGGGGAGCAGTCGGTAAGTTTTGCAAAATTTTTAACTTATATGATTTTTTTGGATTTTTTCAAATATGTATGAAAAAATGGAAAACAAACATGTTTTTGATTGGATTCATAATGACTGACAATTTAAAATGATCATGTTTCAGATGTTGGACCAGTTCGTCTTGAGGGCCTACCGCGCCATAAGCGCCGTAGAGGTGAGGCAGAGACAGTGGATTCCGACAGGACTCTCCAGGCCGTGCAGAGAAACTTGGAGGGATTAACCTGCCAAATCCCTATGGCTGCTGTGAAGGACTTGCCGGAAGCCATCCAGAGACAGGTAGTAGGAGTACCACGAGACTGGGTTAGATTATTCCGCCGTGTGGCCACTGCAGTTATGTTCTATAGGAACACGACTTCTGGGCAGGGTCCTCAGGAGTAGACAGATTTTATATATTAGATGACTGTATATATATATATATATATATATATATATATATATATATTTTTTTTTTTTTTTTTTTTTTTTGAGACTGAACATGATGGGGCATAAGCCCAAGTTTTGTATGACCTTATGGATCCAAATTTTGTAAAGTTTTTTTAACACTCTGATGATATATATACAACGATATTTGATGTGATGTGATAAATGTATCAAATGTATGATGTTTTTGATGATTAAATTTTATTGTATGGAATGATTAATATGCCAATCAATTGCTTGATTAGCTAATGAGTCTGCTAACCAGTTGTCAACTCGAGGAATATGAATGAAAGTTATTGAAATGATCTTTGTAACAAACGTACCCTCAAGAACAACCGTAATAAAAATGGGTCACGAACCCGATAAGTATTGTTCAACTGCGACACCACCAGCTGAGAGTCCAAGAAAACTACCAATGAATCAACACCAAAAGATATTGCCTCCGAGAGTAGATGAATGACTCCAGTGGGTATCGCTACATTATTGAAAGCAGTGACCAATGCATTCCTCTCGATACCTGAATCAATGGCTGGTGATAAATGAGCATCCCAGCACCATAGAAGTAGTTCACTGGTGTGGTGGTTCTACTGGCACGGCCAGACAAACCAAAATGACTCATGGACATCTGTACCACAGCCTGCCAGGCACAAAGAACATCACCACCTCATCAAAAATCGAAAAATCAATCAGATATGTACAAAGCAAAAACTACTATATACAAAAGCAAGATGCCAGGCCAAAGCCTAGGCATAATACTTCTTCAAATAGAGCCCATTTCGGGGCTCCGGCAACTCGTTCCCTTCGAAGTCAACCAAGGTAAACGCTCCTTTCTTAAGGACTTTTTTAACGATATAGGGGCCATACCACATCGATTTGAACTTTCCTGCCCCCAAGGCATCCTTTTCTTGGGCATAGACCAAAACAAGGTCGCCTTCCGAAAAGACCCTAGGCTTGACCGCCTTATCGTACTGAACCTTTACTCGGTTTTTATGCGCTTCATTCATCGTGGCAGCATCTCGATGCTGCTCATCGAGATGTTCCAGATGAAGAAGCCGTTTTGCCAGACTAGAAGTGTCAGGAAGAAGTTCAACAGCTAATTTAAGAGAAGGAATCTCGCATTCAATAGGAAATACGGATTCCACGCCGTGGACTAACTGAAACGGAGTAAAGCCAGTTGCAGTTTTCACTGACGTCCTGTATGCCCAAAGTGCAGGATATAACATAATATGCCAGTTGGATCTATGTTTATCAATTGTCCTTTGAAGAATTGTCTTCAAGGATTTATTCACGGCTTCCACTTGCCCATTGGCCCGAGGATAATATGGAGATGAATGCTCCTGCCGGAAACCCAATTTGAGAGCCAACTCAGCCATCATACTATTCTGAAAATGACTGCCATGGTCAGTGACAATCTCTCTAGGTATACCAAAACGAGCGATAACTTGGTTGAAAAGGAAAAAAGCTGCAGTCTCACCATCGTTCCCAAAAGTAGGCATAGCCTCGACCCACTTCGTAAAGTAGTCTACTGCTACGATAATGTACTTGTGACCTTTTGTCGAAGGCGGGTTACAAGTAGTATAATCCATACCCCACTTTGTAAAGGGTCCGACAGTAACGACAGGAAAAAGCGGAGCTGGATGAGCGCGCATTTTTCGAGTATACACCTGACAAGGATGACACTTCTTGACCGATTCAATACAATCTTTGAAAATCGAGGGCCAGAAGTAGCCAGCACGTAAAATCTTTTGGGCTGTAGCAAGCCCTGATAAATGACCCCCACAAGCTCCACTGTGAGAATCATTGAGCACAGCCTCAGCTTCTTCGAAAGTTAAGCAGCGTCTTAGGATTGAATCAACCCCTCGACGGTACAAAGCATCACCAATAATCAGATAATTCTTGGCCAAGTGACGCAGTTTACGACGCTAATCTTTCGAAAAAGTAGAGGGAAACTTCGCAGTCTGGAGATACACAATGATATCCCCATACCAAGGATCCTGTGGAGAGATCAGAAACAAGTGTTCGTCCGGAAAGGACTGATCATAGATCATCTTCTCTCCATAGGGAAACTCGGAGATCAATTCCGCAAAAACTAATGACTTCTTGGATTTTGCAGACATGAACTCTAGATCAAATTCCTGTAGAATCACAATCCATCTATTATATTTTCCCCCAATCACTCGCCTGCTGAGGACAAACTGAAATGGATTGGCAGCTTCCAAGACATAAGTTTTGCGAAGAATAATGTAATGCCGAAGTCGCTGCACAGCATGAACTGCGTCTAAGGCTAATTTTTCTATCGGAGTGTATCGCAGTTCAGGTCCTACCAGTCCTCGACTAAGGTAGTAAATAACATGCTCTGCAAGAGCATCATCTTCCTGAACCAGAACCATACCAATGGTAGATTCTGCTGTAGCCATATACAAAAGAAAATCTCCGCTATAATCGGGTGGACTCAGTAAAGGAGCAGAGGTCAATGCCTTCTTCAAGGCATCGAATGAGCGTTGAGAATAGTCGTCCCAAAGAAAAGGAACTCCTTTCTTCAACAGTCTCATATATCCCTTTATAATCTCAGCATAGTTGATGATAAACCTCCGAAGAAAATTAGACTTCCCTTGGAGACTTTGAAGCTGACGGATTGAAGACGGGGGAGGCAACCGAAGTATTGCCTCAACCTTGAAGGGATCTACCCTTATCCCTTCCCTAGACACGATAAATCCCAACAGCCGACTGGATGTAACCGCGAAAACGCACTTGTTCGGATTCAATCGAATTTTATAAAAACGACATCTTTCAAATATTTGCCGGAGGTGACCAGGATGATCCATCCTCTTTCGAGAATGAGCAGCTAGATCATCTAAGTATGCCTCGATAATCTTATTGATGTCGTGGAAGGCGTAAGACATGGCCCGCTGAAAGGTAGCTCTAGCATTTTTAAGACCAAAAGGCATTTTCTTGTATGCAAACGTACCCCAGGGACAAATAAATGCAGTCTTATGTTGATCTTCAGGACAGATAGTAATTTGATTATATCCGGAGAAACCGTCCATGAAGGAGAAAATCTCGTTACCGGCACACTCGTCAATGATATGATCGATGAATGGTGTGGGGTAATTGTCTTTAGGACATGCCTTATTTAGGTCTCTGAAATCGATGCACACTTGAATCGTTCCTTTCTTTTTATCTATCGGAACGGGGTTTGAAACCCATTCAGTCAGAGGAACTGGGAAAATGAATCCCGCCTTAAGCAGCTTTTCAACTTCAGCTTTGATAGCTGCTGCCTTCCTAGGATTAACCGGACGAAGTTTTTGCCTGACCGGCTTAGCGTTTTCATACATCTTGATCTCATGCTGAACGATAGATGGGTCTATGCCCAGGCATTTCCTCATAAGACCAAGCAAATACATCCCTATACTCTTTGAAGAGCTCGGTGTAGATTTGAATCTCTTCACGGGAACATTCAGCTCCAATGAAGACATTCTCAATGATATTGGGATCCCTGGGAATGTTCATCGGGATAGTAGGAGAGATCACAGCCATGTTCCCTTCAGCATAAAACCGTGTTGGTGCCAAAGGGTTCAAGACTGGGTGAACAGGTCCAGGAGACTGAGGACTTGGAAAACTAGTTTCAACTTCGTTCAAGTCAGGTAGGAAGTAAGACCGATGATGCAAATCATCCCACAGTCTATCTATACCAGTCATGGCTTCCAGGATTTCCTCTTCAGATGGAAGAGTGGTATCAAGGCAATCCTGGGCCGAAGAAGAACTAAGCGTCCAAGCCGGGGCCACATCACCATCCAACTCTTCCGGTGAAAGAGGAGCTGGAGTAGATTCTGCAGTGTCAACAATAGACTGATATGCAATCTCAGCTGCAGAAATCGGAAATGCCATTCCACCCACTTGACCTTCCACTAATGTGGCAGTAGGGGAAGGTAAGGTCCAAGGGTTCGAAAAATAATGAGTTCGAAAGAACTCTCTTCGAAGGGGAGCCCTGGAGGATGAAATAGCATTAATATGCACAGTAGGAGGAGGAAGATCGAAAGTACCCATCAAGGAAGAATACATTCCAACTCCTAGATTCTCAACAGGCGCCTTAGTATTGTCCAACTTAGGAACAGATGAGTCAGAAGGCGCATTCAGGTCTACCTGAGGACAGTCCAGTTGATCCACTGTGACAATCCTCCCTTCGTGGGGGAAACATACAATTCGAAATAATGAGGATGCAATAGCATCCATCT
The DNA here is from genome assembly GCA_034641835.2 of Pinus albicaulis. Classification (NCBI taxonomy): domain Eukaryota; kingdom Viridiplantae; phylum Streptophyta; class Pinopsida; order Pinales; family Pinaceae; genus Pinus; species Pinus albicaulis. Next base: position 1,559,339,106 of record CM076575.1, read on the forward strand.
CATAAATCCAGTTCCTCCCCAACAGAAGGTTGTAGTCCAAGGCCGCATCCACTACCTCAACCTCTATGTTAACGGTTTTGCCCCCAACACAGATGGGCAAAGCCGGGACAATACCATGGGGTCTGTGAGAATGACCATCGAATGCAGTAAGAACAGTGCTAGATGGAACAGCTTTGGGAGATCCAAGTGTCTTCCAGCATGCGAGAGACATCACGCATGTAGAAGCACCCTCATCAACAACCGTTCGAAAGATATTTCACTTCCGATACGACGATTTAATATGGAAAGCCATGTGATGAGGAAGTCTCTTCTTAAAATTATTCATATCAAAAGTAATCAGAAGAGAATTTTTCGGATCAATAGCCCCAATGGCAGTGAGCAAAGCACTGCGCTGAGCCGGACAAGACTAGAGTACCTCTAAAGCTAACATAGCACAAGGACTCTGCGCCAGATCTTCTACAATCGAGTAGTTCTGGGCAGCCCTAGCATTTGGATTAATCGTTGACCGCTTAGAAGATGCTTTGGGCATCCGAGGCATAGACTCAACAGTAGGCTTCATAATGTGAAGCGGCTCAGTAACATCAGGAACTTCCCTAGCTTTCGAATATTCCTCTCCGCCATAATCACGGGATCTCGTAGCGATATCCGCATGAGCACTCATCATAAAAATGTTCGATGGAATTTCCCCTTCCTGGGTACCTCCAGAGGAAGCCCCAGTATTTTGGTTCACGCCAACAACTAATTGCTGCCCTTGGGGAAAAGGGTTTGTTAACACAGCCTGGGAACTAGAAGAACCCTGCTGGGATAACAGGTGCTGAGCATCCTGAATTTTAGGGCAAAGGTGTGTGAGATGGTCTCCAGCACAAAGCTTGCACGGAAACTTCACTTTCTTTTTCTCCTTTTGACCCTCACCAACATGCTCGTTGGTTTTATTTGCATTACCCTTCCCGTTCTTGCCCTTCTTCTTGTTATTTCGTCCCTTCTTCTTCCCATTGGATTGTTGATTTCCTTTGGGATCAGAAGCTTGGACAACATTTATGGACAAAGACTGGGAAGGTGATGAATCAGCAGGCACAGCCTGACCAGAAGGAGCAAATTGTAAAGACAACTGCTTCAATTGAGAAAGCAGGCTGGCTGCACTACTATTGACCGATCCGACAAGCCCGTCACCATGCGGACCAGGTTTGGGTTTCGATAAATCCAATTTGGAGCGAGGAGCATTGGGTAAATACTTATAAAGCATCCCAGACTGAGAATAGATCAGTTCTAACTGCTGGGCCCTAAACATGGCCTGCTCCTCAGAAAATACCCCAGATAGGGATACATCTTTTGAAATATCTGACTGCAGAGATTTCAAAAACCACTCGAGAAGCAACTCACCTGGAATATGGGCTTTGATAAGCCTCTTCCTTCTCCTCCATTTCTGAATGTGATCAGAAATGTGAGTTGCCTCATCCTGCTTAAAATTAGCCAGGAGTTCGGTCCCAGCCTCATATCTGACAGGCAACTGAAAATGGTTAAGAAATGTGACATCCAGTTCTCCAAATGTGGCGAAACTGCCCCCAGTGAGCTCTATATACCATTTGGCAGCATTTCCAGTTAAGGTGCGCTGAAATAATCTCAACCTAATCGAATCATCGATCAGGGAGTTCGACGAGCACCATAAGTGGAAAGTGGTGATGTGGTCTGCCGGATCCTCTCCATTCTTACCTTCAAACTTTGGAATGTCTGAAGGAAGTTTGGTCGGGACCGGAGGCCACCCCGGACTATAACGAATCGGGTCATTAGTCAACTTCGACAAATCTAGCAAGTTTAACGTTGCCAGAAAAGGTAAGCGAGGCGGAGCCTGAGGATTCCATCCTTGATGGGATGGATTCCCAAAATTCTGAAAAGAATAGCCTGGATTTGATGAGGCACCAGGCTGCCAGAAAGGACTCGTAGAAAACGGAGAAGAACCTCCTCCCCACGCCGAGTTACCAAAGCCCAGACCAGTTCCCCCCGCTGAAGTATTGATTGAAGAGGAAAGCCCCTGGTAGGGGTTCTAAGCATTAGACAGAGGAGAAAAAGACTGATAAGCACTCGATGAAGGGAAAGAAGCATTCCCTTGATGACCTGCGTAAAACTGATTCCCTTCCCCCGCTGTAGTAAAGACAGGATTCCATCCTGTAAAAGTAGTCGAACTTTGCCCCCCAGACCAAGGGTTGAAACTCTGGGTCTGGGACGTAAACGGAAACGACCCTAAAGAAGGATTGGAACTAGGAATGTGTCCAGTCCCAAAGGGGAAACCATGAAACGAAGCTGATCCACTAGCCATGTTAGACATGGGCGTAGATCCAGCTGAAGCAGCGGAAAAGGAAAAAGAGGGATTTCCACTAATGGACATCCCTGAACAGAAGGGACCAGAATGAGAAGCATGTGCTTGGGTGAACCCAGAGCCAAACACAACAGCACTAGAAGCAATCGAAGACGAAGCAATAGTGCTCCCTGCTTCAACAGAAGCAGGAGTCTGAATGCCTGCAGCACTCACGGTAGAAGCCACGTTCCCAGTCGTGGCCATCGAAAAATAAGAATGATACGGAAGATCCGACGGTCTCTCCGACTCCGGTCCGATATACTGAACAACAAACGGATAATCAGGAGGAAGAGGAGATGGACCTGTAGCAGGAGGCTCAGGTATGTCCTCAATCTGAAAATCTTCTTCCTGAGGAAAAAGAACTCGCGAGGTGAGCGGAACGCTCCTCTCGGGACCGACACCAGAATCAGCTACGAAACCTTCAGACCTTGGTGGAGGATCTCTCTCCACTGCGTCAGACTCCACAGGGTGGTAACCACCTGCTAAATCACTCCTACGCCTTCTCGAAGAAGGCTCTGCACTCTCGGGAGATAACCCTCGGATTCTCCTCGAACGTCGAGGCGCTTGATCAACCACTTTTATAGATTTTATAAATTAGACTCAAAAAAGTGAAAAGCTAGGCAAGCTAGGAGCAAAGAGCACTCACTAAAAATAAAAATCCCTGAGATACAGTCAAGCAAACAGCCTCCAAGTATTTCCGCTCCGGGTGATGAGGACCGGACACCAAAATACAGGAAAGCGAAGTATAGGACCTCCCGAAAGCAGTTTGGGATGATTAGGGCCCAAAACAACTAGCGAAGGTATCAGAAACAGTTACGCCGACCTCCTAACGACAGCCTTTGCCGGATCAAGCACCCAAGCTTCGCAAGGGCACCCCCAGAAGTACTGCTGAAAGTGATGTGACGTCTACCTCAGGTACCACGGGTATTCCCCCCCGCAGTCACCTGTGTGGAACCTAGGAGTGGCAACTATGGACACCAATCCGTATCAGAAGCTCGGCGGAACGGTCTTGAGGTCAGATTCAGCCAATCGGAGAGGGGGTATCCCTCTTTTCAGCCTTCACTTCCCCTCGCGCTTGACTCTCGGATGAGAGCTTTCCCAGTCCACCTCGCGGAGTTGGATTTTGCTCAATTAATCAACTTCTATGTTTGTTTGAGCGGCCTTGGAGAGTTAACTCTCCACTCACCTATTCCAAGGCCCTACAACCTAGCTAGTTGGTGATTGACACTTAGAAAAACTTGCTAGTTGATTTTAGATTAAATCGCTTATTTTAAGGGCTGTTACATTAAGTCACAAGGATATGGAGATGAAACGTATGGTGTTTTTGACGCAAAAGAAATTAATAAAAACTTAACTACATGCAAATGCAGTTCTTTGTCTTTCGATGAAGAGAAATCTCTATACAGGTTCTACGAGATTAAAAATGTATTTTTTCTTTTCAAATAGCAAACTCACACTCACAAAAACTAAGAAATTGACTAAATTATTCAATGCATCTAATGCAAATCGCTACAAGCATGTAAATCCTAAGATGCAAATCTCTTAAAGCAGAGTGAAATTCCCAAAAAGTCCTTCAGTTTTAACTCATATTTTTTTGTCCAGAAAGGTAATTCTTGAAATCAAGAACTCTTAAAATAAGGACACCAAAAACACTTAAAAGCAAGAAGAAGAAATCAAACGACAACTCCTCCTCACAATCAAGCCAAAAACTAAAGCAAGAAACTTCACAAAAGCTTCAAAAGTTGTAGCAAACGAAAATGAAAATGCAACAACAAAAGCAAATAAAAAGTGAAAATGTTTTTTAAGCCTTTGAAATGCAAAAACAAAAAGCAAAGCAAATGGTTTTTTTTTTTTTGAGCTTTTTTGTTTTATAGGGAAAGAGCTCGAAAAGACTAAGCACAACTATCAAAATCCAAACCAAACGAGATCGAATTTCAAGCACAAACTTCAACAATGCTCCCAAACCTTATAAAGCTAACTCGTAGCAAGATCAATAAGAGCAAGAGAAGAAAAAAACTCAGCCAATCAGCCTAGAAAAATAGTGCAAACTCGTTGCAAACAAAAACTCCAAAGAAGCAAGAAAAGCTCTTCAAAAAGTTGCAACAAAACCCTAGCCTATGGAACTCAAGAAAACCAATCAAAAATGAAGCAAAAATCGCAATGTGAAGCACAACACAAAGATGGGAGCGAGTAAGTGAGCAGAAGCTCTCTGTTCTGATAAAGCAGAACAACCAAGAATGCTCAGAAAGTGATCTTGGAACTCAATCCAGAAGTGCCAGCACCAGAAACAACACTTTGCCAAAAAGACTAGTTTTCGATCAAACGAAAGAGAGAACAGACATGAAACCACTTCCTTCACACTCCAGTAAGTACAGAGACACTGTAGAAACAGGCCTCCACAGCCAGAAAGGACCAAAAAGTCAATAAACCCAAAAATTCAAAATCTACCTAGGTATACGCTACTTTACAGCTATGCAACCAGCGTGCATACACGTTTGTTCTAAGGGAAACTCACGTATACGCGGGTTCCTTCAGACAAAATTGCGTGTATACGCGACTATGTGCAGAAAAAAGCACGTATTCAAAGGTAAATAATGAAAAAACAAAAAGAACAAGCCTGGAAAAGACACCAAGACTTCAGACTGACTGCAAGAAAATAAACTGGACTGCAAATGAAAGATAAAACTATTGGCAACCTACCAAACAGATGAAACAACCCAACAGGAGAATCACAAGAATGTGTTCCCCAGTGGAGTCGCCAGTTCTGTTTCAGGGAATTATCACCCTAGAGGTTCGTTGGGTTACAACCTCCACAGAGTAGGGGCATGCTACTTAACAGAGACTCACACAACCATGCACGTTCAGAAAAACCAAATAGAGTAGAATGAGAAAGTTACCTGTTGGTCCTACGGTTGAAGAAGATCCCGCAGGGTTCAAACCCCCAGCAACCGTCCTTCCTTCTTAACCTGAAAGACAAGAAGAAACAAGCACAAAGGACTGGTTGTACAGCATATATCTACTCTAAATGTCAGTGAGATTCATATAAAATATTAAATAAATCATAATGAATGCTTGTATAACAAATATTCTCATACATATAAGCATACACTAACACGTTTATTTCGGGAACAGCATGGTACTTCTGTATTATAAATAGCATGTACAAAAGTAACGAGTGGAGAGATCACCTGATCCTTCCACAACCTTCGCAGACCGTCGTCCGGATCCGTCCAGCCCTTGCCTCGCTAAGACTCCTTCCAAAATGGTGCATACGAGATGTCATATAAGGGGATGAGCATCTCAAGGAAACAAGGGTTTCCTATAATGAACTGGGAAAGTGCAGGAGGCACGGGGTATCAGACTTGGATAGGGAATACCAACAGAGTATAATATCAATAATTCTCTCTCCCCCTTAGGCCATACACATGAGGGGTTTTTATACTCCCTCCAAGTAGTTTCAACAGTTGGAAACAGTTGGCCACGTGCTGGGGTGGTTGAACTACCTGAGTAACCATCAACCCAGCCCGAAAATAGGGAATAATTATATATTTTTTAATTATTTTAATGGAATACGCGGAAAAGTCTAGCTGGACTCGCGTATACACGCGGAAAAGTACGGGCATAGTCGCGTATGGGGATTTTTACACTGTTTTTAAGTGAATTTGTCCAAGTCTGTAGGAATGGGTGCCCAAAACCATCAAAGCAATCATGAATCATGTCAAGGTGAGAAATGATGCTATAACAGTTTTATCACTAGGTAGGTGAATAAGTGGGCGGGGAGGCCCATAAGTCTCCTTAGAAACAATAAAAACACTTCAAGTGTGAAAGGAAACCTTTTTAGAAGCTAAATAAAGCACCTCCAAGTGTGAACAAGGGTTGGATCATGTTGATTCAGTCAACTTTGACCAAGTCAACAACACTGTTATGGAGGAGTGGAGATTAAGTGAGGAATAACACAGTTTTGGAGGGATATTGATTTCATGAAGGAAATGACCTAATTGAGTGGGGGCAAAGGGAAAGGAAGCTCATAATATATGTAAGGAAGAGAATGGAAGCCATATAAGGTTATGTTCTAGATTATTATTTTGTATATGGTCTATTTAGAATACTTGCATTCTTGAACTGTTTAGTTGAGATTTCTGTGCTGTTTAGCATCGAGTGTTATCGAGCAGGAATCCCACCTCTTCCCCTGCGAGGCCTCTTGGGAGAGAATTTCATTCATTTCCACATTCAGGTTTTCAAGCCAAGCTACAAATTTCTTCATCAGTGCAGTTTCTGCAGGTTATTGTGCTATGTTGCAGGGTGTTACAGTGGAGGGTTTAGAAACCCACTTTATGAGCTAGTTTCTCATTGGAGGAAGGATTCCTTCACTTGGGAGATCAGTTTGGAGATATCTTAGACATATTTCAGGTCTTTGGCACCAAGCCAACTATTTTCCATCATTTCCAGCACTGTTCCAGCTGGGAATTGCGTTATTTTTTAGGGTAGCTTCAGCGAGGGATCTTGTGGCTCCTTTGAGTGTTTTCCTGTGATTGAAGGGTTCAACCTTTCATTGGAGGAGGCCTTTGAGAAGATCTACATAAGATCTGCTATATTTCAGCCTTCTACACTCATGTGCTTCAGTTTGCAGTGAATCTTCAACCTTAGGGCTTTAGATCCCATCTTGTATAGGGTGTATTTCTGAAAACCCTTTCCGGGTTCTTTGTAGGAGTTTGTATAGAGCCTAGATATGTATTTGTCATATATTTGAGGCATATAATAGCCCTACATATTTTTTATATTATTTTGTTGTAGCAGTGTGTTTATAACTATGCTATAGCAGTCTTCCAACATTTTGTATTGTAGCAACAGTTTAGATTTAGGAGTGATTGCTTATGGGAGGCTTGTTTCCTCACTATATATTATTCATGCCTCACTATTATGTATTGATTTGCTGATATAATACATGATGATATGTCTCCATATTGGTCTCCAATGTTAATGAGTTTATTTACATTGCTATTTCCAGTTTTGTGTTCATATATTGTTGCATTTCCCATTTGGGAATATTACATCAAATATAAGTTAATGTACAAGAAATTACACTTTGCATATAATCACCACTTACCTCATGTAATTGCCAATATAATATATAACTTGTTTGACATTGCTGTCAAAGTTGACTAGGAGAGATAGAGGTAGAACATACTGTAGCAAAAATAATAATCAATGATTATTTTTTCTGAAATAAGTATAAAACAAAAATACTAACAAGATTTTTCACCATTAATGTACAAATATATACACCAAAATAATTATCTTAATGAATGTATGCCAATCATGAGTCTTTACCCCACCTAATTCACCTTTCTTTGTTAGGATATTCTTTATGTTTGAAGAAAATCCAGTGGGAAATTTAATTTTTTCAGTAACCTCTTTAACATCTTTGCTTTGTTTCTCCATCAATAACCATGGAAGGGTGCTTATATTTTGGCCGTATTTGAATGAATCTCACTTTGCATTGCATGATTGGCCTCCTTAATGTCATTACAATTCTCTCCTTCCATCTAAGATTCGCCATAAGGTCTCCGTTACATTCTTCCCAATGTGCATTGTATCAAACAAATGAAAAATCTCTAGGTGCTCATAGTAGGGGAGCCTACTAAATTGCTAAATATAGCTTTTCATTCCTCGTGGTAGTGCCCCATTATTAATTTCTTTCCGACCTACAAGGTGAATTATAGTTTAAGATATTATAACAACAATAACTATCAAATAGTACAATGAATAAAATGCAATAAAAATATAAAATAGATGACTTAATCAATACCTTGAGAGATTCTATTATATTGCAACTTCCATAGACCAGGGGTCATTCTCCGTGGTCTTAATCCAGTCTCTTGTTTCCAATTGAAAATATGTTTTTTGGTTCTTCGGTACCTGTTAGCACATGGATTTGCATCCCACCCACCGCACCTTACTTTTTTATGTTTTCACCTAAGCTCTGACGTTATCACTGGCCTCACATCGTGTTTTTCCATTCTCGCATTTATATTTCGCCGACCATGTCATCAAACTCCTTATCCTTATAATCACCATTTTTGTCCAAATCTGTATAATCCTTTTATCCTTTACATGCTAATTTCACCAAAAAATTGTTCTACAATGGAGGAAAGCAATGCTCTGAAAGTGTTGGGATACTTTAGTATTATTGGTCTACTTCGTATAAATTTCCTTCGTAGAGATTATTACATTGGACTCAAGTGTTTTAGGCTGTGGTGAAATTGTTTGACAAAATGAGAAATAATATGAGGGATTTGTCACATATTTGGACTTATTAGCACTAATAAAAGAGAAAGAGACATGGCTGAAAGGCGCCTTCAAAATTTTGGCATCGTCAAAGGGATGGTTGGGTTATGGTTTATTTCTCCAAGTCAAGTTCTAAGTTTCAAAGGGGAAGAGCCCATGAAGGAGCCAAAATGAGTGCATTAGACATCAAATAGGATGGTGTAGAAAATTGTATATAAACCTCAATGTTTCACCTCCCATAGTGCATGTGGGATAAACCCACTTTCAAACTTTTTTTTATAAAAAACTTTCCAATTTTCTTTGTGTGACCAATTGAATTTCGAGATGGTTTCTGAGAAAATGGTGGTGCAATTTTGGAAAATAAAAGAGGTTTTTTCTCAAAACGGGCCCAAAAACAATAACCTATTTCTATTTTGGCATATCTACTACATGTTGGGAGAATAAAGATCAACTTTGAGCCCTATTTTTCATATCTCATAATTTTCCTGTTTGAAACATGTTTTTGTAATGCTGATATCGGGAAAAAGGGAACAACTATCAGGAAAATGAAAGAGTTTTTTCCTCCACATGGGCTAGAAAACAATAACCTATTTTATTTTTGGAATATCTATTACATATTGGGAGAATTGAGAGCATCTTTGAGCCCTATGTTTCGGATCTTATAATTTTCCTGTTTAAAACATGTTTTTGGAATGCAAATCTCAGGCAAATGGAAAAAAATATCAGGAAACTGAAAGATCTTTTTACTCATAACAAAATGATATACAAAACCCTCTTCTAGATTTTATACAACTATCATGAGTTGGATGTGTTATCATTGAGATTGAACCTCAAGGCTGAGAGAGGTAATCCCGAGGTAAACTTAAACCAAAATTTGGACTTGGTATCTAGACCTACCAAGTCAGAGAGGTATCTCTCAATAAAATCATAGCCAAGAGGGCTGGATGAAAAATATTTTAGGCTAGCTAAGGAGTACAGGGGGTTTCGATTTTGATTTTAGGGTTTGCTGGATCAGGAGGAGCCAAATAGCTAAGGCAAGGATATTAGGTCAAAATCTACAGGGGTTTCAAAGGGAAAGGTAGGTAGAATATTTAGACATTTAAATATGATTAAATGCAATGAAAATAATGGTGAGGAGCTAGGGAAAGCATCTAAAATGTATTTTCCCTAAACTGAAGAAAACGAACACATTATACTGAATTTCCCAAAACATAGCATAAATAAATATGAATTCTATCTTTCAAACTTGAAATCAAGTATATTATAGATGTGAAGTGGTTTATTAATTAAAAATACATTCTAACAAATCAATAATAGAGAGGAAATTGTGTTTAAAACTTATACCACATGGATTCCAAGAAAATAACTGCAATTTTCCATTAATGTCCAAGCCAAAATGATACTTAATCCATACAATCTCTCCAACTGATGCCAAACATTACAATGACTGAAAAAATACACCTTATAGACCTAAAAACCACTTCCTCTCATCCTCAGGGGTAGAATCCATGAGGTGAGGGAGTTGTTACATCAAAAGCTGAACTGAAAGCTAGAGTCTAGGATGAGGAAAGTGACTCATTCCTATCTTTAAGAACATATACATTTGACTTCAACTAATGATTTACCTAATGTATCTACCTTAGGTAAAAGTAAAATATGACATTTAAATTGGTAGATTTTTCATTTACCCAAGTAAAAAGTCAAAAATTCAATTTTTTTGCTGAAGATGATGAAAATTGCATTTTCCTGGTAAACACACAGCACCATGATAGAAAAAATAGCTTGTCTTGTAGGAAAATTTTGGAGGCCTTCCCGATGTCAAAATCATATCCATGATATCTCATTGGAAATATGTCTCTTTATAGTTATCATTTGACTCATAAATCAAGTCATTTGGACACGCAAACTAGGAGAACTCTTGATTTTCCCAAGGTCACTCCAGAAGTGCAACAATTATCCCGTGGCACCTGTATTTTTTCCATTTATATAAAACCATGACACAGGTATAAAATCAGAAGGAGGTTTTTATTTATTGACCTATTAGGGACAAAAACCTCTCTCAATTTTGTCAATTTCATCTCTGTTTGGTCAGAAACATAGTTTGAAGAAAAAATGGCCTTATGTGTGGCAAATGATTTGTCCCTTGGAACGACTTCTTGGAAAATGATGGAGGCATGATGTTTATGAGTTGGTATGGCTTCATAATTTCTGAAATGACCTCATTTATGCCTCCTCTTATCATATTTATCTGATTCCATAGAAAACCCTAGCTCAGTGGAGGAGGGAATTAGGGTTTGGTGTAGGCAAAACAAGGGATTTAGGACTGCCTTGTAGAGGGAGGGGAATGAAGGGGTTAGGGGTTGTATAAATTCTTGGGGAAAATTTTGGGGATAGGGATAGATGTTATAGAGTAGGGGAAATTGTAATTTCAAGGATTGAGTGAGGGGAAGGGGTCTAAAAGGGAAAAACACATGCCTAGTCTCGAAAAGTGTCAAATTGTAGCAATAGGCTAGGGTTTGTGGAAAAATGATGCTTTTGAGGGATAGGAGTGATCAGAAGTGTTTAGGAAGGTATATTAATTATAGGGGAAAGTGTAAGAGAACTGGGATACAAGTCTCATTTATTATTTAACCATGGAAGTCATGAGACCAAGAAAAATGCCCTCAAAACCCTAGGAGAGGGAAATGAGCTTTCCAAGCACAACTGAGAGACAAATATGGTAAAAAAAATCCACTTAATTGGAAATGATAGTTTAGAAGCTGAAATTTTTGAATACATATTACTATTACTACTCCTTCAAAATATGATTTTGATGGTGAAATGACCAATTTTCATGATTTTGACCCTATGATGTAATGGGACTGTTTTTTGACCCGAGTTTTGAATGAGACCTTGACCTTTGACTTTAAAGACTTCCAAGTGAACATAGAATTTCCATAGGTGTTATTATGCTCAAGGATACATGAGAATGAGTCAGCCAATATGATCTTCTAAGGGAGAAGGAAGCTTATTTGACTAGGACAACCACTAGTGGAACAATTTTATATCATGACCTAATGGAATGATGAAAAATTTATTCAGAATGGGACACCTAAGATGCACATGCAAATGTGTTTTGATCCCTGGTGGAAGTATGCAAATACTGACACTAACAAGAAGTTTCAAATTCATTATTGCAGTGCTATTTCTACAGTACGTTGGTAGTTTTTTTGGGATACAGTTCTAGATTTTGATGTAACAAACTGCTATTTTGGGGGAATTGGATAACTTCAACCTATGAATATTAAGGAGGGTTCTATTCCTATATATATCTTGTAAATTAAATGTAATATAGGTTGGAAATAAGAGGGAGAGGCTATTGGACGGTGTTAGTATGAATCTTGATTCGAGGTGTATGAAAAAAGACCACTTTAGCTGCGCATAAAAAATAGCCTTAACATCAGAAATGACTGCTAATATCTTCAGATCTGCAGGTAGATGATCAAGACAAATGTTGCAAAAATCTAGATCTATGCATTAGAAGACATTAAATAGTAGAAAAATAAGATTTACTCCATAGATCCAATAGACAAGACAATAATATATCCAATGAAATTTTTATAAATGGCACTTGGGAGGAAAACACTAGAGGGTGTTCCTTGTTCTCCTCAATGAGATGGGTTCTTGTAAGTCCACATCACTTCAGATTTAGAATTCCTCTCTCTTGATGGTGTAGAAAACCCAGACAAAAATGGAAAAATATGGCTATGATAATGGATCAATAGCCAGACCAAGAGTTGAGATCCAGAGTGATCTTTAGGCAACAAAAGGTGACAAATGAATGGGAAAACCCTTCTATTTATCACAAAATATTGAGTTAGTCTAGATATTGGTGCATAACTAAAATATTATTAACCAAATCAAGATCCAAATTTTATGGAATATTTTATTATATTTGTTGGAGGGAAAAGGAATTTGACTTGAGTCAAATCCCCTTATTTGTACATAATAAATAAATAAATAAATGATTTATTTATTATTTTAAGGATGTGATTAAGTAATAATAAGGAAATAAATGATTTATTTATCATTTTAAGGATGTGGTTAAATATTAATAAATAAATAAATAAATTATTTTTATCATTTTAAGGATATGGTTGTGTAATAACCAAACAAATAATGATTTATTTAATTGTTTAAGGGAGATTGAGTCATATTTAACCAAGAATATTATTTAAGTAATGTTTAAATAGTTATTCTTAGAAAATAATAAGACAAATAATGATTTATCTAATTAATTTCCATGTTTTGGGTTAAGTATAACCAAGAATATTAATTAAACTGCTGTTTAACTAATTATTCCTCGAGGAAAATCAAACAAATATGGATTTATTTAATGTTTCCCCATGGGGTTTCCTGTTTAGACCATAAAAAAATTAATAAAGGTGGTTTACTAAGTTATTTTTCATAGTGAATGTGATTTTACTTGGGGTAAAATTGGTCTTACCTGTTGTACTTGGGTCCATCTAATAACAAAGGATTAGATGACCAAAAAATGGTGTAACAGACAGTGTATTTTTCCTTGAATATTTTTATGTAACTAAATGCAGGAGTTTCTCTCTTCTTTGTTTTGAGATTCATCACAGTGTTTATGTTCAGTATGTGTTCCTGTAAATAATTTCCATCATTATGTTTTTATGCTAGTATTTTTTGAGAGTAAGTGATAGGAATTAATCCATGTTAGATTCTCCTTTCACACTGATGATGCTTGTTATGTGTTAATGGTTATCTTTACAGAATTCGTCCATGTTTGATGCTGTGTTTTGTAACCTATCTTTGTGTTATTTCTTCTAAAGCTACACTGGATATTCATCCATTGATAGATCCCTGTAGTGTAGTGGGCTTTCTTCTCCTTTCCATCTCTCATTTCATATTATTTATCTAGCTGAACATAACACTTACTTTGACTCAAATCTGTAGAAAGAAACTAGCCTTGACTCCATTGCCCAATGGTACTTTCTCTCTTTTTGTTCTGACCCAGAAAACCCAAAACAAAATCCTAGAGCTACAGAGGAACAATTTGTAACCATATTTTAGGAATTCCCGTGGTGTGTCAATTTGGTAATGTTATTTATTTATGTTAATATTTATCCATTTTATCATTATATTTGCTTTCTAATGATAATCTCTCCAGATTGCAAACATAATTCATCTCACATGCTCTATTTTAAAATATATTCTCATGTATTTGTCCCATTCTTCTATCAAAATGAATTCACCTCTTGTGCTCACTTTTATTTTCTCCAATTTCATCCTATACCAATAAATTAACAAAAACTCCAAAATACCTCTTATGCATACTTACCTTGCTCCTATTTTTGGTTGTGCTGTAAAACTCTGCTATCTTAAACCTAGTTGTAGTAGCTCCTTCCTTGATCCTACACCATACTTTCAAACAAAAAAACCCTTCTGCATATCATACCTAGCCTAAAACCTTTTCATCCAGCCCTCTAGGCTATGATTTTTGTGGAGAGAGCCTTCAACGACTTGGTAGGGCTAGATACCAAGTTAAAAGGTTGGTCTGTGGTTACCTCTGTTGGGATCTCTTCTTCAACCTTAGAGATTTTGCGGAGTGATAACAATACCTATGGTTATTAGAGAGGAAGTGCCTACACTCATCAAACACCTCCTTTCCTAGGCTTCTTTAACAACAAGATTTCAATTTACAACCACAAATTGGACAAGGAAATTTACCCTTTGTTTGAAGATCTACAAGAGATGGATTGATTTTTATTTCCATTATTAATTGAAGTATGTATAATGAATGGAATATTTACAAAAAAATGCATGAAATGAACTTCATAAAACTAGTAAACACTATTAAAGTGCATGGTAATATTATACCACAGAAATTTGTTAGCACTGGGGCATTGTGAATTGTCCATACAAGCATTGCATGGAATTCAAATTCCCTTTGTGCATATTCTGGTATGGAGATATCATACATAGTGATGCCCTTCCATAAGTCCAGTAACTCATCAATAAGAGGCTCGATATATACATTCATATCTTTGAACTGGTACTCACCTAATCGATTTAACATACAATACATAATTCCCAAATATATGAGTAATAAAAAAAATAAGACATAATTATAAGGCACGAATGAACATAAAAGAGTAAACACAAAAACATAAGACATACGTATTAAACAAACAAGACAAATCATGATATGTTATTTTGTAAATGAATATATTTATTCTAAACAAAATAATACCTGGAACAATAATTGTCAACATTATGTTCTCCCTCTTTATTGAAATCCAAGGAGGAATGTTATTGTTGATAACAAAAATGGGCCACATCAAGTAAATATATCTTATCTCTCCAAATGGATTGACTCTGTTAGCTGCTAATGAAAGCTTAAGATTACGAGGTTATTCTTTAAACTTTAGCCATTTTTCCTCTATATTCGTAAATGTAGATCCATCTACAAGCATTAGAAGAACACCATCTTGACTTCTTTTCATTGCATGGTAATCCATAAATTGTGTTGTGATTTTGCAATTGAACAATTGTCGCAGATGTGGAATTATGGGAATATAACGAAGAACCTTGCGAGGAACCTTTTTTGTTACTTTATTGGTTTGATATCTACTCTCATCAAATTTTGGGAATTTATCTTTTGACGCATGTTCTTTATAATAGAGAATATCATCATTAGGACATGCGTGAATAAGTTGATACTCCATTCCAATATCTTTCATAATGGCATGTAAATCTCGGTACTTGCGAGGTAAAACATTTGATGGAGGTAATAGAAATTCACCTAAAAATTTACAACATCAGAAATCAGTAGTACTGGTTAATGTAAGAAATATACATATTGCATCCAAATAATGTTACAAATGGTGACCAACATACTAACATTTTTTTTTTTCTAAGTTAGAGTAATCTATTAACAGTGGAAAATATAGTACATCTGGCTATGGCCATAACAATGCCTACGGGGAGGCAATTTTAGCTGACAGAGACTAGTTTTTGGCTGCCCTACTAGAGGGAAACCAGCCTGAGGAACCACCATCTGAAAAAACCAACTGAAAAAATCCCACGCAGGGGATCGGACTGGAATGTCTTTGACTAAAAACTAGGAGCCTAGACATATTATAGCTGTAACATTGGACCATAACAGTACTGGACCGCTGTAGAGACTGAGACTGGTCATAGACAAAAATTGGTCCAGAGTTGAAGTAAACATTAAAACAACTAAACACTCCCTCAGAGAGGGCAGAGAAAAAACATGAAAGACAAGAGAAGAGGGCCGAATTACTCATCAGGAGCAACCTCCTCGATCCTGCATCCGTAATCTTTAGTTTCGCCTTGAGCATGGGAGAGGTTAGCGGTGTTGTGGACAGCTAGAGGATTTTCCTGGACATTTGCCTGAATGCGCCCAGAGGCTTCTTGCAAAAACACCCTGGTCTCAGAAGGCTGACCCCTCGATTCCTGCAGCCCCGCTTCCAAATGTGTGCTGTCAACAGGAGCATGCTCGTCTGGCAGATTTTCAGGCAGGGGCTCCTCCAGGAAGACAACAGAGATGGCCACCGTTACTCTTGGTCTGTTAAGAGCACAATCAAATGAGAAGAGGGCCGTGTGGGATTGAGCCGGCAATGCATCCCCTGAAGGCGAGTCGAGCTTGCGACCTGAGCGAAGAACACGCCCACGGAAGAGGCGAGGGAGGCTGCCTGAGGGCGCAGAAGAATCTGACGGAGAAGAGGAAATGGAAGGCGTATGCCTTCTGGCCGAACGAGAAGACCCCCTCCTGCACCTCATCCTCTGTCGAAGCCTTGGCATTTTACCAACTGTTAAGGAGCTGGAACGCAGAAGCGACTGAGTGTTGACGGGGTTCGGCTCAGGTGGAGTGCCCAGAACCACTGTTGCAGACAAGCAAGAGCCTGCAATAGAAATATGCAGATTGTCAGCCGGCTCCAAACAACAGGTATGGTGACTGCGCTTCCCAGTGGTGGTGCACACTCTGGCTCTGTCATGAACTGGATTACACAACGAATGCACATGCGTAGGGGCGAGCGGCTCCATTGCATATAACACCCTGTTCCTACAACCATCCAACCTCCGCATTGAATGACCAAGCCTGAACCTCCTATGCGAAATGATGTTGCAGCAGTCGAGGCTGCCTCGAATATCAGCTTCTATGATGAGAAATGACTCCATATCAAACGCCATAAACTTCGTATCAAACGCCATAAAGATCATACGAGGGCATTAATTGCGATCAGGTGGGCGCAAAGGTTCCGTGAGGGAAGGCATGTGGCCTCCCGTCCCATTACCTGGCGTCCAATCGCGCGCATTAACGACACTTGCACCCGCATCCGGGGGACCAACATACTAACATTGAAAACAAAGGAAAAAAATAATTGCTTTATCATGATGTACTAAATGTCCCAAAATATATTACATACTTGAGGAGTTGTGTCACACATGTGTTTGAAAAACCATTCACCACCTTTAAGTTGATGGGATGAAATACAACAGAGAGAAGAGATTTTTTTGAGCCTTCATAAATAGGTTGAGTTCCCCTCTCAAGTATAGGTATATCATAACCACCAACATACAGGTCGTCAGGCATCATCCCTTCCTGCAAAATAATTAAATGTATCCTGGATCAATCTATTCGTCCCATCTTCATCCAATGTGTTATCAGAATCATTATCTTCTTCCATAGGATCATTAGCTTGATCCGGCTCAATATTCGCTTCATGTTCTTGAACAAGTGCTTGTAATACAACGACCTCTTCCTCGTCGAGGAATGCTCTAGGAGCACCATACTAGACAATTACAATCAATAAAATAATATTAGTAAGCTATTGAAAATATTTAAGCAATAGAAATGTTTACAAATATAATATAAGAAAACAAAGACAACAAAGAGTTAGACAAAGATAGCTTGGCTAGTTAACTAATCATTATTTTCATATGGCTCAACTTAAAAATTACATGTTCATAATAATGAAAGCAAAAATACCCTTAATGGGAATGATTCCGTTGAATATATTAACAAATAATTCTAACTGCATAGATTTAATGAGTTTAATGATGTGAACATGTAATAGTGAAAATAAATAGAAACCAATATAGACCCATCTAACTCCGGTTCTACAAATTTTTGAGAGGGATCAAATCCCTTGAGGTACAAACCCATTTTTTGAGTAAAAAAGTGAGGAGAGGTTTTCACCTCAAGGGATTTGATCCCTCTTAAGGCTTAGTAGAACCGTAGTTAGATGGGCCTGTTGTACCTTGGGATAAAATCTCTAGCTGAAGGAGATCAGTGCCCAAGACATTTACCAATAAACATGATAAGAAAATTTTAGTGTCCCAATGTTCTTAAAACCCCAGAGATTTAATCCTTATCAGTATCCATTGTGAGAACAACATTTCGAGTGGCCTTGTAGTGATGAATACAAATGGAAAAGATAAGACATGAAGAAGTGATAACGGAAAGTCTTTGACAATAGGCTGCCTATGCAGAATCTCTTGTTTCAAACTTTAGAAGAAAAGTGGCAGAATTAGGAGGTGAAAAATAGAATAGAGGAGCGCATCATTAAGGATTTTAAATTTAACTTACAAAACTATAAAATTAAATGCCTGTAACTTCGTTAATCAATTCTAAATAAGAAAGACATTAAAAATACGATGCAACATGGAAAGACGAATAACATTCAATAAATCTGGAATCATTGTGAAATTTTTATTCATAAACAAGTGGAGATCCAAAATACAAAAATTCTACCTCTCAAGCCAAAAACTTGAAACCTCTATAATGCCTTGATATTCCATTTTTATTTCCCTTATCAGGCTAACTAAGTAACTATCCCAAAATTGGTTATGGAACTAACTCATGGAAAATTTCCTAACTATCTATATTCACTAATAATAACTCCTTTTAAATACATGAAATATTGTTTTGGAATAATTTTATAAATATAACACACACACACACACACACACACACACACACACACACACACAATATTAATTTATATCCTCTATGTGTTAAAAACACAAAGCGAAAATCCCTCCTTTTTTTACGAATTTGTACATTATAATTTAAACATATATGGGAGTTTTAAATCATATGAAATGATATTTGGATCATGAAAAATGATGTGTGGATCGTATATAAAACCACAAATGGTTTTTAGAAATCTCAAACTGCCTACGGGATCACCTCTTAGAGGTTTCTATAAATGAGAACAATGATGCCGCAATAATTAATAGCCATTGATCTTGGAATAAGCGGTTTTGATGAATCCACCCGCGGGACCACTCATTGGCATAAGTTTCGTGTACTTTGTGCCCCCGTGACTCTATTGGATCTAGGTGTGAATGATCTGGATCGTTGATTTATTTCATACATGCAAGCTCTCTGCTTAAAACATATTTTCCATCATCCAATACGACATATAAATCACACCCTCCTTGGAAATAAATTCAAGTACTCTGCAACACGATGTACACTATGTTATCTGAATCTTTGCCTCTTTAACTGTTGAGATTCAACAAGATGATGAGCTTAGTGAAAAGAGTCGCCTTCACTAAGTGGGCTCGCAGGCTATTTTTGGCGCAAAGTCTATTTTTAGACTATGTCTATTTTTAGACATGTCGATCATATTCTTTGAGTTGCAGGATGCTATTTGTGGATGGTTGGTCAAGTTGGAAAAATAGATGGAATTCTATTTTTAGACATATTGGGTGGAGTTTATTTTTAGATTGCCAGTCTAAAAATAGATATGTCGAATATTATTAGCTCTCAATAATATTTGGACTCTAAACATTATCTTATTCTCTTGGAGCACTTCAGTTAAGTGCACATATGTTAGTTAGGGTTTACTAGAGCTATTGCATGGAGGAATTTAGTTAGCACTCATGTGATAGAGTTTGGTGGAGTTGGAGAAGTAGTTGGTGGAGTTGTATTTAGTTTAACTCAGTTAGACTCAGTTGAGATAGTTGTATCTAGTCTAATTGATTGATATATTAGTGAGAGTGGAGTGAATTAATTAGTTAATTAATTCACAAATAATAACGCATTAATCAACTGAAGAATAAACCAGTTAACTACAGTGCATGGCAGTTTCAGTGGAGACCAGTGGAGAGATAGGTGAACGAGCAAGTGTGACTATCAGTTGTGACTATAGTGATGCATTGATTGCATCCAATACTTAGTGGAGATGCCAATGAGGATTGCGTGAGCAAGGCTGGAGTAATTTGAACTCATTCAAAGCCATTCTTCAACAGGGATTACGCAGTAGAGGCAGGCTAGAGGGTCTCAAATATCGGTGCATGGATTTGCAAGATCGAGCTTGATTAGTGTGTAGCGATTGTATTGTACTGAGAGCTTGATATGATCAGATTTGTATGAGGATTGTTACATGATATATATGAAATATATTATATATATATAGTTGGGGTTTTCAGTTTTAGGCTTTCCCGTTAAACAACTGTGTTAATGTGTGTGAATTTTTATTGTTTCATGCGTGCATTGCAATCTTGATTTAATTTCCGCAAATGATCAGTGGTGGAATAGATTCTGTATTTTGCATGAAGTTAAAATAGTGTGAGATTAGGAGAATATTGGAAATATAACACATAATTTATATAGTTTCTACATGGTATCAGAGCCAGTTGATCATTGGAGAAAATTGCAATTATTGAAGTGATTGAGTTTTGTGCTGGTGGAATTCGAATTTGCTGCAGTGTTTTCTTGGTGTCGAAGTTGAGCATTCATTGAAATGTCTTTCAACGGATTGTGATTGGAGTATGCCCTTGATGGGAGCTCTAATTAAATATCATGGAAGGACAGGATGGAGGTGATGCTAGATGATAATAGGTTGAAGGAGTTCATAGATTCTGATATTTCAAAGCCTGCTTCTAGCAATGCAGCCGCACTTGACGCATGGCGAAAGAAGGTAGAAAAGTGTCGAAGGATTCTGTTGGAAGGTGTGAAGGACCACATTGTGTCTAGCCTTCATGGTAAATCCACTCCATTATTAATGTGGAAGGCTTTGACAGACTTGTTCCAAAGCAGAAGCGACCAGAGGAAGTTGACGCTTAAAGACAAGCTCAGAAAAATAAAAATGGAGAAAGGCGACAATATACCAAAATACCTCATGAAGTTTGTCCACTGCAAGGATGAGCTAGGAAGTGTGGGGGTTACTATTGATGAAGAATACTTGGTGAGCTTGGCTCTCCTTGGGCTTCCGAAGAGTTGGCATAGCTACGAAGACTCTGTCAATGGATGGGAGAAACTGCCAGGATGGGAGTGACTTTGGTCGGATCTTGTGCAGGAGGAGATAAGGCAGGGTACCAGGGATGGATCTTCATCGAAGAATGAAGATGAAGAAAATTGCACTTTGGCTGCCAAGGCTCTGAAAGGAAAAGGGAATAAATCTTCCAAATCTAAAGCAAAAGGCAAGAAGCAGGATTTGTCCAAGGTGAAGTGTTTTCATTGTCACCAGCACGGGCATTTCGCCACTATTTTCCCACAGAAGAAGAAGAATAAGTAGGTTGCTGGATCTATAGCTGGAGAGGCCTTAGCCTCAAAGTTTGAGCTGGATTTTTCTTTGATCGCATGCTTGGTTTCAAGTGTGATGGGATTGGTGTGGTTTATTGACAGTGGTGCATCTTTCCATATGACCAGAGACAAAGATTTGTTTAGTGATCTGGATGAAAAGGATCTTGGAGTGCACATCGAGATGGGTGATGATGGTAGATACAGTGTGACTGGTATCGGGACCATTTCCTTTGAGAGGGAGTCTGGTAAACCTTTCATCTTGAAGTATGTCATGCATGTTCCAGGATTGAAGAAGAATCTTATCTCTGTGGTGATGTTGGAAGACAAGGGTTATGATGTTGTTTTTAGCAAGGGAAAAGCTTTCCTGCACCATAAAACAACTGGTCAAACCAGGAGGATAGGGATTCGAGTTAAGAATATTTATCAATTGTAGGTATATGGCTGCGCTGCAATGGAAGGCAAAGCAGAAGGAGTGGTGAGCCAAGATGAGGGCGAATTGTGGCACAGGAGATTGGGCCATCTTCACCATGGCGCTTTGAAAATTTTGCAGCAAATTTCTAGTGGGCTTCCCAAAGGTACACTTGCTCAATCAGATCAGTGCAAGTGATGTACTTTGGGAAAATTTGTGAAGACCACTTTTCATGAGAAGGATAGTTGTGCTTCGACGATCCTTGAGATAATTCACACAGACGTGTGTGGACCTTTCTCTGTTGCTTCAAAAACAAAGAAAAGGTATTATGTGATATTTTTTGATGACTTTTCTCGTAAGTGCTGGATCTTCTTCATGCAGAAGAAGAGCGAGACATACTCGAAGTTTTGTGAGTTCAAGGCGCTAGTTGAGAAAGAGTCGGGGAAGCAGGTGAAAGCTCTAAGGAGTGATAATGGTGGTGAATACATCTCTGGCGAATTCAAATACTTCTGTATCAAAGAAGGAATTAGAAGAGAACTAATAGCACCTCATAACCCACAGCAGAATGGGGTCGCAGAGAGAAAAGAACAGAATGATCATGGGTGCTGCACGAGGGATGTTGCATGATCAAGGCCTTCCCATACACTTGTGGGATAAGGCATGAAACACTGTGGTTTATGTGCAAAACCATTGTCTTCATAGAGTACTTGGCATGAGTACACTCGAAGAGGCATTTTCTGGTAAGAAGCTTGATATTTATCATTTGAAGATTTTTGGCTCACATGTTTACATTCATGTGATGAAGGATGCCAGGAAGAAGCTGGAGCCAACCACAGAGGTTGGGATATTTTTGGGGTACACAGAAACACCCCACAACTATCGTGTGTATTTTCCAGACAGTCAGATGACTGTCGTGTGACAGGATATCAAATTTCATGAGGAGAAAGCCATGAAGTTGTCGCTTGAGAGGGAGATATACTTGCATGTAGATGAGGAGCTACTTGTTCCTAAAGATGAGCCTCTAGATGTGGATCAGCCACAAGAGGAGGTTCATGGAGTGGAAGAAACCACTCATGCATCGCCAAACATCAGAGGGCGGAAGCGCACTACAGAAGCTGAGCGACTAAATCTTGATGCAACGCAGAATGTAGGAGATCCTACATCACAGCACAGACAAAGATAGTCACATGACCGATTTACTGGATACATGGCTCTAATGAGCAAGTGTATCCTGATGGAGCCATCCTCTTCCGAGGAAGATGTGGAGGATCCTGCATGGGTAGATGCCATGGTGGAAGAGTATGATTTGATTGTCAAAAACAATGCATGGGAGATTGTCCCAAGGCCAGAAGGGAAATCAGTGGTAGGTTCGAGATGGATCTACAAAGTGAAGCAAGCTGCTGACGGGAGCGTCGAGAAGTATAAGGCAAGATTTGTTTCCCAGGGCTTCTCACAGATTGAGGGGATCAACTATAAAGAAACCTTTGAACCTGTCGCGAGGTATTTTTCCATACGGACCATCCTTTCTCTCTCAGTGCAGATGGGTTGGCACATTCATCAGATGGATGTGAAGACTATGTTCCTCAATGGAATCATTGAGGAGGAGGTAAATATTGAGCAGCTTGAAGGATTCGAAATCTTCAGCAGCGAGTCGCATGTGTGCAGGCTCAAAAGAGCGCTGTATGGGCTGAAACAAGCACCTCGTGCTTGGTACACATGGATAGACAATTATTTCACCGGACTTGGTTTCGCCAAGAGTGAGGCGGATCCAAACCTATACCAAATTGTGGTGGAGGGTAAGCTTTTGATAATTGTTTTTTATGTAGATGATTTAATACTAACAGGTGATGAACTGTTGATACACTCATGCAAGGTAGATCTTGCAAAAGAGTTTGAGATAAAGGACTTGGGGCTCCTTCATTATTTCCTGGGATTGGAAATTTGGCAGCGGAAAGGTGAACTATTTGTGTCTCAAGGAAAGTACGCCCAAGATATACTGGAGAAGTTTCACATGCAAGGCTGCAAGCCTATTGACACTCCTCTTCTTGCTGGTTGGAGGAAAGAGGATGCTACATTAGCAGAGGTAGTGGATGCCACTGTTTATCAACAGTTGGTTGGTTCGCTCATCTATTTAGTCAATACATGACCGGACATATGCTATGCTGTGAACCAACTTTCACAAGCGATGGTGAAGCCTACCAAGCTCTTTTGGAAGGCAAACAAGCATGTCCTGAGGTATCTAAGTGGCACATCTGGGTATGAATTGTGGTACAGATAGTCAGATGAGTTGAAGCTGCATGGCTTCACGGATGCAGATTGGGCAGGAAGCCCAACGGATAGAAAGAGCACATCTGGAGGGATTTTCAGTATCGTATCTATAGCCATTTCTAGGTACAACAAGAAACAAATATCCGTGGCACCTAGTTCAGTGGAAGCCGAGTACATGGCAGCAAGTTTGGCTGCATGCGAGGCTATATGGATGAGGAAGATCCTGGTCGGTTTGTTCGGTTCACAGTTAGATCCTACTGTGATATATTGTGATAATCAAAGTTTCATTAAATTGTTGGTTAATCCAGTATTTCATGATAGATCTAAACATATTGACATCCGGTACCATCATATCAGAGATTGTGTGCAGCTGAAGATCATGTTGATTTCCTACATTCCTACGGAGGATTAGGATGCAGATATTCTGACGAAGGCGCTCACCAGGAGAAAATTTGAATACCATAGAGACAGGATCAGGGTGGCAGATAATCCCTATCTTGTTGAGAGGGAGTTTTGAGATTCAAAAAGATGATGAGCTTAGTGAAAAGAGTCGCCTTCACTAAGTGGGCTTGTAGGCTATTTTTGGAGCAAAGTCTATTTTTAGACATGTCGATCATATTCTATGAGTTGCAGGATGCTATGTTTGGATGGTTGGTCAAGTTGGAAAAATAAATGGACTTCTGATTTTTAGACATATTGGGCGAAGTCTATTTTTATATTGCCAGTCTAAAAATAGATATGTCGAATATTATTAGCTCTTAATAATATTTGGACTCTAAACATTATCTTATTCTCTTGGAGCACTTCAGTTAAGTGCACAGATGTAGCACAGGAGCTGATATAAGGAATTACACTATTCCTGAGGGTTTACTAGAGCTATTGCACGGAGGAATTTATTTAGAACTCATGTGACAGAGTTTGGTGGAGTTGGAGAAGTAGTTGGTGGAGTTGTATTTAGTTTAACTCAGATAGACTTAGTTTAGATAGTTGTATCTAGTCTAACTGATTGATACACTAGTGAGAGTGGAGTGAATTAATTAGTTAATTAATTCACAAATAATGACTCATTAATCAACTGAAGCACTTGTAACTCATTAAGACAATAAATAATAACTTATTCTCTTGAAGCACTTGATTTCAGTTAACTGATGTGGTAAACCAGTTGATTGAAGGAATTACGAGTTCTAATGTTGGTTGGTGGGACATGCACAGTGGAGTTCATTGTAACTGAGTGTGACAAAGTTGTAACAGAGTTGGAAGAGTAGTTATGTGAGTTTTTATTTAGTTTAAGTTGGTTGTGCTAGTTTTAACTAAAGATACACTAGTGAGAGATCAGTGAATTAATTATTTAATTAATTAACAAGTAGTGTCTCACATGCAATTGAAGAAATACAATTGTTAACTACTTTCATGCCAGATCCAGTGGAGACCCAGTGGAGAGATAGGTGAAAGGGTCTGGTTGACTATTAGTTGTGAATATAGTGATGCATTCAATGCATCTGCACACACATTGAAGATTCCAATTAGGATTGCGCAGTCAAGGCAAGGCAAGATCGAATTCATTCAGGGATATTCATCAGCAGGGATTGCACAGTGGAGGCAGGCTGTCAGGTAGCAGTAAATTGGTGCATGTGTGAACCAATTTTTGTATGACAGTGTGAGACGATTGTATATTGTACCGAGAGCTCTATGAAAAAAGCTTTGTATGAGATTGTTTCATGATCCATGATATACATAATATATGATAGTTGGGGTTTTTAGCTTTAAGCTTTCCCGGTAAAAACATCTTGTTATGTGTGATTGATTTTTCTTCATGTGTTTGCAATTGGAGATTTAATTTCTGCAAAGAATTAAGTATAAGGGTTATGTATTTAACAATGGATTTAATTGTTAGATCAGGAGAGTCTGGTAATAGATCACAGTATTGTTTACATTTATACATGGTATCAGAGCAGTGTTAATCAGAGAAGATTGCAATATTGAAGCAGTGCTGAGTTTTGTTGGTGGAACAATTCAAATTTTCTGCAAGAATTTCTTGGTGCGACATTGTTGAGATTCAAAAAGATGATGAACTTAGTGAAAATTAAGCACCTTCACTAAGTGGGGCCCGCAGGCTATTTTTAGGTCTATGTCTATTTTTAGACATGGTGAGAATATTATATAAGTTGCAGGATGCTATTTGTAGATGGTTGGTCAAATGTGAAAAATAGATGAGATTCTATTTTTAAAATATTGGGCGAAGTCTATTTATAGATCATCAATCTAAATATAGATGCATGTCGATTATTAGTTATGGGAGTTGTTATTCAATGTAACTCTGTTAAGTGAGTTACACTCAGTTGTTATATTTGTATCTAGTTCTAACTGAAGATACACTAGTGAGAGTTTAGTGAATTAATTATTTAATTAATTCATAACTAGAGACTCACTTGCAACTGGACAAATACAACAGTTAACTACTTGCATTTCAGTTCCAGTGGAGACCGAGTGGAGAGATAATTGAAAGGGTGAGATGGACTATCTGTTGTGACTATAGTGATGCATTCAATTCATCTGACACACAATGGAGATGCAAATGAGGACTGCGCAGTCAAGGCAAGGCCAATTCGAATTCATTCAATGGTCTTCTTCAGCAGGGATTGCGGAGTGGAGGCAAGAAATTGGTGCATAGATATGCAAATTTCTGCATGACAGTGTGTAATGGTTGTTGATTGTATTGAGTTTGACATACTAAGATTTGTATGAGATTATTACATGATCCATTGATATACATAATATATTATAGTTGGGGGTTTTAGCTTTAAGCTTTCCTGTTAAACAACTGTGTTTATGTGCGATTGATTTTCTCCATGTGTTTGCAATTGGAAATTTAATTTCCGCAAAGAATTAAGTGGAAGGATTCTGTATTTAACATAAGATTAATTTGTTAGATCACGTGAATCTGGTAATACTATTAGTACTAATAAATTTCTACATGGTATTGGAGCAGTGTTAATCACTAGAGATTGCAATAGTGAAGCAGTGCTGAGTTTTGTGCTGGTGGACAATTCGAATTTGCTGTAGAAATTTCTTGGTGTGATAGTTGAGTATTCATTGAAATGACTTTCAATGGGTTGTAGTTGGAGTATGTCCTTGAGGGTAGCTCAAAATACATAGCCTGGAAGGATAGGATGGAGGCGGTGCTTGAATATAATGGTCTGAAGGAGTTAATCGATAGTGATGTTCCTAAGCCTACTTCTAGTGATGCAGCATTACCTGACGCATGGAAAAATAAGGTAGCGAAGACAAGAATAATTCTGTTGGAAGGTGTGAAAGACCAAATTTTTTCAAGAATTCATGGGAAAGCCACTCCATTTGCAATGTGGAAGGCTTTGACAGATCTTTTCCAAATCAACACCGACCATAGGAAGTTGGCGCTGAAATATAAGCTCAGAAAAATCAAAACGGAGAAGGGCGACAATATTCGAAAATATCTCATGAAGATTGTCCAATGTAGGGATGAGATGGGGAGTGTGGGAATTCCAGTTTTAGATGATGAATTGGTGAGCTTGGCTCTCCTTGGGCTTCGGAAGAGTTGGCACATATATGAAGACTCTGTCAATGAATGGGAGAAATTGCCGGATTGGGAGCGACTTTGGTCGGATCTTGTGCAGGAGGAGATAAGGCGGAATACCAAGGATCGCTCTTCATCGAAAAATGATGATGAAGAGAATTTCACTTTGGCTACCAAAGAAAGGAAAGGGAAGGGGAAGAAATCCCATCCAAAATATGAGGCTAAAGGCAAGAAGTTGGATTTGTTCAAGGTGAAGTGCTTTCACTGTCACGAACATGGGCATCTCGCCACTAACTGCCCATAGAAAAAGAAGAACAAGAAGGCTGTTGGAGCTACAGTGAGTGAGGCCTTAGCCTCACAATTTGAAATTAATTTCTCTTTGATCACATGCTTGGTTTCAAGCGCAATGGGATCATTGTGGTATCTTGATAGTGGTGCTTCCTTCCATATGTCGGGAGACAAGGAATTTTTTAGTGACTTGGAGGAGAAGGATCTCCAAATGCATATAGATATGGGCGACGATGGCAGATAAAGTGTGAGCGACATTGGAACCATTACCTTTGAGAGGGAGTCATGTAAACCATTTCTGTTGAAGGATGTTATGCATGTTCTAGGTCTAAAGAAGAAATTGGTCTCGGTCACTATGTTGGAGGACAAAGGATATGACGTTGTTTTCAGTGAGGGAAAAATTTTCCTGCGACATGAAACAACAGGTCAAACCAAGAGGATAGAGATTTGAGTTAAGAATATCTACAAGCTGGAGGTAGCTGGCTGCGCTGCAATGATGGGCAAAGTAGAAGAAGTGGTGAGCCGGGATGAGGGTGAATTATGGCACAGGAGATTGGGCCATATTTATCATGGTGCCTTGAATATTTTGCAGCTGATTTATTCTGGACTTCCAAAGTGTACTCTTGCGCAGTCAGATCAGTGCAAGGGATGTACTATGGGTAAGTTTGTGATCATGAGAAGGAGAACCGTGCTTTGGTGATCATGGAGAGAATTCACACAGACGTGTGTGGAACTTTCTCGGTTGTTTCAACATCAAAACATAGGTATTATGTTATATTTGTCGATGAATATTATCGTAGATGCTAGACATCCTTCATGCAGAAGAAGAGCGAAACATTCTCAAAGTTCTGTGAGTTTAAAGCATTGGTGGAGAAGGAGTCAGGGAAGCAAGCGAAGGCTTTGTGGAGCAATAATGGTGGTGAATATATCTCTAATGAATTCAAAGAATTATGTAGAAAAGAAGGAATTTGAAGAGAACTCATAGCACCTCATAACCCAGAGCAGAATGGGGTCGCGGAGAGGAAGAAAATAACGATCATGGGTGTTGCACGAGCTATGCTGCATGACCAGGGCCTACTGATGCACTTGTGCACGAAAGCATGTAATCATGCGGTTTATGTGAAAAATCGTTGTCCTCATAGAGTACTTGGCATGAGTACACCTAAAGAAGATTTTACTGGTAAGAAGCATAATACTTCTCATCTGAAGATTTTTGGCTCATTTGTTTACATTCATGTGACAAAGGACGCCAGGAAGAAGCTAGAGTCGACTGCAGAAGTTGGGATATTTTTGGGGTACACAGAAAAACCCCATAATTATTGTTTGTATTTTCCAAATAGTCGGATGACTGTGGTGCAACGGGATATAAAATTCAATGAGGTGAAAGCCATGAAGTTGTCACTTGAGAGGGAGCTACACTTGCATGCAGAGGAGGAGCTACTTGTTCCCAAAGATGAGCTTCTAGATGTGGATCAGCCACAGGAGGAGATTCATGGAGTGGAGGAGTCCACTCATGTAGAACCAAACATGAGAACAGGCAGAAAGCGTACCACATAAGTTGAGAGACTAAAGCTTGATGTGGCATAGAATGTAGGAGTCCCTACATCACAGCACAAACAGAGACAGTCACCTGACCGATTTACTGGATGCATGACTTTCGTGAGCAAGTGTATGATGACAGAGCCATATTATTTTGAAGAAGCAACACAGGAGCCCACATGGGTAGATGCCATGGTGGAGGAGTATGACTCTATTGTCAGAAAAAATGCTTGGGAAATTGTTCCAAGGCTGGTGGGTAAATTAGTGGTAGGTTCAAGATGGATCTACAAGGTAAAACTTAAAGGCTGTGATGGGTAAATCAATGGTAGGTTCGAATGGATCTACAAGGTAAGACAAGGCTACAACGATGGGAGGCGGGAGTGTCAAGAATTTTAAGGCAATATTTGTTGCTCAAGGCTTCTCACAGATCAAGGGGATTGATTATGAAGAAACCTTTGCACCTGTCACATGGTATTCTTCCATAAGGACCATCCTTTCTCTCTCAGCGCAGATGGGTTGGCACATTCATCAGATGGATGTGAAGACTGCATTCCTTAATGGGATCATTGAGGAAGAAGTGTACATTGAGTAGCCTGAAGGATTTGAGATCTTTAGCAACGAGTCTCATGTGTGCAAATTCAAAAGAGCGTTGTATGGGCTAAAGCAAGCACCCCGTGCTTGGTACACATGGATCGACAACTATTTGAATGGACTTGGCTTCACCAAGAGTGAGGCGGATGCAAACCTATACCAAATTGTGGTGGAGGGTAGGATTTTAATCATTGTTCTTTAGGTTGATGATTTAATACTAACAGGTGATGAACAGTTGATGCACTCATGCAAGGCAGATCTTGCAAAGGAGTTTGAGATGAAGGATTTGGGTCTCCTTCATTATTTCCTTGGATTGGAAATATGGTAGCAAGAAGGTGAACTGTTTGTGTCTCAAGGCAAGTATGCTCGAGAGATACTTGGTAAGTTTCACATGGAGGACTGCAAGCCCATGGATACTCCTCTTCTAGGAAATTGGAGGAAAGAGGATGCTACATTGGCAGAGGTAGTGGATGCCATTGTTTATTGACAGTTGGTGGGTTCACTCTTGTATTTAGTTAATACAAGACCGAACATATGCTATGCGGTGAACCAGCTTATTCAAGCGATGGTTAAGCCTACCAAGCTTTTTTGGAAGGTAGGTAAGCATGTTCTGAGGTATCTCAGGGGCACATCTGAGTATGGCTTATGGTATAGACAGACGGATGAGGTGAAGTTGCATGGCTTCACGGATGCAGATTGGGCAGCCAACCCAACGGACAGAAAGAGCACATCAGGAAGGGTTTTCAGTATCATATCTATAGCAGTTTCTTGGTACAGCAGGAAGAAAATATTCGTGGCACTCAGTTCAGCAGAAGCAGAATACATGGCAACAAGTCAAGCTGCATGTGAGGCTATCTGGATGAGGAAGATCCTGGTTGGTTTGTTCGGCTCTCATTTAGATCCTATAGTGATACATTGTGATAATTAGAGTTGCATTAAACTCTCGATTAATCCTGTGTTTCACGATAGATCTAAACATATAGATATCCGGTATCATCATATCAGAGATTGTGTTCAGCGGAAGATCATGTTGCTTTAGTACATTCCTACGGAAGATTAGGATGTGGATATTATGGCGAAGGCGCTCAACAACAGAAAATTCGAATACCATAGAGGAAGGATCGGGGTGAAGGATACTCCCTATCTTGTTGAGAGGGAGTGTTGAGATTCAACAAGATGACGAGCTTAGTGAAAATTAAGCACCTTCACTAAGTGGGGCCCATAGGCTATTTTTAGGTCTATGTCTATTTTTAGACATGGTGAGCATATTTTATAAGTTGCAGGATGCTATTTGTAGATGGTTGGTCAAATGTTAAACATAGATGATATTCTATTTTTAGAATATTGGGTGAAGTCTATCTATAGATCGTCAATCTAAATATAGATGCATTTCGATTATTCTTAGCCCTTAATAATAATCCGACAATAAATATCAACTTATTCTCTTGGAGCACTTTATTTCAGTGAAAATATTTGGAAAATCAATGGGATGAAGGAATTACACAATTCCTAGGGTGGTTGGTGACTCACGCATGAAGGACTCAGTTAGAATTGAAGTGGCAAAGTTATGATAGAGTTGAAAGACTAGTTATGGGAGTTGTTATTTAGTTTAACTCGGTTAAGTGAGTTAAACTCAGTTGTGCTAGTTGTATCTAGTTCTAACTAAAGATACACTAGTGAGAGTTTAGTGAATTATTTATTTAATTAATTCATAACTAGAGACTCACTTACAATTGAACAAATACAACAGTTAACTACTTGCATGTCAATTCCAGTGGAGACCGAGTGGAGAGATAGGTGAAAGGGTGAGATGGACTCTCTGTTGTGACTATAGTGATGCATTCAATGCATCTGAAACACATTGGAGATGCCAATGAGGATTGCGCAGTCAAGGCAAGCCCAATTCAAATTCATTCATTGGTTTTCTTCAGCAGGGATTGCGCGGTGGAGGAAAGATGTCAGGAGTCAAGAAATTGGTGCATAGATATGAAAATTTTTGCATGACAGTGTGTAATGATTGTGTATTGTATTGAGAGATTGATGTACTAATATTTGTATGAGATTATTACATGATCCATTGATGTACATAATATATTATAGTTGGGCTTTTTAGCTTTAAGCTTTCCCGTTAAACAACTCTGTTTATGTGCGATTGATTTTCTTCATGTGTTTGCAATTGGTGATTTAATTTCCACAAAGAATTAAGTGGAAGGATTCTGTATTTAACATAAGATTAATTTTTTAGATCAGGAGAATCCGGTAATACTTTCAGTATTAATAAATTTCTATAGACAGTTGAGTAAACATCAAAATGGATTTCAATGGTTTGCGGTTGGAGTATGCACTCGAGGGAAACTCGAACTAGATTGCATGGAAGGATAAGATGGAGGCAGTGCTTGAAGATAATGGCTTGAAGGAATTCATCGACAATGATGTTCCTAAGCCTACTTCGACGGATGCTGCATTACTTGACGCCTGGAAAAAGAAAGTAGTGAAGACGAGAAGAATTCTATTGGAATGTGTGAGAGACCATATTGTCTCAAGCCTTCACAGGAAAGCCAATCCATTTGCAATGTGGAAGGCTTTGACAGATATTTTCCAAAGTAGCAACGACCATAGGAAATTTTCACTGAATGATAAACTCAAATTAATCAAGATGGAGAAGGGAAACAATATTCCAAAGTATCTCACAAAGTTTGTCCAATGTCGGGATGAACTGGGGAGTCTGGGAATCACGGTTGATGATGATGATTTGGTGAGCTTGGATCTCTTGGGACTTCCTAAGAGTTGGCACAGTTATCAAGACTTTGTCAACGGACAGGAAAATATGCCAGATTGGTAATTACTATGGTCGGATCTAGTGCAGGAGGAGTTTAGGTGGAACACTAGGGATGGCTCTTCATCAAAGCATGTTGATGAAGAGGATTGTGCTTTGGTTGCCAAAGTGAGGAAAGGGAAGGGGAAAAAATTCCACTCAAAATCCGAGGCTAAAGGCAAGAAGCGAGATTTGTCCAAGGTGAAGTGTTTTCACTATCACGAACATGGGCATCTCACCACTAACTGCCCATAGAAAAAGAAGAACAAGAATGCTGCTGGAGCTGCAGCTAGTGAGGCCCTTGCCTCGAAATTTGAACTTGATTTCTCCTTGATCACATGCTTTGTTTCAAGCACAATGGGATCGGTGTGGTATCTTGATAGTGGTGCTTCCTTCTACATGAAGGGAGATAAGGATCTTTTCAATGACTTGGAGGAGAAAGATCTCCAAATGCATTTAGTTATGGGCGACGATGGATGATACAGTGCGACCAAGATTGGTACCATTACCTTTGAGAGGGAGTTAGGTAAAAAATTTCTGTTGAAAGATGTTATGCATGTTCCAGGTCTAAAGAATAACTTGGTCTCAGTTGCGATGTTGGAGGACAAATATTATGACATTGTTTTTAGCGACAGAAAAGCTTTCCTGCGACATAAAAAAATGGGTCAAATCAAGAGGATAGGGATTCAAGTCAAGAATCTCTACAAGCTGGAGGTAGATGGCTGCGATGCAATGGTGGGAAAAGAAGAAGAAGTGGTGAGCCGGGACGATGGAGAATTATGGCATAGGTGATTAGGCCATCTTCACCATGGCGCCCTAAATATTTTGCAGTAGATTTCTACTGGAATTCCCAAGGGTACACTTGCGTAGATAGATCAATGCAAGAGATGTAATATGGGTAAGTTTTTTAAGACCACCTTTCATTAAAAGAAGATCCATGCTTCGGTGATCCTAGAGAGAGTTCACACAGACATGTGTGGACCATTCTCGGATGCTTCAACAAAAAAACATAGGTATTATGTTATTTTTGTTGATGACTATTCTCGTAGATGCTGGATATTCTTCATGTAGAAGAAGGATCAAACATTCTCAAAGTTCCGTGAGTTTAAAGCATTGGTGGAGAAAGAGTCAGGGAAGCAAGTGAAGGCTCTGCGGAGCGATAATGGTGGTGAATATATCTCAAATGAATTCAAATAATTATGTAGAAAAGAAGAAATTCAAAGAGAACTCATAGCACCTCATAACCCACAACATAATGGGGTCGCGGAGAGGAAGAACAAAATGATCGTGGGTGTTGCACGAGCTATGTTGCATGATCAGGGCCTACCAATGCAATTGTGGGCGGAAGCATGCAACATTGAAATTTATGTGCAAAAAATTTGTCCTCATAGAGTACTTGGCATGAGCACACCTGAAGAAGCTTTTACTGGTAAGAAATCAAATGTTTCTCACTTTAAGATTTTTGGCTCATCTGTTTATGAGCATGTGACCAAGAACGCCAGGAAGAAGCTGGAGCTGACTGCTAAAGTTGGGATATTTTTGGGGTACACAGAAACACCCCATAATTATCGTGTGTATTTACCAAATAGGAAAATGAATATGGTGCAATGAGATATAAAATTCAATGAGGAGAAAGCCATGAAGTTGTCGCTTGAGAGGGAGCTAGAATTGCATGCAGAGGAGGAACTGCTTATTCCCAAATATGAGTCTCTAGATGTGGAATAGCCACAGGAGGAGGATCATGGAGTGGAGGAGTCCACTCATGCAGAGCCAAACATCAGAACTGGCAAAAGGCGTACCACAGAACTTGAGAGGCTGAAGCTTGATGTGGCACATAATGTAGGAGTCCCTAGTTCATAGCGTAGATAGAGACAGTCTCCTACCGATTCATTGGATACATGGCTCTCATTAGAAAATGTATTGCGACTGAGCCATCTTCCTTTCAGGAAGTAGTGCAGGAGCCCACATGGGTAGATGAAATGGTGGAGGAGTATGACTCCATTGTCAAAAACAGTGCTTGGGAAATTGTTCCAAGGCCGATTGATAAGTTAGTGGTAGGTTCAAGATGGATCTGCAAGGTAAATAAAGCTGCTGATGGGAGTGTTGAGAAGTATAAGGAAATATTTGTGGCCCGAGGCTTCTCACAGATCAAAGGGATTGATTATGAAGAAACCTTTGCACCTATCACACGGTATTCTTCCATAAGGACCATCCTTCCTCTCTCAGCGCAGATGGGTTGGCACATTCATCAGATGGATGTGAAAACTACGTTCCTTAATGGGATCATTGAGGAAGAAGTTTATATTGAGAAGCCTGAAGGATTTGAGATCTTCAACAATGAGTCACATGTGTACAGACTCAAAAGAGTGCTGTATGGGTTGAATCAAGCACCCCGTGCTTGGTACACTCAGATCGACAACTATTTCACTGGACTTGGCTTCAACAAGAGTGAGGCGGATGCAAAACTATACTAGATTGTGGTGGAGGGTAATATTTTAATCATTTTTCTTTATGTTTTTGATTTAATATTGACTGGTGATGAGCATCTGATACACTCATGCAAGGAGGACCTTGAAAAGGAGTTCGAGATGAAGGATATGGGTCTCCTTCACTATTTCCTTGGATTGGAAATATGGCAGCGAGAAGGTGAACTATTTGTGTCTCAAGGCAAGTATACAAGGGAGATACCCAGTAAGTTTCACATGGAGGGCTGCAAACCCATGGATACTCCTCTTCCAAGAAATTAGAGGAAAGAGGATGCTACATCGACAGAGGTAGTGGATGGTACTGTCTATTGACAGTTGGTGGGTTTGCTCATGTATTTATTTAATACAAGACCAGACATATGCTATGCGGTGAACCAACTTAGTCAAGCGATGGTTAAGCCTACCAATCTCTTTTGGAAGGCGGGCAAGCATGTCCTGAGATATCTCAGGGTCACATCTGAGTATGGATTATGGTACAGATAGACAGATGAGGTGAAGTTGCATGGCTTCACGGATGCAGATTGGGCAAGCAACCTAATGGAAAGAAAGAGCACATCAGGAGGGGTTTTTAGCATCAGATCTACAACTGTTTCTTGGTACGACATGAAACAAATATCCGTGGCACTCAGTTCAGCGGAAGTGGAATACATGGAAGAAACTCAAGATGCATGTGAGGCTATCTGGATGAGGAAGATCATGGTCAGTTTGTTTGGTTCTCATTTAGATCCTACAGTGATTCATTGTGATAATCAAAGTTGCATTAAAATCTATATTAATCCTATGTTTGATGATATATCTAAGCATATAGATATCTGGTATCATCATATCAGAGATTGTGTGCAGTGGAAGATCATGTTGCTTCAGTACATTCCTACGGAAGATTAGGATGCAGATATTCTGACGAAAGCACTCACCAGGAGAAAATTCAAATACCATAGAGACAGGGCCAAGGTGAAGGATAATCCCTTTCTTGTTGAGAGGGAGTGTTGAGATTCAACAAGATGTTGATCCTAGTGAAAATTAATCACCTTCACTAGGTGGGGCCCGCAGGCTATTTTTAGGTGTATGTCTATTTTTATAATGGTGAGCATATTCTAAAATTAGCAGGAGACTAATTCTAGATGGTTGATAAAATTCTATTTTTAGATGAGTTTCTATTTTTAGATGCATGGGCGAAGTCTATTTATAGATCACATGTCTAAAAATAGAATGCATGTCAATTATTATTATCCCTTAATAACAATTAGATAATAAATAATAAATTATTCTCTTGAAGCACTTGATTTCAGTTAACTGATGTGGAAAACCAGTTGATTGAAGGAAATATGAGTTTCAAGGTTGGTTGGTGGGACATCCACAGTGGACTTCCTTGTAACTGAGTGTGAAAAAGTTGTAATAGAGTTGGAAGAGTAGTTATGTGAGTTGCTATTTAGTTTAAATCAGTTAAGTGATTTAAACTCAGTTGTGCTAGTTGTAACTAAAGATACACTAGTGAGAGATCAATGAATTAATTATTTAATTAATTCACAAGCAGTGTCTCACATGCAACTGAAGAAATACAACTATTAACTACTTGCATGTTAGATCCAGTGGAGACCCAGTGGAGAGATAGGTGAAAGGGTCTGGTTGACTATAAGTTGTGACTATAGTGATGCATTCAATGCATATAAACACACATTGGAGATGCCAATGAAAATTTTTCAGTCAAGGCAAGGCAATATCGAATTCATTCAGGGATCTTCATCAGCGGGGATTTCACAGTGGAGGCAGGCTGTCAGGAGGTAGTAAATTGGTGCATGTGTGAACC
This sequence comes from Pinus albicaulis, assembly GCA_034641835.2. Taxonomy (NCBI): domain Eukaryota; kingdom Viridiplantae; phylum Streptophyta; class Pinopsida; order Pinales; family Pinaceae; genus Pinus; species Pinus albicaulis. Next base: position 1,559,376,068 of record CM076575.1, read on the forward strand.
AATTTTTGTATGACAGTGTGAGACGATTGTATATTGTACTGAGAGCTCTATGAGAAGAGCTTTGAATGAGATTTTTTCATGATCCATGATATACATAATATATGATAGTTGGGGTTTTTAGCTTTAAGATTTCCTGGTAAAAACATCTTGTTATGTGCGATTGATTTTTCTTCATGTGTTTGTAATTGGCGATTTAATTTCCACAAAGAATTAAGTAGAAGGATTTTGTATTTAATAGTGGATTTAATTTTTAGATTAGGAGAGTCTGGTAACACATCAAATATTGTTTAAATTTATACATTATGGTCTAATGGATGATATTCATCTCTGCCTTGAGCATGTCCATAAGTTCTACACTGCTTTTTAGTTGTTGTTATTAAAGTCTCCTTACTTTCAATCCCTTGCATTTTTTACAAGGGAAATGAAATTTTCTATCCTCCTAAGCCCTCGATGTTGATCCCACGTCTCGTTGGCCTAGTGCTTGAGGAATTTTATCTGAATTTTTTCCTCACCAAATAGCTTTTAGTGATGATTATCAATCAAAATTAACCTCAAAATAGGCCTATAAAATTTCAAAAGCATGGGATGTATAACAAAAATGTGGAACTTATAAATAGGTATTCGGCCCTATATATATATATATATATATATATACCAATTTCCCGTTAGATATTCAATTCTAGTCTGTCTGATAAATGTTGCACAATGGTAAAATTCCATTAATTACATAGTCGACGATCATCAGGATTTTTACAATAAAAACAAAAAAGTACATTAAACCTCTGATGGCAGTTTTGATTTTATTCGTTTGTTTGATTCCACCATCGGATTTTAATCCGAAATGTTGTAGTGGGTGATGATGATGTTGTCTCTATGAACTAGAAAAAAATAAAATCCTTAGTCATTGTCCCTCCTGTTAGGTGTATCCATGAACCTACCATCTCTAACTACATCAACCCTATCAAACTTTTATTCTTATTGAGACCTGTTTCCATATGCGCCATTAGATATTTCCTCCTGTCCATGACTGATCCTAAGTGGTCCCTATTTCTGCAAGTATCCCAAACTTGAAATTATCATTGAATTAACATATGTTTGTTTCTACTTTTCTCTAGTGAGTCTATCATGTGACTGAATAATCCTATCATTACCTTATTTGAAACTTCTTATCTCTACCTTAAAACTTCTCAATGTTTCTACTATGTGAGGGGAGTTCTCATCACCATGTTACTCATATGATCTATAGGAAGAATCACATGAACTATAGCCCACCATTTCGCTTGTCACCTTTGATATTCTTCCTGGAAACATATCATGTTAGATAACTAAACATAACAAAATTACATGCACCTTAGTGAAGTTTAGGGGATGCTATCTCATCTTTAAGATCAATCCATATTAGCATAACATACATATATACACAATGAAATCAACGTACCAAACATACCAAAATCATCAACATATACATCACGACACAACTACAGCAATGACCAATATCATGCATACATGAAAAGCACATATACATCAAGCATGAATTCATGAAAAACACATTCTGCCCATCCAGTCCAAGAGTTGAACCTGGGAGCTCTGATACCATTCTATAATGCCTCATCCCACATTTACCCAAATTCATAAGCTCGTTAGGGTAACCATGAGATGAGAGTTACTATGAGAGTTAAGGTCGGACATCACTAACATCATCAGATTGGTCTCTACCAAAGCTATCCAGGGCTCTAAAGCATTTGTTCTTACCTGAATCTAGGACTAGTAACTCAACCCACAACTATTGAAGGGCTCTAGAGTGTTTATCCAACCAAGTCTCCAGGACTAGTAACTCGACCCACCAAGGGCTCCATACCGTTTGTCCAACCAAGGATTTCAGGACTATTAACTCAACCCAAGTTTTTATATGGATTCCAGTGAGTTTTTCCAACCAAGGCTCCTAGAACTAATGACTCATCCCACAACCATAAGGAAATTAAGCACCAATCAGAGAACAAATCAGAAAACCCACAACACCATGGCTATCCAGGAAATAACAAGGCTAGGGAAACAATTGTCAATCCAGGAAAACCTTCATGCCAATGGCAGATCATAACCAAACAACTAAATTCATACCCATGCATGAAAAAAATAGCAAGGAAATCATACATGGAACTTAGTACCTACAAATCAAACTCATTGTAGTTGTTGATCCCATTGTTCCCTTGCATTTTGCTGCTTTTCATTTTTCCTTCTTTCTCCAAATATAATGTGCTCCAAGAATGCTCTAAGATTTATCTAAGCGTGTGTGTGTGTGTGTGTGAGTGAGAGAGAGAGAGAGAGAGAGAGAGAGAGAGAGAGAGAGTAGAAGAGAGATCCAACCTAAAACTGACAATAAGCCCTGAACTGATCCTCAAAATCCTTTTTATCATTGAGGCTTTTATTTTCTTCATTTTCCTCTATTTTTCCTTCAATTTTTCTCACATGCAAATCTGTGACCTTTCATCTCCATTTTCTCCTATTTTCCTTTATTTCATAAATAAAATTCCAATAAATTCCTCTTTTCCTTTGACAAATTCCATAGCCATTAATTGATCACCAGTGATCCCCATTACTATGTTTTTCCCCAACATTCATCTTGGAATACGTATCCCATGACCTTGGTCTTATTTTTCCCTTTACTTACTTTATTACATGGATTTTTAACTGGGGCTCTTACAAACCCCCCCCCTTGGGGGAACACTGTTCTCGGTGTTCAATGACACTTATAAACCAACAAAACACATGTTTCCCATGGAGCTTTATAACATAACTCAATGTAACATTTACATCATATCATAATGCTAAAAACAAAACCAACATATCATGAACACCATACTTCTTATTGGAGCTTTATAACACAACTCGATGCGGTATTTACATACACATGCATATACATAGACATGGGAAAAAAAAAAACATCTAAATATATACCAAAAAAAATATGCTCAACCAATGAATAGAGAAGGATACATAGCCCACATCTGATCTTATATCTCCCATGTAGCTTCATCAAGCCTAAAGTGCTTCCACGACACTCTCACTTGCTTGATTGCTTGATTTTGGAGCATGAGCATATTTTGTTGCAAATTGCACTGAGTTTCTTGCTAAAAGTCTTCTTTCGGCTCCTCTTGCAATACAGACTAGTCAATCACATGATCGACATCTTTCACATACTTCTTTAGTAATGACACATAAAAAACATCATGGACTTTCACTGTCGAAGGTAGTGCAAGTCGATAGGCTATTGGCCTAATCCTTTTAAGAATCTAAAAAGGCCCAAAACATTGAGGTGTATGTTTGGAACATGATATAATGCTCAAGGATCTCTTCTTGGGATTGATGCACAAGTATACATGTTCCCAAACCTAAAAATCATTAAATTCCCTATGATGATATGCATAACTCTTCTATCTGTCCTGTGCTATCTTCAGATTATTCTTTATAACCTTCATTTCTTGTTCCATCTCTTCCAACATGTTTGGTTCAATCAATAACATGTTAATTGGATCACTCCAATTGATAGGATTATTACAACTGCACCCATACAATGCCTCAGATAGACTCACCCTAAGTGACTCCTAATACCCATTATTGTAAGAAAACTCCACTAGTGAAAGATACTCTTCCCACTTACGTTTTTTATGCATGAAGTACATCCTTAAAATGTCCTCCAAGACCCTTTTGACCCTCTTCACCTATCCATCTGTCTACAGATGATAAGCTGTATTGAAAGCCAACTCTGTACACAAACCTACAAATAAATCTATCCATAAACTGTAAGTGAACTTGGAATCTCTGTCAGATGCAATATTATTTGGAACACCATGCAAAATTACTATGTCTCTAATGAAGGCCTATGCTACCTCACCAGCTAAATTCATAGACTTTACTGGAATGAAGTGAGCTACCTTAGTCAACATTTCAACTGCCACCATAATAGAATAATGTTTTCTAGATGTCCATGGAAATCATGTAATGAATTCCATGGAGATGGCCTCCCATTTCCACTCTGAAATCGGAATCTCCTATAACAATCCACCTATATGGTTACACTTTGCTTTTAATTGTTGACAATACAAACATCTCACCAAAAACTTTGCCACCTCTTTCTTCAATTTCAGCCAGTGGTAGAAATTCTTAATCACTGCTAATGTATTCTAATAACCTGGGTGACCTGAATACGGCTTGACATGAAATTAACTGAAGATAAGATTCTTGAGCTCACTATTGTCCGACACATAGATCCTGTCCCTAAATACGATCAATCCATATGTCGTGAGATGATTGTACACATCTGGTTGACATGTACATTGTTGTTGTAATCTATGCTTCAAATGTTGGTACCCGTCATCATCTTGTCCTTCCTGCAATATCCGATCCTGTAAATTTGTCCCATATGATATCATAACTATTGTGTGACTTACTTGTACTCTTATGCTAAGAGCATCTCCAACTCTGTTCTCTTTACCCTTAATATATTTGATCTCAAAGTCAAATTCATTAATCTTAGCCAACCACCTAGCTTTCCTGGAATTCATATTAGGTTGGTAAAACAAATATCTCAATCCATAGTGATCACTCATCATGATTAACCTCCTGCCAAGAAGATAGTATCTCTACATCTTCAATGCATGTATGATCGATGCCAACTCAAGGTCATGCCTCACGTAGTTCTGCTCATGCTCATTCAGTTTCCTTGACTCAATAACATACTACCTATTGTCCCTACATCAAAAATCCACCAAGTAATCTCTTATAAGCATTTATATATACCACAAACTATTTATCTAGAACTGCAATATTTAGAGCTAGAGAATTTGTAAGCAATTTTTTAAACTGTTCAAAACATGTTGCACATTCCTCTGTTTATAAAAATTTCTTTCCTGTTCTCTGTAATAATGTAATAGGATAGGAATCCATGAGAATTTTCTCATGAACCGCCTGTAATAACTAGCTAACCCCATGAATGACCTGACCTCATCCACATTCCTAAGAGTTTCGCATTCCATGATAGATCCTATCATTTATGGATCCATTTCTATACCTTCCTTTAAAACTAGATGCCCCAAATAATGGACCTGCATCTGAAAGAGCTTGCACTTACTAAGCTTGGCATGTTGAGATTCAACAAGATGATGAGCTTAGTGAAAAGAGTCGCCTTCACTAAGTGGGCCTGCAGGCTATTTTTGGCGCAAGTCTATTTTTTAGACATGGTGATCATATTTCAGAAGTTGTAGGATGCTATTTGTGGATGGTTGGTCAAGTTGGAAAAACAAATGAAATTATATTTTTAGAATATTGGGTGAAGTCTATTTATATATCGTCGATCTAAAAACAGAATTGTCGATTATTATTAGCTCTTAATAATAATCTGACAATAAACAACAACTTATTCTCTTGGAGCACTTAATTTCAGTGAACAGATTTGGGAAATCAATGGGTTGAAGGAATTACACAGTTCCTAGGGTTTACTGGTGGTTCATGCATGGAGGACTTAGTTATAACTGAAGTGGAAAAGTTATGACAAAGTTGGAAGAGTAGTTCTTGGAGTTGTTATTCAGTTTAACTCAGTTAATGGAGTTAAACTCAGTTGAGCTAGTTGTATCTAGTGTAACTAAATGACACACTACTGAGAGTGGAGTGAATTAATTAGTTAATTAATTCACAAATAATAACTCATTAATCAACTGAACAATACATCAGTTAACTACAGTGCATGGCAGTTCCAGTGGAGACCTAGTAGAGAGATAGGTGAAAGGGCAAGATGGAATATCTGTTGTGACTATTGTGATGCATTGATTGCACCACACACACATTGGAGTTTCCAATGAATATTGCGCAGTCAAGGAAAGGGTAATTAAAATTCATTCAGAGCTATTCTTCATCAGGGATTGCGCAGTGGAGGCGGGCTAGTAGGTGGCAAGAAATCGGTGCATGGATTTGCATATTTCTTCTGACTAGTGTGTGACGATTGATTGTACTGAGAGCTTGATGTACTAAGCTTTGTATGAGATTGTTACATGATGTCCATGATACATAATATATGATACTTATGGTTTTTAGCTTCAGGATTTCCTATTAAACAACTGTGTTATGTGCGATTGTTTTTATTGCTTCATATGTTTGTAATTGAATGTTTAATTTCTGCAAAAGATTAACAGTGGAAGGATTTTGTATTTAGCAAGAAGATAAATATTGTTAGATCAGGAGAATCTGGATATATGCATGCATATTGTATATAATTTCTACATGGTATCGGAGCAGTGTTAATTATTGAAGATTTCAATTGTGAAGAATTGCTGAGTTTGTGCTGGTGGACAATTCGAATTTGCTGCAGAAAATTCTTGGTGAGATAGTTAAGTATACATTGAAATGTCTTTCAATGGGTTGCGATTCGAGTATGCCCTTGATGGGAGATTGAATTACATAGCCTAGAAGGATAGGATGGAGGCAGTGCTGGAGGATAATGGACTGAAGGATTTCATCGATAGTGATGTTCCTAATATGGGATCTACCGATGCTGCATTACTTGACACATGGAAAAAGAAGATAGCAAAGACAAGAAGAATTCTGTTGGAACGTGTGAAGGACCATATTATGTCCAGAATTCATAGGAAATCCACTCCATTCTTAATGTGGAAGGCTTTGACAGATTTTTTCCAAAGCAGCAGTGACCAGAGGAAGTTGGCGCTGAAAGACAAGCTCAGAAAAATAAAAATGGAGAAGGGTGACAATATTCCAAAATATCTCACGAAGTTTTTCCACTGTAGGGATGAAATGAGAAGTGTGGGGATTAATGTTGATGATGAAGAATTGGTGAGCTTGGATCTCCTTGGGCTTTCGAAGAGTTGGCATAACTACGAAGACTCTGTTAATGGATGGGAGAAACTGCCGGGATGGGAGCGACTTTGGTCGGATCTTGTGCAGGAGGAGATAAGGCGGGGTACCAGGAATGGCTCTTCATTGAATAATGAAGATTAAGAGAATTGTGCTTTGGCTACCAAAGCAAGGAAAGGGAAGGGGAAGAAATTTCCTTCAAAATCCGATGCTCAAGGCAAGAAGCAGGATTTGTCCAAGGTGAAGTGTTTTCACTGTCACGAACATGGGCATTTCAACACTAACTGCCCATAGAAGAAGAAGAACAAGAAGGCTCCTGGAGCTGCAGCTGGAGAGGCCTTAGCCTGGATATTTGAACTTGATTTCTCTTTGATTGCATTCTTGGTTTCAAGCTATATGGGATCGGTGTGGTATCTTGATAGTGGTGCGTATTTCCATATGGCGGGAGACAAGGAGTTGTTTAGTGACTTGGAGGAGAAGGAACTTCAGATGCATATAGAGATGGGTGATGATTTTTGATACAATGCGACTAACATTAGGACCATTACCTTTGAGAGGGAGTCCGATAATCCATTATTGTTGAAAGGTGTTATGCATGTTCCAGGTCTGAAGAAGAACTTGGTCTTGGTCGCAATGTTGGAAGACAAAACGTTATGATGTTGTTTTTAGTGAGGGAAAAGTATTCCTTCGACATAAAACAATGAGTCAAACCAAGAGGATAGGTATTGGAGTTAAGAATATCTACAATATGGAGGTAGATGGCTGGGCTAAAATGATGGGCAAAGCAGAAGAAGTGGTGAGCTGGGATGAGGGTGAATTATGGCACAAGAGATTGGGCCATCTTCACCATGGCGCTTTGAAGGTTTTGTAGCAGTTTGCTACTGGACTTCCCAAGGGTACTCTTGCACAGTCAGATTAGTGCAAGGGATATACTATGGGTAAGTTTGTGAAGACCACCTTTCATGAGAAGGAGAACCGTGCTTCGGTGATCATGGAGAGAATTCACACAAATGTGTGTGGATCTTTCTCGATTGCTTCAACAACAAAACATATGTATTATGTTATCTTTGTTGATGAATATTCTCGTAGATGTTGGATATTATTCATGCAGAAGAAGAGTGAAACATTCTCAAAGTTATGTGAGTTTAAATCATTGGTGGAGAAGGAGTTGGGGAAGTAAGTGAAAGCTCTATGGAGCGATAATGGTGGTGAATATATCTCAGGAAAATTCAAAGAATTCTGTAGCAAAGAAGGAATTCGAAGAGAACTCATAGCACCTCATAACCCACAGAAGAATGGGGTTGCAGAGAGGAAGAACATAATGATCATGGGTGTTGCATGAGCGATGCTGCATGACCAGGGCCTATTGATGCACTTGTGGGTAGAAGAATGTAACATTGCGGTTTATGTGCAAAACTGTTGTCCTCATAGAGTACTTGGCATGAGTACACCTAAAGAAGCTTTTATTGGTAAGAAGCTTGATATTTCTCATTTGAAGATTTTTGGCTCATCTGTTTACATTCATGTGATAAAGAACGCCAGGAAGAACTGCCAGAGCCGACTGCAGAAGTTGGGATATTTGTGGGGTACACAGAAACACCCCATAATTATTGAGTATTTTCCAGACAATCGGATGACTGTGGTGCGACGAGATATAAAATTCAATGAGGTGAAAGCCATGAAGTTGTTGCTTGAGAGGGAGCTACACTTGCATGCAGAGGAGGAACTTCTTATTCCCAAATATGAGCCTATGGATGTGGATTAGCCACATAAGGAGATTCATGGAGTGGAGGAGTCCACTCATGCATAACCAAACATCAGACAAGGCAGAAAGTGGACCAAAGAAGATGAGAGACTAAAGCTTGATGTGGCACAGAATGTAGGAGTCCCTACATCACAGCGCAGACAGAGATAGTCACCTGACCGATTCACTGGATACATGGCTCTTATGAGCAAGTGTATCGTGACAGAGCCATCTTATTTTGAAGAAGTAGTGCAGGAGCCCACATGGGTAGATGCCATGGTGGAGGAGTATGACTCCATTGTGAGAAACAGTGCTTGGGAGATTGTTCCAAGGCCGGTGGGCAAATCAGTTGTAGGATCAAGATATATCTATAAGGTAAAACAAGCTACTGATGGGAGCGTCGAGAAGTGTAAGGCAATATTTGTTGCTCGGGGCTTCTCACAGATCGATGGGATTGATTATGAAGAAACCTTTGCACCTATCGCATGGTATTCTTCCATAAGGACCATCGTTGCTCTCTCAGCGCAGATGGGTTGGCACATTCATCAGATGGATTTGAATACTGCGTTCCTTAATGGGATCATTGAGGAAGAGGTGTACATTGAGCAGCCTAAGGGATTTTATATCTTCAGCAGTGAGTCACATGTGTGCAGGCTTAAAAGAGCACTGTATGGGCTGAAGAAAGCACCTCATGCTTGGTACACTCAGATCGACAGCTATTTCACTGGACTTGGCTTCACCAAGAGTGAGGCGGGTGAAAACCTGTACCAAATTGTGGTGGAGGGTAAGGTTTTAATCATTGTTCTTTATGTTGATGATTTAATACTAACGAGTGATGAGCAGTTGATACACTCATGCAAGGCAGATCTTGCAAAGGAGTTTGAGATGAAGGATTTGGGCCTCCTTCATTATTTCCTTGGATTGGAAATATGGTGGTGGGAAGGTGAACTGTATGTGTCTCAAGGCAAGTATTACCGGGAGATACTGGAGTTTCACATGCAAGGTTGCAAGCCTATCGACACTCCTCTTCCAAGAAATTGGAGGAAGGAGGATGCTACATCGGCAGAGGTAGTGGATGCCACTGTTTATCGATAGTTGGTGGGTTCGCTCATGTATTTAGTTAGTACAAGACCAAACATATGCTATGTAGTGAACCAGCTTTCACAAGCAATGGTTAAGCCTACCAAGCTCTTTTGGAAGGCAGGCATGCATGTCCTGAGACATCTCAGGGGCACATCTGAGTATGGCTTATGGTACAGACAGACAGATGAGGTGAAGTTTCATAGCTTCACGGATGCAGATTGGGTAGGAAGCCCAACAGACAGAAATCACACATCAGGAGGGATTTTTAGTATCAGATCTATGACAGTTTCTTGGTACAATAGGAAACAAAGATCTATGGCACTCAATTTAGAGGAAGCAGAATACATGGCAGCAAGTCAAGCTGCATGTGAGGCTATCTGGATGAGGAAGGTCTTGGTTGGTTTGTTCGGTTCACATTTAGATCCTACAGTGATAAATTGTGATAATCAGAGTTGCATTAAACTCTCGATTAATCTTGTGTTTCATGATAGATATAAACATATTGATATCTGGTATCATCATATCAAATATTGTGTGTAGCAGAAGATCATGTTGCTTCAGTACATTCCTATGAAAGATCAGGATGCAGATATTCTGACGAAGGCTCTCACCAGGAGCAAATTCGAATACCATAGAGGCAGGATCAGGGTAAAGGATAATCCCTAACTTGTTGAGAGGGAGTGTTGAGATTCAACAAGATGATGAGCTTAGTGAAAAGAGTCACCTTCACTAAGTGGGCCCGCAAGCTATTTTTGGCGCAAGTCTATTTTTAGACTAGGTCTATTTTTTAGACATGGTGATCATATTTCAGAAGTTGTAGGATGCTATTTTTTGATGGTTGGTAAAGTTAGAAAAATATATGAAATTCTATTTCTAGAATATTGGGCGAAGTCTATTTATAGATCGTCGATCTAAAAATAGAAGTGACGATTATTATTATCTCTTAATAATAATCTGACAATAAACAACAACTTATTCTCTTGGAGCACTTAATTTCAGTGCATAGATTTGGAAAATCAGTGGGTTGAAGGAATTAAAAAATTCCTAGGGTTTACTAGTGGTTCATGCATGGAGGACTCAGTTAGAACTGAAGTGGAAAAGTTATGACAGAGTTGGAAGAGTAGTTCATGGAGTTGGTATTCAGTTTAACTCAGTTAATGGAGTTAAACTTATTTGAGCTAGTTGTATCTAGTCTAACTGAATGATACACTAGTGAGAGTGGAGTGAATTAATTAGTTAATTAATTCACAAATAATAACTCATTAATCAACTGAACAATACAATAGTTAACTACAGTGCATGGTAGTTCCAGTGGAGACCCAGTGGAGAGATAGGTGAAAGGGCAAGATGGACTATTTGTTGTGACTATAGTGATGCATTGATTGCACCACACACACATTGGAGTTGCCAATGAGGATTGTGTAGTCAAGGCAAGGGTAATTCAAATTCATTCAGAGCTATTCTTCAGCAGGGATTGCGCAGTGGAGGTAGGATAATAGGTGGCAAGAAATCAGTGCATGGATTTGCAGATTTCTTCTAATTAGTGTGTGGCGATTGATTGTACTAAGAGCTTGATGTACTAAGCTTTGTATGAGATTGTTACATGATATCCATGATACATAATATATGATAGTTGGGGTTTTCAACTTCAGGCTTTCCCATTAAAAAACTGTGTTATGTGCCATTGTTTTTATTGCTTCATATGTTTTCAATTGAATGTTTAATTTCCAAAAAATATTAACAGTGGAAGGATTATGTATTTAGCAAGAAGATAAATATTGTTAGATCAGGAGAATTTGGATATACGCATGCATCTTGTATATAATTTCTACATGGCATACAATTGTTGCTCTATGAGTAGTATTAACATTGTTGCTGAGTGTTTGGAATGCTTTTCATCTTTCTTAGAATATATCAATATATCATCAATGAATACAATCACAAAATTATCCAGATAAGGACACACCACACTATTCATGAAGCACATGAAAGTAGTTGGAGCTTTAGTCAAACGAAAAGTGTTGAGGAGGTAAATCCCCTCTGTGGACAGAGGCGATCCCTACTAGCCCAGATCAGGTCTAGCAACAATCAAACACGCTACGGTGTAGGTTCCTAATCGTAAATAAACCAACTTGCGAGGAAGGCTTACTTGGAATCCAATGCTGTTGTTCGTAGAAGAGGTGGTGCTCCCATTCCTTTGCCCTGGCAGATCACAATCCTCATGATCCCCATGATCGGACACCTGCACATGCAAGAAAAAACACAAACACAAGCATAAAATCCAGTATATACAACTATGCGTCAGTCGAAGAGGACATAACTCATGAACATAATCAAGAACAAGAGTGGAACCATAACCGATAGTCGCTTATCATTAAAGATTCAAAAGAATAATACAACCAAAGCTTCGACGCCAAATTCTCCTTTGGCGGGTCGTCAACAGAACATGTCTCGATAAAGCCTGTCAAGGATGGGACAAGCCTCTCTCTCTGGATACTTGACAATAGTCTCCTTGCCTGGATTTGGCCTTAAGGGAATCAAGAAGGCTCTTGCAGCATAAGGATATGAAAGCTCTTGGGAACTTGGAGATTAGCTTGCCATGGAGAAGAGCAAGCTTTTATAGAAGGAGGAAGGGGAGTTGGGATCCCTATAATTATGGGATTGGCCCTATCATCAAGGAAGATTCCATGAGAGGTGGCAAACCACTTCCTCTCTATGGAAATCCGTAGCCAAACCTCCCAACTCAAGATAGATATCAGTCCAGGAATTTGTTAGGACGAAACTTCCGCCATTTATTTTTAAAAAACACCTCTTAATATGGTTGGCACGGGTGCGGCTCTATGACAGAGCGCCAATTGGCGCGCCCTCTTTGGAGGATTTGCCCCCTTGGCGCGAGGGCTGAACTATGGAACCGCGCCAATGGAAAAAGAGCTATTTTTAGGGTTTTTTGCAGGGAGATGTCTTCAGGGCAATGAAAGCTCATCTTCAAAGGGATGCAATGAAAGTATTTTCAAGTCTTGTCTCTGCTCACAGGTCACGGAATGAGCCCTCCAATGTGCGGGATGGGGATTGTAGGGACGGTGACAAATTGATGTGTAACATATGCCCCCTAAAGCATGAGGCCCGAGAGAGAGAGAGGGGTGAAATGCTTTACGAGAACATGCCGACTGAAAACACCGCCATCGGAAAACCTGCGGAGCGAAGTACAACTGATGTCTCAGATACATGAAATATATGCGTGGTATGGGCGCAGCCATCCATAACAGAGTATACCATAATAGAGATCCAAGGCATGGACGCAGCCATCCAGAGGGGATCGATAAATAGACTCAGGTATGGTCGCAGCCATCCAATCAGTGAGTCATGTAAATAATAATCCACAATATCGCAGCCTGGATTACAACAGACACAATCCAGGGTCTTGCGCTCCATCTTGACCCGAAAAAAGTACAAGTTCAAGCATGCGAATATGTGAGCTGAAGTCGAACATGCAAGAACATCGTCTGATTACCAACCAATGATGAAAGCTGTTAACAGACGCGAGAGGAACCACCAATAATGACAATGGCCCTCAAGGTACTATAGGTACAATCTACGGCATGTGAATCAATGAGCTGGCATCGAACACCCGTAGAATCACTCGATCGGAGGCCAATGATGAAAACCTCACGTCGAATGCGACGAACCTGCCATTGAGGCATGCAGGCTCCAAGGTACCATAAGGGAGTCTCTAGAGCAGCTTCCCGGATAATGAGCTGAAGTCGACGGGAAGTGACCTTGATCGAAGGTGGGCCATAATGTTTCCCACATCATCGACACGAGACAGAGGAACATGATGTTTTTTGTGAATCAGGATCATATGAGAATCAGAGGAAGGTTGATACTTTGCAGAGGTCAACTTCTCTTGAACATATAACGGCACAATAGTGGATTTGGCAGTATTTGACATCAACAGATCAGAGGTCATGGTGACGAGGCAATGAGCAGATGAGAGGTCAAAAGGGATTATCCAAACCCACGGAGGCAAGTGAAGAACGAGATGAGATGTCCCCAACCTGACACGAATGCAGACAAGTGCCATGTTCAAGAGCGACATACTGCCGACACGACAATGATGCTGGTTCCATTTTCCCCCACCATTTATGGCGAGTACCCCAATTATTTTTGATAACAAGCTTGAAGGGGATAGCATATGCTTGGAATGTAAGTCTGCCCTTCGGGCGAATCCATCCTAGTACATTTAACGAGCCCTAGGAAGGAGAAACTCGGAGAACGTCATTTCGATTGAATCCAATGTCATCAGGGTTTAACGAGTCTAACAAAGGAAGAACTCGGCGTCTTTTCATATTTAGAGAGTTTGAAAAGACAGCAGAAAAGTAAACTCCAGCGGTCCCTTTTCGTAGATAGTTCCTCGGACCCGAAAAGGTAGAAAAAAATATCCGAGAAAACCTCCTAGTCGCGATAGGCTAGGGTATTCCTTTTTCGTAAATAATCTATCCCAGCCTGAAAAAGGGGTAAACGTATACTGGGTAGATGTCGTTTCGCAGCCACTTTAATGAGATCAAAATGAAAAGGGACTCGACAATCTTTTCATGTTTAGAGAGTCAGAAAAGAGCTGAAAGTTGACTCCTCCTGGAGGAACGAGTGGTATTAAGGGTAGCAACTAGTTCTAGTAATGGTGGAACTGCTCAAAACAAGATAAAGGTCAAGAGGCTAGCTAACAAGACCACTCATCGCAACGGTTCCTCAGGAATGGGTAAAACAATCAAGTGAAGGCATATGATCGGCCAAGTAGATAATGACGATGGAGTGAGAAAACCAAGGCTCATCTGGCAAAAACAGGCTGATAAAATGACAATCACAAGAGGTAAAATGGGAAAGGTTTCATTTTTACACAAGCTTGAAATCAGGAAACTCTGCTTGAGGTTGGATTCATTTTTACACAAGCTTGAAACAAAGATAAACCATGCTTGAAACCAGTTTCATTTTTACACAAGCTTGAAACAGAAACAAAATATGCTTGAAAAAGTAAGCATGCCCCCAGCATGGTGACTCAATTCGAGGTACATGCCCCCCAAGCTTCAATCCATATGAAAGGCAGATGGAGTGAAGGTTCAAATTACGAGACCAAGAGAAAGACTCGACTGGGATTTTACGAGATCTAACAAAGACTCGAATTGAACAGGAACGTGTTTCATTATTTTAACGAGGTTGACACATTAAAAGAACTATCCTCGTGACACCCTGTTTCATGGTTTAAGGAGCTTGGCACAAGACAAGGAACTCTGCTCCGACGATCTTGTTTCATTTTTTAGGGAGCTTGACACAAGACAAGAAACTCTGCTCCGAAGACCTTGTTTCATTTTTTAAGGAGCTTGACACAAGACAAGGAACTTTGCTCAGACAACCTGGTTTCATTTTTTAAAGAGCTTGACACAGGAAGGGAACCATGCTCTGACTGACATCATCACAATGAACAAGAAGTCAACGCTTCCAAGAGTTCCACTCCCGATGGAAGGAAAACATCCTGGAAGTCAGGACCTAATGCCCCCAACACCTGATGCACAACGACACTATCACTGAGTACAGGCATGTACCTCGAATTGAGTCACCAGGCTGGGGGAATGCTTAAATTTTTTCAAGCATAGTTTGTTTCTGTTTCAAAGCTTGTGTAAAAATGAAACCGGTTTCAAGCATAGTTTATCTTTGTTTCAAGCTTGTGTAAAAATGAAACCAACTGCAAGCAGAGTTTCCTGATTTCAATATTGTGTAAAAATGAAACCAACTTCAAGCAAAGTTTATCTTTGTTTCAAGCTTGTGTAAAAATGAAACCATGCCCATTTTACCTCTTGTGAGTGCCATTTTATCAGGCTGTTTTTGCCAGATGAGCCTTGGTTTTCTCACTCCATTGTCATTATCTGCTGGGCCGATCATATGCCTTCACTTGGTTGTTTTACCCATTCCTGAGGAACTGCTGCAATGAGTGGTCTTGTTAGCCAGCCTCTTGACCTTTATTTTTTTTTAGCAGTTCCACCATTACCGGAACCAGTTGCTACCCTTTATACCACACGTTCCTCCAAGAGGAGTCAACTTTCAGCTCTTTTCTAACTCTCTAAAATTGAAAAGATTGCCAAGTCCCTTGTTGTTTCGATATCGTTAAAGTGGACACGAATCGACATCTACCCAGTATACATTTACCCCTTTTTCAGGCTGGGATAGATTATTTACAAAAAAGGAATACCCTAGCGTATCGCGACTAGGAGGTTTTCTCAGACATAGTTTTCTACCTTTTCGGATCTGAGAAACTATTTACGAAAAGGGACTGTGGGAGTTTACTTTTCCGCTGTCTTTTCAAACTCTCTAAATATGAAAAGACGCTGAGTTCTTCCTTTGTCAGATTCGTTAAACCCTGATGACATTGGATTTAGTCAAAATGACGTTATTCGAGTCGCTCCTTCCTAGGGCTCGTTAAATGTACTAGGATGGATTCACTCGAAGGGTGGATTTATATGACAAGCATATGGTATCCTCTTCAATCTTGTGTAAAAATAAAGAGGTACTCACCGAAATGGTGGGGAAAATGGAACCAACATCATTGTCGTGTCGGCAGTATGTCGCTCTTGAACATGGCACTTGTCTGTAGTCGTGTCGGGTTGGGGACATCTCATCTCATTTTTCACTTACCTCTGTGGGTTTGGGTGATCCCTTTTGACCTCTCATTTTCTCTTTGCCTCGTCATCATGACCTCTGATCTTTTGATGTCAAATATTGCCAAATCCACTGTCGTGCCATCAATATGTTCAAGAGAAGTTGACCTCTGCAAGTATCAACCTCCCTCCGATTCTCATCTAATCGTGATTCAAAAAAACATTATGTTCCTCTGTCTCGTGTCGATGATGTGGGAAACACTATGAACCACCTTCGATCAAGGTCACTTCTTTTCGACTTCAACTCATTATCCGGGAAGTTGATCTAGAGACTCCCTTCTGGTGCCTTGGAGCCTGCATGCCTCAATGGCAGGTTCTTTGCATTCGACGCGAGGTTTTCATCATTGACCTCCGATCGAATGATTCTACGGGTGTTCGACGCCAGCTCATTGATTCACATGCCGTAGATTGTACCTGTAGTAACTTGAGGACCATTTTCATAATTGGTGGTACCTCTCGCGTCTGTTAACATCATTCATCACTGGCTGGTAATCAGACGATGTTCTTGCATGTTCGACTTCAGCTCACTTATTCGCATGCTTGAACTTGTACTTTGTTCGGGTCGAGATGGAGCCAAGAACCTGGATTCCTGTCTGTTATAATCCAGGCTGCAATTTTGTGGATTCTTATGATTAGTTACATGAATCACTGATTGGGTGGCTGCGACCATACTTGAGTCTATTTTTCGATCCTCACTGGATGGTTGCGTCCATGCCTTGGAATCAACCGAAAAGACAAGACAATGCTCAAAAGGTTCAGTTTACAAACTAAACCGGAGATTGACTGAAGCAGCTTTGATCTACTTCGTAATTGCAGAGCAAAAGCATTTCGAAGGCTATCTGGCCAACTTCAGGCTCCGTTTATAGCTTATAAAACGAACGACAACAAGCTAATGATCCCTAGTGGAGTCGCCAAATTGTTGAGGAGGTAAATCCCCTCTACGGACAGAGGCGATCCCTACTAGCCCAGATCGGGTCTAGCAACAATCAAACACGCTACGGTGCAGGTTCCTAATCATAAATAAACCGACTTGCGAGGAAGGCTTACCTGGAATCCAACGCTGTCGTTTGTAGAAGAGGTGGTGCTCCCGTTCCTTTGCCCTGGCAGATCACAATCCTCACGATCTCCGTGGTCGGACACCTGCACATGCAAGAAACAACACAAACACAAGCATAAAATCCAGTATATACAACTATATGTCAGTCGAAGAGGACATAACTCATGAACATAATCAAGAACAAGAGTGGAGCCATAACCAATAGTCGCTTATCATTAAAGAGTCAAAAGAAGAATACAACCATAGCTTCGACGCAACACTCTCCTTTGGCGGGTCGTCAGCAAAACATGTCTCGATAAAGCCTGTCAAGGATGGGACAAGCCTCTCTCTCCGGATACTTGACAATAGTCTCCTTGCTTGGATTTTGCCTTAAGGGAATCAAGAAGGCTCTTGCAGCATAAGGATGTGAAAACTCTTGGGAACTTGGAGATTAGCTTGCCATGGAGAAGAGCAAGCTTTTATAGAAGGAGGAAGGGGAGTTGGGATCCCTATAATTATGGGATTGGCCCTATCATCAAGGAAGCTTCCATGAGAGGTGGCAAACCACTTCCTCTCTATGGAAATCCGTAGCCAAACCTCCCAACTCAAGATAGAAATCAATCCAGAAATTTGTTAGGATGAAAATTCCGCCTTTTATTTTTAAAAAACACCTCTTAATATGGTTGGCGCGGGTGCGGCTCTATGACAGAGCGCCAATTGGCGCACCCTCTTTGGAGGATTTCCCCCCTTGGCGCGAGGGCTGAACTATGGAACTGCGCCAATGAAAAAAGAGCTATTTTTAGGGTTTTTTGCAGGGAGATGTCTTCAGGGCAATGAAAGCTCATCTTTAGAGGGATGCAATGAAAGTAGTTTCAAGTCTTATCTCTACTCACAGGTCACGGAATGAGCCCTCCAATGTGCGGGATAGGGAATGGCAGGGACGATGACAAATTGCTGTGTAACATGTTGAGGAGGTAAATCCCCTCTGCGGATAGAGGCGATCCCTACTAGCCCAGATTGGGTCTAGCAACAATCAAACATGCTACAGTGCAGGTTCCTAATCGTAAATAAACCAACTTGCGAGGAGGGCTTACCTGGAATCCAACACTGTTGTTTGTAGAAGAGGTGATGCTCTCGTTCCTTTGCCCTGGCAGATCAAAATCCTCACGATATCTGTGGTCGGACACCTGCACATGCAAGAAACAACACAAACGCAAGCATAAAATCTAGTATATACAACTATATGTCAGTCGAAGAGGACATAACTCATCAACATAATCAAGAATAAGAGTGGAACCATAACCAATAGTCGCTTATCATTAAAAAGTCAAAAGAAGAATACAACCAAAGCTTCAACGCCGAATTCTCCTTTGGCGGGTCGTCAACAGAACATGTCTCGATAAAGCCTGTCAAGGATGGGACAAGCCTCTCTCTCCAGATACTTGATAATAGTCTCCTTGCTTGGATTTGGCCTTAAGGGAATCAAGAAGGCTCTTGTAGCATAAGGATATGAAAGCTCTTGGGAACTTGGTGATTTGAAGACTAGCTTGCAATGGAGATGGGCAAGATTTTATAGATGGAGGAAGGGGAGTTGGGATCCCTATCATCAAGGAAGCTTCCATGAGAGATGGCAAACCACTTCCTCTCTATGGAAATCCGTAGCAAAACCTCCCAACTCAATATAGATATTAGTTCCTAGATCAGTTAGGACGAAAATTCTGCCATTTATTTTTAAAAAACATTCCTTAAATTGGCTGGCGCGAGTGCGACTCTGGGACAGAGCGCCAACTGGTGCGACCTCTTTGAAGTATTTTCCCCATTGGCGCGGGTACTGAACTGCCTACTCACGCGAATGCAAAAAGGGCCATTTTTAGGGTTTTCCACAAGGAGATGTCTTCAGGGCAATGAAAGCTCTTGTTCAGAGGGATGTCATGAAAGTGGTTTCAAGCCATGTCACTGCTCACAGGTCACAAAATGAGCCCTCCAATGTGCGGGACGGGGATTGCAGGGACGGTGACAAATTACTGTGTAACAAAAAGGAACTACAACAAACACATAATGCCCATATGATAGCCTAGAAATTAGCATGGTAGATGTCTTCTTCTTTTATGTGTACCTAATGATATCCTGATCTCAGATCAATCTTTATGAACACTGCTACTCCCTTCAACTGTTCAAACAAATCATCAAATCTCAACAATGAATACTTGTTCTTAATCGCCACCTTGTTCTACTTCCTGTAATCAATAAATAACTTAAGAGTACCATAATTCTTCTTCACAAACAATATTAGTGCACCCTAAGGTGACACACTTGACCTAGTATATCCCTTTCCAAGAAGTTACTTCAAGTGAAACTTAAATTCCACTAACTCTGGAGTTCTCATCCTGTATGGTGTCTTTGATGTTGGTGCTGCTCCTAGTACCAACTCAATAGAAAAATCCACTTTCATATGAGGTGTAAACTCTAAAATATTTTCTTAAACACATCTGAAAAATGTTGTAAAATCGAATACCTCTTCAAGACCTCGGCATCCTCGACACCCTTACCTTTATCACTAGAACTATGAACTACAAATCATGCACACCCTTTCCTACAACTATAGTTTTCCTGCACATTTGTGATCGTTCTAATAGATCTAGCCTTCTTCTTACCCTACAATATTCTTTGTTCTCCATTGTCATCCAAACACTCAATTTCGTTTTTAACAATCCACCTTAGTCCCCTGAAGATATAACTAATCCATACCAAATAACATACTGTATGATCCCAATGGAAGCACATTTAAATGTGTTGATGTAGAAATACCATTCAACTCAAATGCACAAGGTGTTACTTATTGATGAAATTATTTCTAAGTACGTGTAGCCAACTATACTAACCAAGACTCTGCATGCACTTATTTATTCAAACCACACTTATCCACCAGGTCAGGATTAACATAACTATAATTAGATCTATGGTCAATCAAAATAGAAACAACTTGATTACAAAGCTTACCGTCCATCTCGATAATGGATGTCTGGTGATCCGCCTACCTGTTATACAATGTTGCATACATTCAAGGAATGCTATGCCTAACATCCCCAATTTTTTGTGCCTCCTAAGCTGTAGATTTGTGGTGTTCCACCATGATGTTGTGGGAACTATCTCCTACGATTATCCTTGCAACAAGTCTAATCCTCAAGGATCTCTCCTTTTGCTTGATGTGCAACTATACATGTTCCATAACCTAAAACTTATTAAATGCCATGTGCTGATCTGTATAAATATTATGCCCATCCTATAATACCTTTATATTCCTCTTGATAATATGGATTTCTTGTTTTGTCTCTGCCAACATGTCTGGTCCAATCAATACCGTGTTAACTGGATCACTCCAACTAATAGGAGTATTACAACTTTTTCCATACACTTCCTCAAGCAGACTCATCCTTAGAGACTCCTTGTTGGGCTAGGGTCCCCTAGGTCGAGTCATAATGCACTTTTTTTTAATTTTGATAATAAAGCGCAGTGTGCAGAAGGTCAAGGGGCTTTGGGGTTGGTCAAAGCTCCTAAATTTTGTAACGGGTAAAAGGGTAAAACAGGGGGTTCAAACCATGATTTGGGAACCTAGTTTTTCTATGTCTAAGTGATATAAATAGGCATGTATGAGTCATGTAAAAATATGATATGATAGATATGATGCTTATGCAATGTGATTTGGGAAAGTAATTAGTAATTATTCTAAGTAAGAGACAAGTTCTTATGGTTGTGTGCACGGAGACCTAAGGAAAGTCCTGGCTTATGTGCGGGGACTCTGCAGCTGTGTGTGCAAGAGAAATAAGTTGTATTCATTCAAGATCTGATTAATAAATAAAATTTTTGGCAAAGTCTCTGGTTTACTTGCATGATTTCTATTCTTATGTGCTAATGCGTTATGAGTTAATTTTTTTCTTATATATATATTGTGTAATCTTTTTTATTTGATGTGCATTTGTCTGGGTTAATCACATAATAGTAAATCTTTGTGTTTGTGCAATAACTATATCAGTGATAAGGGTTTATGTTAAGTTTAGATATAAGTTGTGTTAAAAAGAAATAATACAACATATTAGTAATTATATCATACCAGCAAGGGTTAGATTCACATAATAATTCCCCTTGGGTGCGGAAACCTATTTCCAACACCCCCCATGCTACTTCGAGTGATACTTTGACGTACACAAGTGGATCATTTCCAAAAGGGCCAGTAGATGGAGGGCTTTGTTGGTTGTACAAGTACACTCTGAACTTGGGTTGTGACCCCTCAAGCCAAAAAATGGTTCTGTTGTTGGGATCAAGATCTGTTTGAGGGAATTTTGATGTGGCATCCAACAAAGAACGAGTTGCAGGATTGGTTGGATCAAAATCTACGCGAGTTCGCGTTCCAGGAAAATCCAAACCCGCGATTATCACTTGAATATTGGGAATAAAGATACATTTATACATAGCAGCAAGAAATTTTCTTCTCTTCCTTCTCAACAAAACTACATGAGTGGTTATCTCAACTCACTAAGAAGTAGACCTATTGGAAGGACGACGCAACTACCAGGTGGACTCCTGAGTTGATTAAGCAATTAGAAAAATCTAGCAATAAGATTACTCACACAGTAGAATATTGGATCAAAAAAATTCTGGGTGGA
This sequence comes from Pinus albicaulis, assembly GCA_034641835.2. Taxonomy (NCBI): domain Eukaryota; kingdom Viridiplantae; phylum Streptophyta; class Pinopsida; order Pinales; family Pinaceae; genus Pinus; species Pinus albicaulis. Next base: position 1,559,398,163 of record CM076575.1, read on the forward strand.
TTTTTCATTTAATTTTTTGTTGACACCTTTGTGTCATACACTGAATTTTAAATAAGGTTTTTCAAAGGTCCTCGAGGTACTTTTTTGCGCTCTTTAAAGCTATGGATTAAAATTCTCTTATGTGAAAAGGGTAATTTGTGCAAACACACTGAGTGAATGTTCAGAAGAGGTCAACCTAGATCTACGTGCAGTGGAAAAATTTATAGAGAAGACCTAGATGGATATTTTGTGTATAGTCCCCTCAAAGGTAGGTCTGACAGTGACGAAGAGTTTGAGGCGAGCATTTTAGGTGATTTGGCACAATCAGAAGACAATAACACAACTGCGCTTCAGATCTCGTCCACCCCACTTTTGAATCCACCTCACTGCCATCCTACACTCCACTCTACGTAAACCTCCACCTCCACTAATCGCATTTGATATGGCTAACTCTATTAATATGAAGAATTTAAAAGTTGTCGGGAGAAAAGACACCGAGTAGTTCTAGTTCGTCGCAGACGTTGTGTGGAAGGCACAAAAAATTACTGATGATGATGTCAAGAAAGCGCAAATCGGTACTATATTATAGGAACATGCATTGGAATGGTATATGAGGTATCTAGCAGCTAACCAAAAAGGATGATAGATGATCTCAATAAATATTTGGATGAATCGTTCCAGAAGCCAAAGTCATATGCTCAATTTGTTACCAAATTAAAGGATATCCACTAGGAAGTGAAGGAGACTATATAGAAGGCATATCAGAGGTTAAAAAATATTATCAGGGATGGAGGCATCACCATTAGTGATGATAAACATAAATAATGGTTCATTGCAACGTTTTTTCCGCATCTCTGCCTATCTTTATCTCAACAGAAGATTGCATCCCAAGCCAAAGCTTTGGAAATCATGATGAAAATGGAAGCCTCACAAATTCAGGAAACAAAGATCGAGGTTTAGGAGATTCGGAGCTAGTTGGCTACCCTGCACTTAGAACTGAAGAAATTGCCGCAGGAGAATGGAAAGGATGTGCATGTAGAGGAATGGTGCATCTGCTGCAAAGATGAAAGAAACTACAAGAAAAAATTCCCAATGTATGGAAAATATTGGGCAGTTGGAGGACCGACCCCGATTAAGCCTAATTCAGTGGTTGGTATAAGTCTGAGACCTACACTATGGTGCATAATATGTCAAGCAACCAGACAACATCCTACATACTACTGTCCCAGGTTGGAGAAATATATTCAAAATCCCTAGCAGTTATATTGCACCTTTTTTCGGTCTATAGGCCATGATGATAATATTTGTCACATTTTTTACCAAATGATTGAACAAGATGGTTCCTATGAAATGAATTCAGAAATTAGAGGCCCATATTCGCTTGCATTTCCCTCTGGGTGAGGGGGATTTCAGGGCCAAGGTCGTGGAAGAGGAGGAGGAGTTGGTCGTGGAAGAGGCCAGATTATCTGTTATAATTGTGGAGAGGTTGGCCACTTCACATGCGCCTTCCAGAACCCAAAAAACCCCACCTTGTAGATATTTTCAACATTTCGATCACATAATTGAAGATTTCCCTGTGTTGTTTATGAAAATGCAGGAAAAGAAGACTCAGATGCCTACACAAAACGTTCAGATGATGAGGGTAGAACCGCTTAATGAAGAGGCTGGTGTTAATATTATGACCATAAGTGGTGCAGCAACTAGTGTAGAAAAAGCGAAAGGAAAGAAACCTATTACAGATGTTTGGGTTTGGGAAGCCCCTAAGAAGAAGGAAGGATTTAACTTGCAAAGGGAAAATGATAATTTTACTGAATAACAGAATAATATTATGGAACCCAGTGCGTCGACATCAAAATTACCGACTAGGCCTGTAGTGAATGTCACAAATGAGACTGATCCAGCTGAATTGAAATTGTTCCTGTAGGCTTGTGTCAAGCTTCCACGCAATAAGAAGGTAGTTGAAAACCTTCAAACATTAATTGATAACTGTGCCGAGAAATACAAACCTCATATGGAACAAAGGCTTATCAAAAAAATCCACAAGAACAAAATAAGAACTGGGAGAGAGATGCGCTTAACTGCTCAGATAAGATACTTTGAGATGGATCAAGTTATTCTAGATATGGGATCTGATGCAAATGTCTTACCTAAACAGAAATGGAAGAAAATGGGAGAACCAAAGTTGTAGTGGTCCTCAATTCATCTGTGCACTCTCTCAGGTAGTATTTGATATCGAAGGAGTCAAGGTGTTCGCTGACTTTGAAGTCATTGAAATTGTTGATGATGCAAATCTGTATCTTGCGCTACTAGGTCTAAATTAGGATTTTGAAATGGATGCCATTATTAACCTCAAGCGCAGGAGCATGGTGTTGGAAAAAAAGGGACAAGGGTTGTAGTCCCCCTGGACCCTACAAAAGGAGAAATATATATAGAAGCGATGTGTGATGAATATGCATATGAAGATATTGATCATGTCTACAAATTAACCGCGAAGGATGAGGATTGGATCAATCTCATGACATATGGTTGGCTTAGTTGCAAAAAAGATAGTTCATGCTTATCATACTCAGATTAGGAATTGGAACGTTGGAAGAACCGCTTACATGAAGTATCCATAATGCGTTGTAATCATGTAACCAGATCTCTGTGTTTTATATCCTTTGAGGTATGTGAATTTCCTTGCTATGATGGTATAGGAGATGTTAATTTTGTTTTAGATACATTTTAAAGGGATGTTTCAGAGGAACACCAGTTCCACATACTTGATTTAGCTCTGCGCTCAATCCCAGCGTGCTAGTGGGGAACGCACAAGGAAAATATTTCTGATTCGAGGGAATGTCATTGAATGCTATGAATAAGATTTGGAAGCCCCATCACCCTGATGAAAGAAAAATATTCAAGCACAAATTATCCACACAATCATTTAGCAAATTGGATTGCAGTTTGGGGAGAGGAGATGCATCCGGAATGGGTTCACATATTTATTCATACATTGGACAGGGTACCCATTAATTGGTATCTAGAGACTGAGCTATGACATGGTATTTCCTGTTGGCTTGTGATGAAAGAGAGCTTCATTTTTAATTTCAACTTTGAAAGTGGATTCCAATGCATTGATGAGGAATTGTAGGAGAATTGAGACACTATTTTTTACGTGCCAAAGGAACCAGTATTACGAGAACTACTAGAAAAGAATACAAAATGTGAAATTAGGATCTGCTTTGACTTGCAGAAATTGAATGATACATGTGTGCATGACCCGTTTCCAACCCCATTCTCAGATGAAGTCTTGGAGAACATAGGAGGGTAGGTGTTGGGTGTGGAGCCTGATTATCTTGTTTACTTTGTATCACAACATTGGACCCCTGTACCTTAAAAGGGGCGGCAACGCTAAACATAATTAATCACTGCCATGGGGGGTCTAGGGGGGGCAACAGTGCTTTTCGAAGCCCCCCCCTGGCGGGGGATTTCGGGGGCAGCGCCCCCGAAGCTAAAAACAAATGTAAAATTGCCTTGTAAAAGTATAATAATTTCTAGTCAATCTGGGCCGTTCATTAGGAAAATGATCTGATGGTAGAATTTATGTTTAGATTAGCGTTTTTTTCCCTAGAAGGAAACCCCTCTCTTTTATGAGGGTATTGTATTGCGGCTGTGCATTGTATGTGTATTCTCGGAGCGAGAAATAGAGAGGGAGACTATGAGAGAGAACAGAGGATATTACAACGGATCTGTTGTAGGTTTTGTCTCTTCATTTTTTCTGGATAATAGAAAGGAAGGAATGGCTGTTCGGGGTGGACGTAGCCCAAACTGGGTGAACCACGTATATCTGTGTCTCTCTGGTTTTATGTGTTTTGTGTGCTTGTATTTTCCGCATATTTTATGTGTTTCATTGCTCTATAATATTTAATTTTCTAACAACTGGTATCAGAGCCGAAGGTATATTTGGCTGATAAACTCGCAGGAAAAAAGGGTTCCTGGTTCGAGTGGGAGCAATGGCGGACGATGGTAAGTTTAGGGTTGAGAAATTTAACGGCCAAAACTTTGCGTTGTGGAAGATGCAGATGGAAGATTATCTGTATCAGAAAGATCTGTTCCTACCATTGAGCGGAAAAACAAAGAAGCCGGCGACCATGACAGACGCGGAATGGAACATTCTCGATAGAAAGGCACTCGGAACAGTACGGTTGTGTCTTGCGGCATCAGTCGCCTTCAATATTTCGAAGGAAAAAACAACAGAGGGTTTGATGCAGACGTTGGCGAAACTGTATGAAAAGCCCTCGGCCTCAAACAAGGTATTTCTTATGAAACGACTATTTAATATGAAGATGTCGGAAGGTGGATCTGTTGCAGACCATTTAAATGAATTTAATACAGTTACCAGTCAGTTAAGTTCTGTAGGGGTAAAATTTGATGATGAATTTAGAGCTCTGTTATTCTTGTGCTCATTGCCAGAGAGTTGGAATGGTTTAGTAATGGCCATTAGTAACTCTGTCTCTGGATCTAGTACTTTAAAGTTTGATGATGTTGTTGGTGCTATCCTTAGTGAGGAAATGCGATGGAAAAACTCTGGTGAGACATTAGGTAATGCTTTGAGTGCAGAGTCTAGGGGAAGAAGAATGGAAAGGGGAAAGAGCCTGGGATATCACAGTAAATCAAGGAAAGGCAGATCCAAGTCCAGATCGGGAATAGTGTGCTAGAATTGTGGAAAGAAAAGACACCTAAAGAAAGACTGTATATCTCGGAAGGGAAAAGAAGGAGACACACAACAAGAAAAAAATCATGAAGAAAATGTGACAGGTAATCTGTTACAAGATGCTTTGATTCTTTCTTTCGAAAATGTTATTGATTCTTGGGTTGTAGATTCAGGGGCTTCATTCCATGCCACACCTGATAAGAAATATTTTCATGACTATGTTCAAGGAGATTTTGGACAAGTTCGTTTGGGTGATGATAAACCCTGTAAAATTGTTGGAATGGGTAAATTTCTTGTAAAACAACAGAATGGAAACCAATGGCTACTAAAGGAGGTAAGGCATGTTCCACATCTGAAGAAAAATCTGATTTCAACAAGGCAGTTAGGCGGTGAAGGTTGTGTGACAACTTTCACAGATAAAACTTGGAAGGTCACCAAAGGAGCCCTGGTAATAGCAAAAGGCGAAAAGGTTGGTACATTGTATTTATGCAATGGTATTTCTAACTATGTTAATGCTTTAACTTCCAAAGGAGCAGATGCAGCATTATGGCATCATAGGCTCGGACACATGAGTGAGAAGGGGATGAAAATTCTTCACTCAAGAAATTTGCTACCAGGTTTGAAGAATGTTGATTTGGATTTCTGTGAGAATTGCATTTATGGAAAACAAAAGAGAGTCAGATTTCTCAGAGTTGGGAAAGAAAAGAAGAGCGAAAAATTGGAGCTTGTGCATACGGATGTATGGGGACCTGCTCAGGTATCATCTCTCGGTGGCTCTCGTTATTATGTTACTTTTATTGATGATGCAACTAGAAAAACATGGATTTATTGTATTCAGAATAAATCTGATGTATTTGATACTTTCAAGAAATGGAAAGCTTTGGTTGAGATTGAGACAGGAAAAAAGTTGAAGTGTCTCAGATCAGACAATGGAGGTGAATATTGCAGCAAAGAGTTTGATAGGTACTGTTCAGAGCATGGAATTCGTAGAGAGAAGACAGTTCCAAGAACACCACAAGAAAATGGTGTGTCGGAAAGGATGAACAGAACAATCATGGAGCGTGCAAGGTGCATGAGATTGCATGCGGGATTGCCTTTACAATTTTGGGCAGATGCTGTAGATACTGATGTTTATCTAATAAACAGAGGGCCTTCAAGTTCCTTGGATGGTGGTATTCCAGAGGAAGCATGGACAGGTAAAAAGGTAAACTACTCTTTTTTAAAGCCTTTTGGTGGTGAGGCCTTTGTCCATATTAATAAAGAAAACAGAACAAAGCTTGAGGCAAAATCAAAGAAATGTACCTTTATTGGATATGGTGCTAATGATTTGGGTTATCGCTTATATGATTATGAAAATCACAAAATCATTAGGAGCAGAGATGTAATATTCAATGAAAATGTCTTGTATAAGAATTAGTTGCAAGAAAAGAAACAGGAAAAAGAAAGCAAGGAATATGCGGTTCTTGATGAGATATCTGAAAAAGTAAAGGTGCCTGAAAACAATAATAATCAACAACCACAACAGCAGTAACCACCACAACAGCAACATGCACCTCAAACACCTGAAAGTGGTGTTAGAAGATCTACTAAGATAAGTAGACCCCCTGAATGATACTCTCCTTCATTATATTATTTATTGCTGACTGATTCTGGTGAACCTGAATGTTATGAAGAAGTAATGCAGGTTGAAAGTAGGAATAAGTGGGAGCTAGCCATGGAAGAAGAGATGGACTCCTTAATGCATAACCAGACTTGGGACTTAGTCAAGTTGCCTGCAGGTAAAACTACATTGCAGAATAAATGGGTTTACAGGCTGAAGGAAGAAGATGGAGGAAAACATAGGTATAAAGCTAGACTTGTGGTGAAGGGGTTTCCACAAAAGAAAGGTATTGATTTTGATGAAATATTTTCTCCTGTTGTTAAGATTAATTCAATCAGAACTATCTTAAGTCTTGTAGCAGCGGAAGATTTACATCTTGAATAGTTAGATGTAAAGACAACATTTCTCCATGGATATTTGGAGGAAGAGATATACATGCAGCAACCAGAAGGATATGAGGTCAAAGGGAAAGAAAAATTGGTGTGCAGGTTAAAGAAGAGCTTGTATGGCTTAAAACAGGCTCCAAGGCAGTGGTATCTAAAATTTGACAAGTTTATGTCTGAACAAGGTTATACTAGATGTCACTATGATCATTGTGTTTATCTAAAAATGAAAAATGATGGCAGCTATATTATATTGTTATTGTATGTAGATGAAATGCTTGTTGCAGGATCTAACATGCAGGAAATAAATGTGCTCAAAAGAAAATTGGCAAATTCATTTGCAATGAAGGATTTGGGCGCTGCAATAAAAATCCTTGGTATGAGGATAACTAGAGATAGGAAAAATCGTAAATTAACACTGTCTCAGAATGAGTACATAGAAAAGGTGTTGAAAAGAATTAATATGCACAATGAAAAACCAGTTAGTACACATTTTGCTAGCCATTTAAAACTTAGTAAGGAGATGTGCCCAAAGACCCAAGAAGACATGGATTATAATTCTAAAGTTCCATATGCATCTGAAGTTGGAAGCTTAATGTATGCAATGGTCTGCACAAGGCCTGATATTGCACATGCAGTGGGAGTATTAATAAGGTACATGAATAATCCAAGAAAAGAACATTGGATGGCAGTAAAATGGATTCTCAGATATTTGAGAGGTACCACAAATCAAGCATTATGCTTTTGTAGTTCAAACATTTCTCTACAGGGATATGTTGATGCAGATATGGCAGGTGACAGAGATAACAGGAGGAGCACTACAGGATATGTATTTACTGTAGGTGGAACAGCTGTCAGTTGGGTTTCAAAAATCCAAAGTGTTGTTGCACATTCAACAACAGAAGAAGAGTATGTTGCTGCTACAGAGGCTAGTAAAGAAATGATTTGGTTACAAAGGTTTATGGGTGAATTGGGTAAGAAGCATGATATGGGAACGCTATACAATGATAGCCAAAGTGCCATTAATCTTGCAAAGAACTCAGCATTTCATTCCAGGACTAAACACATACATCTCAAGTACCATTTCATACGGTCAGTATTAGAAGATGGAGAGTTGAAGCTGGAAAAGATACACACTAGCCAGAATCCTACAGATATTCTAACAAAAGTTGTAACCAGGGAGAAACTAAGAATGTGCTCAGTTTCAATTGGTCTTCAAGGATGACGATGAAGATGAGGAACAGCCAGGTCCAAAGAGGAGTCATTTTCTAGCAAATGAAGCAGTGGTGGAGTTGCTACAATCAGTGTCCAAGTGGGAGATTGTTGGGTGTGGAGCTTGATTATCTTGTTTACTTTTTATCACAACATTGGACCCCTGTACCTTAAAATGGGCGGCAATGCCACCCGTAATTAATCACTGCCATGGGGGGTCCAGGGGGGTGGCAGTGCTTTTCGGAGCCCCCCCTGGCGGGGGTTTTTGGGGGCAGCGCCCCCGAAGCTAAAAACAGATGTAAAATTTCCTTGTAAAAGTATAATAATTTCTAGTGAATTTGGGCCGTTCATTAGGCAAATGATTTGATGGTAGAAGTTATGTTTAGATTAGGGTTTTTTTCCCTAGAAGGCAACCCCTCGCTTTTATGAGGGTATTGTATTGCAGCTGTGCATTGTATGTGTATTCTCGGAGCGAGAAACAAAGAGGGAGACTGTGAGAGAGAACAGAGGATATTACAACGGATCTGCTGTAGGTTTTGTCTCTTCATTTTTGCTGGATAATAGAAAGGAAGGACTGTCTGTTCGAGGTGGACGTAGCCCAAACTGGGTGAACCACGTATATCTGTGTCTCTCTAGTTTTATGTGTTTTGTGTGATTTTATTTTCCGCATATTTATGTGTTGCATTGCTCTGTAATATTTAATTTTATAATAGTAGGAAGCCTACTCATTTAACGATGGTTTTTCATGATATCACCAGATAAGGATCGCACCTAAAGACCGGATAAATACTACCTTTGTGATGGAATGGGGTTCATTCCAATATATGATGATGCCATTGGGTTTGAAGAACATGCTAGCCATATGTTCACGCGTAGTAGTTTCTGCTTTCAAATATTATGTCCATAAGTTTTAGAAGTTTATTTTGACGATTGGACTATCTTTGGACTATTTAAGAAACATGTCTCCAGCCTGCGCTTAATGCTAGATACTTATTGGAAGTATCAAATCTTTCTAGACTTGAAGAAATGCATATTCTTTGTCCCTTTTGGCATCTTACTGGGACATATTGTTTATAAAAATTGATTGATGTTAAATCTAGCCAACATCACTGTCATTATTAATATGGATCCCCCGAAGAATGTGAAGCAAATATACTTAATCTTGGGACATACTGGATATTATCGAAATTTTATTCAAGTTTATGTGCAGATCACTGAACCGATATATAAGTTGTTGAAGAAGGACACCACTTTCTGTTGGAATGAGGACTATCAAAAGAGTCTGGACATACTTAAGGAAAGGATGGTAATTGTGCCCATCTTGGTATTCCTAGATTGGTCGAAGGAATTCCATGTACATGTTGATTCTTCATGTATCACGCTACGAGTTGTACTAGTGCAATTAGGTATTGGTGATATTGATAATCCGATTGCGTTTGAAAGTTAGAGATTGCCAAATGCCGAGCGTAATTATTCAACCACATAAATAGAAGGGATATCCATGGTGTATGTGCTACAAAAATTTTGTCATTATCTGCTTGGAGGTCATTTCAAGATGTTTGCAGATCATTCCGCTTTGAAATACCTGGTGAACAAGCCCGTGTTGGGGGGGAATATCTGTGGGTGGTTCCTCTTATTCCAAGAATATGATTTCGAGGTGATTGTGAAGCCTGGAAGGTTGACTGAAATACCATACCAATTATCCTACATTCAAAATGGTGAGGAACCAACTAATTTGGATGATGGGTTACCAAATGCGCAGTTGTTCACTATTAAGGTGGTTGATGATCATTTTTTTTGATATCATCCATTTTCTAACAACTAGTAGTACACCTATTGAATATATGACCAAGTAGAAGAAATAATTAGTAGAGCGCGCATCTAAATTCACTTTGTTTGGAAGTTAATTATACAAGATGGGAGTTGATGAAGTTTTGAGGCAATATATTCGTGAGTTCGAGAGACCTAGCATTTTGGCAGAAGCACATGGAGGCATTACAGGTGGTCACTACGCTTGTAAACAGACCCTACAAAAGATATTAAGGTTTGGTTTATGGTGGCCTACTCTGCACATTGATGCTAAGGAATACTGTCGTGCTTGTGATGTATGTTAGAGAACTGGAATACCATCGCACCGAGACGAGATGCCACTGCAACCATAAGTAACTTTGCAGGCCTTCCACAAGTGGGAAATTTATTTTTAGGGCCAATTATCCCCCCAGAGAAGAATAATAAAGTGTGATACATCATCATTTCCACATATTACTTTCCTAGGTGGGCGAAGGCTCAACCTGTGAAATACTGCAACACAGAGATGGTTGCACACTTTATTTTTGAGAATATTTTGACAAGGTTTGGGTGCCCAAAAATTCTGATGAGTGACCAGGGTATGGATTTTCAAAATGAGACCATTCATGCTCTTAAAGAAGAATTTAGGATACACCATCAGAAGTGTATGCCCTATCATCCCCAAGCGAATGGAATCATAGAATATTTCAACAATATTTTGGAGAATTCGCTTATGAAGATATGCAACGAAAATCACAATGAATGGGATGTGTGTACTCCTATTTTTCTATGGGCATAGAGGAAAATGTGCAAGAAGCTAACATGACAAACACCTTTCAGGATGGTCTACAAATAGAAGGTCCTTATGCCTATGGAATACATTGTCCCTAGTCTATGTATCACAACCATAACCAACATGGTTGACCAATACATTATGGGGGAGCATCTGTTGCCGCTTGCTATGTTAGAGGAAGATAGGTTCATTGATGGTTTCTACCAATTGGTGCAGAAGTCAAGCGAAAAGGCTTGGCATGATCGACATATCAAACAAAATAATTTCCAGAATGATGATTTGGTGTTACTCTATGACAGTAAGTTTGCGTGTTTTCCAGGGAAGTTCAAGATGCACTACCTCGGGCCCTTTATTATCAAATAATTTAAAGAAGGAGGTGCGGTACAATTGGCTAAGTTAAATGGTGAATTAATTCATGGATATGTTAACGGTAGTTGCCTAAAACCTTACAGGATGACCCCATCCCTATGCGTGCTAAATGAATATATGGCTAGAAAAATGTCCTAGCGCCTTGGATAGTTGCAAGAGGGCACATGACTTTAAAGAAGTCTATCAGATGTTATAAAAGTTCTTTCGAAACTTATGTGCAACAAATTTTGATGGAGTGCAGGTATCTACGAAGCCAACACAGGGGTCGTGCCAAGAGGATGTTGAAGTCACAGACAGGCCAAAAAATAGGCATTGGAACAATAAATATGGAAATTATAGATTTGTTACCATTTAGAGTAGTGGGTAACTTACATTTAAGGCTGATATTATGCCATATTTGGAGCCATTTTAAATTTAATGGAGCTGCATCAACAGATAAAAGGAAGTTTAAATCGTGACATCGCTTTAAATATGACATGGAAGTATACAAAAGTTCCCTTTGCTTTATGATTGAATTGTTCCCTCTGCTCTTTCTCCCTTTTCTATCTCTTATGTCTGCATCGTGGGAACCACTTGAAGAAATTTCATGCCAATAGGGTTTAGGTCACTGAGTTCCAAAGACCATGACAACATCTGAGCCCACCCCTACTACGCCACAGAAGCAAAAGAAAGGACAGTTGTTGGGTACTTGAAAGTTCGCGCGCAAGAAGAATCTAAAGAAAAAGCCGAATTCCCACGCAAAAATGAAGAAGCAACCAATGCAATATATTGAGGAAGAACCTGGGGTAACTGTGCTTGAAGAAGGGTTTGTAAAGGAAGTTGATCCCCTATAGCGACTACCTCCATATTCGCCTCCGTGGAAGCCATCAGTAGACGTTTCCAAGGACCTTGATAAGATCAAGGTAGTAATCCATACACCCCTGCTGCCTGAGGTCGTTCCTATCGAGGGTGACTTGTTGGGTGAGTTCCCTCTCTGAAACTAGAGGATTGGGATTTGGTGGACGAAAAGGATTTTCCCAAGCTCGTGTCATCGCAGTATTTGCATAAAGTATCGTATGAAGAATCTGACATAACCAATGTGGAGCCTATGCAGTGGGCTATGTGACTGCGCAATTCTAGGCTCCTCAATCTTTTGAATGTCCCCTACTTTGGTCACATCAATATCAATAATACCTATCTAGGCTGATTTCTGGCTCTGTTTCATGACAATTGCCTATGGTTCAGAATGTGGATCCCCATTGAAGACATGCTCATCCACCACATTATTGGCTTACCATACCAAGGAGAAAACCCCACAGAAGCCTTCGGAGAGAAGGGCCAGGAGAAGAAAAAATATGATGACATGAAGGAAACATATGGAGTGGTCACAAAGACAGAGGGGTTTTCCGTCCTCCCCATCAATGACCCCGCTGTCAGATTTTCTGCACAGGTCTTGGCTTGCAAGATGATGCAAAAGTGCTGCACTAAAAAGGTCCCAGAATCGGTCATTACGTTAGCTGTGTAATGCACCAAAGGTGTTTAATACAACTGGGAAAAATATCTATGCCAAGAATTTTTGGAGAATTCCCATGAGGCGCACGAAGAAGGAAAATTTTTCCACTATGCATGGCTTTTGTTGCTCATCGCGATCGTTGGATGGCAACTACTGTCGCAATTGAAATTCCCTATAATTTAACCTGAGTTTTGCAAAGCTGCACATTATGCATTTCGGTGGGCAGCAAAGGATTTGACACTTGTCACAAAAAGAAATATTTTTTGGGTTTTATTTCAGATGGAACTTCATGAGGTTGTGCAGCTGAAGTCGCACCTCTCACCCACACTATATGAAAAATACAAGCGCATAGTAGACTTAAAATCATCCTTCCATAATCTTCACATTCACGCAAAGAAGGACATTTCTAGGGTATGGTATGACCTACCTTACCTCATCACAGAAGATGACCTCATTGGAGTAATTGACAATTGGCATCGCTCCTAGTTGGAGGCACAAATAGATACAGGTGCCACATCAGGCGCCCAACCCAAGCCATATGTGGTGAAGCGGTGCACTAAGAAATACACTGACAAGCCTATGATGAAGACAGAGGTGGAAGAAAAAAAAAAGGAAATTGTATAAATTCACAATGAAGAGGAGTTAGAGGACCTTGATGCAGGTAGTGCAAACATCCCTTCGACGCAACCAAACACTCATTGAGGAACCAAGAGAGGTTCCCAGTCCTTGGAAGGTCAGAACAAGAAGGGAAAAGCATCAAAGAGGGCAGGTATTGAGCACCTAGTATTGATAGAAGGTGACTATGATGAAATCAGAAATATTGTCAAGACAATCACCGAAGAAGCCTGAGCGATATAAAGTAGCAAGACATGGTTATCCTTAGCGAATTTTAGCAAGCAATCCATCAACTACAAGTTTAAGCTAGAAACATTCAAGTGAGCATGCTTACAGTCAGCACCCCAGCCACAGAATCCACCACCGAGAGCAGGCTGATACAGATACCTGGAAGGGTGCTTCATTCATCTCATCTAGTGCAATGCATAACCACTAGAGCATGATCATATATTGGACTTAATTTGGTCACGCTCCCTGAAGTGCCCACCTACACTAGATTCATTCCACAATCACAGAAGAGTTGAAGTATCATGAGTATCATGTTTTTCTTGCTAGATCGGAAGCAAAAACATAGTTCAAGCATTTATGTCAGGAGCAGGAGTAGGCCGAAAAAGCACGAGACGCTGTAGAAAGTCAGTGAGAGCAGCTCGAATCACTCATCACTTAGCTCTGCACTGAGATTCTAGGATTGCTGGTGTGGACCGACACTACACCTAATACACATATTGAGACCCTCATAGCTACACTTAAGGCTTCCAAGACATAAATTGAAGCAGTCCGCGCTGAACTGTAACATAATGTTGTCGACCTACAGACCAAGCTACAACCAAAGACATTGCTAGAGGTTCGACAACAATGAGATGTCGTTGCTCAAAAGTAAATGACAAAAATTATTGCAGCTGTGGATGTGTGCAACACTCTGTTCTAAGACACCATGGATATATGGACCTCCATCTAGAAGAATCCATTAGTTCATAAATTATAGACATACATGCAGGATAAGAAACAAAGGTTTGATGAAATTCGGGTCGCTACACGGACCCTGGTTTCTGCATAGAGATTGGTCTGGTTGGAAGAAGGTCGAAGCATTCTGGAAAAAATTATGAGTTGCGCTGCAAGGAGAAGCTTCTGGTAGCAAGGACCCAACCTTGGGCCGATGAAGCACCGTATTTATCCCATATCATTGAGGGTATGCTCAAGGGACTCCGCCAAACTCAACGTAGCATCATCTTGGCAACAGAGGGGCCTACTAGAGAGAAGCTAGTCGCAGAAGTCTAGAACACTGCAATGTAGAGTGTCGAGGCCATCCAGGCGCCAAAGTCCAAAATGCAGGAATCTGGTGCAGAGTGACTCATGGAAGAGTCACAATTTTCTGTTGGGGCCCTGTTGGGCTAGGTTTCCCTAGGTCGAGTCATAGTGTAATTTTTGTTAATTTTGATAATAAAGCGCAACAAAAAAAAGGTCAAGGGGTTTTAGGGTGGGTCAAATCTCCTTCATTTTGTAATGGGTAAAAGGGTAAAACATGGGGCTCAAACCAAATTTTGGGACCATGGTTTTTGGGCATCTAAGTGATATATATAGGCATGTATAAGTCAAGTAAAAATATATGATAGATCTGATGCTTATGTAATGTGATTTGGGCAAGTAATCAATGATTAGTCTAAGAGACACGCTCCTATGGCTATGTGCATGGAGGCCTAAGGAAAGTCTTGGGTTGTGTGCGAGGAATATGCGATTGTGTGCGGAAGAGAAAGAAGTTATATTCATTGAAGATTTGATTAATAAAGAGAATTTTTGGCAAATTCTTTGTTTACTTTCATGATTTCTATTCTTATGTACTAATGTGTTATGATTTAATGATTTTCTTATAGATTTGTTCTGTAATCATTTTTATTTGATGCATAATTGTCTAGGTTAATCACATAATAATAGATCTCTGCATTTGCACAATAACTATATCGGTGATAAGGATTTTTATTAAGTTTAGATTTGAATTGGGTTTAAAAAAAACGCAACATAGTAGTAATTAGATCCAACTAGAAAGGGTTAGATCGACATCATAATTCCCCTTTGGGTGCGGAAACCTGGTTCTAACACCCCTCCATGCCACTTCGGGTGAGACTTTGATATGCGCAAGTGGATCATTGCTGAAAGGGCCAATAATTGGAGGGTTTTTTTGGTTGCACAAATACAATCTGAACTTGTGTCTGGACCCCTCAACCCAACACTCTTGATACATTTTTTTGCAAGCAAACTCCACCAGCGAAAGATACTCTTCCCACTTATGATGTTGATGCATGATGTAAATCATCAACATTTTCCTCCAAGATATTGTTGAACCTCTCCATTTGACCATCTATTTTTGGATGATAAGTTGTACTAAAGGTGAACTCTATACCCAACCTTTCAAATAACTCTTTCCAAAACCTGGGAGTGAACTTGGCATCTCTGTCAGATACAATATTCTTCAGAACACCATGAAACCTTACTATATATCTAATTAAGACCTGTGCTACCTCAGTAGCTAAATTCATATAATTTACTAAAATGAAGTGAGATAGCTTACTCAAACTATCAACCACCACCATAGAAAAAGCATGATGTCTATATTTCCTCAGAAAACATGTAATTAATTCCATGGAGATGACATCCCATTTCAATTATGGAAATCGAATTGGTTGTAACAAATCACCTGGATGCTTTCACTCTGCCTTTACCAGTTGAAAATCCAAACATCTCGCCACAAACTCTGCCACCTCTTTCTTCAAGTTAGATCAATGGTAGAACTTCTTAACTGTTGTCAATGTCTTTTGATACCCTTGGTGACCTGAATATAGATTAACATTAAATTCCTTCAAGATAATCTTCTTGAAGTCAATGTTTTTTGGTACTTAGATCCTTTCCATAAATTTGTGTTGATTAGTTGTTGTCATTGATGTCAACCTAAGCAGCACCAGGGGCTAACCCAATATTGCATGGGAATTTTTACCTACCAAATTAATATATTCTGGGTAAATAATTATTTTTATGGTTTCTACTTCTCGAGATGTTTCCATTGATATATGGAGCGCCACGTAATTCTTCACGGTTTGAGAGATATTCATGTTTGAAGTTTGTACCCCCAGTTAGTGGGATAAAACCCCATGGGGTTGTGGCATGGGTTATTGAAAAGTCATAACTAATATTTTTTAAGCTCGTAAAATACCTCCCACGTTCACTTTTTGAAGCCCCTCTCAGCCTAAGCATTTATATAAATTGTGATCCTCATATCCTCCTTCTGTAGGGATTTCGATATCTGAAACAGGTCATCATGGAATTTTAACTCTAAATTTTTTTCTACAAAGGTTTAGAAGCTGAAATTTTTATGAGGTTAAGCAGAGATCTTGAGGAAGCTCCTGTAAAAATTTTAGATCAAGGTGCGCAATATTTTCAGAGATATGATCTGTGGAAGTTAGTGTTTTTATAGGCTCCTGAAATTCATCTCAAAGAAGTGACCTTGGGCAAAGCGTCATAACTATCTCTATCGGTATGGGATTGGAATTTTGTAAAAATTGGAAGATATTGCACGGATTGTAGTTTTTTATCTATCAATTTCAGAGCCAAATTAAGAAACAGTGACACGTGGCACATCGTACAAGTTTTCTATACTGAAACAATCCATAATTAGGGCATTGTGAGAGATTGGGCATAACTTTCTCTTGAAGAATCGAAATTGGGTCAGACATGTGGCATTGTAAAGAATACTTGGAGGAATACTATAGGACCAAAAATCACATATTGGGGATCTGAAATAACAGAGATACACCAGATTCAATATCGAGCTCCTAGAAGGCAAGAAAAAGCTAGATCATGTGTTGCCAAGGGCTGCAAAGGACCAGACTTTCTAGGGCAGCAAAGCAAAGAAAAGTGCAACAGAGGTTAGCATGACAAGAGCAGCAACGAAGGTGCATAACGGCAGCAAGAATTACACCACATGAAGACTTCAAGTGGGCAACACTGCATACAGTCATTGTAAAGGTGTAATGTTCCCAAATTTGCACATAGCAATTTGGAACATTAGATTTTGCTACTTTCACTCAGAAGAGGAATAAATGGGTAAGGATGCCCATGAATAATAAAATATGAATAATTTCCACCTTAATAAGGAAGGGGATCACTTCAGGAGCTGAAATTTACACTTACAAGTGTGAACGTGGGCAAAATAGATGAGGACATAGTCAAGTTTGACTAAGTCAACATGCATTCTTGAGGAGGAAGAGATCACCTAGGCAAACCAGTTCAATGTGAACAAGGATCAGCCTAAGAAACATATATAAAATAGATTGAAGATACATAGTGTGAAAAGATGCATTGGAGGTGGATTAGCTGACCAAGTCAACAGCGCAACCACAAGAGGAGGGAAGCAAGCTAGGGCAGCGCAGTTTTGAAAGAGGAAGCTTCATGAAGAAGTCACCTCAACATTGTGTGGGGTCCGGGGTGAGGAGGCTCACCAAAGATAAAAGGAAGGCATACCATCAAAGGATATTCTTTCATGTATTCAGCTATTTTGGTCTTGAGACCACTTGCATGCTTCATCTGTTTAGTCGAAGTTGCTGCACTGCTTAGTGTAAAGAATTCCCGTGCGAGAATTCCATCCTCTCTTAGGATCAGCTTGCTTAAGGGATCAAGAGAGAATTATTTGAGATTAATTTTAGTATTTGGATTGGGGCCATTCATCCACATTCAACCACAACACAGTCTCTTTCAGAAAACTACATCCTTGATGCAGAGGCAGTAGCAACAGTGTTGCATCCTTTGATATTGTGCTAGTCTTTGAGGAGGAGGTGCTCATTCCCCTCCGAGAGTTTGTTAGAGAGGCCTTTGGCCATATTTCTGTATTATTAAACTAATTCATGTCATATTAAACCATGTATAATATAGATATGCGGTAAATGCATTATTTCTGTAGTGCTGCTTGTTATTCATGCATTTTGCCAGAAACCCTTGTCGGGTGTCTTGTTTTACTGTATAAGATTTTAAATATCCATTTCTCTATTGTTTGATCAATATAAGTTGCATATCAGAATTTTTTTATCATTTTCTACAGAAACCCTCATGGGAATTACGCTCTCACTATATTCAAAAATTTCTGTTTAGTAAAGTCATGGGAAATCAATGTTTTCTAGCCTAGTTGGGAAAGGAGGAGTTGTTTAATATATCTAGAAGCATTATTTTGAGCTTAAATTCAGAGAATAGGTCCCTCCTGACCTAAGCTATCATATACAGCTGTTTCCCTTGCTTAATTTTACACTTATTTCTAAAAATAACCTTTTTAGGGCATAAAACACCCTTTTTCCCCACTTTCCGGATCATGAAACGAAGTACTAGTTGCTGCTGTAGTTAAAAATGATGTATATGTGTTTCTTATGCTTATATTAAGCTTATTCATCATAACAGGACCGTTATACAGCTTATTCATTGCAGAGTTTCAGATTTGGAGCATTAGAGTGGTATCAAAGCATGATCTCTGGCACAGCCTGTGAGATCAAGATATCAGAGGAGAAAATAGGAAAAGAGGAGATCAAAATGATGGATAGGATGAGCTTACTCTCATCCATTTTCAGATCTAAGAAGAAAGAAGCAGAGAAATGCATTGAAACTCCAAGAGGGTTTCAAGGAGGAGAGAATTGCAGTGAGACCTCTAGAAGGTTTCAAGAAGCAGAAGAAGATGCAGCCAATTCCTGTTCTTATAGAGGAAGTGAAGAGCAAGGAGACCACTTAGAGCATGAAATCCTGAGTGGGTATTTGATAGAATACAAGTGCCAACCTAGGGCTTTCAAAGAGACCCTAGATTTTCCTCAGTTTATTCAACTGAAAGAAGAGAGGAGACCTTGCAACAAGGGAGATATTAAAGGAAATAGATTTCTATTGTCTATATTTGATGGGTCAACTAAATCAAGAGCTTGGGCAAGGAAGATTGAGGCATTCTTCCTACTTCATCCAGTAGTAGAGAGGGAGGCAACAAAAGTTGCAGCGCTACACCTGGAGGGTGAAGCCGATGCTTGGTGGTGTAGTCACTTAAGCCACAAAAGAGTGGCTTCTTTTTCTGAATTCACTCAAGAGCTTATCAAAACCTTTGATGAAGAAAGATCAGAGAATAGTAGGCCCACACCACCATGGGAAGGGGCAAGTACCAACACTGTCATAGCCTTGAGAGAGAAGCCTTCTACACTAGTAGTTGGAGCAGCCATTACATGGAAGGAAGGAGTCCTTGCAGCACTACAAGAAGTTCCCACATCTCATGAAGGTATGGGAAGATTTCCACTTTTACTTATTGCAGCAAATCATTCTAAAATTTGTGGAAATATGTATTCACATGGCCCAGGATCAAACATTGTTGCTGGGATAGAGCAGCAATATTACACTGCGCTGTGTAGACTTGAATGGTTCAAGAAACAAATGAACCATCATTCTCTTGGACCCTTCTTGAGTTGCACTCAACCCTTGAGGTTGAAGTGTGATATTTTGGAGGGAGTCATGAACCTTGAGATGGAGTATGAGGTAGAAACTATGTCATTGGAAGGACTATTAGTGTTGTCAAACAATAGTAGGGAAGAGGCTTCACCTTTTTCACCTTTGGATCTTGATGGATTCAAGATGGCCATAGACATGAGATCTTCTCTAAGAGATCTCCAAGGAGATGCATTACAACATTTCATGGTATGCATAAGAGAGGAACTGATTGTGGAGGATGATAGCCCACATGGGGGGAATGCTTAGGTGAAGAATGACAGAAGGCATCCACATGGTGTTGAGTGGATGTGGCAGAAGAGCAAGAGGTTGGTGAACCACTTGAAAATTTATGATACAGGACAGCAAGAAGCCAAACTACGTTGGCTACTCTTGAGAGAGTTTGGCCACCATGAGACATATCCTTTTTCTGAGGGTATGTGAGAGAAGAGAACTTGGAAGGACACTTGCATCATATGGAAAGGAGTGTGGGGGCATTATGATGATGATATATTTTCACCCCATGGTTTGTATGATGGAGGTATGATGAGACAACAAAAGCATTTGTTGCTTTGGAGGATTGAGAGAGAGCACGAGTAGAGTTGCTCTCACATTTTGCACAATGTTGCAATGAGAGGAGATGGAAAAATTATGGGAGGATTCTTTGACATAGAACATGTCAGAGAATGTATTCATGAGTTGGCAGGAGCCTATTTGCATAGGCCAGCAACGCTGTCACTTTGGGGCATGAGCTTGTTGATGGAGTGTTCCCAGGATCACTTCATATTTGATGCACTTGGTGGGCATGGAGGAGGTGAGATTGGTAGAGTGGTGGATGAACTCATTGATTATGGTAGTATGTTCTCCTTGACTTGGATCTCCAGGCATGAGAAGGAGGATTTTCATGTAGCATGTGGTTCATTACTCTTCATATGGATATGTCATGCCACTATGGAGGATTCATCTATGGATCTTGTCAGCATCTTGTCTTCATTACATGGTAAGAATTCTATTGATGCATTTATTGATTGTTCAATACAATATTTGCATGCTCTTACCTTTTCATTGCAGTGATTTTCTCTACAAAGGGGCAAGCTTTTCTTTAGGCTCCATGGTCTATTTTTGGCCAGCTATTATGATGGAGAAAAACATCAACTGTATGATCCGGGGCAAGTATATGGTTGCTTCTTGTGTGCTCAGTTGACATATTCAGCCATCTACTATTTACTGGTGGGTTTGATAACTTATACAACAAGCCATTTGTCAGGAGACAACTTTCCATATTATTGTCTGAAGCTGCAGTGGGGAAGACTGTGCTGTGACCACTTGGGAGACTATTGGTACACTCCAGCACTACATAGAACCTTCAGTCTTTCTATTATTATGATGCTGATCATGATCCTATGTGTTGATGTTATTCTTGCCTATATGAGGAGCATGATGGGAGGAGGAACACATGGAGTGGGTGTGTTCTTGGGGGAGGAGCATCCCCACACTTTCTGAATTACATGATCTAAGGGGAGCATGGGGAGAGACATGGCCTCTACAACAAAATATTTGTCTCTTTATGAGGAGGACCATGAGATGGATAGAGTTTGATATGATAATGGTTTCTTATCCATCATGTATAAGATGGTTTGGGCCAGCTTGATGCACAACGCTGGGGGAGGGACCTTTCAAGGTCTAGCTTCTTTCTTGCCATTTGAGGGCAACATGATGACAACCCAAGATCATAAAATCCTTTACACTTGTCTTAAGTGGAGAGGAGAGCAGCGTGGGGTAGGTTACTATGTCTACCATGATCAGAATTTCATCCCACCTACTTTTCCGGAGCTTTAGGTGGAGGATGATTTGCATGACTTACCATTTTGGAGGGTGGCTCATCTTGTTTGGTTGATAGCTTGGGGAGGAGAGATTCAAATGGGGATGATGAGTCCCAATCTCTATCATCCCTCATGCTTCAAGAGAACCTTCAAACAACCCATTGTTGCTTCCATAGATGTTTCACTGTCACATAATGTCAGCTATTTAGATAGCTTACACACTTGGGAGGAGAAATTGGAGATATATTGATGATGCAACACCTTGATCCTTGGGAGACTTCATCTTATGAGGGTGCAACAGGGGAGAAGAGGATTATCTTCAGTCCTATCCTTGCAGTTTCTTGAGGACAAGCAACATTTTGGAGGGGATGACTGTAATGTTCCCAAATTTTCACATAGCAATTTGGAACATTAGATTTTGCTAATTTCACACAAAAGAGGAATAAATGGGTAAGGAGGCCCATGAATAATAAAAAATGAATAATTTCCACCTTAATAAGGAAGGGGATCACTTCAGGAGCTGAAATTTACACTTACAAGTGTGAACATGGGCAAAATAGATGAGGACATAGTCATGTTTGACTAAGTCAACATGCATTCTTGAGGAGGAAGAGATCACCTAGGAAAACCAGTTCAATGTGAACAAGGATTAGCCTAAGACACATGTATAAACTAGATTGAATATCCCTAGTGTGAAAAGTGGCATTAGAGGTGGATTAGTTGACCAAGTCAACAACGCAACCACAAGAGGAGGGAAGCAAGCTAGGGCAACGTAGTTTTGAAAGAGGAAGCTTCATGAAGAAGTCACCTCAACATTGTGTGGGGTTCGGGGTGAGGGGGCTCACCAAATATAAAAGGAAGGCATAGAATCAAAGGAGATTCATTCATGTATTCAGCTATTTTGGTCTTGAGACCACTTGCATGCTTCAGCTGTTTAGCCGAAGTTGCTGCACTGTTTAGTGCAAAGAATTCTCGTGCGGGAATTCCATCCTCTCTTGGGATCAGCTTGCTTAAGGGATAAAGAGAGAAGGATTTGAGCTTCATTTCAGTATTTGGATTGGGTCCATTCATCCACATTCAGCCACAATTTATTCTCTTTCAGAAAAATACATCCTTGATGCAGAGGCAGCAGTAGCAGTGTTGCATCCTTTGATATTGTGCTAGTCTTTGAGGAGGAGGTGCTTATTCCCCTCCGGGAGTTTGTTAGAGAGGCCTTTGGAAATATTTCTGTATTATTCAGATAATTCATGTCATATTCAACCATTTATAATACATAGATGCAGTAACTGCGTTATTTCTGCAGTGCTGCTTGTTATTCATGCATTTTTCCGGAAACCCTTGCTGGGTGTCTTGTTTTATTGTATAAGCTTGTAAATATCCATTTCTCTATTGTTTGATAAATATAAATTGCATATCAGAATTATTTTATCATTTTCTATAGAAACCCTCATGGGAATTACACTCTCACTGTATTCAGAAATTTCTATTTAGTAAAGTCATGGGAAATCAATGTTTTCTAGCCTAGTCAGAAAAGGAGGAGCTGTTTAATATAGCTATAAGAATTATATTGAGCTGAAATTCATACAATAGGTCCCTAATGACCTGAGATATCATATCCAACCATTTACCCTGCTTACCTTTACACTCATTTATGAAAATAACCTTTTTAGGGCATAAAACACCCTTTTTCCCCACTTTCCGGATCATGAAATGAAGTACCAGTTGCTGATATATTTAAAAATGATGTATATGTGTTACTTATGCATATATTAAGCTTATTCATCATAACAGGACCGTTATACAACTTATTCATTGCAGAGTTTCAGATTTGGAACATTAGAAAATGTATCATTGTACTAAGTCATTGTAAATACATTATTGTAAATATTGTACTAGTGTCTATCTGCCAAAAGTTGAAGAGGAAATTTCAGGAGGTCTAGGATCATCATTAGGTGGTTGTGTCATAGTTTTTAGTTATTGTGTAGTGTGTCTTCTTCTTCTACATCATTCTATATCATTGTAAAGTGGACCATTTTCCTTGGTACGAGAGTCCATTCTTCTTTTATTGTTATATAGGGTGGTAGGGTGGTGCTAGGGTGATTTGTAGCTCATTAGGTGTTGGGGCATCCATTCAGTTGACTACTGAAGAATCTCGGGCATTGGAGCGTCCATCAAGTGGGAGCCGAATAAGAATACTTTTCTAGATTCTAGGAAGTTGGAGCTTTATTTTCAATTGGAGTTGAATATTAAAGAATTATTAGAAAAGAATTAGGTGGATTTTTTCCCGAAGTGGGTTTCCACCTTAAAAACTATGTGCATTTGTGTTCCTTTTGTTTACTGCTATCATTGTACAAACACTGATAATAATTGAAGATTAATGAATGCTCTAATTGAAAGGAATACTGATTCACCCCCCCCCCCCCCTCAGTATTTCCAAAAATTGGTATTGAAGCTTGGTTCCTTCAATAGCAATTTAACAACTGGAAAGAGGTCGCGGAGCATATCAAGAATGGTGTACCTCGGTTCAATGAAGATAATTATGTACTCTGAAAAGGAAGAAAGGAGGTCTATCTCTTGGCGCAAGGTTACGAAGTATGGGACACTATTCAAAATTGATTTACATCAACCGTGGATGAACAAGGTAAGAAGAATTTGGTAGATGATGCAAAAGCAAAGAATATTATTATCAGTGGACTTATTGAATCTGCTTATCATAAGGTGTTGGGTTTTAAAACCGCCAAAAATGTATGGGACAAGCTTGAGAATATATGTAGGTTACTCAAATGTCAAAGAAGCAAAGCTTCAAATCTATAGGGAAAAATTTGACCAACTCAGAATGAAATAATATTGCAACATTGCTGCATACTTCCAATACGTTGATGAAATAACCAATACTCTGGAAGGATTGGGAGAGCTAGTTGACGAGAAGACTATTATACGAAAGATTCTTAGAACATTACCAAGGAGATTCAACCCAAAGGTATCGGTCTTAGAATATAGAGAAAATTTGGACAAACTCAACAAAGAGGAATTACATGGAGTTCTCATAGCATATGAAATGAGACTTGATGAAGAAGAGTGTACTTCGCATCTAGAAACTGTGTTTGTTTCATCTAAGAAAACCAATAAGGACAAACAACCTTCAATTGAAAATACATTCACCTACAAGTGTGAAGAAAAGGGAGATGATGGAGAAGGTCTTTCAGAGGAAGAATATGCTCACTTTACGAGAAAACTAAAAATTGGTAAGGGAAAATTCAAAGGTAAAATTCCATTGATATGTTTCAGTTATGGTGAGGTTGGGAATTTCACAGCAAAATGTCCAAACATAAGTGATGGAAACTCAAAATGAAAGAAAGGCTTTAAGAAATTCAACAAGCAAGGATCCAAAAGGAACTTTCTCTCCAAAGAAGATAGCTCATCATCCGATGAAGACAATGATAGCGTAGAAGAATCCAATGAGAGAGTATTATTTATGGCCAAGCACAAGAAACAAGAGGTATCAAACAATGAAGAAGAAGGATTGACCATAGAATAATTTTCTAAGAAAGCAATCAAGCTTATAAAGAGCTCAAGGCAGAGAAGATCTGTTCCAATACTCTTGAAGAACAAGTTTAAGGTCTCAAAGTTGAAGTTGAAGAACACAAATTCATTGAAGAGTCACTTCAAAAGAAGTTGGAAGAAAGCAACCAAGAAAAGGAAGAATTAGAAGCCGAAGTAGTCTCGCTGCGTAAGGAAGTGAAGAAAGGAAAAACTATCCAAAACTATGCCAACAGCTCAAGGGAATTTGAAGAACTCATCAACAATCAACGATCTTACAATGACAGAACTGGCATCGGTTACAAAGAAGAAGAAGCGGGACCTTCTACAACAAAATACAATGAATCTATGATATTTGACATGCATGTAGACTTCATTGGACAAGATTCGGAAGAATAGCCTTGGAAGACAATTCCTCGATGAAGATTTCCATCCAGGTACCAACATGTTTTTTATGGCTACTGTTATTCATGTGGAAAATTTGATCATAAAGCTGTAGAATGTCGCATGTACCCCAGGAACGAATACAATTCCAGGATATCTGTTAAATATGAACCTCCCAGGGCTCAGCGAAACATCAATAGATTTGAATATTTAAGAAATAATATTGAATGTTACAAATGTCGAAACTTTGGACACATAGCCAGAGACTGCAGACTTGAAAATACTCCAGAAGAATCTTCGAATCCACAGAACGAACGAACATGGAAGAAGAAGAAGACTGATAATTGTGCTCTTGCTCTCAAGGCTTAAAACAACAAAGATGTGTGGTATGTTTATATTGGGTTCTCAACACATATGACTGGAGATAGAAAGAAATTTGTATCTTTGAAAGAGAAGAAGAATGGAACTGTGTCCTTTGGAAATGATGTATCTTCAAATGTGATAGGATCAGGTACCATCATTCTCAGAAGCAAAGATGCTCTAGCCAAGAATGTTCTATCGGCTGAAAACATGAATCACAATCTGCTCAGTGTTGGACAAATGTGTGATCAAGGACACACAATACTATTCAACTCCACAAAATGTGAAATTAGGAAAGGTAGGTATGGTGAAATTGTGGCGACAGCAAGTCGAGCTCCAAAAGACATATATGTTTTGGATGAAGCAAAAAAAGGACATCTAATAGCTAAAGAGGATGATATAATATTTGGTAGCAATGATGATCGACTAAGTAAGAAGTTTGCTACAAAGATGCAAAGTGATTTCGAGATGTCTTTACTTGGTGAGCTGAAATACTTCTTAGGGATTCAAATATCTCAGCAAGAGAAATGAATATTTATATGTCACACTAAGTACATCAAGGAAATGCTCAAGAAATTCAAAATGGAAGATTTCAAACCCATCCTTACTCCGATGGTAACAGGTTGCAAATTAAGCATAGATGACTCACCTAAGGATGTGGATGGTTGTGTGTCAGGGGGAGTTACCCTTTGCCATTGATGTCAAAGGGGGAGAGAATGTTGTAGGAAGAGGTGTCATGATCACAAGGGGAGTACTTATGTTGCCATCAATGCCAAAGGAGGGGATTGTTGATCAACAGTTGACGTTGATGTCAACCCAAGCAGCACCAGGGGCTACCCAAATATTTCATGGGAATTTTTACCTACCAAATTAATATATTCCGGGTCAAGAATAATATTGATGGTTTCTACTTCTCGAGATGTTTCTGTTGATATATGGCATGCCACGTAATTCTTCACGATTTGAGAGATATTCATGTTTGAAGTTTGTACCCCCAGTTAGTGGGATAAAACCCCATGGGGTTGTGGCATGGGTCATTGAAAATTCATAATTAATATTTTTTAAGCTCGTAAAATCCCTCCCACGTTCACTTGTTGAAGCCCCTCTCAACCTAAGCATTTATATAAATTGTGATCCTCATATCCTCCTTATGTAAGGATTTTGCTATCTAAAACAGGCCATCGTGGAATTTTCTCTCTAATGTTTTTTCTATGAAGGTTCATAAGATGAAATTTTTATGAGGCGAAGTAGAAATCCCGAGGAAGCTCCTATAAAAATTTCAGATCAAGGTGCAAAATATTTTCAGAGACATGATTTGTGGAAGTCAGTGTTTTTGTAGGTTCCTAAAATTCATCTCAAAGAGGTGACTTTGGGAAAATCGTCATAACTCTCTCTCTGGGTATCAGATTGGAATTCTATAAAAAGATGTGGATAGTGCATAGAATCTAGGCTCTATCAATTTCAGAGCCGAATGAAAAAACAGTGACACGTGGCGTTCCATACAATTTCGCTCTACTGAAACAGTCCATAATTAGGGCATTGTGAGAGATTGGGCATAACTCTCCCTTGAAGAATCCAAATTGGGTCAGACCTATGGCATTGAAAACATGATTTGGTGGACTACTGCAGGACCCAAAATCACATATTGGGGATATGAAATAACAAAGATACATTAGATTCAATATCAATCTCCTAGAAGGCAAGAAAAAGCTAGATCATGTGTTGTCAAGGGCTGCAAAGGACCAGAATTTCTAGGGTAGAAAAGAAAAGCAAGGTGCGGCAGAGGGTAGCATCACAAGAGCAGAAACCAAGGTGCAAAACAACAACAAGAAGTTCACCACATGAAGTCTTCAAGTGGGAAGCACTGCATATAGTCATTGTAAAGGTATCATTGTACTAAGTCATTTTAAATACATTATTGTAAAAATTGTACTAGTGTTTATCTGCCAAGAGTTGAAGAGGCAGTGTTGGGAGGTCTAGGATCATCATTAGGTGGTTGTGTCATAGTTGGGGTTATGGTCTAGTGTGACTTCTTCTTCTACATCATTATATATCATTGTAAAGTGGACCATTTTCCCTGGTACGGGAGTCCATTCTTATTTTATTCTTCTATAGGGTGGTAAGGTGGTGCTAGGGTGAGTTGTAGCTCATTAGGTGTTGGGACATCCGTTCAGTTGACTACTGAATAATCTCAGGCATTGGAGTGTCCATCTAGTGGGAGCTGGAGAAGAATGTTTTTCTAGTTTCTAGGAAGTTGGAGCTTTATTTTCAATTGGAGTTGAATATTAAAGAATGATTAGAAAAACATTAGGTGGGTTTTGTCCCGGAGTGGGCTTCCACCTTAAAACGTGTGTGCATTTGTGTTCCTTTTGTTTACTGCTATCATTGTACAAAAACTGATAATAATTGAAGATTAAATAATGCTCTAATTGAAAGGAATACTGATTCACCCTCCCCCCCAGTATTTCCAACAATTTGATCAAACCATTTGTCCTAAGCTGATATTCCACATCCTGTTCACCTATACCCTATCGCTGTAACCTGTGCTTGAGTTGCTGGTACCTATCATCCTATTATCCTGCCTGTAATCTTTAATCATATAAATATGTCCCATATGAGCTCATAGTTGCTATGTGACTTACAAGTACTCTTTTGCTAAGAGAATCTCATTAGGGGAACTTTGAGGTCTAAAATGGGCCTCCTAAGGAAATTATAAAATAATAGTGGAAAAAATAAAATAATATTAGATTACATCATCAAATTTTAGAGGGAAAAAATAATTAAAAATAATAAAATAATAAAACTACTTTTTCAACTCGTATTTTCAACTTATCTCCTTAATTTTTTAGTCAAATTTCAAGTGGAAACACTCATTGGATTAATTTAATTCCTCATCTAGGGAGTACCTATGTTACATACTTTCGATGGACCTTGCTACATGAAAAAAGAGAAATACATGAAAAACGTGATTTTAATCACGTTTTTTCATGTATTTCTCATTTTTTGTGTAGCAGGGTGCAACATGGGTACTCCTTGGATGAGGAATTAAATTTTGCATCCAACGAGTACTCCTGCTCAAAATTGGAGTAAAAACTTAGGGAGATAAGTTGAAGATATGAGTTGAAAAAGTAGTTTTATTATTTTATTATTTTTAAATTTTTACTCCAAAAATTTCGAATCATCCCCCATGATTGACATCATCATCTTGAATCATATTGGTTCTTATAAAGTTTATTTTAGTTGTACATTTTTCTTAGGAAGCCCATTCTAGACCTCAAAATTCCATTAATGTCAACCCTCAATATGTGAATTAACCTTAATATATATGATCTCGATGTCAAATTCGTTAATCGTAGCAGCCCACCTATCGTTCTTGGCATTCAGGTTAGGTTGGTCAAACAAATATCTCAAAACACTATGATCAGTCATTAGGATGAAACTCATACCAAGAAGATATTGTCTCCACATCTTTAATGCATGGATAATCATTGTCAACTCAAGATCATGCGTCACGTAGTTTTGCTTGTTCTCATTTAGTTTATTTGACTCATAGCATAATACCTATGCTTCCTGCATCAAATATAGACCAAGTCCTCGCTTGAAAGCATCTGTACATACCACAAACTCTTTATCTGGAGATGAAATCTTTAGAACTGGACCATTTGTAAGAATTTTTTTCAAATGTTCAAAACTTGTTATACATTCCTCTGTCCATTCAAATTTCTTTCCTTTTCTCTGCAATGATGTAATATGATAGGAAATCCATGAAAATTTTCTGATGAACCTACTGTAATAACCTACTAACTCCATGAATGTTATGACCTCATCCAAATTCCTAGGAGTTTCCCATTCCATGATAACTCTTATATTTTTCGGATCCACTGCTACACCTTGGAAACCACATGCCCCAAATAATGGACCTTTGTTTTAAAGAAGATGCATTTACTAATATTGATATACAATTGATGCTCTATGAGTAGTCTTAATAATTATTCTAAGTGTTCCACATGTTATTCATCATTATTTGAATATATAAATAAATCATCAAGGAATACAATCACACATTTGTCCAAATAAGGATGCAACACATTATTCATCAAGAGCATGAAAAAAGATGGAGCATTAGTCAAACCAAGGAACTACAAAAAATCATAATTCCCATACCTAGTCTAGAAAGTAGTCTTGTAGATGTTCTCTTCTTTGATTCCTACCTGAGGATATCTTGATCTTATATCAATCTTTGATAACATGTTGATCCCTTCAATTGGTCAAACAAATCATCAATCCTAAGAAAGAGTTACCTATTCTTAATCGTCACCTTGTTCAACAACTCATAATCAATACATAACCTGGGAGTACTATTGAACCTCACGACTCTTCCTATTTTTGACATCTTTTTCCACCATATTTTATTCCTTTTCGAAAAATCTATAAACTCAATCAGTGACAATTCACACATTTTCCATGTGACAAGGCATTTAGATGACCTCTATTTTATATTGTAATTTTTCTTATTATTTAGATAATTTTTTGTAATTAGCTACAGAATTCGTGAAATTCTGTAGCTAACCTTTGTTTCTGTAGCTACTGGTATTGTTTGAGAGGTTTCGAGAAGAAAATGAATAAGTGAGTCATATGGGTAGCTTTTAAATGGTCCATATATGGATCATATCCTGCTTACCTGTCCAGATTCGAGAAGGATGAACCTACACTCACAGTCAAAGATTAATCAAGATAAGGGATGAGATCAACGAACCAAGATTCTCGATTTTCTCTTACGTAGAAAATCGAGAAAGAGCCATGAAGAATTTTATTTTGATTAGACTTCTAGTCTTAGACTTATTTTACTTTCCATAGGCGAAATTATCTCATACTGTTAATTTGAAACTATGTATAAATACCGGTCTGTCGAGATCGGGAATAAGCTTGATTTTTGGTGATAATACTGTGATACATTTTTAAAACTCTATTTTGTTAATAAAGAAGACCAGTTCCAGACCATTGATGCGCAGATAGCTTAAGTATATTTACACTCATTCTGTTGCAGAGGGCCCCTGCATGGAAAAGTGGTTTTTACAGTCGTTTCATAGTTTAAAATCTTGTCATTTCATAGTTTAATTCTATGCCATTTAGTTTCTAAATGTTTTCTGAATTAATTGTTTGTATCTACGCACCATTGAATGTTATACTGTATGATTTCCTAAATTGTTTCATCATCACAACATTGTTAGGATTCAATTGAAATCGTTTTTGCATTCGATTACATAGCAATCATAGGTTTTAAATTAGACATTTCATTTTGCACAATAGACACTCTATAATCTTTTCTTGCCTTAGTTATTTTTGAATTCAATTAGCACAGTCAATTTAGTTTCACAGTAATAGATTTGATGCTTTCATTTCCATGGAATGTAGAATAGAGTTAGAATAGGATTTTATTTTGATAAATCATTCTTAGATAGAGTTAAAATTAGATCAGATGCTCTATTTTTCATAGAATTAGTGTTTTCAATTGATAGGTAGAATATGTTTTTATTTTTGTTTTGTTGATAGATAGAACATAATTTAGAAATCAATAGAATCCAATAGAAATTTAGAATGTTGCTTTGTTTAAATGCAGAATAAGTTCAATTAAATGTATTCATTAAAAATAGTGTAGATAGATGTTTTGCTGACACAAGATAGTCTAACGTAGCTCAAACTTAATCACTCAAAGTTGATTTATTTTTATGCAATATAGATTAGTCAATTAACGTTTCCTTTTCTTCCTTGTTTTAGATTTCATTCATTTTATTAAGAATAATTTGCAAATCAATTTCTTTTCTTAGAGTAAAAATAACGTTTCCTTTTCTTCCTTCTTAACATTAATTTTTCATCATTAAATTTATTTTAGATTCAGTTATTTCTTAGCATTCAAGATTTCATTTAAAGCTTAGATTTCATTCCTTGGATCAGTTTTTAGTTTTAACATTAGACATAAAACACAAACCCCTCAAAAAATATATATAAAAATACACAACGAAGTAAGAAATATGGGCATATAGCATATATAATGCACCACACTTCATAAGATTACTAATTTCGATCCATAATTTATGATAGAAATTTAAGGCATTAAATTGACTAAACATTTTGGCATCGTTGTCGGGGAAGTGTAATTAGGAAGCCTTATTTCATACATCCAAAAAAAAAATTAAAAACAATGATATGCGTAGCGAAAGGGACTCTAGGGATAGATTTATAGCTAGAGGTAGAAGTTTGATTCCAACAACACCACTCACTCCACCAAGACCACGAAGTGCCATACCACCATCTCAAACTCATATTCCATCTTTCACAAAAAGACATAGACTTCCTAAAGTCTTAAGGTCATAAATCCAATCCAACCAGGAGACTCTCCAACTTCATCTACTGAGGCAGTCTTAGAAGAGGAAGATCCTAGATCTCCAACAGAAGGAGTAACTTTTTTCAACTCTACAGGAGAACCGATTTTAGCTTAGGAGTTAGAAATCCCTAGTGAGGAGGAAGAAGAAACTTTATTCAACATTCCATTGATATAATAACCATAGGAAGACCAAATAACTCTATTTAGAACCCTACATTAGTTCTAAGGAATCTACAATGGCTGGAGAAGAAGGAGAAGGAGAAGTACCCAATTTGAATGGAGAAGCCTTAAGAATAGGAGGAAGAGGTGGAGGTAGAGGAAGAGGTGAACAGAATATAGAGAAAAGAGAAAATAGGAAAGACCATGAGTCTGTTGGATTTCCTATAGTTGATCACTATACAAATGCCACAATGAAGAATATTTCACCCTCTATCCTTCCCGATTTTCTTGGATTAAGGAATGAATATCCTAAAATGTTTCTATTTGAATTTGAGGTTTTATGTAGATCATATGACTACTCACAAGATTCTAAAAAAATGAAACTATTTCCTGCAACACTCAAGGGTGCAACTTTAAAATGGTTCATGGGCTTAATAACACATTCTATTAGGACATGGGATGAAATGAAAAGTGAATTCTTACAAAGGTATCTGGATTATTGCACACATAATAATCGGAAGGATGAATTATTTAAAATGATGCAAAGAGAGGATGAAAACTTGGAAGACTTAATTAAGATATTCAATTACAATTTAAAAAGAGCTAAAATGAAAAACTTGGATCAAGATACTTTAAAAGCTCTCTTATTGAAAGCCATCATAGATTAATGGATAGATATTCTTAATATGATGGGAAAGGGAGATATCTCTCAACTATCATTACCTGAAATTTCTGAATTATGCATTCATATTTCAAGAGGAAAGTCAAGAACTGAAAAAAATGCAAGAGATCCTATTATCTCTAGAGTGAATAAATCTGTAACTAGAATAGTAAGTAGGGAAGAAATAGGAAATATGCTTGATGAATTCAAAATAGATATCTTAGGGAGTCTTAGTGAACAAATAGACACCCAGAAATTACAAAATAAGCAGAAAGCTGAAACTGATGCCTTATCTAGTTTTTGTCCTAAATGCAGAAAGAAACATGCCTTAAGAGAATGTCCTTTTGATTGAAAAGTCATAGAGACCTGTGTTATTTGTATAGAAAATCATGAAACAAAAAAATGTCCCTTTATACGAGGTATTAAGGTTGTTTTCCAAGAAGAAATAGCTCCAAATCTAGAAGAACCCATTTGTTTTGTCTCTAGAATACCATTACAAGGGCCAAAAAACTCAAGTTTTAACAATCAAATGAATACTTAACCTGCACCAAACAACTGGAATTCACCAATGCCATGGAAACAACCTTAATCCCAACCTTTACCTTGGACACAAGGAATTCAAAATCCTTATGGAAGATATTACAAATATCACAAATATCCACAATCTTATCCAAATTATCCTCCCCAACATTTTCCACAACCTAGTCAACAACCTAAATTTCAAAATCATAATCCACAACTTTCATTACCATTTCTACAAAGACCAAATCAACTACCTCCCCAACCATTACCAAATCCGAACACTAAAAATGCTCAACCTGCTTATAAAATGGAGGGACATACTTTTCCAACTTATATAATTACTCCACTAGATCTTAATAATGTTCAACTTAGATCTGGTATGATATTAGAAAATAAAAATCCATCTGTTGTTATTAAGGAAAAAGATGATCTTGATGAAGAAATTTCTCTACAATAAAATAAAAATAATTTTGGAGAAGGGAAATTCCTTCAACAAAATCAAAATTATCAAAATAAAAAATAATAAAATCCAATAAACTCAACTCCTGTCATGTATCAACCTTCAATATCTATTTCTAACCATCCTTTCCCTAAAAGATTACAAATCGATAGAGGGGTAGAAAAAAAAATTCTGTTGCCTAACTATGATTTCCTAGATGAATTGAAAAATGTTTGTATCAAAATCTCTTTGTTACAAGAAATTAAAGAGATTACAATCCTTGCGAAAACAATAAGATAGTTGAGTATAAAGAGATCAAGAAGAAAAACAAAATAAGTAAAAAGGATTCAGTTAGTGGGAAAATTTTCAGATATCACGATGGGAAAAATAACCATACAAAAATATTTGGATCCAGGAAGCCTAGTTGTAAACACATACATCAATGGTATTGAGATTCCAAATACATTGATTGACTTAGGAGAAGCCATAAAAATCACGAGTAAACAAACCATGGAACAACTTAGGCTTCCAAACCTTCAGTATACACCAACATTACTGTGATTAGCAGACATATCAGTAATCAAGCCAGATGGTGTATTAGAAGACATTTATGCATCCTTAGACTCTTGGGAATATCTAGTTGACTTTATGATCTTAACTCCCAAGGACAACTTAGGGGGACATCCATTGATATTAGTAAGACATTGGTTAGCTACAACTAATGATTTCATTAGTTGTAGGCCTAGTGATATGTTTATTTCTGATGGTAATTCAACAGAGAAATACAATCTATATCCTCCAACAAAAAAAATGATAGAAATAGAAAATTAAGAATAGATGGATAATGAAAATGATATACAACCTATCTTTACTATTTCTCATATTAGTGAAGAATGTCAAATTATAAATTCAATAGAAAATTTTCAAACATTTTCACAATGTGAAGGTGATCATAATTTTCAGGAACAATGTAGTATTGAATACTTGTTATCAAAACATATGTCTTTATATTCTATTGAAGAATTTGGTAAATCTTTAGTTGAAATATTTCCAGGAAAATATTTAAACATAAACAAAAACTTAGAAAAATTCCAAAAAGAAGAGTTAATCAAAAGCAAAAACATTCTTCTACATATGCATGGGAGTACGCTGACATGAAAGGAATTAATCCCGAGACTTACATACATCATATCTATATTGAGGAAAACTCTAGACCTATCAGACAACCCGAAAGAAGGATGAATCCAAATCTTAGGGAAATTGTGAAAGAGGAATTACAAAAATTGTTGAATGTAAACTTCATTTATCCAATTTGAGATAGTCAGTGGATTTATCCCTTGGTAATTGTCCCTAAAAAGAATGGTAAATTGAGGGTATGAATTTATTATAGGGAATTGAATAAGGCTACTCTAAAATATGATTTTATATTGCCTTTCATAGATCAAGTTTCAGATACATTAATAGGGAATAAATATTTTTAATTTTTGGATGGTTTTAGTGGTTACAATAAAAGCCAAGTAGCACCTAAAGACCAAGAAAAAACCACATTTACCTATCCATGGGGATATGAATTTTATCTGATTTAATACATGATTGTGTGGAAGTGTATATGGATGATTTCAAAGTTTATAGAAATTATTTTGAAGAGGCTCTTGAAAATTTGGAAAAAGTTCTTAAAATATGTAAAGAAGCAAATCTTTCATTAAGTCATGAAAAACTATTTATGATGTTTACTGAATAAATTGTTTTAGGACACCATATTTCAGGGGATGGAATTAAGGTGGAATCATCTAAAGTGGAAGTCATCTCTAAATTATCAATTCCAAATTTTCAAAAATATGTTAGGAGTTTTCTTGTTTTTACGGGGTACTACAGAAGATTTATATAAAAATTCACAAAAATTGTATCTCCACTCTTCAAATTTCCCACTAAAGATTTTGAATTTAGCTGGGATCCTGAGTGCCAAATGTCATTTGAAACTTTGAAAGCAAAAATATCTGAGGCACCCACCTTAAGAGGACCAAATTGGAAATTACCTTTTCATATCTCAATAGATGCTTTAGATACAGCTCTAGGATTTGTATTAGGAAAAAAATATTTGACCCCTTATGCCATCTACTATACATGTAAAAATTTCACTCCTGCTGAGTTAAATTACATTGTTACTGAAAAAGAGTTTCTAGCTATTGTCCATGCTATTAACTGTAGAAATTATATGCCTAATGTGTTATACATCCAAGATTCTCTTGATCACACACTATTTGACTTCATGCACAATTCATAATCTCTTCTACTATTGATCATTACTTGCGGAAATTAAATCAATTGCATGCACACATTGAAACCATAAAAATTCACACATATGAACATAGTGTTTTAATGGGAAAGCCTGAAGATAAAAACCCCAAATATCTGTATATAATATATGTCATATAGATCATGTAACAATCCTCATATAAAGCTGATCATGTTCAGCTCTCAGTACAATAAAATCACAACACACTAATCAGGCACGATGTAGCAAATCCATGCACCGATCTTTGCCACCTGCTAGCCTGCCTCTACTGCGAAATCCCTGTTGAAGAATGGCTCTGAATGAACTCGAATTGGTCCAGCCTTTCTCACACAATCCTCATTGGCATCTCCAATCACTGGGTGTTGCAAATCATGCAACACTATAGTCACAACTGATAGTCAACCTGCTCTTTCACCTACCTCTCCACTGGTCTCCACTGAAACTATCCATGCACTGTAGTTAACTGATGTATTCTTCAGTTGATTAATGAGTTAATAATTAGTGAATTAATTAATAATTAATTCACACCACTCTCACTAGTGTATCAATTAGTTAGACTAGATACAAGTAGCTCAACTATGTCTAACTGAGTTAAACTGAACACAAATCCACCAACTACCTCAATAACTCCACCAAAATCTGTCACATGAGTTCTAACTGAAGTCTCCATGCAATAGCTCCACTTAACCCTCAGGAATAGCGTAATTCCTTCTGTCAGCTCCTGTGCCACATCTTTTCACTTAACTGAAGTGCTCCAAGAGAATAAGATAATGTTTATAGTCCAAATATTATTAAGAGCTAATAATATTCGACACATCTATTTTTAGATTGGCAATCTAAAAATAGATTCCGCCCAGTATGTCTAAAAATAGAAGTCCATCTGTTTTTCCAACTTGACCAACCATCCACAAATAGCATCCTGCAACTCATAGAATATGATCGACATGTCTAAAAATAGACATAGTCTAAAAATCGACTTGCGCCAAAAATAGCCCACGGGCCCACTTAGTGAAGGCGACTTTTTTCACTAAGCTCATCATCTTGTTGCAATCTCAACACTCCCTCTCAACAAGATAGGAATTGTTTGCCACCCCGATCCTGCCTCTATGGTATTCGAATTTTCTCCTGGTGAGCGCCTTCGTCAAGATATTAGCATCCTGATCCTCCGTAGGAATGTAAGAAAGTAACATGATATTCCGTTACACACAATCTATGATATGATGATACTAGATGTCAATGTGTTTAGATCTATCATGAAATATTGGATTAACCGAGATTTTTATGCAACTCTGATTATCACAATATATCACAGTAGGATCTAAGTGTGAACCGAACAACCCGACCAGGATCTTCCTCATCCATATAGCCTCGCATGCAGCCAAAATTGCTGCCATGTACTCGACCTCCGCTGAACTGAGTGCCACGAATCTTTGCTTCCTATTGTACCAAGAAACTGTTGTCGACTCGATACTGAAAATACCTCCAGATGTGCTCTTTCTGTCCGTTGGCCTCCCTGCCCAATCTGCATCCATGAAGCCATGCAGCTTCACCTCATCCGACTGTCTGTACCATAATCCATATCCCGATGTGCCTTTGAGATATCTCAATACATGCTTCCCTGCCTTCCGAAAGAGCTTGGTAGGTTAACCATAGCTTGTGAAAGCTGGTTAACAACATATCATATGACAGGTCGTGTATTGACTAGATACATAAGCGACCCCACCAAATGTCGGTAAATAGTGGCATCCATAACCTCTGCCGATGTAGCATCCTCTTTCCTCTAACCACCAGGAAGAGGAGTGTCGATAGGCTTGCATCCATGCATGTTGAACTTCTCTAGTATCTCCCGGGCATACTTTCCTTGAGACACAAACAATCCATCACTGCGCTGCCAAATTTCCAATCCTAGGAAATAATGAAGGAGGCCCAAGTCCTTCATCTCAAACTCTTTTGCAAGATCAACCTTGCATGAGAGTATCAACTGTTCATCACCCGTCAAAATCAAATCATCTACATAAAGTACAATGATGAGCAACTTACCCTCCACCACAATCTGGTATAGGTTCGGATCTGCCTCACTCTTGGTGAATCCAAGACTGGTGAAATAACTGTCTATCCGTGTGTACCAAGAACGAGGTGCTTGTTTCAACCCATACAATGCTCTTTTGATCTTGCACACATGCGACTCATTGCTGAATATCTCGAAACCTTCGGGCTGCTCTATGTACACCTCCTCCTCAGTGACTCCATTAAGGAACATAGTCTTCACATCCATCTGATGAATTTTCCATCCCATCTATGCTGAGAGAGCTAGGATGCTCCGTATGGAATAATACCTTGCGACAGGTGCAAAGGTTTCCTCATAGTCGATCCCCTCAATCTGTGAGAAGCCCCGGGCAAAAAATCTTTCCTTTTACTTCTTGACGCTCCCATCAGCAGCTTGCTTCACTTTATAGATCCATCTCGAACATACCACTGATTTCCCTTCTGGCCTTGGGACAATCTCCCATGCACTGTTTCTGACAATTGAATCATACTCTTCCACCATGGCATCTACCCATGCAGGGTCCTCCACAGTTTCCTCGAAAGAGGATGGTTCTGTCACGATACAATTTCTCATCAGAGCCATGTATCCATTATATCGGTCAGGTGACTGTCTCTGTTTGCGCTGTGATGTAGGTGCTCCTAAAATCTTCTCTGCATCAAGATTCAGTCACTCAGCTTCTGTAGTGCGCTTCTGCCCTCTGATGGTTGGCACTGCATGAGTGGTTTCTTCCACTCCATGAACCTCCTCTTGTGGCTGATCCACATCCCGAGGATCATCCTTAGGAACTAATAGCTCCTCATGTGCATGCAAGTGTGACTCCCTCTCAAGAGAACACTTCATGGCTTTCTCCTCATGAAATTTGATATGCCGTCACACAATAGTTTTCTAACTATCTGGAAAATACACGCGATAGTTGTGGGGTATATCAGTGTACCCCAAAAATATCCCAACCTCTACGGTCGACTCTAGCTTCTTCCAGGCATCCTTCGTCACATGAATGTAAACAAGTGAGCCAAAAATATTCAAATGAGAAATATCAGGCTTCTTACCAGAAAATGCCTCCTCGAATGTACTCATGCCAAGTACTCTGTGAGGACAACGGTTTTGCACATAAACTACAGTATTTCATGCCTCAGCCCACAAGTGTATGGGAAGTCCCTGATCATGCAACATCACCCGTGCAACACCCACGATTGGTCTGTTCTTTCGCTCAGCGACCCCATTCTGCTGTGGGTTATGAGGCGCTTTGAGCTCTCTTCGAATTCCTTCTGTGCTACAAAAGTCCTTGAATTCGCCAGAGATGAATTCACCACCATTGTCGCTCATAAGAGCATTCATCTGCTTCCCCGATTCTTTCTCAACCAGTGCCTTGAACTCACAGAAATTTGAGTATGTCTCGCTCTTCTTCTGCATGAAGAATATCCAACACTTATGAGAGAAGTCATCAACAAGTATCACATAATACCTGTGCTTTGCTGTCGAAGCTACTGAGAAAGGTCCACACACGTCTGTGTGAATTCTCTCAAGGATAGTCATGGCGCGACTATCTTTCTCATGAAAGGTGGCTTTCACAATTTTTTCCAAAGTACATCCCTTGCACTGATCTGACTGTGCAAGTGTACCTTTGGGAAGCCCGGTAGAAATATGCTGCAAAATTTCCAAAGCACCATGGTGAAGATGGCCCAATATCCTATGCCATAGCTCGCACTCATCCCGGCTCACCACTCCTTCTCCCTTGTCTGCCATTGCTGCGCAGCCATCTACCTGCAACTGATAAAGGTTCTTAACTTGAACCCCTATCCTCCGGGTTTCACCAGTTGGCTTACTGCGTAGGAAAGCCTTTCCCTCACTAAAGACAACATCATATCCCTTGTCTTCCAACATCGCCACAGAAATAAGATTATTTTTCAATCCTGGAACATGCATGACATCCTTCAAGATGAAAGGTTTTCCAGACTCCCTCTCAAAGGAAATGGTGCCGATACTAGTCGCACTGTATCTACCATCATCACCCATCTCGTTGTGCACTCCAAGATCCTTCTCATCCAGATCAGTAAACAAATATTTGTCTCCGGTCATATGGAAAGACACACCACTGTCAAGAAACCACATTGAACCCATCATACTTGAGGCCAAGCATGTGATCAATGAAAAATCCAACTGAAATTGGGAGGTTAAGGCCTCTCCAGCTGCAGATCCAGCAACCTGCTTATTTTTCTTCTTATGTGGACAATTAGTGGCGTAATGTCTGTGTTGGTGACAGTGAAAGCAATTCACCTTGGACATGTCCTACTTCTTGCCTTTCGCACTGGATTGAGAATTATTTTTCTTTCTCTTCCCCTTCCTTGCTTTGGTAGCCAATGTGCAATTTTCTTCATCTTCATTCTTCGATGAAGATCCGTCCCTGGTACTTCGCCTTATCTCCTCCTACACAAGCTTTGACCAAAGTCACTCCCATTCTGGCAGTTTCTCCCCACCATTAACAGAGTCCTCATAGGAATGCCAACTCTTCGGAAGCCCAAGGAGAGCTAAGCTCACCAAGTCCTCTTCATCTATAGTAACCCCCACACTTCCTAGCTCATCCCTGCACTGGACGAACTTCGTGAGGTACTTGGGTATAATGTCACGTTTCTCCATTTTTATTTTCCTGAGCTTATCCTTGAGAGTCAACTTCCTCTGGTCACCGTTGCTTTGGAACAAGTCTGTCAAAGCTTTCCACATCAAGAATGGAGAAGCTTTACCATGAAGGCTGGACACTATGTGATCCTTCACACCTTCCAATAGAATCCTTCGACATTTTGTTGTCTTCTTTTGCCATGCGTCAAGTGCGGCAGCATCGCTAGAAGCAGGTTTTGGAATTTCTGCATCTATGAACTCCTTCAACCCATTATCCTCCAGCACTGCCTCCATCCTATGCTTCCATGCAATATAATTCGATCTTCCCTCAAGGGCATACTCCAATCGCAATCCGTTGAAAGACATCTCAACTTCGAGACCAAGAAAACACTGTTGCAAATTCGAATTCCACCAACGCAAAACTCAACCGCTTCAATGCTTTGCAATTGCTCCAATGATCAATAATGCTCTGATACCATGTAGAAATTATATAACTAATGTGTTATACATCCAAGATTCTCCTAATCACACACTATTTGACTTCATGCACAAGACATAATCTCTTCTACTATTGATCATTACTTGCGGAAATTAAATCAATTGCATGCACACATTGAAACCGTAAAAATTCACACATATGAACATAGTGTTTTAACGGGAAAGCTTGAAGCTAAAAACCCAAAATATATGTATATAATATATGTCATAGAGATCATGTAACAATCCTCATACAAAGCTGATCATTTTCAGCTCTCAGTACAATACAATCGTTACACACTAATCAGGCTCGATCTAGCAAATCCATGCATCGATCTTTGCCACCTGCTAGCCTGCCTCTACTGCGCAATACCTGCTAAAGAATGGCTCTGAATGAACTCGAATTGGTCCATAATTGATCACGAAATCCTCATTGGCATCTCCAATCACTGGGTTTTGCAAATCATGCAACACTATAGTCACCACTGATAGCCAACCTGCTCTTTCACCTACCTCTCCACTGGTATCCACTGAAAATGTCCATGCACTGTAGTTAACTGATGTATTCTTCAGTTGATTAATGAGTTAATAATTAGTGAATTAATTAATAATTAATTCACACCACTCTCACTAGTGTATCAATCAGTTAGACTAGATGCAACTAGCTCAACTGTGTCTAACTGAGTTAAACTAAACACAACTCCACCAAATACCTCAATAACTCCACCAAAATTTGTCACATGAGTTATAACTGAAGTCTCCATGCAATAGCTCCACTTAAACCTCAGGAATAGTGTAATTCCTTCTGTCAGCTCCTGTGCCACATCTGTGCACTTAACTGAAGTGCTCCAAATGAATAAGATAATGTTTATAGTCCAAATATTATTAAGAGCTAATAATATTCGACATATCTATTTTTAGACTAGCAATCTAAAAATAGATTCCGCCCAGTATGTCTAAAAATAGAAGTCCATATATTTTTCCAACTTGAACATCCATCCACAAATAGCATCCTGTAACTCATAGAATATGATCGACATGTCTAAAAATAGACATAGTCTAAAAATAGACTTGCGCCAACAATAGCATGCGGGCCCACTTAGTGAAGGCGACTCTTTTCAATAAGCTCATCATCTTGCTGCAATATCAACATTAAAAAGTTTACACACTACATCACTGGCTATCAAAACTTCATTCAGAAAAATGATTCTGCAATTAGGTATTTAATGAATAAATCTATCACTAATGGCAAAATTAGAAGATGGTTATTATTCCTACAAGAATTTAACATCACCATTCTAGACCAACCTGGTAAACAAAACATAGTTGTTGAATTTTTGTTTAGAATTCAAAATGATAACAATGATACTCTAGTAGAGGACAATTTTCCCGACGAATATCTTTTTGAAATATCTACTAAATCTCCATGGT
This sequence comes from Pinus albicaulis, assembly GCA_034641835.2. Taxonomy (NCBI): domain Eukaryota; kingdom Viridiplantae; phylum Streptophyta; class Pinopsida; order Pinales; family Pinaceae; genus Pinus; species Pinus albicaulis. The sequence goes on from CM076575.1 coordinate 1,559,440,716, forward strand.
TTGCAGACATTGCTAATTACTTAGCTACACGAAAACTACCATCATACTTGTTTCCTATAGAAAAGAGAAAAATAATTCAAACAAGTGCATTATATTCATGGGTAAATGATGAATTGTACAAGACAAGTCCATATCTCATCATCGGGATATGTGTACGTGAAGATTAAATACCTGAAATACTTAATGCATGCCATGATGAGCCTAGTGGTGGAAACTTTGCTGATAAAATGGGTTTCTTATAAAATCCTTCATTTAGGATATTATTTGCCATCCACTTTTAAATATGCCAAGGAGTATGCTAAAAGGTGTGACAGTTATCAGAGAATTGAAAACCTGTTCCTACAGATGAAATTCCCTTACAACCTAAGGTACTCATTGAACCCTTTGAAAAATGAGCTCTGGATTTTGTTGGACCAATAAATCCATCTTCAAGACAAAAGAGGTATATTCTGGTTTGCACTGATTATGTCACTAAATGGGTAGAGGATAAATCACCTTATTTTTCTAATGAAAATGTTGTAGTTTCATTTATTTTTTAGGATATTTTCACTTGTTTTGGTATCCCAAGGGAAATTGTGACAGATGAGGGAACTTAGTTTACATCTAGAATGGTGCAAAAGATCGTGGAGGAATATAAGATCAAAAATAGAAATTCTACTCCATACCATCCACGGGAAAATGGACAATTAGAGTGCACCAATAAAGTGATTGAAGGAATTCCCAAAAAGACTGTACATATACATAGGAAGGATTGGGCGGAAAATCTTCCTGAAGCTTTATGGGCCTACTAGACTACATGGAGGAATAGAATAGGACATACTCCCTATGATATTGTTTATGGGAAGCAAGTCCTTTTTCCAATAGAATTCCAAATCAAATCCTTCAAAAAAATAGTCAGATTGGGACTTGATTTTTCAAAAGCCCAAAAGCATAGAATGGAGCAGCTCAATGAGCTTGATGAGTTCAGGCAAGATGCAGTTCAAAATACCAGCTTAGTTCAATAGAAAAGATCCATATGGCATGATAAATACACAAAAGAAAGAAAATTTCAAGTAGGAGATTGGGCACTTTTATTTGTATCAAAGTTCAAAGACTTCCAAGGAAAATTTCAGACTCATTGGCTTGGGCCTTATGAGATTGAAAATGTCTTTGACAATGGAGCAGTCAGGATAAGGACTAATGATGTAGAAAAGGTACCTATTCTTGTGAATGGGAATCGACTAAAGGTATATCATAAACCAATGTTGAAATGAACTTGGTGAAGAAGAACCCTTCTTCTTCTCCAACTTAGTCTTCTTTTTACTTTTTCATATCTAAACATATATATATATATATATATATATATAGATATAGATTATATCAATTTTTTTTTGTATAAGTATGAAAACCAATCAATGATTGGCATCATTATATAGAAAATGCAAGGTGAAAATAAGAGCTCATTTCTGACATCTTATATTTTCTCCCATTCTAAAAAATTCAAATTATTTTGTTCCCTTTCTTTTTCAGAAACAATAAATGTTTAGCTACAGAATTGCTAAATTTCTGCAGCTCTCAATATAGTCTGCAGCTATCATCACATTCTACAGCTCTGATACATTTTTGTAGCCTATTGAAGTAGGACATATTGAACAGAAGCAACTGAAAACTCCATTGAAGATCATGCTGAAAAGACACCTGAAAAATCAAGACAGAAAGAAGAATAACAAAGGTTAATTATATCCAAGGTATGTTACAAAATTTGTTTAAATAATAAGGTTAAAAAAAAATTAATTTATATAAATTAGATGATCATATGTTGCCACCTAAAATTGTCATCATTAAAACCGATTGTACTCAATTCGCACCAAAAAATCCATAATACACCATTTTATCTGTATCATATCCCCTTAATGATCAAGACTGATTTCATTCATTAATGATTAATGGTCATATCTCATATCATAGACCCACTTACTCACTTTCCTAAACCCTCGCCTGATTACCTATTTACCTAGAAATCTCTACAATCTCTTATTGACATTCTTAACTTAAATCCAAACCCTCAATTCACTTGGTCGAAAAGGAACAATATTGAAGGAGAAAATTCCTTACAATAGAGGCATGGGTTTAATAGTAAGAACCGAGCCTATGGGAGGGAAGTTCATGGAAGGATATCCACAGATGAAAGAGATGCTATAGAAGGTACGATGGCTTCAGTTCATAGAAAAGTTCCATGGATTCCACAAGGAGGTCAACAAATCCTTCGCAAGGGCCTTCGATGGGGTGGAGGTAGAAATCAGGGACATAAATTTTTCAGTGACATAGTCCTTCATATCAGAAGCCACATAACTTCTGAAAACCGATGAAAGATGGTTCAAGAATAGGGAAATTCGTGGAGAAGAATGGAATATTTTTTTGAAAAATCTAGTTATGGACACTATTATTTTTAAGAAAGGAATTCCCAGTACGAAACTTTAAAAAAAAATTGAGGAACATGTTGTTAATTATTCAAAATTTGTTACTTGCGAGGGTAGATTTGGTTTCATATTTTTCTACCATGCCATATTGTTAATGAATCCTAGAGGACAAAGAAATAAATCTCCCATACTTCCTATTGAACAACTTAAGGAAATGTCAGGAACTGTGAAGAAAATAATTCAATCCATAGAAAATATCATGTATCATCATGGACTGATAAAGATACTCATTGAATTTCATTTAAAAATTATAGGAGACTCCTAGGAAAGTTTCCTGATCAGGAATCATTTTCAAGAAGAAGCACAAGAACAACCTAGTGATGATAAGAACAAAAGAAGCAGGAAAATAAAGGTTGATACCTGTATTGAAGAAAAAACCTCACCTCAAACACAAGAAGAAGAAGAAGAAATCACAATTGAAAAATTACTGAAGAATAATAAATAGAGTGGTCACAAAAAGGGAGGTAATGTAAAGGAAAAGGGAAAAGTTATAAACTCTGAACTCTTAAGTCCTCCATAGCCAAGGAGAAGTTCTAGACTTTGTAAACCTTTGAAGAAGACATCTCCACAAGAAGCACAGTTTATTGATTTAGATGAGGAGCCCTGAGTACCATCGCTTATTACTTCCTCTCCTATACATAGTCCAAACAGAAGGACCCTAGAAATCAACCTGGTATAGTAAAAAAATTATGACTACATTGAGTCCTTAGAAAAGATACATACAGAGAAGAATTCAAGTGTTGAAGAGAAGCCAATCCACAAGAACCTCTAGTAAACTCTTTGAAACAATAAATCTATGAACTAGAGATACTGAACAGGCACATCAAGCAAGAAAATGAATATCTGAAGGAACAAAACCACTGAGAAAAGGTTATCAGTGACAAAACTCTTTTACATTTAGGGCTATGGTTTAAAAAAAATAAGAAACTGAAGAAAAGGAATAGCTACCTGAGCAGAGAAGTCATCAGTTTGAATTACCAAGAATGGAAATTACCTCAAAGAAAGGAAAGAAGAGAAAGTTGGATGTACTGGTAGAGATATCATAATAGATGCAGTAAAAGGTGAAGGCTCACAATTTTGGAAATTGCATGAGGACATGTAATGGTCTCTTAGTGGGGGTATGTTGAACCTTAAGTCTGTTCCTATTTTTGACAACTTTTTTCACCATCTTTTCTTCCTTTTCGCAAAATACATAAACTCAATCGGTGATATTTGACACATTTCCCATCCGAGAAGGAATTTAGATGATCTCTATTTTACATTGTAATGTTTCTTATTATTTGAATAAATTTTTGTAATTAGCTACAGAATTCATGAAATTCTGTAGCTAACCTTTATTTTTGCAACTACTGGTATTGTTTGACAGGTTTCGAGAAGAAAATGAATAAGCGAGTCATATGGGTAGCTTTGAAATGGTCCATATATGGATCATATCCTACTTATCAGTCCAGATTTGAGAAGGATGATGCCTACACTCATGGTCAAAGATTAATCAAGCTAAGTGATGAGATCAATGGACGAAGATTCTCGATTTTCTCTTACGTAGAAAATCAATAAAGAGCCATGAAGACTTTTCTTCTAATTAGAATTCTAGTCTTAGCTTTATTTTACTCTCCATAGGTGAAATTGTTTAATTTGAAACTAGGTATAAATGCTGGTCTGTCGAAACCTGGAATAAGCTTGATTTTTGGTGGTAATTCTGTGATACATTTTTAAAACTCTATTTTGTTAATAAAGAAGACTAGTTTTGGACCATTGATGCACAAATATCTTAAGTAGATTTACACTCGTTCTGTTGCAGAGGGCCCCTACATGGAAAAGAGGTTTTTACAGTCGTTTCGTAGTTTAAATTCTTGTCATTTCATATTTTAATTCTATATCATTTAGTTTATGAATGTTTTCTGAATTAAATATTTGTATCTACGCACAATTGACTGTTATAATGTATTATTTCCTGAATCGTTTCATTATCACAACTTTGTCAGCATTCAATTGAAATCTTTCTTGCATTCGATTACACACCAATCATAGGTTTTAAATTAGACATTTCATTTTGCGCTTTAGACACTCTATAATATTTTCTTGCCTTAGTTAGTTTTGAATTCAATTAGCACAATCAATTCATTTTCGAAGTAATAGATTTGATGCTTTCGTTTCCATGGAATGTAGTATAGAGTTAGATTAGGATTATATTTTGATAAATATTTCTTATGTAGAGTTAAAACTAGATTAGATGCTCTGTTTTTCATAGAATTACTGTTTTCAATTGATAGGCAAAATATGTTTTTTTTTTTGTTGATAAATAGAAAATAATTTAGAAATCAATATTATCCAATAGAATTTAGAATGATGCTTTTTTTTAAATGCAGAATAAGTTCAATTAGATGTTTTCATTAAAAATAGTTTATATAGATGTTTTTCTATCATAGAGTAGTCTAACACAGCTCAAATTTAATCAGTCAAAGTTGATTTCTTTTTATGCAATATAGATTAGTTAATTAACATTTCCTTTTATTCCTTCTTTTAGATTTCATTCATTTTATTAAGAATAATTTGCAAATCAATTTATTTTCTTAGAGTAAAAATAACATTTACTTTTCTTCCTTCTTAAGATTATATTCTCATCATTAAATTTCTTTTAGATTCAGTTATTTCTTAGCATTCGGGATTTCATTTAAAGCTTATATTTCACTCCTTAGATCAGTTTTTAGTTTTCACATTAGACATAAAACACAAACCCCCCCCCCAAAAAAATATAAAACTACACAATGAAGTAAGAAATATGGGCATCTATCATATATAGTGCACCACACTTCATAAGATTACTAACTCCAGTCGATAAGTTATGATAGCAATTTAAGACATTAAATTGACTAAACAAGTACCATCCTTCTTCTTCACAAACAATATCGGTGCACCCCAAGGCGACACACTTGGCTTAATGATCCATTGTCAAGAATTTCCACCAACTACAACTTCAATTCCACTAACTCTATAGTTCTCATCCTGTATGATGCCTTTGATGTTGGTGCTGCTCCTACTACCAACTCAATAGAAAATTCCACTTCCATATGAGGTGGAAAATCTGAAATATTTACTGGAAACACATCCTGAAACTTATGTAAAATTGAATACCACTTCAAGACATTAGCATCCTCGACATCATTACCTTTATCACTGGAAATATGATCTGCAAATAATACACACCCTTTCCTCTAACTATGCTTTCCCTTCATAGTTGTGACCGTTCTAATTGATCTAGCATTCTTCTTAACATGCAAGATTCTATGTTCCCCATTGTAATACAACCACTAAATATCCTTTTCATAACAATATACCTTAGTCCTGTGAATATAAACCCAATCCATATCCAACAACATGCTTTATGATCCCAACGGAAGCACATTTAAATGAACTAATGTAGACATACCATTAAACTAAAGTATAAAATCTCTTACCCAAATATGAACCATTTTCATAGTAGATATAGACAAATGTACAAACCAAGACTCTGCATGTACTTATTTATTCAAACCACACTTATCCACCAGGTCAGGATTAACATAAATATACTTAGATCTAGGGCCAATCAAAATAGAAACAACACGGTCACAAAACTTACCATCCATCTTGATAATGGATGCATGTTTTTTCATCTGAATTTTATCCAACATTTCATAGAAATGACGAATGCTCTTCCCAATGTCCTCAACTGTCACTGCCTCCTGAACATTGTATATCTACATTCTGCCACCCTGATGCTGTGTTAAATCTCACCTGCGATGATCCTTTCCACAACTTCAGCAATGTAAAGGCTTCCTTCCATCACCCTTGTTTTGTTCCTTAGAGTCAAATCCATGTCGTTTGTCAGTTGTATTGAACTTCTTGGGCGATGGTGCATTCTCTTTGTTACCTGTGTCCTGAGTTATTGTTCGTTTCTTATCTTATTTTTCCTGATTATTATCATTACCTTTAAAATCATGTTTAGATTCAGACATGTGCTTTAATTACTCATAACAATTATTTAGCTTTCTGATGACTTACTCCAATGATATAGGCTCATTAAACTTGATTTTTTCCTTGAATGCTACTAGCAGCCCACTGATGGATCTCTAAATATTCAAATTTTCCTCCTTAATATAAGAAACATACCTCAAAAACTCTAAGAACCTTCTAGTATACTCCTCGTCAGTCTTAGATCCCATATTCAACTCAGAGAAGTTCTTTTCCATGTCATCATAGTATTTCTTAGATACTTACTTTTTCCTGAAAAGTCTTTCAAACTCACTCCAAGTCAACTCCTCTTCCTGAATTCCTCTGACATTATTCACACCTTCCCACAAAATTTTTACTTTAAATTTAAGAGTAAATTTAGTTATTATGTCCTTCATGTTCTCTAAGTGATCATGCAACCAAAAGAAATTATTCATTCCAAGCAACCACACTTATGCTTCCTGCGACTTCTTCATTTCTACATCAAAGGTAGATGTATTTTATTTCTTAAACTATTCTGGGAAATACTATTTTTCACTCCTCCTATACGTATAGTAATGGTGATGAAGATGTTGCCTCTATAAACCATAACAAGGATAAAATTCATGGTCATTATACCACTTGTCTGGTGTATCCATGAACCTACCATCTTTAACTGTATCATCACTGTTAGAATTGCATCCTCATTGAGACATTCTTCTATATTAGCCATTATTTACTTCCTCTTTTCCATGACTGATCCTAAGAGGTCCTTATCTCTGCAAGTCTGAAAAAATTCGAAGAATCACTGCATTAACCTCTGCTTGTTTCTCATGTGCCCTAAAAATTTTCTCCTGTGAGTGAATGATCCTATCATTATATACTTTGAAACTTCTTATCTATGCCTTCAAAATTCTCAGTGTATCTGCTATGTGAGGCAAGTACTCATCACCATGCTGCTCATATGATCTGTAGGGAGAATCATGTGAACTATAGTCCACCATTTTTCTTGACATATTTGATCTTATTACTGAAAAAATACCATGTCAGATAACCAAACATAACAAAATCACAAGTACCTCAGTGAAGTTTAGAGGAGGATATCTTGTCTGCAATATCAATCCATATTAGCATAACATACATATAGACACAATGAAATCAATGTACCAAACATACCAACATCATCAACCTATACATGATGACACAAATACAACAATGACCAATACCATGCATACATGGAAAGAACATATACAATAAGAACACATGCATGAAAAACACATTTAGCCCATCCAATCTAGGTATTGAACCTGGGAGCTCTAATACCACTCTGTAATTCCTCCTCCCACATTTACCCAAATTCACAAGCTCGCCAGGGTAAAAATGATATGAGAGTTACTATGTGAGATTTGATCTCCAAGATGAACTTATGGAAAATGGGGTCCACATGTCTAAAAATGACTACAAACACCTAGTGCCACATGATCACATTGTTATCATCCTAATTTGACCCAACACTATTCTTTTTAGTTTCGTTTCCTTAAATTTAACACAACTTACTATTTTTGGCATTTTTTTAGGTTCTAAACTTCTGATTTCATTTTGAGGGCCTAAATTAAATTTTCAGGGAGAAAGGAGAGACTTAAAAATTGCAAGACCAATTTTCCAATCCATTTTTAGTATCCTCATGGAGATCTTCAAAACAAGTTATCAGATAGTCAAACAGAGATCGTATGCCAAAGTTATGACCCTAGGAAGTTGGAGGTCCAAATTACTCATTTATACAAACACTTTGTCTACATAGCCCTTTATCGGTCATAAATGCATATATAAACATAGGGGTATGATACTTATCTGAAAATAATCAAGAAGGTCTAATTTCCTCTCATAATAGCTTCCATAACATTTATTAGATCATGCATTCAATATCCAATCATTTACCAATCAAAACATGACAAGAGACATAACTAGAATATGTCATAAAAGAAACATATAAAAATAATAATAACAATGATAGAAAAACCATCAAATATTCATCATAAAAATTCTATTTACTCATAGAATACAAGAGGAAATGGCTCTTATTAAAACATGCAAAAAAAAACCAAGTCAGGGTCTTCTACGTACCACCCAACCATAGATTGTGTTGAACCAAATATCTATTTCAACTAATCACTCTTGTTCCATATTCTAAGCATGAATGTGGGATCTCATGGAATAAACCAAGCAAATCCAGGCCAGGGCTTCCAGAGTCCAAACCACCTCAACCCTCAACTAGTGATTCCACCTCGCAGTTGGACATCACTAACATCAATAGATTAGTATTTATCAAAGTTGTTCAGGGCTCCAGAGTGTTTGTTCCAACTCGACTCCAAGAATAGTAACTTAACCCACAAATTCCATAGGGCTCCAGACCATTTGTCCAACCAATGCTCCAAGATTAGCAACTCAACCCACCAAGGGCTCAAGAGTGTTTTTCCAACCAAGTCTTCTAGGACTAGTATCTCAACCTAAGATTTTCCAAGTATTCCAGAGCGTTTCTCCAACCAAGGCTCCAAGAACTAATTAATAAAACCAAATATATAAGGAACATGAGCACCAATCATAAAACAAATGGGAAAACCCACAATTCCATGGCTATCTAGGAAATGGCAAGGCTAGGAAAAACCACTGTCAATTCAGGTAATCCTACATGCCAATGATAGATCATAACCAAAAAATCACATGCATACCCATGTATGTTAAAAATCACAAGGAAATAATACATGAAACTTAGTACCTTCAAATCGGACCCTTTTTTGTTGTTGATCACATTTTTCCCTTGTGTTTTCCTACTTTTCCTTTTTCCTTCTTTCTCCAAATCCAATGTGCTCCAAGAATGATCCAATATTTCTCTAAGTGTGCAAGAGTGAGTGTGTTTGAGAGAGAAAGAGAGAGAGAGAGAGAGAGAGAGAGAGAGAATAGAAGAGAGCTCCAAGATAAAACTGATAAAAATACTTGAACTGCTCCTCAGAAGCCTTTTTATCACTTATGCCTCTATTTTCTTCATTTTCCTCTATTTTCCCTTCAATTTTCTTCACAATCAAATTTATGGCCCTTCATCTCCATTTTCTCCTATTTTCCTTTATTTCATAAATAAATGCCAATAAATTCCTCTTTTCCTTTTCCAATTCCATTTGAAAATTACATACCCATTAATTAATCTCTAGTGATCCCCTTTACTATGTTTTTTCCCAAAATTCTGCTTGGAATACATGTCCCATGAACTTGGTATTCTTTTTTCCTTTATTAACTTATTACATGGATTTTAAATTGGGGTTGTTACACAACCCACACCCCCCAATTCCCCACCGCCCCCCCCCCCTCTCAATGTTCAAGGACACTTATAAACCAGCAAATCACATGCTTCCCATTGATATTTATAACACATCTTGATGCAACATTTACATCATATCATATTGTTGAAAATAAAACCAACATATCCTAAACACCATACCTCTTACTGGAGCTTTATAACACAACTCGATGTGGTATTTACATATTCATGCATATACATAAACATGAACAAAACATAACATATCAACAAATACCAAAATACATCCTCTCAACCAGAAAATAGAGAAGGATACATAACCTGCATTTGATTAGTCATATCCTATGTAGCTTCATTGGGCCTAAAGTGGTTCCACTACACTTTAACTTGCTTTATTTCTCGATTTCGGAGCATGAGCATATTTTACTACAAAATGCACTGAGGTTCTAGCTGAAATTATCCTTCTAGATCCACCTGCAATACAAAAGAGTCAATCACATGATCAACATATTTCAAATACCTCGTAAGAAATTACACATGGAAAACATCATGTACTTTCAATATCAGAGGTAGTGTAAGCCAATAGGCTACTCTTCCAATCCTTTCAAGAATCTCGAAAGACCCGCAATATGGAGGTGCCATATTGGCACATAATCCAGTCCTTAAAGAGATATTCTTGGGCTTGATGCACACATATACATGTTCCCAACCTGAAACTCCTTAAATTCCTTTAGCTGATATGCATAACTCTTCTTCCTATCCTATGCTACCTCTAGATTCTTCTTCATAACATTCATTTCCTATTCCATATCTGCCAACATATCCAATCCAATAAATTCCATGTTAACTATATCACTCCAACTAATAGGAGTATCACAACTCTTCCCATACAGTGCCTCAAATAGACTCATCCTCAATGACTCCCCATTCCCATTGGTGTAAGAAAACTCCACCAGTCGAAGATGATCTTTCCACTTTTATTGCTAATGCATGATGTACATCCTCAACATGTCCTCAAAGATCCTATTGACCCTCTCCATATTTCCATCTATTTGCAGATGATAATTTTTACTGAAGGCCAACTCTATACCCAACCCTACAAATAACTCTTTCCATAACCTGGATGTGAACTTGGAATCTATGTTGGATATAATATTCTTCGGAACACCATGAAACCTTACTATATCTCTGATGAAGACCTGTGCTACCTAACTAGATGAATCCATAGAATTTACTAGAATGAAGTGAGCTAACTTAGTCAACCTATAAACCACAACCATAATAGAATCATGTTGTCTAGATGTCCTAGAAAAACCTATAATTAATTCCATGGAGATGACCTCCCATTTCCACTCTGGAATCAGAATCAGATGTAACAAAACACCTCGATGCTTACACTCTTATTTTACCTGTTGAAAATCCAAACATATCTCCACACACTCTACCACTTATTTCTTCATGTTCGCCCAATGGTAGAACTTCTTAACCACTGTCAATGTCTTCCAATATCATGGGTGACCTGAATACGACTTGACATGAAATTCCCTCAAGATAATATTTTAGCACTCACTATTGTCTGGAACATCGATCCTGTCCCTAAATATGATCAAACCATCTGTCATGAGACGATAATTCACATATTGTTCACCTGTACCCTACTATTGTAATGTTTTCCTAAGCTATTTGTACCTACCATCCTGTTTTATTGTTTGCAAGATCTGATCCTATAAATTTGTCCCATGTGAGCTCATAGCTGCTATGTGACTTACTTGTACTCTTCTCTTTACCCTTAATATATCCAATCTCAAATTCAAATTCGTTGATTGTAACCAACCACCTAGATTGCCTGGAATTTAGATTATGTTGGTCAAACAAATATCTTAATCCAAAATGATAACTTATCAGGATGAACCTCCTACCAAGAAGATTGTGTCGCCACATCTTCAATGCATCGATAATTGCTTCCAACTCAAGATCATGTGTCACGTAGTTCTGCTCATGCTCTTTTAGTTTCCTTGATTCATAGCATACTACTACCTATCCTTCCTGCATAAAAAATCCACCAAGTCCTCTCTTTCAAGCATATGTATATACCACAAAATATTTATCTGGATCTACAATCTTTAGAACTGGAGCATTTGTAAGTAATTGTTTCAACTGTTCAAAATTGCTGCACATTCCTCTATCCATTCAAATTTCTTTCCTTTTCTCTACAATAATGTAATAGGATAGGAAATCCATGAGAATTTTTTTATGAACCTCCTGTAATAACATGCTAACCCCATGCATAATCTGACCTCATCCACATTCCTAGGATTTTCCCATTCCATTATAGCTCTTATCATTTCCGAATCCAGTATTATACCTTCCTTGGAAACCACATGCACCAAATAATGGACCTTTGTATGAAAGAAGATGCATTTACTAAGCTTGGTATAAAATTGATGCTCTCTGAGAAATCTTAACACTACTACTAAGTGTTCAACATGCTCTTCCTCATTCTTAGAATATATTAATATATCATCAATGAACACAATCATAAACTTGTCCAGATAAGGACGTAACACAATATTCATTAAGCACATGAAAGTAGTTGTAGCATTAGTGAAGCCAAAAGGAACTACAAAAAACTCATAATGCCCATACCTAGCACAAAAATCAGTCTTGTAGATGTCCTCTTCTTTGATGCGTACCTGATGATATCCTAATCGTAGATCAATCTTCGAGAAGATTGTTTCTCCCTTTAATTGGTCAAACAAATAAAAAATCCTCAACAACAAATACCTTTTCTTAATCGTCACCTTCTTCACATGTATGTAATCAATACATAACCTGAGAGTACCATCCTTCTTCCTCACAAACAATACTGGTGCACCCCAAGGCGAAACACTTGGCCTAATGTATTCCTTATCAAGAATTTCCTTCAACTGCAACTTAAATTCCACTAACTCTTGAGAGCTTATCATATATGGTGTCTTTGATGCGGGTGATGCTCCTAGTAGCAACTCTTTGGAAATTTTCTCTTCCCTGTGAGGCAGAAACTCTGAAATCTCTGCTGGAAACACATCCTGAAACTGTTATAAAATCGAATACCTCTTCAAGACCCCAACATCCTCGACATCGTTATATTTATCACTCGAAATATGAAATGAAGATAATACACACCCTTTCTTGTGACCACACTTTGGCTACATAGGTTTGACCATTCTAAATGATGTAGCCTTCTTCTTACCCTACATTATTCTTTTTTCTTCATTGTCATCCAATAACTCAATTTCCTTTTCATAAAAATCCACCTTAGTCCTGTGAATATACAAACAACCCATACCCAACAACATATTGTATGATCCCAATGGAAGCACATTTAAATGTGTTGATGTAGAAATACCATTCAACTCAAATGAACAAGCTCTTACACAATGATGAACTCTTTTATTAGAACTTGTAGCCAACTATACTAACTAAGAATATGCATGCACTTCTTTATTCAAGCCACACTTATCCACCAAGTCAAGATTAAAATAACTATAATGAGATCAAAGGTCAATAAAAATAGAAATAACTTGATCAAAAATATTGTCTTCCATATCGATAATGGATGTCTAGTGATTTTCCTTCCTGTTATAGAATACTACATAGATCCGAGGAATGCTCTTCCCAACATCCTCAACTATCTGTTCCTCCTGGGAAATGTAAATCTGAAACTAGCTAGCCACCCTAATCCTTTGGGAAATATCTCATGCGATGATCCTTGCCACAAGTCATGTAATGTAAATTATTCTTGTAATCACCCTCGTTCTGCTCCTATGTCAGTTGTATTGAACTTCTTCCCAGGAATTCAAATTAGGTTGGTCAAAAAAATATTTCAATCCACTGTGATTGCTCATTAGTATGAACCTCCTTCCAATAACACAGTGTCTCCACATATTCAATGCAAGGATGATCATTGTGAACTCAAGATCATGTGTCACGTAGATCTTCTTGTGCTCATTCAGTTTCCTTGACTCATAGAATACTACCTATCCTTCCTACATTAAAATCCACCAAGTCCTCTCTTGTAAGCATATGTACATACAACAAACTCTTTATCTAGATTTGCAATATTTATAATTAGCGAATTTGTAAGAAATTATTTCAACTGTTCAAAACTTGCTACACATTCCTCTATCCATTCAAATTTATTTCCTTTTTTTTGCAATGATGTAACAGGATAGGAGACTCGTGTGAAGTTTCTGATGAACCACATGTACACTACAAGGAAAAGACCCTGTAGCAGAGGTTATAAAGGAGGTTTTTAGTATTATAAAATTGACCAAAATTGTCAAAAAGCATTTGCTACAACATTCGTTTTTGGTAATGGAGGTTTTGATGGAGCTTCTAACGAAACTTCAACAAAACTAAAAAAAAATTGGCGGCTAGGGTTTTTTATGGATTTTTTTCTCATCGGTGCACGTATCAGGTGTGAAGGGACCAGTGCGTTTTACCATGTATGCATCGGTACTGTAAATATACCAAGCACCGGGATGGAAAACAAATTTTGGAAGCCTCGGGGCATTTAGCAACGTCTTGGTGCGTGTCACCCACAAAGACCCACTGGGCCGATGGAAGGTGCATACACCGACGTCGTTAAGGTGTAAAAACACGCCAGTTCATTTAGGTGTTAAAACGCACCGGGCCATTAAATTATAAAAATGCACCAACGCATTAAAGGAAAACCATACTAGTGCATGCAACACATATTTGACAGCCCAAGTGGTAGTCGTCAATAAATCACACCTAGCATTCTAATTGGTATTGGTATTTGTACGATGCCCATAGGTCGTAGAAATCCATCGGTGCACAGTATCATACAAACGCACCGGTGTGCAGTAACTAACACACACCAGTGTTCATTTTGTATTATTTTGAAACATCGACCTGTGACAGTGCAATTATTGTGATTTTGTTAATTCATTATTCATCAAAATTCGACACATATCTTATAACAATATTCATATCATTAGAATCTACACTTCTGTGATCCATCATATAAAATTGTAAAATATCTTTCGGTAATAATCACATACAATGGAAAATTGTTGATGTGTTTCGAACTGACCAGTGTGGTTCATCATTAGGACTAGGTGAGAGATCAGATCACGGACATTAAGTTTAAATAGATGTAGAGATGGCTAAACTGGTCATTAGGAAAATGGCTAGTTTGACTTTTGAAATTTATTTATTTCTTTTTTATCTATTTTTAAATATATATTATATTTTTTAATTAATTAATAACGCCTAGTTTCATTTTATTATTAAAATATTTGATTAATTGATTCAATTAATTAATAGATTAATTAACTTATATATACTTATATATATATATATATATATATATATATATATATATATATATATATATATATATATATATATATTTCTTAATTTATTTGGTTGATTTAATTATTTAATAGGAAAAAATGAAAACAATAACCAACGACCAAAAAAATGACGATAGCCAAAATAATAATAATAATAATAAATAAATCTTTGTGAAAAAAAATAAAAAATAAATAAATAATAAATAAAATAAACAATAAAAAATATAAAAAATATAAAAATAAAAATAAAATATAAAAATATAAAAATAAAAAATATATAAAATAAAAATAAAAATAAAATAAAATAAACAAAAAATAAAAATAAATAGAAAAATAAAGGAACAATAAGCAGGGTAGAAAAAACGGGGGGGGGGAAGTATCGCCTTTTGTTGATGTTCCAGCCATCATCTCTATTGAGAGTAACGAGTCTTTTTTCAATTTCTAAGGCCTCTCTTAACTTCTGATGATGGAAATGGTCGATCCTAGAAATTACCTTAGCCTTTTCGATGCAGATATGATGGTTAGTCTTTTCCACATGCTCAGCTAGGGCAGACGAGCAGGATATTCCATGTTTAATGTCAACAACATGCTTATAGATCCTTTGATTTATAGACCGACCAGTTTCACCAATAAAATGAATAAAAATAGATAAATAAATAAATAAATAAATTTTAAAAGTCAAACTAGCCGTTTTCCTAACGTCTAGTTTAGCCATCTCTACATCTATTTAAACTTAATGTCTTGATCTGATCTCTCACCTAGTCCTGATGACGAACCACACTGGTTGGTTCGAAACGCGTCGAAAATGTTCCATTGCATGTGATTATTACCGAAAGATATTTTACAATATTCATATCAATTAAATTTTTATTAGTGCATTTTAATGTGATGTTTGGATTAATTTGTTATACCATATCATTATATTTCACATCTCTTCATTATAATATTTAATCATCCACCTATTTAATGAGTGGTGTAAAATTTCATAGTGACAATGGAGAACACAATGGAATAAATTAGAACGTATATATATATATATATATATATAAGACACTCCTTTTCATACAAAATGCGATAGTTATTGGTATCCCTTTGTCTTTCAATTGGGACACTATGCCCATTACATTAGACAAGATGTCGGATTTCAGAGACAAATATTTCAAAAAATACAACACATTGCTTTGATATCCAAACATATTGATCATCATTCTTCGCGGGAACTGCTATCACTGCTTGAGCTACTTCCATGACTTGGGTTATTTGGAGGAATGTTTTGTTCAGTGTGTTGATTGTTTTCTTCTTCTTCAAGGTCCATCTACAAACATAAAAATAAAGTGTAATGAGTGTATACATTGGTGAGAATAATGAAAATTGAAAGATTAAATAATATACATTAATGTAAATTTAAAAGAAATGTACCATAGCAAGAATTGACTTGTGAACTATACACATTCTTTCAAAACCAAATTTCATACCATCTCTCAACAATTCCTTTGTTGGTGTAGTTCCATAATTTGTTTCCTGCAAGTTTTATACTCCATAGCAAATCATAGATTTAATAGAAAATATTTTTTTGTTATATTAATTATAGACGGAGCTAAGTAAAACAATATAGATGCTTACAAATTCCACAATTAATTTATGATATGTCAACATATACTGACAACCCATATTTAATCCAATTTCAATCAATTTTTTTGATGGTTCTTCTTTATATTTTAGCACATGTTTGAAGACATTCAATGATGATTGTTGTAAAACAACTTAAAATATACAAAAATGAAATCTAGTTAAGTTGTTATAAGGAAGTAAAAATTACTCACAAACATAGATATCAACCCTTTTCTTCCTTGTTGTCTTATTTTATGTTCTGAATGGGTTCCAATTTATTTTCTTTTCTGCAAGAAAATACTTGAAAATTAATATTTAAGGTTAAATTTTTTATTTGTTGTACCTAATCGAAAAATTCAGTGAATACATATTACATTTGAAGCACATTGTTGTTGAGATTTCTCCTCGTGCGATGCAATTATGTCAATTTCTTTGACCATCTCCTTGTACACATTTCTGGACATTCCTACTCACATATTTTTGATATCAGCTCGTTTATCCTTTGAAATTTTCATAATCTTCCTGAAAATGTAACATGAAAATAAACTATTTAATTTTTATATTGATATATGAAAGTAAATATAGCAAATGTGATATTTATAAATGATTGGTTTGTATTAATATATACATATAATTCTAGAAAAACATTTAAAGGAATATTACTTTTTAAATCCTTCTTTTTGTTGTTGTACGTTTTTGCTATTAAAAGTATGACATGTCTCATTGAACAATTCACTGGAAACTCATCTTGTAGTTTAAATAAAATTTGATTCTTCGAATCATTTGATTGATTTTTGTATTTTAAGTGGAAAGAACGTCTATACATTTGTTCCACTAGTAGATCCCTCAAATTTTTGTAAAATCCCCCCCCCCCCTTTCGTTAACCTCCAACACCATTCTAGATGAACTAAGGAGCAATTCATTTTCATTTGCATGTTCTATTTTTTTTCTTTTCTTAGAACAACATTCCTTTTCTTATTTGTTGGTCCCTGTAGAACATTTTTTTTTTCTAAGTAAGACTATTCTATTAACAGATAAAAATATTTATAGCAGGCTTAAGCCTATACATTGCCCTTTCCAGTGACATTTGAACAGAGAATTTCCAAAGAGCACTGCCCTGCAGTAGGGAAACCAGTGTTGTACAGTGTTTGAGAAGAAAATCCCTCGCAGGGGAGATGTGAATTTCAGCTTTTGGATCACTAAGCTGAAAACAAACTGAAAGTTTGACAAAACATACATAGAATAGACATTGAACATAAACATAAAAACAGAAAATAACAGGCCTAAAGTAGAGGGCCTCGTCATTGAGCAAAAAAAAATAGTAGAGGGCGAGACTACTCATCAGGAGCCTCTTCGATGACCCTGCACCAGAGAGCATCAGGATTGTCATCGGCATCAAACAAATCCGTAATGGAATGAATCACCTTCCCAGGAGAAGAAGGAGCCTTCCCACCAAGATCGCGACCATTGTCATTTTTCTTCGAACTATGGAGACCATTGTCAGTCTTAACCTCGCTCGCTTGACCCGCGCTCAGCTGCACGCTCGCTTGAACAGCCTGCATGGAAATAGTCGAAACATGCCCCTGCTGGGCTAGGTTTCCAGGACCCTGCAAAGGCGGGATTTCTGAGAGCAGAGGCACATCCCGGATGCCAGAGGAATTGGGATCCACATGCTGAGGATCTTCACGAAAGGCCACAGTGATTGTGGTAGTAACCCGAGGCCTGGAAAGAGCACAATTGAAGGAGAATTGGGTAGTGTGCGTCTGAGCAGGGGGGTGAGAAGCTAAGGGGGAGCTCATGCAGCGTCCGGAGTGAGTCCTTCAACCATGGGAAAGAGACGAATTGCCTTCATGTGAAGAAGAGGAGGAGGTGGAGCTAGGAGAGGGGGAAGGACGTCGAAGATGGCCACGGGAAGAACCTCTACGACATTGCATCCTATGCCTGAGGCGGGGCATGCTGACAGACACAAGGGGGAGACCAAAAAGAGGAGAGGAGACCATCGGCTGAGGGCACAAGGAGAAAGACGCGAACAAGCAATTGCCAGCAAGCGAGAAGTGAAAATTGTTATCAAAATCAAGACAGCAGTTCAAGCTACTCCTCTTACCAGTAGAAGTCCTATGGCAGGAGACGCCAGCCTTCGGTGACCAGCTCTGTGAGACAGGCTTGGGTAATTCATCCATTGCAAGGAAGCTTACCCTGATAACTCCTATGAACCGAAGAATCCAAAGCCAAGGACCTGTAATAAATGGACCGGAGGGCTGAATCATTTTGCAATACGTGAAATCGCTTCGAGAGTTGAGCAGAGGATTGTAACCAGTGTCGAACATTAATGCAACAGTTAACCACTTAGCAGGTATTAAAGACCCTGCGTCCTTCAGCTTGCGGGAAGGCAAGTGGCGCTCCTGAATGCCCCGCCCCCATCCCATCATCATAAACATCTGCCTCGCCACCCGCATCCGAGGGGTCCCTATAGAACATTAAACATATATGAATTAATAGATTGTTTGGAACATGTTATCTAATATTTTTAAGTATATTATTAATGAAAATTCAAAAAATAAACTCATATTGGATCGATAGTATTTTTTCATTCACCTGATTCATCCTTCTGCAATTTTTCCATCAAGCTTTTACGCTCTTCTTGTCTTAAATCAGAAATAATATTATCGAGCTTCGTCATTTTGTGGCTCTGCATGATACACACTAAACAATACATATTAGTTAAACTTACATATAGTTCAAAAATAATAATTTTTGTAAAGAATTTACAAAGAACTTGCCTTTTTTGCTTTTCTGGATGTGCTATAAGTTTTTTTTTACTTGAACTCTTGTCATCCATTTATTTATCAATATGAAACATGTACCATTCATTAATATATTTTATAAATAAATCACATACTTTTCAGGTAAAAAAAAAAAAAAAAAAAAAAAATGGTGCGCCTTTCGCAACGTACGCACCAAACGCAGTGCAGTAGGTTCTTATAAATGCACCACCAATAAATTAGAAACATAGTACGGTGTTCTTTGTCAACAAGGAGAGCCGGTGCGTTATATTAAAACCAGTGCATTGATTAACATAAACATATATATATATATTTCAGTACATGCCCGATGAGATATACTATAATCCCACACCGATGCGCTATTTTAAATAGTTTGCACCGAATAAAAATATCTATTTTTAAAAAATCGTGCAAGAGCCGACATGGATTGGGATCCGGCTCTGCAAGTCATCCCACGGGTTAGATTTCATGCACTTATATATATAGTTATACAAACCCTGTAAATCTAAAATGAAAATCCCTAATTGTGAAGTCGCATAAACAAGAAGAAGCAAGGGTTTAACATAAGAATGGATTTTTGTTTTTGTTTTTGTTTTTTTTTTTGAATTTTAGTTAAATGTAAATAAGAATAGAGATTGTAAATGATTTTATTAGTAAAATGCACAGTAAAATTTAAAATTTATACTGTGCATGTATTAAATCTAAGAGAAATTGAAAAAAAACAAATATTATAGTAAAATTTAACAATTTTACTATACTACACGGTTTTTGTGTAAATCACCAGATGTTTCAAATTCTGATTCTCTAAATAGTGTTGTTCTTTCAAGGTATTTTTCTACTCCATAGTTCTCTTATGCTCTCTTTCTCTAGGTATGTCTCTTGTGCAAATACCTCCCTAGAAAATTTTGCAAAAATAATGAAATAATGAATAAATTTTACTATTTAAAGAACTTTTTTATGAAATTAGATTTGCAAAAATAATTTTCCGCCCATTTTTCAATTTATCGCTTTTTTTTCACTTCAAAAAAATAAAGGTGTGGACTGTTTTTTCTTCTCGATATTCGATGTATTTGTTAAATAACAGTATCGGTACGTTTGTTAATAAACCGCACCAGTGCGGTTAACATTATGTTAGCACCGATAACAATAAGTCCATTTTTAAGGCACCGAAATTACTTTTAGGTATGTACACCAAAATTTATTGTTGATTTTGCTCAAATGCAGGGAGAAAATCTTATAATTATATTAAATGGGTAATTCTTCAAAATCCATCTCGTTCCATAATGTTTCTCAAAGTCCATCACAGAGTTATCCCTATCCATCTCTAGACGTAATTAATTTAGATTTTATTTATATTTTCATTATCTAATTGAATTTATTTTTTTATCCATGTCAATCAGCTGAACAAAATTAATGTATACAAATTTGCAGTTCATGTAAATTCAGAATTGAGTTCATATACACAAAATATTCAAACAATTGAAAAACGTCAAAAGCTCTTATAAGGAGAAACATATCGCAAGGCACAGTTGCTAGAAGAAAATGGATAGCCGCTTCACCCTGCCAATTGTAACATGCCATCTTCTAGCCACAATACTGGGACAATGACAGTAATAATAATTGTTTGGTATAATGTAATTATTTCAACATCAAACCAATTAATCATGCATTGACATGGTTACTAATTGATATCATCGATTTTGTACTAATCATGTTCAAATATATTTTTTGAAATTATTAGGATTATAGTGATGATGAACGACCTACCTACTAGCTTCCGTTGCACCCCACGAAAATGACAAATCGAGAGAAGGCTGAATTAAGAGAAAAAATTGGAGAGGAACGATACCAAGAATGGTTGAATCAACTACCTATTTAATTCCCACTACGTCCAGATTCACCAATTAGGAATGACTACAACAATAGTAGTTCTTCACAAGCTAGAAATGGAGGCAATCAAATAGAGGTTGGTATGGATTATTACTTAAGGGATACGACTGCCATGGAGACAATTTTTTTAGATGCATTCCAGAACGATGATTAGATAGGGGATGATGCTCATATTGCTAATACCTTTTTCGAAAGCCTTAAATTTGATTCCACTACCCTTCTCTTTGGACCTAGAGGTCAGTCAAAATCTACCCAGTTGGGGACAACGGTGTTAATATACAACTTGAAAGAAAATTTTGGCTTTTCAAATGCATGTTTCTCAGAAATTTTGAGGTAATTGACCATCACTTCCCTTATATTTTGAGAAATATAATCACACAATGAACATTAGAAATGGTCAATTTTATGAAAGTTAATAATTATCAACATTAATGTATAGTTAATATTGTCCATGACCAACTACAAGTTATTCAAAGATAAGGTTCTTTCGAGTGATAATGTCTTGCCCAGTAGATGCGAAGAGGCAAAGAAATTTTTGAGATGTTGGGTGTTGAGTACATATCATATGATGCATGTCCCAATGATTGTGTTCTATATAGAGGAGAATATGCAGACAAAGAGATATATCCAATATGTGGGCATGACAGGTATGATAAATCAAAAAATAAGTGTAAATCACGTGGTTCTCCTTTTAATATATTGAGGCACATGCCTATAATCCCAAGGATTCAAAGGCTCTTTCATTGCAAAGAATTAGCTAGGTTGTAGGGATGGAATGACTCACACAGAAGTGAGTTGGGAGTTATGTGCATACCAACAGATTCAATAGCTACGAAACATATAGAGGATACATGGCCTAATAAATTCAAGGATGAAGTACAAAGTCTACGACTCATGATAGCCATGGATGGTGTCAACCCATATTCCCTCCAGAACACCAATTATTTTGTTTGGCCTGTAGTAGTGATCAATAAAAATATCCCCCCATGGTTGTCTCTGAAGAATGAACATCTTATGTTGGCTCTCATATTCCCTGGTAGAAGACAAGTAAAGAATATGGATGTCTACTTACAACCACCGGTAGATGAATTGAAGGAATTATGGGATGGGATAAATGTATAAGATGTATCAAGACCCATCGCAACAGGGAGAAGTTTTACATTATATGGCATATGTGCTTACACGACACATGATTATCCAGGCTTAGGAGTTTGTTATGGTAAATTACATTTTTATTGATTTGTTTATGTACGTAACAATATTTTTTCACATATTAGTTATTTAATTCGTTGTAATTGTTTTGATCTTCATGATATTATTTAACGTGACATGCATATTGTATACAATAATTTTGAAGGTCTTGTAACAAAAGGGTATTATGGATGTAAATGTTGTGGACCTTCTCTGAAAGCTAGATGGTCCAAGGACCTACAAAAGCCAGTGTATGACTGCTCCAGGGTATTCCTCCTAGGAGAACACCCTTACAAAATAGCAAGATGCACTTTCAAAGGTAAACGTGAGAGAACCTAAAGGCCTGCAATAACAACACCAGTTGAATGGCTTAGAGCATATGAGAGAGAGAAGGACAAGGAGTTAATAGAAATGTTCGATTCAAATGGGGAGTGTATGTTTGATGATCCAGAATTATTAGACACCTATGTTGAGAAATTTCCCATTGGGATGAAAACGAAATCGATTTTGTATAAAATCCCATATTGGGAGTGATCAGGTGATCATGTCCTAAGTTGAAAAAATGCTCAAAAATGGAATTGCTCAAAATTGGTTGAAACCTGAACGAATGGATAAGCATTGTCACTATGATTCTGGCACCATGAACGACACTCAAATCCGACGTCACATGTGAAAGTTATGCATGTTTGAAGTTTTCAGTAACCTTCAAAAACCCAGTTTGACCAGCGTTGACTTTGACTTTGGAAAATATTAAAAAAATAATATTCCTTGGAATATTCCCCAGAATATTCCATCTAGATGAATTTGAAATCAGAATGTGGCACATTTTGATTAGTTCATTGGTTGAATGTGTAATATTTCGGCCAATCAGCAGGTGCCACGTGGCAAGCCCGCAGGCTGCCAAGTGGCCCTAGGTTGTGGAAATAATTGGCATGGAAAAATTTTATGAGTCCGCGAGGTTTGAACCCCGGACCTCACCGCCACTAGCACAAGTGCCTACCGTTAGGCCACATGGAAGTTCTTAACATGTAACAGAGTTAATAAGTTATAACTAGTTGAGTTTAAATGTGATTTTGGGCGACGGAAAATGGGGGCCAGCCCCTAAGGGCCAACCCCCACATCAACCGACCATACATGTGATCAGGCCCCCATGACCAGGGTCTTAGTCCCAGTGGTTATCGTAAGTGGCAGAGGTTAAATTCATGTGGCCAACATAACTTAAATATTTATGCCACGGTTTTGACAAATTGTCCATCGATTGTTAAGTTAACCACCAACCTAACCGCGGAGGATGCAGACATGTGTCCACCCTAACCCCCTTTAACAATAAATTCTAACCAAACTGTTTTGCCATTCTGGAGAGCGAGTTCACCAATTTTGGTTTGGTCTTCCATTTTAGTGCAAGTAACTGGAGTTAGCCCACATTTAGTGGGGTTTTTACTTGACATTGGGCAAAAGTTTGTTTTGGTCATAACTTCTCCAATATTGGACCAATTTCGACGAAAGTTTGGTCAATTTTCGGTATTCTGAGCATTCTGGAGCCATTGGAATAGGTTGCAGAGCCAACAGAGGTGGTTTTCAGAAATTTTTTCTTCAGGGAAGCTTGGAGAGCCATCAGTGCCATGAGGGAAATGGAGCTGCATTGGGCTACACTTCACTGTTTGAAGTGAAATAAAAGCCATACTTAACTTATTTCTATCTTTTGAATTCATTTTCACAGCCTTTTTAGCCTGTTTAGGCTTATTTCTCATTGTAAAACCAATTTTAGCATCATAATATATCAAGGACATGACCATTGGGAGCCTTGGACCCGACAGATGTAGCCCAGGAGGGGTGAACTGCCTCATCATGTTGTTGTGTTGTTATGGTGAAGTTATTCTGCTGTGTATTTCTGATTCAAGATGTTAAACAATAATTTTAATTAACATTCCCTCACACATAAACTCAAAAACAGTTACCAAAAACACTTTGTTTAATTTGCAAGACATGAAAAACACTTTCCACAATTAATTAAATGGAAATGAATACTTTGCACAGCAATACAAATACTTTCATTTTCAGATCATATGATATCAAAGCTCAAGATTTGAGTATTAAGAGCTAGATTTTTACTCAGCATTTGTTTTGTGCAAATATATAGTTGATTGTTTGCAAGTTTTGATGCTTTATAGGCTTAAAATCAAGAGAGGTGAAGGAAACTTGGTTAGTGCACAAGGTAATCCACAACTAAGAACGGTCAGAGAGCCACCTCCAAGAGCCATAGAAGCAACTTCAAGCATGTCTTCAAGATAAGGAGAAGCTCCTGAAGATATGGATCCCAAATAAGAAGAACGTGTATTCCAAAAAGCTTTCCTAGACATGACAGAGATGGTAAGGATACTCTATCAAGAAAGGAATGATAGGCTTGTTGGAGAAGGGTCTAAAAACCAGAAAGATGGAGAGGGTTCTTCAGGAGGAAAGAAAAGTGATGACAAGTCAAAGAAAGGACATGGAGGAAATGGTGATCCACCATCCCCATCTTCATCCTCTTCCTCACATCCTCATCCTCAACTTCGGTGAATCAAAAAAACAAGTCTAAAACTACTGTTAAAAGTCCATTTTTAAAGCTTGATGTTAAATTTGAGTTGCCTATGTTTAACGATGAAGTCAATGCAGAGAAACTTGACAATTGGATAAGACAGTTGGAAGTTTATTTGAGGATAAAAAACCTTCATGAAGACTACACCAAGATTCAGTTAGCCTCTTTAAGAATCGAAGGAGCAGCATTGGTATGGTGGGAAGCCAAGACCAAGGATGAAATGAAAAAACATGGTAAGATCACTTTATCATGGGCTGAATTTATTTCCGCAATTAAGCAGAAACTTTATCCATTAGCTCATTTACAAAAGGCTATCATGAATTGGCAAAGTTTTAGACAACTTAAGGGACAAAGTGTTCAAGATTACACTCAAGAGTTTAGACGAAGGGCTTTACTACTTGGAATTGATTTGCATAGTCAAGATACCTTGCTGAAATATATAGGTGGTTTACACAATTACCTTATACATACTTATGTTCAATCCTACTAGTCTAGATGAAGTTTGTGTGCAAGCTATGCATTTAGAGGCTAGAGGGAAACAATCTTTTGATGGGAATATGGATAGTGAATTCAAAGGAAAAGGGAGGAAAAGAAATGAAAACTCTAGGAAAGAAAAAGGAAAGTTCTTTTGTAAAAATTGTTCCAAAACAAGCCCAGATGAAGACCATTGCTAGAAGCTTCATCCGGAGCTGAAACCAGAGAAATTTAAATTCAAAGATAAGGCCAAAGAAAAGGGCAAAACTATTGCAACTATTGAACAATACTTAGGGTCTGAATCAGGTGATGAAAATAAAAGCATAGCCATGGTACTAAGGAACATAAAGGGAAAAGAGGTTGTAAAGGAAACAAATCCCAGTTGTAACACTGTAAACTGTCACATAGAAGCTCAAAACGAAGAGAGGAGGATAGAGTTGTTTCATGTGAGGATAATAGCCAAACACACAAAGATAGACACACTATTTGACAGTGGGTCTCAAGAAAATCTCATCTCAGAAGACTTAGTCAAGAAGCTGAAAATTGAGACCATACCTCATCCAAAGCCATATCCACTTGGATGGATTTGCAAGGATGCTAATTCAAAAGTCTCAAGAAAGTGCATGTTGCACTTCGCCATGGCATCTCATTATGTTGATTGGGTTGAACTAGATGTAGTACCACTTGAAATTATAGGTGTTGTGTTGGGTAGTCTGTATTTATATGACAGAAAAGTGATCTTCCATCGCCATGAGAACAAGTATCATTTATTCAAGGATGGAAAAGAGTTTATTGTGAGAGCACATTAGAAGAAGCTAGATTCTTCTTTAGTCCATGCAGGGCAATTGAAAAGGCTTGTAAATGCAAGTCAAAATTTGACTTTGTTGATGGTTAAGAAAAAATATTTTATACATTATCATTTTCATGTTATTGCTGATATAAATGATGATATGTTTCAGCCTGAAAGCAAGTCATCTTTTGAAGATGACAAGTTGTTGTAGAAAGTGCCTTTGGTGTCAATCAATGCAAAGAAAAAAGTGTCGGTGCATAGTGGTGCAATAATCCAAAAGATGGAAAGGCATACAAGAAAAGAGGACAAAAATTTCAACATGGGTCAATCCTAGTTTCAGAATGGTAGATTGGTATGGTGAGAAAACTTGGTCGGGATTCGACGCAAGTACATGGCTCATTTGTCAAAAATTCGCCATGAGGACAATTGGCAAGGTGAATCTCAATTTCAGTTTTCTTTGAAGGTAGACCATTGTAGAAATAGTATTTATTCTACCAATTATAGTTGTTGTTCAACAAATTCCAAAAATTTTCATTATGACTCAGTCAAGTTTAGCAACGGTTGGTCAGAAGATTCAAGGAAGAATTTGTCCTTTTATAAGAAGCTCAATTTGTCGAAGTCAAGAAGATTTCAGTGGTTCAAGGTTGGAAGAGTGGAGAATTAGTCTCCTCATCTTCAATTTTTGTAAATCAGAGAGCTTTTGGGGTCCAAAAGCTTCCCATTTGGGAGGTGTGATCAGGTGATCATGTCCTAAGTTGAAAAAATTCTCAAAAATGGAATTTCTCAGAATTGGTTGAAAATTGAACGATCGGATAGGCCTCGTCGCTGCGATTCTGGCACCATGAACAGAACTCAAATCCAATGTTGCATGTGAAAGTTATACAGGTTTGAAGTTTTCAGTAACCTTCAAAAATATAGTTTGACTAGGGTTGACTTTGACTTTGGAAAATATTAAAAAAGAATACTCCTCAGAATACTCCATTTGGATGAATTTGAAATCAACATGTGGCACATTTTTATTATTTCATTGGTTGACTATGTAATATTTTGGCCAATCAGCGGGTGCCACATGGCAAGCCCGTAGGCCGCCACGTGGCCCAAGGCCATGGAAAGAATTGGTATGGAAAAATTTTATGAGTCTGTGAGGTTTGAATCCCAGAAATCACCGCTGCTAGCACAAGCAACTACTGTTAGGCCACATGGAAGTTCTTAACATGTAACGGAGTTAATAACTAGTTGAGTTTAAATGTGATTTTGGGTGGCAACAAATGGGGGCCAGCCCCAAAATCAACCGACCATACATGTGACCAGGCACCCATCACCAGGGTCTTAACCCCAGTGGTTATGGTAAGTGACAGAGGTTAAAGTCATGTGGCCAACATAACTTAAATATTTATGCCACGGTTTTGACAAATTGTCCACTGATTGTTAAGTTAACCACCAACCTAACTGCGGAGGGTTCAGACATGTGTCCACCCTAACCCCCTTTAACAATAAATGCTAACAAAACTGTTCTACCATTCTGGAGAGAGGGTTTACCAATTTTGGTTTGATTCGCCATTTTAGTGCGGGTAACTGGAGTTAGCCCACATTTAGTGGGGTTTTTACTTGACATTGGGAAAAAGTTTTTTTTGGTCATAACTTCTCCAATATTGGACAAATTTGGACGAAATTTTGGTCAATTTTGGGTATTCTAAGAATTTTGGAGCCATTGGAACATGTTTTAGAGCCAACAAAGTTTTTTTTTCAGCCATGTTTGCTTCAGGGAAGCTTGGAGAGCCATCAAGGCCATAAGGGAAATGGAGTTGCATTAGGCTACACTTCACTATTTGAGGTGAAATAAAAGCCATAATTAGCTTATTTATGTCTTCTAAATTCATTTTCACAGATGTTTCAACATTTTTAGGCTTCTTTCTCATTTTAAAACCAATTTTAGCATCATAATATATCAAGGACACGCCCATTGGGAGCCTTGGACCTGGCAGATGTAGCCCAGGAGGGGTGAACTGCCTCATCATGTTGTTGTGTTGTTATGGTGAAGTTATTATGCTATGTATTTCTAATTCAATATGTTAAATAGTAATTTAATTAACATTCGCTCACACATAAAATAAAAAACAGTTACCAAAAACACTTTGTTTAATTTGCAAGACATGACAAACACTTTGCACACTTAATTAAATGGAAATGAATATTTTGCATAGCAATACAAATAATTTCATTTTCAAATCAGGGAGCGTCTTAATATTACCTACGTATTAGATCCCATGCATATATTTAAACATGTTTCATCTTCTTTATGGAGGCACATATGATCGAAACAAAGTGACACATTGGTTGTTAGGAAAGATCTTATTACTTCAAAGACTAAATAGAAACATTGGCCAAAACAATTAGAAATTTCAAGATCAGATGTCGTTGGTCCCTCTAATTAGTATTTCAAATAAGGTGATGTCCCATGGATTTAAAAAAAATGGTATTTCTTTGGCAAAGGAAGTTATAATGGGTGTGAGGGTGCCATCTTCATATGGGTCTTCACTATGGCGCTGCTTCATCGTGGATGACCATTTGTCGGAGTTGAAATCACATGACCATTTGAATCTTCTAAGAGTATGTATAATGTCAAAAGCATGATTTTATTATTTGTTATATTAATAAATTTTATCCTATGCAGGGATCATAAAACATAACTAATTTTGTATATTATTGCATGTGTTTATAACTTTGCAGTGTCATTATCATTCGTTCGTGCATGGGTGTGTGAAACATGACTTCCCCCAAGACCTAGGATGTGCTATATCTAAATTATCTACATTTGTACGTTGGATCATTTCAAAGAAGATTCATGTGGCTAACATTCCTTGGTGGCATCAATATATAGTTGATATTGTTTGTATGTTTGAGAAGGAACTACTGACAAGTTTCATGGAATTATAGGTTCATATTCTAATACACCTAGTATATGGGGTTGAATTACTTGGGGTGGTTTCTTGTCATTGGATGTTCTTCTTAGAGAGGGACATGAAGAAATTGAAAGGTTTTGTTTGAAAAATGGAAAAACCTAAGGGGTATATGGAAGAGGGGTACATATCGTATGAGTCTTTCTATTATGCCAATGAGTACATCAAGAAAATCGAAAATAGACTAGGTGCGATGATTTGGGATGATGAAAGGGATGAAGATAAAAGAGAAGGGGATCTTCTCTAAACGAATGGAAAAAAGCGCTTGATAAAGAGTAAGAAACTTATACATTTTCAAATTTACACAAAGTAAATATTCACGTTGAACTTCGATATAATGCATATTTTGATCTCATATGTACTATATGTCAGTTTTATTTCATCAACGAATGCATAAATTGAAGCAATCAATAAATTTGTTCTTTACAATTCCGAAGTGACACAACCGTGGGTCACATTGTATGAACAAAAGAGGATGAAATGGGATAGTGACAGGAAATAATTCATATGGATGAATGGTAGAAGTGTGCCTTATCCCGATAATTTAAAAGAAGACATGCCAATTGTATGCCCCAACATTTGGGTTTCTGACCAAGTCAGAGAGAAATACAGTGCAACCGGTCATTACCCGCGTGCTGAAGATGCGCTAAAAATAGGATTGGGTGCAGCAAATTGGTAATAATATATTTATGTGCATTTTAAAATCAATAATGCACCTTTGAAATGTAACCTCTATATTTCATATTTTAACAGTTGGGATGTTATAAGACACATGAGACTATGATTTTTAAACTTTCTTATAGGTGCATTTGTTCCCATCTATGTGGGCATAAGGACACCATTTTCACACAGAAAATGCCGGTGATGGACACATGACACATGACTCTGGAGTGGAAGTCATGTTCGATCAATCTAGTCGAGCTAGCCATCATTTTCAAAACCTAGTATGAGGGACGTTAGGTTACGTCGGAAAGATACAAGAGATCATTGAAGTGGACTTCTCTGCTTTCCA
The DNA here is from genome assembly GCA_034641835.2 of Pinus albicaulis. Taxonomy (NCBI): domain Eukaryota; kingdom Viridiplantae; phylum Streptophyta; class Pinopsida; order Pinales; family Pinaceae; genus Pinus; species Pinus albicaulis. The sequence goes on from CM076575.1 coordinate 1,559,471,106, forward strand.
ATGTGTTATTTTTAGGTGTAATTTATGGGACACCTTTGATCGTAATAATGTAAAGGAACATCGCGATAGTAGGTTGATATGTATCAACTCTAGAAAGATGTAGGATGAAGCTAAGGAGCCTTATGTTTTCCCCAAACACTGAAAATAGGTGTTTTTTTACCTAGATCTGTTGGATAGGGATTGGTGGTTCGTATTGAGACATGACCCTAGATGAAAACATATTTTTGAGAACAATAGTGTTATCATGCCAAGCGAGCTAGAATATAATGAGGGTGATCCTGAGAACAAAGAGTGATATTGTACATGTGTTATTTCATCATTTATAATATTTAAGATGGGTTTTTATAAATAAGAGGACTTAACCTTATAACTAAGAATATTTTTTTGAAACATTGTAATATGTATTTTGAATTAATTGGTTTTCCTTGTGTTAATGTTAAAATCATTTCACTTGATAATTTTCAATTATGTTGATCTCGAAAACAATGCACTGTATCAAGTTCTTTTTCTAATGTCAATTCCTAAAATAATACAACTAATTGATTTATTTAAATGTGGGTGAATGATGCCTTCAAAATTAAAAAAAATGTATTAATGTATACTGTTATTTTTGGTATGTAAGATCATAATAAAATAATGATAATTATAAACATGAATTATTTGCATTATTTTTCTAAACTTTATTATGTTACAAAAATTCATTTTATTCTAGATTTATTATTTTACAATTATTTATATTCATACAAATTTACAAATTTACAAATTTAAAATTATGGTAATTTAACAATATTTATGGTATACATTTTACTTATGGTAGTCATGGTTCAAAATTTAAAATTAACTTACAAATTTTACAAATTTAATAAAATTGAGTCATGACAATACATACAATTACAATTACAATTTTACAATTTCACAATACAATTACAAATACAATTAAAATTTACTATTTTACATACAATTACAATTACAATCATTTCACAATACAATTACAATTACAATTACAATTTTACAATTTTACATACAATTATAATCACGATACATGCAGTTACAATTACAATTACAAAATTTTACACTAATACATAATATTTAATAAATATCATGATTTAATATTAAAAATAAACATCACAATCATGATAACTATCGTACAAACATCATATTCTAAAATACACATTCAAATTCACTAACATCATCTAATCATCATGATCATGATCATCTAACAAAACACAAGAATTGTATAACATCATCACAACACAAACATAAAATATACATCTCATGTCAAATAACTTCTATCACATACATATCTATCTACAAGCACATTAAATGAACATATCTAACATTACCTAACAATATACACATCATGATGAACACCAACATGTAGATTAAGTACATCAACATGAACATAGAATACATGCACTATATATATATATATATATATATATATATATATATATATATATATATCTATATATATATATAATTTCAAAAATATACAACTGTAATATAACCGCAAATAAATGTCAAATATCTGGTGGTACTACATCAATACTAGTACTAGTCGAGGCCTGCTCAGTCAATGGTGCAACCTCATGCCCAGATGGATGACGTGCCTACTATGGAGGTTCCTGTTGATCAAATGATGCAATATGCGAAGAAACTTCCTATTGATAAGTCGTCGATGGTGTAGTTTGATTAGTGGATGGTGCGGCCTGCTCAGATGGACCTGCCTACTCAGTCGATGGCCATAACTACTCAGTCGATGGCCATCTCTGCTCAGTCGATGGCCATGTCTGCTCAGGACTAGGTGCCTACTAAGATGGTGTAGACTGCTCAGAAGATGCCTACTGATCAGGACTCGATGCTAGTTTCTCATGATATTCGGTGCGAGGTGAAGGAGGAGGAGGTGGATTACTAGAATGATGATCACTCCCCTTGTGATCATGATCATCATATGAGATGATCTGTTGCGCATCTCCATGATGCCTATCCATCCTAGCTACTAGTACTTTGGAAGCTCCAACAATATGATGCATAAGGGTCATCATATTATGGGGCATGTATCTCTAGATCTTTGTGAGCCTATGATAAGCCTGGATATCTTTGATCGTAGTAGGGCAGACTCCCCCATCATCCAGGAGTCAACACAGTCGGTCGCCCAACTCCATCCTGAATCAGGTGTCCGCTCTATGCCACACCCCCGCGGGTATTGGCACCCGAGGATCAGGTTTGTCACCCTGATTCACTGACTCTGGAATCTCCTCATCATGATGTACACCCGGATCATCCAGTGGGGGTGGAATCATGTCCCCAAAGAATGTGCCAATATCTACAAAATATATAGTACACAACAATAATTAGACAATTTCATTAAACAATTTAATACAACAAGTTAAAGAATGTGTTAGAATAAATTTTATTCTAATTAATTAATTAAGACAATAAAATGAAACTATATTAATTTAAATAAAACACTAATATTACATCTCGCATCTGGCGGCTCATCCTATGTGAAGAGGATGTTGGTACACCCTCGTCAATCCAAACCAACATACGGACACGACACCATCACGAATGAGTGATCATTAGCACTCGCTAGCAACTCCAGTGCATCAATAGATATCCTGGCCAAATAGTCGAACATGCCCCTCTTGGGAATCATTTGGGCCCACATATGCATCCATACATGCAACATCGACCTACGAGGCTAATTAAAAAGATTAGGCCTCGTCTCGAAAACCTCTCAAAAATTAAACAAAACAACTCTAAAGAAAAAGGGAAGGTCAACCTTCCACATGCTTGAGAACAACATCTATCTAATGCTATACAAAACTGCTGCAAAAAAATCATAGACCATCTCACAAGTCGTGGCATCTAGAAAAAAGAATCAACATAAAATAAAAGCGGGAAACTAATTCGCTGCCTGTCACTAGTATAGTGTTCAATGGTCATTAGTAGTAGTGAGAGGCACTTCACCTCCTCTGGATCAAACAAAGGAATGTGCAACTGACCACCGGACAGCTGAAAATCTGCAGGAGAAATTATATCATCCCTATTGTATCTCTGGGAGTACGCCAACTGACTCCCTGCTGCATAACTAATGGGGAAATCTGGGAACTGTGGAAAATGCTTCCCTTTCCTAGATATGCTAGTAATAAAATATATTTCCTCCTCAGTGGGCTCATACCACTGGACCAGACCAACCCAGAAAGCCTATCAGTGGGCATCCCACCTATAGATTAGATGTCCCAATAATCCACTGTGCCCCTTTAGGGATGTAGCCTCCTCGTAGAACTTAAGGAGGCCTACCTCCCTTTGGAGCAACCAGGTGGGTGATGTAATAGGGAAAAGGTACAAAATTCTCTCCCTCTCCTGTGCCTCCCACAGCTGAATCACATTATAACAGTTCTCCATATGCTCTTGTTGTTCCCTTTTCTCTCTGCATTGACATCATTGAATGATTCACATATTAAATACATTTTTTTTATTAAATGAGAAATGTATATATATATATATATAATTTTTATTTAAAAAAAACACTCGGTGCACCCAAAAAAATAGTAATGCACTATTACTGGTGCACACTTCTTTATCATGCACTGCGCTCGGTGCACATGAAAAATGCTCACGCATCATGCAAGCTGCAAATATTTTTGTGCGGTGCGTTGAACAAAATAACTGCCCCAGGGTAGATATTTTGGTCAATGCACCGCCCAACAACAGTACATATTCAATGGTGTGGTCCTATAAACGATTGCACCGTTAATTATATACTGTTGTCTGGTGATGTGTTGACCAAAAAATCCTCCCTTGGGTGGTTAGTTTGGTCAACACACTACCCTCCCAATAGAATTACACAGTCAATGGTGCATTCCTGTAGACAACATAACTGTCGGGTTATTTTTTAAACTTTTATTGGTGCATGTTTTCTCAGTATGACACCGGAACTCGGTGCGGTTTCATTTAACACTGTTCGCGATGCAGCTTGTAAATTTATAGGCAGCACCATGAACGGTGTGAGCCAAATGACTCAAACACACCGCACATTTTTTTTTTTAAACATTTAATTTTAAGTTAATTTGAAATTTTAATCTGCTAAAAGGTTTGGTTATTGAGAAACAAGTATATTATTGGTACATTTGTGCGTCGAGGAGGCATCTTTGCAGAGGAATTAAAAAAAAAAAAAAATTCCCACCGTTTTCGAAAATTTGAACTCCACACAGTGAGCAATGTACGACAGCAATGAAGGAAATGGGATCACTGATGGTAGGGTGACTCAGAGAAGAAAAGCTCACACTGGTGCTTGAGAGGTCTAGAGCATTGAACAAGTAATAATGAGGTTTTTACGGATGGTAATTTTTTTTAAAATTAACCCTTTTTCGGTGTGCTCGATTTGGAGACGCACCGGGCGGTTTTATTAATGGAGCACCACACATCGTTACGGTGCACTAGATTGCGAAGACGCACCGAGCCTGTTTGTACATAGAGCACCAGTGCGCTGGAGTACTTAGACACACCAGACCGGTTTGTATGGAGAGCACAGTGTCTCGATGTGCTATTTGATATTATGCACCGGTGCGCTTTTCATAAAACACACCGATGTGTTTTATGATGAGAAACGCACCGAAAAAAAAAATCCACAAAAACCTCCACCCGCCAAAATTCTCTAGTGACCTCTGCTACAAAAATATCTCTGAGCTATTTTTATAAGGGATTCCTAAAAAAAATCCGCTAGAGGGTATTTTCCTTGTAGTGGTTATAACCTACTAACCCCATGAAGGATATGAGCTCATCCAAATTCCTAGGAGTTTTCCATTCCATGATAGCTCTTATCTTTTCCGGATCCACTATTATACCTCCCTTGGAAACCACATGCCCCAAATAATGGACCTCTGTCTCAAATAAGTTGCATTTACTAATATTGACATAAAATTGATGCTCTCTATGCAATTTTAAGACTAATTATAAGTGTTCGACATGCTCTTCATTATCCTTAGAATATATCAATATATCATCAATGAATGAAATCACAAACTCATCTAGATAAGGACACAATGCACTATTCATCAAGTAAATGAAAGTTGCTAGAGCATTAGTCAAACCAAAAGGAAATATAGCAAACTCATAATTCCCATACCTAGTCTTGAAAGAAGTCTTGTAGATGTCCTCTTATTTTATGCATACCTGATGATATCATGATCTCAAATCAATATTCAAGAACATCGATGCTCCCTTCAACTAGTCAAACAAATCATTAATCCTCAACAATGGATACATGTTCTTAATCAACACCTTGTTCAATTTCCTGTAGTAAATACATAGCCTGAGAGTACCATCCTTCTTCTTCACAAAAAATACTGGTGCACCCCAAGGTAGCACACTTGACCTAATTTATCCCTTGTCAAGAATTTCCTTCAATAAAAACTTCAATTCCATTAACTCTGGAGTGCTAATCCTGTATGACACCTTTGATGCTAGTGTTGCTCCTGGTACCAACTAAAATGAAACGTCCAATTCTCTGTGAGGAGGAAACTCTGAAATATTTGTTGGAAACACATCTTGAAACTGATGTAAAATAGGATACCTCTTCAAGACCTCAACTTCCTCAACATCCTTACCTTTGTCACTAGAAATATGAATTGCAAATAATACACACCCTTTCCTCCGACTATGTTTTTACTGCATAGATGTGACCATTCTAACCGACGTAGCCTTATTCTTACCCTATAAGGTTCTTTGTTCTCAATTGTCATCCAAGCACTCAATTTCCTTTTCATAACAATCCATGTTGGGCCTCCATTTTGTCTTATTTTTACTCGCAATCTCTCATGCTACTATTTGGTTAAAAGATTACTGTTGTGAATATTTGTTACTTTTCTCATTTTAACATGATTAAAACATTATTAATTGAGGTTTGTATGTTGTAGGTTTAAAATTTAATTTTAAAAGGCTTTGGACCCGCATTTACATGCCTACACCATGCAATAGATTCCTGGACCACTTTATGGCTAGGTGCACTCTGAAGGATTCCTGGACTACACTCATGTTGCTGCACTAGAATCAAGGATGTGTATAGTTCTTGCTTTAGTATTACACCACTATTTCAAAAGGAGCACTCTGGAAGTTACTACGATTTGAATGGCCCATGTCATTTACAATGGCATTGCTTTCTTGGATAGCTTCTCATTATGAATACGAGTTAACCAACTAAATTATACTCTCGAAGAAATTTGTTGGGAACAGATTTAATAGTAAAGGCTCATTCATTTCCTATGACACTATGGACTAAGGTGGGCGATGGAAACACCGATCCTACATTTTGGCAGCAATCAGAACATATGGATACTCCTCAAACATTAAAACAGATCATCACAATTTGGGTTATGGTGGGATTGCTCAAAGGTATGCAAATTAGAGGTCTGTATTTGAAATTCCTGCCACTACTCCAACAATATTTCTTTCACTTCGAAATTCTTGTGAAGGAGCAACTGGCCCAACTTGCTAGTAATTTTAAGGAACATATGATCATGCCAGTTATGTATGCAACTGGCCAGTTCATGACTTCTTTCTCCACAAACTTTCCATTTCCATTAACTGTTCGCTTCTAGGACATTTTTATTCGCGAGGGGATGAAGGTTGTCTTCATAATGGGCTTGGCACCGCTTATATTCTTTCAGGATGATTTGAGAGGAACTATTACCATTGCTAAGAGGGTTCCCAAAGGAGGTTTTTTATGCCAACACATTGATCCCAATGGCCTGGCTTCTACTTCACATGAATGAGGAGGAAGCGTTTTCATATTTCAAGTTTCGGCTGAGTTGAAGGAAGCTTCGGTGTTCCGCAATGGGAATGAGTGACCTCTCTTGCCTCGTGAACTGAAGGGAATGTTCTATAGCACAGCTTCTGTGCACACTTCCATGACATTAGATGCCAATGTTAGACAAAATCATGCTTATACTTCTAAGCTTGGTGAGAAATTTAGTCAAATGGCACTTTCCAACAATAACGCCACTCCAGGAAAAGAGGTACAATTCACTAGAATCATTCCCTATTTCAACATTTAGTTGCAAAATTAATATTATTCCTGGAAAATTTTTAATATTGATGATTTTCCTCCTATATTTTGATTGGTTGATTGAAAGCCCCAAATTGTAATTCGATGCATATATATAATTTTCATAGAGAAAACAATTTAATTAGTTAGTCAGTTAATTAATTAGATAGAAAAAGCATGCATATGCACGAAGGAATGCGTAGGAGGGAGGAGAAGCTGGTCCCAATGTAGCATCATGAATATTGTATCTTGTGGATCACTTCTCCTGCTTTCTGGAGTTAAGAGTTTGTCAGCATAATGTAAATATTGATTTCAATAATTAATTGAAGCAATTTTCTAGAATGCTCTGTTCATTTATTTATTGCACCTCATGGTTTTAGTTTATGTGTGAACCAGGGTACGCATACAGCGTGTGAGCTAGATGGGTTGGTTTCCAGACCATCTCAACACCGCTTTGCATCTATTAAACTAATTAACATTTAAATTTTTATTTACTCTGTGTGTGAATTTCTATTACAAGGTTTAATTATTTTCAATCTCTTTCTGTTTTCAAATTGATGTCATTTAATTTTTTTGCAACTGTAGAACTAATTGATTTACCACATTATGGATTGTTCTTGCACTCTAAGTAGAATTAATTGATTTAACACATTACGGATTGTGCTTTCACTCTAAATATCTCTCCATAAGGCTGCGTCCCTCCAGAATTGTAACGTGCAACTTGAATTCCTTGAATTGATATAGACACATTTAATTCATATTCCAGAACCTGAGATCTACTTGAATGTTTATGGAAGCAAGAATCACATATAAATTTATATTGCCATGATGAAAACTATGTTATGTTGAAAATGATAATATTTATTTTCCATTAAGCTTCTAGACAATTTTACATGATTAACTTTTGGGGACAAGGAAGGCGAGATATTCATATTAAATCAATTTCTTTATAATCTTATTTACACTGTAAATTTACTTGTTATATTTCTGATGTTTCAGGTTAATTTCACACAGAGGTTAATGAAATCAGAATTAGTGCAAGTAGAAGTAGTTCAGGCAGAATGATTTTGAATTGCTTTTGAATTTATTCCAGCATTTATGGTCTTTTGATATTGTGTCGTCACTGCATGGTTTCCAGTTCTGATTTTCCTTTTGTTGCTCGTACTTAGAATTTCCTTTCACGTTGTTAAATAGTACATGAATTCCTTTTATTTCCCACATGATTTTAATTCTTTGTATTGGAATCTCTCAAATTCTCTTTTAGTTCACGATTTCATTCATTTATGAGATTAATGCGCAATATAGACTAGAATTTGTTTTGCAGGTTTCCAGGGGCTCTCTCTGGCATTTCCAGTTCTGCATCTCAAAGTTCATGAACTATATAGATTGAAAAATTAAATGTAGGTACATTTATAGAACCTATACTACACGCAACATTTTTGCGCCATTTCCAAGGAGGCACTAAGGGGATTGACCTTGGTGATCTGCAGCATTTTTTTTAATTTTACTTAGTTATCTTGCAAATTTATGTTCTTTGAATTTATTTCTTTCTTTCACTATTTATTTAAGGTTTCTCATTTTATTTAATGTTGTAAGAACCCCCCCCACCCCCCACCCTACACATATATATACACACTATTCATGTGCTAAAAAATGTATCGGTGGGCTTGTTAAAAATAGGAAAATGGTATTTTGAGGAATCATTCAATGAGGAGTTTTCATGCTGCTTCAAAATCATAGAAATCGTCCAATGAGGAATTAACAAGTGCAAAATTTAAAAGTTTGATTGAACATAAAAATGATATTGTTAAATCTTTGATTTCAAAATTGGATGATTTGCAGGAAGAGTGGAAGTAGGATGAAAATCCACCACTTATCTTTTGCACCAAATGTAGGAAGAAACACTTCCTTGGGAACTGTCCACTTAGTAGCCTGAAAATTTGTAAAATTTGTGAAGAGGATCATCCAATAGAAAATTTCCCATCACTACCAAGATTACTGCAGATACTCACGGAACCAAGTAGGGAATCAAATAGACTACTAGGTATAACTCAAAACTCATTATCATTTGATACTTGGAATAATGCTTATTTTCTTGAGCAGGTTCCTTAACAAGTTTATAATCCTACAGTTTCATGGAAAACTTTTAATCTTCCTCCAATTGAATATCCTACTTCATGGCCACAGTGGCCCGCTCCTTGGCTCTCATCCTCGAACCAGATATCTCCATGGCCTCAAGAATCATTTGGATCCTTATCTCTAGGGAAATCTCCCATGAAAATTCAATCATATGAGCACCAAAAGCAACCACACTTTCTTTCCAATGCACCATTAAGCTATCCTCCTCCATGGTCCCAACCACATGTGTAACCTTACCCTAGCCTTAATCCATACCCTACCCCTCACCCTAATCCTTACGCTACTTCTTATCCTTACCCATACCCTAGATCTCATCCAAACCCTAATCCATACCCTAGTCCTTGTCCAAACCCTAATCCATACCCTAACCCTAGTACATACCCTAATCCATACCCTAGACCTAACCCTAGTTCTAATTTCAAACCTAGACCTAACCCTAGTCCAAACTCTAATCCCAATCCAAATCCAAAAATAAGTCCAAGAATTCACCAAAACCCTTGCCCAAACCACATCCTAAACCCTAATCTAAATCATGAGGTTGCACAACAGTTTGAACCACCTATTATTTCTGTTGATTCCCCTATTGAAGAAAATGCTACATCTTCCATGTTTGGAAAGGAAATGAATTTGGAAACTTCCCCCATTACCACAGAACATTAACCCTGGGAAGATATAATTCAAAAACCACCAGAAGAGCAATATTTCATTGGAACTTGTTCTGAAAGTGTTGTTGAAACTCGAAACCCTAGAATCCCTCATAACCATTCTTGTAAATTTGAAAATAAAATATTTGAGCCCGAACTTGAGGGATTTATCTTTTGTCTTTCACCAAACCATTTGTGCCTCCAGGAAAGTGACTATCAAACTGTGGAAGACTTGTATCAGTTGGAGAATCATAAATATGTGGATTCCATTGAATCCTTGTTTCGAGCAGTCATCAAGCCACCTTATTTCCTCGTCATTCGGAAACTCTTGGTACCATATCAATTGAAGCAACTAGTTTGTAATGCTTTGGTATGTCTTGAAGTTTATTCTTTAAAACTAACTGTGAGTATAATCCACATTTTAATACGCACATGGCTTCATTGGAAGTACACCTACACTTAATAGGGCAGGGTAATACGAGAATAATGAATAAAGATGTATAACATCACTCTTGAACTTGTGATTCCTTAAAAACACAGCTTTTGAAATTTCTATTATCATGCACTCTCGTGGTAAGACTTGTCAGAAGAACTTTATACTTAATCTCTCATATTTTAAAGTGACTTTGCTTATGGATTAACATGTCAGTAAATGATATTATTATAAGTTACATGTAATACTTTTCTCCTATCCTAATAAACTATCATCCAGAATTTTGTTTTTTAAGTCCTCTTCGAAGGGATCAATGAAAAACCTCCCATGGTGGACCACACCTACAAAACTATAATAAGATTTCATAAAGAACCCTGGCATGATCAACTCAAGGAGTATTTTCGGTCATTATCTAAGATGTCTTTAAATAAGTTCCTAGGGTAGCATGACCAAGCAGTAAAGAATAGTAATTAAAAAATTTTAATGCCATCCAGCACTCTTGAGTAGATTTTCTTCCCCACCTACTAATTAACCCATATAATTTTAATTATAATCATATTTTTTCTAAAAAACATAAATAAATTAATTGAGGGATAGGAGGTCTCATTGCGAGCCAACCTACTATGATCATGGGTCCTAAGGAGAATGACATTACTGCATTGGTAGCCAATCCAGGATAATGGCTTTCAATTGAAAAGCTGGAAGACAAGAGGTCTCATCACAAGCCAGGTTGTTCATTCTTTTTATTTCTCGTGAATGGCACTATCGATAGCTGGTTACCAAGCGAGTTCAGCCACCTTCAATTAAATTATAAAAAGAGAAAAAGTAAATGTTCTTAAAGCACTCTGAATCTATATCTAATAGGTGGGACAAAATCATTTCATGAGGATAAAAGGTATCCCTATCGAGGCTATAGACGCCTGCGGGCATTAGGGCCATGCCTATGGTATTAAAGTTAATTTTACACTATGTTTTACTTGGCTATTTTTTCCCTTCCCTGAAATCACCATCAATCTCTTTGAGAATGGATTTAAAATCCTTTTGTTGTTAGACCTTGGAGTTCTATCTTTTTGGAATGATTCTTATGAGTGTGGGAACCTTAGTGTAGGAAGCTCATTGTGCCAGACAAGAGAAGCTTCAACTATACATGGATAATGGTAAAATGGTTACTGTGGGAAGATTTTACTATATCTACTTTTGACACCTTGTTTTTCAAATCATGTCACTCATATTTGCAACGAGGATATTAAAGTGAGACTTCTGATTAGGGATGCCTCCGAAATATTCTTTTTGGGAATTTTAAAAATTGTCTACTTTATTCAAGTAATAACACCATCCTTGCAATTTAGTTTTTCATGGAAACTTTCGTTTTATATTTTCTTGAAATTAGTCCAAGAAAATAAAGAGTCTAAGAGACACTATGTTTTTAGAGTAATATTTATCTAGCGCAGGAAATGTGATCACACAGAATTGCGGGGACATCATTATGAATGGATATAAATGTTTTATTTTTTGTTTTTTTGCAAGGAAGTGACAATATCAGATTTCCTTGAATGACCCATGTCTTTCACAGTGAAATTTCTTTCTTGGGAAGCTTCTCATTATGAATATGAGTTAACCAGCTCAATTATACTCTCCAAGAAATTCGTCGGGGAACATATTTCATAGTGAAGGCGCATTCATTTCTTATGGCACTGTGGACCGAGGTGGGCGATGGAAACACCGATCCTACATGTTGGCAGTGGTCAGAAGATATGGATACTCCTCGAACATTGAAACAGATCTTCACAATTTGGGTTATGGTGGCATTGCTAAAAGGTATGCAAATTAGAGGTTTGTATTTGAAAGTCCTGCCACTACTCCAACAATATTTCTTTCAGCTCGAAATTCTTGTGAAGGAGCAGCTGCCCAACTTTCTAGGCGTTTTGAGGAACATACAATCATGCCAGTTATTTATGAAACTGGTCGGTTCATTACTTCTTTCTCCACAGACTTTCCATTTCCATTAGCTATTCTCTTATGGGACGCTTTTATTCACGAGGGGATGAAGGTTGTCTTTGGAATGGGCTTGGCGCTGCTAAGATTATTTCAAGATGATCTGGGAGGATATCTTACCATTTCTACGAGGGTTCCTAGAGGAGGTTTTGGATGTGAAAACATTGATCCCAATGGCCCGGCTTCTTCTTCACATGAATGAGGAGGAAGCGTTTTCATATTTTAGGTTCTGGCCAAGTTGAAGGAAGCTTCGATGTTCTGCAATGGGAATGAGTGCCCTCTCTTGCCTCATGAACTGAAGGGATATTTGTATAGCACGACTTCTTTTCACACCGCTGTGACATTAGATGCCAATGTTAGACAAACTCGTGCTTATATTTCTAAGATTGGTGAATATCTCAACCAAATGGCACTTTCCAACAATAACGCCACTCCAGGAAAAGAGGGACGATTCACTAGAATCATTCCCTATTTTGACATTTAGTTGAAAAATTAATATTATTTCTAGAAAATTGTTAAGATTGATAATCTACCTTTTATATTTTTATTGGCTGATTGAAATCCCCAAATTGTAATTCGATGTATATATATAAGTTTCCTAGAGGAAACAATTTAATTACTTAGTCAATCAATTAATCATATAGCATAACCATTCACAGGCACGAAGGAATGCTAAGGAGGGAGGAGAAGTTGGTCCTAATGTAGCATCGCACAGATTGTAGCTTGTGGATCACTTCTAATGCTTGTTGGAGTTAAGCGTTTTTCTACATAATGTAAAGATTGATTTCAGTAATTAATTAAAGCAATTTTCCAGCATGCTCTGTTCATTTATTTATTCCACCTCATGGTTTTAATTTCTGTGTGAACCAGGTTACGCATAGAGTGTGCGAGTTGGCTGGGTTGGCCACTAGACTAGCTCGACACTGCTTTGCATCTCTTATATCAGGGAAAATTTTAGGGCCTAATATTCACAGGTCGGCTAATTTTCGATGCTTTTTCAAAAAACAAGATTCGCCAATTTCCATTTTTTTCTAAAATAATTCACCCAAATTTTATAGTACACCATTATTTTACCTTGAAAATCACCAAAATATTATATTGAATAATATAAAGTCATTGGAAATATAAATATTTCTACAAAAATATCACCAAAAATTTTACAATTTTCATATTAGGGACTAGTAATATTCGTCAAGGTTTCTAATCTTTAAGATAAGCTTCCATCATTAATATTTTTCTTGTCTTAAATTAATTAGCATTTAAATTTTTATTTACTGTTTTAGCGAATTTCTATTGCAAGGTTTATTTAGTTTCCTTTCCTTTCTATTTTCAAATTGATGTCATTTAATTTTCTTGCAACTGTAGAACTAATTGATTTACCACATTAAAGATTGTGCTTGCACTCTAATTATAATTAATTGATTTACCACATTACAGATTGTGCTTGCACTCTAAATTTTTCTCTATAAGGTTGTGTCCCTCTAGAGATGTAACGTGAAACTTGAATTCCTTGAATTTGATCCAGACCCATTTAATTCATATTATAGAACCTGAGATCTACTTGAATGTTTATGGAAGGAAAAATCACATATAAATTTATGTTGCTGTGATGGAAACTACGTTATGTTGAAAATGAAAAATATATTTTCCATTAAGTTGTTGGAAAATTTTACACGATTAAATTTTGGGGACAAGGAAGGCGAGATATTCATATTAAATCAATTTCTTTTATAATCTTATTTACAAAGTAAATTTACTTATTATATTGCTGATGTTTTAGGTTGTTAGGTTGTCATAATTTGTTAGATTGGTGAGAACAAATGAACAGGGGTAACATTAGACCAATCTTTAGAGTCCTAGGACCTAGCCTTCCTGGACTGAGAGATGGCTCTTTCTATTTTTTGCAAAGGATGTGAACTTATTTGCCTTTTAGGTTTTGATTTTAGGCTAGTTGTTAGGTTTTAGGGTTTGTTTGTTTGATTGGTTGGTTGTGAAAGTTGTTAAGTAGTTTAATAGAGTGGGGAATATCAATCCATTGGGCTATGGGGTTTGAAAAAGTCTTTGAAAGGTGTAAAAATGAATCAAGGACAACTCAAAGGGCAAGTTGGCAAGATCAAATGGATCTAATTAGGTCAAGGGAGAGTGAAGTATCATGGAATTGTGAACATAGTGAGTTAAATGGGAAATAAAAGATCCTTTAACAAACCAATAAACAAGAAAAATCTTCTAAGATGATAGCATAATGAAATCTTGAAGAGAAATGAAGGATTCCTCAATATCAACTAGGTTGACCAAGTCTTAAAAAACAACAGTTAATCAAGCTAAGAGAGCAGTGAAGGATTCTCTAAAACTCACTTGGAAACAAATATCATTCTAACATAACATATTAGTAATAATAGAATGGCATTTAAGAATTTCTTTAGCAAACTTTGAGGAAGAAAACATAGAAGTCAAGAAAGCAAGTAGAAGTAGGGTATCAAGAAGATAAATCCCATTCTCTATTTTTGTTCTATGAATAAATGAACCATAAAGACAATGAATAACTGAATAAAACAAACATAAATATGGAATACATAACCAGTGAACAAGCTTAATGAATCCTAAGAGTGAGCTTGATCCATAGAAGCACAATCCAACACCATCACAAGGCACCAACAACCAGTTTCACCAATAAACTCCAAGTCTATTTCATAGCATGCTCAGCAGATGTCCAAAATATAAAATGAAGCCTCCATGCTCTTTTTATCATGCATTGGAGGACTAAACCATAATTAAGTCTCTAGAATCCTATTACTTAATCATAAATGTCACTTTTTTCCTTGAGACCTTACAAGGCCCAAGGCACAAAATATCTAATACAAAATATATTTTCGGGCATTTTTGGAAAAAAAATTGACATTTGGGCTCTGCCAAGCCTCCAAAAAATTTCCAAGCATACATTGTTGACTTTTCCTCTGTCAGGGTGCAGCACTAAGTTTTAGGATGAATTTCCATGCCAAGGGCGTAGCATAGGAGCAAGAAAACGGGGTCAACTTGCAACAAGGTTTTGAAGGCCTTCCTGATGTTGGAATGGGCTTCGGGATGGCTCATTGGAAAGCCTGTTGAGTCTACTTTGCATAAATATGCTTGGTTTTTTTATTGTACCCCTATAACCTGTTAAAAAAGAAAAAATCCCAATACTGGTAAAGGCGCAACACATGTCCTGAAAACTAGGCAGAAAGGTGAAAATTAGGGTGTTTTTGACCCTTTTGGAGGACCAAAACAACTCCAATTGACTTGAAACTTGGTGAGCATGCTATAATTGAGCTAAGGATTCCAAAAATGTAAGCCTTTCCTCCTGAATATTCCTTGATAAAAAGTGTAGAACCAAGGGTGCTACCCCTTTGGCCCTCCAAATCAGCAAAATCCAAAAATTCTCAAAAAGTTCCCAAAAATTTAGTTTTTCCTTGCCTTTTATGTCTGGGATAGTTGTAGGAGATGGATCATCCATTTTGATAAGTTTTTCTTTTTATTTAGTCCTTGGTTCCATCATGTCTTTCATAAGCCTCTTGGTTGGCAACCTTACTGCTTTTTCATGGTTTTTTGACCTACCATTGGCATCATTATCATCTCCTTCTGCTTTCATGATTTCTGCTTCATTTATATCCTTCATGCTGATATTAATGCTCTTTTCTTCACTATATTTTCTGAAAACATGATCATCATTTCTTTCTTCTTTACCTTCAATGCTAGGTGTTCTATCATTAATCTTTTCATCACTGTTTTCCTCCTTACTGATTTCCCGCACTGCCTTTGTCACCACTGATTTCTTCATGATTTGTGCTTTCTGCCTTATTTTACTCTCAATATCATTATTGCTTCCTTCATTGTTTGATTTCTTATTTATATCTCCCTCATCAACATTTGAAAATTATGCCTTGATATTTTAAGATTTGATGTGAAACTGATATGAAGGAGGGTATGATAAAATAGCAGTCTGCTTTTGAATGAGAAGGATGAGTGCATATGTATATGTATATTAGGCTGAGTGAGAGGGAAAAAACTTTGATGAAAATCCCTAATTGTGTAATTACCCTTGTTTCAACTGATATAATTAATAGGCAAGATAGAGAAATGACAAACAGTGACCTCAAGGTTTTGAAAATTAAGATTTTTGACCTTAGGGTTTCATTATTTTAATCAAATGGTGAAAAAATACTTAGGGAAGAGTTGATGACCTGCAATTACCTTTGATGGTACTTGGAGAAACCTTAGAGGCATTTTTGAGGAAGTTTGGAGGCTCGGTTTTCTTGGAGGGCCAACCTAGCCAAACGCCTAGCGCTTGCTCGAGCTGTCGGGTCGGCCTGCACGTGGATTTGGGCGATCGGGCAAGGCTGCACACGGTCGTTGGCATGGGCCTGTCGGGTCTTCAGTTAACGTCTGAACGTGTAGCACATTCACTACTGAACACATCATTGGCAAGGCTGCACGCTGTTTGTTGGCACGCGCTGCCGAGTCTTCGGTGAATGGCTAAACGCATAGCGCGTTCACTACTAAATGCGTCGTCAGAAAGGATGCACGTAGTTTGTTGGCACAGACTGCTAGGTCTGCATGGAACAAACACGCAGTGCGTTCACTGCTGAATGAGTTGTCGGCAAGGCTGCACGCCGTTTGTTGGCACGGGCTGTCAGGTCTACATGGAGCAAAAGCGCAGCGCACAGTCACAGGTGTGCAGCGCATAGTTAAAATTTACACAGTGGACACCTCCAGGAGTGTAACGCAAGATTCCAGGCACGTAGCACAGGGCATATTTTTCCGAACTTGAAAAAAATTCACAAATTTCGCTCTGAGTGTTTCTTTGATGACCTTTGTAACAACAAATGAGTTGTTTAAGGGTGGAGAGGGCCTTTATAGGTTCAAAAATTTGATTTAAATGTCAAATCCACTTTCCTAATGTTTTCTTTTCAAGCCTTTGACCCTTTACTGATATTTCATTTGGCCCTTTTGTTGCAGATGACTAGGTGCTAAAGTTAGCCTTTTCTGATGTTCTTACTTTTTTGACATATTTAGTCACACAGTAGCAACCTTATAATCAGTTTGTTCTTCCATCTTGAAGCTTAACCCTATGTTTTTATTCCTTTGATGACCATTGAAAGTAAGTGGCTTGAAAAGAGAACTTGACCCACATCTTAATGATACTCTTTACTTTATTCTTCTGCATATGTTGTTTGAGTGACAAAGCTTATTACCTTTGAGTGGTCTATGTCCTTGAACACTTTTACTTCAGCAGGTGCTATGAAACTCTGAAGTGACTTTCCCCTCTGACCCTCGAAAATGCGGATCTTCTCTTTGATAACTTTAGATACTTATACAGTGGTGGCATCCTCAAATATTTCTATATTTACCTTGGAGCTTATACCATGTTCTTCTATCCTTTAACCACTGAATGTAAATGGATGAGATGAGAGCCTAACCCTCCTTTATGATCCTTGCTGCATTGGGCTTCTGTTTAGCACACTATTGATCTATCATCTAAAAAACCCTAGTTCCTCTTAGAGCCAAGTGCTTCTTGTCTTCTTTGCTGCAAGATGTTCTTCATTAGGGACAAACAACTTACCTCATCAATTTTAAAATATTTTTGGAGGAACCTCAGCAATATTTTGGAAGCTTTTGAGGTGATTTGAGTTGTTAGAGGGCTTAGAAGCTTTTCCTGTCCAAAGGCGCAGTGCCAGTTTTTGAAGGCATAGCGCCTTTTTGTAGAGGGAATTTGGAGGCCTTCCTGGTGTCCCAATTGGGATCATGATAGCTTGTTTGAAGGCTTATCCTGTATAATTTTCAAATATACCTTGTTTTCTCTAATTAGAGTTGATTTCACCTGTCAAACATTGATTCTTCCAAGACTGGTAAAAAAGTGTTGAATGATGGTGCAGAAATGCAGAGTGCTAGTGAAGACAACTTTTGGATGCCTTCCTCAACTCCAAATTGAGCTCATGATATCTTATTGGAAATATTATCCTGTATAATTTCCAAATATATTTTTTTTTCTATGATTAGAGCTGATTTGACCTGTCAAAATTTGATTCTCCCAAGATGGGTCAAAAAGTGCTGAATGATGGTGCAGAAATGCAGAATGCTGGTGCAAACAACTTTTGGATGCCTTCCTCAACTCCAAATTGAGCTCACGATAGCTCATTGGAAATAGCTTCCAGTATATTTGTCTTTTGACCCATCAATAAAGTCATTTGGACACTCTAACTATGACAAAACCTGATTTTCGCATGGTCACTCCAGAAGTGCAGCAATTCTCCCATGATACCTGTAGTTTTGACCTTGCTCCCAAACCATGATACATGTGTAAAATCGGAAGGATTTTTTCTTCTTGGACCTATTATGGACAAAAAAATCTCTTACCTTTGTCACATTCATCTCTGTTTGGTTAGAAACATAGTTTGAAGCAAAACTGGCCCTAGGTGTGGAAAATGATTTGTCCTTTGGAATGAATTCTTGGAAAATTATGGAGGCATGATGATTATGAGTTGGGTATGGCCTTATGCTTGCTGATATGAACTATCATATAGATCGTTTTCTCCTATGCCTCCTTTCCATGGAAAACCCTAGCTTAGTTGGAAGGGGAAATTAGGGTTTGGTGTAGGCAAAATAGGGGAATTAGGACTGCCTTGTAGAGGGAGGGGAATGAAGGGGTTAAGGGTTGTCTAAATTCTTGGGAAAATTTTTGGGGATAGGGATAGATGTTAGAGAGTATGGGAAAGTGGAATTTCAAGGATTGAGTGAGGGGAAGGTGTCCAAAATGGAAAAACACGAGCCTAGTCTCGAAAAGTGTCAAATTGTAGCAATAGGCTAGGTTTTGTAGAAAAATGATGAGTTTGAGGGATAGGAGTTGTGGGAAGTGATTATAAAGGTATATTAAGGATAGGGGAAGGTGTAAGAACATCAGGTTACAAGCCTTGTTGATGATTTAACCATGGAAGTCATGAAACCAGGAAAAATGCCCTAAAAAACCCTAGTCATCTACAAGAACAAAGGTAGGTAAAAGCACATAAGAAGTATTTTAGGAGTAGCGGGGTGACCATGGAATGGCAAGCTGGTGGAATGGTGAAAATTTTGGTTTAAGTATAATGAAGGCAATCATATTTCTAGAACTCACAATATTCATGAATCTTGTTTTTGGAAATCTAAGATCAACATTTAGTCATCTGCAAATAGAAAAAATTATTGATGACTAACATAGGTTAGTTTCACATAGAGGTTAGTGCAGGCATAATTATTCTAAATTGTTTTTGAATTTATTATAGCATTTACAGCGTTTTGATATTGTGTCGACATTGCTTGGTTTCCAGTTCTGATTTTCCTTTTGTTGCTCGTACTTAGAATTTCCTTTCACATTGTTAAATAATAAATGATTTCCTTTTATTTCCCGCATGATTTTAATTGATTGGATTGGTGTTTATCGAATTCTCTTTTAGTGCAAGATTTCATTCATTTCTGAGATTAATGCGCAAGAAAGAAAAAAAATAATTGCAGGTTTCCAGGGGCTCTCTCTAGCATTTCCAGTGCTGCGTCTCAAAGTTCACAAATTATCTAGATTGAAAAATTCAATGTTGGTACATTTATAGACCCTATAATGCACCCAAAGATTCACCTTATTCCTGTGAGGATACACCCAATCCATACCCAACAACATATTGTATGATCCCAACAAAAACACATTTAAATGTATTGATGTAGACATGCTATTCAACTCAAATGCACAAGCTCTTACCCAAAGATGAACTCTTTTCTTAGTACTTGTATTCAATTGTACTAACCAATGCTCTGCATGCACTTCTTTATTCAAACCACACTTATCCACCAGGTCAGGTTTAAGATAACTATAACTAGATCCATGATCAATCAAAATATAAAAAATGTGATAAAAAAGCTTACCGTCCATCTCGATAATGGATTCCTAGCGATCCGCCTGTCTGTTATCCAATGATGTGTATATATGAGGAATACTCTTCCCAACATCCCCAACTATTTGTGCCGCTCTTGAGCACTGCAGATCTGCAGTCTTCCACCCTCATGCTATGGGAAATCTCTCCTATGATGATCCTTCTCACAATTCCATCATTTTAAAGGCTTCTTGCCATCACCATTATTCTACTTAGACTAGAATCCCTATCCTCTGTTAGCTGTATTGAAATTATTGGGCATGATGCATTCTCTTTGTTACATGTGTCCTTAGGTCTTGTTCACTTCTTATCCCATTTTCACTTATTCTTATCATTACCTTTACAATCCTATTTAGATTAAAGCCTATGCTTTGATTTTTAGAACAACACTTTAGCTTTCGAATGGCTTCCTCGAACGATCTAGGCTCATACAACTCGATTTTGACCTTGAATGATATAGATAGCCCACTTATGAATCTACGAATCTCTACCTTTTCCTCCTTAATATAAGGCACATACCTCAACAACTTGAATAACCTAATATTATACTCCTCTTCAGTCATTGATCCCATCTTCAATGCATAGAGCTCCTTTTACCCATCAATATAATATCTCTTAGATAGATACTTATTCCTAAAAATTATCTTAAACTCACTCTAAGTCAAATCCTCTTCCAGAATTCATATGACATTCTTCACATATTCCCATCAAATTTATACTTTATCTTTAATACTGAGTGTATCTATTATTTCCTTTATGTTCTCTGAGTAATCTTGCAACCAGAATAACTTATTCATTTCAAGCAACCATGCTTCTGCATTCTGTGACTTTTTCCTTTTTCCATCGAAGATAGCTGGATTTTCTTTCTTAAAATCTTCTGGAAAATACTAATTTTAACTTCTATAAAAATGGTAATGATGATGGCGATCTTGTCTCTCTAAACCATAACTTGAATGAAATTTGTGGTCATTATTCCTCCTATCAAGTGTATCCATGAACCCAACATCTCTAACTATATCATGCATGTCAAAAAAATTTCTTCATTGATACTTGTTGTGATATGAACCATTAGTTATTTCCTCCTGTCCATGACTAATCCTAAAATGTCCCTATCTCTGCAAGTCTGAAAAACTCTTAAGAATCATTGCATTAAGCTCTGCTTGCTTCTCCCGTACCCTAGTAAGTTTCTCCTGTGACTGAATGATTATATCATTATCTTCTTTGCAACTTATTATCTCTGCCTTCAAACTTCTTATTGTATCTTATATGTGAGGGGAGTGCTCATCACCATGATTCTCATCTGATCTGTAGTGAGAATCATTTGAAATGTAGTCCATATTTTTCCTTTTCATCTTTGATATTTGTCCTACAAACATACCATGTCAGATAACCAACAATAACAAGAGCACACATACCTTAGTGAAGTTCATGGGAGGTTATCTTGTCTGCAAGATCAACTAGATTAGTGTAACATACGTATATACACAATTAAATCAACATACCAAACATACCAAAATCATCAACCTATACATGACGAAACAACTACAACAATGACCAATACCATGCATACATGACAAGCACATATAAAACAAGAATGCATGCATGAAAAACACATCCTTCCCATCCAATCCAAGTGTTGAACCTGGGAGCTCTGATACCACTTTGTATTGCCTCCTCCCACATTTACCCAATTTCACAAGCTCGCCAGGGTAAACATGAGATGAGAGTCACTATGCAAGATTTGATCTCCAAGATGTACTTATGGAAAATGGGGTACACATGTCTAGAATTGACTACAAACACCTAGTGACACATGATCACATTGTTATCATCTTAATTTGACCCACCACTATTCCTTTTAGTTTCATTTCCTTAAATTTAACACAACTTACTTTTTTTGGAAGTTTTTTGGGTTCTAAACTTTTGAGATTGTTTTGAAGGCCTAAACAACATTTTCAGAGAAAGTAGAGAGACTAGAAAAGTGAAAAATTGGTTTTCCAATTGAATTTCAGTCTGCTTGTGGAGATGTTTTAAATGAGGTACCATGATAGTAAAACAAATACCGTATGCCAAAGTTATGACCCCGATATTTTGGAGGTCCAAATTACTAATTTATATAAACACTTTCTGTACATATTACTCTACAGGAAATATATTCATATATAAACATAGAGGCTGATACTTATCTAAAAAAAATCAAGAATGTCTAATTCCCTCTCATAATATTTGCCATAACATTTATTGGATAATGCATTCAATAGCTAATCATTTACCAATCAAAACATGATAAGAGCCATAACTAGAATCTGTCATGAAACCATGATTATAACCAACATACAACCATAAGAATATCAATGATAGAAAAACCATTAAATCCACATCATAACAAGTATAATTACTCATAGAATACAAGAGGAAATAACTCTTATTAACATATGAAAAATCCAACCATGTGAGGGACTTCCATGTACCACTCAACCATAGATTGAGATAAACCAAATCTCTCTTTCATCCAATCACCCTAGTGAGATATTCCAAGCATGAATGTGGGATCTCATGGAATAAACAAAAAAAAAAACAAACCAAGGCTTCCAAAGTGCAAACCACATCAACCCTCAACTAGTGATTCCACCTCACAGTCGAACATCAAAAACATCAACAGATCAGTCTCTACTCAAGCTATCCAAGGCTCTAGAGTGTTTCTTCCAACCCAATTCCATGACTAGTAAATCAACCCACAACTTCCATTGGGATCTAGAGAAATTTTCCAACCAAGGATCTAGGACTAGTAACTCAACCAACCAAGGGCTCTAGAGCACTTGTCCAACCAAGTATTCCAAGACTAATAACTCAATCCAAGATGTTCCAGGGCTTCCAAAGCATTTTTCCAATCAGGGATCAATGAAATAATGAATCAACCCACAACCATAAGGAACAAGAGAACCAATCAGAAAAAAATGGGAAAACACACAACACCATGGTTATCTAGGAAATGTCATGTCTAGGTAAAACCATTGTTAATCCATGAAATCCTCCATGCCAATGATAAATCATAACCAAAAAACCACATACATACCCATACATTCCAAAATTAGCAAGGAAATATTACATGCAACTCGGTACTTGCAAAGCAAGCCTGTTGTAGCTATTGATCTCGTTGTTCCCTTGTGCTTTCTTACTTTTCCATTTTCTTCTTTCTCCAAATCCAATGTGCTCCAATAAGTATCAAAGATTTCTCTAAGTGTGCAAGAGTGAGTGAGAGAGAGAGAGAGAGAGAGAGAGAGAGAGTAGAATACATCTCCAAGCTAAAAAAAAAAAAAAAACTAAACTAATTCTCGAAAGTATTTTTATCATTAAGGCTTCTATTTTATTCATTTTCCTCTATTTTTCCTTCAATTTTCCTCACATGAAAATCTATGACCTTTCATCTCACTTTTCCAAATTCTGTAGCCATTAATTAATCACTAGTGATCCCCATTACTCTGGTTTTTCCCAACATTCAGCTTGGAATATGTGTCCCATGACCTTGTTCTTATTTTTTCCTTTATTAACTTTATTTCATGGATTTTTAACTGGGGTTGTTAGAGAACCCTCCAACTTGGGGGAACATCTTCCTCGGTGTTCAATGACACTTATAGACCAAAACAACACATGCTTCCCATGAATCTTTATAACACACCTCGACACATAATATACATCATATCACATTGTTGAAAACAAAACCAACATATCATGAACACCATACCGCTTATTGGAGCTTTATAACACAACTCGATGCAGTACTTACATACATATGCATATACATAGACAAGAAAAAAACACAAAATCTAAACATATACCAAAATACATCCACTCAACTAGAAAATAGAGAAGGATACATAGCCCACATCTGATCAATCGTATCCCATGTAGCTTCATTGGGCCTAAATTTCTTCCACCACACTTTAACTTTCTCGTTTCCTTGATTCCGAAGCATGATAATATTTTGTTGCAAAATGCACTAATATTTCGGTTGGAATTATCTTTCTGGCTCCACCTGAAATACAGACCAGTCAATCACATGATCAATGCATTTCACATACTTCTTAAGCATTGACACATGGAAGACACTGTGGAATTTCACTGTCGGAGGCAGTGAAATTCGATAGGCTACTAGTCCAATCCTTTCAAGAATCTAAAATGGTTCATAATATAGAGGTGCCAACTTGGCACATGCTCCAATCCTTAAGGAGATATTCTTGGGTTTGATGCACAGGTATACATGTTCCCCAACCTAAAACTCCTTAGATGCCTTGTGCTGATTCACATAATTATAATGCCTTTCTTTAGCTACCTTTAGATTTTTATTGATAACCTCCATTTCTTGTTCCATATTTGCCAACATGTCTGGTCCTATCAAAAACCTATTAACTGAATCACTTAATCTGATAGGAGTATTACAACTCTTCCCATACAATGCATCCAATGGGCTCATCCTACTGGATACCCATTGTTGTAAGCAAACTACACTAGTGGAAAATAATCTTCCCACTTACGCTTTTGATGCATGATGTACATCCTCAACATGCCCTCCAATATCCTGTTGAACCTCTTCGTCTACCCATTTTTCTACAGATGATAAGCTATACAGAAGGCCAAATTTTTACCCAACCTTGAAAATATATCTTTCCAGAACCTGGAAGTGAATTGGCATATCGGTCGGATACAATCTTCTTCGGAAAACCATGCATCCTTACTATTACACTAATGAAGACCTGTGTTAACTCACTAGTTGAATTCATAGACTTTACTGGAATGAAGTGGGCTACCTTAGTCAACCTGTCAACCACCACCATAAGATAATCATATTGTCATGATGTCCTCAGAAAACCTATATTGAACTCCATGGAGATGACCTCCCATTTCCACTTTGGAATTAGAATCGGCTGCAATAAATCACCTAGATGCTTACACTCTTCTTTTACCTATTGGAAATCTAAACATATTGCACAAACCCTAACACCTCTTTTTTCGAGTTCAGATAATAGTAGAACTTATTAACTGCTTTCAATGTCTTATGATATCCTGGGTGACCTAAATATGGCTTGACATGAAATTCCTTAAAGATAATCTTCTTGAGTTCACTATTTTCCAACACATAGGTCCTATCCCTAAATATGATAAAACCATCTATTATAATACAATATCCCACATCCTTCTCACTTATACCCCATTGTTGTAACCTATTCTTAAGCTGTTGGTACTTTTCATCCTATTGTCCTATTTGCAAGCTCTAATCCTATAAATTTTTCCCTTATGAGCTCATAGCTTCTATGTGACTTACCTGAAATCATTTTCTAAGAGCATCTGCAATGTTGTTCTCTTTACCCTTAATATATCTAATCTCTAAGTCAAATCTGTTGATCATAGCCAACCACATAGCTTTTATGGAATTCAAATTATGTTCATGAAACAAATATATCAATCCACTGTGATCACTCATCAAGATGAAGCTCCTACCAAGAAGATAATGTATCCACATATTCAATGGATGGAATTTCGTTGCTAACTCAAGATAATTTGTCACATAGTTTTTCTCGTGATGATTTAGTTCCCTTGACTCATAACATACTTCCTATCATTCATGCATCAAAAGTATACTAAGTCATATCTTGCAAGCATCTGTACATACCACAAACTCTTTATTTGGATATGCAATCTCTAGATTGGAGCATTTGTAAGAAATCGTTTCAAATTTTCAAAACTTGCTACACATTCCTCTATCCATTTAAATATATTTCATTTTATTTGCAATGATGTAATAGGATAGGAAATCCGTGAGAAATTTCTGATGAAATTCTTCTAATAACCTGCCAACCCCATGAATTAACTTACCTAATTCACATTCCTAGGATTTACCCATTCCATGGTAGCTCTTATATTTTTCGGATCCACTGCTATACCTTCCTTGGAAAATATATGTCCAAAATAATGGACCTATGTCTGAAAGAAGTTGCATTTACAAAGCTTGGAATAAAACTGATGTTATTTGAGCAGTCTTAAAATTGTTGCTAAGTGTTCAACATGGTATTCCTCATTCTTAGAATATGTCAATATATCATCAATAAATACAATAAAAAACTTGTCCAAATAAGGATGCACCTCACTATTCATCAAGCACATGAAATTAGTTGGAGTATTAGTTAAAACAAAAGGAACTACAAGTCATAATGCCCATACTTGGTCCAAAATGCATTATTATAGATGTCCTCTTATTTGATGTGTACCTGATGATATCCTGATCTCATATCAATATCCGAGAACATTTTTTCTCCCTTCAATTGTCAAACAAATCATCAATCCTCGACAACGGATACCTATTCTTAATCATCACCTTATTCAGCTTCTTGTAATAAATATATAACCTGATAGTACCATCCTTCTTCTTCACAAACAATGTTGGTGCACCCCAAGGTAACACACTTGGCCTAATGTATCCCTTGTCAATGATTTCCTCCAACTGCAACTTCAATTCCACTAACTTTGGAGAGCTAATCTTGTATGGTGCCTTTGATGTCAGTTTTGTCCCTAGTACTAACTCAATAAAAAATTCCACTTCCCTATGAGGTAGAAACTCTAAAATATTTGTTGGAAACTGTTGTGTAGATTAATCCGTCTTGCGGACAAGACTGATCTCTCTAGTACTAAAAGTAACTAGCAACAAACAGCCAATTATACTAATCTCTCTCTAAGCATACAAGATTCATAAAAATGCTATATAGGTGTAAGGCCTACCTTATGTCCAACGCTTGCTTGATTTCGTTGAAGTCCTTCCCGTGCACTTGAAAGAAAGTTCCTCATGAATCTGCAGTCACAAACAAGCAAAAAGATTACATAGCACCTGTATGGACATTATTATAAACCATACTCATCATAATGATCAAGGAATTTATGAAATAAACCATGAATAGACAGTTTAATGAGAGAAATGAGTATATTTGTATTAACTTCAAATAAAAGAAAACCTTTACAACCTATGCCTTGATGTCGTGCAGGTCCTCTTGGGGTCTGAAGCAGGAATCTCTTCTACTTTGACAAGCATTGCACTCTTTGAACCAAGACGGATAGAGGTGAGTGATTTAACCTCACAGAAAGTCTTAGTTAACTAAGTCTGAATCTCAACAACATTTAACTTCAAATATCTTAAAGCTTGAACTCTCTTTGAGGCTACCCAAGGCCTCTTTTTATAGTGGAAAAGAGGAGGTTTTCTGTTCCAAATATGAAGGGATAGAATCCTCCTTCAAAGGGATTAGTTCCTTACATCAAGGGGTTAGCTCCATCAAGTGAGGGATGCATGAACCTTCGCAAAGCGTATCCATTCCCGAAAATTCCCATCTAGAATCTTCTAAAATTCATCTGAAATCAACTTTTTATCTTTACTTTCTCGCCTTTTTGAGTTTTACAGAGGTCCGCACCCATAACACAAAGAACGTGCAGTATGGTTCCGCAGGAAAGCTTAACATTAGGTGCGGGACCGCAGGAAATGAATAGAGAAAGTGCGATACCAATGTTTAGGGGATTTTTAGGAACTTTTCTCTGATTTTGAAAGCTTGATATGAGGAACTGATATGTTAGACTTGCAAAAGGAGGAAGTATGAGTAATAATGAGCTCATACTCATAGCAAAATGTCAGGATAACAATTTTTAGTGTAAAAAATTGCCCCCTAAAGTGCAAAGTCTGGAATAGATGAAGCTGAAGTCTGTCATATATGAAGAGTGCAGTACTTTATCATTTCAAAGATCATCCTGTGGACACCCCAGTGGGAACCTGTAAAAAAATTCAATGCAAAATATATACATATATATGTCATCACTGAGGTAGGCATTCCCATACTCAGATTAAAACTAACTAGAAACTAACTCAAATCGTTCTGATACAAGAATGATTTTAATATTACATCAATAGTGTAGACACAGCATGGGCGCAGCCATCTGTAATGAATATTCTACTGTATAATAATAAAATTCCTCGCAGCCTGGATGGTGGAAACTAGATCCAGGGTCTTGATTTCCGCATCTCGAACTAGTACGATTCTATCCATGTGAATAAATGTGTTGAAGTCGAACATGGTAGAAACCACTTGATTACCAATCAATAATGTAAACTGTTAACAAGTGTGAGAGTAACCACCAGTAATGTCAATGGCTCTCAAAGTACTCAGTACAATCCATGAAATGTGAATGAATGAGCTGAAGTCGAACATGTCACAGAATCATTCGATCGAAGGTCAATGATGCAACTTGTCGTCGAAGGCGAGAAACCCGCCATTGAGGCATGCAGATTTCAAGGTACTGATGATTTCTGGATCAACTTCCTAGATAATGAGTTGTAGTCGATAGAAAGTGATCCGTCGTAGGCAAGCCCACAACACGAAATCATAGATCAAGTTTTGAAAGTATATTGGCAAGGACTGACTCAGGGATGGTCAAAATGGATGACAGATATTTTGCAGATGAATGGTTTATTTGAACTATCCTCTTGAACACATAACGACACTGCAGATGGCTTGGTAACAATTGACCCAAAGCTAATACCCAGAAACCAGCTGAAGACTTTCAATATGGTTTGATTAACTGTTAGGCAAAGGATTTCCCAACCCAGGTGAATGAAAGTGTCGTGTTCAAGAGTGGTTGACTGAATTTTCGAAAAATTTAAAATACAACAAACACGCCCATTTTTCTCTCTTTTTCCCCCACCATTTTTGGCAAGTACCTCTTTATTTTTGACAAGCTTGAGGAGGATAACATTTGCTTGATTATAAGCTCATCCTTCGGATGAGTCCAACTTAGTTTAAAATTTGAACCCTAAGAAGGAGTGGTTCGTTCCTGTTGAAAATTAAACAGGTCCTTTACTGTTAAGTTTTAACGAGTCCAGTATAGGAGAAACTTGGTGTTTTTCAATTTTAGGGAGTTAGAAGAAAAAACTTAAGAAAACTCCATGGGTGTACTTTTTCGTAAATTTAGTCTCTCGAGCCCGAAAAAGGATAAAATAATGCGGGAGAGAACTCTATTGACCGTAATTAGTCAATGTATACATTTTTCGTAAATAGTCCATTTCAGTCCGTAAAAGGGGTAAACTTATACTGAAGGGACGATCATTCATTTACTTTAACGAGTTCGAATAATCAAGTACTCGGCAATATTTTCATGTTTAGAGAGTCTGAAAAGGGCTTAAAAGAGGACTCAAGATTTCACTTTTTCAGTAAGTTTTAATGAGTTCGAAAAAGGGATAAAAATGTACTCCTACGGCCGACTTTCAATTTAATTTACGAGCAGGAAAATACGGAAAGAACTTGGCATTTTAATATGTTTTACGAGAATGAAAAATAGTAAAATGATCTTGGGATTTTCATGAGTTTAGCGAGTCTTGAAAATAACCAAAATTGACTCCAATGTTTCGCTTTTTCATAAATTTTTTTGAAAGAGTCCGAAAAAGTGATAAAAGTATGCTCTTTGTTGAAAAATGATCAGCTTTCCTGAAAAATCGACTTTTTGCACAAAAACTTGAAACATTACACATACCTGTTTAAGATAAGTAAAAATGCTTTCAAAAATACCCTTTTTAAAGTGAAAAATAAATAAATTAAAAATTCATCCATTCGAAAAAAATTATAAAAAAGGACTTTTTCAATTTCATTTTTACCGTTCAGTTCCAGAGTGAAAAGTAAAAAGCTTTTGGGTAAGAAAGTTCCTGTGAAGATTCTGGAAAATCTGTCTGTTGGAATCGAGAACTGTTAGTCCCAGGTAATCCACAACCTCTTAATCTTGTTTTTCATCCATTTCAAATTTGTTTTTAGGCTTTAGTTTGTATTTTTGGGGCAAAAAATGGTTTAAAAGTTCGCCCGTGGGGTCCGCAGGTGCGACACACGTTACCTGTGGACCCCGACTTTTTTCTATAAGGAAAAAGTCATGGGTTCCGCACCCGGCACATAGTACGTGTGCGTATCTACGCACTATTTACAAAGCGTAGGTGCGGTACCCGCGCGGTTGGATTTAAAACACTCATTTCTCATTTGTTTCCCAAAAAATTTCAAATAAGATTGTTCTAACTTGCCTTTTTATGCATTGTAGGATTGACAAGATGCTGATCTGGTGAGAATGTGAGCACAAGGAAGTGGATGAGGCCATAATACTCCATTTTCCCACACAACAGGCATTAAAAGCATGTGGCTTGTACAAATTTTGGGCCATCTCAGGGATGAGGGCACAAGTAGAACTCCTAACATGGTTGGTGAACAAATGGAATGTGCAGGACTAGTGCTTCTTTATTGGTGGCCACCGGCTCGAAATTGAGCTGGAGGATATATATTTCTTAACTGGTTTGTCCAAGAGGGGTGAACAAGTTTCTTTGTTTGGGACTAGGCTAGGTGGCCAGTCTGTCGCTAGTCTCCAACTAGAATTCTGCAATGACCAGGCAAATCCTCGAGACAAACGGATTGATATAAAACACATCATCCGTCCTGAATTGAAATTTATTGCTTTTACTGTTACCAAACTGTGTGGGAGTGCTGCGCTTCATGTAGCTACCGGTTCCCAAATGCGTATTTCCGTGGACTGTTTTCGCAGCACCATCTTTAACTGGTGTGAAGCTATGTTGGCTAATGTAAAAGGCCAACTAACCAGAGAAAAAAATGGGAAACTGAATAACTTTGGATACGGATCTATCATTGTTTCTTTTGCTCTAGAGAGGATCCCCATGTTAGCTCCATAGAGTATTGTTGTTGATGTCGGTCGACTTTGAGAACCGAGGATGGTTTGTTGGTCCGCATTGATGGCTCGTCATGCTATTGAGGGTACTGAGATTGTGCGATTTCATTCTTCATATTTTCATTGGCTGGATCACCAAATTTTTGTGATAGAGGATTTTACATATGCCGGGATAGATTTCCGCGGCGATCAAGAGATGGTTCTCCCAGCAGGGGAATAGTGGGATGACTCAGGTACAATCATTTTTAAACGTTTGCTAAATCCTAATTTATTTTTTATTTTTTATCGTCTTGAAAACTAATAACCAAAAATTTTGAATGCAGATGTGGGCCCAGGATGACCAGCCCATCTCCAACCTTATGACAGAAAACAACCAGCTGTAGTTGCGCCAGCCCCAGCAAGCCAATCAGCGGAAATTTTGACTGATTTAGAGCATCATCTAGAGCGTTTGACTCTAGATATTCCAGAGATGAGCATAGATGACATTCCTCTCAGGTTGCAGAGACATGTGATTGGTGTTCCAGGACCTTTTAGGAGGTTCCTATGTAGGGTGGCCCGAGCAGTGGTTTCTTATCGTGATCACCATCAGTGATGGGATGATCGTTTGTAGACTTATATTTTGACTTTTTTGTTATTATTTTTTCCAATCATAAGGTGTTTCCAACCTATGATCGAAGACGATATATATATTTTTTGAAAACATTCTATATTATGATATATCACTATTTACCGGCTATCTGTGTGCATGTTATGAATGCGTTTGATTTATTGTTTTGATTATTGCAAATGTCTATTTATCATACTAGAAGTAATTGCATCTGCTAATGTATTCAAATGTCTTGGAATATGCTGATATTCAATGTAATCAAATTCACGTTCCAAGAGACGAACTCTTAAAACTAACCGTAATAACACTGGATTTCTAATGGTATAAACTCTGTTAAGTTGTAATACAACAAGTTCAGAATCCAACCTAACAATCAAACTCTGAATTCCAAATGATATGGATTCAGACAATAACTCAATCACTGCACTATACTTGGCAATGTTATTCGTTGTTTGACCAAGGCTTACCCCATGCATGGATACTAACTCATCAGAGGGTGAATAGATAACCCAAGCTGCGGAAGAAATGTTCCGTATACTACGACAAGCACCATCAGCAAAACCAATGTAGGTTTGAAGAGACGTCGACATCCGTAATATCAAGAGTAAAACTCAGATAAGCAGGAATAGTGATAAAAACACATTCTCTAAACTAGGCACAGTTTTCTAATCTAAAGCACACCAACAGTAAAGAAATCTAAACTAACAAAATCTCCACACCACATTTAAGCATAATATCGCTTTAGATAGAGCCCATTTCTGGGTTTATCCAAAGGGACACCGTCAAAATCTATCAACTCATAGGCCCCTTTTGCTAACTTTCATTTAACAATGTAAGGACCATGCCACATAGGTACGAATTTCCCAGCTCCTAGTTTTTCGTTAGCTTGATCATAAAGTAATACTAGGTCTCCTTCTGAAAAATTTTTGAGGGGTCACACTTCTATCATACTGAGCTTTAATCCGTTTAACATGAGCTTCGTTTGCTATTGCAGCATTTCATCGATTCTCATCTAACTGAGCTAAGTACAAGAAACGTTTCTCCTCTTCAGACGTAGCTGGAAGTAATTCTACGGCTAATTTTAGTGACGGTATTTCGCATTCAATCGGCAACACAGCTTCCAAACCGTAAACCAGTTGAAAAGGAGTGAAACTCGTTGATGTTTTGACTGAGGTTCGATATGCCCAAAGCGCTGAAAATAACATGGAATGCCAATTCGTCTTGTGAATACCAATGATTCGTTTGATCATGGTGACTAAAACTTTGTTAATGGCTTCAACCAGACCATTGGCTTGCGGATAATACAGAGTGGAACTATCGTGACGCAAGCCAAGTTGGTCTGTCAGTTCAGTCATTATGACATTCCGAAAATGACTTCCATGATCCGTAATAATAGCTTGAGGAACACTGAACCTAGCAATTATGTGATTAAATATGAAAGTTGCAGCAGTCTTTCCATCAGCCGAAAATGTAGGCATCGCCTTGGCCCACTTAGTAAAATAATCCACTGCTAAGATAATATAGGCATGCCCCCCGCCCAAGTGAGGGTTACATGTAATAAAATCGATACCCCATTTCGCAAAAGGACCAACAGTAATTATAGGGTGAAGAGGAGCAGGTGGCGCGCGCATTTTCCGATAATTTTTTTTACAGTTGTGGCATTTCCTAACTGCATAAATGCAATCTTTGAACAACGTTGGCCAGAAGTAACCTGCACGCAATATCTTTTGGGTTGTGGCATACCCAGACATATGACTGCCACATGCTCCAGAATGGCAGTCATTTAACGCCTTTTCAGCTTCTTCATGAGTTAGACAACGTCGAAAAACAGAATCCGCTCCACGACGATAAAGTGTATCACCAATGATATTGTACTGTTGGGAATGGAAGCGTATTTTCCATCGCTGAGTTCATGAGATGTTAGGCCGAAAATATTGGGTTTGGAGATAAACGATGATATCTCCATACCATGGATCAATTTTACTGATGAGAAACAAAGATTCGTCCGCAATGGACTCTTCTGCCACTGTTTCAGTATCAGTAGAGGGGAAATCGCACATCAGTTCCGCAAATACCAAAGATTTCTTTACCTTGGATTTTTCAAATTCCAAGTCAAATTCCTATAGGATAACTATCCATTTGGAATATTTTCCCCCTAGCAATTGTTTGGTCAAAATATACATCATAGGGTTGCAATTAGAAATTACCGTGGTTTTACGTAACAAGATGTAATGTCTAAAACGTTGGACAGCTTGAACAGCTGCCAAGGCCAATTTCTCCACATGTGTGTATTTGATTTCAGTCGGATGCAGATTCCAACTAAGATAATAAATCACATGTTCATTGTGAGA
Organism: Pinus albicaulis; assembly: GCA_034641835.2. Taxonomy (NCBI): domain Eukaryota; kingdom Viridiplantae; phylum Streptophyta; class Pinopsida; order Pinales; family Pinaceae; genus Pinus; species Pinus albicaulis. Next base: position 1,559,505,003 of record CM076575.1, read on the forward strand.
TTCATCTTCCTGAACTAGTACCATCCCAATGGTGGAATGAGAAGCAGCAAGGTACAAAATGTAATCTTGGTTGTAGTTGGGAGGATGCAGTAACGGTGCAGGGGTCAACGCGTGTTTAAGTGCATCAAAAGATCGATCAGCGATCTCGTCCCAAAAGAATGGAATGTTCTGTTTCAACAACTGGGTAAAACCCTTTGTAAGCTCGGCATAGTTAGGAATAAACCTACGTAAAAAGTTTTCTTTCCCCTGCAAACTTTGGAGTTGGCGTAAAGTCGAAGAAGGAGGAAATTTAACAATGGCTTCGACCTTCGATGGATCAACGCGAATGCCTGCTTTCGAGACAATAAATCCCAATAATCGACCCGATTCTACGCAGAAAACACATTTATGCGGATTCAGCCTTATCCGATAATGCCTACGTCTCATAAAAATTGCTCGTAAATGAGTGAGATGATCGACCCTACATGATGAATGAGTAGGTAAATCATCGAGATATGGCTGGACAATGTGCTTAATGTCATGAAATGCATAAGACATAGCCCGTTGAAAAGTTGCTCTAGCGTTTTTTAATCCAAAAGGTAGTTTACAGTAAGCAAACGTTCCCCACGGACAAATAAAAGTTGTTTTTGGTTGATCAGCAGGGAGTATTTTTATTTGATTGTAGCCGGAAAAGCCATCCATGAAGGAAAACAATTCACTGCTAGCACAATCATTGATTATTTGATCGATATAGGGAGTTGGATAATTATCTTTTGGACACGCTCAATTAATATCCCTATAATCGATACATACTCTAATTGTTCCTTGTTTTTTAGTCACAGGAACAATATTCGATACCCAATCCGTTAAAGGAATTGGATAAATGAATCCTTCACGAAGTAATTTTTCAACTTCTGCTTTAATAGCAGCATCTTTTCTAGGATGAATTTGACGTAAGCGTTGACGAACAGGTTTAGCATCCGGGTAAGTCTTAATTTCATGTACAACGATTGATGGATCAATTCCTGGCATTTCTTCATAGGACCAGGAAAACACATCACGGAATTCTTGAAATAGGGCTTTATAAGCTTTAATTTCATCTTCAGTACAACAAGCACCTATATGAATGTTTTCAATTATTCCTGGTTTTACTGAAATGTCAATGGGAATCGTTCGAGATATATTTTCCAAATTTAACTCAGAATCAGGATTTTGCAAAGGATTCTGCGGTTCTTTAACATATTCAGCAGTAAAAATTGAAGCGAAATCATCTTCAAAATGATCTAGCTCAGGTAAAAATGAAGATCGATGATGTAGATCTTCCCATGGTAAGTTATCAACAGACAAAAAATCACGAATTTTCTCATCTGTATGAACAAGTTCAGGAAATGTCGTTGTAACTGAACTAGATATAGAAAGTGATTCCTCATGGATCCCATTCATTGGATCAGTTTCGGTTGAAGAGGGGTTGGAAAGTGACTGTGTAGCCTGATACGCAATTTCAAATGGACTCAAAGGCATCATGCCATCAAATGAATCAATCTCGGATTCGGAAGGTACGATCCAAGGATCATCAAACATAACAGTGTCTGACGAAATCATGTGAATATTTGCAGTAGAAGGCGATACGTTAGGAGGAGGAAAGGAAAAGGTTCCTAGTAAACCAGAATCTTTAATCAAACCCACTCCAACATCCTTATAAGGGATAGCCGTTTTACCAACATGCTGGATTGTTTCTGTAGAGGCTGGGTCAGACGAGAAATAAGTTAATTGATCTATTGTCACGATCTTTCCTTGATATGGAAATTTTATGAGTCGAAAGACCGAGGAAACAACAACAATCATAGCATAGGACCAACTATGACCCAGAAGAAGGTTGTAATCTAAAGTGGTTTGGATTAACGATTTTACCTTCGACCCCTATGGGTAAATACTGCAAAATACCAAAAGGCTGAAAACCTCGACCATCAAAAGCCTTTAGAATTGTCGGAGATTGGTTAAGTGTAGGAGAACCAAGCGATTTCCAACACTGAATCAACATAATACACGTTGAAGCTCCCTCATCAATCACAGTCCGAAAGATTGGTCTGTTTTTGACTAACACTGGAATCTGGAAAGCCATTTGGTGAGGTAGGCGAGGTGTACTATTTTCTAAATCGAAGATTATAAGGTTAGAATCCTGAACATCGACAGCTCCTATGGCAGACAATAATAATTTACGTTGTGCTGGACACGATTGCAGCACTTCCAAAGCCGACATTGCTGAAGGAGAAACGACTAAGTCTTCAACAATGTTGTAATTCTGAGCAGCTCTCGCATGTGGATTGAAAGCTGATTTACGAAGAACACCTTTAGCAGGCGGTTTGATTATTAAGTCTGGATTTTGTTTCTCGATCTGTAGCGGACCAGAAACAGGAGGAGGTGTAGTTGATGCGTTTGCATTAGAAGATTATGCTTCTTTACCATCAACGGGATTCTTAGAACCGTAATCTTGCGATCGCGTCGCAACCCTTACATGAGACATCATCATAATAGGCTCTTCTAAAGTAGTCGAGGAAGAACCAATCATCTTACTATCTTGAATTGGAAAAGGATCCTTCAAGACAGCAAGTTGTTGCGATCCTTTAACGAATTTCGTAACTTCGGCTCGATATGGAAATTCTTTCGTGAAATGATCTTGTTCACAAATGAAACAAGGATAGCGAGGTTTACGTTTTTCATCATTGGATTCATCTTTATCAGTTTTCTCTTTCGAAATTTTTTTTTTTTTATTCTTCCCTTTCTTTTTACTACCGGATTTTGATTTGGTCGTAGATGTCTCTACGACATGAATATCGGCAGAAACTTCGGGGGAAGATTCTCCTTTCGGGGAATCAGGTAAAGTTATAATAGGAGAAGAATTCTTTGAAGATTTATTCTTGCTTTTAGAATTGACTGTACCAATCATACCGTCAGCGGCATGAGACCCTGAAGGAGTTGCAGCTATTTGACCTTGCTTTGGAAGATCGGGAATTTTCTCATGTAAAGTACCTGACTGTGTATATACGAGGTCAAGGTACTGAGCTTGGGAAATTACTTGCTCTTCAGTAACAACACCAGCCTTGGCTACATCTTCAGTGATCTTGGGTAACAATTATTTAACAAACCATTCTACCAAAATTTGATCCGGAATGTAAACTTTCACCAAACGCCTCCTACGTCGCCATTCATGAATATGATCAGAAATATACGTGGACGTAGATTGTTTTAGCGAAGTTAATAATTCCGTGCCATTGTCGTATCTGACAGGCAACTGAAAATGAGTCAAGAAAGCAGTTGCTAACTGAATACAGTTATGAAACGAGCCTCGTGGCAACTCAATGTACCATTTGGCTGCAAAACCTATGAGAGTTCTTTGGAAAAGATGTAAACGAATCGAATCATCAATGATTGAATTAGATGCACACCAAAGGTGATAAGTCATAACATGATTCGATGGATCCTCTCCTGAATTACCTTCGAATTTTGGTATATCACTGGGCAACTTATGAGGCATTAGCGGCCAGTTTTGATAATAAAAAATAGGATCATTCGTAAGGTGCGTCAAATCAAGTAAGTCCAAAGTTGCGATAAATGGTAATTGACGGTTAGGGTCGCGAAAACCTTGAGAAGCCAAAGCAGATCCAGGAGGCGGATACCCAGGATAACTAGGAATCAGATTTGCATTAGGTATTGTGTAACCTCCCGGAAAACCAGGATGAACCGGACCATACTGAGGTTGTTGATAAGTATAACCAGGGTACGATTGATACTGATAGTTTGGATTTTGTACATAGGGACCGAATTGCGGCTGTCCCTGGTACGGTTGATATGTAAATTGAGGTTGACTTGTAACAACTGTACTTGTACCAGCTTGTCCTGCAGGCATCTGAACTGTAGTCTGAATGGAAGGTCCTGACTGAGGTACAGAGACTTGCGGGATTTGCACGGATACCGGGATAGAAGAAGTCGGTGCTACAGATACTCCAGAAACAGGTGTGACAGGTTGAACAGACGTTGCAGCAGTTACAATTGTTTGAGGCGGAGTCTGGGGTGCACTAGGCCCAGACTGCTGAACTGAACTAGGTGCAGGAGTTTGAATAGCAGGCTGAACAGGTTGCTGGGTTGGACCAGAAACCAAAGGTTGTCCAGATTGATAAGGCAACTACACATTAGGCTGCAAAGGCTGTTGATATTGGGACGGATCCCACACCATAGTTCCGGGGTATTATCCCATAGAAGGTTGAACGTAAGGACCAAAACCTGGTTGAATGTAGGGTTGATTAGTAAGTGGTAAATTTCCGGCTCCTTGAATAGATGGTTGACCAGAAGGCTGTTGGAAACCTTGAATTGGGTACTGACCTTGAGGTTGATAACCCTGAGGCGCGTACTGAGGCTGGGGTTGATAAGGACCCTGAGGAGCATATTGTGCTTGGGGTTGACCTTGAGGTATGTACTATCCTTGAGGTTGATAACCCTGAGGTATGTACTGTCCTTGGGGTTGTCCCCCAAAATAATATGATTCCACAGTTTGTCCTGGGAAAAAGCTACCTTGAGGTTGTGCCCCAGGTGGTAATTGACTAATTGAAGGTTGCCCTCCAGGCGGTAATTGACTTCCCTGAGGTTGCCCCCCAAGCGGTAACTGACTTCCTTGAGTTTGCCCCCCAGGTGGTAACTGACTGCCTTGAGGTTGAGGATTCGGAATATTACCAGAAATCATAAAAATTTGCTCTGCGTTCGACGTTTCAATGTTAAATCCGTTAAGACCAGATGATAACACATTTTCAATTGGTCGAGGAGCTGCTCCCGAGAAACTACCAGACAAAGACTGATATCTCGAAGGAACAGAAGGACCACCGTGTAAAAATGATTCCGGTGTTTGAGAAAACATGGGTGACTCTCCTGCCATAAAAGATGACGGATAATAACCTCTGGGTGTAGGATGAAATGGAATTCGAGGTGGATAAAAAGCAAGACCCGGATTCTCTAAAAAGTTCGTTAAAGAGAGATACAAAGGATCAGTTCGAATGGGGCTGTAGAAAATAGATTCACGCTCCCTAATATTTAACTATTGTGGGGAGTCGGGAAGAGATATATCTTCGTCTGGATTAATAAGTTCTTCAATAGAAATAAGTCCAGATGGAAGATCGTCAGTGACAATATTTCTTACCCTAGGTGAACCTGGATCGCTAGAAGTTGGTGTAATAAATCCCGAGGATGTTTCCAAAACAGAAGATTCAGTTTCAGGTTCAGAGATTACAGGTTCGTCAGATAATTCACCAGAAGGAGAAATACTTCCAGTAACTTCAAAAACTGAAATCGGTTCTTGAATGTATTCTGTTATAGGTATTTGATGATCAGGATGTATAACTATAGATGAACTTCCAATTTCCATTGATCTAATTCTACTACTACTGGATGATACTAGAGCATGAAGCCCTTCAAGTTGACTTGGTGAATATTCAGGGGGTTTCCCTTGTATTCTCCAGGATTGTCTCGGCAATTCCGCCACGATTAAAAATTATCTAATCACACGCAAAAAAAGAAAAATTTCAATGAAAACACCTAAAGTCTCTAAGAAACAAACAATTGAATCATACGCTTAAAAATCTAGGAGTTCAAACCACACACAAACAGTAACTTTCTGCACTAAAAACACTAGTTGGTGATGAAATCCAACTTAGTCGAGTTTTAACACGAAAAGGGCGGTTGGAACAGTTACCTCGACAACCTTCTTAATGAAACAGACCGGTGCAAGTTTTTCCACTATACCATCTTGAGTGAAGATAACCCTCCGAAGAGTCCAAGTGAGTCTAGCCGACGTCTGTTCCAGGTACAGTGGGATCTTCCCTCCACCGTCACCTTAGGAAAGAATCTTAAAGATTATGGCCACTAAGGTTACCAACAGAAACAAATATACCTAGGGGAATAGTCTACGATCCGACACACACGCAAGGGCAGAGTAACAAAGCTCAATCCCCTTGAAGGCTCCTTGAAATAATCCAAGGTTTACCGACAAGTGACCCTTGGCTCCTCGACAATGGTCTATTCGAGTTTTACCATTGTTAATACGTGTATATCTTCTATCGTTCCCAATGAGGAAGGATTGATTACCCCACTGGTTCAGATATGATCTCGTGCTTGACTCCTTTAGGAGGAGCTTCCCAGAGCATAGATGCAACAATTGGAATTTCTTCCTACCGCAAGATTTGTCTACTTGTTTGTTTTAGCTATCTTGGAGAGTTAATTACTCCCTAGTCCAAGATACTAGCCTAAGCTATGTTGGTGATAAGAGCCCTAGAAATAAAAAGATTACTAGATGAATTTTAATTAAGTGTTACTTTTATGAGTTGTTTCTTAAATCAATGGGTGCGGAAATGAAACTTTGGATGATGTGAAGACTCGATTTCCAAAAAACACTAAAATGCACCTAGAATGATAATCAATTCTTTTTCTTTCAATGAACTTCTATCTAAGAAAGAGTTGGAGAATGCAATTCTTTTAATAAACAATTCCTTCTTTAAACATGAAGAATAATTGAAAGAAAATATTTGGTCTTTCCAACAATGATATATATCAAGCTCATAACAAAACCCTTTTTCTTTCCAAACTTGAAGCTACAAAACAATTTTCCTTCAAAAGAAAGTTATAAAAATTAAAAAATTACTCAAAACTACAAAATCTAATCTTGAGAACTTATGATTTTAAATAATCTAAATTGAGTAAAAGCTTTAAGATTTTTTTGAAGAATGTTTTCCTTAGTTGTTCAGCAAACTAAGAGTCTATTTGTTTAGAATAACAAACAGATCAAAAACACTCAAAATATGTTTTTTTATAAAAAATGAAATTAAAAACTTTCAACCAAGTTTTTTGAAGATTCGCAAAGAAAAAAAAAGCTCTATTTCTCAATAAAGGATGTTCTCACAATCAGGTCGGATTCAAAAAGAAAAAAAGAGATCAATGTAATCTTAGATACTTCAAACTGTCAAAGCTTCGAATCACTACAAAGACCAAGTGAAAAACAATCCAAAATGCAAAATATTCTAGAAAATCATCAAAACATCAATACTGTTGGAGTTCATTCACAAAAAATTCTTGACAGAAACAATAATCAATCTGGGCAGAAACCAAAGAGCTAAATCCAAATAAAAATAAACTAGAGAAAGAAATCTAGAAGTTTTCTAAAATTTTAACAGGGTCCGCAGGCAACCGGTATTGACAGGTGCGGTCCCGCACTGTATTCTTTACAGAAAGTGCGAACCTACCCGCACTGTCAAAATAAGCCAGAGTGCGGTCCTAGGAAAAATTATAGAAAAACTTAAAATATTTCTAAATTTTCAAAAACACGGAAAATCTAAATTACCCAGACAGATATGTATCAATCAAAAACCAGGAAAAAATGTTTCCTCAAATCAAAAATAAAAGAGAACCAAAAACAACAAGTTCTTTCCCCAGTGGAGTCGCCATTTTTGTGTGTAGATTAATCCGTCTTGCAGACAAGACCGATCTCTCTAGTACTAAAAGTAACTAGCAACAAACAACCAATTATACTAATCTCTCTCTAAGCATACAAGATTCATAAAAATGCTATATAGGTGTAAGGCCTACCTTATGTCCAGCGCTTGCTTGATCTCGTTGAAGTCCCTCGTGCACTGAAGGAATGTTCCTCAATAAATCTGCAGTCACAAACAAGAAAAAAGATTACATAGCACCTGTATAGACATTATTATAAACCATACTCATCATAATGATCAAGGAATTTATGAAATAAACTATGTATAGACAGTTTAATGAGAGAAATGAGTATATTTGTATTAACTTCAAATAAAAGAAAACCTTTACAACCTGTGCCTTGATGTTGTGCAGGTCCTGCCGGGGTCCGAAGCAGGAATCTCTTCTAATTTGACAAGCATTGCACTCTTTGAACCAAGATGGATAGAGGTGAGTGATTTAACCTCACAGAAAGTCTTAGTTAACTGAGTCTGAATCTCAACAGCATTTAACTTCAAATATCTTAAAGCTTGAACTCCCCTTGAGGCTAACCAAGGCCTCTTTTTATAGTGGAAAAGAGGAGGTTTTCTATTCCAAATATGAATGGATAGAATCCTCCTTCAAAGGGATTAGCTCCTTACATCAAGGGGTTAGCTCCATCAAGTGAGGGATGCATGAACCTTCTCAAAGCGTATCCATTCCCTAAAATTCCCATCTAGAATCTTCTAGAATTCATCTGAAATCAACTTTTTATCTTTACTTTCTCGCATTTTTGAGTTTTACAGAGGTCCGCACCCATAACACAAAGAATGTGCGGTAGGGTTCCGCAAGAGAGCTGAACTTTAGGTGCGGGACCGCAGGAAATGAATAGAGAAAGTGCGATACCAATGTTTAGGGGATTTTTAGGAACTTTTCTCTGATTTTGAAAGCTTGACATGAGGAGCTGATATGTTAGATTTGCAAAAGGAGGAAGTATGAGTAATAATGAGCTCATACTCATAGCAAAATGTCAGGATGACAGTTTTTAGTGTAACAGAAACACATCTTGAAACTGGTTTAAAATAAGATACCTTTTGAATACCTAAACATCCTTGACATCCTTACCTTTACCACTGAAAATATGAACTACACACCCTTTCTCTTGACTACACTTTCCCTACATAAATGTGACCATTCTAACTGATGTAGCTCTCTTCTTACCATACAAGATTCTTTGATCTCCATTTTCATCCAAGCACTCAATTTCCTTTTCATAACAATCCACCTTAGTCCTGTGAAGATACATCCAATCCATACCTAAAAAAATATTATATGATCCCAACGAACACACATTTAAATGTGTTGGTGTAGACATACCATTCAACTTAAATACAAAATATCTTACCCAATGATGAAATATTTTGTTAGTACTTGTATCCAACTCTACTAACTAAGACTCTACATGCACATATTTATTCAAACCACATTTATCCACCAGGTCAATATTAACATAACTATAATTAGATCTAGGGTCAATCAAATAGAAACAATTTGATATCAAATATTACCATCCATCTCGATAATTTATTCTTGGTGATCTACCTATCCATTATCCAAAGCTGCATAGATCCGAGGAATGCTATGCCTAACATCCCAAACTATCTGTACCTCCTAAGCACTATATATTTGTGGTCTCCCACCTTGATGTTGTGGCAAATATCTCTTGTGATGATCCTTGCCACAATTCCAACATTGTAAATTCTTCCTTCCATCACCCTTGTTCTTCTCCTCAGACTGAAATCCTAGTCCTTTGTCAGTTGTATAGTGAACTTATTGAGCGGTGTTGAATTCTCCTTGTTACATGTTTCCTGAGGTACTATTCTCTTCTTATCCCATTTTACATTTATTATTAACATTAACTTTCCAATAATTTTTAGATTAATACATATAGTTGACTACTCATAATAATTATTTATCTTTCTGATGGCTTCCTCCAACAATCTAGGCTCATCAAAATCGATTATGTCCATGAATATTATTGGGAACCCACTGATGAATCTTTGACTCTTCAACTTTTCCTCATTAAGATAAGTCACATACCTCAATAACTCTAAGAACCTACTAGTATACTCCTCGTCAGTCATAGATCCCATATTCAACTGATGGAACTCCTTTGCCTTGTCATCATAGTATCTCTTAGATCAATATATTCTTGAAAAGGCTCTCAAACTCACTCCAAGTCAACTCCTCTTCCATAATTCCTCTAAAATTCTTAACATCCTCCCACCATATTCATATTTTTCCTTTAAGAATGAACATATCTATTCATGCATTCATGTTCTTTGAGTAATCATGCAACCGGAAGAACTTATTCAATGCAAACAACCATGCTTTTTCACCCTGTGACTTCTTCATTTTCCATTAAGGTAGGCACCTTTTATTTCTTAAAATCTTATGGGAAATACTTCTTTTCAATCCTCCTATAAGGATGGTAATGGTGATGAAAATTTTATCTATCTGAACCAAAATTTAAATGAAATTCGCCATCATTATCCCTCATGTCAGGTGTATCCATGAACCTACTATCTCTAACAGTATCATCCCTATCAAACATGTATCTTGATTGAGACCTACTGCCATATGCACCATTAGTTCTTTTCTCATGTCCATGATTGATCCTAAGTGGTCTCCGTCTATGCAATACTGAAACACTCTAAAGAATCATTGCATTAACATCTACTTGTTTCTCATGTGCCCTAGCATGTCTCTCCTATGACTGAATAATCCTATCATTATCTACTTTGAAAATTCTTATCTCTGCCATCAAACTTCTCAATGTATCTACTATGTGAGGGGAGTTATCATCACCATGCTGCTCATTTTTTCTGTGGGGAGAATCTCGTGAACTATGGTCCACCATTTTTCTTGTCATCTTTGATCTTCTTCCTGCAAATATACCATGTCAGATAACCAAACATAACAAAAACACACGTACCTTAGTGAAGTTCACAGGAGGCTATCACATCTATAGGATCAATCTAGATTAGCATAACATACACATATACAAAATGAAATGAACATGCCAACATACCAACATCATCAAGCTATACATGACGACAAAACTGTAACAATGACCAATACCATGCATACATCACAAGCACATATACAATAAGCATGCATGCATGAAAAACACATTATTCCCATCTAGTACAAGTGTTCAACCTGAGAGCTTTGTTACCACTCTGTAATGCCTCCTCCCACATTTACCCAAATTCACAAGCTTGCCAAGGTAAACATTTGATGAGAGTTATTATGCAAGATTTAATCTCCAAGATGAACTTATGGAAAATTGGGTCCACGTGTCCAGAACTAACTACAAACACCCAATGACACATGATCACTCCATTATCATCCTAATTTTACCCAAAACTATTATTTTTAGTTTCATTTCCTTAAATGTAACACAAATTACTATCTTTTGTAGTTTTTTGGGTTCAAAAAATTTGAGGTAATTTTGAGGCCCTAAACAAATTTTTCAGGGAAAACAGAGAGATTGGAAAAGTGGGAGACCCATTTTAAAATTTATTTTCTACCTCTTTGTGGATATATTCATAACGACGTATCATGATAGTCAAACGAATATTGTATTCCAAAGTTACGACCCTTGGAAGTTGGAGGTCCAAATTACTCATTTATACAAACACTTTGTGTACATAGTACTCTACAGGTCATAAATGCATATATGAACATAGGGGTCTGATAATTATTTGAAAATCATCAAGAATGTTTAATTACCTCTCATAATAGCTTCAATAACATTTATTTGATTATTATTTCAATAGCCAATCATTTACCTATCAAAACATGATAAGAGCCATAACTAGAATCTATCATGAAACCATGCTTAGAAAAAACATATAACCAAAATAATACCAATGATAGAAAATCCATAAAATCCACATCATAAAAATTATATTTACTCACAAAATACAATAGGATATAACTCTTATTAACACATGCAAAATCCAACCAAGTTAGGGACTCTTGCGTACCACCCGACCATAGATTGTGTTGAACTAGATCTCTCTTTCAGCCAATCACCTCCGCACCATTTTACAAGCATGAATGTGGGATTGAATGGAATAAATTAAGGAAAAATAAACCATGGATTCCATAGGCCAAACCACCTCAACCCTCAACAAGTGATTCCACCTCATGGTCGTACATCATTAACATTAACTGATCGGTCTCTACCAAAGTTGTCCAGGGCTCCAAAGAATTTGTTCCAACCCGGCTCCAGGACTAGTAACTCAACCCATATTTTTCATAGGGCTCTAGGACTAGTAACCCAACCCACCAAGGGCACCAAAGAATTTTTCCAACCAAGACTTCAAGGACAAGTAACTAGACCCAAGTTGTTCCAGGTCTTCCAAATATTTTTTGCAAAAAAGACTATAGGAAATAATGAATCAACCCACAACCATAAGGAACATGAGAACCAATTAGAAAATAAATGGGAAAACCCATAACACCATGGCTATCCAGGAAATGGAAAGGTTAGGAAAAACCACTATAAATCCAGGAAATCCTCCAATATAATTAAAAATCATAACCAAACAACCACATGCATACCCATGCATCCAAAAGTAGCAAGGAAATCATCCATGCAACTAGGTACTTGCAAATAAAACTTGTTGTAGATGTTGATCTCATTGTTCCCTTGCAATTTCTTTCTTTTCCTTTTTCCTTATTTCTCAAAATCCAATGTGCTCCAAGAATGCCCTGATATTTCTCTAAGTGTGAAAGAGTGTGAGAGAGAGGGAGAATAGAAGAAAGCCCCAAGCTAAAACTGAAAAAAAAAATTCCCTGAACTAATCCTCATAAGAATTTTTATAATTGAGGCCCCTATTTTCTTCATGTTCCTCTATTTTTCCTTAAATATTCCTCACGTGAAAATTTGTGACCTTTCATCTCCCTTTTCTCCTATAATCCTTTATTTCATAAATAAAATTCCAATAAATGCCTCTTTTCTTTTTCCAATGCCTTTTCCAACTTCCATAGCCATTAATTAATCACCAGTGATCCCCATTACTATTTTTTTTCCCAAAATTCAACTTGGAATATGTGTCACATGACCATGGTCTTATTTTTTCCTTTATTATATGGATTTTTAACCAAGGTTCTTACAATAGTAGACTACAAAAAAAATGTTATAGCCTCTTGGAATCCACAAGTACTTGTAGTAATTTATAAACTTAGTCCTCCCGAAGCTTTTTTGAACACCTAGTTTCTCGATAAATTCAACAACACAATATTCAGGAAGTGTGAAGGGAATTATGGAAAATTTATCAAACATTGGTTACGAGAAGATAGAGAATGCTTCGAACTTAAGGAATCAAAAGGATATTCGATCGTCATTTTCAAAAGTCCTATTAGGTTCCTCATCAAAATATTGTCCCTTGGATATGGAGAGAAAGACCTTGAGCATTACAAACTGCAATGGATAGATTTAATACACAGGCTACTCAATGATTCAAAGTGTTTCAATTGGGCCAAAATTATTTCTCAGAATTTAACAGATGCCCTTATGTTTTCCATTTTTTCTCCTCCAAGATATGATCAATCATTTTGCATGTCATCATATATTATTGATATTATAAGTTATTTTGTTCTATTTCCTTTGATTAAATGGAATTACCCAGTTGATCAACAAATTCCTATACAAAATTATGCCCCTATTTTGTGGGGAAGTAACTTAAAATTCCATTTTAGTGATATGTAATTATGTGATGATCCCTTTCCACCAATTTTTTTTTGATAAAACCCTCCCAAGGTAGTGAAGGTCGTAAAAAAGAACATGGCTCCCATATTCTTCCTAGATATATTCCAGAGAGGATTTCTTTAAGAGAGGTATCCAATCAAACTGTGTTGAATGGTCAAGCTAGGAAATTGAGAAAACTTCAACATAAATCTGGCCGAACTTCCCAATTAACTTTGGAAATTTTTTCCTTAAGGACTGAGGACATGCATTTAAGGAGGATGCAGAACTCAACCATGTTTGGTTTTATATGTTTCCCCTTCATGACTATGACCCTTGGGGAATCATCAATGACCATTATAGGGTTTTCAGCTACATAAAAACTGTTATGCAACCAACTCATAAAATAAAAGAGAAGTTATATCAACAACTTATAAAACAACCTATTCGAGGGGGAAACCTCCTTTAAATTACATAAATGAATAATTCTTGGATGATACAAATGAAAAACCTACTTTCTATATATTGGAGTCTAAGGGGTCACAATATAATTAGTGCCTACATAAAAATAATAATGTAAGGGCACAACAATAATAATAATGGGCTTCTATGGGGCACAATAATAACAACATGAGGACTACATGGGCACAGAAATAACAATAAGGGGGCTGCACTAACATTAAAAATAAGGGGATACACTAGTATTATAGGGACCTAAAATTCCCCTCTCCTTCAAAAAAGTTTTGTCCTCAATGCTTGAGTAGTTCAGGATGATTTTGTAAAAAATTATCATCTACCCATGTGGAATCTTTAGCAGGTAAGTTCTTCCACTTTATGAGTTAGTCTGAAATTGATCGATTTCGTAGCTGTCGAGTTCTTGTTTTCGTTACTGCTTCAGGTTCCAATATGATTTTTCCTTCCTCATCAATTTTTGGAAATATTGTTTGAACTGAAAGTTTGTCACCTACAACCTTGTTTAAGCATGAAACATGGAAAATAGGTTGCACTCGGGAAGATGCAGAAAACTCCAATTTGTATCCCATAGTACAAATATTTTACAACACCTTTTAAGGACCATATTAATTTGGTGATAATTTATTATCCTTCTTAGCTTGCTTGAGGGACATTTCTTTATATGGTCGTAGCTGTAAAAATACCCAGTCTCCTACATCAAAAAAATTTCCACTGTGATGTTGATTTGCCTATTGTTTCATTCAATTATGAGCCAAATGTAGGTTATCTTTTAAGAGTTGGAGAACTTGTTGTTGATGCTTGATTAGATCTTCCACTGCTTGAACCTTAGCATTTTATCTTAAATATAATTTGATGGATGGTGGATGATATCCATAAAGTTCCATAAATGGGGCCATTTTTGATGCAGCATGGAAGGAAGTATTAGACCACCATTTAGCCAGAGGTAACCACTTGACCCATTGTGTTTGTTTATCAGATACAAAGAAATGAAGATATCCTTCCAAACATTTGTTCACTATCTCAGTTTTCCCATCAGATTGAGGATGATAAGATGAGCTATGAGCTAGTTTAGTACCTAGACAAGAAAATAATTCCGCCCAAAAATTTCCAATGAAAATGGGATCTCTATCGCTTACAATAATATTTGGGTTTCTATGTAGCTTTTGAATTGTTTCCATAAATGCATTAGCAGTTGTACTAGATTTAAATGGATGGGATAATGCACAAAAGTGTTCATACTTGGTAAGTCTATCAACTACCACCATGATGAAACTCTTTCCTTTGGACTTGGGTAAAATTGTGATAAAATCCATTGAAACCTTATCTTAACATTGACCTGGAATGGATAAAGGTTGTAACAGACCTGAGGTCTTACTTGTCTAAATTTTATTTTGTTTTCAAACCAAATGTTATGCCACAAAATTTTGAATATCATATTTAAGGCCATAAAAAAAAAATATTTCTTAACCATGTGGTAAGTTTTTAAAAATTTTGACTGCCGTCCTAAGGGATAGGTGTGTAATTCCACAAGAATATTTTGTTTTAGTTGGGAATTCTTATAAATATATAAGCGATATTTGTACAATAATGAATCATTTTTCTAGCTAAATGTATCAAATGTACTGGGATCTTGCTACAAAGTTTGAATGACTGTCCACACTTCTTCATCATTCTTCCATTCCTCCCTTGCTTCGGTTATCCAATCTAGTTGGATAATATAAATGGCACAAAGAAATGCTTCCAAATCCTCATCCTTTCTTGAGAGTGCATCTACAACAACATTTAGCTTCCCTTTTTTGTAGATGATTTAAAAGTCAAAACCCAACATATTTGTGACCCATTTTTGCTATTCTTCTGAAGATAGTCTTTGTTCCAAAATTTATTTAAGACTATCATGATTTTTTTTTTTTTTATGTTGAAGTGTATTCCCATTAGGTAAGCTAGCCATTTCTTTAGTGCATGTAGTACTGCAAACATTTCCTTCTCATAAATAGGTTTATGTAAATACTTTCCTTTGATTGGACGACTTTCAAAAGCAATGGGTCTTCCTCTTTTCATTAAAACAACACCAATTCCATTTCCCAAAGCATCACATTCCACAATAAAGGTTTTTGTGAAGTTTGGCGTAGCTAAGACCGGTTCTTGGCATGTTGCTTCTTTAAGATGTTCAAAGGCCTTAGTTTATTTTGGAGTCCAATAAAATGCATCTTTCTTTAATAATGTTGTTAGAGGTGCTAGTATTCTCCCATAATTCTTAAAAAGCTTGCTATAATACCCTGTTAACCCAAGAAATCATCACATATGCTTTATGGTAGTGGGAATTTTCCATTCCTTAATGACTTTAATTTTGTTAGGGTCTACCTTAACACCCTCATGAGATACAATATGACCCATATATTCCACCTCTTGTACTCCAAAGAAACATTTGGAGGTTTCTGTATATAATTGTTTATCCTCCAATAGTTTGAGCACCCTGTCAACATGTTGAACATGATCCTTCCAAGACTCCTTGTAGATTAGTATATCATCAAAAAATACTAACACAAATTTTTTAAGGGTTTTAAAATGGAATTTATCAACCCTTGAAATGTAGAAGGTGCATTGGTAAGGCCAAAAGGCATGACCAAAAATTCATAATGACCCTTATGAATTCTAAATGTTGTTTTTGGAATGTATTTAGTTTTCATTCTAATTTGATGATATCCTGACAGAGATCCAACTTGGTGAAGTAAATTTCTCCATTTAATTAATCCAATAATTCACCAATGATGATTTGTAACCTTTTTGTATCATGTACATATTTTTTTTGTAGAAAAAAAAAGAAAATTAATATATATATATATATATATATATATATATATATATATATATATATATATATATATATATATATATAAGAAAAATAAAATAAAAGGGGGATAAAAGAAAAAAGTATGTGAAAGAAAATAATAAAGAAAATAAAAATATATAAATAATTACCCCTAAAAGTGTGCAAGTCAAAATTCCACTTCAAAAAAAATAGATTAAGGTTTATTTTTTATTTTTTTTAAAGTATAGTTATGAATTTTTCTCATGAAAAAAGGTATTTTTCACTTTGTGAATAAAATTTGTGCACTAATCTACGACTGATATCACTCCCTCCTGTATCAACGGCAGGAGGAACTTTTCAGACCCCCTTGCGCTATTGACAGTTAACAAGGGAGGGGGGCGGGGGGGGGGGGTGGAGCGGTTGGACTTTTACCACCAAATGCGACATGTCACCTCCATGGTTCTTTTGTGGGGTCCCCTCGTAAAACCTTTTCCTACCAATACCCCCTGAAAAGCTACCTTTCCCTTCACTTGTTCGTTGGCGCTTTTACCTATTGTAGAGCCTCATGATTGCTTCATTTTGACACTCTCTCTTACCTATTTTTCCTCTTTTTGACCACCATAATCAACTCAAATAAGCATCAAACTATATTTTTTTGACATGGTAAGGTATTTTATTGTCTTGTATTTCATATTTAATAAGGTTCCTAATTATTAAGTTAATATTTGTGTTAGCTATGAAATTGACATGATTCTGCAGCTAATCGACGTTTCTATAGCCAATTCAATGGTTTTTCGAACTCTAAGGTGCCAGTTGAGCGCAAAAGTATATGGACAGGTGGTGATTGATATTCTCAAGGATTTCCTCCTATTCATCTAAGCAATATCATGAAGGAAAATTTTCAATTACGTAGTCAAAGAAGCGGGTCAACACATTTCTGAATAGGCGAGCAAGAGTCTGAGATGATCGTGCTTCACGATTTGCTTTACCGGATAGAAAATCATGAATAGGTGATATTTTTTTATTTTTATAAGTACAAATTAGTGTTGGTTTAGCTTAAGTAGGCATGAAAGCCTCAAATAGTTATGTGCACAGGCTTTTATAAATACCGTGAAAAGAAACTTGAACAATGTGTAATTTTTTATGAGACTGTAATGTTTTAAAAGACTTTTTTTTTTCATACTTTTTAATGAAGAAGTGCCTTGAAGATTTGATGCATAGTTGATTGTTTGTGTAAATCTTTGAGATTGCATGTTTTTCGACGGCCCTTGCAAATAGTGAAGGTTCTACATGTTCACATTTTTATTTTATCATTTTATGTAGTTAATTTTATGTTTTCATTTTATCATTTGATGTAGTTAATTCCATGTTTTCATGTTATCCTTTGATGTAGTTATTTTCATAAGTTTCCCTTTGTCATTTGATGTAGATAGTTGCTTTCATAATTTCATGTTATCATTTGATGTATTTATTTAGATATTGTTTGATCATTTGCAGAGTACTTTCCTTTTATTTTTTCAATTGCAGATTAGTAATTTTTCATAGATTTCTTCATAGTTTTATTTCCAAGCATTGAGTGATTTCTTTGCAAATTTACGAGTAGATTCTTTTCATAATATGAGTGAGTTATTTTCAAAAGTAGCAGTGATTTCTTTTCAAAAGCAGTAGTGATTTATTTTCAAGTTTTCATTTCCAAAATCTTTCATTTTAAAATCATGTGTGATTTCCATTTCTAAAATTTAATTTTGTCTTTATGCAGAGGATTGTTAGAACAATAGTTGAGTAATTCTACTTTTAGAGACTAACAATAGATTTTTTAAGTTTTATTTAGTTCTATTTCGCAAAGTAAAACTAATATTGATTTTAGGAACTTAAATTTTGATTTGAATGCATAAATTTCATTAGGAACATAAGAATAAAAAGCATCCTTAGAAGTAATTTATACAAACTCAATCATCACATCAATAAATTGAATTAAAAGAGACTTCTAGCATATATATTGCACTTGCACTTCACAAGTTTACCAAATTCAGTTGATAATTTATGTAATAAATTTAATACCATTAAATTGACAAACATTTTGGCATCATTGTCGGGGAAGTGTACATAGGAGCCTTTTTCTTTCTAAAAAAAAACATAAAAAAAAAAATGATATGCATAGGGAAAGAGATTCTAGAGGAAGATTTGTAGCTAGAGGTAGAAGCTTAATTCCAACAACACCACTCACCCCATCACAACCTCATAGTGCCACACCATCCACCCAAACTCGCATACCATCCATTACAAGCAGACACAGAATTCCCGAGTTACTCACATCTGAAATCAAACCTAGAAATTCACCAACTTCATCAACTGAAGAAATTGTAGAAGAAGAATATCCTAATTCCCCAATAGAAGGAGTAATTTTCTTAAATTCAACTAGAGAAAAACTTATATCCCAAGAATTAGAAGTCCCTACTGAAAAAGAGGAGGAAGAAACATATTTTAATATACCTATTGTAGCCGCTACAACACCACCCAAAATTATGGATATATTTAAAATTTCGGGTCCCCCCTAGGCTTGCTTAGTCGTTAAGGTCTTCCACCGAACCTGCAGTCAGTGACATCCTAGCGGCCTATCCCTAACCACTCATGAGTTGTCTCGCCACCATGATCAGATGTCATTTTTGCAATCATGCCATACGTGGGAAAGATCATCTAGCATACTTTCGAACATTCGTAACACAGTCGCGCCGTTTGTAATGAGATTGCCATGCATATGTTTGAATGGAAACCTTGTTGTTTTAACGATTAAAGGCCTTCTCGTCGTGGGCCATTAAGCATGTTGTTTGATTTCCTTCTCTTAAGCTTGTTAATCTTATATGTTTTGTCTGGGGTCATCATTATCAAAGAATAATTATGATGTCGTAATTTTCCACGCAGGTCGACCCCACGGGTGACAAACTCCACATCAAGGGAAATAAATTGGGCTCAACGACAAGGCCAAAGTTGCGGAACAGGGGTAGAGGAGGAGCAAACGACCAGTACTGTTATAAGGAGGATAATATATGTTGATCAGAAAATAACTTCTATGTCACTGATGCAAAAGCTTTCTTCACTAGTGCGCACCAGATGCTTTAAAGTGCTCCATTGGAAATGTCTAGATCCTGCATCACACCATCTCAATGTCGATGGGCACATGCAAAGAAACATATTTCACCACTCCGATGAGTCTAGTATAGCCCGATGAAAAAATAAAACTCAGGAGATCTCCCTGAGGAATGACAATCTCATGCAAGGCTTTCTCGTGCCAAGTAGCAGTGCTAAAGCATACGTGTTTCTGTGGCAAGCCAACGACAGGATTTTAAATATGTGAACGCACCCTTTAGAAGCAACATTTATGAATCCTAAACTACAAGGTGTGAAGTTATTTATGCTGCGAGGAGTACAACGTGGAGCAATGAAATGGCCTTAAAACCCTAGTCTCCTTTTCTTTTTCATATCCATAAATTTTGTCTATGTGGGATCCCATGAGATGGAGAGCTTCGGATTGAACCTAAAAGGGTATGTTTAAATGCATACACGTTTTAGTAGCTAGGCACGTTGGTGCATATGTCAATAAAGATTTTGGAACCACAAGATAGGAAAGGTCAATGTTAAAAGAGCCATCAATGTGGCTTGAGAAACATCTTTCAAAACAAGCAGCCTTCGTATGATGAGGTAAAGCAAATGATCAAGGGTCGAAAGCATATGGTTTCTAAAACCATAAGGATATCATGGAGCAAAGCTAATTGATATCATAATAAAAGGCGCAAATTCAATGGACCAATGGTGATGCTGTATTTCTAATGCCAAAGCGCTAACGTATATGATTTCGAAAGACCATATAAGACCGCCAAGCAAACAACTAGCACCAAATAATTTTATGCTGAAGTGTGAATTAATGGTGTAGATATATTAGGTGGTCGAATTAAAATGCGAATCAGAACTATACGAAAACGCATTACAGGTTGGTTTAAATATGTCTTGGCGGGTTGTTTGATTTATGGTAAACACTTGGTGAAGCTATGTGTACAGTCACCCAAAGCTTTGCGTCGAACTCGGAGCCAAACGTTATAATAGCATGTTATATTCACTATGGTGCGTACAGATGGATGCATGCATGTCAACGTGGAGTTTTCAACTATAGTGAAACATTGGAGCGGAATATAATAATGTGGCAAAAGCTTAAGTTTAAAACTTGGAGCAGGTTCAACGTGCTTGTCAGCACCAACTGCGCCCTTTACCAGCTGTTCCCTGCCTTTCGCCTGGAATGGCTCATTGATGCCTCTTCGCCACATGGGAAAGAATATCGCTGCCACCTCACGGAGGAAAGTTTCCAAGGCTAAACGTTGCATATCCGCCCATGTCAATATCTCATCATCCGCATGCATAATACCACGTACACCATGTTACTAAATCAGTGTTCGGTGGAAGCGGGCAGTCTTTGCTGTTATCCATCGTGTATGAGACCACAAGAATGGCAATATGATTCTGTCCAAAACGCATGCACATGGATGTAGCTGCACCGGCTTTGTCATTGCCGTAGTATGCAGACCCGTGAGGAAAATTGAAACGCTCGATTGAACCCTTATAACAGACCTACGACGACAATGCTATAACGACCATCGAGTGGTTATAACCAAAAGAAATGCAGCGCAGTTCTCAACCTTTGGTAAAACAATTGGAATGGATATATATATGGTGGTCAACAGGTTCGAAATATTATTACAAGTCTACGGTGCAATTGCTATAATAATTGCGGTGCTATTGTGTTCAAAGTAGAGCGGAGTTTTAAAATATGATGAATAGCCATATGTTACGGCCTTGTTGGAGGAAAGTGCGATACGAATGCTGCAAAATCGTTTTAATCAGAGAATGTAGATTCGATGGAGATCTTATAGCATGGGCTACTTAAATAATGTGGCCATCAGCGCCATTGAAGCAACATACCATTTGTTACTTCCAGAAATCTAAAAAACGTATCAAATGCGCTGAGGTAACGCATACTATTATGCATTCAGGAAATGATGGGTTCTGACAGGTCGCTGGATATTGGCTGTGTAGCCGTTTTTCTTTCATGACACTGCAAATGGTGTTTAGCGAATGCATGGTAGGTGCGCAGTCTGCACAGAGAAGCAAACGGGCATAACAATTCGCGATGATTCCCTAGGGAGACAGCAAAGAAGCTTTTCTTTGGAAGCTGATATCGATTCCACGATTGAGGCGACAAAGGGAGGTCGCAACTGTCCGTCTCTCACTACACGCGCTCGATTCATATGCTGCATGTGAGCCGATATCCAGAATCAATTCATCGACTGCACCACAAAGATGGAAAATTCTTTGAGTATGACTGGCAGAGGTCATAGTTTTCCTCGGTTGCTGAGTCGCAACTCATCCAAAGTGATCAGCATGCGACCTGCTCAAAATTGCTACTATGCGATCCCCGTGAGGTCGCAGTTTTCCCCCGATCGCCGAGTCGCAACTCATCCAAAGTGGACAAAATGCGACCTGCCCAGAGTTGCAACCGTGCGACCCCCCATTGAGTCGCAAGTGCAGTCCAAGTTGCTGAGTCGCAATTCGATGTGGAAAAGATGAAGTGCGACCTGCAACCCTTTTGAGATTACGACCCACGCAAAGATGAAGTCACGCGACCCTATGAGTCTCCAGGTCGCAGATCCATGCAGCCATCGAAGGATGCGACTTAGTAATCAACTGACTAGCTCGTGGGAAGATTTCACAACCGGGTTACTTCCCTGGTTGAATATCCCTGATGCAAGATCAAGAAGCCAGGGTGTTGCTACCCAGTTGCAATACAGGGCCAGAGAAAGGACATAGAAGAAAACCCATTTGAGCCATTCTTCCTGATGACAAAATGGCGCAACATTTGACCACATAGGGGTCCAACTGATTTTAGCTGTGATAGATTACTGCATTTCTTATGTTGATTCCCTGACATTCGTGTATAATTATATGTATGTACAGGGCTAATATAAATTCATTTATCTGCAAGTTATATGAGAAGAAAAAAAGGGGACTATGTTGATTGATTTTTTTTTCTTGCCGGTAACATATTATTTCATGCAAATTCCCTTAATGCAGAAATAACACCGCCGGCAGATAGAGGCTGCTGTCTCACACGGTGAGGGCTAAGCCAGGCCTTCGGAGAACAAGGTTATGATATCTTTGAAAGAGAAATGCAGAAGGATAAAACCCCAGGTCGCACATTGCCCCAGGTCGCAAATCCCAACAGGTCGCATATATTCGATTTTTCGCCTTCTGCGACCTCGCGACCCAGCTACCTAGTCGCAAGGTCGCAAGGTCGCATACCTTCGGTTTTCCGCCTTTTGCGACCCTGCGACCCAGCGACCTAGTCGCAAGGTCGCAAGGTCGCAAGGTCGCATATCTTTGTTTTTACACATTTTGCGACCCCGCGACCCAGCGACCTAGTCGCAAGGTCGCAAGGTCGCATGTGCGCTGTTTACATGATCCGCGACCCCGCGACCCAGCGACCTAGTCGCAAGGTCGCACCTTGGCCATTCTCTTACAACTTGCGACCCCGCGACCCAGTCAAGTCGCAGGTCGCAACGACAGCTCAGATCGCAGGTCGCAACAGCAGCCAGGTCGCAGGTCGCAGCAGCGGCTTAGGTCGCAGGTTGCAAAAGGGACTAGGTCGCAAGGCAGCCCAACGGTCGGGAAGATGAAAGATCAAGGAAGCCCGAAGGGCAGTTTCTGCATTATAAATACTTCCTTCGGGAACTTGTAATGGGCTTTTTCTTTTTGGAAACTCAAGAGCTACATGGCATTGTATTGAAAGATTATACTCTTGTACATATGAATACAGATTCTTGTTAACACACCCTATGGTTATGATGTGTTTTGCTGTGCGATCACTGTGTGTATTCCTTGTACAGTTTCAGAACATCCTATGATTAATGAAGCTGCACTCTTCATGTCATCATTTATGCGTCACGGCTATCTGTGTTGTATTAATGATGTTCCATTTATCATCTGCTCTATTAATGAATGTTAATGAACTATTTTGTTAGCATTTCGTTTTATCTTTCAGAAGTAGAGGGATATCTCATCATAAAGAACTATTTCTTTTGTGGTCAGACTACCTTAGAAGCATTACCCCCAAAGATGTGTTGCTAATGACATCTCCTGAGGTGTACATGCTTTATTTATAATCTTGCTATGCATAGTGTTTGATTCATGTTTAACGCATCAATCCTGTATTCTGTATCATGTGAATAAGTGTATATCCGCAGGTTCAAACAGTTACTTTTGAGACCTAAGGGAAGGCGTCTTAAGCAGTAGCCGGACCCACACCCCGGACGGGATCCCTACTCCAAACGGTTCAAGGTCTAATTGGGACTTTCTACCGGGGAGATCCCCTACTGTTGGCCGGACAAATTTTCCCGTCAACAGAATTGGCGCTAGAAGGAGGGCCTGAACCTCCGACCAGATGTTTAACGAAAAGGGGGGGCCAGATGACAAGCTGAGCCCTTAGAGCCTGCAGTTAATCTCATATCTGTAATGGCTCGTTCCCAAATCATTCTCCCGAGATGTTTGTCAGAGTTTTATGAGCCTGGATACTACATCTCCGATGAACTTATTTATCACTTGTCCCAGTTAAAATTTGATGGTGAAAATTGGGTGTCCATAACCCAACACTGTTCAGATTTTTGTGACTTTGGTGAGTCTATGAAATTGACGATCAGGGTTTGTTTTGTTTGCTTTTCTTCCTCACCCTCGAAGGTCGCGCTAAGAAATGGTGCTGCACTTTGCCGGAATCTTCCATCCATTCATTTGAACAACTCGCCAGTGAATTACAACAAGCTTTTCACATGTATGATTTTCATAACGTTTTACTTAAGATAAATGACATCAGAATGGAACCTCAGGAATCTTTAGATGAGTTCTCTATCAGATTCGTTCATTATTGTTTTGAGTTCCCTGATAAGGATGTCTACTGGAGTTTGTTAAGAGAAAAGTTCGCGTATGCGATTCTCGTTTCCCTTGAACCATTTCAGTTAGCAACCCGCAAGTCAACAGCTGTTCTGACTTTGAGTATTTCACGTACCATGTCGTATCTGAAAACCCAAGTGGCTCATTATCTCGTCTAACTCATGAAACCTACCCCGAGCCCACTCGTTGTCTCCCTGGACTTAGTCCTAAATCTGGTTCACATTCGGATTATGAATCTGGTTCACTTTCGGATGATGAATCTAGTTCACATTCGGATTATGAATCTGGTTCACGTTCGGATTATGATTCTGGTTCATATTTGGATTATGAATCTGGTTCGGATTCGGATGATGAATCTGGTTCACATTCGTATTATGAATCTGGTTCAAATTCAGATTATGAATCTGGTTCATATTTGGATTATGAATCTGGTTCACATACGGACTATGAATCGACTCCTACCCTGCATAAAGTTGATTCCCTTACAAGGTCTGCTAGATCTTTTTGTCCTTTGAATGCACGTGTTGAAAATCCTTGTAGGGTTAACGCCCCTGTGACTCAACCTTTTCGTTCATTGTTCCCTAGTTTGTTTCTTTATCCCGCCATACCAGTAAATTTGTCTAGACATTCAGAGTTTTCTTACACTGGTATTGGCGAAAATCATAAGCCCGCAGGTGGTGTTTCACAATCACAGTCTAAAATCGATGAATCTTTTAAATCTGATCTGTCTCACTCGGAATCTTTAGACAACCATGGGAGTGATTTCCTATCTGGGCAACTTCAAGATGTCTCCGTTATCAATCCATCCCAGTTGGTAAACCCTAGGGAGCCTAACTTGCCAGGTACCAAACTTGACCAAACCGATGGTTGCAGCGATCACTCCTTATCTGAAAACATATTCAATCATACCGCTGACGACCGTCACTCAAATCTCTTTGCTGACCATACGAAGACACCTAAATTCGATGATCCGCTTTGGGAAGATTCAAGTACCCACCAGAAAATCAAAACGCGTCAGCTTCCGCTGAACGTTTCTGAGATGACAATTCCCCAGTACCATGCTCCTTCCAGCATAAACGCGTCGAATTCACCCCATCCTGGCAAATCTGGAGAATCCGACATTTTGGATTATCAATCTGTCAATGCGCAAACATTCGACCAAATTGATACAAAGCCCACTGACATTTTGCAACTCACCACAATCCATGGTCACATCCAGTCGCTTGCTGATCTTGCCCAACCATCAAAGTTGGGAAGCCCTCCGCTCGAAAGTCCGGAGTTTGTTCAAGACAGTGAGGAATTGCAGCCTACATTGAAAGTGGATTCGGATCCTCATACCCTTGACCAAACCCAAGAGCAACCTCGAGCTAGGGTTTTCCAAACTAGGGTTTCTACGCTTGGATGCGCATGCATCTATAATTCGCCTGGAACTTGCTTATTGTTTCCATTCCATAAAACTGATGGTCCTCAACACCATGATGAGATTTCCGGTCAACTCGACCAAACCTATTTGGTGGATGTGCCTGCAAACAGGAAATATCTTAAACCCCTCCCGTCAGACCTAGGATTGTGCATGAATGATTATGGGTCGTTTATAAATGTTGAGTTTCAGGAACATATTGCTATGTATCAATATGAGAGTGGGATTCAGCTTGCATAATCTTTTCTGGCATGTTATTTGATAAGTATCTATGATCGCCTTGCCGTTGCACCGACTCCTCAGGTAAGTTTTGTTGCTACTACACTTTTTTGGATACTGGCTCTCATCCTGATCATTGTTGTCATTGCAGGATGAAAATTAATGCGGTGGCTACACTGGAAAACTAATTTTACATAACCCGACCGCATCATTAGTTAAACTAGGGTTTAGGTGTAGGCTAGCTAGGACCTGCAATAATTTTTTTTTTTTTAGTTTCAAGTTAATTAGGTTTACTTGCAAAAATTTTACTTCATAGTTTGAAAGTGTGCTTGTTGTTTTTGTTTACGACTGATATCCTAGGCAACATCATGTTACGAGTATTTTCTTTCATTTCCTTTTCAGTTGCTTGTTGCTGCATAAATAATCATTGCTTGTATTGCGCCTCTTTTCCACCTACAACTGGTTGATCGTTCTCGCACATGGCATTGCATTGTACTCTCTCTCCCTCACATCATTTTTTCATATCGCCTGCCACTTCATGAGCCGTCATTGCAACCCTATCATCTTGCAGTCTTGTTTTGCCCCGATTGCTAAAACAGTAACCCCATTGTTTTGTGTGAGGTTGCGGTGGCTATCTCAAGAGGCAACTTTCTCTTAGGATCAGTCATCGAAGTCGCATTATCAAAAAGATGCCTATGAGTCTAAACTTATTATCTGGGGAGATACGAGCCGGTTGTCTGTGGGAGACCTGATGATTTGAAATGGCCCATACCCGTAAGCCTAAGCCTTGTGCCCTGCATAGTCTTGGACGTTTAAATGTGCTGTTCTACGCACTGCGCCTATTGTGGTGAATGGGATGTGAAGGTTTGGCACGAGGGAAAACCCGAAATCAGGATATCTTTCAGTTTCAGTAAAACAAGAAACAACCTCTCATGCTCGTAAAATAAGTCGGGATCCCTCATCCGCCCATGAAAAATAAGTGCCACGAGCACATGAAAATAAGTGCTACAAGCACATGAAACAAATAAGGGTAAAGGATCGAGAAAGGCTTCCTACACAGAGAGGTAATGCAACGACTCCGCCGGGGTACTAACCAGGCTCGCTGGGAGCGGAGCAATGTTTGTGATTTCTTGAAGTGACTCCGTCGGGGTACTGTCCAGGCCTGCTGGCTGCGGAGCAACACCAGAGACTTAATTTTAAAAATCCTGAAGATAATAAGCCCCACTGCCTTGCTGTTCACATCATCAACAAGCTATTGGCGTCTGTGAGCTTTCTCTTTGATGTGTTCTGATTAGTGAGACTTAGCTGAGGCACAAGGATTAGGAATACCTATAAAGGGAAAATGTAATACAAATGGTACCCGCGGAACTGGTTCAATATTCCCTTCCATCATTATCCGGACTCAGACTATTGTGGTGATATTGACAGAGATGCTGGATTCTACCAGTGGTTCGCCATTTGTTGTAGCCGCTACAACACCACCCAAAATTTTGGATATATTTAAAATTTCGGGTCTCCCCTAGGCTTGCTTAGTCGTTAAGGTCTTCCACCGAACCTGCAGTCAGTGACATCCTAGCGGCCTATCCCTAACCACTCATGAGTTGTCTCGCCACCATGATCAGATGTCATTGTTGCAATCATGCCATACGTGGGAAAGATCATCTAGCATACGTTCGAACATTCGTAACGCAGTCACACCATTTGTAATGAGATTGCCATGCATACGTTTGAATGGAAACCTTATTGTTTTAACGATTAAAGGCCTTCTCGTCGTGGGCCATTAAGCATGTTGTTTGATTTCCTTCTCTTAAGCTTTTTAATCTTATATGTTTTGTCTGGGGTCATCATTATCAAAGAATAATTATGATGTCGTAATTTTCCACGCAGGTCGACCCCACGGGTGACAAACTCCACATCAAGGAAAATAAATTGGGCTCAACGACAAGGCCAAAGTTGTGGAATAGGGGTAGAGGAGGAGAAAACGACCAGTACTGTTATAAGGAGGATAATATATGTTGATCAGAAAAGAACTTCTATGTCACTGATGCAAAAGCTTTCTTCACTAGTGCGCACCAGATGCTTTAAAGCGCTCCATTGGAAATGTCCAGATCCTGCATCACACCATCTCAATGTCGATGGGCGCACGCAAAGAAACATATTTCGCCACTCCGATGAGTCTAGTATAGCCCGATGAACAAATCAAACTCAGGAGATCTCCCTGAGGAATGACAATCTCATGCAAGGCTTTCTCGTGCCAAGTAGCAGTGCTAAAGCATACGTGTTTCTGTGGCAAGCCAACGACAGGATTTTAAATATGTGAACGCACCCTTTAGAAGCAACATTTATGAATCCTAAGCTACATGGTGTGAAGTTATTTATGCTGCGAGGAGTACAACGTGGAGCAATGAAATGGCCTTAAAACCCTAGTCTCCTTTTCTTTTTCATATCCATAAAGTTTGTCTATGTGGGATCCCATGAGATGGAGAGCTTCGGATTGAACCTAAAAGGGTATGTTTAAATGCATACACGTTTTAGTAGCTAGACACGTTGGTGCATATGCCAATAAAGTTTTTGGAACCACAAGATAGGAAAGGTCAATGTTAAAAGAGCCATCAATGTGGCTTGAGAAACATCTTTCAAAACAAGTAGCCTTCGTATGACGAGGTAAAGAAAATGATTAAGGGTCGAAAGCATATGGTTTCGAAAACCATAAGGATATCATGGAGCAAAGCTAAGTGATATCATTATAAAAGGCGCAAATTCAATGGACCAATGGTGATGCTATATTTGTAATGCCAAAGCGCTAACGTATATGATTTCGAAAGACCATATAAGACTGCCAAGCAAACAACTAGCACCAAATAATTTTATGCTGAAGTGAGAATTAATGGTGTAGATATATTAGGTGGTCGAATTAAAATGCGAATCAGAACTATACGAAAATGCATTATAGGTTGGTTTAAATATGTCTTGGCGGGTTGTTTGATTTATGGTAAACACTTGGTGAAGCTATGTGTACAGTCACCCAAAGCTTTGCGTCGAACTCGGAGCCAAACGTTATAATAGCATGTTATATTCACTATGGTGCGTACAGATGGATGCATGCATGTCAACGTGGAGTTTTCAACTATAGTGAAACATTGGAGTGGAAAATAATAATGTGGCAAAAGCTTAAGTTTAAAACTTGGAGCAAGTTCAACATGCTTGTCAGCACCAACTGCGCCCTTTACCAGCTGTTCCCTGCCTTTCGCCTGGAACGGCTCGTTGATGCCTCTTCGCCACATGGGAAAGAATATCGTTGCCACCTCACGGAGGAATGTTTCCAAGGCTAAACGTTGCATATCCGCCCATGTCAATATCTCATCATCCACATGCATAATACCACATACACCGTGTTACTAAATCAGTGTTCGGTGGAAGCAGGCAGTCTTTGCTGTTATCCAGCGTGTATGAGACCACAAGAATGGCAATATGATTCCGTCCAAAACGCATGCACATGGATGTAGCTGCACCGGCTTTTTCATTGTCGTAGTATGCAGACCCGTGAGGAAAATTGAAACGCTCGATTGAACCCTTATAACAGACCTACGACGACAATGCTATAACGACCATCGAGTGGTTATAACCAAAAGAAATGCAGCGCAGTTCTCAAACTTTGGTAAAACAATTGGAATGGATATATATATGGTGGTCAACAGGTTCGAAATATTATTACAATTCTACGGCGCAATTGCTATAATAATTGCGGTGCTATTGTGTTTAAAGTAGAGCGGAGTTTTAAAATATGATGAATAGCCATATGTTACGGCCTTGCTGGAGGAAAGTGCGATACGAATGCTGCAAAATCGTTTTAATCAGAGAATGTAGATTCGATGGCGATCTTATAGCATGGGCTACTTAAATAACGTGGCCATCATCACCATTGAAGCAACATACCATTTGTTACTTCCAGAAATCTAAAAAACGTATCAAATGCGCTGAGGTAACGCATATTATTATGCGTTCAGGAAATGATGGGTTCTGACAGGTCACTGGATATTGGCTGTGTAGCCGTTTTTCTTTCATGACACTGCAGATGGTGTTCAGCGAATGCATGGTAGGTGCGCAGTCTGCACAGAGAAGCAAACGGGCATAACAATTCGCGATGATTCCCTAGGGAGACAGCAAAGAAGCTTTTCTTTGGAAGCTGATATCGATTCCATGATTGAGGTGACAAAGGGAGGTCGCAACTATCCGTATCTCGCTACATGCGCTCGATTCATATGCTGCATGTGAGCCGATATCCAGAATCAATTCATCGACTGCACCACAAAGATGGAAAATTCTTTGAGTATGACTGGCAGAGGTCGTAGTTTTCCTCGGTTGCTGAGTCGCAACTCATCCAAAGTGATCAGCATGCAACCTGCTCAAGATTGCTACTATGCGACCCCCGTGAGGTCGCAATTTTCCCCCGATCGCCGAGTCGCAACTCATCCAAAGTGGAAAAAATGCGACCTGCCTAGAGTTGCAACCGTGCGACCCCCCATTGAGTTGCAAGTGCAGTCCAAGTTGCTGAGTCGCAAGTCGATGTGGAAAAGATGAAGTGTGACCTGCGACCCTTTTGAGATTGCGACCCACGCAAAGATGAAGTCGCGCGACCCTATGAGTCGCCAGGTCGCAGATCCATGCAGCCATCGAAGGATGCGACTTAGTAATCAACTGACTAGCTCGTGGGAAGATTTCACAAACGGCTTACTTCCCTGGCTGAATATCGCTGATGCAAGATCAAGAAGCCAGGGTGTTGCTACCCAGTTGCAATACAGGGCCAGAGAAAGGACACAGAAGAAAACCCATTTGAGCCATTCTTCCTGATGACAAAATGGCGCAACATTTGACCACACAGGGGTCCAACTGATTTTAGCTGTGATAGATTACTGCATTTCTTGTGTTGATTCCCTGACATTCATGTATAATTATATGTATGTACAGGGCTAATATAAATTCATTTATCTGCAAGTTATATGAGAAGAAAAAAAGGGGACTATGTTGATTGATTTTGTTTTCTTGCAGGTAACATATTATTTCATGCAAATTCCCTTAATGCAGAAATAACACCGCCGACAGATAGAGGCTGCTGTCTCACACGGTGAGGGCTAAGCAAGGCCTTCGGAGAACAAGGTTATGATATCTTTGAAAGAGAAATGCAGAAGGATAAAACCCCAGGTCACACATTGCCCCAGGTCGCAAATCCCAATAGGTCGCATATCTTCGATTTTTCGCCTTCTGCGACCTCGCGACCCAGTGACCTAGTCGCAAGGTCGCAAGGTCGCAAGTGCATCTGTTTTCACAATCTGCAACCCCGCGACCTAGCGACCTAGTCGCAAGGTCGCAAGGTCGCATACGTTCGGTTTTCCGCCTTTTGCGACCCTGCGACCCAGCGACCTAGTCGCAAGGTCGCAAGGTCGCATATCTTTGTTTTTACACATTTTGCAACCCCGCGACCCAGCGACCTAGTCGCAAGGTCGCAAGGTCCCACCTTGGCCATTCTCTTACAACTTGCGACCCCGCGACCCAGTCAAGTCGTAGGTCGAAACGACAGCTCAGATCGCAGGTCGCAACAGCAGCCAGGTCATAGGTCACAACAGCGGCTCAGGTCGCAGGTCGCAAAAGGGACTAGGTCACAAGGCAGCCCAACGGTCGAGAAGATGAAATATCAAGGAAGCCCGAAGGGCAGTTTCTGCATTATAAATACTTCCTTCGGGAACTTGTAATGGGCTTTTTCTTTTGGAGACTCAGGAGCTACATTGCATTGAAAGATTATACTCTTGTACATATGAATACAGATTCTTGTTAACACACCCTATGGTTATGATGTGTTTTGCTGTGCGAACACTGTGTGTATTCCTTGTACAGTTTCAGAACATCTTATGATTAATGAAGCTGCACTCTTCATGTCATTATTTATGCGTCACGGCTATCTGTGTTGTATTAATGATGTTCCATTTATCATCTGCTCTATTAATGAATGTTAATGAACTATTTTGTTAGCATTTCGTTTTATCTTTCAGAAGTAAAGGGATATCTCATCATAAAGAACTATTTCTTTTGTGGTCAGACTACCTTAGAAGCATTACCCCCAAATATGTGTTGCTAATGACATCTCCTGAGGTGTACATGCTTTATTTATAATCTTGCTACGCATAGTGTTTGATTCATGTTTAACGCATCAATCCTGTATTCTGTATCATGTGAATAAGTGTATATCCATAGGTTCAAACAGTTACTTTTGAGACCTAAGGGAAGGCGTCTTAAGCGGTAGCCGGACCCACACCCCGGACGGGATCCCTACTCCAAACGGTTCAAGGTCTAATTGGGACTTTCTACCGGGGAGATCCCCTACTGTTGGCCGGAAAATTTTTCCCGTCAACAATACCATTGATAAAGGAACCAGAAGAACTAGAATAAGAAAAAATAAGTCTGATTTTGGAACCTTACATTAGTTATGAATAATATACAATGTTCGGGGAAGGAAAAGCTAAAGTACACATTGTAAATGATGAACATTTGAGAATTGGAGGAGGTGGACCTAGGATTGGAGGTGGAGGAAGAGGAAGAGGAAGATGTGGAGGAAAATGAAGGGGAAGAGAAGGAGAAGGAGATCTTGTTGGGTTTCCTACATATGATGATGATACTACAACAACAGTGAAAAATATCTCACTCTCTATCCTTCCTAACTCCGATGGATTAAGAAGTGAGGATCCTGAAACATTTTTTTTGAGTTCGAAGTTTTATGTAGGTCTTGTGACTATTTTCTCGATTCTCAAAAATTGAAATTGTTTCCAACAACTATTAAGGATGCAACATTAAAATGTTTCACATGCTTAATAAAAAAATTTATTAGAACATGGGAAGAATTGATAACTACATTCTTATCAAAATATAAGGATTAATTTATGCCCCATAATTGTAAGGATGAGTTTTTTAAAATGATGCAAACAGAAGATGAAAATATTGAGGATTTAATTGAAATATTTATTTATAATCTTAAGAGAGATGAAATGGAAAATTTGGATGAAGATACTTTGAAAGCTCTCCTCTTACAATCCATTAGAGATGAATGGATAGATATCCTTAACATGATGGGAAAAGGAGATATTTCTTAGCTATCACTACCAGAAATTTCTGAATTATGCATGCATATTTCAAGAGGTAATTCAAGGGTTGGAAAGAGTTCAAAAGACACTGTTATCTCTATAATTAATAAATCTATAGCTACAATAGTAAGTAGGGCTAAAATAGGCAATTTTATTGATGAATTTAAAACAAAAATTTCAGGTAGTATCAGTGAACAAATACACACCTTGAAATTAAAAAATAAGCAAAGAGTTGAAAATGATGCCTTATCTATTTTTTGTCCTAAGTGCATAAAAAAAACATACCTTGAGAGAATGTCCTCTTGACTTGAAAAGTATAGAAAATTGTGTTATATATGCAGAAAATCATGATACAAAAAAATGTCCTTGAATACAAGGTCTTAAAGTTGTTTACCAAGAGGGAGTAGTTCCAAATCAGATAGATCCTCTTTGTTTTGTTGCTAGAAGACCATGGCAGGGATAAAAAACTCAAGTTTTTAACACTCAAGTGTATGCTCAACCTCCATAGAATAGCTTGACTACACCAATGCCATGAAATCCTTGGTCTCAATGTCACCCTTGGGCACAAGGATGGAGAAATCCTTATGGAATATATTCTCAATATTAGTAATATCCACAACCTTATCCAAAATTTCCACCACAAAATTTTCCTCATTCTAGTCAAATACCTAAAACTTAGTTTCAAAATCCAAATATACAACTTTAATTACCATTTCCATAATGACAAAATCAATTTCCTTCTCAACCACTTCCAAACCCAAATAATAAAAATTTACAACCTATTTACAATATGGAGGGACAAAATTTCCAGACTTATCTGATAACCCCATTAGATATTAAAAATGTTCAACTTATATTTGGTAGGGTATTGGAAAAGAAGTCACCATGTTTTGTTATTTAGGAAAAAGAAAAGGATGATCATTCTGTGGAAGAGACATCTCTTCATCAAAATGAAAATCCTCAAAAGAAAAATGATCACTCTGAGGAAGAGACATCTCTTCATCAGAAAGAAAATATTCAAAAATAGGCCACTCCTACACATGATACTCTAGTAAACTCAACTCCTATTATGGAACAAACTTTAGTATTTGTATCAAAACCACCTTTTCCTGAAAGATTAAAGATTGATAAAGGGGTAGAAAAACAAATCATGTTGCTTGAATATGATATGTTAGATGAGCTGAAGATTTTTTTGCATAAAAGTTCCTTTGCTGCAAGCTATAAATGAAATTCTAATTTTTGGAAAGATAATTAGGAAGTTAAGTATTAAAATACCAAGAAGGCAAAGAAAAGAAGTTAAAAGAGTTCAGTTAGTTGGAAAAGTTGCAGATATCATGATGGGAAAAACAATAATTTAGAAATATTTAGATCCAGGAAGTCCCATTATGAAAACACACATCAATGGTATTGAAATACCAAACACATTGATTGATCTAGGAGCAACTATAAACATCATGAGTAAACAAACTATGGATCAACTAAAACTTCCTAATCTCCAATATACACCAACGTTGTTACAATTAGCAGATAGATCTGTAATTAAACCTAATGGTGTGTTAGAGGACATTTATGTATCCTTAGATTCTTGGGAATATCTGGTTTATTTTATGATCTTGACACCCAAGAATAACTTAGGAGGACATCCATTAGTATTAGGAAGACCTTTCTTAGCTACAGTTGATGCTTTTATCAGTTGTAGATCTGGTGATATTTTTATCTCTGATGGAAGCTCAACAAATAAATTCACATTATATCCACCTGAAAAATCAATGATAGAGTTAGAAAGTGAAGAATGTATGCAATATGATAATGATATACAACCTCTTTTTACTATCTCACAAGTAAGTGAAGAAGATAAAACTTTAAATTCAATATAAAATAATAAATCATCTTCATATTGCGAGACTAGTCAAAATTTTCAGGAAGAATGCAATATTGAATGTTTATCATCTCATCATATGTCTTTACATTCTATGGAAGAACTTGGAAATTATTTAATATAATTTTTTCTAGGAAAAAATTTGAATATAAATCATGACTTGGAATAATTTCAAAAGAAATAATTAATGAAAGTATTACAAAAACACTCTTTTGCATATCCATGGGATTATACTGACATGAAAGGAATTAATACTAAAACTTGCATGTATCACATATATATTGAAGAAAATTACAGACCAATCTGACAACCTCAAATAATAATGAATCCAAATTTAAGGGAAATTGTTAAAAAGGAACTACATAAATAGTTGAATGTAAATTTTATTTATCCAATATCAGATAGTCAATGGGTTTCACCTTTAGAAATTGTTCCTAAAAATAATGGAAAATGGAGAGTATGCATTGATTAAGGGAGCTGAGTAAGGAAACTTTGAAAGATCATTTTCCACTTCCCTTCATAGATCAAGTTTTAGACACATTAGCAGGGAAGAAGTATTTCTCATTCTTGGGTGGTTTTAGTGGGTATAACCAAATTCAAGTAGCACCAAAAGATCAAGACAAAACCCCATTTACCTTTCCATGGGGAACTTATGCTTATCGAGTGCTTCCTTTTGGATTATGTAATGCACCAAAAACATTCCACAGAGCAGTATTAGGTATTTTCTCTGATCTAATTAATGATTGTGTGGAAGTGTATATGGATGATTTTATAGTTTATGGAATTATTTTTGAAGAAGCTCTTAAAAATTTAGAAAAAGTTCTCATACGATGTAAGGAACAAAATCTCTCATTAAGTCATGAATTTTTTTTTATGATGTTTACTAAGGGAATCATTTTAGAACACCACATTTTAGGAAATGAAATTAAGGTGGACTCATCTAAAGTAGAAGTTATTTCTAAATTATCGGTTCTAATTTGTCAACAGATGTTAGGAATTTTCTTGGTTTTATTGGATACTATAGAAGATTTATAGAAAACTTGACAAAAATTGCATCTCCACTCTTCAAATTGCTCAAAAAGGATTATGAATTTAGTTGGAACCTTGATTTCCAAAAAGCCTTTTAAATTTTGAAAGAGAAGATTTTTGAAGCACCCATTTTGAGAGGACCAAATTGGAAATGTATTAGGACAAAAAAACTTGAATCATTATTCTATTTTCTCAATTGATGCTTTAGACACAACTTTAGGAGATGTATTAGGACAAAAAAACTTGAATCATTATTCTATTTTCTATACAAGTAGAAATTTGACTCCTGCGGAGTTAAATTATACTGTTACTGAAAAAGAGTTTTTAGATGTTGTACATGCTATCAACAAATTCATAAATTACATCATTGGCTATGAAACTTTCATTCATACAAACCATTCTATAATTAGATATATAATGAAAAAATTAGTTACTAATGGTAGAGTCACAAGATGGTTATTGTTGTTACAGGAATTTAATATCACTATTTTGGGTTGACCTGGAAAACAAAACACAATTGCTGACTTTTTATCTAGAATTCAAAATGATAACAATGATAAAATTGTTGAGGAAAATTTTCCTTATGAATATCTTTTTTCAATATCCATTAAATCTCCATGGTTTGCAGATATTGCTAACTATTTGGCTACATGGAAATTTCCATCATATTTTTTGCCTAGGGAAAAATAAATATAATTCAAATGAGTGCACCTTATTCATGGAGAAATGAAGAATTGTACAATACAGGGCCAGATATCATCATTCTAAGATGTGTAAGAGAAGACGAAATACGTGAAATGTTGAAAGCATGTCATGATGAACCACGTGGAGGAAAATTTGCTGATAAAGAACTATTTACAAAGTTCTTCTCTTAGGATATTATTAGCATTCCCTTTTTAAGGATGCCAAGGAATATGTTAAGATATGTGATAGTTGTAAAAGAATGGGGAGACCTATTACTTTAGATGAAATGCATCTACAACCTCAGGTACTCATTGAAACTTTCAAAAAATGGTCTCTGGATTTTATCAGACCAATCAATCCACCATCAAGGCAAAAGAGATATATTATTGTCTACATTGATATGTTACTAAATGGGTAGAAGCTAAAGCACTTTCTTTTTCTACTAAAAATGTAGTTTTGT
Organism: Pinus albicaulis; assembly: GCA_034641835.2. NCBI lineage: Eukaryota > Viridiplantae > Streptophyta > Pinopsida > Pinales > Pinaceae > Pinus > Pinus albicaulis. The sequence continues at coordinate 1,559,542,324 of CM076575.1, forward strand.
TTCTTTTTTAGGATATTTTTACTCATTTTGGTGTCCTAAGGGAAATTGTGACAGATCAAGGTACCAAATTCACATCCAGAATGGTACAGAAGATAATGGAGTAATATAAAATCAATCATCAAATTTCTACTCCATATCATCCACAAGCAAATGGACAAGTAGAATCTACTAACAAAGTGATTGAAGCAATCATTACCAAGACTGTACATTTTCATAGAAGGGATTGGGTAGAAAATATTCTAGAAGCTATATGGGCCTATCGTACCACATGGAGAAGCACTACAGGACATACTCCCTATGAACTTGTTTATGGGAAGTAAGTCCTATTTCCTATTGAGTTTCAAATAAAAGCTTTAGAGGTAGCAGTTAAATTGGGACTTGACCTATTAGAAGCACAAAATAAGAGAATGGAACAAATCAATGAGCTTGATGAAATAAGGAAAGCTGATATTCAGAAGACCAATTTAGTTCAACAACAGAGATCCAAATGGCATGACAAATATATAAAGAAATAAAATTTTAAGCAGGAGATTGGGCATTACTCTTTGATTCAAAGTTTAAGGATTTTCAAGGAAAATTTCAAACTCACTAGCTTGGACCTTGTGAGATTGAAAAATTATTTGATAATGGAGTAGTCAGGATTAGGACCATTGATGAAGGAAAAATTCCTCTCCTTGTGAATGGACATCGACTAAGAATTTATCACAAGGCATTAACAAAAGAGAATTTTTTTGAGATTTTTCAAAAAAAATCTGATTTGAAGTTGTTTGGGAAGAATTCTTCTTCTTCTCCTAACTAAAGCCTTCTTATATATATATATATATATAATAAAAATTATAAATTTATAAACATGAAAACCAATAATTGTTGGCATGTTTATACATAAAATCTAAGGTGAAAATCAAGAATTCTTGGAACCTTAAATTTCCTTCATACCTATTCTAAATCCCATTTTCTTTGCATCCCTTTATTTTATTTCTGTAATAAAACAAGTACAAAATTACCAAGAATCTGCAGCTCTGACAGATTTTTGTAGCGAATGTTTGACATGAACCTTTAAATTGAAGAAATGATTGAATCCACCACTAAAAGCACCTGAAGAAAATGCAAAAAGAAGCAACCAAATGTTAGCAACATCAATTAAAAAGGTATGCAAATATTTATTTCGATAATAAGGGTAATGAAATTAGTATATGAATTATATAGACATTGTACCACTAGTTCAAAAACCATTATTACTAAGAGTAGAGATGAAAATATATTTTCAAATCAAATCAAATATGAAAATCCATCCATTCAATCCTCATCATTACATAAACACTCCAAACTGAATCCCGGCTTCATTTTTAAGATCGCCCAACTCACATTCATTCATACCCTAACAATCACTTGTTTTCTTCTCGCTCTTGTACTCTCATCAAAACCATTATTCCAAAACCCTCACTCATACCCTATCAAGAAGCGATTCTGAGGTAAAAATTTTCAACCATGGGGGTCATAGTAAGGGCAGAGCTAGAGGGGAGAAAATTCATAGAAGTATACCTACAAGTGAAGGAAATGTTGCAAAAAGCACATTGGCTTGAATTTGTGAAGAAATTTGATGGATTTAGCAAGGAAGTAAGAAAATAATTTGACAGGGCCTTTGACAGCATGGACGTTGAAATTGGAGACATTAAATTTGTAGTTACAGAGTCCTTTATTGTTGAAGCTACTGGATTGCTGAGAATTGGAGAAAGATGGTTCAAGAATAGATGAATTGAAGGAGAATAATGGAAGACCTTATTGAAGAATCTAGGTATGAACACCACCATTTTTAAGAAAATTATTCCAAGTACAACACTTAAGGGTAAATGGAGAAATTTTCTGTCGGTAATTCAGAAATTTGTCACTTGTGAAGGGAGATTTGGGTGTATGTTCTTCTATCACATTCATCTATTGATGCATTTTCTTAAAGGAAATTAATTAAATCTTTCATAATTTCTATTAAATAGTTTAAGAAAGATGTTAGGGGATGTTCAGAGAAATATCCAATTCATAGAAAACACCATGTATCACCATGGACTTATCAAAATACTCATTGAATTTCATCTTGAAAGTTTGGGAGATAATTGGGATAGCTTCCTAGTTAGGAATCATTTCAAGGAAGGAGTTCAAGAGCATCCCAAAAATAATAAAACAAAGAGAGGGAGGAAGATGAAAACTGAAAATCCTATTGAAAATGTACGACACCAACCATAAGAGAAGTCATAGGATGAGATTCCTATTGCAGAAATTTTAGGAAGCATTAAAAAGCAAGGTGTTATAAGAAATAAAGACAATAGAAAAGAAGAAAGTTCATCCAAGAAAGCAGAGGAACCTAAAGCAAAGAAGAAAAGAGCTAAAATTCAAAACCCTCCTCCATCAAATGTAAGAAGAAGTGCTAGGCTTATCCAAACAAGAAAGGAACCTCCCCAAAAAGTAAAAAATACATTAACTTGGAGGAAAAAGAGGAACCAAGGATTCCATCACCTACTGTCATCTCACCTATTCATAGCCCGAGCTAAAAGACACCAAAAATTTATCATGTGCAACAATAAATATATGATTACATTGAATCGTTGGAGAGAAGAGATGTGGGAAAAAAATAATTTTTAAATCAAGAGAAAGAAGCTCAGTCTAGTAGTCCACAAGAACCTCCAGTTATAAACATTTTGAAACAAGAAATATTTGAGTTGGAGACACTAAATAGACACATACAACAGGAGCATGAGGCCTTAAGGATACAGAGTAAAATTGAGAAAAACAAGAATGATAATATTTATTTTCATTTGGTCCTGTGGTATAAGAAAAACAAGAATTTGAAGCAAAATAATAAATCTCTTAAAAGAAAGGTCTTAAATTGAAGTACAAAATCTTGATGAAGAAGCCAAGAATGTCAGTGGCTAAAAAGAAGGTAAAGGAGATAAACTTGGATTTACTAGCAGAAGTCTCAGGATAAATGCAGTAGCTGACAAGGGTCATCAATTTTGCATTTTTGCATGAGGACATGCAATGACCTCGGTGTGGGGGAATGTAGAGTCTCACGATTGCTTCATTTTGGCACTCTCTCTTACCTGTTTTTCCTATTTTGACCACCATCATGAACTCAAATAAGAATCAAACTACAAGTTTTTGACACGGTAAGGTATTTAATTGTCTTGTTTTTCATACTTAACAATGTTCCTTATTATTAATTTAATATTTGTATTAGCTGCGAAATTGATATGATTTGCAACTAATCCGCATTTTGTTAGAATTTACCAGAGAAATAATATACAATTTATCGAGAGGAATAAGCATAAAAAAGCTAGCAACAAATCATAAACATAAACACATATGTTTATCCAAGAAAACCCCAAATCCAGGGCAAAGCCCAACCAATGAAATTTCATTAAGCATTAGCCAAAACCATGGCCAATCCAGCCAAGTGAGCCTTCACCACTCACCTTCAAGCCTACCTTACAATGAAGTCTTCCTAGCCTTTTATAGGCTCCATTACATGCAATACCATGGGCTGAAAAACCATGGGTGCACAATACCATGTGCCCCAAAACCACTACTATTTACCCTAATCAACATTGACTCTATCCCATGTCAAGTTTACTTAACAATTCCCCCCTTAAGCTTGACTTGGGGACTATTGACTAAATCTAGCCAAAACTACTAAGTGAGAGAACCCCGCTCACTCTAGCTCTTCCCCCCTCAAATTTTTACCTAGTGTAATTGTTAACTCGACATCCCCCTATCACCTAGGTCTAACCCAGAATTTACTAGTGATTACCCAGGGGTACACATGCCATACCAGTTCTTACAACAGTATGCCCATTTACATGTAATAAAATTTAACTCCATAACAATTTTATTTTTTTTGTTTCATTGTTACTATATTTGTACATATGAAATCAAGGTCCATATAAAAAGAAGCCATCTACCAGATTACATGAGTCACAACTGCTATAACTTCTAGTCCTCTAGAATTTCTCTTTAGATACATGGTTCATCAATTAATCAATCCATGTTTTCATATCCATATCCTCTCTTAACCACTCACTGCTGCTACACATTTAATTTTTTGCTTCATTCACAACACTGCTATGATCATAACCGTTTCACTTGAAAACGGTTCATTGTGCCTACCTTATTAATGTGAAATTGTCAGAGTCCTTTCTCCATTCTTGTACTTGTATTTCAGGCAAAAAGAGTTTTGTATATCAACCTCCTTCATGGATACTTATATCATCAAAGCATTTAACAAAACTGACACACTGACCCATCAAATAAATAATACACAGTCAAAAAAACTGCGCACAGGCAGCATCTAGCAGTTCATATGAAGTCTTATAATATCGTTAACCAGGGTGCGTGTGGAAAATTCCCCATCGAGATAACATAAAACAAGCGTAATTAAATAACCATACCCATCTTCATTGTCGTTGTTGTGTAGCACTAGGTGCTTCATCCTGAGAAGATAAAGGAAGATCCAACCCCCCAACAAAGTGACAAGGAGTAAAAAAGATACAGGATGCGAAACAAGCTTAAAGGACAATACCCCGCAGAGCAGTAACATGTTTTTGACGTGGAAATACGTCCATTTCTTGGGGATCCTGCTGCTTGCCTTCACTAGTGACTCCAACTTCGTCAAGGTGCTCCGATACACCATTTCCAACCATGGCCTCCGCTGCAACAGGGCATTACGTGCACCTTCCGAGATACGACCTGGAACATGATTTTGATTGCCAGACATGTCCAATATATTCTTGGTCATTCATATGCAACCTCATTGCTATGGATTGTAGATCCACACCAGATCTATCTCCTTCGATCTCCACACAACAAATCTGAATAAAAGAACAACACTTTCTATTTTCGCAGATATGAATCCATTTTCTATGTGGCGTCACCTTTCTCTTTGGAACTACAATGAGCTGCATAGAACCCACCAGAGAAAATTCCTCCAATCTCGATTCTTGCAGTTGGCACCTCTGATCGTTAATTGCCATATATGCTTCTGGACTTCTCACGAACCCAAAAGTCCCCAGATCCTCATAAAAATGGCCTTCAGAGTGATCAAGATTAATTGATGGTGAAATAGCCCTTTAATTAGAAAGGGTCTATTTCGTTAGGCTCACTTGAAAATCCAACTCTCCCGTAAGCCTTCCCAGTCGCAGAATTTTTGATAGCAATGAAATTTGAATGGTCACTTTTCCGTTTTGTGACTCGAGCCTTCGTTCAAATGGTTTTTGTAGGGCTTAAGGCTCGGCCCTCTGCTCGGTGTTCTCATTTATTGAATGCGCCCCAACACCACTACACCTCACTTTTTCCTTCGAAATATAAGATGCAGTGATAAAAGAAAATAGCAAAGGCAACAAAATGTCATAGGCTGGCTGTCGATATTTTCCACATCATAGAGTCCATCATTTTGCTGACTGAAGTAGATATAATTAGATCCAACATATTCACACGAAGATATAGATATTCAAACATCAGATCTAACATATCCAATCAAATCAATCTTGTTCCATAATGACTGAACAATCTTAGTTAATAAAAAGATCCACGATCTTGCAAGTATTAAGGCTCTGATACCAAATGTTAGAATTTACCGTAGAAATAATATAAAATTTACCGAGAGGAATAAACATAGAAAATCTAGCAACAAATCATAAACATGAACACATATGTTTACCCGGGAAACCCCAAATCTAGGGCAAAACCCAACCAATGATATTTCATTAAGCATTGGCCAAAACCTTGTCCAATTCGGCCAAGTGAGCCTTTACCGCTCACCTCCAGGCCTACCTTACAATGAAGTCTTCCTAGCCTTTTATAGGCTCCATTACATGCAATACCATGGGCTGAAAAACCATGGGTGCACAATACCATGTGCCCCAAAACCACTACTATTTACCCTAATCAACATTGAATCTATCCCAAGTGAAGTTTACCTAACACGTTTCTATAGCCAACTCCATGGTTTGCCGGACTTTGAGGTGCCAACTGAGTGAAGAAGTATATGGAAAGGTGGGGATTGACCTTCTCAAGGATTTCCTCCTATTCATCTGAGCCATATCACAAAGCAATCGTTAAATTGCGTAGTCAAAGGAGCGGGTCATGTTTAATCCCCGTAATTCCATTGCAACAACATGGGGGATAACCACCCGGTCTAGATCTTAAAGTAGCTCCTTTTTTGTTTCTTGTAGTGGCTCCCACTGGGGATAATGGGGCCAGTTTACTAGCAAAGGGATTGATATGGTAATGGTGGCATTTGATACAATGTGAAATGATGAATGTCTTTAAACTAATGGAAGTAATCTATCTAAGTAACAAAACACATGCATCTACTTAATCTATTTATTTAACTTAATATATAACTCAAGAAGAATTACCATTGTTGCGATCTAGAGAGATGTCTTATAGAAAAAGGTAATAAAGATCATTAAATTTCTGAAAGAGATGAAAATTATGTAAAATGATTATTTTGACTAAATAGTTAATCAAAACAATTATGTGTAATATATCACATCTATCCATGCTTTATGTATATGTTATAGAATCATTTATAACCTCTATATACTTGATGACTTATGCATTGGCCTTGGGAAGCCCTTCCATTCAGACTTGATCACACTTCTTAAAAAACAATATTCTAAAATCCATACGCGACTCTGCCCAATTTTTTCCGCGTGCAGACGTGGGTCCATCCATAGATGACCCGCGTATGCTATTTAAAATATTAAAAATATATAATTTCCCTATTAATGAGGTGGGGTTTACGGTTTTTCCTGTAACTTAAATACGCTAGCCCATGGCCTAACTATTCCCCAACTGAAAAAAAAAATAATTTAAGGAAGTATAAATACACCTCAAGGGAATGACCTAAGGGAGGTGAGAGAGAATGCTACTAATATTATGTCCTATTATAGCCCTGCACTTCCCAGGTTCAAGAAACCCTTGTTTCCTTTTGATGATCACCCCCATCTTATGTGACATCCTTTGTGCACCGTTTATGGAAGAATATTTGTGAGGCCAGGGCTAGACGAATCTGGAGGATGGTTTTTCTCAAGGTCGTGGCAGATCTCAGGTGATTTCTCCACTTTCTCTTTACATATTATCAATAAAGAAGTACTATCATGTTCTCGGTGTCTTTTTGTTATATGTCTCCTATACATGTTGAATGATCTTGAATGGTTTATTTCATGTTATTTTTATGAGATTATATATGCTAACATGCTGACATCTAGGACATATATGTTGTGAAACTAGTTTGTGTGCTTTGTCTTGACTGATTTGTAGGTTCTGGAGTAGGAGGAGTAGCAGAGGGTTTGCACCATACGGGATCGACCTCAAACAAAGGAAAAATAGGCAAGGTTGTCTATCCTAATTTTTCTAGTTCAAGCATAAAAACTGATAATTAGTGTGCTTCTTGTGATGATATGCCATCCGCTCTGTTAGGTCCCTCAACCCAGGCCTTAGGGTAGCTTTGCTCGTAACAATATATAGCAAGGAATTACAACTGAAACATTGTACAAAATTTCATGAATGATAAACTGTAAGTTCAGACTGCATAAATATTACAATATAAAAAGAAATTACTGTAAACTCATAATCAAGACTTAATCATAAGATAAAAGTACCAGATATGTTAAGTTCTGCTCATGAAATCCACAATATTGATCTTTTGTTTTTCAATCCAAATATACTTTAAGAGTAAAAAAGTGCAATTTCATTAAAGCATATTAAATTTTCCAAAAACTTAGATCTTGTTCCATATATTTCATCAAAGGCATTCATAAAAGTACAAAAGTGCAATATTTCATAAATTTTTCTTTGATAAAATTATGGACCCTTCTTTAAATGCATGAGAAGGGTTTAAATACTAAACTAAATAAGTCAAAAATAGATTATTACATAAAAAATTTAGGAGGTTTCAAACAACCTTCCTCATAATAAGTAAACTAAACTACAATCTAGAAATAACAGATAACAAGACTGCTTAAGTGGGTTGATTTTATTTTGTCATTTGATCTCTGAGCTCACAGATATCCACCATTGGCTTTAACTGAGTCGGCTAAGTGATGCCGTATCTGACTTTTCCTTTAAACACAACATTTGAGAGTGTTGGAAATGCTTTTCTAGTGGAATCAGTTAAATATTGCAGAGTCTTGCACTGGTGATGTGGTCTGATCAAGAAATTCCAGTAAATTTCTTGATCTAATTTGGTTATATGCTTGATAGATTCTGCCTGTGTTTCAATGCTTTCTTTCCACTATGTTTCTAATATTTTGACATCTGGGATTGCTTCGACTATATATTATTTAACAAGCTTAGAATTCTGAAGTTCATTGACAGATTCAATGATCTCATTTGCTAAGTTTGTTGCCTTTGACGCTACTTTCTCTGCTTGTTTCAACTGCATCTCCCGGTCTTCAAATAAAATATCTTTATGAAACTTGTCAACTCTCAGGAGATCAACCTTCTTCCCTTTGCCATATTATTGCCATAAAATGAATTCATAAATTTTCTTATGAATCTTTTCACATTCCAATCTTCCATTTTCCACTTGTTAAGATTTTACTTGTTTCACAATATGAATTGGTAGCAGAGATTTGTTGATAGAAAGTCTCTTGTTGTTGTTTCAACTTTGTATTCCATTCAAGTGCCTCTTTTATGAACTGTTCTGTTTGAGGTTGGATTTTAAGATTATCCATTACCACCTCTATTTGTGTATCATTCTCAGAGATTTGTAATTGATGTTGCAACTTCAGTCTTTCAAATTCCTTCTGGAACTGTGCCATTTTCTTCTTAACTTGCTTGTTGGCATTATGCTTTTCTTGTTCCAGTTGTCTTTCCAGCCCTTGAAATCTATCTTCTCTTTGTTTGAGTAGAATTTTCCCTTCTTCTGCTTTATCAATCATGGCATTTGCATATGCCCCTGCAAATTATGATAGTTTGGTAAGATGTTCTGTTGGATTGAAAAAAGTGTCTTTCCAGACAATATCTACTGATTCATTATTTGAGGGTTGTCACTGTTTCATAAAATCTTCTTATTTTACTCCTCTTTACTACAAATTTGTGTCTTGTACTGTAGAAAACATCTAATGGAGGCATTTCTTAAATATTAAAAATAATTTATTCTGTTGGGTAGGTCGGGATGATCTCCTGTTCTTGAACCTCTAGGATTTACTGAAGTGCCATTGTTGTTTCTTCTAGATTCTAAGTTTTCTTAGGAGTGTGAAAACTTTTTGATCCTTCTGGATTTGGATTAAGTGGTGTCTACAGTACTTGAGTAACTTCTTTCCATTATTTTCCCAAATGCTCTACTTGAGATTTTACTGTCTGCTCAAGTGTAGTTTGAACTTACTGAAATTATTTTGAAGATGATTTTAATAATTTAGCTTCACCAGTTCCTTCCTCGGTATGTATATCATTTCTTTTGATTACATTTTCAATTATCTTATCAGGGATCTCATTTTTACTTTCATATTCATTATCAGAATGATATGAACTTTGAGACTTGTGTTGTGAATGCTCTAAATCCTAAATTGATTTTTCTTGTGACTCATCTTCTGACATATCTTTTGCTTCATCATCTAAGCTGATACTTGGGGTTGGCTCTCTGAAATATTCTATTTGTAAGAAGTCCAATTAAACTGTTTCCAATCTCTTATTTCTATATTCATGAAAAGATTTAATGTCTACTACACTGAGCTTATTGGATTCCATTTTTAATACATATGTAAATTTCTCCGTTCCTTCAAATAAATCATCAAAATCATCCTTTTCATGCATGAAAGGTATAATTTTAAGAGAAGTGGTAAAATTTTGTACCACATTATTAGGATCATATTGTCTCCCTGGCACTAAAGCCAGATTTAAAGAAGTAATGTTTGGAATTTCCTTTGTTGTATGACCTACATAAAATAGGGTGAAGATACCACACTGTAATGGAAATTTACGCCAAATGAATTTCTTTGAATCCTTGAGCTGCTTGGTTATACCATTTACAAGTGTTTGATATGAAATTTCTCTAGCCAAGAGTTTATCTGGAACATAGTAGGGAAAAAGAATGAGGGGGAGAAAGACTCCCATAAAATCTGACATAAGTAAAATTCTCTTCTCTAAACCATGCATCCACATGCATAATATCTGCACTGGCATCTTTAGAAATTCTAGGAGCATTCTCATTAAAAATGGTTTGATGAATGGGGAACATGACTCCATGACAAATATTATAAAAATGGGAACAAAATTCAGACTCCCACAAGGATTTATGATAAATATGAATAGGGTTAGGGTCTTAGCTAGTCCATTTCCAACCCATAACAAGAAAATTTGAGCAAAAAAATATAGAATCCATAATATACACGCTCATGTAAAAAGGAGGGATTTTCCTAGTCGAAAAGACCCTATTTGTTCTGTATTCCATAATGGTTTTGGCCAAATTATTGGATTAAATGTTTTCCCAATTCATAGTAGTAGAATTTACAACTACGTCAATTAAGGGAACCCATTCAAAGGAAAATTTAGTGGTATTAGGTCTAGAAAAAAATCTACATATCATTGCTACTACAAAACATTGAGGTGATGGCAATTGCGATATTGGGTACATACCGAGTTTATCTCGCTTTAATTTTCCTTAATCTGCTTCCATTCTTTCACCACCTTCATTGGGTCTTGATTTTCCTTTGAAAACATTTCCAAGAAAGCTTTATCATAATCTTTCTGTGGCATTAGAAAATGGTACATTGTACGCAAATCGTCGGCGGTGAATGAACACATGTTTTCCTATTTGGAATTCTTGAATGTCCTGTCTGCAATATTGAGATGATCGATGACCCATCTTACCATATCAGTGTACGGTAAGATATTTGGCCTTGCAGCTATCCTATGTAGAAATTAACACGCAACTTCGAAGTAGGAAGGTTTTGATGAATCAGTTGCATCCGGTGTTGCTACCTTCTTTAATTCCCTTGGATTTTATCCTTCAAACATATTATACATTTCTTCCCATGAAGAAGTTCCACTGTCCTTATTGCATGTAGTGTTTCAAAATAGTGGAGGCATTTCAGTAACTTTAGAAGTGGATGATTGGGCAACTAATTTGCCTTTATTTTTCATTTCTGTTGATACCTCTTTTGGGGAAGTTTCCTGAATACAAGCAAACAAGGAAATTTAGAGTTGAGATGAAGAGCGAAGAGGAACAGAGATAAAGAGTTAAGTCACCATAAATAAAAAAACCCGACGCTTTTATTTGAAACATGATTTAGAAAGATAGCGATATTTTTGAGCCTCGTAACCATTGAATACCATTAATAACCCTTTAAACGATTATCAAATATTTTACGTATTTCACACAATATGTACAGTTAAAAGATTTAATTCATTAGAACTTATTAACTGACCAATTGATTAAGTATCACTTCAAGTAATTTGGTAATAAATGTTATATCGCAAATCGAAAAATTTACAACTATCCATTTTATGTGTATTGACCGCGATTATATGAGAAATTCGATTTGTGCAAATCACATCTAGCACTTTATCACAGCAGGCATAAATTTTATTTGGTTTGATGCAATGAGATGTGATATGCACTAAAATTCAAAGCATTGTGCTTTATCAGATTTTGTGGACATGTTTCATTGTTTATTATTATTCTATCGAGTCCGACCTCATCGCATTTTCCTTTTGAGTGATATCACTATTTTCTTATCTTTTAGGGAGACGCGACGCGATTTATAGTTATAAGGGTTTTAAGCTTTTTAATGGGAAATTTCATATAACTTGAAAAGGTCTTTAAAGCTTATCGCAATTTGCAAGTTATATATATGTTCTAACTTTGCTAACTTGTCAGTTTTGCGATTTGCGCTAAGCGCAATGAAATCAAAGCGAAAAAGGTTCATGCCTTTTATCCCTAAAGTTTTAAAACTTAACGCTAAGGGAAATAATGTTTCATAAACTCTATTATTTTTTAAAGGGTCCCCATTTATTATTCATAACCTTAATAAATATTCAAATAAATGGGGGGTTGTTTTATAACACAGCGAGTCAACACGTTGTTGAATAGGCAAGTGAGAGTCTAAGATGATCACGTTTCACGATTTTCTTTGCCGAAGATAAAATCATGACGAGGAGATATTATGTTATTTTTATAAGTCCAAATTAGATTTTTTTAATCTTAAGTAGGCATGAAACCCTCAAACAGTTATGAGCACATGATTTTATAGATACTGTGTGAACAAGCCTGAACAGTGTGTAATTTTTTATATGACTGTGATGTTATAAAAAATTGTTTTTCATCCTTTTTAATGAAGTGCCTTAAAGATTTGATGTGTAGCTGAATGTTTGCGTAAAGCTTTGAGGTCATCAGTTTTTCGAGGGTCCCCTACAAAGAGTGAAGGTTCTGCATTTTCATGTTTTTATTTTATCATTTGATGTAGTTAATTTCATGTTTTCATTTTATCATTTGATTTAGTTAATTCCATGTTTTCATGTTATCCTTTGATGTAGTTATTTTCATAAGTTTCCTTTTGTCATTTGATGTATATAGTTGTTTTCGTAATTTCATTTTATCATTTGATGTAGTTATTTACATATTTTCTAGTCATTTTCATAATACTTTCCTTTTAAATTATCATTTGCAGTGTAGTCAGTTTTCATAGATTTCTTCATAGTTTTATTTCCAAGCATTGAGTGATTTCTTTAAAAATTTATGACTAGTTTATTTTCAGAAAATGTGTGAGTTCATTTCAAAAGAAGCAATGATTTATTTTTAAGTTTTCATTTCCAGAATATTTCATTTTAAAAGCATGCGTGATTTCCATTTCTAGAATTTAATTGTGTCTTTATGCAGAGGGATGTTAGAACAATAGTTGAGTAATTATGTTTTTAGAGACCAACAATAGATTGGTTAATTTTTCTTTAGTTCTATTTTGCAGAGTAAAAAGCATATTGATTTTAGGAAATCAAATTGTTTTTTGAATGCATCAATTTCATTAGGAACATAATAATAACAATCATCCTTAGAATTAATTTCTACAAAATTAATGATCACATCAATAAACTGAATTAAAAGAGGCTTCTAGCATATATAGTGCACTTGCACTTCACAATTTTACCAACTCCGGTCGATAATTTATGTAAGAAATTTAATACCATTAAATTTACAAACACTTGTCTCGTTGACCCATTACATTTCGCCAATTTTCCATGATTATTCCCTCCACGTCATTACCTTCCATGTCATCACCTCCCATGTTAGCCAACCATTGGAAAATAAAAAATCCTGCCAATTGACTGTTTGTTGATTAATATTTCCCGCTCCCAAAAATGGTAATGTTTCCATTATTATTCCTCACCGTTGCGGTTATAAATTCACCATAGGAGTCCGCTATTATTTTCCTTCTAGCTGCATTCATTCTTGCATGTTATTATCGAGACAATCAAGAAAATAAACACTTGTTGTCAACCATTTCTCAACAATTCAATCCAAATTCCTATCGGGTAACCTTTTTCTATTCTTCTCACCTTCAATTCAAAATGAAAAAGAATAAGGGTAAGGGAAATATGAATGAAGAATACCACATGATTCCTCTTGTACCAGACCTTGATAGAAATCCTCTGATTGACACCCAATTCAAAGTTGTTGATACCAATTATGAATTCATCCTCTACAAACTTCACAATTGGGCAAAGCAAAAGTGTCTTGATCAGAGTGATGAATTGAGTATTTGGGAGTCTCTTCTCCCTCAATTCATCTACCCTAAAACCCACTATTTCCCTAAATTTTTTTCCTGGTGTCATCTTAGATATCTACCTAGAAAAAAGGTATTAATTGCTCCAAATAATGAAATTATATTTTCAATTTCCCCTGAAAGTATTTTCCAAGCCTTGCAGATAAACCCCAAAGATTCCCTCCAACCTTTTTCCCCTGAATAATTAATGGAATTGTATAATAAGCTTACCTTTCCTCAAAGAACTCATATCTTTGAAACTTTTCTACTTGAAACCACTAAATTCCATAGAAAGAACCCTCCATATCCTGTTTCAATTTTCCTAGAAATGTCAAAGAAAGTAATCTCCATGGTGGCTCAATTATTGGGACACTACATAGATCAGTGGATTGATGAAGTAATATTAGGATTCTTATCAGTATTCATAGTGAGAGGAAATCCTTCAATATGTTTTAATTACAGTCAATTTTTATCTGATGCCATGCATGAAAAATTCATGAAATTTAATGGTGAAGGAATTTTTAAATATCATTCAGTATTACTATACTTAATTATATATCATCAAGCAGAAAGGTTTAAGTTTCAATTGCAGAAAATGTATGAGCAGGGTAAACCTTTGTCAGTTATCCACTAGACTTCATTGGTAAGGAGGAATTCAAAAGAATATACTTTCACAAATTTTGTAGATAAGTTCCTTCATACTTCTTTATGTTTATTGTCCAGTGATGTCTTACAAAGAATATCTCCTGAAATAAATAAAGTCATGGACCTCTCAGAAAAATATAAGGTGGGATATTGATATCTATGCCAAATTTATACAAAGATAATAAATTATGGAAGTGATCTCAATATGGATGAACTACATTTTTTTTCTAACAAGAAGAAATCACAATTCAAGTTAAAGGTAGTAATGAGCCCTTACATTATAAACACCAGAGAAACTGAAAAATATGTAGAAGTAGTCTTAAGGAAAATGAATTTAAAGCCTATTTTTACATGGTATTATCACCCCTTGGGATTAATCTCTAAGCTTAGAGTCAAACAAAAAAAAACTCTATATTCCCATACACCAAGACTAGAGATACAACAATATGTCAATCAGGAAGAATGGACAAAAAGAAAATTGCAAGAAGAATAAGAGCAGTTAGTTAGTCAGTCTTCTCTATAGACTCCTATTTATAAGGATAAAGAAATTAAAAGGCCAAGAGAAAGTATGCCTCCCACAGAATCAAAGAAACAAGCTATAGACTTTGCAGTTTTCAAGAGAAGAAAGAAAAATCCACAAACCCCTACTCAAACTAGCAACAAATAAAATCGTCAAGAAATCAGCAATAATAAAGAATCTTCAGAAGAAAGGGATGTCCAGGAACATACTACCTTGGTTTTGAAATTAAATTCTACAACCTCTCCCCCTTATGTAGGAGAGACCAATGAATCTCCTATTTCATCTACTTCTCAAGTTCAACCACAACCAAGCATTTTTGCACAGTACAAAGAGATTAAGTTGAGTAATGAAGCTCTTAAAGCTTTGACATATTCATAATTTTGGAAGCAAACTTCCACCACTCAACACATATTGCTATCAAATTTTGATTAAAAAAAGGGGCAGTTTCAAATGGTCTTTTTGGAGCCCAAAGTTGCAGCCCCCCAAAGTGCTGAAGATTACAAGGCCTCCATATTTTCAATTGATACTAAAAAAGTTCATGCAATTTACCAAATTGATTTTCATAAATAGGCAAGTGAGCTAATTTATTCAACTCTAACCAGTTATGCCATGGTTGCTTCAAAGCTACAGGTTTCACTGAACAAGATGAATTCACATATAAAAATTGAAATAATGTCCTATATGGCCAAGGAAACTACAATCAAAATTTTAGAAGAATTGGTGATCAAACTAAGATATGATCCTAGTGATATCAAACTAGTAGAGGAGGTATTCAAAAGTAAAAATGTAGATATTTAGGCTCTTAGGAAACATCTTAAACTCCCAACTACAGAAAACCATCAAACCAAAGAACTCAATAGTTTGGAGGTGGAAAAAGAGAAGTTGTTTACATTAGTGGTGTAACAAAATGCTCAAATACAAAAAATGAAGTGAGATATGGAAACACTAATAAAGGAAAAGGAGAAATGGGAAACATCTAGAGCATCAACAGCGGGAACTTCAACCCAACCTACAAAAAAGGTATCAGGGTCTGATTCTTTAGAAAAAAAAACTCGAGCCTTGGGAAAATTGTCATTAGCAAACAAGGAAGCTGAAAAATTGTTAGCAACCCTCACCAAAATGGAGGAAAGCAAGATAAAATTAGACAATGAATATTTGGCAGAGGTAAAAAAGAACTTCAAACTTACTCAGAAGATTCATAATTATGAATATAAATCCATCGTCATTCAAATGTTGTTAGAGGCAAAACTCAACATTTGGCATAATATCAATGAGAATGTTACAGACTTATGACCTTCTATTCAAATCATTTTTGAGCATGAGGAATTGGTGCAAAGAGTAAAAACAATAGTAGATAACACTAAAGCATATATTGAGCATAGGCCACAAGAAGAACATAAGATCATTAGAATTTTAAATTCTAAAACTAAAGAAGAGTTTGAAGATATTAATATTCAGGACAAAACTGCAACAGTAATGGAAGTCAAAAGAGTTTTGACTAAGAATAATTTAATGGTGCAATTGGATTAAAATAACAAGGAGCTAGAGTTACAAGTCAAAATATTTAACAAAAATTTTCCTTGTTACAAAAGAAAGGACTTCCTACTGTCAGAAACTCTAATGGAAAATTGATTCCATTAGAGAATACCTGGAGCAAGTGTCCAACATAGCTGCAGATGCATCAAGATTTTCCAAGGAAATATGAGTCATCAATGGAGAAGCTTTCCTAGAAGGCTTATAGTTTGATTTGAATATTCAACATGAAATTCATCATTTATTTGTGAATAAGCCAACTTTTCAAACTTACAGGTAGATGAAAGGTTTAGAAATATGTTTAAATTTTATATCCAAAGTGAAGAAAGATGGGAAAAATTATTGGAGTTCATAGAGTAAAAAACAAACAAAATGCCTATGATTTTGGCACAAAAACAGAAGCCAACAGCTAGAAAAGAGGCATAATCAGTAGTAGATTTCCTTCAAATCTTCAACAAACAATAAAATCTATCCAAGACTTCTATTTTGAGTTTTGTTTTTAGAAAATTTCGTAATTTTGTTATAATACCTTTTTGTAATGATTTATCTTTCGGAATCCGATATCATTTTAGAAGAAAAGCTATAAGTATGTTGTAATAAGAATTGATAAGGGTTGAACCCTTGTGATAAACTACTAAGAAGAATTGTAAACCTCTGAGTTTTATGAGTAATAGAAGGATTATATTTTCATCTTGAAACAACTTGTGTTCTTGTGAGTGCTCCTTTTTTAATTATGTTTTCATTTTGTTTATCTATACATATATTTGATATTAATGAGAAATATGGGTAAGATAAGATTGAATATCAATCTATCTGAAATCCCCTATGAAGTTATCATCAATTATAAAGATTAGTTAATTGGAACTATTTGTTTGAATTAATTCCTCTACATATTTAAATTGTCACTTCTCCTTAAGATTCACATATATTTGTTTGGCTGTAAAAGAATTTTAGACACATCAACTCTATATGGTTATTTAAAATTTTTGTTTGAAGATTTAATCAATCATATATTTCCTTAAGTTCAACCTTACATATCATTTCCAACTAAAATCATGTTAAAGGTGAAGAGTCAAACCTTTTAATAAATCATAAATAATTAAGATTTTGCACCTGTTTAACAAGTTTAAAGAATTGGTCATCCAAAAATCGAAAATCAAAGAAAAACATTTTAGATGCTCTGACACAATTCCTTAACCTAGAATTTTCTACAGAGGCACAACATCAGATTTGTGTCATTGCTAGGGAACAAGAATTTTGAATTATTTTCCCTGGGACAACAACTAGGATTTTCTTTTAATGGTGAATAAAATGTCAGTAGGTTAAAATATTTCACCTGGTGATTCCAGAAAACAAATCTATCTTCACAAAATCGCACCAGATCTCACTTAGATCCTCATATTTATTCTTCTTTGTCAGATCCAAAGACGCTGGTGAGATTTTCCTCTTTAAGAAGAATATTGGAAGCTTCCACTTCAACTTCGGCTTCACTTCCACCTGAAATTGTTTCATAAGCTGATCCTTTTATTCATGTTTCAATTCCTCCTGAACTATTAGATTTACCGCCAAAAGCGTTAGAACTTTTATCCAAAGGGGTTGATCTGCAGTCAACTCTTCTTTTTTATAAATTAGAGTCCTATCAAACTCCTGAAAGTGCTTAAGAATCTCCCAAATCGGAAGCACAATTAGGGTTAGAATTACCTGAATTGAAACCACGTGATTTCATCTCTTCTGTCATTCATACCTTCCCATCAACTTCTTCTAAATCTGAAGATAGTTTTTATGTTTATACAAATCCTTTATTTCAAAGTGAAGAGAAATTTGATTGAGAAGTGTAGAAGTTGGTTATTCAATCACCATTTAAAAAAAATTCTACAAGTTCTACTGATCATTTCAATGGTAGGTTATTTTCACCTTCAACTTCAAGTTCTTCATCATCTCCATCTACTTCACCTAATAGAATGGCTGGTTTCCAAAATATCATTCACACTCATTATGCTACACTAGTTCTTCCTAATCAACTTAATGATTTTACATATGGATATCTAAAGCATCTACCTAGGTTGAATGGAGAAATTGGTTTGTCTGCTAAAGATCATTTAGCTTCCTTTTTGGATTTTTGTTGATAATATAAACATTAAGCATGAATATGTGTACATGAGACTTTTTTTTCAATCTCTTGAAGGAAATGTTAGGATATGGTCCATACAATTACATGCCAATTCAACTTATACATGGAATGAATTAACCAATATATTTAAAAACCAATGAGGAGTAAAAAAGGATCATGGATATTACCTTATTGAATTTAATGATTTAAAAAGAAATCACGGTGAATTTTTTTTTCATTTCATAAAAATATTCAATAAAATTTATAACAAGATGCACCCAGACTGTAAACCACTAGTGGCTGTAGCTAAGGTTATATATTATAAAGGTTTTGATGATGATTTTGTTGTCATCCTTTGGGAAAGAAAATATGTTACCCTGGAAGATATGAAAACAAATGTTATTGAAGTTGAAGAAAATATATCAACATCAAATAAACTTAAAGCAAAGACTGAAAAAGTTGAAATAAATATGAAAAGAAGAGAAGAAATTAATTCTTTTTCAAAGAATAAGGATGAATATCATAAGATATATAAAATCACTTATTTATTGAGAAATATTTAAAATAGAATTTAAAAAATGGAAACATGGCATAATGAATTTCAACCAGTGTCAAATAGATCTCAAGTTCAATATAAGAGACATTTTTGACCTCAAATCTTGCAAAAACCAAATACTCATCAACAAATCCACCCTCCATAGATGAATTATCATCAGGAACCTGAAGAAACTAGTTCTTCAACTACAAATGATATCAATTATTTTGGTGATACATCATTACAAAATTCTCTTATCCCAATTTCTTTTGATCAACCTTCATTCCAAAATCAAGAGGCCTCTCAAGTTTCAAAATATCAAGCCTTTTTTGAATATCTTATTGTTGAATAAGGGAGATGATATTATTTGAGACCAAGACCAGGACCTGGTAGACTAGCTAAAAATGCTAATACTAATGAACCTCAGGTCAAAGAAGTTGAAACACAAACAACATTGATTCAACCGCTTAATCAGTCAAATGAACAAAATACATCTCAAAAAAAAAATCCAATAACTTTTGATGTGGAAAAGGAATTAGAAAGATTTAAGATCCCAATTCCATTATTTGAACTCTCTAAAAATCCAAGTTATAAGAATTAGGTGTCAAAATGGATTTAGTATTCAAGTATTTTTTCCAAAGGAGATTTAATTAGTTTATAGGATGAAAAACCTTCCATGATTTTTTGTCCTAGTTCTGATATGATTGTTTCGGGGAAAATCACCCTAGAGGTTCGTTGGGTTACAACCTCCACAGAGCAGGGGCATGCTACTTAAGAAGGACTCACACAACCATGCATGTTCAGAAAAAACTAAATAGAGTAGATCGAGGAAGTTACCCGTAGGTCCTACGGTTGAAGCAGATCCCACAGGGTCCAAACCCCCAGCAACCGTCCTTCCTTCTTAACCTGAAAGACAAGAAGAAACAAGCACGAAGAAATGGTTGTACAGCATATATCTACTCTAAATGTTAGTGAAATCCATATAAAACATCAGATAAATCATAATGAATGCTTAAATAACAATTTTCTCATATATGTAAGCAGACACTAACACGTATATTTCGGGAACAAGATGGTACTTCTGTATTATAAATAGCATGTAAAAAAGTAACGAGTGGAGAGATCACTTGAATCCTTCCACGATCTTCGAGCAGACCGTCGTCCGGATCCGTCCCGCCCTTGCCTCGCTAAGACTCCTTCCAAACTGGTGCATACGAGATGACATATAGGGAGATGAGCATCTCAAGGAAACAAGGGTTTCCTGTAATGAACTGGGAAAGTGCAGGAGGCACGGGGAATCGGACTTGGATAGGGAATACCAACAGAGTATAATATCAATAAATTCTCTCTCTCCCTTAGGCCATACACATGAGGGCTTTTTATAGTCCCTCCAAGTAGTTTCAACAGTTGGAAACAGTTGGCCACGGGCTGGGGTGGTTGAACTACTTGAGTAACCATCAACCCAGCGCGAAATTAGGGATTTTTTATATATTTTTTAATCATTTTAATGGCATACGCGGAAAAGTCTAGCTGGACTCGCGTATACACGCGTAAAAGTACGGGCATAGTCGCGTATGGGGGATTTTACACTGTTTTTAAGTGAATTTTTCCAAGTCTGTAGGAATGGGTGCCCAAAAGCCATAAAGCAATCATGAATCATGTCAAGGTGAGAAATGATGCTATAACAGATGCCCCCTAATATATGAGGTCAGAAGGGGTACATGATGGCCGAAATGTATTATGCACATAGAAAGAAATTCGCAAGGACAAGAGAGGACTTCACCAGATTTCAGCCTACCAAAAACCAATGAAAGAAAACAGAGAGTCAACTCATGCTAAGGCGGGCATACCCATGCTCAGTCAAAAATACATCATATAGAAAGTACTGAATAGATCCAACATGCATACAAGTATAGCTGAACTGAAAGTACACAATGAATCATCTGAGCATGGCCCGGAAGTGTAAGTCTGAATCAATGTCCAAGTATCACATATAAAAAGCTGATCAAAGATGGTGCAACTGGATGTCTGATCATATAAGTAACTGAATCTCCAAGTACCGAATCATAAGAGGTGGAACAAACGGTACAATCACGCAACTCGGGAGCCAACATATAAGATGTTGTTGTACTGAACTGCAACATATAAGTGTGGATGTCATCACTGGTAGAAACTGAATGGATTGTCAAAAGTGAACCGAAAAATGCTGATCCAACCCGAGGTCTTCACCGATCACTATGGCACAATTCTACACAATGGGAATAAATGAGCTGAAGTCGACCATGTGAGAAATCGTTGGATTACTGGTCAATGATGTATACCGTTAACCAACACAAGACAACCCACCGATAATGAAAATGAGTGTCAAGGTGCCCCAGTACAATATAACAAGTGCAAATGAATGAGTTGAAGTCGAACACTTGAAAGAATCTACCAATCAGGAGGCAATGATGAATCCCCACTGTCGATAGCGAAGAGTCTGCCACTGATGACTGCAAACCCTAAGGTACTGATAAAAAGACTCTAGACCTTATTCCCAGAGCAATGAGTCGGAGTCGATGGGAAAAGATCTGCTGGAAGGAAGGCATTAAGGCATCCCACATCAGTCCAGCGCGAGTGTAACCCGCATGCCAAGATTTGGAAGGAATCGGACGAAGTAGAGTGATGGAACCAAAACCGAAGTACGTTTCCGACGTGCACAAGATGAAGCTAGCGCACGGAAGAAACCCTCTGAACCAACCAATAATGAAAGCTGGCACAGAGGCGAGAAATCCACCCATAGGGTCAAATGGAAATCCAGGTACTGCACGAATCCCAAGTGTGATAATGTGTGCTGACGTCGAACACAGGGGAAACCACTCAGTCAAAGACCCATGATGATGATCAAATGCTGAGCACGAGGTCACCTATCAATGATGGAAATAGGCCCAGGGTGCAGCTCTAGGTTTGCTCTCAGAGCAATGTGTCGTAGTCGATAAGAGACAAACCCGCCGGCAAGAATTCAATGAGGACCTTCTCAAACCAGCACGAGCAGAAGACCAAAACATCTGATGTGATAGAACATGATACTGACAAGACCGGGAAGGCCGACTGAATAATGAGTCAAGAGACACCGCAGAATGGCCGACTCAGGTTAGACTTCCCTTGAACAAAAGCACGACTCGTGATGACCATGGTAGTAAAAAGTGACACTGTATAAGTCTGTTATGCAGGAGGCAGAACAAACTCTCCATATGATTGGAAGAGATAACCAACCGGGGGAGAACCGACAAGTGAAACATGGTAAAGGCTGAACCTAGGTCAAAACTAAAACCATCCCAAATGAAGGAAATATAATTGTTATGTCACCGCTGGCTACAAACTCACTCAGGATCGTTTACCCAAAATAACGTATACATCCCGTTCCCGCTCTTTTTGTTATATTTGATTTTTTTGTCTTTTTCATATAATAAGCCTGAAAAAGAATAAAAGAATGCCATGGTACAATGGATAGAACGAGTATCAAGAAATCAGATGCACTAGTTCCTGGGATTGGAACAATCCTATGCACAATGCAAGGTGGCGAAAACTGGTAAGTGATACTCAGAGGAACGTTCCATCCATGGGTAAAAGGTGTCAAGTCGTGATAGCTAAGTGCATGCAATGGTTAACTTGTACAGAGAGTCAAGGTCAAAAGTTGGCTTAAACATCGAGTCCAAATGAAGCTGGCTAAAGGCCAGGATAAACAAGTAGCCAATATGCAATGCAGTAATACAACTTAACGACACCAGGGAGCCTCTAAGGTAAAAGCCAGAAAAAATGATAGTGATGAAGAAGAAGAATGAAGCTTCAATACATAAGACATGGCGGGACTAAAGAGGACTCCCGAGCCTACATAAAACGCAGCATGGGCAACAAGTGATAGCGAGGAACTAACTAGGAAGCCCATGTAAAGGAAGGCTCTACCATCAAGTCATGATTAAATAATCGGCGAGTGAAATGGGTGTAATATTCATGACCTGATGGGATCGACCCTAAGGCAAGTGATCAGTATGGAGGCTAGTATGCAAGATGCAATGGAGAGTGATTTCCCTAACCTATATGCCAGTGAAGATCATATACCTGCCGTGACGAGTCGGAAATCATGGATCAAAAACCGGGAAAAATCTCAAAACTGTCAAAATGTACCTGAAAACATACCAAACTGGGCACTTCCAAGCATTCGAGTTATGCAGCTTAAGATAGATCGAAAAAATGAGCATAACAATTTTTTGTGAAAATTTTCGACTTTTTAGGCATAAATAGACAAATTACCTCATATTTGGTTCATTATTGCATTGCTGATTTGGAAAAAAGTGCTCTGGAGCAAAAAAATTCTTTCGTCAAATCAGGAACAACCGACCGTCGAATCGTGCCGAAATTTCAGGTAGGCTCCTCAATCATCCTTGAAAATCATTTTTTCCATTTGGAAATTAAAATTAAGTGAATTTTACCATTAAAACCCTTGCTAAAAAATGCGGACTTGCGCATACGCGGGTTCATTACAGGCAAGTCACGTATACACATGACTGTGCAAAGAAAAAGTCACGTATGCGCAGGTCCGAAACTTAAAAAGCGTGGCTAATGCATGATTTAATGAAATTTGACAGGATGATAATCTCATGGAGAGAACGTGAGCATAGCACAATTGAGCAAGAGGTCATGCAAGATCGAGCAGCGCAAAATATCCTTCGGAATTGCGAATTGTTCAAATTCTTCAAAATGCCAAATATGAAAAGCAATCCTCGGTTGCTAGAAATGCTCGTCAATTACTGGGAACCAGACCAAGATTGTTTCATGATAGATTAGATGCCAATACGCATTGAAGTGGAAGACATATACTTTATTACTAGACTCTTTCGGAGGGGAGAACCAGTATACTTGCACGGGAAGCCCCTGGGAGGGTTAACCGTGGAAGACTATGTCCACGTGTATTGCGTAGAGGGTTCCAAAAAGGTTGGAACTCAGATTGCAATTAAAGATTTACGGGATTTGCACATGAAAATCCTCCTTTTCACCATCGGCAGAGTGGTAGGATTTGCCTCCCTACATCAGGCGTCCAGGACGCAAATGAGCATAGCAGTAGAATGTTTGACTCATATGTATGATTGGTGCACAGCCCTTTTACTGAACATGAAACAACAGTTGACCTCAATCCGCCAAGCAAAGACCAAACATTTTGGCTACGGTACAATTTTGACAACATTCTTCTTTGAGAAGATACCAGCATTGAGACCCAGAGTTATCTCTACCATCAGTAGCCTGCGGGACCCAAGAATTTCCCGTTGGGCGGACATGATGAAGAGATTGGGGGGTAGTGAGGTACCCCGGACCACATGGGACGATGAGTTCTTCCGTTGGTGGGGAGAACAAATCATCGCAGTGGACGACTATCCCTATGCCGGGATGGACTTCCGTGGAGATCCAGATCTAGTTCTTCCACCAAGCACAGCATGGGGCACAGTCGGTAAGTTTGCAAAATTTTTTGACTTATATAATTTTTTTGGATTTTTTCAAATATGTATGAAAAAATGAAAAACAAACATGTTTTTGATTGGATTCATAATTACTGACAATTTAAAATGATCATGATTCAGATGTTGGACCAGTTCGACCTGAGGGTCTCCCGCGCCACAAGCGCCGCAGGGGCGAAGCAGATACTGTGGATTCAGATAGGACTCTCCAGGCCGTGCAGAGGAATTTGGAGGGACTAACCTGCCAAATACCTATGGCTGCTGTGGAGGACCTGCCAGAAGCCATCCAGAGATGGGTGGTAGGAGTGCCCCGAGACTGGGTTAGATTATTCCGCCGAGTTGCCACCGCAGTCACGTTCTATAGGAACACGACTTCTGGGCAGGGACCTCAGGAGTAGATAGATATTATGTATTAGATGACTGTATATTCTTTTTTGAGACTGAACATGATGGGGGCATAAGCCCAAGTTTTGTACGACATTATGGATCCAAATTTTGTAAATTTTTTGAACACTCCGATGATATATATACAACGATATTTGATGTGATGTGATAAATGTATCAAATGTATGATGTTTTTGATGATTAAAAATTTATTGTATGGAATGATTAATATGCCAATCCAATGCTTGATTAGCTAATGAGTCAGCAAACCAATTGTCAGCTCGAGGAATATGAATGAAAGTTAAAAACTGAAATGACCTTTGTAACAAACGTACCCTCAAGAACAATCGTAATAAAAATGGATCTCGTACCCGATAAGTATTGTTCAACTGCGACACCACCAGCTGAGAGTCCAAGAAAACTACCAACGAATCAACACCCAAAGATATTGCTTCCGAGAGTAGATGAACAACTGCAGTGTATTCTGCTATATTATTGGAAGCAGGACCAATGCAGACCCCTCTTGATACTAACAGCTGACCGGATGGATAATGAAGCACCCAAGCCGCGGAAGCTAAGTTCCAGGTGTGTCTACTAGCACCATCGACGAAACCAAAATGACTCATGACATCCAACACAACCTGCCAAAGCAGATCAAAAACATCACCAACTCATCAAAGATCGAAAATCAACCAGATATGTACAAAGCAAAAAATACTATATACAAAAGCAACATGCCAGGCCAAAGCCTAGGCATAATACTTCTTCAAATAGAGCCCATTTCGGGGCTCCGGCAACTCGTTCCCTTCGAAATCAACCAAGGTATAAGCTCCTTTCTTAAGGAATTTTTTAACGATATAGGGGCCATACCACATAGACTTAAACTTTCCTGCCCCCAGGGCATCTTTTTCTTGGGCATAGACCAAAACAAGGTCACCTTTCGAAAAAACCCTAGGTTTGACCGCCTTATCGTACTGAACTTTAACTCGATTTTTATGCGCTTCATTCATCGTGGCCGCATCCCGACGCTGCTCATCGAGATGTTCCAGATGAAGAAGCCATTCTGCTAGACTAGAAGTGTCAGGAAGAAGTTCAACAGCTAACTTAAGAGAAGGAATCTCGCATTCAATAGGAAATACGGATTCCACCCCGTGCACTAGCTGAAACGGAGTAAAGCCAGTTGCAGTTTTCACTGACGTCCTGTATGCCCAAAGTGCAGGATATAGCATAATATGCTAGTTGGATCTAGCTTTATCAATTGTCCTTTGAAGAATTTTCTTCAAGGATTTATTCACGGCTTCCACTTGCCCATTGGCTTGAGGATAATATGGAGATGAATGCTCCTGCCGGAAACCCAATTTGAGAGCCAACTCAGCCATCATACTATTCTAAAAATGACTGCCATGGTCAGTGACAATCTCTCTAGGTATACCAAAACGAGCGATAACTTGGTTGAAAAGGAACAAAGCTGCAGTCTCACCATCGTTCCCAAAAGTAGGCATAGCCTCGACCCACTTCGTAAAGTAGTCTACCGCTACGATAATGTACTTGTGACCTTTTGCCGAAGGCGGGTTACAAGTAGTATAATCCATACCCCACTTTGTAAAGGGTCCGACAGTAACGACTGGAAAAAGCGGAGCGGGATGAGCGCGCATTTTTCGAGTATACACCTGACAAGGATGACACTTCTTGACCGATTCAATACAATCTTTGAAAATCGAGGGCCAGAAGTATCCAGCACGCAAAATCTTTTGGGCTGTAGCAAGCCCAGATAAATGACCCCCACAAGATCCATTGTGAGAATCATTGAGCACAGCCTCAGCTTCTTCGAAAGTTAAGCAGCGTCTTAGGATTGAATCAACCCCTCGACGGTACAAAGCATCACCAATAATCAGATAATTCTTGGCCAAGTGACGCAGTTTACGACGCTCATCTTTCGAAAAAGTAGAGGGAAACTTCGCAGTCTGGAGATACACAATGATATCCCCATACCAAGGATCCTGTGGAGAGATAAGAAACAAGTGTTCGTCCGAAAAGGACTCATCATAGATCATCTCCTCTCCACAGGGCAGCTCGGAGATCAATTCCGCAAAAACTAATGATTTCTTGGATTTGGCAGACATGAATTCAAGATCAAATTCCTGTAAAATCACAATCCATCTATTGTATTTGCCCCCAATCACTACCTCCGTGGACAACCGAAATGGATTTCCATGTACCGCCAAAACATAAGTTTTATGGTGAATAATGTGTAATGCCAGAGTCACTTACTCAAGATGAACTACTCTATGCTAATTTTTCTATCTAGAGTGTGTACTTCAGAGTTCAGTCCCTACCAATCCTCGACTTAGGTAGTAGCTAAATATACCGCAAGAGCATCATCTTCTCAACTGCAATCCATACCGATGGTAGATTTTGACATACAGATACAAAGGAAGTCCTCGTTATAATCGTGGACCTTCAATAAAGGAGCAGAGGTCAATGCTTTTTTCAGCATCAAATGAGCTTGAGCGGAGTCGTCCCAAAGAAAAGGAACTCCTTTCTTCAACAATCTCATAAATCCCTTCGTAACTTCAAAGATAATCAACGTTCTACCTCCAAGAAAATTAGACTTCCTCAAGACTTCCTAGAATATGAATCGTAGGACGGGAGGCAACCGAAGTATTGCCTCAACCTTGAAGGGATCTACCCTTATCCCTTCCCTAGACACAATAAATCCCAACAGCCGACCGGATGTAACCGCGAAAACGCACTTGTTCGGATTCAATCGAATTTTATAAAAACGACATCATTCAAATATTTGCTGGAGGTGACTAGGATGATCCATCCTCTTTCGAGAATGAGCAGCTAGATCATCTAAGTATGCCTCGATAATCTTCTTGATGTCGTGGAAGGCGTAAGACATGGCCAGCTGAAAGCTAGCCCCAGCATTTTTAAGAGCAAAAGGCATTTTCTTATATGCAAACGTACCCCAGGGACAAATAAATGCAGTCTTATGTTGATCTTCAGGATGGATAGTAATTTGATTATATCCGGAGAAACCGTCCATGAAGGAGAAAACTTAATATCGGTTAAACTTACAATGATCCGACGATAAATGTTAGCATCAAGGGGTAATTATCTTTAGACATGCTTATTTGTGTCTGAAATCGATGTACACTCGAATCGTTCCTTGCTTTTTATCTACGGAACGGGGTTTGAAACCCATTCCGCCAGAGGAACAAAGGAAAATGAATCCACGAAGTGAGCTTTCAACTTCTGGGCCGGATAGCCGCCGCTCCTAGGATTAACGGGACGGTTTTCTCTTGCCTCACGGTTTATCGTTTTCATACGTCTTGCTCTCATGCTGGACGATAGATGGATCGATGCCAGGCATTTCCTCATAAGACCAAGCAAATACATCCCTATACTCTTTGAAGAGCTCGGTATAGATTTGAATCTCCTCACGGGAACATTCAGCTCCAATGAAGACATTCTCGATAATATTGGGATCCCTGGAAATGTTCACCGGGATAGTAGGAGAGATCACAGCCATGTTCCCTTCAGCATAAACCTGTGCTGGTGCCAAAGGGTTCAAGACTGGGTGAACAGGTCCAGGAGACTGAGGACTTGGAAAACTAGTTTCAACTTCGTTCAAGTCAGGTAGGAAGTAAGACCGATGATGCAAATCATCCCACGGTCTATCTATACCAGACATGGCTTCCAGGATTGCCTCTTCAGATGGAAGAGTGGTATCAAGGCAATCCTAGGCCGAAGAAGAACTAAGCGTCCAAGCCGGAGCCACATCACCATCCAACTCTTCCGGTGAAAGAGGAGCTGGGATGGTTTCTGCAGAGTCAACAATAGATTGATACGCAATCTCAGCTGCAGAAATAGGAAATGCCATTCCACCCACTTGACCTTCCACTAATGTGGCAATAGGGGAAGGTAAGGTCCAAGGGTCCGAAAAATAATGAGTTCTGAAGAACTCTCTTCGAAGGGGAGCCTTGGAGGATGAAATAGCATTAATATGTACCGTAGGAGGAGGAAGATCGAAAGTACCCATCAAGGAAGAATACATTCCAACTCCTAAATTCTCAACAGGCGCCTTAGTATTATCCAACTTCGGAACAGATGAGTCAGAAGACGCATTCAGGTCTACAAGAGGACAGTCCAGTTGATCCACTGTAACGATCCTCCCTTCGTGGGGGAAACATACAATCCGAAATAATGAGGATGCAATGGCATCCATCTCATAAATCCAGTTCCTCCCCAACAAAAGGTTGTAGTCCAAGCTTGCATCCACTACCTCAACCTCTATATTGACAGTTTTGCCCCCAACACAGATGGGCAAAGCTGGGACAATACCATGGGGTCTGTGAGAATGACCATCGAACGTAGTAAGAACAGTGCTAGATGGAACAGCTTTGGGAGATCCAAGTGTCTTCCAGCATGCGAGAGACATCACGCATGTGGAAGCACCCTCATCAACAACCGTTCGAAAGATATTGCACTTCCGATACGATGATTTAATATGGAAAGCCATGTGATGAGGAAGTCTCTTCTTAAAATTATTCATATCAAAAGTAATCAGAAGAGAATTTTTCAGATCAATAGCCCCAATGGCAGTGAGCAAAGCACTGCGCTGAGCCGGACAAGACTGGAGTACCTCTAAAGCTGACATAGCACAAGGACTCTGCGCCAGATCTTCTACAATTGAGTAGTTCTGGGCAGCCCTTGCATTCGGATTAATCGTTGACCGCTTAGCAGATGCTTTGGGCATCCAAGGCATAGACTCAATAGCAGCCTTCGTGATGTGAAGCGGCTCAGTAGCATCAGGAACTTCCTTAGCTTTCAAAGACTCTTCTCCGCCATAATCACGGGATCTCGTAGCGATATCCGCGTGAGCACTCATCATGAAAATGTTCGATGGAATTTCCCCTTCCTGGGTGCCCCCAGAGGAAGCCCCAGGATTTTGGTTCGCGCCAACAACTAATTGCTGCCCTTGGGGTAAAGGGTTTGTTAACACAGCCTGGGAACTAGAAGAACCCTGCTGGGCTAACAAGCGCTGCACATCCTGAATTTTAGGGCAAAGGTGTGTGAGATGGTCTCCAGTACACAACTTGCACGGAAACTTCACTTTCTTCTTCTCCTTTTGACCCTCACCAACACACTCATTGGTTTTATTTGCATTACCCTTCCCATTCTTGCCCTTCTTCTTGTTATTTCGTCCCTTCTTCTTCCCATCGGATTTTTGATTTCCTTTGGGATCAGAAGCTTGGACAGCATTTATGGAAAAAGACTGGGAAGGCGATGACTCAGCAGGCACAGCCTGATTAGAAGGAGCAGATTGCAAAGACAACTGCTGCAGTTGAGTAAGTAGGCTGGCTGCACCACTATTGATTGATCCGACAAGCCCATCACCATGAGGACCGGGCTTAGTTTTCGATAAATCTAATTTGGAGCGAGGAGCATTGGGCAAATATTTATAAAGGACCCCAGACTAAGAATAGATCAGTTCCAGCTGCTGGGCCCTAAAAATGGCCTGCTCCTCAGAAAATACCCCAGATAGGGATACATCTTTTGAAATGTCTGACTGCAGAGATTTCAGAAACCATTCGAGAAGGAATTCTCCTGGAATATGAGCTTTAATAAGCCTCTTCCTTCTCCTCCATTCCTAAATGTGATCAGAAATGTGAGTTGCTTCATCCTGCTTAAAATTAGCCAGGAGTTCCGTCCCAGCCTCATATCGGACAGGCAACTGAAAATGGTTTAGAAATGTGACAGCCAATTCTCCAAATGTAGCAAAACTGCCCCCAGTTAGCTCGATATACCATTTAGCAGTGTTTCCAGTTAGGGTGCGTTGAAATAATCTCAACCTAATCGAATCATCGATCAGGGAATTCGAAGAACACCATAAGTGGAAAGTGGTGATGTGGTCAGCGGGATCCTCCCCATTCTTACCTTCAAATTTTGGAATATCTGAAGGAAGTTTGGTCGGGACCGGAGGCCACCCCGGACTATAACGAATCAGATCATTAGTCAAATTCGACAAATCTGGCAAGTTCAACGTTGCCAGAAAAGGTAAGCGAGGCGGAGCCTGAGGATTCCATCCTTGATGGGATGGATTCCCAACATTCTGAAAATAATAGCCTGGATTTGATAAGGCACCAGGTTGCCAGAAAGGACTCGTATAAAAATGAGAAGAACCTCCTCCCAACGCAGAGTTACCAAAGCCCAGACCAGTTCCCCCCGCTGAAGTATTAAATGAAGAGGAGAGCCCCTGATAGGGGTTCCAGGCATTAGAAAGAGGAGAAAAGGTCTGGTAAGCACTCGACGAAGGGAAAGAAGTATTCCCTTGATGACCTGCGTAAAACTGATTCCCTGGCCCCACTGTAGTAAACACAGGATTCCACCCTGTAAAAGTAGTCAAAATTTGCCCCCCAGACCAAGGCTTGAAACTCTGGGTCTGGGACGTAAACGAAAAGGACCCTAAAGAAGGATTGGAACTAGGAATGTGCCCAGTTCCAAAGGGGAAACCCTGAAAAGAAGCTGATCCACTCGCCATAGAAGACATGGGTGTAGATCCAGCTGCAGCAACAGAAAAGGAAAAAGAGGGATTCCCACTAGAGGGCATCCCTGAACAGAAGGGACCAGAATGAGAAGCATGTGCTTGGGTGAAACCAGAGCCAAACAGAGCAGCACTAGAAGCAATCGAAGATAAAGCAATAGTGCCCCCTCCTTCAACAGAAGCAGGGGTCTGAATGCCTGTAGCACTCACGACAGAAGCCGCGTTCCCAGTCGTGGCCATCGAAAGATATGAATGATACGGAAGATCTTCCGGTCTCTCAGACTCAGGTCTGATGTACTGAACAACAAACGGATAGTCAGGAGGAAGAGGAGATGGACCTGTCGCGGGAGGCTCAGGTACGTATTCAATTTGAAAATCTTCTTCCTGAGGAAATAAAACTCGCGAGGTGAGCGGAACGCTCCTCTCGGAACCGACACCAGAATCAGCTATGAAACCTTCAGACCTTTGTGGAGGATCTCTCTCCACTACGTCAGACGCCACAAGGTGGTAACCACCTGCTAAATCACTCCTACGCCTTCTCGAAAAAGGCTATGGACTCTCGGGAGATAACCCCCGGATTCTCCTCGATCGACGAGGCGCTTGATCAACCACTTTTATAGATTTTAAATTAGACTCAAAAAAGTGAAAAGCTAGGCAAGCTAGGAGCAAAGAGCACTCACTAAAATAAAAATCCCTGAGATACACCGTTACAACAACAAGTATTTCCGCTTCCGGTGATGAGGACCGACACCAAACACAGAAAGTAAATATAGACCTCCCGGCAGTATGATGGTTAGGGCTCCGAAACAACTAGCGAAGGCATCGAAACAATTACGCCAACTCCAACGACGCCCTTGCCGCCACACTCTGGGCTTCGCAAGGGCACCCCCCAGAAGTACTGCTGGAAGTGATGCGACGTTCGCCTCAGGTACCACGGGTATTCCCCCCCGCAGTCACCTGTGTGGAACCTAGGAACAGCAACTATGGACACCAATCCGTGCTCTACAGTCGCAATGTCTTGAGGTTAGATTCACGACCCAGGGGCTATCCCTCTTCTCACCTTCAATTCCTCGCGCCGACTTTCTCCTGGAGAGAGAGTTTTCCTCATTCATTCTAACTGAGTTGATTTCAATTAATCAACTTCTATGTTTTGTTTGAGTGGCCTTGGAGAGTTAACTCTCCACTCACCTATTCCAAGGCCCTACAATCTAGCTAGTTGGTGTATGACACTTAGAAAACTTGCTAGTTGATTTTAGATTAAATCGCTTATTTTAATGGGCTGTTATGTTAAGTTACAAGGATACGGAGATGAAACTTATGGTGTTTTTGACACAAAAGAAATTAATAAAAACCTAACTACATGCAAATGCAGTTATTGTCTTTCGATGAAAAGCAATCTCTATACAGTTTCTACGAGACTAAAAATTGTATTTTTCTTTTCAAATAGCAAACTCACACTCACAAAAACTATGAAATTGACTAAATGTTTAAATGCACCTAATGCAAATCACTACAAGCATGCAAATCCTAAGATGCAAATCTCCTAAAGCAGAGTGAAATTTCCCAAAAAGTCCTTCAGTTTTAACTTGTCTTGGTTGTCCAGAAAGCTAGTTCCCGAAATCAAGAACTCTTAATATGAAGACACCAAAGATGCTTAAAAACAAGAAGATGAAATGAATGACAACTCCCTTCCAATTATCAAGCCAAAAACCGAAAGCAAGAAACCTCACAAAAGCTTCAAAAGATATAGCAAAACGAAAATGAAAATGCAACAAAAAAAGCAAATAACAAGACAAAATGTTTTTTGAGCCTTTGAAATGCAAAAACAAAAAGCAAAGCAAATGTTTTTTGAGATTTTTAGTTTTATAAAGAAAGAGCTCTAAAATACCAAGCAAAACAATCAAAATCCAAACCAAACAAGACTGAATTTCAAGCACAAACTTCAACAATGCTCCAAACCTTATAAACCTAACTAGTAGCAAGATCAATAAGAGCAAAAGAAGACAAGAAAACTCAGCCACTCAGCCTAGAAGAATAGTATAAACTTGCCGCAAGCAAAAACTTCGAAGGAGCAAGAAAAACTCTTCAAAAGTTGCAACAAGACCTAGCCTACTGAACTCAAGAAAACAAATCAAGAAATGAGCAAAAAATCGTAGTGCCAAGCAAAACAAAAAGACAGGAAAGAGTAAATGAGTAGGTGCTCTCTGTTCTGATAACGCAGAACAGCCAAGAATGCTCAGAAAGCTATCTTGGTACTCAAACCAGAAGTGCCAGCACCAAAAACAACACCTTGCCAAAAAGACTAGTTTTCAATCAAACGAAAGAGAGAAAAGACAAAAGACCACCTTCTTCACAATCCAGAGAGTGCAAGGACACTGTAGGGACAGGTCTCCACATCCAGAAAGGACCAAAAAGTCAAGAAATCCAAAAATTAAAAATCTGCCTAGGTATACGCTACTTCACAGTTTAGCAACAAGCGTGCATACGCGATTGTGCTAAAGGAAAATCGTGCATACGCGATTGTGCTAAAGGAAAATCGTGTATACGCGGGTCCCTTTAGACAAAATTGCGTGTATACGCGACTGTGTGCAGAAAAAAGCACGTATACAAAGGTAAATAATGAAAACAAAAAGGATCAAGCCTGGATAAGAAACCAGGACTTCAGACTGACTGAGAAAAAGTAAACTGGACTGCAAATGAAAGTTAAAACTGTCGGCAACCTACCAAACAGCTGAAACCACCCAACAGGGGAGTCACAAGAATGTGTTCCCCAGCGGAGTCGCCAGTTCTGTTTCGGGGAAAATCACCCTAGAGGTTCGTTGGGTTACAACCTCCACAGAGCAGGGGCATGCTACTTAAGAAGGACTCACACAACCATGCATGTTCAGAAAAACTAAATAGAGACGAGGAAGCTACTCCGTAGGTCCTACGCGTTTTGCATCCCGTGTCCAAACTCTACAACCGTCCTTCCTCTTAACTCGAAAGCGAAGAAGAAACAAGCACGAAGAACTCGGTCGTACAACATATTTCTACCAATGTTAGTGAAATCCATATAAAACATCAGATAAATCATCACGAATGCTTAAATAACAATATTCTCATATATGTAAGCAGACACTAACACGTATATTTCGGGAACAAGATGGTACTTTTGTATTATAAATAGCATGTACAGAAATAATGAGTGGAGAGATCACCTAAATCCTTCCACGATCTTCGAGCAAACCGTCGTCCGGATCCGTCCCACCCTTGCCTCGCTAAGATTCCTTCCGAATTGGTGCAAACGAGATGACATATAAAGAGATGAGCATCTCTAGGAAACAAAGGTTTCCTATAATGAACTGGGAAAGTGCAGAGGCACGGGGAATCACTTGGATAGGGAATACCAATGGGTATATAATATCAATACCTCTCTCTTCCTTTAGCTATGCACATGAGGGGTTTTTATACTCCTCCAAGTAGTTTCAGCGCTAAACAGCTTTTGCCACGTGGCCGGGGTGGTTGAACCACCGAGTAACCATCAACCCAGCCCAAAAATAGGGAATTTTTATATATTTTTTCATAATTTTAATGGCATACGCGGAAAAGTGCAGTTGGACTCGCGTATACACGCGGAAAAGTACGGGCATAGTCGCGTATGGGGATTTTTACACTGTTTTAAAGTGAATTTGTCCAAGTCTTTAGGAATGGGTGCCCAAAGCCATAAAAGCAATCATGAATCATATGAAGGTGAGAAATGATGCTATAACAATGATAAATGAAAATGTCACTCCTTTTTATCTCACTTTGAAGGTTCATGATTATCTCTTATATAATTTTATACGAGACTTTGGTGCCTCTCATAATCTAATTCCTAAAGTGATTATGGACCAAATTCAATTTCAAATCAGAAGACCTTATCATGATCTATATACCTTTGCTTCAAAGAAGGTACCTTGTCTTGGATTAATCAAAGATATAGTTGTAGCACTCGCTCAAATCCCTGTTAAGAGTGTGTTCTTAGACATTGTTGTTACAAAAATTCTACCCAAAATTGGAATGTTATTATCCATATTGTCAGCGCAAGGAGTCACTCCTTTACTGCAAAAGGATTAAGCCTTACACATCATATTTCATTTCAAATTTAAAGGTCTTGAGTGGTGGGATGGATTCTCAAAGAGTTTGAAATGATTTTTTATTATTTAATACTTTCATGCATTTGGAAAGTAAAAATTGTATGGGTAAATTAGTAGTATGAGTAGAGTATAACAAATGAAAGGAGATGGATAGTTGGTACTTACTCTAAGAAATATGTATATCCCAAATGAGTCACACAGTTATAGTGATGACTCTTTACACAAAATTTGTTTTATATAAAGTAAAAAACATTCAGAAAGTAGAGTACATGCATAAAGTATTTCACAAATCCTTTATGAAATCTTCACTAACATGTTTTACAACATATATATAATTTATAGGAAGCTGGAAAGCAGATAATTTACTTTTAGATCCTCTAAAAATTTCTTACTCACACCTTACTAGCTATTGCAACTCATAAATTAGAAGAAATTAGCAAAGAGAAAAACACACAGTACATTAGATAGTTCTTGAGTCATGAAATCCTCCAGCGTGAAGTGCAAAAAGGCTTTTCTTTATTATATTAAGTCTTCAGGTACACCAACATCCAACCCTGAAATGGTATTTAAAAATGGTATATATAGAAAGAGAGGCACCGACTCCATCTCTTCTAAAAATAGGGAAACACTACTCCTAAGATTACATACTTGTGACAAGACATTAAAGATATATCCCATCGAAATCCAACTGAAAGGACAGATGTAGATGAAAGAAGAGAAGAGAATTTGGGCTGAATTGCTGAGTATGTTGAAATGCTGCCCCTTTTTCTTTTGATTTGTCTCCTCATGCCTTTGGTTCTTAAATAATCATGTGTCTTCATTAAATATGACCCTCAACAACCTCATAAGTACTTATCACCATCATTTTTTATATCCATTTCGTTATGAGTCCTTATCTTTCCTGAACTAGCTTGAAAATTTTGCTGACACATGTCAAAAATCATTTAAAACAGGCACTACTAGAAATTCCGGTAAAAACATGTAACTGTACAAAGAATATAACACTACCATAATTTCCAATAGTGCTCTATTTATTTTAAAAAAAATGAAAAAAAAACACTTGAAAAACCTAAGTAGGCTTATACACTTTGAAATTTGAGCTGTTATTCAAAATTGCGCTTGATAAGAACAAATGTGTTTTATTAGGAAACCTTTTTACCTTTCTTCCATATGGGTTGCAGCTTCAACAAACTTGTCCAAGTTTAATTTTTTGTCAATAGATGATCTTGATCTTGTGGTTCTTGTGGCGATTTCTTTGATAGTGGCCTTTTACTCCTTCGAACCCTTTTTAATTTGTCTTCTTTTTTAGGGTTCTATTTGCTGATATGAAGGGGTTTTACTTTTTTTTTCTTCTTGGACACATTAATCTGTATTCCTTCAGAGTTTCTTTTTGTATCAATGACCTTTGTCAACAAAATTGGATTATTCAAAGCCTTAGATTTGAGCCTGAACTTGTTTCTATCTCTGGTATGTCTTTTTCTGGTGCCAATAACAGGTTTGGTCTCCTCTTTCTCTCTCTTGCTACTTATTTCATACCCTAAATCTTTGAGGAGCTCTTCATCAGACTTTGTGGGCTAATATTCTTATGCATTTTTTGTTTAATTTCTGCTTCTAGAATTTCTGGTAGCACCCGTGCTTTAGATTTTTCTGTAGTTGCAAACCTTCCTCTTCGAGCTCTGGTATATACATTAAGAAAAGGAGAAATGGGAGGCACCATTTTCATGAATTTAGGTTTATTTATTGTTGAGCTCTCTCCTTTCTCAAACTTCCTCTCAACCTTGACTGAAGGAGTCTTTTATTTTTTTCTCTTGGCCTTATGGATATTCTCATTCTTAGCCTTTCTCTTTGTTATTTTTGCAGGGTGAGGGTGTTTTTGTGAAGATGGAGACAGTAGATCTGGAGGTGTAGGTGCAGGTTGGCCTGCCCTATAAAATAAAAAATGGTCCGATGATTGATTTATTTTCCTTAGTTCTTCCTCAACTAACACTTTAATGATAGCTTGATGATACAAGTTGTATTCTGAAGTAGTTGTGTGCATTTAAATCCCGGCTGACATATTATTCAGGCTCTTCAGCAAAAATTATGTAAACTTGAGGGTCTTCATACCTGCAACATGAAACATAAATCTCATATGACAAAGAAACACTACAATATACCTCTTTTCACAAGTGAGGTAAATTTTGATGAGCTTAATAGCTTCAAACCATTCATTTTTAAGGGAACTACTAGGAATTCCTTTGGCCCAGTTGGGATCTCTATGTCTATCTTTAAGGAAACTGTTGAGGTCTCCTCCAGTGATGACTTGGCCTTAAAACCACTTTTCTCCTTCCCGTGGATGGTTGAATGCCTCAGAAATTGAATCTGTTGATAACTGCAATCTAAGACCATAAATGGTTTCTTCTTGTCCATTGAAATAATGTGCAAACTCCTGAGCTACTCCTAAGTGAGAGCTTCCCAGTCTTGAGCACAGAGGATACCACCCTGCTTGAACAAACAACCTTCCCACATTCAAATTTGCATCCATTATCTTATCTCCTTGTGGTTTAAATCGTTTTAGCTTTCCTCCTCTTTTAGTCATCTTCAGTAATTAATAAGGTTGTGTGCCGAACTTTCATAGGTGGCAAGGCTAGAAGAGCTCACCTAACATGTGTTGTTGTGTCTTCTATGAGATCTTGTCTAAAATATGAGACTCATTTCTCAAGTTTCTCACTAGAAAATTTCATTCTCCAAATGATAAACTCAAATCTAAAATTCTTCCTTCCTTCTCGGTGGTTTAAAACAACTACATTGGTTCACCGTCCCATGCAAGAGATTTTCATTATGGTAAGTATCCTGGACCATAGCATGCACCATGTGATAGTGATTATGATCTTCAGTTGGCTTTGTAGCTTCAGATGGCATGCTATAGGTGGCTAGAGATGAGTGGATATGTGACTGGAAGTCACCTCCACTGTATGTTGATTATTAGCCTAAATTTCTAGCAGCGTCTATTCGTGATCAACCAAACGGTCATCGCATTAAGACTGCAGATCCACAATATTTTTCAACTAAAATCACGTAATTTGACATATGAATGAGGTCACTCAGTTGACATACATGACGGAATAATGACTGGCTATGTAAACTATGAATTGACACCTAGATGCTTTAGATACAACCACGACTCTAATATTAAAATTACTGACCGTAAAACCTACATATCACATGACTTAAATCCTGAATAAAGATTAAAAATGTATTTTAAAACAAGAACACGTGGCTTGACACAAAGCGGATGTGCTTTTATTTTATTTTATTTTTTAAATAGGGGAAGTTACTAAAATTTCTGGTAGCATCGGATTAAAGAAAAACATACACAAAACATAATTAAACAGATTGTCCGGAAAAGGCTAAAATAGACGCTATAGAAATTTTGGTAGCATTCAATTTTTTTTTTGAAATTTACAAAGTTCTATCCTAAAAATGAAAAATTTAAAATAGACTCGTGACTTAGCAAAGAACTGTCTTAACATTGGCTCCATAGGAGATAGAGCTCTCCTTGTGAGGATCTAAGAACCTTTTGTAGTTTCAATGCCTTTTCATTGGTCTATTGAATATTATTATGAAACACACTAGTATTTAGAGTGAACTTAGGCTACCAACAACCTTATTAAAATAATTTCTTGAGAAAGCGCCGATTGAATGGGCCTCCAAACAGTTATGTCCCATCAAGATGTTGCAACTCAAAGGTATTGTTCTGCAAAATATTGGAGATTCTAAAAGGACAAATCCATAAAGCATCAAATTTGGAATTCTTACCTGGGTCTTGATGATGTGCATCCCATTTCAATACCAGATCTCCAATATGAAATTTTTTTTCATTTCTTCTATCAAAAACTTGATTTACAGCTTGCTAATATTTTATTACCAAATCATATTATTGTTCTTGCTTTTGTTGCACTTCTATGATCTGATAAATTCTCTTGGTCATGTGATTTGGCTCAACGTCATGATCTTGTAGAAATTTAGCTACAAGAATGGATAATTGGACTGGAAAAACAACATCAGTTCCATAAACCATTTGAAAAGGTGATGTGTTAATAGAATTTTTGATTGTCACCCTGTCAGCCCATAAAGAAAACTTTAGTTTTGAGTCCCAAGCTTTCTTGTTTTTCTCCAATAGCTTTATGATGATTCTTACCAAACTTTATTTTGATGATTCAGCTAAACCATTCCCTTGTGGATAGTAAATTGTAGAGTGAGTGAGTTGAATACCATAATATTCATAGAAATTTACCAATGGAGTAGCTTTAAAAGTAACTGCATTACCTGCTACTAACCTTGATGAACATCCAAATCTGGTTATGATTCCCTCCAGAAAGTCAATGATAACTTTATGAGTAGCATTCGTGGTAGGTATTTCTTCAATCCATTTGGTGAAATAATAAGTTGCAACAGGAATCCAACGATTTTGTCCACTTGATGGTGGATGAATTTCTCCAATAAAATCTAAACCCCATTGCTGAAAAGGTGTAGAAAAAACTATGGGCTTGAGAGGTAAATACTTCAAATGTTTCTTACCAATGAAATTTTGACATTTTTCACATGCTCTCACATTAGCACATACATCAGAAAATAAGCTAGTCCAAAAATAGCCAGCTCTTAGTATTTTGTATGCGGTTGTTCTCCAATAGTGATGATATCCACACACACTACTATGCATATCAAACATAAATTTCTTGGACTCATTTGGGTCAATGCATCTCAAAAAAACTCCTATAGGATCTTTCCAATATAAACAATTATCTTTGATGCAGAATATAACAGCTTTCAGCTTCAAAGATCTTACTATGATTTTATGAAAATTTGGATGAGGTTTAAAATGTTGCAAAAAATAAATGATATATTTATACCAGCTGCACTCATAAATATTTACATCCACTGCCATGTTGTCAATCGG
Source organism: Pinus albicaulis (assembly GCA_034641835.2). NCBI lineage: Eukaryota > Viridiplantae > Streptophyta > Pinopsida > Pinales > Pinaceae > Pinus > Pinus albicaulis. The sequence goes on from CM076575.1 coordinate 1,559,582,898, forward strand.
TTCAGAAATTTTCCCTTCTAGATTTTCATCCATGAAATTCAAGCCCAAAACTTTACAATTTTCTTCAGCTAGTAGTTTGGCTAATCCTTAACCTTTTATTAGTTTAGTAGGCTTTATCTCTAAATCAAACTCAAGAACTTTAGTGACCCACTTCTTTTTCCATCAATATCAGGCTGAACTAATATCTCTCTAACAACTGATGAAGGTACATAGGTAATAACTTGAGCATGAAGAATACAAACTCTAAAAGCCTTCAAAGATTTCACTAATGCATAAGCATGATTTTCCAACATTTCATACTTTAATTCTACATCTCTAAGAGCTCTACTGAAAAATTCTATGGGAGATTCCTTATTTTCTGAATATTTTTTTAATAAAACATCAACAATAGTATCTTGAGAGGCAACTGAGAAGATCAATAAAGGTTTTGAGTATTCAGGGCTTACCAGCTGAGGTGATTCAAAAATAGCTTATCAACTCAAATGAATTTATGGCTTCAATTCTCCACTTGAATTCTTTGTCCTTCTTCATCATGCAAGTAATATGATTCACCACTTCAGCAAAATTGGTAATGAACCTTCTTAATAAATTGATCTTACCAAGGAAATATTGAATCTCTTTCTTAGATCTTGGAAGTGTTAATTCCTGAATTGCAATCACTCTTTTAGGATACATTTTCAATCCATCTTTAGAAATTATGTTACCCAAAATCTTACCTTATTTAAGAGCAGAATGATACTTCTTTGTGTTAAATGATATACCATATTTTCTACATTTGACAAATACTTGTCTCAAGTGTTGAAGGTGTTCTTGATCTGAAGCTAAAAAAACAGTAATATCATCTAAATAGATGACCAATAATTTATCTTTTTCTCCAATGAATGAAAAGTCTATAGCATGCTGAAAAGTGGCTCTGGCATTCATAAGCCCAAATGGCATCTTTTCATACATGAATGTTCCCCAAGGAGTAGTGAATTTTGTCTTCTCTCTATCTTCTGGCCAAACATATACTTTATTTTACCCAGAGAACCCATCTAACATGGAAATTATGTCTGACTCGGTTACCTTTTGAATAATATGCTCGATCTTTGGCAATGGATAATTATCTTTCGTGGTGCATTTGTTAAGATTCTTGAAATATAAACATAGTCTGACTTCACCACTCTTATTTCTTAATGGAACTAGATTAGCAACCTAATCTGAGTATCTCAATCGAATGATGATTTTGGCATCCAAGAGTTTTTTCACTTCCTTCTCCATCACTGGTAATAATAGTGGATTGATTTTTCTTAACTTCTACCAGAAAGGCTTAGTACCATCCTTAAATGGAATTCAATGCTCAATTATGGTTGTATCATATGTCTTAATATCCTCATATTTCCTGGCAAAAACATCAATAAATTCACAAAACAACTTGTGTTATTCAATATTTCTTTCTTCTGATATAGCTTTTAGCAACTTAAGTGTAACCCCGTGGGAATGTGATTGGTAGGAAATTGTATGATAGGCCAAACAACAATCTATTTTTTCATATTTTTGGTATCTTGCAAATCAACATCATCCTTCATGAGATCTTCATCCTGATCAATTTTTAGTACAACAAATTCTTCAAAAACTTCAATGAATCTTCTAATCTCCTGATCATCCTCAAAAACTTCCAATGCTTGACATTATCAGGAATGCTAGGTCTGAATCTAATTCCCACTTCATATTTCAGCTTTATAGGTATTGGGATCTTGAATGAGCTTGCTGAAATAGAAAGTGAATCGGCCAAAATATTACTTTCTCTTGGAACAAAAGAAATGTTAAAGGCCAGGAATGAGTCTTCTATAATTTTCCATGGTGCATTTCGGTAATTTATGAGTATGGTATGCTTTTTTTTATAAACATTTATGATTTGCTGAATAATAAGTTCAACATCTCCAAAAACAGAAATTATGAAATATTCATGTCTTTTGTTGTTTTTCAACCAATCAACAGAGCTTCATATTCAACCACATTGTTAGTTGCTTCAAATTCAAGTTTGAAAGAAAAAGTGTAGATTTCTTTCAAAGGGGAAATGAGAACTATTCTTGCACCATATCCTTATCTAGAACATGAGACATAAAAATACATTTGTCACAACTGAGAACCCTCATGATTGATCTGTTTTTCAACAGGCTTCAAAATCTGAAATTTTTTTGTAGGTAGGGAAGAATTATCCATATGTGAAATGCTTGAACCAACATTAGTTGTTCTTGCATAAATTGGATGATTAGTGGGGTATTTTTTTTCATTAATGATATAGGTTAGTTGAGCTTATCTATAAAGTCTTCGTTTTCTCCTCCAAAAACAGGGACAATAGCATAAGTGAAATCCATTGCAAATTTCCTCCCAACCTTCTAATCCATGACCTAGAAAGTAACATGCCAAATCTAGGAGGAATGTCAGCTCAACAATATCCATCACCATCCCTCACATGGGTAACTGAAAAAGGCTTATTGCAATTTATTTGAAGACACCAAGGCATTGGACCTTCTGGGAATCAAAAGAATAGAGATCTTCATATTATCTAGTTACCTCAAGACCTAGTTCATCCATAACTACCTTGGGCATTAAATTATGTGAGGCTCCAAAGTCCATTAGGTAATTATGAAAGATTTTATCATGAATATTCATAGATAGATAGAAGGGAGGGGTAAAGTCATCTCTTTCTTCTACCAATGGACCTAAAATAACAGTGGGATTGTCATCTTGAAGGTTAACAAAATCAGAAGCTACTTCAGTTGGTGGAGGCTAAAGATCTTTCATAAAAGTGTTTTTGAAATCATCATTTTTCATGAGCTCTATAGGAGGAGCATGACTCTTTATCTTTTGTATCTCATTCTCAAAAATGAAAACATGGGGCAATTTGTGAGCAATTTTTACCTCAAGTGAAGGAGGGTTAATTTCTACTAGAATTTCCGGTCTGTTTGGTTCAACAACTTCCTTTTTTGCTGGAATTTTAATTGCATCCTTATTTTTCTTTGGCTGTGCAACAGACTTTGAATTATCATCAATCTTATTTGATCTGATATTGTATATACTTTGGTTATGAGTTACAATCATGGAATGATTAGAAATATCTTCATTATTCTAGGTATATGACATGAAATCTTCATAATCTGCTTGTGTAAGATGGATAAACCCTTCTTTATCTCTTAGAAAATTTATATTAGCACCTTTATCCAACCTTTCAGATTCCTCTTCATCTTCAAATATAGCATTCTGCAAAGGGGGTTGTACTTTTTGATCATCAGCATCTCTTCTTTCTCGCTACAAAATTTGAGGAACATTAGGTCTTCTAAATTGTTGCCTATTAGGCTGATCAAATGAAACATTTCTAGTAGTAGCTTGTCTTTATTCCATTTGAGCTTGGGCATCCTAGTATTTAATGACTTGAACATCTTGGTTAGCTCATCTAGATTAGGACCTATGTCTGATGTTCCTGAAGATGGAACTTCAACCTTTTTCTTTATTTTTTCTTTGTCAATCCCTCCCCTGAGCCTATCAACTGCCAACACATTAGATTCTACCTCCAGTGCATTGTCTTGTATTTTTGTTAGTGTTGGAGATCTTCTTTCTCTCAATAATAAACACAAATCAGGATCAAAGGCACCAACATAAGTGATTTTGTCTAAAGATTCAGTAGGCTTGATTTTAGTAGGTATTTGGCTACATCTTGTTGAATCTCTTAGAAAAATCAGAAACTGATTCTCCTTCTTTTCTTTTTATTGCACCAAATTCAGTGATATAATACATAAAATATTTCTTATCACCCATTTCCTTAAAAATGTATCATCTAAGGTTTCAATTCCAATGATGCTACCTATTTTCAAAGATCTGAACCATTTCCTAACATCACCCTCAAGGCTCTGAAAAAAAACTCTCATCTAGACATCTTCATGCTCAATATTCAGATTGTCAGCATAGGCATAAAAATCAACAAGGTGTTCTTCAGATGTTAACTCTTCCTCACCACTAAACTTAGGCATGTATTTGAGATAATCTCCTGTAGGTAATGCATTCATAGGTTGAGGTAAAACCAAAGGGGAATACCTTGCAATAACAATTACATCCATTCGGTTAGGGGGTGGGTTTGGACTTGCCATGGTATGAGTTGTTGGGATTTTTGGAACAACAATTGGTGGATTATAAACAACATATGATGAAACACCAAATTTTGATGTAGGTATTATTTTTTGGCTAGAAAACAAGGGAGGTACATGAGTTTTTGAAAAATCATGGGATAGCGTTTGCAGGACTTGTTTAGGGATAGCCTTTGAGAAAATAGTAGTAGAGGCAGCACACTTTCATTTACACTTTTTCTTGATTAAATTTTTAGGGTCAGGGACTGGGGTTCTTAAAGGGGAATATGGGTCAGCCCTAGGTCTAGCCCTTCTAGGAGCCATAACTTCAAAAATGGAGTCTCCAGGTGTAAAGCAGTCTAAAAAAATAGCTAGAAATATACACCGTAGAACCATACTTATAAATTTTTCATTCACCCAGGGATAAACTTGAATTCACCTCCCTAGAAATGATGCCAAAGATATTAGCACAAGGAGTCACTCCTTGACTGCAAAAGGAGTAAGCCTTACACATCATAGTTCATTTCAAATTTAAAGGTTTCGAGTGTTTGGATGTCTTCTCAAAGAGTTTGAAATGATTTTTTATTCTTTAAGACTTTCATGCATTTTTCAAGTTGTGGCAACTATAAATTGTATGGGTAAATTGGTAGTATAGGGAGCATAGTATAATAAACGAAAGGAAATGGATAGTTGGTACTTACTCTAAGAAATATTCATATCCTAAATCATTCACACAGCTATAATGATGGCTCTTTACACAAACTTTGTTTTATATAATTAAATAACATTCAAAATGTAGAGTACATGCATAAAGTATTTCAAAAATCCTTTATGAAATCTTCACTAACATGTTCTACAACATATATATGATTTGCAAGAAGCTAGAAAGCAGATAATTTACTATTAGATCCTCTAACAGTTTCTTACTCACACCTTACTAGTTGCCGCAACTCATAAATTAGAAGAAATTAACAATGAGAAGAATACACCATACATTAGATAGTTCTTGAGTCACAAAATCCTCTAGCATGAAGTGCAAAAATGATTTTATTTATTATATAAATTCTTTAGGTAGACCAACATCCAGCCCTGAAATGGTATTTACAAATGGTATATATAGAAAGAGAGGCACCAACTCCAAATCTTCTAAAAAGAAGGAAACACTACTCCTAAGATTACATAGGTGTCATAAGAAATTAAAGGAATATCCCATCGAAATCCAACTGAAATAAAATATGTAGATGAAAGAAGAGAAGAGAATTTGGGCTGAAATGTTGAGTATGTTGACATACTGCCCCTTTTTCTGTTGATTTCTCTCCTCATGCCTTTGGTTCTTAAATAATCATGTGTCTTCATTAAATATGATCTTCAACAACCACATAACTACTTATCACCATCACTTGTTATATCCATTTCATTATGAGTCCTTATCTTTCCTGAACTAGCTCAGAAATTTTTTTGACACATGTCAAAAATCATTTAAAACAGGTGCTACCAGAAATTCCGGTAAAAACCTGTAATTGCTTGAAAACTATAACGCTATCGGAATTTTTGGTAGTGCTCTATTTATTTTTCAAAAATTCACAGCAAACACTTAAAAAAACTATGCAGACCAGGGAACAATTTAGGGGATAATATTCGAAGGTGGGCTAATTTTTCATGCTTTTTCAAAAAACAAAAATTCGCTAGTTTCCATTTTTTTCTAAAATGATTCGCCCAAATTTTATAGTACACCATTATTTTACCTTAAAAATCACCAAAATATTATGTCAACTAATATAAAATCATTGGAAATATAATTATTTTTACAAAAATATCACCAAAAATTTTACAATTTGCATATTAGGGACTAGTAAGATTTTCCAAGGTTTCTAAACTTTAAGATAAACTTCCATCCATCAAAATTTTCCCTAGTGCAGACTTATACACTTTGAAATTTGAGCTGTTATTTAAAATTGCACTTGATAAGAGAAAAGGTGTTTTATTAGGAAACCTTTTTACCTTTCTTCCATATGGGTTGCAGCTTCAGCAAGCTTGTCCAAGTTTGATTTCTTGTCAACAACTGATCTTGATCTTGTGGTTCTTGTGGCTTTTTCTTTGATAGTGGCATTTTCCTCCTTTGAACCCTTTTGAATTTTTCTTCTTTTTGAGGGTTATGTTTGCTGATCTGAAGGGGTTTTTCCTTTTTCTTTTTTTTCTTCTTGGACTTATTAGTCTGTATTCCTTCGGATTTTCCTTCTATATCAATGACCTTTGTCAAAAAACTTGGATTATGCAAAGCCTTAGATTTGAGCCTGAACTTGTTGTTGTCTCTGGTATGTCCTTTTCTAGTACCAACGACAGGTTTGGTCTCCTCTTTCTTTCTCTTGAACTTATTTCATACCCTGCATCTTTGAGGAGCTATTCATTAGACTTCATGGGATGATATTCTTTTTGCATTTTCTGTTGAATGTCTGCTTCCGAAATTTCCGGTAGCACCTATGCTTTGGATTTTTCTGCAGTTGTAAACCTTCCTCTTCAAGCTCTGGTGTAGAAATTAGGAAAAGGAGAAATTAGAGGCACCATTTTCAGAGATTTAGGTTTATTTATTGATTTTATCTCTCCTTTCTCCAACTTCCTCTCAACCTTGACTGAAGGATTATTTTATTTTCTAACCTTGGCCTTATGGATATTCTCCTTCTTAGACTTTCTCTTTGTTATTTTTACAGGATGAGGGTGTTTTTGTGAAGCTGGAGATAGTTGAGCTGGAGGTGTAGGTGTAGGTTGGCCTGCCCTGTAAAACAAAAAAGTTCCCGTGATTGACTTATTTTCCTTAGTTCTTCCTCAAATAACACTTTAATGAGATCTCAATGATACAAGTTGTATTCTTAAGCAACTGTGTGTGTTTGAATCCTGCCTGTCATATTTGTTAGGCTCTTCAGCAAAAATTATGGCAAGTTGAGGGTCTTCATACCTGCAACATGAAACAAAAATCTCTTATGATAAAGAAACACTACAATATACCTCCTCTCACAAGTGAGGTAAATTTTGATGAGCTTAATAGCTTTAGCCCATTCATGTTAATGAAACTATTAGGAATTCATTTTCGCTGAGTTGGGATCTCTGTGTCCATCTTAAGGAAACTGTTGAGGTCTCCTCTAGTGATGACTTGGCCTTTAAACCACCTTTCTACTTCCCATGGAAGGTTGAATGCCTCAACAATTGAATTTGCTGATAGCTACAATCTAAGACCATAGATGGTTGTTTCATGTCCATTGAAAGAATGTGCAAAATCGTGAGCTACTCCTAAGTGAGATCTTCCCGTTCTTGAGCATAGAGGATACCACCCTGCTTGAACAAAAAACCTTCTCACATTTGAATTTTCATCCACTAGGTCAGCTCCTTGTGGTTCAATTCATTTTAGCTTTCCTCCTCTTTTAGTCATCTTCAGTAATTAATAAGTTTGTATGCTGAATTCTGATAGGTGGCAAGGCTAGAAGAGCCCACCTAATAGGTGTTTTTGTGTCTTCTATGAGATCGTTTTTGAAATCTGAGACTCCTTTCTCAAGTTTCTCACTAGAAAAAAATTTTCCCCAACAGATAAACTCAAAAATGATAGTATTCCTTCCTTCTCGGTGGTTTAAAATAGCTACATTGGTTCATCCTCCCATGAAAGAGATTTTCATTATGGTAATTATCCTGGACCATGCACCATGTGATAGTCATTATGGTCTTCATTTGATTGCGTAGCTTCAGATGGCATGCTACAGGTGGCTGGAGATAAGTGGTGGATCTGTGACTGGAAGTCACCTCCACTGTATGTTGATTATTGGCCTAAATTTCTGGCAACATCTAGGCGTGATCAACTAAATGGTCATCACCTTAAGAGTATGGATCCACGATCTTTTCCAACGAAAATCACGTACTTTAAAATATGAATGAGGTGACTCAGATAATAGACATGACAGTCTAGTTGTGTTAACTATGGAGTAACACCTAGATGCTACACGTATAACCACGACTCTAATCTTGACATTACTGACTGTAAACCCTACCTATTGCATGACTTAAATCATGAATAAATATTTAAAACGTATTTTAAAACAAGAACACGTGGCTTTACACAAATGGGATGCACTTTTCTTTTATTTTTTTTCTAAAAATAGGGGAAGTTACCGGAATTCCCAGTAGCATCGGATTAAAGAAGAACATACAAAAAATAGAATTAAATAGACTATCCGAAAAAGGCTAAAATAGACGCTACCGGAAATTTTGGTAGTGTTGATTTTTTTTTTTAATTTACAAAGTTCTATCCTAAAAACAAAAAATTTAAAATAGAGTCATGACTTAGCAAAGAAGTGTGCTAACACATATCTTGTTGTGCCAAGTTAAGGGGAAGTCTGCAAATGGATATGTCTTTTGCTACAATTCCGGTTTTTTGGGGGAGAGCATAAGACTATACAGAGAAGTGAGCTTTATAAATATTGTTTGAAAATATGATAAAGCAATAAACCATCCTATTTATTCAGTTGATCAAGATTTTGGATTTTTTAATTTAACAACCAATAATCTCCAAAATCCTCAGCTTAATGTTGAACATACTGTAAATAATCCCAAATGTATAAACACCGATGTTTGGAAGTTATACTTTGATGGAGACTTTTCCAAAGATGGATCTAGACTTGGAATTGTACTAATTTCTCCAAGAAAAGAGAATATAACTCAATCTTTCAAGTTATACTTTGATGTTATAAACAATGTAGGAGAGTATGAAGCCTTACTTTTAGGACTAGAGTTTTCCAACATTCTAACGGTCCAAAACTTGAGTGTATTTGGTGATTCGGAACTTATTGTGAAACAAAATAGAAATGTATGCCAAGAAAAACATCCTAGACTTAGATATTATTAGAATGAAGTATGGGATTTTGTGGAAAATTATTTTCAAGCTTTTAATATTACAACAACCCATAGGAATGAAAATATTCATGCAGATTCTTTAGCGATCTCTTCTAACTCTTCCAATATTCCTGATCCTATGTAGTTGCAATATCATATTTAGGTAAATTATAGGCCTTCAATCCATGAAAACCTTAAACATTGGCAAGTTTTCAAGGATTATGAGATTTTATTTTGTTTTTACAAATAATTAATGATTTTTCAACTCTACAATTTGAAGAAGAACAAATCAACGAAAGTAGGTCAAATGATCAAAATAAAACTTCAAAATTAAATCATAAAATAGCTGATCATGATATCATTCAGTTGTCTAACAATGAAATTCCAAAAGGATTAATTCCTCTTGAAAAAATCTTTGATTGTAATGATGTCTCAAAAACTTCATTATCAAGTTCACAACAAGAGGATGTGGAGAATTGTAATATTGGAACCAATGAACGAATTAGAAATGTAAAAATTTCAGCATCATTGCCTCAGGAAACAAAAGATAAATATATTAATCTTGTTAAACACTATAAAGATGTTTTTGCATGGTTATATGAAGAACTAAAAACCTATGACACAACTCTTATTTAACAAAAAATTTGTCTCAAACAAGAAGCTAAACCTTTCAAACAAAAATTGAGGAGAATAAATCCAGTTTTTCTTCCAATTATTGAAAAAAAACTTAAGAAATTATTGGATGCAAAAATTATTGTTCCTTTAAGATACTTGTATTAGATATAAAATATAGTTCTATTCAGGAAGAAAATTGGTGAAATAATATTTTATGTATACTTTAGAAACCTAAACAATCTATCTTTAAAGGATTATTATCCATTGCCTGAGATGGATCAATCGCTTCAAAGGGTTTCAAGCTCAAACATAATTTCAATGATGGATGGATTTTCTGGATATAATTAGATCATGGTAAGTCTAGAAGATAGAGGAAAAACAAAATTTACAACTCCTTGGGGTAATTTATGTATGGAATGATGAAATTTTTCCTAACCAATGCATGAGCTACCTTTCAAAGAGAAATGGACCTATAATTTGTTGGAAAGGTTAACAAATTTTCTTTTATTTATTTGGCTGATTTGACTTTATTTTCAAAATCTGATGAAACATTTAAAACACTCGAGAAATTTTTTTGACAGATTCAAGAAATATGGAATTTCTCTCAATCCAAATAAAGGAAGGAAGGAAAACTACTTGGACATATTATTTCAAAATAAGGAGAAGTGATTGATCCAAAAAGAGTCTCATCCATTGAGGTAATTAGCCTCCCTATAAATATAAAGGAAATCAAAATGTTTCTAGGAAAAAATAATTTTTTGAGAAGATTCATACCAAGTTATGTCGAGAGAGTTAAGGATATTACCGATATGCTAAATAAATATCATGAATTGAAATGGACAGTGCAGGGAAGGTATTATTTTACACATATCAAGAAAGATATTTCTCGAGTACTAGTCAGTACTGACTATTTAAAACCTTTTAGCATTTTATCTTTTTCCTCTGATACTACCTTAGGTGTTGTCTTATTTAAAAAGAATGATAATGGAGATGAATAACTTATTTCCTTTTTCAGCAAAGTTATGAGAGATCTTGATTTGAAATATTATATCATATAAAATAAATCCTACGCTCTTGTAAAAGCCTTAAAAACCTTCAAAACCTATTCTCTTCACTCTCCCATCATTGGTTATGTTCCAAATGATGTTTTAAGGACTATCTTAACACAACCTGATACAGATGGTAGGAGAGGAAGATGGATTGAAAAAATATTATAATTTGATTTAGATATCAAATATACCAAACTAGTGAAAGGTCAAGGTTTAACCAAACTCTTGGCTGAATGATATTGTAAAGTTATGGGTATCAATATTTTCATGCAAATTTCAGAAGAGAAGAACACACAATAACCTTCACAGAGTTCAACAGAGAATAACACACAAGAACCTTCTCATAGTCTAGTAGAAGAGAATACGCAAGAACCTTCTTCTACTACTCGTTCTTTTCCTATCCTACGTCATATTGATGAAAAGTTATTATTGTCTGAATGGTATGTTGATATTGTAAAATTTCTTTGTGAGTTTAAGTATCCTCCTAGATTTACAAGGAATCAATGTAGATCTTTAAGATTGAAAGCCATGAAATATTGCATCATCAATGCCAATTTATATTGGAAAGATCAATTGAATATCCTTCTTTTATGTCTAACTGAAAATGAGACAAATGGTGTCATAGAAAAATTTCATGAAGGTATACATGGAAGACATTATTCTTGGAGAGCAGCATCATATAAAATCCTAAGATCAGGATTTTATTGGCCCAAATTGTTTTCACAAGTGGGGGAAAAAGTTAGAAGTTGTATTCCATGTTATATTTTTGTTGGGAAGGAGAGGTTAGCAACACTTCCACTGGTTCCAGTATTGATTGAAGAACCATTTTTATAGTGGGGATTATATTTCATAGGAGAAATAATTCAAGCATCCAGTAATCAAAACAGATGGATCCTTACTGCTACAGACTACTTTACTAAATGGGTGGAATCCATCCCTATCAAAAATGCAACAAACACTTTTGTTATCAAATTTATTGAAGAAAACACATTATGCATATTTATTTGTCCATAAAAAATAGTCACTGATAATGCAAAAGAATTAGTAGTATCAAAATGATAGATTTTTGTCAAAATTATCAGATTTCATTGCATCATTCTACCCCATGTTACCCTCAAGGAAATGGATTGGTAGAATCATGAAATAAGAGTTTGGTCAGAGTTATCAAGAAGGAACTATCAGATCATAAAAGGAATTGGTATAGTCATCTCAATTATGCAGTTTGGGCTAACAAAGTGTTACGTAAAACATCTACTTGTAAATCCACTTTCCAAATTATTTATGGAACTAAGGAAATATTTCCCACACAACTAAATTTACCTATTACGAAATTTTTACCGGAGTCATATGAGGATCTTGATGATTTTTCAAGAAGAATCAATCAAATCATTGAGTTAAATCAAGATACAGAATAAGTTCAGTTCAAACTTCGCCAATATCAAAACAAGATGAAGGGTTTATTTGATAGAAAACCTAGGGAAAGAGACTTCAAGCAAGGAGATCTAGTTTTAAGATGGGATGCAAAAAGAGAGGAAAGAGGAAAACATGGTAAATTTGATAATCTCTTGTTAGGAACATTCAACATTGCAGAAGTCAAGGGAAATAACACTTTTATTTTACAGAATCTTGAAGGAATATATTCTACTTTTCCTTTCAATGGACAATATCTTAAACATTACATTCAGTATTAAGATTTATCACAGATAGTATTCATTTACATCACCAATTTCCTTAAAAAAAAATTTGTCAGTGTGATTTGTACATAAAAGACTCCAAAGCCTGAGGAGAAGGCACATGGATCTGCATGTTGTCTATATCCCACAGGGGGAAGCAATCCACAGTTGGAGCCGATGTTATAACTTCTTTGTATCATGTACATTTTATTTTTGAAAAAAAAGGAAATTTTAAAAACAATATATATAAAAAAGAAAAATAAAATACAAGCGGGATAAAAGAAAAAATATGTGAAAGAAAATAATAAAGAAAATAAAAATATATAAATAATTACCCCTAAAAGTGTGCAAGTCAAAATTTCACTTAAAATTTTTTATATTAAGTTTTGATTTTTATAATTTTTAAACTTTAGTTATGAATTTTTCACATGACAAAAGGTTTTTTTCACTTTGTGAATAAACGTTGTGCACTAATCTACAGCCAAGAACACTCTCGCCTGGATCAATGATGGGAGGACCTTTTAAGACACCCCCACACTATTGACACTTAAGGGGGGGGGGGGGTTTGGGCCGAAAATCGGTTGCACTTTTACCATCCAATGCGACGTCTCACCTCCATGGTTCTTTTTGGGGATCCCCTCCTAAAACCTTTAATCGCCAACACACCACCCCCCCCCCCCCCTAAAAAAAAAGGGAAAAACAAAAACACATTTCCCTTCACTTGTCCACTGGCACTTTTACCTGTCTCCTCGACTCGTTACCTTTTTCCACTTGTCCACAATTCCACCCTCCACATCATCACCCTCCATGTCATCACCTCCCACGTCAGCCAACCATTGGAAAAAAAAACTCCCACCAATTGACTATTTGTTAATTAATATTTCTCGTTGCTGAAAAAGGTAATGTTTCCATTATTCTTCCTCTCTATTGGAGTTATAAATTCACCACACGAGTCCACAATTATTTTCCTTCCAAATCCATTCATTCTTGTAGGTTATTATTGAGATGATTAAGCAAACAGAAACTTACTGTCAGCAATTTCTCAGCAATTCAATCCAACTTTCCTCCCAGGTAACCTATTTCTATTTCGCTCACCTTCAATTCAGAATGAAAAAGAATAAGGGTAAGGGAAAGATGAATTAAGAAGACCCCATAATTCCTCCTGTACCATACCTTGATAAAGCTCCTCTGATTGACACCCAATTTAAAGTTGTTGAGACCGATTGTGATTTCGACCTCTACAAACTTCAAAATTGGGAAAAGAAAAATCATCTTGATCAAAGTGATGAATTGAGTATCTAGGAGTCACTTCTCTCTCATTTCATCTTCCTTCAAAGCTATTGTTTCCCTGAATTTTTTTCCTAGTGTCATCTTAGATATCTACCTAGAAAAAAGGCATTAATTGCTCCAAAAAATGAAATTATATTTTTTATTTCCCATGAAAGTATTTTCCAAGCCCTACAGATAGATCCCCAAGCTTCCCTCCATCCTCTTTCCCCTAAATCATTAATGGAATTGTATAATAATCTTACCTTTCCTCAAAGGACTCATATCTTTGAAACTTTTCTACTTGAAACTGTTGAATTCCCCAAAAATAACCCTCCATATCCTATTTCATTTTTCCCGAAAATGTCAAAGCAGATAATCTCCTTGGTGGCTCGATTATTGGGACACTACACCGATCAGTGGATTGATGAAGTAATATTAGGATTATTATCAATATTCACAGTTGGATAGAAGCCTTTAATATGTTGTAATTACAATAAATTTTTGTCTAATGTTATGCATGAAAAATTCATGAAATTTGACTATAAAGGAGTTTTTAAATATCACTCAGTATCAATTATTTTAATGATATATCATCAAGCATAAAATTTAATTTTCAATTGCAGAAAATGAATAAGCAAGGTAACCCTTTGTTATTTATCCACTGGACTTCATTGGTCAGGAGGAATTCAAAAGAATATTCTTTCACATATTTTGTAGATCAGTTCCCTCATACTTATTTATGTTTATTTTGGAGTGATGTTTTACCAAGAATATCTCCGGAAATCAAGAAAGTACTACACCTCTCAGAACAACCTAAGGTGGTAGATTGGCATCTATATAAAAGTTTACAAATATCATACTTTATGGAAGTGAGATCCCTCCTTATATATTACCATGTTTTGTGCTAGTTAGGATTTTTTCTTAAGAATATGTTAGGAAAATTCTCAATATGGATGAACTACATTTTTTGTCTAACAATAAGAAATAATAGTTCAATTTAAAGGCACAAATAGGCCCTTACATCATAAACAATAGAGAAATTTCAAAATATGTAGAAGCAGTCTTAAAGAAAATTAAGTTCAAGCCTAGTTTTACATGGTCTTATGACCCCTTGGGGTTAATCTATAAGCTTAAAGATGAGAAAAAAAAGTAAAATCCATGCAATGAGGAAGGAATGGCGATAATTACAAACAATACTTTGATAGTGATCGGATTGGCTTTTTTGGCACTTTTTCAACCTACAACAAATATATGTAGAGTAGAGAAATTGATAAGGTAAGAGGTTAAATGTTGATTAGGCATGAATTTATACAGATTTGGGTTGTTTTCCCATTGATAGTGGTGCAGATCCATTGGATTAACAGTTAGAGATGAATTAAATTCGTCAATGGTTGTATTACCACGGGAAGATTTTTAATTGGCAACGGTATAGTCCAGGTGGTGTGACATGAATGCCATTCAATGGGAAAATTTATGGTTTTTATATAGCAGGGAAAACTTCTTTTCGGAGGGGGTCCAAAGCAGTAAGTGGTTTCGGTAGGTGGTGCAAAATCAGGAGAGGGCACCACGTTAGCGTGGGCCTAAAATACAAAACCACCCATTTGAGACACCACCCCCCACCGATGGTAAAGTTCAGATGGAGAGGGGGGGCCGAAAAATGATATGGGTCATTGGATGGAAGTGCGGGGAAATGAATGATGGAACAGATGGAGGGGAGTTAATCATGCATCGAAGGAGTTTTATGAGACATTTTTTCGGGTAGCAGGGGGCTTGATAAAGATAAAAACTTAGGATATGGGGGTAATGCACCAGATCTTCATTTTCATATGTCGAACCATTTAGACTTAGGATAAAAATTATATTAATTTTCCATCTCTTGTGCATGAAATGAATTTGTAATTTTAAACACTTAGGATAAACCTTTTTCATGCTTTTCAAAGCCATAATGTAATTTCTACCTACCCTTTTATTTTCAATTCTTTTTTCTAAGCTAACATTTTTTCATCTTATCTCTTTAGGGTGCATTTGAGCTAGCAAACCCACATATCATTTTTTTTATAACAATCTAACCTACTTTATCACTTATTCCTCCTATTGATTCAGATTAAACTATTGAATCAATCTCATCTTATACCTAAATACTAATTTTTCAAGATTAAACTCTTTGACAAATCTTTATTCACTAACCTATTTGACATGAAATTTACAATTGTTCCATCATGATTAAGCTTTATGATTGGAATAAAATCTAGTCATTTTGGCATTTTAGACAAGATTCGCACAATCTTATCTAATTTTTAACATAAAGGAAACTAATTTAATAGTAGTGGCATTTAAATTTGCAGCACTTTCAGTGTTATTTCTCTTTTTCTTTTGTGGGGCTTTATTCTCTTTTTATTATTTTTTTCAATTTTGTTCTTTTTGACATTTTTCTTCATATTCATTTTCTTTTTGATGTACCCTCTTTTGATTTTCTTTTTTTATATACTTTTTTTTTAAATCATTTGCAAATTGAAAATAATTTACAATGTAAAATTACAAAGAATGACATACTCAATCACCTTGAGATCCTATAAAATATAGGACCCTAACACAGTGAAGGGTAAGAAAGAATTCGTATACTGATTAAAAAAGTCTCTATATGGGTTAAAGCAGTCACCAATTACGTAGTATCAGAAATTTGATACATATATATGGGGACTTGGCTTCACTGGAATCAAAGAGGATCAGTATGTGTATTTTAAATTAATTTGTGATCACGTTATTTATTTGGTCTTGTATGTGGATGATATGCTGTTGATTGTAAATGACAAATAAATTATCTAGGATTTGAAGACCCAATTTTCCTCCAAATTCGACATGAAGGATATTGGTGCTACAAACTATATTTTGGGCATGGGAATTAAATGATATTCATTAAAGAGGAAGCTCTAGTTAAACCAAAGGAAGTATGTCGAGACAATATTGCATAGTTTTAATATGCGGGATAATAAACCAATGAAGGTTCATTTTCCTGTAGGTGTAAAGTTAATGCTGAACAATGTCCCAAGATACAATAAAAGGAAGAGTACATGTCTTGTGTTCCATATGCAAGTGCAGTGGATAGCCTGATGTATGAAATGGTCTATACTATACCAGAAATTACACATGACGTGGGAGTATTGAGCAGGTTTATGTCAAAACTAGGGAAGAAGCATTAGATAGTAGTGATGCAGGTTTTCAAGTATTTAGGTGGCACTAGTGATTATGGTCTGTGCTACCAAGGAAGACCAGGATTGGAGAGATTTTTGGACATTAGTGGCTTTGTTGATGCATACTAGGTTGGAGATCTAGATCAAAGAAGATCTACGAGTGGGTATGTGTTTAACCATTTTGGAGGAGCAATCAATTGCAGGATCAAAAGACAATCTATAGTGGCTCTTTCAACTACAAAGGTTGAATACATGACAACCATTCATGCAAGAAATGAAGAAATTTGGTTGCATAGATTGTGTTCAAGTAAGGGGTTTGTATAGCGAGCTATAAAGATAGACTATGACAACCAAAGTGCAATTTTCTTGGAAACGAACCCTGCTTATCATTCAAAGATAAAACACATTGATTTTTAGTATCATTTTGTGATGGATATGGTTGAGGACAAAAAGGTGTTGTTGGTAAAGGTGGACACTTTAAAGAATTTTTCATATGCATTGACAAAGTATGAGAGCACTGAGAAGTTTTCTTAGTGTAAATAATCAATGGGAATTGTAGGGATGGACCAATGACTAAGCTCTCTTGTGACCGCTACGTGGAAAATAAAAAAACAAGTGGGAGAATTTTGGGGTGTGTTATATTATTTCTATGAATAGTTGCATGCGTGGGGGGGTGATACCCCCCCTTATTCGTTGCGTTGTAGGGGGCGGCAACCCCCCATGTCGAGGGGGTTGTAGGGTGGTGGTAGTTCCCCTACACGGGGTCTAGGGCAGTAGCCCAGGGAATTTTTTTTGGACCCTATATTAGGTGGGCATACCTACCTTCGGTTTTGTGCATGGGTTTTGCACATGGTTTTGGGCATGATGGATTTATGCCCATGGTATTCTGTAGATCCAGTCAAGGGAACTACAACTATGTTCTAATCCAGGGTTAATGGATTTCGGTTTATGAATGCTTCAACATGTATGTGTGTGTGTGTGTGTGTGTGTTGTAACATCGAAAGGAATATAATGAAAAAAATATGATAATCCCAGTTTTGGGATCCAGGGGAAAATATATGTGTATATGCGTTTTATGTTTATGTTCTCGCCATTTTTTATTTTATGTTTTTAAGAATTCATTTGTAGGTAATTTATGTACAGGGTAAAAACCTACAAATGCTTAAATATTATATTCATTGATGGTGGATGTGCCAATACCTAGCCATTGCTCTTCTTCATCACTTCTAAAATCTTCACTTTCAATTAGTCTTCTTATTTGTTCCACTTATGTGCACTCATTAAGCATGCGAGAAAGAAACGATGATGGATGACATTGCAAAACAAAAACCCCAAGATTTTGATGCCCTCATCGTCTATCCATGTTTCATCTAGATCAATATAAACATATTGTAGCCTGTTAGGCACCTCAGTTAGTCATTCTTTCAGAGCAGCCCCAACATCCATATCGATTTCAACATCCTAATAATATTTATCCTTTTAAATTTTGTATACCAGTTCATCCAAAACACATTGTCTCTTGGAATAAAATTCATAATACTTTGACTCAACACCACGTCTTCTAATAATCAGAAAATTGAATTGCTCTCCACATCGTGGAAGCTTATTTGTAGTCAAATATATGTCTTGTGGAAAAATAATCGCATTCCCACTATATTTATACTGGCCAATATGAGCATGTATCACTTTCAATATTGGATTCACCTGTGCTATTAGCATTTTTTCAACCTGCATCAAAACTCCTAGGACCTCAGGTTTCTCACCAGGATCCATGTTATTAAAGTGAGAGAAACTATGAGCACCTCTCTTGCTCTTACATAGTTTGAAAATGGGCCCTTCATGCCATCTAACGACTTGTATACCGGGATAAGATTCATTGAAAACTCAACACATTTCCACAGCAACCAAGTTATCAATCCTACAAAGGAATGTTTTATGCACCTCAATAATTTCTCTGCTAAAATGATGGTGGCTACTTCCAATTTCTCTACGAAACAAAAATCCAAATTGGGGATGATCTAAAACAACCTACCAGGTTGGAGCATTGTATTGAACATTTATTTTCATAAATTCATGGGAATCCACTCTTTTATATTGGTTTCAGTTGGGTTCATTCTGGTTACATAAAATAAAAATCATAATTCCAAAATGAAACATAATAAAAACTCCAAATTGGAAAGTTTAAAAGACAAAACACATACATTATCTTTCCCATTGCACCAATGGAGTTGAACTTGACCAACCGAAAAAGGTTTCGTTGGTTTTGAATTTACTTCTCAAGAATTCTTCACTCCAATATTACTCTACACTATTTTTTATTAAAATATGCATCTGGCAATTACTGAATACATATTGAAATGCACAAATCCGAGAAAAAGAAATCCTCTCGAACACATGTCTTTTTCGACGAGAGGGACTCTCTATAGATTCTCTACGAACAAAAATATTGTCTACACACTTGTTTCGAAATTTGCAACTGGCTATCACAAATTTTCAACCATCCTAGAAAACACGCTACTATCAGAAAAAACCTCAGATGCCCAAAATTAAACTCGATGAACACACAAAGTCTGTGTTCCTTTCACCTGTGTTTCTCCACCAATATTCCTTCCAACATTTTTCTACACAAAGAAATGAAATAATAAAAATTGTAGAATGATTAATATATTCCATTTACATGTAAAAAACCTATCAAAACAAAAAATACTTCAATAACTTTTTCTCTTCCAAGAGATGAAGCTTTAAAAGAATCCATTGGAGTCGCAATATTCACTATATAGTTGATCGAAGGAATGCCCAACCCCACATTTCCACAAGAGTGATAGAAATTCCCTCCCATGTCACCAAGCATATTACTACCACCAATTAAACTAGATGACACAAATCCCTCATTGCCATGAATGTGCCCATGTTCCAATACTCCATATCTTCCTTTTGGCATTATGATGTAATATGTTGTCCTTGATGGAAACCTACTTGATGAGTTTCCCTTTGATAGCAACCTATTTGTTGAAGATGTAAACTTGATGTATCTATAGGCCAGTTCAAATGTGACAAAGAAAGGAATTCCAGTCAGTGACAGAGGAATGTTGAAGGTAATGTTTCAAGAAATATACGCAGGTTTGATGAAGGGAACTTGCGTATACCCACCAGTTTAATGAATCCAAATTGTGTATACATCCATAATTTGTGTATACGTAGTTTTTATGAATAAAAGTCACATGTACACGCGGGTACAGAGAAGAAAAGTTGTGTATGAATTGGCGCAATTTTAACAATACCAAGGGTCTTTACCATGGTATTAACCCACAATATTGAGCGCAGTAACGACTATTTGATCCCATCCAAGAATACCACCGGCACTTGCGGTTTTTGGTTCATGGTATTGGCTAAGGGTCAAACTGTATAAGGATAAGAAGATCATAGTGCAAGGGTGTGCATGTGAATGAGAATTGAATGAATACTTTAGTCTAAAGTATATCTGCATGGATTGGGATATATTCAATAGATAGATATGATATTTTGATGCACTCATCAATACAATAATGGATTGGGATCTTTAGACCTGAAATGACTATGTATTTGCATGATATGTTTTTTAGTTGTTTCTATTGGTGGTCTGGTGCATAATTGCTGAAGTAAATGATATGATCTGAGTAAGTTTGTTTCTTTTAAGTATTGCATAGTCCTATAATCTTTACAGATCTATACGATGGTTCGTCACGGTGAAAGCGTGTATACCCACTAGTTCAATTCAGAAAAAGTGCATATGAAAGTTAGGGGTTTTCTGAAGATTGCTAAAGAAAATTTTTGGTCATCTCTATTGTGTTTCTGCTGTCTTTCAATGAAGTATTCATGTAGATCTGGATTTTTTGAATATTTTTTATGCTGCTAACTGATTATGTATAAACATGATGAGTGACTGGATGATTGAATATCATGGATGTTGCTGACTGAATAAGGGTTCTGTAAATTTGACAAAGTGTGCCTAAATGTCTCTGATATGTTCTCTGTCTAGTCAGATCTCTAATTTCAGTATATAAATATCTATACGCAGGTTGCTCCACGGAAAAGCGTGTATACACGTGGGTTATCGTAATTGAAGTAGCGTATATAGTTTGTTTTATGAATGATCAGGGTTGAAGTTGAGTCTGCGTATTAACACAAATTTTGGGTTTAATGTTGTGATCTGGTTACAGTGATCTCACTGATCTCTTTGAAGATTGGTTGATGACTATTAGTGTTAATCTAAAAACTTTGTTGTGTTGAAGTTGCTGGATCTACTGTGAAAATTTATGAAACATGGTCTGCAGTGGTTCTAAGGGTTGAAGCCTTCAGCGTGGAAGTTGAAGTTTCCTTCCAGTAGAAACTAGTGATCATTTCAGGGGGTTCAAGCTCCCTTCCAGTAGTGGCTGGTAAACGAGTTCAGGGGGTCGGAGCTCCTTTCTAGTGGCAGCTGGAAAATGAGAGAAGGTTGCAGCCTTCTACAGGTGGGTTCCTACATACTGGTATGAGTCTGCGTCAGTGCAAGATTGTAAGCAGTTTTTTAATGATAAATATTGAAGACATAGACGACAGGAGTGGTGGTTTTCTCCGGACTTATGTTTCCACCTTAAATATTGGTGTTCATGTGTGTTGCTTATGTGTGATGATTTATTCTGTTATTACTACACATGTTTATTGCTTACTAAATGCCTGAGAATAAATGATGCATTGGGCTAAGTAAAGTTTCGAAATATTTATCTTTCTAATAAGTTCACTAGAATACACAAGTTTCTATTAATAAGTCGCGTGCATACACATGTTGGATTAATTAAAGTCATGTATAGAAATCAGTAAAAGTAACGAAAATTTATTGTTAATTTTAAATACCGATTCACCCCCCCCCCCCCCCCTCTCAGTATTTTTCCCAACAATTGGAATCAGAGCAGGTCCTTCTGAAGAAGCTTAATCGCTAGAAGGAAGATCATCCAATATGAGTAATCAATATGGAACATCATTTATGAGACCACAACTCTTCAACGGAAACAATTTAACCTTCTAGAAGACAATAACAAGATCCTATCCTCAGTCTCTTGGAGTAGATGTTTGGGCAATAGTTGAAGGCGGTTACCAAAATCTAGCGACAATTTCAACAGATCCAACAACAAGGAAGAACTATGAAACCAATGCAAAAGTTGTGAATGCATTATTGGGAAGTCTGACTGAATCATAATTTTTCAAAGTTATAAAGTTAAATACATCAAAGGATATATGGTAAAAAATAATTCTAAGCTATGAAGGTGATGCCAAGGTAAAAAGTGTTAAACTCCAATCTCTCATAATTCAATATGAAAATCTTAGAATGCATAATGATCAAAGTTTTGCTAGTTTATTTTTGTGTCTAGATGAGATCGTAAATCGTATGAGAAATTTGGGTGAAGACATAAGAGACACAAATTTAGTAGGGAAAATATTAAGATCTTTAACTCCTAAATTCGAGTCAAAAGTGTCTGCTATTGAAGAGAAGCAGGATCTACAGACTCTTACTGTTGTTCAACTTCACAGGATCATGACTAATTTTGAAATTATAAAAGGAGGTACGTCTGAAGTCAAAGAATCTGATTTTAGAGCTACTGCAAAATGAAAGGACAAGAAGGAACAAAAAGAATCAGGGTATGTATCAGAAGATGATGAGGTAAATTTTGTAAAAAAACTTCAACTTGGCACTAGAAGGTTCATAGGGAATCTTCCTTTCAAATTTTTTCTTGTGGAAGAGTGGGTCATTATGCTGCTAAATTTCCTCATAAAGATAATCATGATAAGGGAAAGGATTTAGCAAAAGGAAATAGGAGACGATTTGTCAATAGAAAAGGTGACTATACTCATGAATATAGTGATGGCTTGTCAAATAGTGAAGAAGGAGAATTTGATCAAGATATTAGACTGCTCATGGCATTTGAAGAAGACACTAGTGAGGCTAAAGATACTTTTATGGATGCTTTAGAAGAAAATTATTTTCTTGAAGAAATCACTCAACTCAAAATATGCTTGGAAGAGAACAAAATAGCCATAGATACTCTAAATAATAAACTCATAGAAAAGGAGAAGCACAATTAGAAATTAGAATATGAAATAGTAAGTCTAAGAAAGGAACTTGAGAAAGTAAAAACTCTAAATCTTATATTTTCTAAAGGATATGAAACCTTAGATGAAATTAACAAGGTTCAATGTGCTCCTCTTGTGAAGACAGGTCTTGGATATATTGGCGAATATTTTCAGTCAGAAAAATCCTCAACTACAAGCTATCTAAATATAGAAAAATCCAACTAGCAAAGCTTCATCACTCAGCAAAAGGACAAAGAAAATGTTCAAGTAAACCATGATCATTCAAATTCAAGGATGAACAATAACAGAAATATCAGTCAAAAGGTAAACAACACTAGAAGGTTCTATGATCGCAACTATTTTTTCTTTAATGAACAATGTTTCTCATGTCATAATTTTGGTCACAAAGCGGCTCAATGTTGTGCATACAAAACCATCATGACAAGAGAAGCAAGAAAGAAAAGAAATGAGACGGGACTAAAGAAGAATACTTATAACAATTTTATCCTCTTCAATACGGAATTGAATGTTCATTTTGCAATAACTTTGGACATGAGGAATCTGAATGAAGGAGAAAACTTCAACCAAAAGAACAAATATCCACAAGTTCCAAGGTATGGAGAAGGAAGGACTTACAGTTCAAAAGTTGCAGCATATATTTATTTTCATAAGGAGAAGAAAATCAATGGTACATTGATACTGGATTTTCAAAACACATGACAGGTGATAAATATAAACTTATTTCATACAATGAATTAGAAAAGGAAAAGAATGTTACTTTTCGAAATTACTCTCCTGCTTTCATTAAGGGTAAAGGATTTTTTTTCTAAAAGAAAAGTTTAAAGCTAACAATGTTAAGTATGTTGATGGATTAAATCATAACTTGTTGAGTGTTAGTCAAATGTGTGACCAAGGAAATGAATTTGTATTCCGATCAAAGGAGTGTGTGGTTCGGGAACTTGACACTGGAAATATCGTAATAAAAGGAAAAAGAACACCAAGCAATATGTATATATATTAAAAGGTGTACAAGAACAATGTTATCTAGGAAAATCTGCAAAAAATTGTTTATGGCACAGAATATTGGGACATCTGAGCTTTTCTCATGTAAGCAAATCAAGCAAGCTCAAAGCTGTTCGTGATCTACCCAACAATACTTTACCAGAAAGTACCATGCAAAAGTCATGCCAATTCGGTAAGAAAACTAGGGTTCCATTTATTTCCAAATAAGGATCAGCAAGTAAGCCTCTTGAGCTTATAAATATTGATTTGTGTGGACATGTAAGGAAAACGTCACCTCATGGAGAACAATACTATATGTTATTCATTGATGACTTTTCTAGAATGTGTTGGATTGGTTTATTGAAACATACAGATGAATCATTTGAAAAAATTAATTTCTTCAAATCTTTAGTTGAAAATGAATTATATCTAAAAATCAAATGTCTTAAATCTGACCAAGGAGGAGAATACATATCAAATGAATTCTTTGATTTCTGTGAACAATATGGCATAAAAAGGCAGTTCTTCGTAGTTGGAACTCCGCAACAAAATGGCGTGGCAGAAATAATGAATAGAAAAATTCAGCAAATGGCTCGTGCTATGGTTGATGAATCTAGGACTCATGACACATTTTGGGGTGAAGCTTCTCATACTACAGTAAATATTCTCAACAAGGCTCATGTTCGTGTAAAAAGTGATAAAACTCCTTATGAACTTTGGTATGGTAATACTCCCACTGTAAAACACTTTAAAGTTTTTGGAAGAAAATGTTATATAAAAAATAATGATGAAAAACTTGGTAAGTTTGAACCTAGAGCAGATGAAGGAATACTTCTTGGTTACTCTTCTAGAAGTAAAGCATACAAATGCTACAATAAGATACTTCATAATATTTTCGAATGTATTGATGTTGTGATTGATGAATCTCTCACAGCTCCCAAAAGGGAAATAGCAAAAAAGGAGGATGATGATGATGAATGTTTCTCCTCATCAAATAACAATAATATAGAAGAAGAACATAATGAAGCATTAGAAAGAGAAAAGGCTCCATCTAGGTATGTTCAAAAGAATCATCTAGAATCTCAAATTTTGGGAGAAAAGGAATCAGGGGTACAAATAAGAATAACACTTGTAGGATCTCCTAGTTGTCTAGCACCATTATCCACAATTGAACCACAAAATGTAAATCAAGATAGTAAATATGAATGTTGGATTAAGGCCATGGATGAAGAACTAGATCAAATTAAAAAGAATAATACTTGGGAATTGGTTCCAAGACCTCATGATAGAAATGTTATTGGAACAAAGTGGATATTAAAAAAAAGTTAAATGAAAATGGAGATGTAATTAGAAACAAAGCTAGACTTGTTTGTAAAGGGTATGCTCAACAAGAAGGTATAGACTTTGAAGAAACATTTACACCAGTAGCCAGACTTGAAGCCATAAGAATGTTCCTTGAATTTTAAATTTTTCAGCAATTCAAGGTTTGTCAAATGGATGTAAAATATGATTACCTTAATGGTGATCTGGAAGAATAAGTTGATATAGAACCAGAAGGATTAATTCTGGGAAATGATGAAAAACTTGTTTGCAAACTTAAAAAGGGCCTATATGGTCTAAAACAAGCCCCATGGGCATGGTACTATCATCTTGACAAATATCTTCAACAACAAGGTTTCACAAAAGGATATGCAGATAGTACTTTATACACAAAAATTGAGGATGATAAACTGTTAATTACGGCTGTTTATGTTGATGACATCATTTTTGGGAGTAATGAAGAATCCATGAGTCAGAAATTTTCTTCTGTTATGCAACAGGAATTTGAAATGTCTTTACTTGGAGAACTAACATATTTTCTTGGCTTACAAGTGCAACAAGAAAAAAATGGCATCTTCCTCTCACAAGAAAAATATCTCAAGCAGATTCTGAAGAAGTATGGGATGGAAGACTGAAAACCTGTGAGCACTCCAATGGTGACTAGTTGAAACCTCAATTCTCATGATGATTCTCCCATGGTAAACCAACCAAAGTATAGATATATAATTAGAAGTCTACTTTATTTAATAGGGACTAGACCGGATATCATGCATGCAATTGGGATTGTTGGATGTTTCCAAGCCAATCCAAAGGAGTCACATCTTCAGGTCATAAAAATAATATTCAAATATCTACAAGGAACTCAATATTTTGGTCTATGGTATCCCAAAAATGTTGAGCTTACTCTTCATGCTTACACATATGTTAACTGGGCTGGAAATGTTGATGACCGGAAAAGCACTAGTGGAGGTTCATTTTATATGGGGCCCTGATTAGTATACGGGTTCATCAAGAAAAAAATTTATATTGCTTTATCTACAACAGAAGCAGAATATGTGGTTGTTGCATCATGTTGTACATAACTTCTCTGGATGATGCAAACATTACAAGACATTAAAATTAAATGTTCTCCTCCCATCTCCATCCTATGTAATAATACAAGTGCTATTAGTATCTTGAAAATTCCTATTATGCATTCCAAAAACAAGCATATTCCTATCAAATATCATTTTTTACGAGAAAAAGTGCTTGAGGAAAAATTTAAATTGGAGTATGTTCCCTCAAAATAAAAATTTTCTGATATATTTACTAAACCTCTTCCCAGAGAAGCATTTGAATATCTCAGACATAATTTGGGAGTTGTCTCTGCCTCATTATGTTGTTAAACTTAACTGATCTATTTGCAAATGCAATTTCAAAATATTAAATTCGGTACACACGTTTCGTGATGCATAGTCGCATATATACACAAGTTTCTTTTTCGACAATTGTGTATCGATATTTCTGTCATAAAATCTATGGGGCTGCCTCTAGAGCAAAAGTATCATATTACTGAAAGATATGGTTTGGCTCTTTTTCTCAGGTGTTGATAAGTACAGTCTACGGTTTTAGTTTCCATATTACATTTCCTTGATAATTGTGTGCTTGATGAAGATTCTTTAATGGATTGGTTCTTGAGAATTTTCACGATGCATAGGTTTAGGGGGAGCATTAGTCTTGTTGGGTATAATGAATTGTTGGCATTCTGTTAGTTACTGAAGTATGTTTGATGATGTCTCTCTATTGAGGTCCTTTGGTCTTGATTATAAAATGATATATGTAATTTGATGTAAGGGTCATGTCGAGACCTATGATGTAAAGATTTTCATATTCAATCATGTATGAAATTTGTAAACCCACTTGGTTGGGTGCTCGAGGAAAAAATGTAAACCAATTTGGTTGGGTAGTTGAGTCAAATATGTAACCCCACTTGGTTGGGTAATTGATGTATGTATGCATCCTTGGTGATAGGAAAGGTTATAGAGTCTTGCAAATTTGTTTTGAAGCTTCAGTGTCTGTTCAGGGGGAGTATGGTCCGTATAGTGCAGGCAGATCTCAACATTCTTGTATCATTTCGCCCTTTGCTATTGATGAAAAATTGGGAGAACAACTTGGTGTTTGAATAATGCTTATGATTGATGTGTCTGTTAGGTATCTACAAGTTGTTGTGATCAAACACCAACCTGGTTTCCATCAAGTCCAAAGGGGGAGATTGTTGGCATTATGATGTAATATTTTGTCCTTGATGGAAACCTACTCGATGATTTTCCTTTTGATAGCAACCTATTTATTCAATATGTAAACTTGATGTATCTATAGGCAGTTCAGATGTGACAGAGAAATGAATTATAGTCAGTGATAGATAAATGATGAAGGTAATATTTCAAGAAATATACACAGGTTTGATGAAGGGAATCCATGTATACTTGCAAGTTCAATGAAGCCAAGTCGTGTATACATCCAGAATTTGTGTATTAGTAGTTTTTGTGAAGAAAAGTCGCGTGTACACGCGGGTACAAAGAAGCAAAGTCACGTATGAGTTGGAAAACTAGTTTTAACAATACCAAGGGTCTTTACCATGGTATTAGCCCACAATATTGAGCACAATAATGGCTATTTGATCTTGTCCAAGAATACCACCGACACTTGTGGTTTTTGGCTCATGGTATTGGCTAAGGCTAAAACTATATAAGGAGAAGAAGATCATATTGCAAGGGTGTGCATGTGAATGAGAATTGAATTAGTACTTCAGTTTGAAGTATATATGCATGGATTGGGCTATATTAAATAGATAGATCTGATATTTTGATGAAATCATGAATACAATAATAGGTGAGGATCTATAGACCTAAAATGACTATGTATTTTCATGATCTGTTTGTGAGTTGTTTGGGTCAGTGGTCTGGCGCATAATTGCTGAAGTAAATGATATGATCTGAGTAAGTTTGATGCTTTTAAGTATTGTGCAGTCCTGTCATCTTTACAGATCTATAGGTTGGTTCATCACGGTGAAAGAACGTATACCCGCTGATTTGATTTAGCAAAAGCGTGTATGGAAGTTAGGGTTTTTCTGAAGATTTCTAAAGAAAATTTCTGATCATATTTGTTGTGTTTCTGATGCCTATCAATGAAGTCTTCCTGTAGATCTATATTGTTTGAATATTTTTTATGTTGTTATTTGATTATGTATAAATATGATCAGTGATTGGGTGATTGAATATGATGGATGTTGCTAACTGAATAAGGGTTATGTAAATATGACAAAGTGTGCCTGAATGTCTCTGATCTATTCTGAGCCTGGTCAGATCTCTAATTTCAATATATAAAGATATATATGCAGGTTTCTCCTTATAAAAGCATGTATAATACATGCAGGTTACCGTAAGTGAAGTAGCGTATACAGTTTTTTTTTATGAATGATCAAGGTTGAAGTTGAGTCTGCGTATTAATACAAAAGTCTTGGTTTAATGAGGTGATTTGCTTACAGTGGTCTCACTATTCTATTTGAAGATTGGTTGATGACTATTAGTGTTGATCTATAAATTGTGTTGTGTTGAGCTCTTGGATCTAGTGTGAAAATTTATGAAACGTGGTCTGCAGTGGTTTTGAGGGTTGAAGCCTTCAATGTGGAAGTTGAAGCTTCCTGCCATTATAAGTTGGTGATCATTTCAGGGGGATGAAGCTCCCTTCCAGTAGTGGCTGGTAAATGAGTTTAGGGGGTCGGAGCTCCCTTCCAATAGTGGCTGGTAAATGATTTCAAGGGGTCGGAGCTCCCTTCCAATGGCAGCTTGAAAACGAGAGAAGGTTGTAGCCTTATGTAGGTGGGTGCCTGCATACTGGTATGAGTCTGCACCAGTACAAGATTGTAAGCAGATTTCTTTATAATAAATATTGAAGATGGATATGACAACAACTGTGGTTTTCTCCCGACTTAGGTTTCCACCTTAAATCTTGGTGTTTATGTGTGATGATTTATTTTATTCTTACTGGACATGTTTACTGCTTACTAAATTTCTAATGAATAAATGATGCACTGGGCTAAGTAAATTTTCTGAAGATTTATCTGTCTAATAAGTTCACTGGAATATGAATTTTTTTGTTGAGAAAATCGTGTGCATAGGCAAGTTGGATTAAATAAATCCGCATATAGAAACCAATAAAAGTAAGGAAAGTTTATTGCGAGTTTTAAAATATTGATTCACTCCCCCTCCCAATGTTTTTCCCAACACTTTCGTTGTCTTTAAAGGAAACATCATTCTCACATGCACGGACACTTTCTTTGTAAACACAATTTCGCAAAGAACATAATAGTTAGGAAATTTTGTTTCAACAAACAAATTTCAACATGTTCAACATTTTTACAAAGGAAATGCTCTAAATCTCGCAGTTACCAGAATGAACCAATATCTTTTACTTCTATGATGTTAATATAATTGCATGTGAAAGAGTATGAAAAACCAAATGTGCATACTTTAAAGTATTTGAAACATAAAGGAAACCATCAAATCAAAGAACACACACAAGTTGATAATAGGGTTCAACCATTGTGGTTTACGTCTCTAGGCCTGGTGTCAAGAGTGGAGAGGCCGCTTCATTAAATGTTGCAAGATGATGATGAGTACATGATGTATTTTTTTTCAGAAACAAGGATGAACTTCCTTAACTAGAGTGGCATGTCTCTCCACAAGACACTCTTCTATAAGAAATTTAACTCATAAAATCTCTCCATAAACATGAAAAAATATCCGACTATCCCATAATGTGGCACACAAGGATCCTCTTACAATGTGGAATACATGGATCTCAAAATCAAATCATCATCTCAGCAAAAAGAAAATGAACACATGGTAGAAATGCATCTTATACCTCCACTTCTAGGGATGGCCTAAAAATGCACAACTCTACTGAAGATATAGGTTACATAGTTGAATTACTGGTGAAAAAATGGTTCAAATGAGTATAAACTCGATCCCCTTCTGACTCGGTCAAATCTGAACCCTCAGGAATCTCAAAGGTTCCCCCAAAGATATCTTCCTACAGGTTGACTAGAATTCGACTGCACAGATGACAAATCTAATCACAACATCACATTCCTTGAAAAAAATTGAGAAAAATGAGTAAAATTCAGCCTAGTTCTGAGACTAACATTTTCGAGCCTTTAAGGAATCTTTTAGATTCCTCAAGATTCTATGAATATTCCTTGTTGTAAGTTTACTAAAATTATGCTACTTAGATGAGGAATCATATTACACCATCACGTTCCCTATGAAAAACTGAGATGAAAGAGTATAAACTTGAAATAATTCTGTCACTGTGAAAATTTGGCCCCAAGGGTCATGTCCTTTATACTCCTCATGATGCCAAAAATATTCCTCTCTACAACTTGAATGAAGATATGATACTCATATGAGGAAACTGATTACACCATTACGTTCCCTACGAAATTATGATTAATTTGAGTATAAACTCAACATAATTCTGACACTGTGAAAATTCTTCCTCTAGGGAATCTAAAGATTACTCAAAAAATTTGCTATCAAATATTCCTTGGAATATTCTTTGGAATATTCTCGTCTTGAAATTTTTTCTTCGCTTGAGATGCATTCCATGTAGTTCTCTTTCTAAGGCTCTCCTCTGTTTGGTTCTTCCCTGGTCAAATGAAAATTCTTGGTTTATAAAAACTTTTTGGGCAAAGAATACAAAGCTTGATGAGTTTCCCTATTGTTTGTCGCTCTGTTGTTAATAAATGAGCAGTTGGGTAGGTACGGGGGTCAAACCCCATGGCCATACCATTTTGGCATAGGTTGGTTATAAAACTTTTCGTTTGGTTAGACGTGGTTTGGAATCGTTGAAACAAATCGTGTATTGTAATGGTTCTCACCTTAGTTTGACCGTCATTTTTTAATATATAGCCATTGCTCATATATATTAATCCTCCCTTGTAATTTTTTGTAATTGTGGTCTTATATATATATATATACACCACTAACCATATATGGTATATGTATATAACCAAATGTTCAACCAACCACCATGAATTAATTATAATGTATTTGGATTTTATATCATATTTTTGTATACATATTTTTATTCTATTATTATTAAAATAACCATATTTCAATATAAGATTTTTGTTATATGGTTATTTAATAAACAATTCTATATTTTTAATTGGATTTTGTTTTTAATGACTTTTTTAAAAATTATTTTCTTTTGTCTTTTCTATAGGGGCAAGGAGATAATGATGGAATTTCACGTGTCAGTGGCTCATTGGTCATTAGGTTTCCACATAAGAATAGCAGGTCCCACATCCCCTTATGACTTGCAAACTTCAAACTGCAATAAGTTTCTCATGCAGACTTAGATTGAGGCATCGTTTGTGTCGCCAGAAATATCTCATCGAGATCTATGATTTGGTTCTAGTTCCATAAACTTGTGAGAACTTCTATTTTTGAGCCTTTCATGAGTCCTCTTTGATCACTAAGTATTTTTGGAACCACCTGAATCATTTATCTCCACTAAGGAGCTTTTGGTCCTCCAAAAGCATGAACACAATCTGCACTCTATTGTAATACCTTTTTTGCACAATAAGTTCCCTAATAGGCCACACTTCCTTCTCCTTCACCTGTGTTCTTCGAAGCCATAAGTGATGAACCAACACTTGTGTCCTCTATAAATTTATTGTACATATTTTCAAAATACATGTTCAATTACATGACCTATCATGACCTAAGAAAACCCCATACTTGCCAAGAGTTTATAACACACTCTTTGGTCAAGTTTTTACATCAAAACATAACAGAAACCAATACCCCAACTATCAACAAAAGTAGGCCATAAAAAATTATGATGTTGATTTCATAATTGATGGAAAACACATCATCACTTTTACAATCATGTTGCAACATATGATTTACAATAACATGGCCATGACAAACTACTATATCTAATAAAACCATCTCTCACTCATAAAAGTGAATGGGCCATCATCCTGGAGTTGATTCGCTTGTTGAAC
The DNA here is from genome assembly GCA_034641835.2 of Pinus albicaulis. Lineage (NCBI taxonomy): Eukaryota > Viridiplantae > Streptophyta > Pinopsida > Pinales > Pinaceae > Pinus > Pinus albicaulis. The sequence goes on from CM076575.1 coordinate 1,559,615,139, forward strand.
AACTTTACCCATTAGTTCCTGCATGGGCACTTTGTCCTTGAGGTGCTTCTCTCGATGGAGCCTCCAACAAGTGGCTCTTTGATGCCCATCTCTATCACAATGGCTGCAAAAATTATTCTTCCTCTAGACCTGCGTAACATTCTTCCTCCCCTGATGTGGAGAAGGCCTTACATGTCTTGTATTTTTTCTTGCTTCCATTTTGTTCCAGCACTCGACAACCACATGGTTATACAAGCCACAAAACTACATGGTTTTCTACGCCATGATTTCTGCTCATCATTAACAATATTCTTGTAATCAAAATGCATACTAGAATAGCAAGACTTTTATACCTTTCTTTGGCTCTCTCTTTGGAATTCTCACTCCGATTTGGAAATGACCTGCAATCATGATCACTTGAGGATGGTGATGTACTCCCATCATCTTTCATTGTCTTAGACTTGTCGCATGAATATTATTTTGTCTCTTCCTTTCTAACATAGCCCAATCTTGCATGTCGTGCTAATTCTAGCACTTGGATGTGATTCACAATGCCTTGCCCATTAGATCCTAGGCCCTTTCCTTCATATCTCGTGTTTTTCAATCACCTTTAACCAATTCCTGTAGTGCATTTTTAAAAAAGCACCTAAATCATCATCATCAGTGAAAATGAAACTGAAGAACTACCAACACTATTTACCTCAACTGTAGATTCTGAAGTAGGTGATGATGGATTCGCTAAGCCTTATTTGTGCTTCAAATTTTCCAAGGCCTCTTTTGTGGCTCGTAAATTAAGTTTTAATATTTTTCTTCTCCTCCACTACTTTCAGTAGAAGTCTCCTCAATTTAGCATTCCCCTCTTGAAAGCTTTCATTGATCTCTTCATTTGAATGATGAGAAGAGGATGAATAAGAAGAAGTATATTCACTTGAACATGGAGATGGAGCACTGTCCTTTTCTCTCTCTTTCTCTTGTTCCTCTCTTGCCATTTTCTCCTCATAATATGAATACATTATATCCACCATGTGTTCCATCCTGAGTAGGTCCTCGTAAAGATATTTGTGATCCTCCATTTTCCTTCTTGTTGCATGTGAAATTTATGGTTATCATTCACACTCGCAACTCACATTAGCAAGAAGACCACTCTGATAGCAAACTTGATTCAGATCTCTCAGCTATCAGAATGAACCGAGATCTTGTACTTCTCTGATGATAAAAAAATGGCATGTGAAAGAGTATGAAAAACAACATATTCATACTTTAAAGAATATGAAACATAAAGAGAACCATCAAATCAAAGAACAAACACAAGTTGATAATAGATTTCACCCAGTGTGGGTTACGTCTTTAGGCCCGGTGTCAATAGTGGGGAGGTTGCTTGATTAAATGCTACAAGATAATGATTAGTACATGATGTGTTGTTTGTAAAAAACAAGGTTGAACTTCCTTAACTATAGTGGCATGTCTCTCCATGAGACACTCTTCTATAAGAACTCTAACTCATAAAATCTCTCCATCAACATCACAAAATATCGGACTCTCCCTGGCATATAAGGATCCTATCAAAAAGTGGCATACATGGATCTCAAAATCAAATAATCAACTCAGAAAAAAGAAAATGAACACATGGTAGCAATGCATATTATAACTCCACTTCCGGAGATGGCCTGAAAATGCACACCTCTACTAAAGAAATTGGTTGTATGGTTGAATTACTGGTGAAAAACTAGTTCAAATGAGTATAAACTCGATCCCCTTCTGACTCGGTCAAATATGGACCCTCATGAATCTCAAATATTCCCCCAAATATTCCTTCATGTTCGTTGACTGGAATTTGGCTACCTAGATGAAAAATATGATCACACCATCGCATTCCTTACCAAAAACTAAGAAAAATGAGTATAAAGTTTGTCTAGTTCTAAAATTGACATTTTTGAACCTCCAGGGAATCTTTTAGATTCCTCAAGATTCTATAAATATTCCTTGCTACAAGTTGACTAAAATTATATTGCTCGGATGAGGAAACAAATTACACCATCATGTTCCCTATGAAAAACTGAGAAGAACAAGTACAAAGTTGGCATAATTTTTTCACTATGAAAATTTGGCCCCAAGGGAATCTTTTACATTCCTCATGATTCCACAAAGATTCCTCTATGCAAGTTGATTGAAGATCTGCTGCTCAGATTAGGAAAATGATTACACCATTACATTCCCCACAAAATTCTAATTAATTTGAGTATAAACTCGACATAATTATGACTCTGTGGAAATTTTTCCTCGAGGGAATCTAAAGATTCCTCAAAGATTTTGCTATAGAATATTCCTTGGAATATTAGAGGGAATATTCCCTAGAATATGATTTTCATGAAAAACATGCCCCTATTGAGCTACATTCTATGTTTTTTTGGTTCCATGACTCTCCTTTAGATGGTGCTCGCCCAGTCGAATGAAAATTCATGGCTTATAAAAATTTTGTGGCAAGAGAATACAAAGCTTGATGAGTTGCCCTGGTAGTTGTCACTCTGTTGCTAAGACACAGGTTGTTGGGTAGGTACAGGGGTCACGCCATGGCCATACCATTTTGGCATAGGTTGGTTATAAAACTCGTCATTTGGTTGGATTTGGTTTGGAACCATTGAAACAAACCATGTATTGTAATGGTTCTCGCCTTGGTTTGACCATCATTTTTTAATATATAGCCATTTCTCATAAATATTAATCCGCCCTTGGAATTTGTTGTAACCATGGTATTTTAATATAGTTTTAATAGACTATATATATATATATATATATATGGTATATGTATATAACCAAATTTTCAACCAACCTCCATGAATTACTTATAATGTATTTGGATTTTATATCATATTTTATTATATATGTTTTTTTTTTATGGCTATTTAATATTTTATTTTATATTTTTAATTGGATTTTGTTTTTAATGAAATTTTTTGATATTATTTTCTTTTGTCTTTTCTGCGGGGGCAAGGATCCATGATGGAGTGCCACGGGTCACTCTCTCATTGGTCATTAGGGTGCCACATAAGTAAAGCAGATCCCACATTCCCTTACAACTTGCAAACTTCAAACTGCAATAATGTTCTCACATGGACTCAGATTGAGGCATCGTTTGCATCATCAGAAATATATCACCGAGCTCTATGACTTGGTCATGGTTCCATAAACTTGTGAACACTTCCCCTTTGATCACTGAGTGTTTCCAGAGCCTCTTGGATCAAGAACATTTCATGAAAATGTTCTTCCCATGATACTAGTCATATTCCCATACTTTCCATTTTCGAATCCATCATGTTGATGATTTAATAAAGCTCTTTTCCTTTAATGGTACGGGACTCTTCTACATGCATTTAATGCATCCTTGTTTTAACGATACCATTTTTGGTAATATTCATTTTCTCTCATATGAACTTGGTGACCGAATACTTTTAGAACTGTCAAAATCAGAAATGGAATAGGAATAATAGGAAATATAAACATGAGATACATATTTATTATTCAAAATTATACATATATATAATACATTGGAGTGACCCTTGGTTTTACATTCCAATTGGTCTCTTAGACTCCTCTTTAACTGTCTTCCTTCCATACTAACCCTAGCAAGATTTGGTGTCCAACATTCCCCCCCCCCCCTTAATCCGAAGGGGTATGTATGATTCCAAGAAGAGATTTTTAATACAAATGTGTAAAGTATGCATGGTAGCACTAGGGTGAATGGGCTCTATGAAATTTTGGCATAAGGAGGTGGTTTAAGGATGATCACCAACACTGGAACCCTTAGTGCAGTTCCCGGAACTCTTCCAAATCTAGCAAGAAGCTGAGGTCTTCTACTAGAGGAAGTGCTCCTAATGCTTTGAAGAGGGAGACCTTTAACATATAATAAGGGAGGTCTACACCCTGTGGTGGTTTAAAGATGACCACCAACTCTGGAATGCTTAATGCAAAACCCAGAACTCATCCAAAACTAACAAGAAGATGAAGTCTTCTGCTAGAGGAAGTGTCCCCAATTCTTTGAAGAGGAAGAAGCTCAACCTCACATAGATGGTTTAAGGCTGACCACCAACAAAGGAATTCTCATGGGCATATGTGTCTCTGGCTACAACTCTAAAACTGGAATGGAAATTTGGCTACAAATCTCAATTTGGTACGGCAGGTTGTGGCTCAGACTCACTTGATGTGGCTTTGAAGCTTGTAGATGACCATCATTCCCCCCCCTGTCATATACAAGGTGAGAAGATGGAGGAATATGCAAGAGTGTTCAATACTTTAGATCATGTTCTAACATATGACTAAAACATCTTCTTGGATCTTAATGCCCATTGCCAAGAAGCAATCCATCCGAGATGAATCTTTGTTCTTGTAGGAGGCTTGTTTCTGAAGCATATGTGTGAAGAATGGTGTGCTTACCACAATGCTTGCATGAGTGAATATCAAAACAATGATCTTTCATATGGCCAACTCGATCATAGTGTTGGCATTTAACAATCTGTTGTTACTGTTGTGGAAGAGGAGAAAAATCTAGAATAGCTAAAGGTGAATGTCATAAAGAAATCATGCACTTTAAAATTTGATGGGCTTGGAATAGTCTGGAATATGAAAGGAGTCATCCTTGCCATATCCAAGACCAGTTTTGTGCTTATTTCTAACAATCTCTTCCCAATGTCTGATGTAGGGCTTCAGAAGTGCATACTGAAATTTTGCATCTACATGTAAATATGCTCTTGAACTAGACACATGATGGGATTCAAATTCAATGTCACTGATTTTATCACTTGCTAGTTTTTTGATGGGTGTCATGATGCTTATGATGTTGTAACTCATATCACTGAAATTGTGTCTCAATCTACAAAAATTCAATTTTCTCTTGTACATTTTGTAGAGATTTTCCTTGTTGATGTTTACTATATCATTACCAGCGGAATGTATTAGAGCATTCAGTAACTCTAATACATCATCAATTTTAGCCATTTTCTCAACAACTCAAACTTACACTTCAAAAATCCATTTCTCAAACTCTTTTTTGTTTTTAAACATCTTTTCAACTAACAATTCTTGAAAAATAACATCACTGAAAAAAAAAATTAAAAAACAAGATTTTGTGAGTACGGTGAAAATGTTGCACACTGAAGTCAACCTCCCCTCCAACTAAATTTTATGCAACACCATATCGACCTCCGATCACCTAACTGGCTTCAACTCCGACCACCAACACAATATTTTTTTTATCGATTTACGTGTCGAAAATGTTCCATGTCGGGGTCAGGCTCCCCTCCAACTAACTTCTGCACAATACCATCCTAGCCTCTGACCACCCGATTGTCTTCAACTTCAACCACCAATACAATATTGTTTTTATCGATTTCCATGTTAATTATCACTTTCTTTTACTTTCATATTTTGAAACATGCAAATCATCATATTAAACATGCTCAAAAATATCCTTCGCAAACATTCTTTAAAAAAATGACAATTTTTTAAAATAACATTATATCAAGACAACTTGAAAAAAAATTCCTTTTTTTCTGAAAAAAATATCATTTCTCTTTTAAAACATCTTTTCAACTGACAATTCTTCGAAAATAGCATTTCTGTAAAAAACTTTATGGCAGTATGTCGACTACGTTGCACGTCGGGGTCGACATCCCCCTCCAACTAAATTTAATGCAACAACATCCCACCGTTCGACTACCCGACTAACTTCAGTTCCTACCACCAATACACCCCAACACCTTCTACGTTGGGGTTAGGGTCATGTTGCAACTTAATCATACGCATTTCCATCTCGCCTTCTAACTACCCAATTGACTTCAACTTTGATTGCACTTAATATATTGTTTCTTTGGTTTTTGCTTCACAACTATCACTTTCTTCTACTTTCTTGCAATCGACTATATTTGAATTAAACCTTCCCTTTGTCCGAAATCACCTCCATGTCCATATATTGTTTCTCGTCTGCAACCTTTTAACAAATTTTTTTTGTTTTCCTCCTTTCCCATTTCTGTTTCGTAATCTCTTCTTCGCACCCTCTTTACACTGCTTATTTGAAACTTGTATCCAATTACAAAGAAATAATTTCCATTTGACGTTGTTGCTCATTATTTCAAACCTAAATTATTTTTATTTATTTTTACATGACATTACATAAGAAACAAACCTAAATCTTCTAAAAAATTCATAAGAAATTCTATATCTAAACAAACAGGCAATGCTTGTCTTACTCGGTAGTTGGTAGATGACCCTAAATTTTGATAAGAAGATTCAGTGCAAATTTCACAAGGTCTCCAATGTGTTTTTATATCCAAACAATGCAAGAATAACACTCGAATGATTACCAATACAATTCACACCTTTACTAATTGCAACACCGGTTTTACACTATCAGTATAATGAGTCGAGACAACCGAAAAGAAAAATTTCTTTTTAATGAAACCAAAATTATACGTTGTGTCCAATTATAGAACCACTCACCTTTTTCTATGTCTACATGCATTCACCTACTCTTTCTCTATACTTCTTTCCATGATATATGATCCAGACACGCATAGCGTTCCACAAAAATTATGTCCCTCCACTTCAATTACAGATCTGAACAATTGTAGTCGAAGAATACTAAACCAGTCCAACAATAAAAAACAAAACTCAGCTAAGAAACACCATAAATTTCTCTTCTCTTTGATCTTTAAAACACCATTCTTCTCTTTGGTACTAATACGTTTCATTTCGTAACGTGGTGTTCGCTCTTGCCATGCCATTCTTGCCATCACGCCCACCCTTTAGTTTCAGACGATGCTTAGATCCTTTGCCACCACATTTACAGGACTCTTCCAACTCCCTCTCATCACAGCCATCCATGGAGAATTTAGACATTCGGCCAGTAGTCGATCCTGACCCTTGATAAATTAGAAAAATTAAATTCCATCGATGGACTTCGACCGGAGGTTGAAATATTTGAAATGGAATTTTTATATTCATTTATACTTGTATATAATGATCATGAATTAAACACTTTGTGATCATCTTTATGTTAGAGCTATTTTTAAAGAGGAGGAAAAACATATGTATAAACTAGCTTAGATTGATCTTAACTCCAGGTCTACAAATCACCGAGAGGGATCAAATATCTTTTCACTTTAAAAAAGGTTTACGTCTCATGAGATTTGATCCCTCTTGGCACTTGGAAGATATTCCACATAAATACCATGGGTCATTTTTATTTTTATTTTTATTTTATTTTTATAAGGTTATTTTTATTTTGTTATTTTGATTTTAATTTTAATTTTTTTGTTTTATTTTCACTCAGTTAAAAGTTTAAATTACATTAATATTAATATTAATATTTTATTTTATTTATTTTATGTAATTTGAGTTAGTTAAAATGTTAAACATTAGACTACAACATCTTTGCCATACTGAATTGGAGAGAGCCTCTAGAAACAATGAAAATTATTTTTAGGAAAAAAAAACACAAATTAAATATTTTATATTTAAAAAAAACAATTATATTTAAATTATTATATTAGTTAAATTAATAATAAAAAATTAAATATTAAAAATAGTCGTTATTTTAAAATCTATACAAATAAAGCACATCATAAAAAGCTAGTAATTAGACAATCGATGTAAAAGCTACCATAATAATGCATGGTCACTCTCTTGAACTAACAACATACAAACAATCTTGTTCAAACCCAAGAACTTATCAATCTTGTTCAACCATCTTGTTCAAACCCAAGACCTTATCAATCTTGTTCAACCCATCATAATCATGGGAATGACAAAAGTATTATTCATCCATCCATTTTCATGTTTTTCAATTCTTTGGGAAACAAAAGCAAATATCTGTTCATCCATTTTCCTGTTTTTCTATACATTATGGTATCTGTACCATCAATGTTAAATCAACACCTATTAATTGGGAAAGTGATGTAAGAGCTACCATGCTAGGGAAACAAAAGAATTATTTGTTCATCCATTTTCCTGTTTTTTTATACATTATGGTATCTGTACCATCAATGTTGAATCAACGCCTATAAATTGGGAAAGTGATGTAAGAGCCACCATACTAAACATTATTCACAACCTTGATTTTCCATGATCTGTGATATAAATAATAGTTGCAAACAATCTTTTTCAACCCATAACCTCATCAATCACTTTTAGGTGGATGACAAAAGTATTATTCCAATGTCCATTTTCATGTTTTTTAATTCATTGAATAAGAGAAAAAAGTACCATGAATGATGAATCAACACCTATCATTCTTCATGGACAAGACAGAATTCAAGCAAAGACCAAGAAAACCAAGCAACCCAATAAAATTGTAAGAACATGTCCAACGGAGTGTGGTTCAAGGAAAATATTCGAATCTGAGTGCTTTCATTGTTAAATCCCAAAATGACAAAATTCAACCAGAATCCGAGAAAACCATGCAGTCCAAAATTCAACCAAAACTCAAGAAAACCACAGAAACCAATAAAGTATTTTAGGAGCCTGTCCAATGGGTTGTGGCTAACTAGAAACACTATAGTTGTCATGCCACACTATATTTCTAGATATTGATTTTTTAACTTATATTTGTACCTTTAATTGCAGTTGAGTTATAATTAAAAAAAAAAACATAAAATAATTTATAACTGTATTGAATAACAAGGTATATTTACCGTTTAGATAGATGTGTCATGTTTATAATAAATTGAAGTGTAAAATTTGAAAAATAAAAAGATATTATTTAGGATAGTAAAAATTACAATTCAATTAAGATAATAATTATAAAAGTTTAAATAAAATAAATTAACAATAATTCAAATCATTAATTTTTTAAATTTAGAGATTTTTAATGTTTATATTAAAATGGATTTTTCTTAAATATCAAATTGTTGGACTGAATTTACAAGTCAAAGTAAATTTATTCAAACTAATCTATATTTAAGTATTGTTTTGTTTTGGATAAAATTAGTGAGAATAAAAATGTTAATGAAAAGTCCATTGGTTGGTTCACAAAGTAGGGATTTTAGATTTGGTTGTGGTTTAATGATTGGGACAACATCCTCTGATGCAAACCATAAATTTTCAAATTTTGGTGGGAAAGGAGTCTTGATGTGTGTGATTTTTTTTAAATTGGTTTTTTTACATTAAAAAAAATAAAATTAATATTGGTAAAATAAATTCAATATTTATTTAATAGATAAAATTAATCTAAATAAATATTAATAGCATACATATTATTATTAAAAATATATGATATAAATAATATGTAATTTTAATAAAAGATTTATTGAAAATTAAATTTTAAATTTTTTTTTGGAAGACACTAATGATGTCAAACACTTTGAGGTTTGTTTTTGTGAAGAAAACCTCAACTATTTTCTTCCATCCTTAGTTTTCTCAATGGTGATTTTGAAGGATGTGGATTTTATCATTGTAAGTATTTTATTAATTATTTACACAAGTTTTTGGTTGACGACAAGTATAGTTTATCATGCACATGGAGTCACATGAGAGATAGTTATATGTGTATGTTGTATGCTTACATGGAGTACCATATTATACATAGATCAAATTGTAATGCCAACACAAAAACAAAATGATGTCCATGTGTTTATCATGAATAATGCCATCATGTGCCATAATTTCCCATTGGTCCAAGGAATAATTCCACACAAGCATGAAGATAATGTCGTGCATTCAATGAGCCAGATTACTCCAATATGTATGTAAATAATAACACAATTTCACCTCATATCACATGAAGCACCCACGAGCATAGGTGTAAACACATTCATGGTAACCTTAAATGCTAGCACTTCTTCTTTATAAGGCTTCTTTTCATGAAAACCAATATGCCCCCTCTACAGCTCGAGAAAAATTGACATTTACAAATCTAAACTTGCTTGCAGGTACTTCATCAACTCAAGCAAACTTGAAATTTACAAATCTAAACCTACTACATTAAAAAAATCAATTGCTAGCTCATGGACAAAAATTATCTCCCAATTATCACAATCCTCCAACAAGAAATCCCACCCTACCTCATCAAAACAACTAGAGGACTCACAAATGGAGGAAGTGAATGCTTTGTGGTTAGCATATCTCTTAGGAGGTATACACTTATATGTTCTTACACATTGTATATTTTTTGAAAGCATATCCATCCCTAATCTCACCATTTCCACACTTAGCTTGATTCTTCTCCAACTTCTAAATCAATATCTAGAACAATATTCTCCTTACTCCCTTCGGTATTTGAAGGATACCCTACAAACTAGATGAATTCAGTACATGCTCATAGAACTTCGCATCTCAACTCACCAATTATTCCAATATATATAATGTAAGTTGGGCAAATCTCTATATATCTAAAGACACAAAATTCTTAGACAAAAGGATTCCAAGTTGGAACAAATCCATATAAGGCAATAGAAACCAACTCCTTATCCTCCACTTTTGTCCTTATGATAACCAACTATTTTCCTAAATATGGACCCTTGCCACATAGCTCACCATCATATCTCTATTAATTATATAGATGGTCACAAGCTTTATTTTCAAGATAATTTGTCTAGACACACATGAACTTTGATATAAACTAAAAAAAGCCCCATATATATACTTACTATTCATCTTGTCTATGATGTGAGGGAAAAAGTGATCCTACAGTGAATCAATGATGATTCTCTTTTCCCTAGCTTCCTTAACATGAATAATAAACTTTGTTAGATTAGTAGGTGTAGTGATATCTTTCTCAACATGTATCTAAATCCTTGCCTCCTCTAAAAGCATTTGCAAACTAAACTTCCAAGATGATAATAAATTAGAAGCACCCTTCATCTTTTCAATTATCTAACACTGAGAGTAGTCATCTTACAAATATGAAGCATGGCTTAAAGAAAAATTAGCAACAAATAAAATATAACAAGTCTTTATGGGTTTAAATGCTTCTCCTATTTTCCTAAATGCTTTCACAATCAACAAAGTTACCAATCAAACAAGAACTATTACCTCAAAACGAGAACTCAAGCAAAAAAAAAAACATGAAAAACAGGTTGAAAATGGAAAGTATTGATACTGGGATAACCTCTCTTTTTTTCGGGGTAAATTTTCAACATTTTAAAAAAACGGTAGTAAAAATCAATTTTTTTTGTGCAAACAATACCCTGAAAATGAAAAGTATTGATGCTGGAATACCGTCTTTTTTTTCAAGGTAAATTTTCAAAAAAAAACACCTTGAAAATGAAAAGTGTTATGTTAGAATAACATCATTTTTTTTCAGGGTAAATTTTTAACATTTTTAAAAAGTGAAAATAAAAACCAATTTTTTTTGTGCAAAAGAAACCCTGAAAATAAAAAGCGTTGATGTTGAAATAACATCATTTTTTTCTAGGGTAAATTTTCAACATTTTTAATAATGATGTTAAAGATAAATTTTCATGACTCCGAAAAACTTTAAAGTTCCAACCATTTTCAAGTATGACATTAAAGATAAAATATCACTTCTTTGAAAAACCTTAAAATTCCAACAATTTTCAGTCATGGTGCTAAAGAAAAAATAATTATAACTTTTTTCAACAATCGCATTAAAATTAAAATATCATGACTTAGAAAAACATTAAAATCTTGACAAATTTTCAACCATGAAATTAAAACCAAAGATTATGACAACAAAGAAACAACTTTCAAAATATTTTAAGTATGACAGTATGAAAAAAATTTATGACTATTTTTTTTAAATGAACACTTGAATGAAAAAGTTATTATACCAAGAGTAATTTATTTTTAAAATTGTAAATGAGCCTAAGACAACTTGATACATTGCAACAAAAATTTAAAAATCAACCATCAAATTGGCACGCAATGTATGTGAACTCGACCCATTGTAATGAAAACTTAAAAACCAACCATAAAATTGACACATTGTGGGGATAGACTCGATACATTAGAATGAAAATTTTAAAATTAACTATCAAATTGCACATAATGCATTCAGGCTGCTAGTCGAGCATCGACATGGACACTGTGGGAAAAAATAATAATAATAATAAATTAATTAAAATGAAAAATACAAAAGAAAACAAAAATTCAAACATTAAAAAGAATTAAAAAAACATGCCAAAAAAAAGTCAAATATAAAAAAGACAAAAAAAAAACATAAAAAATGTAAACAAAAACAAAATTAACTTGTAAAAATGAAAAATAAAAACAAAAACAAAATTAACTTGTAAAAATGAAAAACAAAAATTAAAATTAAAATTAAAAATTAAAAATATCAAAAAATAAAACACAATTTTTTAACGTGTTAAGTGTTGATATTTGTTTTTAAATGTTGGTGATTTTCATGTTGGCAATAAAACATAAAAATTAAAACTAAAAAACATATATATATGGAAAAAAAGAAAAAAAAACCATAAAAATACTTTAAAAAAACAAATTAATTTGTAAAAATAGAAAATAAGAATATGAGAAAATAAAAAATAGGAAAAAACATTAAAAATTAACCAAAAAAATCATCAAAAACAATTTTTTTTTTTTAGTTTTCGCTAAAAACTAAAACATAAAAATAAAAAATGACATATATATATAAACTAAAAAAAATAAAATGAAAACTATTGATAATAATTAAAAATTTAAAAAAAATAAAAAAAAAAATCAAAATTGACCCCTGTACGCATCTTTGTCGTTGTCCTAGCCCAAGCTAGGCGGCCCATGGGCCGAGAATCGATCCCACGCCCTCCCCTCCCCCCATGAGCCGTCGGGCCTAGGGTTGGGCGACCCATGGGCAGGGGTCTATTTGTTTTTTTTGTTTTTAATTTAATCTATTTATTTTTTAAATTTTTTTAAATTTTTTTAATTTAAACTTTTAATTATTTAAATAGTTTTTTTTAATCTTTAAATTTTCATTATTTTCATTTATTTTCATTATTATTTTATTTTATTTATTTATTTATTTTTCATTTTTTCATTTTTTTAAAGTTTTTATTTTAATTATGTTTTTTTTTAACTTAAAATTAAAAAAAATAAATGATTTTGATGCTTTTTTTGTTAATTTTTTATTTTTCCTTAAATTATCTGTTTTTTTTAATTCTTTCCTCATTATTTTATTTTATTTTCTTATGTTTTTTTTTACAAGGTAATTTTGAATTTTTTTACATTTTTATGGGATTTTTTTCTGTCTCTTTTATTATTATTATTATTAACATGAAAATCACCAACATTTTTAAAAAAAATCACCACAATTAATATATACAAATCTAACGTGTAAAAAATAGGTCATCTAAACAAAAACCACTAAATCAACACATTTCAAAATCAACATAATAACCACTAACATTTTTAAACAAATGTTCATACTTGATACATAAAAAAATGGAAAGTGTCAAAAATCAACCCTCTAAAAAAGGGTTTGATTTTGCATCACCACTATTCAAAATTGACATGAGAATCAATAACATTAAAAAAACAAATGTTCATAAGAAAATTTAAAGTGCCAAAAATATTCTAAAAAAAGAGAGTATATTCTCAATAACCACTTTTCAAAATCGGATGCTTCTTTTGCTACCTCAAAAAAAGGGTAATCTTTCAATTTCTCATTTGATCAATAACTATGTTACTCAACAACTTATAAATGGGTCAAGAACCTCTGTTAGGTGTGGAACAACTAAAATATTGCGCTCCCTCTTCACCAACAATGAAATCTTAATAAAAATAGCTCTAATACCGTGAAGAAATTCCAAGAATAAGGGAAATTAATGCAAATTTAGAAATTTTACATCAACCTTGAGGTTTCTTAGATCAATTTCGTATGAAATTTCAACCTCAGGGCTAAACTTAAAGTATGAATTTACACTAGTGATATTTCACATCTCTTCAACCCAATTTCCAAAGGCGTCTCAAGAAAATAAATATCATTCAATTGTTCTTCAATACCACAAAGCTACAACTCTTAGCCCCACACTTTCCAAGCATATAATACCTCTAAAATATCCTATTACAACAAATTGTAGCATCAATAAATCTATTTCTTTAGCTCCTATATTTTTTTTAATCACTTAGCCAATCAAGTTTTTTCTAATGTCAAAACAACATGAACTCTACTTGTACTAGATTATACCCTATCAAGAAGATAACATAATCTTAGATTGAAATACACAATAACATTATATATATATGATGAAGAAGTAAATGTACATACCAATATCTTATCATAACTTGGTACAAATCAAATTCCCCAAATCTTGGATATTAAGATCATAATAAAACTCTAGCCACTAACTCCTCCTAGCTAGGAATCACTCCTAACTAGATGTATTCACTCCACCAAATATTCTCAACATCAACAAGTCCCCCTTAACACCTATGTTTAGGCACCAAAAGTGTACAAGAATGTCTCCTTCTTTCTTCTTCATAATAAGTACACCACACCACACCAAGTTTTCCAAAGGAAACAAAACCCTAGTATTCTTCTCCAAAGGAAACAAAACCTTAGTATTCTTCTCTCACAAAAACTCTAAAATAAAATGCTAACTTTAGTCCTATAGAATTTATCCCAATCCATAATCTTGTTTCTCTCTATTGCGTGTAAAAAATTTATTGAATTAATGAGAATTCTCAAGAGTTCTCATTTTTTAGATGTCATATTTATCCCAATCCATAACCTTGTTTATCTCAATTAGGTGTAAAAAAATTATTGAATTTATAAGAATTCTCAAGAGTTCTCATTTTTTAGAAGTCATATTTAGTGACTATTTTTACTCCTAAATCAAAAAGTGGTACTATATATTCCATCTTTTACCATCACATATAAAAATAAAATATAAACAATACCTAAATTATTAATTAAAAAAATGATTTACTAATTAATTTTATCCTTTAAATTTAAGTAAAAGAAATAAATAGGAAATAAAGAAATTATATATATAAGTTTGGGAAAAAATGAAAAAAAAAATATTGTTTTATTTTTATTTTATAAATAAAAAACAAAAAGAATAATAATTTGAATATTAACCCTCAAAATAAATTAAATAAATGAACAATATTAAAATAATTTTAAAAACTAAATAAAATTGAATAAAAAACATTAATATCTAATAAAAAAATAAAAGAAAAAATTATATATATATATATATATATATATATTAATATTATTATTATTATTATTATTAAAAATGATAAATAAAAGATTCTTAAAATCATGTATTTTTCTACACACTATCCCATCACCACTCCTTTATCCCATCTCATCATGCTTCTTGTTTTATTCTTCTCTTTCCCTTTAGGCCTTTTTATTTTACTTCAAAATTAAATAGTAATTATACTCTCTCTTTAATTTTAGTAGTGTGTTTTTTTCATAATCATGTACACATCATTAAACATTATTATTTTTGAAAACATGGTAGAGGAAGAAATAAAATATTCCATTTAGTTAATTTTTATTATACCAAAACAAAATGTTTTTTTTGCATATATATTATGATCCACTTGAGATTATAGAGAGTATCATGTTAATTGTTAAATATGAATGGATTATTATATTTTTTTGCAAAAATCTTTACCATCGTAAAAAAAAATCCAAAATATGTTATTCACAGAAATGGATTAATTATTTAAGAATAAGGTTACAAGGTTACATTCAAAGTTGATTTTATTTTTAATGGGCCTTGTAAAAGTGAAATGTAAAATAAACTGGGGCAGTGACCAAGAATTTTTCATAAGATGGTGGGATGTGTTTTTTGGGATATATTGGTATATGAAATGATTTATTTCAAGATAAAGATAATAAGTTTTATTGGAATTGTATTTATTATTCATTTTATTGGCAAGAGAATTTTTTATTGTATTAATATTTATTTATTTTATTTTATTTTTATTTGAGATATAGGAAAAGTTTAAATTAAATTTCTCAAATATAATTTTATAATATTTATGATTTAATTTTAAAAAAATATTATGTAAATTATATATATAATTTTTTTTTTAAATATTATGTAAATTTTATAAGAGAATTAATTTATTTTTGAGAATTTATATTTTAGAAAGTAAATTTCTAAAATAAATTTATATTAGAAATTGGAAATGTTTTTAAAATAAACACTTTAATATAATATTTTATAATTTTAATACTAAAAATTATATCAATAATGGTTATGTATTTACTTTAATATAAATATTTTTAATTTTAATATAGAAATTTTATATCAGTTATTATTCTCTATACATAAGTAGATATTAACGCTATTCGAAATAAATAATTTCATGTAGAAGAAAATATAATTTTACTTTGTTTAGGGAAAGAAAGAAAGTGTGTTAATCAGAAAAATATCATAGATATATAAATTAAAAGTTTAAACAAAATTATCAAAATAAAAGTTTGAAAATAAATTTTAATAAGATTTATTATTAATTATGAACAGTACATTGGTATGAGAATAAGTTCATGGATAAAACCATGATATAAATATTTATTTTATTTTTTTATTTAATTTAATTTTAATATATTTAATAATTAATTTAAATATAATATAGAACAAATCAAATAATTATACTATATTAGTATGAATGAATTTATAAAAAATATTGTCATAATAATTTTTCAAATTAAAATTTTCATAAATTTATTAAATACTATCCTGAAATTTATATTGGTTATTTCTAGGAAATCAAAAGTTAAATATATTTTAATATTTTTTTAATATAAATATTACCATCAATGATGAAACAAAAACTATCATTCTCTTATGGATAAGACAAAATTGAAGCAAAGCCCAAAAAAAACCAAACAAACCAATAAAATTGTGAGAACATGTCCAATGGATTGTGATCAAATGAAAATGTTAGGAATGTTGTTGCTTTCATTTTTAAAACTCAAATGACAATTTATCCAGAACCCAAGAAGGCCATGCAATCCAACATGATGTCCAATTAGGTGTGGTTAAAGAGAAACGATAAAATTTATTAGTCTAATTTGTATAGATCTGTACTGTACGGTTTACTTGGAATAGCGTTAGAATTTAATTAATAAATATTTGTTATTATATGGAATTGTATATGATTATGTTATTTTCTAAATATGAAAATGATTAAAAAATAAATATTAACTATATTATAAATTATTTAGTTTAGTTAGCAGTTTATTTTGTTTCAAATTAGTCAGATATTTTTAAAAATCATAGGTTTAAGTTGTTTAATTTGTAAAGATAGAAATCAAGTTTGTTTTTTTTTTTTTTTTCCTTCTATAATTATATGGTGCATCAAGTTTTTTTTAGGATGTTGAATACATTTGTGCATTCAAAAATGCATTTTAAACAATAATAAATCACAAACTTATTAAAATTTATATTGTCACATTTCAACTAAAAACCTATTTCATCTCTTATTTATAGTTAAACTAAACCTTTAATTTATTATTTATTTATTTATTTGTAAATTTTGTAGTACCTCGCTATTTTCTATTTATAATTTGAAAGCAGGTTACAAAATATAAAAATCCAGTCTGTAGCCTCAACCCGCCCGTAGGAAACCAGGTCTGTTGGCCACCTTAAAGCGTTAAAAGCAAGCCAAAATTGAAACTGTTTCATTCGTCCATGAGCCTCATTAACTAACTGACCGATTACGCAATTATCTACAAGTTGGGGAATTAAAAAATGTCCATACAAAACACAAAATTTCATCTAAAAACCATGAGAAAATTTGAAAACAACTAGCCATCAGAGGAGTAAACCGGTGCAGGATCCTTCACTGTGGAACCAGGCATATCCACTTGCTACAACTGCTGAAGTTGTTTCTCCATTCAGCCCACACAATCATCGATTGTACTGATACGATCAGTAGCCTGATACTAAGTAATTTTTATATGATTCAACTGATCTTGAATGTCCTGTAGCAAATCCACGATTTGTGGCTCAATCCTCTCTTGATTAGGAGGAAAACTCTGCATAGCCTTGGCCAAAAGGCATTTGACTATCCAATAAGTATGGACAGTCTGCTTAAACAAAGTTAGACGACCCCAAGTATTACCAGGGTCTGTTATAAAGTCCATGATCTCTGCTTCCACATCATTATCTTCCGGATCAGTATGAATTTCCTGTTCCCAGCCTCGAATCTCCTGTCAAACAGTGGATGAATTGCCAATAACATAGTTTGCAGTGAGGTTTTCTAAGACCTCTTGGCGTGACTTCCGACCACGTTTCTTGGGACTAGTTAATCTAAATTTAAAATGAAACAATGATTTTGATAATAATAAATATTAAAAAATTTAAACCATATTTGTGAATAATTTATTTTCTTTTAGCAAAATTCTTTCGGTAATAATCACATGCAATGGAACGTTGTCGACGCGTTTCGAACCAACCATTGTGGTTCATCATCAGGACTATGTGATGATGAACCACACTGATTGGTTTGAAACGCGTCAACCACGTTCCATTGCATGTGATGATTATCGAAAGAATTTTGCTAATTTATATGATGGATCACAGAAATTTAGATTCCAAAAATTTATTTTCTAACTAACCATTTGTTCAAAAATTTCAAAAATTTTATCCATACAATTATTAAAATTGATATGGGAATTTTTTAATCATATTCGATGAACAATATATATCAGTGAAAAACAATTTGCCCTATCAAAATTAAATACCATATCTTGCACTTAAAAAAATTAGCAATTTGAATAATTGGATTATCTTTTATACCATCTCTTGTAATTATCAAAATTTGGCAATTTGAATAATTAGATTATTTTTTTATATTTGTAATGTAGAATGATCATATATGAGAAAATTTTCATTATATTTAATACAATTTTTTTTGCCAATTTGAATAATTGGATTATCTTTTTTATATTTATAATGTTGAATGATTATAGATATGACAAGTTTTTCATTATATTTAATACATTTTTTTTAACTACATAATTGATAATTGATTTGTATATTTTAACATTGTTAAAACAGTTTTGTATATTTTAACATTTTTAAAACAATTTTGATAAATGTGTAATTTGTTTTAACATTTTAAATTGAAAAATAATAACTTATTTGGAAAAAAATTAATGAGAATTGATGAACAATTTAATATTTAACAAATACTAATTTATTTCATAATTAAAAAAATTTCTATTAAAATTATTATATTTTTATAATTATAAAAAATTGACTCTATTTGAATAACTCAATTATCTGGTTCAAGATTTTTAGTAAAAAATAACTATATATATGAGAATATTTTAACCATATTCGATGGATAACTAGTAACTATATTATCTTTTTTTTAAATTCCAAGAAATTTCATCTCTATCAATTTTGATAATAGTGAGAATATGGTTAACTAATAAGTATATTATCTTTTAAATATTTTTCAAGAAATTTCATCTCTACAAATAATTGATAATACTGAGAGTGAAATTTGAACTGGATTATCCATTTAAATGTTTTTATTAAAAATAAAAATATATGAAAAAAATTTCAACCATATTTAATGGATAATTGACTATTGTCTTATTTTTTTTTTAAAGATTCTTTAATAAATTTCATATATGTTATTATCAAAATATTGATCAACATTCTTAATGAAGAAAGATGATTGATACTAAACAATTTATCTTATAATAAAAAATTTGTTTATCAAAATAATTTTTTATAATTTGAATAATTGAAATTTTTTTTAATTAAAAAGGTAATTTTTTTAAATTATATTGGAGGATAACTAATTAATCTACCATATTTTATTTAAGCGTTTAAAACCAGCCAAAATTAAATTTCTTAATTCTTTTTTAGTCAAACTAGTTGTTATTTACAATAAGTAGTTGGAGTGTCTTTTATATATTTAAAGAGATTTCTAGATATGATTTATCATCTAGTCCTCATGTTGAATCACATTAGTTAGTTCGAAATTGATTAAACAAATCACATCTTTAATAATAATCAATGGAACTATGAGTTCCCTATTTTTAGCCTTTTGCATTTGAGTTCTTTTCTTATTCAAATCGATGTTGTGTTGGCCCTACCTTCCAACAATCTCATTGAATCACACTAGCTAGTATCTCATTGAATCACACTAGCTAGTTTGAAATTGATTATCGCTGACATGCCAAGAAGAAATGCCAAGAAACCAATACTAACATAGTCTCATAACTTTCTTTGATATCTTTGAACACATCACATTCCAAAATGAAATGTTTTTCCAATTCTAGTGTCTCACACATTCAAAACATACACAATCATTATTCCCAATCTTTTTTAAACTTTTCCACTTTCCTTAAAAATAATAAACACCTTATTAAAAACCTAAAAAAGGAGAGACAAATCGCATCAATGATAATCATACACCTTATTAAATCAATTCAAAGAAACCCCAATGTAATCATACACCTTATTAAATCAATTCCAAGAAACCCCAATGTAACCGTTCGTTTCCGCTGAAATTTAAAATTAATGTATGGGCCCGCCGCCGTAAAGGCCCAAGGCTTGGATTGACGTCATCCCCGCCTCTTGGGTACCGGCCGGAATTCGGTTGCCGGCACGACCAGAGACAATACATACGTAAACCTACTGTTGTGCACATGCACCATCGCATCATCTCGGCGTTTGCCTCTTCACATTTCTTCGGCTTCCGTCAGATTTTATTCTTCACAGTTCCTCAGTTCACCGTTACTAGGTTTATGGTTTTACTGTTTTTGGTTTCGCCAAAGGTACGTCAAGGTTTTATATTTTTTTATGGTTTTATTGTTTTATGTGGTTTAGGGTTTATTCAAAAATATATTAAAAATTTCATAGTTTTATTATTCATATTTCGCAAAAATATGTAAAGATTTCATGAACAAATCTTGTTTGACAAAACCATGAACAATAAAACTGTGCAAAACCATGAACAATAAAACTGTGATCTGACAACTCGCATTTAAAGCAAATAACAAATCCATATAATATATGTGTTGCCATTAGTTTCTACGTCCGTCAGCTTTTCTTCTTCACAGTTTTTCCTCATTGGCTTTGCGTCCGTCAGCTTTTATTCTTCACAGTTTTTCCTCATTGTCTTTCTAATCTCTTTTGAGATAGGGGAGAAATTTAGAGTTGTAATTCTCTGTGACATTTGATTGAAGCCAATGAACGCAGGTCTTGGATTTCAATGTCCAGAGTTTTCTTTTTCATGACTCAGTCACATGGTTGATGTCAGCATTTCATTCTATTTTTAAGGAATTCCTGTGCCTCCATGTCTGGAAAAAACTCATGGATTCTATGATTATTGATACGTGGCAGCCATTACCAGGGGCCAGAAGAATCCCCAACACTGAGATCATATAGATTTCAGACCCAAGTGAAAACACAGAGTGGCATTATCATTGCTGTATGTCCCATCAGTTGTCACACAGGGAATAATGAGAGCCCAAAGGGGCGAACCCCAATGTTGAGGATGAATGCTCTGATCATAATTATCTAGGGTTTGGGTGGAGTGGGGTGGGATCAATCTCTTCAGACATGTCGCCTCTAGGACTATCAAAAAGAGCTGCACAGAATCCACTGAGATCGAACATGGGCCCGCCCTTATCCATATCCTTTGACATTCTAGTATGCTGAGAGTGGGCACTCGGGACTAATAAGGGCCAAATAGTTTGAGTGGTAGTTTGGCTATCATCTCTAAAAAGCTATCATGATAAAGTTATTGGCTTTAGTTTTGTACAAGTCCTTGTTGCTTAAACATAGAGTAATCTAATTGTTAGAATTTAGTGAAATATAAAATGTTTTTTTAATCTAGTAACAATGTCTTATCAAATTTGAATCTGAAGTCATAGCAATGGTGGATATGAGAATGATTTATTTAATAATTGGGTCTATTTTGAATGATTAAGTGTACAATTCATTAAGAGTAAGAGTGAAGTTTTTGTGATAAAATTATTTTTACTGCTCAATTGGTATTAATAAGGTGTTTAACAATCTCATTTTCATTTAAGAGTTTGAGGGTGAGATGAGGTGCTCTCAAAAGTCTTGGACCTTAGTTTCATGGTTGGTGATATTTTCTCGGAGTATAGGCTTAGGAGCACAAAGTCTATGTCACATTTTTTACATTGAGTATTATTTGTAACATGCTATTCAAGTTGGTCTAGTTTATATACTGTAATTATTATTTTTTGTTACTGTGTTTTGCTCCACACCATGAGGTGGTTTTTATGGTGATATTGAACACTTATAAACATGATTATTTTCCAATAAAAAGAAATTCCAACACTAATTGGGGTGGAGAACACATATGGGGCTATGAGTCCACCAAAAGGGAAAGGTTCTAAGGGGGCATTGACCTATGTGTCATAATCTTACTATAACTTATATATAAAATTGTTGGTTGTAAGTGGAGGCTAATCTTTCCTAGTTTTGACAAGCTTTGAAGACCTATGCGAAAGTACCCTATGTTGAGCAAGGGGAAGATGTTGCACATGGATCTTGCACCAAACATACTAGGCACCAAAATGGATTAAATCGTACATTCATCCAAGGAGGACTTGTAGTCAATTTGTACAATTTTGTAACCAACCTATGGTTGAGTTGGTGTGGTCTCCATGGGGAGAAACCTATAAATTGATGTAAAGATAGATCATTCTAGAGGGATTGGAGATTCTTCAAAAGAGAGAAGAGAGTTTAGAATCTTTGATTTATCTCTCCAAGGTTCTAGAGTTTTGTAATGGATAATGTATTTGGGTTTTTTCATGTAAATATCTTGTTTTTGTGATGGATGAATGAAATGTTTAGCCAATATTAGCTTCTATGAGTCTCATGTGTTATAATGAATGTGTTTTTTAAGTGTTTAGTTTAATATTTATTGTATCTTTAATGAATCTTTATGTGAATGCTTGAGATGTGTAGATCATGCTCTTGAATTGCCTCATCTTTGAAGAAAACCTTGGGTTAAATGAATTGCAAGTATTTTAAGCATTTAAGGTGAGATATTTATGTTGGATATTGAAGATTTCAATGCTTACAAAGTATTTGTAGGATCTTGAACCCCCGGTCTCTAAAACATGTGCCAAAAATTGGTTCCACTGTTGAGACCTAAGCATATATGATCATTTATTTACTAAGGATGCGGTGATGAAGTGGAAATCTAGGATTGGTTTTCAAAGAAGGGAGATGAATTTCTTACAACAAGAGACCTAAAATTTAAGAATTGATCCCTAAATATGCAATCATAGATATCTTTTCAAAGATCTTCATGAGACTCTCTTTGTAGAGTTTCCATGCATGTTCAAGGAGAGGATAAAGTGATAGTTGGCCATTAATTCATTTGGAAGGGTTCAAGAATTGGTATTCTAGAGTCAAGAAATGGTCAACTTACTAAGAACCCTAATAAAAAGTGCACTTGAGCTATTGAATTTTGCTTTAAGTGAGTGAAAGAGGGTTATCTAATTGAATTTGCAATTGGTTCCGGACCTAAGGAAAATTTTAAGAAACCCCTCAAATTTATATGTATAATAAATGGGTGAATCCCCCTGGTAAATAGAAAAATATATAGGCTATTTTTTCATTAATATAATATACATATATAATTTTTTGGTGAATCTTTCACTAAATTATAAAATTTTGTTAAATATTGGCAAATTTTTCACTAGGTTATAAAGTATTGAAAATTCTTGGTTAATATTATAAAAAAATAGAAAACATTGTCAAATATTAGTGATTCATTACCAATGTATAGAAACATATGTAATAATAAGAAAAAAATTTAGTTAAAAACAATGATATACAATTTTCCATGTTTTAGAAAAGAAAAATCATGGGTAATGTTCCTCTAGGTCGTTGTTATACACTATTGCAAATATTTTTGCATGTTTTTATTATTTTTTACCATAAATGTCTTATCACATCCCAAGGGGAAATTAAATGGAAAGGCACCCCCAAAGGCATGTGATGTTGAACAAAATAAATTCTTTTGTTCAAACTCGGTCTCTACACATCCAAATAACCCTACTATACTCTATGTAATTCATATTCTATAGGCTTCACATGAAAAGAAGGTCTGTGAATAACTATATCAAAATCATGAATATTTACATAATTTTTTTTTGTTTTCTTATACATCACTTTTCTAAAAGGTAGATACTTCTCCAATTCCTCAAGTTAAAATAAACCAACAACTTTAAAATATGGTGTTTCATCATGTAATAAGTAGTTTTTTCACCTACTTTTGGATCATGACTATTGTAGTCGTTGTTGCAATTTATTCTATAGTTAACAACTCTAATAATGTGACTTGGTAAAAAATTATTTGAAATTGCACAAAATAAAAAATGAGAATGAATGGAAGATGAATATGCATTGAAACTTAATTTCCTACACCATGGAAAAAAAGGTAATAACACAAACTCATTAAAAATCTACAATGGGTGAGTTAAAAAATCTAACACAAATATAAAAAATAGTCTATGCATGTTAATTACTTGGAATGATATGTCACAAAACAATGATCACAATGGGTTTTTCACTTCAAGAATAGTACTACACTAAACAATCTATCATGCTCAACTAATTACATGTGATGTTTTTTTGTATTGGTATCAAAGTATAATTTCATTAGGTGAATGTCCTTCTCATGATAATATGACTTATATGATGAACATATAGGATCCTAGTGCATAGACCATTTTTTTCTTCACTTAACTAAGCAGAGCTCATTTTCCTCTCTTAACAAACAATAAGTATTTTAAAAATATATATATATAATAAAATAGTAGATTCTAAAAAGTGAAGATTATTTTGTGACACCACAACGTGAGAGGAAATAAAAATAAAAATAAAATAAAACATATCCTTCAATAATCAAATATATAAATAAAATAATAATAATTATAGAAAACACATGGAATGCCTAGATAATAAGTGAAGTCATATATTAATCCTAATACCATATCATTCTCAAATGAACATGACAAAAAAAAAACAAAAAAACAAAATTTACTCAACAAAGGTCTTTAACTTTAACCGAACCCCTTAAATCAATAAAATAAGATGAAACAAATCATGCCTTAACAAAAGGATAAATTAAACATCAAATAAAAACTAGAAGAATTTAAGAGATCATAATTTTTAACCAAAATAAACCCAAAATTTTCAAACTTGGAAAAATGATCCAAATGCAACAAACGAACAAACCATTAAGAGTGACCAAGATATTAGAGCTACAAAAAAAAGAAAACTCATCTAATTGAAATGAACCCATTCTTACTTAGTAAAATCCTTGTTAAAGTACTTATTTATCCTTTAATACAAGGACACTACCTATGTCAAAATATAGATCTTCACCTCATAAAATTATTGCTTCATTTTCTATCACATACAAGAAAGGGATAAAGTAATAGTTAATTATCATGACATCAATCTTAAAAAACATTGCAGCAAGGAAATATGGCTTCAATGTTACAATAAATAATAGAAAGTATAGAACATGTTCTTACCTCAAATGCAATGTCAAATTGGCATATAGTATTAGTAATGTTGTTGTGATAAATAATTTAGAACCTGCACCAAAAATAGATGAACAACAAATTTAATCAAATAAAAGGAATAACCTCATTTGTACTATTCCATTCAATTTTTCTTACACAACCTATGGAACATGTATACCAAAATAAGTGTCCTTTGGGACTTCATATATATTGGAATAGATACAATATTGTGGTATATCAATTTTCCACTTCTCAATTTGTTCCTCATTTGCTTCATTCTGAACACAACCTTTTCCACATGAACTGTAATTTTGATCCTCGAAAATATCATGTTCCATATCAATTTTATTAGAGAATTTTGTTGTATTGTCTTCGCCCCTTTTATCACAATATGATCGCCAAAGAGCTAGTGCTCTTTCATATGGAAAATTTTTAATGTCATACTTTGTTACATATACTTTTAGACATATATCCATATGTTTATCAAGTTTGTTCCTCAAATTTGACTTCAAAAATGATAGTGCACTAAACATCCTCTCATCCTCTACTGATCACAAAATCATGATTTGACACAAATATTCTAATTTGAAATATTATGATATATTTTCTTGTAAGTATTAGCTAGCATCTAAAATATTTCATAATCTTGTTATCACACCATATTCTAGAGGATTCTCCAAAACATGAAATTGTTTCCACATTGTTTCAGCAAAGTGCATGGCTTGTTGAAACACTTTTAATGAATCCAAAATAGCTTGAATTTAAAGAAAAAAAAACATTTTAATATGTTAATATTTTTTTAAATCCTTTAATTATTCTATAAATATTTGTCTTCGTTGGATTATTAATAATTTATGCCTAAAATTTTTCCTAAGGTATATTTTATTCTTTATATTATTTAAATATCTTTTCCATCCTTCGGAACCCATTTTCTTATTTCGTGGTTAACTCCTTTCTGTTACCTTTATATTCTCTTTTCATTACTAAACCCACCTCATATTTTATTTATTTTTTTGTCCTTGATGATGTGTGGAGTGTCCACTCGAAACATTGGACATTTCAAATATCGACACACAATTTATTCCAAAAACAAATCTCAGCAATGGTTGAAAATGTTGATGATGAAGTGGCCTATGATAGAAAACCTTGTGAAAAGGATAAAGATGATAGGATGCTTGTCAAGAGGTTGTTAAGGGATCATGTGAGTTCCCACGAGAAATCAAATGGTCAAGTAACATCAGTAATGCCAAAGGAAACTATCCAAATATGAAAATTAATCATGCCAATATATATGAATTGTAATTATTGGTGTAAGAATTCCTTTATGCCTACTTTATATATTCATTTATTTGTTTATGATTGAATGCATGTATGATAATGATATCTAGGTTGGATATGATGAATGAATAATATTTTGGTATGGCAAGTTTTTTATAATCCTTTTGATTCAACCATGAATTAGTATCTCATGATTGATTCACTTATAGTGAGTGAATGGGTAACAAAATCATGTTATGAATTTGTATAACACATGATAGTGAATTCCAATAGAGATAATGTGTGAGACCATATTGTTTATAGATATGGAAGGATATAGTACTACACAAATGTTCACTTGTCTCCCTTCTTATATTGGCATTGTAGAGTATAACCTTCTTTCAAATAGTGAGGAGCACCTATAAAGGAGAGGATTCCTAAGGTAATATATAGTAGAGAAGGGAATTTCCTTGTAGTATGTTCGAGGTACATATGGGGGATGACTTGATGATGTGTTGAGGTATTGATTAGACCTTCCAATTGATGATGGTGGAATACATGATATAGAAATGTAATATTTTGAAATCAAGTGACATTGATGGATTGAGTAGATGTGATCATGAGTATCGACACATCATTTTATTGGAATAAATATTTAGTTTCATCTTGTAATGGTAGGTATGCTAAGTAACACATGTACATTGAAACATAGTTCCATTTAATTGAGTATGATTAACAACTAAAAATGATTGAATTGTTAGTTTGTTAATATTATTTTGAGAACACCTCATGGATGGTAGTAAATATTGAAAGAAATGGTTATAAGCATAGATAATCACTTTTATTTGGTTGATTAAAAAAATTAGGTTGTAGGTGGAATGGTCTCAAATATGAAAATGAGTGTAATTATGTAAGAAATATTAGGTACTACACTACACAAGATCCAAACACCATGAGAAGGAATCTCATACTTATGAAATTTATGAATTAGACTTGGAATTTATAAGTTGTAACTGTATGTGTATGATACATGATAGATGATGTCTATTTAATATCAAAAGCCCTAAAGGAAGGTCATTGTTATGAAAAAGGAACCTTGTGATTTCCACAAGTTATATACTACTAGTGGATGTGTAGTAATAACTTGGTGCTCTCCTTACATGAGAAATTCATGACAAGATGGTTCACATAAGAGATTGTTTAGTAGACAAGGGGACATCTAAGCCTAGAGGGTGAGTGTATCAAGGAGGAGGAAACTTATAAGTTCATGTGGGATGGTGGCTAATATCTTGAGGGTGTGTTAGAAAGGATAATGAAACTAATCATTTCCTATGGAATCCATTATATGGGATAGATGTATATCCACATAGATAAGTATTAAATAAAAAAATACATACATATATTTGAATAGATGCATACATTATGGAATTGAGAAATATTGTGCATAAGATAAGTGTTTCTTGATAATTGTTATAATATGTATGCTTACTTGATTATTAACGCAAGAATATTTTGGAATGTTGAAGTATGGTGGTATACCGAGATATTGAATAGGATGGCACTACAAATACAACTAAAGAATGAGGAAAATAAGTTTTTTTAATGAGAAGACAACATTGAGGATTGTGTTATTCGAAGGGGGATATGCTAGAAGGACCTAGTATTGAATCCCATTGATTAACAATACTTAATTATGATTGAATGATTAATTTTGTTTGGCATGGCTATTTTAACTACCATGCTTTATTTACACCACGAGGAAAAAATTTCATGGTGATTTGAATAATATAAATCTTATTTTTCTTGAATTTAATAAAATAATAGAGATAGATGAGGTAGGCACACATAAAAAGGGGGTTATGATAGTAGGATATGGGAAAGGTGAGAGGTTACTAGGGGGTTATAAATGCCAAATAATCCTTAATTTTCCATTTTTCCAAACTTTACTTTGTTTCCTTTATCACCATGTTCCTTACTAAAAATCTAGAAACCTTAACTACCAAACATTGAATGCATGTGGTAGTTGTGGATATGTACGCCTTATATAATTATGAAATCAAGTGGATAAGTACCTTCATCATGGGAATTGTGAGAGAAATGGTAAACCCTAGATTTTCTCACATTTTCTTTGAAAAAAAATCGTGTCCCTACAATAAGGGGGGAAATGAGGTCTCATGGGGTGTTGGGGTCATGGTGATTTTTTTATTTATTCATTCATCATTATACCCCTCACACATGTGATTAATGGGGAGGGAAAAAACTCATGATTGGATGAAGTAAATTGGTTGTGGAGAGGCAATGATTCATGTAGTCTTAGAGGCATATATGTTAATAGTTGTAGGGAAGAAGGAATGATTCATTACTAGTCATTCTTGTACTAAGAAAAGCAACATAGTCCAATATAATGCTCACCTAAATGACATAATCAATTTTGGTTCTAAGGTGAATAGTGGAGCACATTTTGTATTCACATGAAGAGTGTGTGACCATTATGAACTCGTACAAATAACATTGAAGATAGATGCATGGGGCTAGACATTGTATAAAAGGAAAATCAAATTGAAGAGAAGTTATAAGAGAGAAAAAAATAGATGGAGAGGCAAATTCATTCTCTCTTGGTTGATGCTATCATCCCTAAAATTAGTTTTAGAGGTATTGGTTCCTACTAGGAGGGTGATCAACGAATGATAGAGGAAATTTTGAATTCATGTGATGAGAACTACATAAATATGTATAGATTCTGAAAATAGATAAGGAAGAGATTCAAATGGTTAAAATATAATTTCTATGAAAATAAGTGAATTATAGAGAGTGGGAACATAGATAGATTCAAAAAAGGGTTGTAAAGGGATCCAGGAAAGATATCAAGCTATGTGATGGAGAATCCATGGATAGAAGCTAATGAGTAAACCATAGTGTGGGTTGAACAACCAAGAAAGGAAGCCTTTAAAACATGAAAAAGGTCAAGAACTAAGTAAATGTTGTTGGAGGTCATGGATAATATCTAGACCCTCTATGCACACATAGAGGGAGAGCTTAGAGACTTTTGAGGGACTATTGAGTAGATAAGGAAGGTATTCTCCTTATTCTATGTGTGTATCACCAAAATAGTTGTGTTGTTCCAAGAAAAAAAATAGCAATGAGACAATAGGATAGGTAATTTTTTATCCTAAGAATTATTTCCATAAAAATGTTCTAATTTTCCTTAGCACTAGCATAGCTTCAATTAGGGTGGCATATTATAAAAATAATTAGTGAAATAGAGTCTACTGCTTGGTGGAACATTTCTCTACCTAATTTAACATTGGCCTTCAACTTTCAACTAGATAAGTTCTTCCTTTGGTTTGTTTATGTTTGATGCACTTTGTTGGAGTATTTTACTATTTCAATGTTTAATATTGCTACAAGTTTACTATTTATTCATAATGGTAAACCAATTCCATATGTGCCAATGTAATTCTTGTAAATATAATTTTATATGATGCTACAACATTTTTACTAAGTATCATTACCTCTTTTTATTTTTGGATGTGAGTGTGCTAGTAAACATACATAGTATTATAGCTTGTGATGAATATGCTATGTGAATCAATATTATGGTTATAGGATACCATTAGCGAATAATGAACTATGGATGGAACATATGATTTCTTTTCTAATGTTATGGAACATATTCTTTCTTTGTTAATGTTATGCACGAAATTGGAGGTGTATATTATGCCCCATCTAATTAATCATACTCATTCACCTTGTAATATTTTTTTGATTAAAACAAGAACTCATTTGTTATGTTCCAAACTAGACTTAAAATAAATGCATGGGCTATTAGGTATAGGCTATTTCCAATAATTTTTTTTATTAGAATTAATTTAACAAAAATTTAGATACAAAATATAATTGTATAAGGGAAAAATCCAAAAGACATAGTTCCTCTATGCCCTATGGTTTTGAAAACTAGGCTATCCATGAATATATTGTTTTATTGAAGTGCTTCTTGATCATTTTAGATAAAAGTA
The DNA here is from genome assembly GCA_034641835.2 of Pinus albicaulis. NCBI lineage: Eukaryota > Viridiplantae > Streptophyta > Pinopsida > Pinales > Pinaceae > Pinus > Pinus albicaulis. The sequence goes on from CM076575.1 coordinate 1,559,645,838, forward strand.
CATATGTACAACACCTCAAATTTTTATTGAGATAAACCACAATGCTCTTTTTGTTTGCATGTATGTTTTCATATGTGGGATATGAGGATAATTCTTTAACTAGAAACTTAACTATGGTACTTGCACTAACAAGTCATGTGATCAACTCGATGTATAGGTACATGTTTGTATTGGTTTATATTGGATTTCAATCTGGCAGATGGAGTATATATGATTTTTTTAAGGGAGAAAGAAATTCTTTTAGCTCCAAGGGAAACCTCTTTTACAATTTAAATTTTGTCTAAAACATTTGCACACAACAGATTTAATCCCTCTGGAAACCTAATAGATTTGTAATATATATATATAAACACACACACCACATGTAATTTTTCATTGTTTAAACTATATTTTTGAATGTAAAAAATGGATTCAATGTCATCAAAATTTACTTGAGAACTCAGATTTTGTAAACTACATAGCTTAAACTTGCAATTTGAACACATTTACTTGATTTGAAACAAAATTGACTAAAACAAATTCTTAAAAAAGGGCCACAATGAGACTACTTAAAATGATTCAGCCATAAACAATATTGCATATATAGGTTTTTTTTAATCATATAAATATACACACATTTAAATGGTTTTCTTGAAATATTTGATCTGTGGATTATATTTTCCACATTAAAATTATTTTTCTGTTACTAATATATATATTTTTAATACATTTCAATATTAATTAACCATATAAATTAAAATATTTTATTTATGAGTCACATTGAATATTTTATTATTACTTATATACTTTTAAATGTTACATTATATTAAAAATTAAATAAATTACATATCTCCTTGAACATTTTTACTTTTAATTACTCCTCTTACAACATTGAATTTTTTTATTATGATCAACATTAAAATGATTTTTCATTCACACTCTCTCCATATACATATGCATGAAGTTGAGATTGAAATAAATTATTGGACATGCATATTAAAAAATATTATTTGAGTCATGTACTAAAATATTTTTAAAAAGATATTTAAGTCATGCACTGAAATATTTTTAGAAAGTATAAGAATTATACAATTTCTTGTACTCAAAAGTATATCATTTTTTATTACTTTTAGTTACTTTATTTCTCTATGAAATTGGTATAAAATTATGATAGTTTATATGGACATTGAAATATTTTATTTATGGTTGAGAGTAAGAATATAACATATACATTCATTTTTTTTATGTTATAGCCACATTTTTTATTTACAGTGAAATTTTTAACTAAAAATTTTGAACATAACACATTTAATCCCGCCGGAAACCTAACATATATATATATATACACACACACACACACACACACACACTAGGTGTAAATTTTCATTGTTTAAATTATATTTTTTAATGTATAAAATGGATTCAATGTCTTCAAAATTTATAGTGAAAAAATTGACTAAAAAATTTTCACATAAGAGATTTCATCTCTATGGAAACCTAATAAATCTGATATATATATATATATATATCTATATATATATATATATATATATATATATATATATATATATATATATACATATATATATATATATATATATATATATATATATATATATATATATATATATATATATATATACCACGTGTAATTTTTTAATGTCTTCAAAATGTCAAATATCTCTCCTCTTCATGGCTACCATATATATGAATAGGATGTTGATAATCATTTATGTCTATGGGCAACCAGTAAATAAAATTGCACTGCATATCTAGTGATGTGGATTGCATATAGAATTTCTCAAAATATCTCCTCCGTCTTCATCTTGCTAATGAAATTTATTTGAAGTAAATAGTTTCAAATTTATTTTTCATTTTCTTAAATTCTCATTTTAATATAATCTCTTTAAATTTTCAATATTGAAATTTTGGATGACAGTCTTTATTTCAATAATAAATCGGTTTTGAATATAGTTGGTTAATTTTTTTTAATAAGATGTCTTCAAGAATCCATTCAATTGTGTTCTAGTTGAATTGTTTCAACAACCAACACCTTATTATTCCAAGAATAACAGCGACAAATTTATCAATTCCTGGTAGAAACGTAATGGTGAAATTTGTTTTTTAATAGGGTGTCTTCTAGAAAATGGTTTTCTGATAGAATTTTCAAACCGCCAACACCTTTGTATTCAAATAGCAACAACTGCTTTATCATTTATTTGTAGAAACGTAATTTGCATAAATTCTACATTGAAAATAAAGGGTAAGTAACAAAACAGGCGATGGAATTTGGGTTGTATTGATTTTTGAATGCAAGGGATCATGTTTTTCGAATGAATTTTTTTAATTTTCTCATAGATTTTGACTTAATGATGAGTCGAAGTTTAAAAAAAAAATCAGAAATCAATCGTTTTAACGAGAATGAAAAATCAAAAACCTATTATCTAAATAATATTTGAAAATGACAAGTATATATCAGAAAATTATAATTATATATACTAAAAATTCATTATCTAAGGGAAAAGAGAATGAGGTTCTTAGGTTCTGTAATGGACACATATAATTAATGATACTTATTTTAGGAAGATTTTTAATTTTTTTTTTTTTTTCTAAGTTAGGGTAATCTATTAATTAAAGAGAAATAATGTACATCTGGCCGTGGCCATAGCAGAGCCTACCGGGAGGCATATTAACAGACCAAGACTGAAAAAGGGCTGCCCTACGAGAGGGAAACCAGCCATGTGAACCAAAAGCCGAAAAAATCCCACGCAGGGGATCGAACTGATAAGTTTTAGACTGGACACTGAACAAAATAACAATGCATCTGCTTCCAGACTTTGACACAGAACGCATGACCATGACACTAAACACAGATACAATGCTTAATGGCTGAGATTGAAAAAAAAACATGTAGAACTAGCAAGGCGCCTAAGCATACCCTCAGAGTGGGCAGAGAACTGACAAAAAGACAGGGGGGGAGGACATAGCTACTCATCCGGCTCGATTTCTTCAATGTTGCAACTGAAGTCTTCCTGAATGCCATGTGCTTGAACAGCCGGCGAAGGCGCAGCGTCTTGACCCAGAACGACCCCAGCATCGACCTGCAAAGTAGTCTTGTTCTCAGAGGGTGAATCCTGTTGCTTCTCGTCCTTAATTGCGCTGTCGTCCTGAGCAAGCGGATCAGGCGGAGGCTCCGGCGTTGGTTCCTCCAGGAAGACGACCGAGATGGCGACGGTGACCCGGGGTTTGTCGAGGGCGCAGTCAAAGGAAAAGAGTGTCGTGTGAGATTGAGCTGGAAGAGCATCACCAGAGGGCGAGTCCAGACGACGACCTGAGCGTAGCAGTCGCCCATGAAGGAGACGGGGCAAGCTGTCCGAAGTCGCGGAGGAGTTAGACGGAGAGGAAGTGGGGGAAGGCGAGTGCCTTCTGGCAGCCCGCGAGGAGCCTCGACGGGGCCGCATCCTCTGTCTGACTCTAGGCATGTTCGCAGCAGAAAGGGAACTAGATAGCCAGTGAGAATTGGTGGAATACCTCACAGGAGACGAGCCACGAGTTTCAGTGGCAGAAACACAAGAGCCTGTAATGGAAATGTGGGAATTCTCTGCAAGCACCAGGCAGCAGGTGTTGCAGCAGCGCAACCCAGTGAAGGTGCGGACAAAGGCCTTGTCCAGAGCAGGATTGCAGCTCGATGACAGAGGCGAAGGGGCGGACGGCTCCATGCTAAATAGCAAACCCAAACTGCAAACCAAGACTGCAAACCAAAACTGCATTGAATGACAAAGCATGGCGGTCGAATGTATAGCACGATAACAGCATTCGAGGTTGCCTCGAGAACCTGGTGCAATGAAGAAGATCGACTCCATATCCGGATCATTAAGAATAGGCTCCGGGAAATAAATGAAATCAGGTGGGCTTAAAGGTTATAAGCGGGTAGGCAGGTGGCCTCCCGTCCTTTCGCCCTGCGTCCTGTCAGTCCTCCCAATTCCCATAGCACCCGCATCCGGGGAGATTTTTAATTTTTTCATATATATACCAAAAATTCATTATCTAAGGGAAAAGAGAATGAGGTTCTCAGGTTCTGTAATGGACACATATAATTAATGATACTTATTTTAGGAAGATTTTTAATTTTTTCATAGATTTTAACTTAAATATGAGTCAAAGTTAAAAATCAAGAATCATACATCAATCGTTTTAACGAGATTGAAAAAGAAAAAACTTATTGTCTAAATAATATTTGAAAATGACAAGTATATATCAGAAAATTATAATTATATATACCAAAAATTCATTATCTAAAGGAAAAGAGAATGAGGTTCTCAGGTTCTATAATGGCCGCATATATTTAATGATACTTATTTTATTACGAAAACTCAATACATTTCTAAGAAAAAATTATTATGGTTCCCAAAACTGTAGAAAAAAAAAGGTAGAGCATGCAAGAGGAATTGCAACCTAGAAAAAATACATAGACTTAATTGTACCATTGTATGCTAGTTCCTGACTTCTTCATTCAAGTTACAGTACTCTGCAAACAACCCTGTACCATTGTGTACCCAATTTTTTACTTATTAATTCAAATTCTACAACTTTGTGAACAACCCTCGTGCATTAGATATGATTATGACTAAACATATGCAACAAACTTGGAAGATGAAAAAAACACTATTAAATTCTTTAAATAGACATGAAAATAAGACTCTTAAATTTTTTTAAAAGGTGAATAATTCTTTTACTACCATTTGTTCCAAAAAATGAGTGTCATTTTCTGCAAATTAATCCGAAAACCATGAAATACAAGCGAATGAAAGAAAGAAACCTTTTTTACACCAAATAAGGAGGGTGAAATAACTATCATAAACACATATTCTTGTAAATTGGGGTGAATGGAAGGTTGTATCTCCTAATTTCAAGGGATAATTTTTTTTTTACCCTCTCCCTTAAAATAAGGTGGGCTAATCTTTATACCTAATTTTTTTATAAAATAAATTTGGGGCGATTTGAAGTATAAATTTAATTTTTTTACCCTCTCCCTTAAAATAAGGTGGGCTATCATAAAATTCGACTTTGGTCTTATTGTAGTGTATATAGCAACCCCCCATTTGTTCTAAAAATAAATAAAGACCATACTTGAATTTTTTATTTTCACTTACTTATTATCTTATGTATAGTATGTGAAGTTCAACATATTTTCATTTTTGCTTAAGAATTATCTATTTCTCTTTAAATCTTGTAAATTTTGTGAAATTTATTATTTGACATAAAGGACGATAATGGTCGATCCACCCCATTTGACATATGGATATTTCATCAAGGCGATGTTCCTTTACCTTCCCGAATACATATATGTATGGATTGCCCTTGTTCTCATATTTGTTTATTTAATTTATACTCGTTGTTACATTCTACTCAATTTGAATATGTTTGGATACCACCCTCGGATCGTACCATCCTAGACAACGATAAACATGCACTATTGTAGGCTATATGCCTCTAAAATGTCTAGATATTTGGGTATCCACTTCTCCAGTCCTAGATCACAATTAACCAAATTCACAATCAAGGTGTTTTTTAAGGATTCAAATATTTTCCTATATAGTATTGTAGGCGACTATTCTGGTTTCAAAATTCATACGTATAAGAAATAGGTGAATGTTCAATTAAAAAAAAGTAATTTACTATTTAAATTAGTAAATTTTTGGTGAATATCATCCATTTGATCATATATATGTAAGAAAATAGGTGAATTTTTAACCAACTGGAGAATATTTATTCATAAAATGTCCAAAAAATAGCTTATTTGCAAAAAAAATTCCCCTAAAATTTTCCCTATTCACCATCTCTGCACCTCGGATGACCTGATTTCCTCTTATAATCCACTATCTATCCATTCCTATTAACAAAGGAAATATGTACACCTCGCACCCGAGATGGCAACCTGATTTCTAAAGCTACTTTATTTTATTCACAATTTGATCTAATCAAAGTAATTAACCTATGATTATATTCAATCTGACATTCAACCTCATTTGTAAAGTGTTACTTGTTTAATTCATTAGACCCCAGATACCTAGATTCTATCATCAAAACATATGGAAATGAGATAATTATATTGGGTTTAATTGTGATTTAGTTTTAAATAAATTTTCCTAAACTTTCATTATAGTGAATTTGTTGCATTATTTTCTTAAACCTCTAAATTCTAATTCATGTTAAATCTATCTATGCAAGGGAAATGAGAAAGAAAGAAGGACTAAGAAATATCCCATCAAATTTGGAAGCAAATTCAATTTCGTTGGAGAATGCTCAATTGACATCCAATTTGAGAAACCTCGATAACATCTTTTAGAGATGAAATTTTAATTTAAAATTTGATCACATATTTAGAGTTGTTTTGTTTTATTAGAATCATGAATAATATTTTCTACTAATCTTTAATCTATATATATGACCCCCTTCGATGAAGAAAGGGTTGGTTGGATGAATTTGTATTAAATTAAGACTAATATTATTTATCAACTATTTTTTATCAATTTCGAAGACCTCGTGAGATTCTCAAAGAAGTTTCATTTTCTTCAACCATCCTATATGTTTAATATTTCTATATGCATCTGTGATTTGAGTTGAATACAAGATGTAGACTAGATGAATTGTTTCCTAATTTATGAATGTTAGAATTTTCATTTTGATTCTATAATTAAAATAAATATTATGCACTCATTAATTTATTTAAATTCAGATTATCAAATATCTTTTGATTTCATTGTCACTCTATCTAACATTCATTCTTTCAGATTAAGTTGTATATTATCACTTATGACAGTTTGTTTTAACTTTGTTTAAAGTAGAATTTAATGTTTCAAATTTATATTCTAGAATACACATAAACAAAAAACATTTTTTATTCCGTTTTGTTTGAATTGGAGTAAATTTACTAGGTGGCCTAACTGAGCCCATATATTAGTTGAAAGAACTGCTACTTTCAACATCTGCATCTTCCTGAGAAACTTGCATTTGGGTAGTTCTCTCCCTCCTCTTTCTTGCTATTAATATGTCCATCAAAAACCAACATAGTGGGATTAAATCTTAGATAAATATTATATAAGTAATTATAATTAGGATTAGGAAAATAGTAGTAATAATATTAACTAGTTATACACTTAGCCTAGGCTAGATTAGATTAGTTCATGGCACAAAAATTGGGCCAAATACTCATGAGTTCCGGGCTAGAATTTTTCCACTTGTCAACAATTGGTGCTAGAAGGAGGGCATTGTAATGTCGAATGGCACATAGAGCCTCACGTAAAATGAGACAGCATGCACATAGATCTCCAACACCCTCAAATTTAAGGACGCATTTAATTCCTCATGTATTTGACGTAAAATCTCCAGATTTGGACACCCGTGGTTATTCTAAAGAATTAACACAACCTATCACTAAACAGGAAATTAATCCTAACCGATGTTCCTTTGAATTTACTCCTATTTTTAAAATGCATTAATAAATTACATAATTTCCTTATAAATATACTTCAAAACATGTTCCCACTCAACAATCATAATTGAAATTTGTACCTATTAAAACGTCTTCATTTTTTCATCTTAAAATACAACATTATTTAGTATTGGATAAAGCTCAAAGAAAGACGTTTCGAGGCTATCACTTGTAGAATATCCACTCACTTCCCAACATAGGCATCAAAAAGCTCAAAGTCACCATATGACTCCTCAGCTAGTAGAGCCATGTTTGGAAGAACAAGATTTTCCCTTTGTCCCTTCTGGTAGTCCATCCACTCATCTTTGCACTTATCACTCTTAATCAAGTCCAAGTCCACATATAATCATGCCACAAAAACCTTGGAAAACACTAAGAGCAGTCAATGTTCTTGGTCATCAACATGATTTACCAAAACACCAAGAGAGATTTCTCCCAAAATTTAATTTAGATGTTGGGGAAACAACTGAAGATCACATTAATAAATTAATTCTTGTTGTCAAATTTATGGGGGTCAAACATGAATATGTAGTATGTTTTATTTTCCCATTCACTTTCAATGGAATAACATCCACTTATTATTTTTCAATACTAGCTAAATCTGTTACATATTGGGATATGTTTAGTCTAAATTCTTGAAAAAAAATTAGAGAAGACAAAATTCGAGCTATATTAACCCTTGAATTATCCAAAATTGAAATGAATCCCAAAGAAAAAATAAAATATTTCAATCAATGCTTAATGAATCATTTAAACAGAATCATGTATGGTATTAATCCATTTGATGATGTATTAATTGAATGTTACATTGCAGCTTTATCATCCACAATGTTATGTTTGTTAAAAGGGAAGGTATGAAGACTCTTGTTGAAACCCAAGATGAAACTTTAAAATTTGAAAAGGAAGTAAATTTTGTATTTGGAAAAGAAGAGAAGGAGCCTACAATTCCTTGCTAATAAACTAGTAGTTACAAAACCTATCAAAGCGGAAAAGGATAAGGACCCTTTTTACTTAAGATATTTACAAAGAATGATTATGAAAATGTTGAATGAAATCACAAATATTAAAATTAATTCACCAGAAGATCCTACAAATAGGATACCTTGAATTCCTTTTAAAAATAATCCTACACCGCCTTAGAACCAACCTCTTATTCAAGAAATCAAACTTGAATATGTTTCTTGAGATACTTTTTGTGGAGCTCATAATGACAAACATTCAAAAAAAAAAATTTCTTGTACTTGATTAATATGTTTATAGTAATCATGGGTAATCAAAAGGAAGATGTTACTCAAGTACATGAGGAAGGATTAACAAAATAATAACCTTTTGTTAATGGTTTTTGGGATGCTTCAGAAGAAATGAATGGTGAAAACATAGATGATGATATAGAGGAAATTAATATAGCTGAACCTACAAGAAAAGGGTTGGTTTCATCTACTAATCTAAATAAAAAAACACTTGTAAGAAAACAACATCAACAAATAAGGTAAACTATAATGCAAATAAAAATGTTAAGATAGAAACATTAAAATATGATTTAGTAGAAGACATGAAGAAAATTAGGGCTAACATATCTTTTTATGAATTGTCTAAGTTGTCACAATAGAAAAATAAATTATTTAAAGTGTTAGAAGCTAGCTCAACTAGCAGTCATACAGGAAACTATGATAATTCTTCGTCAAAGAAAGTATGTGACATATCAAGGAAGCTCTGATTGGAGATAAGTATCCTTCACACACTTTGTCTTTTTTGTTAACTTTTAAAAATTTTAACTGAAATGCATATAATTGTATGATCAATTTTGGTTCGTCATCTAGTTTCATGCCGACCTATGTGGCTAAAATATTGAATTTAGTAACCCAAAAATCCTCCACCCAAATTGTACAATTGGAAAAATCTACAGTTAAGGTCTTAGGAGAGGTCAAATAATTATTAATCAGAATTGCCTCTAATCTAAAAATTTTCCAAATGGTTGATGTAATTATTGTAGACATTCCTGAATCATATGGATTATTAATAAGCAAATATTGGTCATAGAAACTAAACAAATATTTTTCAATCAATTGGTCACATATTTGGTTACCATGGAAAGGAAATCCTAGTATGATGAAAGATCGAGTGTGGAGGGCACATGAAACATACCTTGATGGCTCATATGAGCCCATAATTTTCAATCAATCTCCACTTGGTAATTACACTTGCAGTTTATTTTGGAAATTTTCTTCAAAAAATTCTCTTATTGATGAATCTAGTGTTGATGCTTTGAATTTGTAATTAATTATGATACTAATTCCACATGCTAGGTTTTTATTTCCATAAATAGTGGTGTAAATACAAATAACTAACTATTATATTTTGATGGCTCCAAATCAATTGAAAGCGTACTTGAAAGTATGAAGTGTTAATCCAAGGTCTCAAAAAAACAATTGATTTAAATGTTAAGAAATTAGAAGTTATCGATGACTCTAGAATAATTTTCAAACAACTCAATAAAGAAATTGTATTTCTAACCATTTGAAAATTATAAACAGTTAGTTTAATATTTAATTCAAAAACTTTAGCACTTTGAAATAAAATTTGTGCCCAATTCAAAGAATCCAAATGTTGATTTGCTAGCAAATGTGGTGTCAAATATCTCTTTGTTTGAAACTTTCCACCAAAATAATCCTATTTGGAGATTCTTTTTCACCCACCAGTGCTTGATAATGTTACCAATCTTAGAGTATTTGATGATGACACCCAAATTGTTGATTTTATCAGACTTGAGGATATGTTTCAAGGTTCCATCATTGATGAAAATCAACATGATTTACGACTGAATGAAAAATTGTAAAATGACAATGAAAAATAAAATATCATACCAAAATCAATAGCACGTTTAAAAAACCTTTTTTACTTTTAGGAACTATTTAAAGGAAGAACAAGTTGTAAAACACATAGTTCCTACATGAAATATGAAAGCATCAACTTAGTAACTAGAAAACCCACAAAACATCACTCTAGGAACTTATTATTCTCCTTTTAAATGAGTGACATTTACAAAAAAATTTAAAGGATTTAAATATATATTTACCTAGACTTGTGATGACCTTAATGTTTATGATACAAAAATCATTCAGCATCTCATTCTCGTGAAGCTAGATTCCAAGTCAGTTTGCAGGAACTTAGGAAGATACATCCTAAACTCAAAACGTATATCAAAGAAGAATTAAAAAAAATTAAATGTAAAAATTATTTTTCCACTTAGACATTTGCAGTGGTTAGTCCCGTTAGAAATAAAAACGGAGGCAATAGGATTTGTAGAAATTATACAAACATATGTATATTGATGGATTCAATTTGATCAAGCAATGTACTAAAGCTAGATATTGAATCCTTCTACAAATAAATTGAGGAAATTAAACATGATCGTGAATCACAACAAGTAAAGAAAGAATCAAATCAAACCACAACATAGATATTTTACCTAGGAAATCTTGTTGCTCAAAACCCCTCTATCTTCTATTGTATATTCACTATGGAATCATGAAAAAATTACAATTCACTCTTCTCACAAAAGTCTCCAGCACTCTCACAACTGTCTCACACTGATCCGGACAAAATCGACCAACACTTAGCCAATTCTCAGCCTCTAATCATCTTTGCTGCCTCACAAAATTCATGTGGAATGAAATCCCTATTCTTTAGGAATTTGAGCCTTCCAAAATTGTGCAAGGATCATGGGAAATCCAATTTATGTATGATTGCATGTGGGAAACCTACTAATCACACAACTGATAGTTAACATCCCTTTAACCTTTGTCTCAACTGGATCTCCACTAGAACTGACATGCATGCAACTATTAATAGTAAATCATCAATTTCATGGAAGATCACTAATTGTGAATTAAATATGATTTAATTCACTTGATCTCTCACTAGTTAAACAAACAGTTACAACTGGTTCAATTGACTTTAACTCACCTAACTGAGTTAACTGATTACTCATGCATTAAACTATTGCACCAACTAAAATTCAAACTCCATAACTAATAGAATCACTCTTCATGCCTCACCAACCACCCTCAACTCGAAATACATGAGCTAACTGATTTTATCACACTCAGTTAACTATTACAAGTCATTATGAGATAAGATTACATTTTATTGTCCAATTTAATTAAGGGAAAATTAAATTAGATAATGCACCAATTTAATTAATTAAATTGGCATTCACACTAATGTATCACTAGGACCTGTGGTCCCACACTAGTGTGTGTGCTGCAATTTCTTGTTGGACTTTCAACAGGATTTGCGTAGATTTTATAAATCTTAACAAAACACTAGAAAAGAAAAATTAACTTTTCCATATATGGAGAAAATCCTACAATCAGTCACGAGATCCAAGTTGTTTTCCCTACTCGATGGTTTCTTGGGTTACAACTATATCTTGGTTTTTCCCGTTGAGAAATTAAAGCTACTTTTAGGACAAAATGGAGAACAATTTTCTATAGAAATATTATATTCATTCAAATCAATTCTGGAGTTACTTTTCGAAGAACCATGGATATTTCTTTCAAAGGATTAATTAATAAATCAACGGTTTTTTACTTGGATGATATCACTTCATACTCCAAATATAGAGAAGACCATCTTGAGCATGTAAGACAATTTTTTCAAAGATGTAGGAAGTATGAAATTTCATTAAATCCTAAGTTTTTTTTTGCTATAACTAAAGGAAAACTATTATATTTTGAGGTATTGAAAGATGGCATGATAATCAATTTTATTTTGTGAAATCAATTTTACAAATTTCTTTGCTTCATAATAAGAATTAAATGCATTTGTTTTTAGGAAAAAATATTTTTATAAGGATATTCATTCATCGTTTTGTTGAAATATTAAAACCAATGCACAACATGGTAAAAAAAGGATCATGCTTTTAAATGGAGTGATAAAGAAAACAATCCATTCAATACAATAAATAACCCATTGTGAAGAACCTTCTTTAATCAGACATAATTTTGATGAGTTTATATTTTCTACATTTTCTTTTGACTCTTCTTATGATACTATTATAATTGAGAAGAATACAAAAAATGTATAAATTTCGATATATTTCATGAGTTCTAGGTTTCATGGAGAAGAGTTAAAGTATCCTAACATTGATAAATAGGTATTCACCATATATAACGTAGTCAAGCACTTTCATCCTTATCTTTTGAAGGCTCACACTAAATCTATTGCGCCACATCATGTCATTCAAAATCTTTTGATACAAAAAATACTAGGGAGAGAAATGAGAAAATTGGATAACTACGCTTTAGGATTATGGCATGGAAATCAAACTATCCAATATTGTTCATGGACAAGGATTATGTAAGCTATTAGCATAATCTCAAGGCTCTCAAAGTGATCAAGAAAAAGGTTGGTATAATTTGTATGAGATCAGTCTCCAAGAAGCTCTTTATGTTCCTGTATTGACTGTTTCTTGGTATTATGAAATCAAATAATTTCTTTTGAATGGAACAACTCATAACTTTGTATCCCTAAAGAATAAAATAGCTTCAAGGTTAAAATGTGCTAGATATCAACTAAAATATGGAGTGTTTTTCAGGAAAATTTATGACAATGTATTATTGAGATGTCTTAAGAATCCTAATGTAGAAAAGGTTCTATCTAAGATGTACAATGGTCTAGTTGGAGGTAATTTTGGGCGATAAACTACTAATCAAAAGATCCTACATGTGGGGTATTATTGGCCTTTGTTATTCGAATATGCTTATTAATATGCTAGAAAATGCAAGTTGTGTCAGGCTTCTGTTGGGAAATAAAAGAGACTTTCCCTAACCATACAACTAGTCACAACAAAAGCTTCTTTTGAATCATTGGGATTAGTATTCATCAGTGAAATCACCCTGAATTTATCTCAGTAACACAAATACTTTCTTAATACAATGTACTATTTCACCAGGTGGGCAAAAGTTGTCCCATTTAAAATGATTAATGATGATCAGGTTATTTAATTCTTAGAACAACATACTATTTCTAGGTTTGGTGTTCCCATATCTATAGTTTTCGATAATGCATCTTATTTCTCATCCCTAAATTTAGTTGAATATGAAATGGACAAAGGTATTGATGTTAAATGTTCCATAAATTATTATCCTCATGAAATGGTTTAGTAGAGTAAAATAACAAGAAACTTATTTGAATGCTTAGAAAGACAATACTTGACCATCAAAAGAACTAACATAAATAGTTACCCAATGCACTTTGGGAAGCCAAGTGACACCTAAGAATTAATTTGGAAACTCTCCTTGTTTTCTTGTTTATGGAAAGGAAACCATTTTGCCTCCCAATAACTTACTCTCATACATGTAATTAGCTCAATTAGTAAATGAAGAACAAATTAGGGATATTGAAGCAAGAATCCATACTGTTGTAACCCTATTTTCCTCTCCATTATAGTGAGAGAGACCCAATTTAACTATACCTCAGTTGTTGGCCAAAATGAATCCCCTTTCACCATTTATTTTACTTATATGGGTCACAAAATGGAATTATTATATGTTAAAGGGGTGAAATTACATAATTGAGGAATTTCTCATAATTATTTTGTCACAATTTCATAATTATGATGCAATAATTATTTCATAGTTCAGAAAAAAAATCATAACTGAGAATTTTTTTTAGAGTTTTCCATTCCCAAGGAGATCAACTTGACCTACTTGTGTATGAGTTGGCTAGGGGTTCATTATTATAGAAGTTTCCTAACTTCTCAAACGCTTAGCCTCTCTAAATACATTCTACCTAAGGATAAAATGAACCTATATAACCTGACCCTATTAAAAGGAAAGGGGATAGATTCACTAAGACTGAGATCCTAAATATAGTTAGTTGGAATTTGTGAGAGAGATATGTTGTATTGGTGAGACTAGCCCTGATCTATGAGTAGACCAGGATTGTAACTTAAGGAGAAGGATCCTCATGTTGTTGGTATATTGTATCATTTTTACCTATTAATGAAATTTTACTCCTTTCCCACCAAATTGATTTATTTTATCTTTTATATGTTATACATTGGATTTCCATTTGTACTCATCGTAGTGGATCTTGAAAGATATGTGGTTTAGTATATTTGTTGTTTAAATGTGTGCACGTTATTAGCATTTGAGTGAACACTTTTGGGGAATACCTCAAGTTTGTTGCACTAAAAAATGACCTATTTAGTTAATAGGTACATTCCATTTCCCACCCTTTGCAATTTCTATTATTATATGCATGAATTTGGGATTGGTTTGATTGCACTTTCTTCACATACAGTCTAATGGATTTTGGGAAAAATACATAGAGCAATAACTCCTTGTATCATATATATTTTTGGTACAAAAAAATTGGTGGCTCCCCTGGGGAATTTAACCCTAGTGTTTTCCATCTCCTTCTTTGGCTTTAGATCTTGGTTTTATTTTTGTTTCATTTGAAGTCGTTTCCTCTCTTTTTCAACCTTGTATGGACTTGTTGTAGGCTAATTTTTCTTACCTTCGACTAGATCCAAATCATTTCTTTTTTCTTTTTTTCACTGGGGAATCTAACCCTAGTGTTGCCCCTCTCCTTATTTGGATTTAGATACTGTTTTTATTTTTGTGTCAAAGTATTTTCCTCTCTTTTTCGACCTTTTCTGGACTTGTTGTAGGCTTATTTTTCTTATCTTAAATTAGATCCAAAACAATTTTTTTTAATGAGAAAATGCTAGATTATGGGTTTCAGATAATATTTTATAATTTTACGTACATATTTCAGTGAAACAAACGCATCTATGAACTATTCTCAAAATTTTACCCAAATTATAAAAAAAATCACCTTAAATGGAGTTTGAATGAGGAAGATATGATTGACTGAAAAATTAGCTTATTTTTTTACTTTTCATGACGGTAACACAGATTTCATTTTGGCATATCTTTCCATAGGGATCTCTATTTTAGATGACACCAAAATGATTACATTATAATTTTTTTAGTTTTATTTTAAAATATTTGATGTTATGTTTTTTATAAGTATCTATTCACCCACTGTCTTCAAATAATTATGCTATATTTATTTTGTTTTTTAATTTTATGTAGATTTATGTATTTATATATTTATTTTTCTACTCATATTTGCTCTATGTTGATTGTATAGGTTCAAATATATTTTCTTCAAAAAAGTTGTTTTTGGATTGAATCTAATATGTTTTGTAATTTTGGTGTTTTCATCAAGTTTGTTTTTCTCCATTTTGGTTGCTTCCATTAACACATTCTTCCTCTATATGTTGTGGTTGTGAAATATTATATTTGAGAGGAATGGTTATGTTTTTCTAATATTTTTATGTGATCTGATCATAGAAAATCTCTTTTGTCTCTAAACCTCTCAAGTCTTATCATCCAGTTAGGATTTATTTTTTGACCTTTTTAGATCATTGTTGTTGCATGAATTTCATTATCTCCATTAAAACACAGAACTGAAACTTTCTTTTCACTTCATTTTTTCGTTTGTTGTCTTGTGATAAATTTATTTTGGTGACTTTGTTTTGCAAATCCAAGTTTTGAGCTTTTGAATGTTTGGTTTTCGTTTGAAAACTTTTTGTGTTTCTTCTTGATTTTTTATGTGGATCAGATTTCTATTATGAATTTACTAAATTTGAATAGTGAATATTGAGACTGTGTGAGGAAGTTTTAATTTTTGAAAAGGAAAAATACTCTCTTCCCTTCTTTAGCTAGCTTTCATAGAAAGAAAGAGAATTTTTTTCATTTCATACATCTTGCATTAGGATTGCGTATTGAGTCATTACACACCATATTAGTTGCACGCTGCTTCCCTTTTATAAATAACAACCCATATTAGTTGCATCATTAAATCATTAAATAGCGATGGATTCACCCAAAGGGTCGAATTATAGATCAAGCATATGTTACCCTCCTCAAGCTTATTAAAAAATAAAGAGGTACTGGTTAGCAATGACTGGGGAAAATATGGGAAAAAGAACAGAACATTTTATGGTAGCAGGTTGCTCTTGAACATGACACTTTCACTCCATCATCATGACTTTTGGGTTGTATAATATTCTTGACGGTTCATCATACCATCACTTGTTTTGGGTCAATTCTACCAACTCATTTCAGTGTTGTCAATATGTTCAAGAGAAGTCATCCAGTAATTCCTCATCTTCTGCAATACTCATAAACCTTCATTTTCATCAACGCTATCCCTGAACATTACTACATCAAGTCACATTTTTTCTCCAAAATAATTACTCATGTTTTGTGATAAATTTTATTTCTTTCGACATCAAATCATCATCCAGGAAGTTAACTTACAAACATCTTTCTAATACCTTAGAGCTTGCTACATCATTGGCAGGTTTCTCGCTTCTGGATCTTCGACTGAAAGATTTTTTTGGCATTCGACATCAAATCATCTATTAACACCTTGAAAATTGTGTTGTAGTACCCTGAGAGCCATTAACATCAATGGTGGTTTTCTCGCTTCTATTAACAACTCACGTCATTGGCTGGTAATCAGACGATGTCTTCCAATGTTCGACTTTAGATCATATATTCACATGGTTAGACTTGTACTTGAAAGATCGAGTGAACGAGATAAGAAGACCCCGGAACTAGTTTCATCCATCTGGGCTGCGATTTCAGGAAATTTTACACATTATCCGTATGATAGCTTTACATACATATCATCATCCAAACATGGGCTTATATCTGTAGGAATTTCTATACCGAGAAACATTACGATGTAGACAAATTTCTGAATTATGTACATGTTATGATGGTTTATGTGTTGAGCATGGGTATGCCTCCCTCAGCAATTCATGTCCAACATGTAAGATATCATGATGTAATGTACTGCAAATTGATGCAGGTCACCTCCCGCTTCAGATCCTACTCATCACATCGTAATGAATCTCATCCAAATATTATTATTATTTTGACTTCATGCTTTAAGGGCTAGCTTTTATAGGTCAATTTGGGCATCATCCCCCAAGACCTGGTCAAATTGGGCATCATCCCCCAAGACCAATGAATAGGGTCTCTCATCCCCTTAATTTAGTTTTTATATTCCCTAAGTGAAGAAATTCCATTGATGGCTTCAATTGTGAGATTTCTAAGGTTTGAAGTATACATTATATGACCCATTGACTCATCAACGATCCTCTACAAGGGCCTAACTACGTTTCAGTGCACTTACCTCCATGTAAAGGTGCGCTGCAATGCACTTCCTGACACTCAAGGGTGCGTTGGTCTCCGGGGAGCGAAATCATCATTGTTCCAGGAATCTCCACATGTTCAGTGCCTTCTAGAAGAGCTCATAGGTGTCAAACTTCAAATACAAGTGTTCATCCATCACCACTGAACTTGGAACACATGTCTCACCTATTATTATAAAGCCATTCAAATCCATTTATTGAGATACTAGCTTCAATTTCCCTATAAATTGAGCACTCATCTAAGTGCTCGGGAGGAAGAATTTTGTGTAATGTTATCATGTTGGATTCTCAATTGATGAGATCTGGAAGTACTGATATGCTACTGAGATGATGCTTGGTGTGATGAGGACGGAATGAAGTTGGAATAGGTTGAATGAACCGATCTATTGGTTGTAATCTTCTCCTCCTACTTTCTTAATAAAGATATATGTTCATTTTATCATATGTATGCTTATATCTTGTGAATTGCATTCTCAATTGTGTATGTATTCTCAAATCTAATCAGTTCGATTTGGTTAAGATAAGTATATACGTATATTATATGTTGTTTGATGTTCTATGTCTTTGATTGCAAGAATCGATCTAGCGGCTTTAGTTGGATTGAGAGCGAAGGCAACAATGACAGAAGGAGAAGGAGAGCGAAAGGATCACAAGTAGGCTTCTTTCCTTTCTTTCTATATATTTTTCTTAGAGAAAATAATAGTTTTCTTTCTTTTGTTGTTCTGAGTGAAGGAACACCACACTCAGGGAATCTAGTTTATCCGTAGATTAGAATTTTGTATAACAAGAAGAATCGACCTCATTTCACCAAGACCTATATGTATAGTGGTAGATAACGGAATCGACCTCATTTCAGCAAGTATGTACCTGACCTATTTTCCAAATCCTTTAAATACAAAATAATACTAATTAAAATTTTATATATAAACATTTTTTTCCATTTAGATAATAAATTTAAAATTGAAATAAATTTAAATTATAACTATGTTTTAAATAGTTTAATTTTATTTTCTTTCCTTTTTTCCAATTAAAATTTTGATTATTTTAAATTATTTCTTTTTCCTCTTTTCTTCACTTAAAATTTGATAATTTTTTAAATATATTATTATTTTTTATTATTAAAATGTTTTTATCTATACACCAATATCTCTTTCTCTTTATTATAAAATTAGTTTAGATTCTTCTTTTATAACATAATGATATGATCATAATTTTTTTATTATTTAATAATTTTTTCAGTGATTTATTAGTATATGTAACATGTATCTCCACAACTTAGCAACTTAGCCATAAAATAATAATAAATTATTATATAAATACATGTATATCAACATTACCATTATGAAATGATCAACATTAATATCATAAGAGGTTCCATATGGTGGCATACATTTCATATCAACAAAAAAATGATGATATGAATAGTTACATCTTAGCACTAAGATATAAGACCATGGGTATACATTAAAGTTTTGGAAATACATTAAACAATGATGTTATATAAATATACCTCTTAACACTAAATTACAAGATTTTGGATATAAATTAAGGTTTTGGAAGTAATGTGTGTGAAAACTTAGACATTTTATGATGGATTAAATGTTGACCACAACAATTGTTCAATCTGTAAGAATGCGGTACCCTCGATCTTGGTGAATAAACCTAGCACGAGATCATCGTTTGGTGTCCCGATGTAGGTCTTCCCTGAATGATCTAAGCCCTTCATTCATTCTCATCGGACGGCGATAAGGGCATCGTAATTTTTTGCTGGCACTCCTCGATGATCCCGCGCTGGCCATATGACCATCCATCTCACTAGACACTGGAGATTTCATAGGTGAGGTTTTACCCTAACCAACTCCGTGATTCCAGAGTTCCACCATCATTTGCAATCTTGGTTATGTTGTGTTGCCGGTTCTAGGGTTTCAGTTGGGGGTTTCTCAAGTTACTCAGATGGAATGTCCTACTTTGTTGTTGGTTCTCTTCCACATTACCTCGTCAATGTCTTCTACAATAGGATGGTCCCAATGAACGAATTCGACTTCCATTTCTCCTAACAGGTATCAAGGTTTCTTGTTTGTTTGTAGTTTTAGTGTTTCTTTCAAAGAGGGTTATCTAGTTTTCATGTTTTGCTCATGTTGGAACCTATCTCCACCGATGTTTTTCTATGTCAGGTTCTTCCATGGGGTCCCCACAAGGTTCTGTTGTTGGATAGCAGGGTTTCACACTAGACTCAGTACAGGTAAGAATCTGGTATATTTGTTCCATGTATTCTTTTCTAGTTGATTATTTTTTCACAATCCTACATACCAAGCGGTGCTTGGTCCTTGAAGGTCGCTCGCCGTTATTCTCAACTATTTCAGCCATCTCACAAAGTCAGTCAATTTTTTCTCTCGGTTAGAAATTCCATCTCTTAATTTTGGCAATGAATAGCATAATTTTACTGTTTAATGCTTGTGAGGTTTTTAATGGGCCTGGGCCATTCGTTAAAGTTGTAATTTTTACAAAATATGATTGTATAAGGTTTGACAGTAGGCTAGCCACTCGTGAACATTAAGAGTTTTCCATGAAGTCTCCAGGTTTCTTTTTCTAGACCTCATACGAACATTTTACTGTTGTGTTGTTTTTAAATTAATCCACTGGTCCTTACCATTAGTAAAGTTTTTGTAAAAATTATAAATTCATGGATTGTTGTTTCACAAATCTCAATCTTTCTCTTCGAGTGAACTTGGAAAATTTTCTAGTGGTGTTGTGATTATGAAAATGTTTTTGATATTCCTTTTTTACTGTTTTTTTTAAAGAATGTGGGCATACATGCATAATATTACAAATCGCTTCAGTTTTGTCTCTACAACAATACATTTTATTTATATTTTCGAATGAATAATATACCTACATGTATGATTTTAATTAGACAGTCTCCTCCTGAAATTGCCTCTTTATATCAGGCCTTGGTTTGGACTTAAATATTTCACTTCTAGGTCGACACAGGGTATATAATTTTTAGGTTGATGGCTCTGTTATTAAACATTAGTTTCTTCTATCTTCTTTTTGTTTGGTTGTTGATGTCTTTAATAGTTTAAGATTCTTTCAATATGGTTAACATCTGTTCACTTGTCCCTTGGTAAGTTTCTTTCTCACATCATATAAAACAAAAATTTAATCTAAGGTAGTTACATAATTTTGGCCTTGCTGGCTGGGAACCATAGGTAATCTAGACTTAAGGACAAATGTTTGAACACCATAATTAATCTTCATCTCCTTTATTGATTATACTAGGCATTCACACCCAACCTAATGATTGCATGCGCAATAATTTTCGAGGGACAAGGTTCTTTTGACACACTGTTTCTTTTTCTACATTTTAAATGAGAACTATAATGAAGTCACAAGTTTGTCATTTCTAGTAATATAAATATTCTACCACATAATTCAATCTACACGTATTTGTACTTTTCTGTTGAGCAAGACAGTTTAACAAGGAAACTGTGTTTAAATGCATGCTTGTATGTTTCTTTTCAATTAATAAACCTTCAAAAAAAGGAATGTATTTAAATACCTGTATTTTTTTAATTCAGTCAAGAAATCTAACAAAGAAACTACAAAGAACACATTTCCATACTTGTTTTCACGCTAACAGTCCCTAACGATCTTGTATAACCTCCCAACCATGAGAAGGACAAACACACTCACTTCTCCTCATTGAGCTCCGACCCTTGAGAAATTCACAAGTTGCTACACAACTCCACCCTGACAACAGGACTTCAGTCCAGCCTCTGGTGTTAGATAGAGATTACTCCACTGCCTCACCCTGTCCAACTCTGGAGTTCTCACAGGAAGTGTCTTGCCTCCAATGGACTTCTATCTTTTGTCTGTTCTCAGACCCTCTTTTTCTCCGGAGAATTGAGGAAGAAAAACCAACCCTTTCCCCTCTCCTGATTTCCTTTAGATCTGTAGAGATGTGGTTATAATTGTGTAACTGTCCCAACTACTTAGGGATCCACTTTATTACTAGTTAACTCTTTCTTTTTATTGAAAGAAACCAAAACGTAATCTTTATATTAAAAATAAAATGTTATGAAATATCCTCATTTTTGTTTGTATTTAAAAATAAATAGTTACCACGGTAAATCTAAGTAACCTATAGTTTCTAAACAGCATGAGGGTTACAATTCATTATTTGATGAAAATTGAAATTCACATGGGAGAAGATAGATTTTATGAATTAAATTCAAATTTGAAATAGCATTAGATATTTTTAAATTTATCTATTATTAAAAATTATATATTTCATTAGAAATAGTTTAAGTGATTTCTATATGGAAGAATGGATTTTTTTAAATCCCAAGGCATCTAGCCGGACTAAAAGTATATTCCTCTACAAACCACAAACAAGTCATTTTAGATAGCATTTTTTCCTTTAAAAGTTAGTGATGCGTAAAATACCTTTTAATCCTAATGTAATATAAAAAAAAAACTTCCAATTACATAATAACTCATCTTCTTAAATCTAAAAAATCTAATTAAGAACATTTAATAAAAGTGAAAATTGATCCTCTCATATAACATATCATTTTATGATAACATATTTTTTTAAATAATAATAATGACATCGAATTGTAATAAAATTTACCATTTTACTTATTTATTACAAAACTTTTTCTTCAATTATTTCAAAAATAATATTTTGTTTTCCCTAAAAAAAAATCTTAATTTCCATTATTATAATAGGAAAAATTATATCCTATAGATACTTTAAAAATATATCCAAAATAATAACCATATATCACTCCATATTATTACCTCATAGTAATGATTGTGATAAACCTAAAAAAGTATAGATTATTATTCAAAATTTACACAATTAGAACTATCATGGAATCACAAGCTACTATCATTCTTGGGTAAAAATGTGAAGTTGGGTTAAACTTTTTGCCCTTTTTTGAGGAAAAATATCATTTTTAGAAGTTCTTCAACTTTCTACAAAAACAATTTTTCTTTTTAGAATTTCATTTTACAATAAAAATAAAACTCAGAAAATTTATTAGCTTTCTATTAATTATTTTTTAGAATTTTTTTATTCACATTTGAAATGTCAACTTAACAATTCTTCGAGTGTGTGTTCTTTAACGATCAAAGGATTCATAAAAAGTCATGTTGAGACACGTTGATGTATTCTTTGAAAACTTTGTGTTTTTGAGAAAAAAATGTGTTGCAATAATCTAGACAGAGTCTAGTTTGAAATATGACAAGTAGACACTCATTAGATGTGGAATTAAATTCCACATCTAACGATTACCCATTATGCATACTTTTGAGAAAATCCACATTGATAAAAATTGAAAATACATTAAAAAAACACTTTTTTAATGTATCTTCAATTTTTATCATTGTGGGTCTTATCAAAAGTATGCATAATGGGTACTCGTTGGATGTAGAATTTAATTATTCATCCAACGAGTGCTTACTTGTGAAATTTGAGTAAATATATAAGGAGATAAGCCAAAAATACAATTAAAAAAAGTAGTTTTTTTTTTTTTTTTTTTTTTTTTTTTTTTTTCCATCCAAAATATTTACATGTACCTCTTTTTAAAATTGAGGATTTTAATTGGTTAACAAATTATGTATGTGAAAATTTCATAGGAACTTTTAGGCTAAAATTTCCTCTAATGAGAGTTTCCAATAATTGTCTTCTTTGTTGTTGTTGCTCTTCCATTAATCTGCTCAGGTGGTACTGTCAGTTTGCATCCAACTGTACCCACATTTGAAGGTTAGTCCCTCCATATGACGCTTCGGGTCTTCCTAATGATCTGGATCCTCTCTGTATATTGCTTCTGGGTCATTTTCCTTCTTATGCTCTTGATCCATCTGACTTACTGCATACATCACACGTTCACACTCTCATTTCCCACGTAGGCATAGTTTTGGAATGTGGCTCTAATACCACTTGTAACATGTATCTCCACAACTTAGCAACTTAGCCATAAAAAAAAAATTATATACATACATGTATATCAACATTACCGTTATGTAAAGATCAACATTAATATCATAAGAGCTTCCATATGGTGTCGTACATTTCATATCAATAAAACAACAATGCTATGAATAGTTACATCTTAGCACTGAGATATAAGACCATGGGTATACATTAAAGTTTTGGAAATAAATTAAACATCGATGTTATATGGAGATACCTCTTAACACTAAATTATAATATTTTGGATATACATTAAGGTTCTGTAAGTAATGTGTGTGACAGCTCAGACATATTATGATGGGTTAAATATCGACCACCACAGTAGCTCAATCCGTAAGAAATGGGGTACCCTCAATCTTGGTGAATACACCTAGCATGAGATTGTCGATTGGCATCCCGATGTAGGTCTTCCCTGAATGACCTGAGCCCTTCATTTATTCTCATCAGACAGTTGCAAGGGCATCGTATTTTTTTTCTAGCACTCCTCGATGATACCGTGTTGGCCATTTGACCGTCCATCTCACCGAATGGTGGAGATTGCACAGGTGAGGTTTTACCCTAACCAACTCCATGATTCCAAATTTCCACTGTCATTTACAATCTTGGTTCTGCTGCACTGTCAGTTCTAAGGTTTCAGCTGGGGGTTTCTTAGGCTACTATGACGGTTTGTCGCTGGTTCACTTCCGCATTACCTCTTCGATGTCTTCTGCAATAGGATGGTCCCAATGGACGAAATTCCATTTCTCCAAACAATTATCAAGCTTTCTTGTATGTTTTCAGTTTTCGTGTTTCTTTCAAATAGGGTTATCTAGTTTTCAAGTTTTTCTCATGTCGGATTCTATCTCCATCAATGTTTTTCCATGCCAGGTTCTTCCATGGGGTCCTCACAAGGTTCTGCAGCTGGATAGCAGGGTTTCACACCAGACTAAATATAGGTAAGCATCTAGTCTATTTATTCCATGTATTATTTTCTAGTTGATTATTTTTCTGCAATCCTGCATATTGAGCAGTGTTTGGTCCTTGCAGGTCGCTCGCTGCTATTCTCAGCTCTTTCAGCCATCTCACAAATCTAGTCAAGTTTTTCTCTTGATTAGAAATGGTATCTCCTAATTCTGACAATGAATAGCACATTTTTATTGTTTAATGTTTGTGAGGTTTTTAATGGTCCTGGGCCATTCATTAAAGTTGTAATTTTTACAAAATATGACTGTATAACGTTTGACAGTAGGCTAGTCACCCATGAACATTAAGAGTCGTCCATGCAGTCTCCAGGTTGACTTTGTTGGACCTCATATGAACATTTTACAATTGTGTGGTCTTTAAATTAATCCACTGGTCTTTCCCATTAGCAATGTTTATGTAAAAATTATAAATTCATAGATTGTTGTTTCAAAAATCTCAATATTTTTCTTCGTGTGAACTTGGAATATTTTCCAGTGGTGTTGTGATTATGAAAATGCTATTGATATTCCTTTTTTACTGTTTTTTTTAAATGATGTGGGAATACATGAAAAATATTACAAATCGCTTTAGTTTTTCCTCTACAATAATACATTTTCTTTATCTTTTTGAATGAATAATATACCTACATGTATGATTTTAATTATACATTTTTCTCTTGAAATTACCTCTTTACTTAAAGCCCTGTTTTGGACTGAAATCTTTAACTTATGGGTCGGCACAGGGTATATAATTGTCAGGTTGATGGCTCTGTTAATAAAGAATAGTTTCTTCTATCTTCTTTTTGTTTGGTTTCTGATGTCTTTAATATTTTAAGCTTATTTCAATGTGGTTAACATTCATTCACTTATCCCTTGGTAAGTTTCTTTTTAACATCATATAAAACAGAAGTTTAATCCAAGGTAGTTACATAATTTTGGCCGTGCTGGTTGGGAACCCCAGCTAATGCAGACTTAAGGAAAAATGTTTGAACACCATAACTAATATTTGTCTCCTCTGTTGGTTACACTAGGCATTCACACCCAACCCAGTGATTGCATGCGCAATAATTTTCTAGGGACGGGCTTCTTTTGACACACTATTTCTTTTTCTACATTTTAAAGCATAACTATAATGAAATCACAGGTTTTTCCTTTCCAGTTATATAAATATTCTACCACATATTTGTACTTTTTTGTTGAGCTAAGACAATTAATCAAGGAAATTGTGTTTAAATACATGTTTGTATGTTTCTTTTCAATTAAGAAACCTTAAAAAAATACTATATTTAAATACTTGTCTGTATTTTTTATTCAGACAAGTAATCTAACGAAGAAACTGCAGAGAACACATTTCCATACATACTTGTTTTCACGCTAACAATTCCTAACAAGCTTGGCTAACCTCTCAACCATGAGAAGGACGAACATTCTCACTTCTCCCCACTAAGCTCTAGCTCCTAAGCAATTCACAAGTTGCTACACAACTCCACCCTGGTAACAGGACTTTAGTCCAACCTCTGGTGTTAGATAGAGATTACTCCACTGGCTCACCCTGTCTAGCTCAGGAGTTATCATAGGCAACGTCATGCCTCCAATAGACTTTTGTCTTTTGTCTTTTGTCTAACCCTCTTTCTCTCCGAAGAATTGAGGAATAAAAGCCAACCCTTTCCCCTCTCTCGATTTCCTTTAAATCTGCACTATGCAAGTGTCCCAACTACTCAGGGCTCCACTTTATCACTAGTTAACTCTTTCTTTTTATTGAAAGAAACCAAAACATCATCTTTATATTAAAAATAAAATGTTATGAAAATTACAGTACATTAATTTGATGAAAATTGAAATTCACATGGGAGAAGATAGGTTTTCTTTCTGGTTATGAATTAAAAAAGTATTGAATTAAAATAATATTAGATATTTTTAAATTTATCTATTATTAAAATGTATATTTTTCATTAGAAATAGTTTAAGTGATTTCTATATGGAATAATGGATTTTTTTAAATCCTAAGGCATCTAGCCACACTAAAAGTATATTCCTTTACAAACCACAAACAAATCATTTTAGATAGCATGTTTTCCTTTAAAAATTAGTGATGAATAAAATACCTTTTAATTCTAATGTAAGATAAAATATATATATATATATATATTCTATTTGGATAATAACTCATCTTCTTAAATCTAAAAAAATCTAATTAATAAATCTAATTACATCTAATAAAAGTACATTTAATAAAGTGAAAGTTGATCCTCTCATATAACACATCATTTTATGATAACATATTTTTTCAAATAATAATAATATCTAATTATAATAAATTTTATCATCTTATTTATTTATTATAAATTATTTTAAAAATACTATTTTGTTTTTCTAAAAATAAATCATAATTTCCATTATAATAATAGTAAAAATTATATACTATTAATACTTAAAAAATATATTATTACCTCATACTAATGATCATGATAAACCTAAAATATATAAATCATTATTCAAAATTTACATAATTAGAACTATCATCGAATCACAAGCTACTATTATTCATATATATAGAATAAATAAGAACCTAAAATATATATAGATCATTATTCAAAATTTACATAATTAGAATTATCATCAAATCACAAGCTACTATTATTCATATATATAGAATAAATAAGATTTAATATTAGAATAAGTGAGATTTAACGTAAATAAAAAAACTTTTAATCATGTCATAATAACGCTTCAATAAATATCCAAATGAGATCCTTAATATGAAATAATATTTTAGTATTGACATATCGAAGGATATTAATTTATATACCAACATTGTACAATTGCATATAATTTTTTTAAAACATATAAATTGTATAATAATTACATTGAGAATATTTATTATTTATTATTTATATTTAATTAAATTAAAATGATATTTTATATTTATAAAGTTTTGGATAGATATTGATTGGGTGCTTTGTTAAGGCATTTCTTGATATGAAGTTATTGATTTAATTCTCCGTTTTGGGATGATATATTGGACATGATGAAGATGGAGTTTTGCCAAGCTTACAAAAAAAAATAATAACAATTATTTTTTTAAATCATTACTATAACTGTTTACGAAGTCCTTAATAGACAATGATTAGATGCTTTATTAAGACACTCATTGATATGAAGTCACCAATTTAATTCCCCAAAAAAATAATATATTAAACATGATAAAAATATAATCTTACTAAACTTATAAAAAAAATCATTATAACCCATGGATAATAACTTATGTTGGTTATAATAATGTATGTTAATGTGTATAAAAAGTAATTTTGTAATTTGCTAAATGTCAAATTCTAGATAGTAATACCATGACCTTTAATGCCTTCTAAAATATGTCTAATCACTTAAAAGATGAGTAAAGCAAATTCTGTAAGGAAAACTTAGTCAATATCTTTATTTCCACTTTAATCTCAATTGAAAAAAGCTAACTTTGATTTCCTTTATTTTGTTTTTGACATAGACGTGCTTTGACCATTGAATCATTTTTTCTCTAAAATTGTACCCAAAAGTTTGCAATAAGGAAATGGTACCATTTTCATGTGTTACGTTAACTAAAGGCATTTGTGATGTATGACAAACTTTAATTTTACTTTATTTGTCATTCTATACCTTCGAGATGACTTTTTCCCAATCTTCTTTTTGTTGCATGGAATATTTTATAAAAGTTATAACTGATAGTGCAGTGAGATTAGTAAAATAGATTAATTAATGTTTTATAGTCATTAATCATGATATAAACGCAGATAAAAGTCAATTAATCCTAAGCATGAATGGAATAAAGTTGGATAAAGAAGGATAATCAACTAAAGTCAAAAGAATTAATTTTATTCTAATTTTCATTAGTTTTTATTGGATGAATTGAAGTTTGAAACATACAAAAGGACAACGGATGGCATCTTTGTGTATAAATAGTGTAAAATTTAAAAAAAAAAAATTGTTAAAGTAAAAATCTATCTTTTTATTAACCACCAACTAATCATTTCAAGAAATATAATTTTCTTTACAATCAAGAATTATAACTAATAATAATTATCATCATTATTAATTAACAATTAAGTTAAAATAATTTTTACTATTTTATAATAAACTTCTAAATTAATATTTTAAATAAAGTAGAAAAAATAATCTTTAATATTTTAATTATTTTAATAAATATCATATATTTAATTTATTAAAAATAAAATGTTAATTTATACATATTTTTGAATTACTTGACAAAATAACAATAAAATGAAATGAAATTATTAATCTTAAATTAAAAGAGAAATTATAAGGAAGTAATCCATTTTATGGTAAAATATAATAAAAAATATCTGTTTGTTTTGATTATCCAAAAAATAAATATTATTAAAATAAAAGAAAATTATTTTGAACTCTATAACTAAATAAACTTCGGACAATTCTCAAAATATCATGATCTAAAAATATGTAGAATTTTTATAATAATAAGAGGATTCGAGCTTAAAAGCACTTTTCTTAAAATGCCTTGAATACACTTACGTTAAATGCAAATTTTAATTTTTTTTTTTTTTTTTCAAAAGAATAAGTATGAGAATTTTATTAAAAAAGAAAGAAAGTTGTGACCAGATCTAATATAGTAACATTTCTTCAAGATTACCCATAATCCTTGGTGGGATGAGATTAAGCACAAAGGCTAAATTCAATCTCTCAAGAAATTACCCCATGATACAAAAATTTCAGTTCCTTTAGAGATATGATTTTTCCATAATACTCCCAAGATCCAAAGGCATTTACATTTCATTTTAACTATTTTTATATAATTACTTTACAAAGCACTAATTGGTAGAGATCATCAATTTGAGATTGACTTTACAGTTTTTTATTCATTTTTCCTTTGTCTCTCTCGCTTCCTTCTTTGAATATCTCCTCAAAGCTCTTTTAGAGCTTGAAATATCTAGGCTGCTTTTTTCATCTCCCCATTTCAACAATTGCTTTTACTTCTCTATTCAATACTTTCTCGTTGATTACTTATGATTCCTTTTTTGTTGTAGGTGTGCTTTGCATTTTATGCCCCTTATTTATCAAGAGTTATCAACTCGTTCTACAACTAGAGAGATTTTATTATTGATCGAAGCCCTAATTCGCGAGTGATCCTTTGCCATTTAAATAGTTTCTTTTGAAAGTTTTTTTTCATGGATTTCTTCTTTCTCGTCTTCTATAATTACTTCTTCCTTCTCTAGAACCTCTTTTCGCTTGTTGTTTTGTGGTGTTTTTTATATAATTCATGCTTCATTCTCTAGATCAGGATTCATGACTTCTACTATTGGAGCCCCTTTCCCATTGGTTTGATCACTTTCCTCTTTGTCATTTTCTTCTTGAGACTACAAGACCTCACAAGTATTTTCCAAGGTCGAAGCCACATTTCTTCCTCTTGTGGATTGGAATCTAAATGTTGTTGGTTTCCCTTTATTCCTGCCCTTTTTTTGTTTGTCATTGTTCTTTTCCTGACGTCGTGTTCACCCCTTTACCAGTTTGTGAAGACTTACAATCTCTTGCAAAATGGCCATATTCATCGAAGTATTTGCATTTAAAAGATAATTGCTTGTAGTTTTCAAAGTTTGACAATGGGACCATTCTCCTTGTGTGAAATTTATTTATGAGAGAAACCCTTTCTCCAGATCTACTTCAATGCAATTTTTTGTACATGCAAACTGAAATCCTTTAGGTTCAACCCTATCCAAATATTTCTCAACCCATTTTTTATTGCACACAGACAATCATCACTTGAACATGAAAGTAGGAGCCGAGGAAGCTTGACCCAAACATGAACTACAATTGGGATGTATTCATTTATATCAAAGTCCGATGACGATTTGTTCAAATACATACCTTGGCCCCCAACAAATATGGTCAATTTCGGAAAAATAAATCATTGTCTTCCTTAAATTCAAACAAGAAAGCAAAAAACTCATTCTCGCATGCATACATTCCAATATTTCCTTTCATCAATGCCTTCCAAATTTTCTCCATCCATAACTCCATGGATCATAGGGACGACCACATTCTTGTGAACATCCCCACTAAATCTTGTTTTGAATATGCCAAGGTAGTTCTTCAAAACCCCATGGAAAGGGCCACCAATGGGTTAGTTTCCACCTTCTTCACTTTTTTTTCTTGCGCATCCTTAGATCTAGGTTTTTTAGAGAGTGAAGCTATGAGGGCATGGAAGGCCACAACTTCATAAATTAAGTGTGGGAACAAGCCCTATGGAGCAACCATCTCAAACTGGAGATTAGACATGCTTAAAAATAAGTCAAATCGAACAAACTTCTCATACCTCTGAAGCGTCTGCGATGACTTCCATGGGAAAGGAAATGACAAATTCACAAATTTAGTGGGCTAACCAACAATACACAAAAAGGGGCGAAGATTCAAAACATCTAGCAGAGGTAGCCTTATTCACTAGATTTGTGACAACAACATCTAGACATGCACATATCATCAACCCTACACACGTGAACATGGAAACTACAGTGACTAGGGAACCCTAGCCTCCAGAAACAAGATGTCACAGAGCTCCTCAACTTAATTATTTTTTTATTTTTTTATTTTTTTTTAAATACTTGTTATAATTGTCATATTCCTAACATTTTAAACTCGCCAAATCTAAGGTGATTTAAGAAAATTACTTAAGATCTTTTTAAATCTAAGGAAATAAAATATAAATGTAAACAAATAATTTTTCCTCAAATAAATAAAGTATATTCACATTAAATCACAATTTTAAATATTTTTTATGATAATGATCTCAAATATTTTAACATATCAAATTTATAGTGATTTAATAAAACTTTTCCACACACACACACATATAATTTTTCAAGTTGTCTATGATCCTCCAGGCTTGACCTGTGGCTTGAGGAGCAGCAACCCATGGGCATATAAGCCGTCAAAGTCACTTGGGGATTGCACTTTTCCTAGGCCACACTAGCCCTTAGCTCACTTGATTTTTTACCATGTCTCCTCTCCCTAGCACAAGGCACAACCAACCTCATGAGGCTTAATCCTAGGTCACCTTGTTGACGAGGCCCATCCTCAACTCATTGTGCTAATAAGACTTACAATTATAAAAATAAAACTTTAAATAAATCAATTCTTTAAAAATTCAATTTTAATATAAATATTTTGCTTATCACACTTAAAAATTTAATACTTTTGTAATTAAATATAAATAAAGTGAGTAAAAAAAAAAAACTTATTAAATTTAATATAAATACATTGAGTAAAATAAAATTAAAATTTAGAGAATATTCATATAATTAAAAATATATCAAAACTATTTAAAAAATAATAAAAATATTATATATAAAAATAAAAAAATAAGTATTTTTACTTTTATTGTTAATTTTATTTTTATTGTAATTAATATTATTAAATAAATTTTAAAGTCAAATAAACCTCTATTAATATAAGTATATTGTTAAATTAAAATAGTGAATAATTATTTCTAAATTTTAAATTTAAATACATGTTTAATATCATAAATCAACACTTTGATTTATTTACTTTTGAATTTGTTGGTATAAAAATGCATAATTAGACTATTGATTTATGAGTCACCAATAATAAAGTTTGGTATTGGAATAAACATTACACACTCTATAATTATTGAGGATCACTATCAAGAAATAATTACCCCATTAGTTTTGTATTCTATTGATAAAAACATTCTTCTTCTTTTTTCAAATGAAAAACACAAACTATTTTCATTAGTTAAAAGAGGGAGTTACATATTTTTGTGATACATGAAGATAAATAGCATATTTCTCGATCTTGTGAAATAGAGCACCAAATATGCCATATGTATGTCACCAAGATGGATCAAAAAAGTAGGGGAGAGTGTCGAATACATTAGAGCTAGATAAAAAAAAATACCAAGAAATCCTTAGAAACTCGCAAAGGCATAATAGATAGTTAGCTAATACAAAATGATAAAATGGTCAATCCTAACTAGGGTGCAAGGGATCTAGAATCATTAACAACTCTGTTGATGAGGAGCTCAAAAAATATTAGTCCAGAATGAAGGGGAACCCCTCGCTTGGAGATAACATCCACTTCCATGTTATGTTCCCAGAACACATGAAGGAAGGAGATGTTAATGAGATCAAGTAGCAAGGCCATGATATGTATCATCCAATGATGGAGGGATGGGACTTCAAGAGAAAATTTCCCCTGAACCCAATCGATAACGGTCATGTAATCCCCAACAATCTTGATCTCTTATATGGTGAGCCATGCAACACATTGGAGAACTCCCCACAAAGCTACAACCCTTTCCCTACAATTAGTTCCACTCCCTCCATGACAAAAGAATTAAAAAGAACGAGCAAGGTAGAGTTTGATGAAGGCTCCACAACCACAATGACCCCCAGCAGCGGTCCCATCAAAGAAGGAAATAGAGAATGAGTCCCCCAGGTCCTCGAAGGAAATATATCAGCAAGAAGTTTTATGGACCCAAGGGCCAATACCATTGAAGAATGCAACAATCTTGAGATAGGTTGCCAAAATATTTGGGGGATCGTTTTCAAAAGTGTAGGAATTTATGGATCGCCAAATACCCCAAAAAACATACAGTGGGAGGCTTTTGTATGCTTTTAGCCAATATGACTAGTACTAGAGACTAGAGATGATAGAGGTACAATCCACTTGCACAGTTATTTTGAGCAGGGAATTTACTTCCTTACAGAAAACAATAGAAAAAGGGCACAACAAAAATAGGCATAAACAATCTTTAGAAGCACGACCACATAGAATAAAGTGGCTTGGTCCCTGGAAGCCTCTCTTCAATAGACTCTCCTAGGTGAGAATGTGATTGTGAAGACTCAACCAAACAAATCATTTGAGTTTGAGTGGTGCATCCCATTTCCACATACACAGAGTCTAATTTGTTGAAATTTGAAACAAGAAACAGTAAATCTAGCAACCAGTAAGGACAAAAAATGCACCCACAAAGGTCGTGGAACCTTGATGCACCAAGAATGTGGAATTTTTTATGCACCCGAATTTTGGCCATGGAATGTAAAGCATCTAATTTATTTTTCCCTTAAATAAATTAGACAATAAATTGTAATTTCATATCATAACAACTTGTAGCAGTTAACTAAGTCATGATGACTGAGTTAGCTCAAGAAATTCGAGTTGAGGGTCTAAGATGAGGAATGTAGATGGATTCCAATATTTTAGGGTTCAATTTCAGTTGATGCATTAGTGGGGTGTAGGTGTGAATTATTTAACTCAATTAATTGAGTTAAAAACAGTTTAACTAGTTCTATCTGAGAGATGAGCTAGCGAGAGGTCTAATGAATTAAATTGGATTTAATTCACAATGAGTGATAAATGAGATAACTAATAATTCACTATAAATAGTTGCATGCATGTTAGTTCTGAGGAAGACCCAGTTGAGGCAAAGGTTAAAGGGAACATTTATTGGTTGTAGTTATAGAAAATTGCTCATGTGCAATTATAGAGTAATTGAGATGCTATGATGCATTTCACAATCAAGGAAGGGAATTATTCCTATTTAATAGGGGTCTAATTCTCTAGGAATTTCATGAGAAATATAGGCTGAAGGAAGGCTAAGAATTGACTAAGTACTAGACCGATTTTTCCTAGATCAGTGTGAGACAGTTCGAAGAGTGTTGGAGAATCTCCTGAGGGATTAAGAATTGTATTGTTTCATGGTTCCTTGACTTAATACACAATATAGATAGAGGGATTTTGAGAAGTTGCTTTCCCCAAGAACATCTTGTGTTGTGTGATTGGTTTAATTCTTTCTCTTACTAGCATGTGATTGAGCTATCATGTTTTTTATTCCAAAAATATTATACAAGGATTCAATATCTTGTTTTAGTACATCACAAGATTGGATTGAATCCCATTGGTAGATTTTATACATGGTATCATAGAATCAAGAATCACAATAGAAGAGAATAAATTGAGTTTATCTTGAACGGGATCAAACTTGCAAATTTATTCTTTAGGATCCAATAACAAATCAAGATGTCTTTCAATGGCTTGAGACTCGAATATGCTCTTGAGGGAAATTAAAATTATATAGCATAGAAGGACATGATGGAGGCAATGTTAGAGGAAAATGGGTCGAAGGAATTCATAGGTACTGATATTCCCAAGCCTGCATCAACAAATGCCTGACTTCTTGATGCATGGCAGAAGAAGGTAGCAAAGGCAAGAAGGATCTTGTTAGAGGGAGTTCGAGATCATATTGTCTCGATTCTCCATGGGAAGGCGACTCCATATTCTATATGGAAGGCCTTGACAGATCTGTTTCAGAATAACAGTTACCACATGAAGTTGGCACTGAAGGACAAGCTTAGAAATATCATGATGGAGGATGGTGAGACGATACCAACATACTTGTCAAAGTTCGCTCAATTTCAAGATGAGCTTGGAAGCATTGGTGTGGCTGTAGCCCAGGATGATTTGGTGACCCTAACACTTCTAGGCCTTCCCAAGGGTTGGCATAGTTACCAGGATTTTGTGAATGTGAGGGAGAAGTTACCAGACTAGGAGTTTGTTTGTGGTCCGACTTGGTAATAGAAGAAATAAGGTGGAGCACCAGAGACGAGACCTCCGAAAAATACAAAGAAGAAGATTGTGCATTATTTAGAAAAGGAAATAAATCCAAGGGAAATAATTCCCAAGGTGAATAGGGTAAGAAATACTTGTCCAATATCAAGTGTTTTTACTGTCACAAGCATTAGCACTATGTCGCAAATTGTCCACAAAGGAAGGAAAGCAAGAAAGAGCCTGTGGTTGCAGCGGGTGAAGCGTTGGCTTCATAGTTAGAGCTTGATTTTACTCTCATTGCATGCATGGTTAGCACTGTAATGGGATGTGTGTGATATCTAGAAAACGGTGACGCATTCCATATGAAGAGGAATAGAGATCTCTTCACTGACTTAGAGGAGAAGGATCTCCAGCGGAACATAGAGTTTGGATATGACGGGAGGTATATCATGGCCAACATAGGTATATTTACCTTTCAGAGGGAGTCTGGCCCCCCTCTCAGACTGGCAGATATTTTGTATGTTCCAAGCCTAAGTAAAAATCTTGTCTCTGTAGCAGTATTGGAAGATCATGGTTATGATGTCATATTTAGAAAAGGAAAGGTGTTCCTTAGACACATTGTCATGAGACAAGTGAAGCAGATCAGTGTAAGAGTAAAGAACCTTTATGCTCTCCAGGTCAAGGATGCATGAAAATATTTGAGGAGAAAGTAGTGGTTAGTGACTTAGTGGTTGAGATAGAGAAATTATCTCTCAACATGAATCCTCAGAAGCAGTCTCAGAAGGTTTTGGAGTAGCCACAATTGGAGAAGCAGAGAGGAGACCGAGTGGAGGCATCCACTCAAGTAGAGACCTCCAGTAGGGGGGAATTTTGAGCCAAATGGACAGAGAGAGTACATATAGCTATACCTCCAGGTGAGAGGTGGGGCGATCTGCAGATATAATCCCGAGAATAAATTTGGGTAGGGTGCATGGAGATGGTGTGTCTCATGGATCAAACCTGGCTACAAGGATCCCACAATATAGTAGTAGCAGGAAGGACCAGTTGGATTGATGCAGTCATATGCCAGGAAGAGAGAAATTAGAGTGGCATATGTTGGATACTCAAGCATAGATCAAATTTGGCAGCAGTGTAAAGGGCACAAATGCAAATGTCATCAACAGTGCAAAGAGTCTAGTAGAGAGGTGTAGTAGCTAGCACCAGTTAGAAGACTCTGACAATAGATGCATTATACTGATTTAGTTGTTCGGAGGCTATTCAATTTCAAGAGTTGTAGGTGAAAACAACATTAGAGAAGTGTTGCATGCAAAACATTCCAAAGGTACCGGATCATGATAGATTGAATTCCTTTCTTGTTGATAGGGAGTGTTGAAATTTGTAACAAGAAAAAGTGAAATTGGACACCAAAAAGGAAAAAAAAATGCACCCACAAAGGCCGTGGAATATTGATGCACTAGGAATGTGGAATTTTTGATGGACTGAATTTTGGCCATCGAATGTGAAGCATCTAATTTATTTTTCCCTTAAATAATTTGGACAATAAATTGTAATTTCATCTCATAACAACTTTTATCAGTTAACTAAGTCAAGATGACTGAGTTAGTTCAAGAAATTCAAGTTGAGGGTCTAAGATGATGCATGTAGAGGGATTCTAATATTTTTGGGGTCTTGTTGCAATTGATCCATCAGTGGGGTGTAGATGTGAATCAATTAACTCAATTAGTTGAGTTAAAATCAGTTTAACTAGTTCTAACTGAGAGATGAGCGAGTGAGAGGTCTAATGAGTTCAATCAGATTTAATTCAAAATGAGTGATCAATTGGATAACTGATAACTCACTATAAATAATTGCATGCATGCCAGTTCTAAGGAAGACGTGGTTGAGACAGAGGTTAAAGGGAACATAAATATCAATTGTATTTATAGAAAATTTCCCATGTGAAATTATAGAGTCATTGGAATGCCATGATGCATTGCACAATCAAGGAAGGGAATTTTCCTATTCAATAGGGGCCTAATTCTCTAGGAATTGTGTGAGAAAGGAAGGCTGAGTATTGGATTATACCGATCTTTCCGAGACCAGTGTGAGACAGTTGACAGAATGCTGGAGAATCTCATGAGAGATTAAGCATTGTATTCTTTCATGATTCCTTGACTTAATACACAATATAGATAGAGGGGTTTTGAGAAATTTATTTCCCCAAGAACATCTTGTGTTGTGCGATTAATTTAATTCTTTCTCTTACTTGCATGCGATTGAGCGATCATGTTTTGTATTCCGTAAATATTATAGAAGGATTAAGTATCTTGTTTTAGTACATTACAAGATCAGATTGAATCCCATTGGTAGATTTTTTACATGGTATCAAAGTGATATTTCTACATAATTAGAAAAAGTGGCAGGCCTATTGTTGCCAGAGATATATGAGTATCTCTCTAACAACTATGCTGCCAACTACGGCACGACCACCCCAAGTAAGCTTATCTGCCCTATATGACATAGAAATCCATGTTTCACATAGCTTATTCCTATAAAATTCCGATTCAAACTTAAGTTCTGTGGAAAACCAAATCTCCCACGAATGTAGCCAGGAGGAGAAGAGGCGAAAAGAGGGGAACCAAGATTTTAAATGCACCAGTGAGGATGCCTAGATAGAGAAGGGAGATGATGATTTTTGGAGAGAGGATATGATCTCCTGAGAAGCCCTTCATAGGGTCCAAACCAACAAATAAATTCATACCATTACCCACCTGCCAGCTAATATTTCCACAGAGCCATTGCTTAGCCAACATCAAACAATTCCAGATGTGAGATGCTCTCCCTCTCGAGGGGGCACCTATAGCAACCCAGTCTTCCAAGCTTGAATGCTGAATATATTTCCCCTGAATTATTTCTTTCCAAATACCTTTCTCATTAAATACCCTCCACAAACTCTTAGAAAGCACAACCAGATTGAATAGCCTATAATCCTTAAGTCCCATCAACCCAACTCATAAGTTCTGGTGAGGGTTCTGAGGCTGATTAGGTGCATTTTACTATTATTCGTACGCTTATTTATTCGCTTGTTCAATATTTCTTAAGTTAATATTAAATTTATAAAATTTGTATTATTAATGTTGAATTTGATATTCCCAGATGCCAGTGATTAAATGGACCTGGAATGTGGCCAGCCCAAGGAGTGCCACTTGGCTAGGCCACATGGTCATGCAAAGGGCAGGTACCGCGGCATTTAGCGCCTGTAGCTACGAGCGGTTGTCATTCACCTCTCCCGCACTTGGCCATTACTCATGTTCTTCAAACTATCATGCCCCTCCTTCAATGGCGCCGAGTCCCTCCTCATTGTCTTTAATGGTTCCCAGACATTCTTTTTCTTTTTCATTTGCCTCTGTTCACCCTACGCGCTCCACTGAGTCACTGCTCGACCTCCACCTTCTGCTCGCCCCGCAGCCCTCCAATGCTGATAGTCGTTTGCGAGTCCATTATGCTCATTCACCCTCTAGTGTTGATAGCCATATGGCTGACCACTGTGCTCATACGCCTCGCTCATCCCCCCATCCCCCTCGTTCACCCTCCAGTTCGTCCTACAACGCCATTATGCCGAGAAGGCACCACATGAGGTGCAGAAGGGGAAGAGGTAGAGATGCATGATCTCGCCTACCTCTCTCCATTCACGATGAGCACAACGCCCCACCTTGAGCTGAAAATGTCACTTTCTTCCACTTTGATAGTCTCCTGGACAAACCAAGGGTCACTGCCACAATTTCAGTCTCGTTTCAGGAAACACAACCCAACTCCATGGGCACAACCTCTAGAAAATGCATGTGGAAGTCTACTATCTCCTTGGTTCCACCACAGGACTCTTAGAAGTCTTCCACCCTACCTGTCACACCAGGTTCGTCATCCTCAAGCAAAGCAGGTAGCAACAACGAGAGCTCTGACCACACGGTGGGGGAGTTGAGGAAAGGTAGCAGCCAAGCATGCACAACATCCTTGCCTGAGCCTGCAATTCAGCTGTCTAAGAAATATGATGACTTGTCTGAGGAGTATAGATGTCTCATTGTGGAGGAGACTCCTCCAACACAAAAAGACACCTAGCATGATATAAAAATACCGCAAGGACAGGGTTCCCTATCTATTTTTGGCTGATTTTCATGTTCTTATGCATTTTCTGGGCTTTTTGGCCGTCATGACGTTTTTGTCTAACTCTGGGAAGTTACTAATCAAAGTTGGTTTCCCCACAGTGGGCAGCATATTTTGGGCTAGTTTCCTCGCTAGGGGCAGTCAGTTTTTTGGTTTTTTGATTAAGACTCCCTCTGGAATTGGCTAGTACAGCAATTCCGGAGGTCAGCACTGCCATGTACATTGTGTTTCATATTAATAGATGAGTCCAACTCAGAAAAAAAAATGTTGAATTTGATATTTAATTATTTTAATATTATAATTTAATCTTAAAATAAGATCATTAGTTTTAATTCATTTTGAAATATTTAATACTTTAATACAAATAATTAAATAAATTATTATTATTATTATTTTATATATGTAAAAAGAGTTAATATAAAATTTGGATATTCTTATGAAGTTAAGATTCTTAATGATTCTAATTGAATATATATATATATATATGATCACGAGCTTGAATTTAGTCACAAACATTTTATCTTAACTTTAAATTTTACCATCCAAAAAAAGTACATGTAAGAGAATTGTGAGAATAAAGACACTTGCTTTTGGACGAAAGTTAAAATGAATCTCTTCTTAAACGATATAAATAGATATTTACACCTCTTAGCTTATGAGGATAACATAAAAAATCTCTATCATAATTTTACTACAACTATTTTTACTTCCATTAGCATGTTCTTTATCAAGCTGTTATTAAAAAAAAAAAAAAAATAGAGCTACCAACCCTTGGTTTGATAAGGATTGTAAATTTTCTATAAAATGATTAGGGATGCTCCTAATAAATATTTAAAGCGTGATCATGCAAAGTGCTTACAAAGTTCTTAAGAAGAAGAAGAAAAGGTTCCATATAAATATAAAGCAAGAGTAGTTGTTGCACCTCTTTAAATCTGATCCTAGAAAGTTTTAGAGGAAAATTCTAATTCATAAAACTAAAGAAAATAATCTGATTCCCTTGAAATATTAGAATTCCTACCTTAAAAATATTTATGAATCCCCTAATTCCATGGACACCATTTTCCCATATAAAGGATGATATAATTTCTTTGGAAGACATTGAGTTTGGAGTTAAGTGGCTCACTAATGGGAAGGCTAATGATATTGAAGGCTAACAAGCTGAATTTTTTAAAATGGGAGCGCTTATCCTCATCCATCACATACAAAAACTCTTCAATTTGGAAATAAAACAAGGATTTCCTAAGCCTTGGACATAGAGTCTCATTGTTCATATCTTTAAAAGTGGGGATAAAACCATTCCCTCTAATTATAGGACCACTATGATTAGCCACACCTTAGCTAGGCTATATGGAATTATTTAAAAAAAAAAATTATTAGCCTATGGATAGAAAGCCATGCTGAAAGAGCTAAAGGAAATACTAGGTTTAGGAGATATCATTCAACTGTGGACCATATTGTCACTCTCTAGGCCATTGCAATGGAATGTTGCAAACAAATAATAAAATTGATCTCTTCTATTGTTTCGTTGACTTTAGAAAATATTTTGACACCATTCCTAGCACAAATTCATGGAGGAGGATGGAAGAGATAATGGTTCCTATCATGTTGAAGGTTGTTGTAACAAGGCTATACAAAAATTTTACTACCAAGTTTAAGACAATTGAGAGTCGGTTAAAAGACATTAAATGCAATATCGAAATTAATCAAGGGTGTCCCTTATCTCCTACCCTTTCTGGCTTATACATTGATACACTATAAGAGAGCTTGACGATATAGGTTGTGTTGGGTCCATACTCACTACTATAAGCATAACTCTTCTACTTTAGGGTGATGATATTGTTCTTTGGGAAAGGATCCATTACGATCTTGGCAAGATACCAAGAATCCTCCAAGATGGATATTACTATTAATAGTGAAAAAACTAAAGTTGTGATAACTAATTCTAAAAATATCACATATGATAATTTTATATATGATAACAAGTACTTGGAGGAAGTTCATTCATATAGATATCTTGGAATAAATATTCATCACAAGCTCAATTAGAATTATAGCATTGGTACGACGATAGATGGAGGATGGAAAGCTTACTATCAACAGATATTTGGATATGAGATAAAACCAAACTCCTCTTTGAGACTCTCAGCACTTGTGTTATTCTATATAGATTTGGGGTTTGGGGTTGCAGTATCTCTAGAGAGTTATGGAGGAATATAAAACAAATCCAAAAATATTTTATAACCTACAATCTCAAGAATAAAGGAAATATTCCCTATCCTATCCTCCTAATTCAATAAAGTCATTCCCCCATAAAAAACATGGAAATGACTAGGTATCTTATGTATAAGAAGAAATTAAACAACATGGAAGCCAAAAGGTTTCATAAAATTTCTTCCAACTATAGCCAAACCTTCGGCTCAAGTAAAGATGGTGTAATGATGCCCAGTCCTGGCTTGACCATTGGGGGGTAAAGAAGGAGATTGTTTTGCAAAATAAGGATAATATTAAAAAAGTATTACTTCAAAATTTAAGCATAAATTGTGGGATGATAAGGAGTTAGATGGAAAAATGAAACTAAGATATTAGGAGGAGGTGATCAACGCCCAATATTGAAAATCAAAAGTATCTCTCTATATTGACTAATGTTAAGAAGAAAATGAGCATTTCTAAAATATGAACAAATTTTCATGAGCTTCATTATAGTGAAACTGGATGTTGGGAAATTCCTAAAACACCATGGGATGAAAGAGTTTGTGGCATTTGTTACACTAAAAGGGTTGAAGATGAAAAGCACTTTCTTAGATTGTCCATCTTATACTCAAATTCAATCTCATCTTCAAAATATTTGACACATTACCAACCTTATTGACCTTTTAATTCGGTAAAATTATGGTGATCTTGGAATGCTTCTCCTCATGCTTTTTAAGCATATAAATAAAATGCTAAAAAAAATTCCAAAAAACTCTTACCTTCTTAAAGTTTGATAAATCACATCAATTTTAGTGAACATTAATAATAATCATCATTAATATTAATAAATATAATAATAATAATAATAATAAAACAAAAAAATCTAATTAATAAAATATTAATGATAAGTTTGCCATAAAAAAGAACATCAATGTAAAAAGAAAGTAATATCTATATGTTTATCATATTCATATCAATCTATATGTCTATATGTTTATCATATTCATATCAATCTATGAGTTGTATTTATGATATATATTTTTTCTTTATTATTTTTATAATATCTAA
The DNA here is from genome assembly GCA_034641835.2 of Pinus albicaulis. NCBI lineage: Eukaryota > Viridiplantae > Streptophyta > Pinopsida > Pinales > Pinaceae > Pinus > Pinus albicaulis. Next base: position 1,559,688,458 of record CM076575.1, read on the forward strand.
AATAATTATTTATTATACTATTTAATATATTAGATTTCTTTTATTATTTTGTTTGTACACAACAATTTGATTTTATATTATTTAGTATAATATATTTTTTAAACAATAATAGAAAACAAGACGAGAATAAAACTTTTTGTATTTTCGATTTAGTTTTGTTTATTTTATTATCAATAAAAATAAGTTAACGTGTTTTTATTAAAATTGTATTTTTATATTAATGAAATTTATTTTTTTTAAAATGAAAATTAAAATAATTTTAATTAGTTTATTATAATTAGATTTTGTAATATTAATATAAATATTTATAATTTCATTCATTTAAAATAATTTTTATTAGATTACAATTAAAAAAATTAATTATTATTTTTTATTATTATTTTAAATAATCTTTAAAAATCACTTCTCATATTTTGATTTTAATTAAAAAAAAACCAAAAATAATAAATAATATATATATATATATATATATATATAACAATAGTTCTTATAGTTTAATTGGTTGAGTTTTTATCATTAAAGTATTTTTTTAAAGTTTGGTAGGAGTCTTTTTTTATTCATTTTATAAACAATATACATCTAAATTTATTAGTTTGGTTGCCTCAACTTGCTGTGAGCCAAAAACCAAGTCTGTTGGCTACCTAATAGTTTGGTATGCCATCCAAAAAAATAAGATGTATGTCATACCAAGCAAACATAGCCTGGATACTCACATATATACATTTTTTTTTACAGATTGACTAACATATTTACAGAACACTTGAAATTTATATGCTAGCCGCATATAACTACTAAGAAAAAAGACAGACTAAACATCCATGAACTACTCAGCCTAGTTTGGAACCGAGACCGACTCCACTGTGTCAGATCTTGAACCGACGGATGTGCCACCATGCTCAAAAGGTTCATTAAAGCATCTTTATTATTGAGAAGTTACACTTAAAATTCTCTGGACACTCTCAAGGTCAAATTTTGTGGTTGAGCTATCAGGCAATGGTGCCAGATCTCCAAAGTCAGTGAACCACTTCATATATATATATATATATATATATATATATATATATATATATATATAACAAATTAAAAACTTCACTATAAAAGGATTTAAAATTAAGATAGATTTACTATGTGTATTTATAGGGAGAGGTTGAGGATGGAAGCCACCTTCATAGAAATTAAAATATTCTAGAGTAGTTCCATGTTTAACCAATGAAAAAATTCATACTAATGAACAAATTATTTTTCTATCCAACATTGAAACTAACTTCGACATAAACTTAATCTAGTTCTGAAATATAGATAAATAAATATTAATTAATAGCAGTAAATTTATTTTTACCAAAAACTGAATATTAGTCTCTTCAATATAAAATTGTAAAATACATCTTAATATAATTATTATTTTTATCAAAATTAAAATATCAAATAATTCACCCATAAATATTACTCAATCCCCAATTCAAATCTCAGTGCACTAACTTGAAAAATGCAAAGTTTAGATAATGAGAAACCTCAAATTTCCATATATGGATATAGAAAATTTAGATAAAGAGAAACCTTAAATTTCCACATATATATATAAATATATAAAATTTAGATAAAAAGAAACCTCAAATTTCCATATATATATGGAACAATCAAAAACTATGTTTAACAATCAATTCACACTTTAATCTAAGTATGTATAGGAGAAACTTGGATTGTCCCATTCAAATATTTATGATGGGTTGTGAACCCGAATTAAAAGATAAACATATTAAATTAAAGATAATTTTTTATTGGAATTTGTTTTATTAAATAGTTCGTAAGTAAGAGTTTTTGAAAAGTTTTTGGTTTAGTTTTTAATTTAATTTATCTAGAATTAGTTAGAAATTCATCAAAATCACAAGTTTGATAAGTAAATTCTTCATAATCTAAGTGTCTTCGAAATTTTTAATAATATTAAACAACACAAATAAAATATTTTACTACGAATCAAAAATTTTATCACAGATTTTTTCCAACTCCAAAAAATTCTCACATATAAACACCTCATTTTATTTTTTCCAAAAAATAAGGTATAAGGCATTTATTACCCTTGTTATTTAGTGCATATCACCTTATTGTATTGAGTATGTGAATCTTGATAATAAGGAAAGCCATGATGATACCCACGTTCCTAACATTCTTTTCCAACAAGGAAACCCCAAGAGGGATTTGTTTGTTCGTTCGTTAACGTCGCCAGTGGGGCCCCCGCCGTAACAAACGGTCCGAATGACGTCACCCCCGCTTATTTTCTCTCTCTTGGCAACCCGTACCGGCCGAAAGTCGGTTGCCGGCGTTACCGGCGACAGAAGATAACGTAACACTAGTGTGCTTCACATGCACACGCTATCATCTCAATGCAACAATTGTCTTTTCAAGAAGTTTTCTTCTATTTCCACTTTATGAATTTTATATTTTTTTTTTTTCCATTTCGCTTTCAAAATGAGAACAAATATTGTATTGTTTTTTCTGGGGGTGAGAAAATTTGCTGGCCTGTAATTTCACACTTCTTTTTTCTTCTTCGCCTGGTGCTCCTGTTTGTTTCCACTTTATTTATTTAAAAAAATTTGGCTTTTGGCTTTAGGCTTTCTATTCTCTTTTGGCGTCCGGTGCTGATGGGGACTGGAGTAGAAGAATCCGTGACATTTGATTGAAGGAGAATCAATGTCTATGAGATGTTTCTTTTCCCAAGTCACATGGTTGATGTCATTTTGTCTTTTTCTCTGTAGGAATTTTCTCAGTGGGTGAATGATTGTTAATATGAGCAGGGAGGGGAGGGATCCCACTATGGATGATAAAAAGAAAGTGGGGGAGAGCCCACAGAGAGACACTGGGGAATTCCAAGGCAGATGGCACAATCCCCACATTGAATTCATATGATGAGCACTATAGATTTCAGTCCCAAGTGCCAACACACAAGGGCATTATCATTACCTTTTGTCTTATCACCTGTCAATTTTTGCAATAACCGGAACCCATGTATAGGTTGAAGATTCGATTCATGGAATTCCTTTTCCCTCAAGCTGGAATCAATCTCTTTAGAATTTGTGAAAAAAGAAGGGCCCAGAAATCAAACATGGGACCTTTCTTATCCTGTGCCATTCCAGGAGTACTTTTCAAGTTTTATATGGAGCAAAAAGTTTTGACTGTGGTTTTGTTATAGTCATTTGGAAGGGTATGATAAAGTTTTGACTGTGGTTTTGTTATAATCACTTGGAAGAGTATGATAAAAGGTTATTTTATGCCATAGTGCCATTATTAAAGTTTAATTGTCAACATAAAGAGACTTTAAATAGTATGCAAATAATGCACCTTGAAGTAAATAATACATGGTTCTATCTCAATGTGAATTTGATTGAAACAAACGAACTCCTAGTTGTGTAATAGGAATTTTTAGGCTGCAAAACAATTGTGGTGTGATTATGTATTTAAAGGTGTGGTGTGATTATGTATCTAAAGTGGTTTGATGAATCTATTTACGAAATTAAGACGTATATTGAAGTAGTGATAGAGTTTCAACATCTCCCATAAACCAAAAGTAGATTTTGCAAATTTGAACATGAATGTCTTTGTGATAGAGTTTCAACATCTCCCATAAGCCAAAAGTAGCTTTTGCAAATCTGAACATGAATGCCTTTGTTTATATCTTATTAGGAAAGCATTGAAGCATCCACCAAGATGGTGTGTGGAGGTGGTATGTGAGTATTGAGATAAACTAGTTAGAGAAATAGAGAGGCTTTTGCATACTAGCATAAACCTCCCTTCTTCCGAGGCTTTTGCATACTAGCATAAACCTCCTTTCTTCCTAAATCATACACCAAGATGGTTTGTGAAGGTGATCTGTGAGTATTGAGATCAACTAGTTAGAACAATAGAGAGCTACTTACATATTGGCATGAGTCTTCCTTCTTCCTATTGCATAGTGGACATGAGTGCTAAATATGAATACTTGCATACTAGCACGAGCATCCCTTCTTCTTATTGCATAGTGGACAAGAGCACTAAATATGAATACCTAGAGTCACCAAACATGAAGTTGGTTTCTTATTATTGTCATTATTGACGGGAAATTCACCTACAAAAAAAGAAGCTCCACTCATTGGCTATATATAAGCCACAATTGCAAATAGTCAGATACTTGTTTCACTTAGAGCTAATCACACAATTTCACAAGTAAATGGGAGGAGAAAAGATAAACTTACATGATGTTTCGTGGTTGTCCAACATTTCCATTCAAAATTCCTTTAGGTCCAACACATGAAATAATATCTAATATAGTAGCTCAAGCCTACTTGGAGATCAGTAAAATCAAATTCAAGATATGAGATAAGGTGGTGAGAAAGCATATAGATCTATATTAAATGAAATATATTATGGCAACAAATTATAACTTGAGATATGTTGTACTCTTAGTTACATGACCTAGAATTACACTTCTTCGCTACAAACTCACCTTGTTGAACAATGATGACCTAGCATGATATTGCAATAAGAAAACAAATATATCTCTCACCTACACTCTTTTCAAACCAATGGTAATGTTCAATATTCAACAACCTATTGCTCTTATATTAGGAAGAAGCATTGCCTACTATTTTTATAACTTTTTAAAGTCAATTTCATTGATAAAAGTGTAATTTAACATAATAACATCCCATATCTACTTATGGTAAATAATACAAGTATAGTAGCCACCAAAATAATACAAACCTTTATGAAAATGATGAAATGAAGCATTATTCTCTTAAATATGTTTGAACAAAATTGGTATATTCTTTATTCCAATATCTTTCTTTTTGTAAATTAAAGAACTTTATATTATCAAAATAACTCATAGATATATTGTTGTTACATCCAGTCAACTGAAGATTTCTCTATTTTCTCTTAGGGATATAGGAGTACCCACAGTCCAATTTTTTTTTTGTTTATCCCATAATAAAAAACCAAAACAAACAACTAGCTCTAGATTATAGAAGGACCCTTCAAGTTGTGCATTCATCACAAAACATGACATAATTATAAATAAATTAACAAGCATAAATAAATTCATAGGAAGAGATGGGAGCATGTTCCTTGTGGGCTGCTTCCCCCAACGCCCCATCCCCCCGCCCACCCCCTCCTATAACTCTTGCCTAGGATGCATGGCTTCCAAAAGGGGGGTAAACCTACAAAAATAACTAAAACAACCGCGACCTGTAAAGTGACAATAAAATAAAATAGAGGAGACACTACCAGGCCCATACTACAAGAGACAACTCCATCACTATACCACATGAACCAAACCAAACAATTCGAAAGATCTCCATAATTAGTCTCCACCAACCAATTCAACTCGATATGGAGCTCATTGACACCAAAAAATTTATCCAAATACATAGGCACAAACTAACCAAAACTAGTCCTACAGTAATTACAAAATCATGAGTAAGACCAGGAGGGCGAGAGAACCTTTACCTAGTTGTCCAGACTCGTAATGAAAGATGAACTATTAGAAATGAAACAAGGCACATACATACCATAATTTCCTACTCTTAGTTCAAACAAAAATATACTAGACCCAAGAATGATAATAACCAAAATTTCTCCCCACCCAAACACAACAATAACCTCTTACTGGTAACCAGAGATAGAATTTGAATGACTAAGAGAATTCACGGAGAAGCATACAATATACGAATCAAGAACAAGAAGGGAACAACATGAGCCACCTCACTAGAGATGCATGTGAATAACATTCATAGACCATCGCCATCTAACTCCAAATATTGATGCAAGGGTTCTACATGATAATGAAAAAATTCCTCCCAATACCACTTCACTAGCACTAGGAAATGCATGAGCCTCATCTAACAAGAACCAGGAACAATGTAACATACCCCCTACAGTCCCTAATCCCTACTAAGGGTAGAAGGAGGCAATTACTTTTTTGACCCGACCTCCAAGGTCTAGTTATGGAAATGGGGTCTAAATTTTTCAATCTTTTTCAACTAGCTCGTAACTTAAAATGGATAACATCATTGTGTTCGTTTCACGTAGAAATTTCCAACGATATACAATTTTCCTTATTCTAACTCCCAAATAAAAATATGTGGCTAATTAATGTAAGTCCTATCAAGCCTTTCCACGTCATTTGACCTGCCATGTGGTTACCGTGGTCAACCACCTCATCGCCACATGGCATCACTACCTAGTTTTTAACCTCTTCATACTAGTGCCACATTATACCTTTCCCAATGAATAATCATAGAATGTGCGTAAGTTATGCAGACACGGTCCCCTACATGGACACATCACCCCAGGAATTAAATATGGACGTGTTCCAATGTAGTTCCCCATTGAAATTTTCGAGGAAGATCATCTAGGGTTATAAGGACCCCTCCTCCAATGGATCCCAATGCCATTAGCTACCACTACATGCTTGGGCTCCACCACGCCACATCATCCCAAACTTTTCCCCTTTGCAATGCCTCCAAACCGTTGAGGTGATGTGGAAGTCCACTTAACCATCCACCGCGTCAACTTTGCTTCAACCAATTGCATGAGTAAATTCCCCTGAAAGCTGTGCATGTGGGTCCCACCACCGCCACCTCACCTTGGGAATAAAATCTTGGCAGAATTTCACTCAACACCATAAGAAATTTCTAGGTTAAAGGTGCCAGGGTGATGTCCTCATCTTTTATCACCCAATGACATCACACCCTCCATGTGGATCCACTTTTTGATTGCCACATGTCACCCAGATATAGCCTACTTGGCCCCACAAAAACCTCAATTCCAAGTAACACATGTTTGCCTCTTAGGTCACCACATCACCAAAAGGCCATGTCACCTGCCACACTGGCCATGGGCCCCACTGGATCCTCCCTTGCACAAAAAATCACAATTTCACGTTATAATAAATTTTGGGGTTCCTCCATCCTGATACACTGACATCCTGGAAATCAGCCTCACATTTCCATGTCGTCCCGATGGATAAATCTCGGTGGGATCACTCGTCTCCCTTTGAAATCTCTAGGGAAATTCTTCTATGGTCATCCAATGGTATTAATACTCCCATAACATCTGATGATTTAGAGCTAAGTTTCCCATGTGTCCTTGCTCATGGCACTTAGCCACATGGTTTGACATGAGGCCCACTCTTTTAACTCCCAAAAATTGAATTTGAACCCATGCTCTAAATGCTTGGTCATAGTGCTTGTTCACATGGTGCGTAAGGCATCAACCTCCTTGCTCCTCTAGGCCCTAAAATTCTAGCCCCCGCGGCATAGACATATGGAAATATGTTAAGACTTCTTTACCTTCGGCACTTGGTTACATCACCCACACATTTGCCCTCTTAAAACTTGAGGACTAGTCTCTTGATGCCTTAAGGGCTCAACACACGCAACTACTTATCAATGTATATGTATATGTATAAATATATATATTGCGATATCTCTCCTAATATTTTTTCAGGGCTCGTCCCTACCCATTCAACACATATATACATATATTCACGTAATGCATATAACATGCTTTACGCCATCTCTCCTGAGCTTATAAGGGCTTCAAACAAGCTATCCTATACATATATACATACATATATACATATCTAATTTATGCAACACATGTAACATTATCATTGCTAAGCTTGGCATCTAACAATGAGGCTTGAAGATCAAAATAATTAATTACATAATAAACAAAACATAGTTTTTTCCATCCATTTACACTTAGGCCCATTAAACAAATTTCAAGCTCGAAAGACATCAGAGATCTATAGGCCTTTTAGATTGGTAATAAACAGTTAAAAATCTCAAGAATGCATACATAAATCCATTCATTTACTCGATAATTACATAAGAAATCAACATTCCTACTGCATGCAGGAAATCACGTTCCACAATATGTCACAAGTGTTACGTTAGTACATTGAAAAAATAGAAAAACAGGCTTTAAGCCAACACATCAGACATATTCTTAAAAATCAATGAACAAAGGTTTGAATATTTGAAAAGTTCTCAACAACTAAGATTGGGACTTCAACTCTCCACCCAACCTTATACATCCGCAACTAAGTCTTTCTTGCAGTATTAAACCCTGAGCCAGACTCCAAAGCTTGAGGTAGAGTGTTTTCAGAGGAATTTAAGACTAAGATTACAAGCTAAAATAGGGTGTCTCAAGGCTTCCTCACCTCCACCCACCAGGTATCAAATTAATTCAAATAAATATATTCAACCACTTCACTGGCATATAACCATCTTATAATCAGGAAATTATACCAATATCATCAGCTAAACCGGGGTATTCCAAGGCTATCGTTCCTTCATTCACCATCTACTCAACAATTTCACATCAGATACGGAATACTTCTTTTATAAAAAGGGACTTATAATACAACATCCCAACATCTCTAGAGATTTGGACACATAGTCTCAATTCAAATGTGGAGAGAGAGATATAGTTGATGATAAGGAGGTTTTATTACTTGTGTTACCTCTAAAGGAACAAGAGTGCACTCTCTAATAACTTCTCAGTGGAACTTCCACCTGTGTTCTTAGCCCAACCATGTGGGTCTACCATTAGGTGTTATCAGTACACTAGCCCTATATGCCTCCACCTCTCATAAGTTGTCAACCAACATAGTCTCCAGTGGATTTATTAGCCCTGTAAGGCACAACCACTACTCAATGATTATCAACCAGAAAACTTTTGGGTTTCTCAGTTGGACCATCATCTAAGCTTCTCTTCTCCCTGAATTGTCTCATTCCTCACAACCTTCTCTTCCCTCTCAACCAATTAGTTTGATCATCAGGAGCCTCTCGGCTACCTCTTTTCCCTGTTTCCTTCTTTTCATCATAAGCGTATATGTTCACACATCGTCTCTTTTCCGACAGGAGCCTTCCGACCTCCCTTTATTTTCCTATGTGTATAAGATTCACTAGACCTTTTTGACCTCCCTTTCTCATGGTCATTATTCCCGCCTGAAGGAGTTCCCCCTCTCTTGAATCGTGAATGAATCATTCCCCTATCCTGCGTGCGCACTTCAATGGGCTAATCGTCCCTTGTTCTCAAGGATCCATGCAGTCCATCCTTCTTGGACAGTGCAACCCATCCTCTACCTTCCATTTTTTCCTCTCTTGCTTGTAGTTATGCTCGAAGGACACATGGGCATGTCCTTGATTTGTCTAGTTGAATTTAATACATTTTCATCCCATTAAAACCACTTAATCAACACATGATTGATATTTTAAATAACCAATTCCTTAAGCAATCTCCCTCATCAAGTAATGGAATTTGTGTGTCTCTCTCAACCATTTTTAATTTATGGTTACATGATTACAAAGAAAATGTTTACAAGGGGAATTAGCCCATGGATGATGTCACACACCCATATAGGAAACTCTTCTTCCAAAAATGAATTTTGTGGTTCCTCTAGTAGTAGGGAGGTCGACACCTCAAGCTCGCCTCTCCTCCAAACCTCCTCTCAAAACACCCATAAGAGGTAGACTGCATAGTTAAATAATCGTAAATGGCACTCGTGGAATTAAAGTTAAAAACAATATTTTTTATAAATGGTAAAAGGCACACAACCCATGTTTAAATGGAAATAAGCAAAACTTGCTTAAGGGGAAATACTAGTTAACAAGAATTTTAACGACACTCTTAAATTTGTACATTTTTTATTTTATTTTATTTAAAAAATAGGAAAAAAAAATTCAAAACTTATCTATAAAGGTGTAGTCTAACTATTTTAAGTTGTGTTTGTATGTTTTAATAGAAATTTGATGATTTTTTTTTTTTGTGAGTTTGTGAATTTTAGTTATTTAAAATATATTTTTAACACATGAATGGATTCAATGTCTGGAAAATTATGAAATACTCTGATTATGTAAACTATAGAGCTTAAATTATGATTTCAAAAAATCCATACCATATTTTGAGAAAAATTAACTCAAAAATATAACCAAGGAAAAACCAAAACTTAGAAGAGTTGGACCACATAATTTATTAAAAAAATAAAGTCCAACTCTTCTATACTTTCTTCTTTTTAGGAACATAAGATTGGCTAAAACCACAAATTTGAATTGCTTAATCTACTTAACCCAACAAAATTATATTTTAAATAAACTAAAATAACAATCTCACTTAAAAATGTATTACTAAATTTCAATAAAAAAAAACCAAAACATAAAAATATTAAAGTATATAAAATAATAATAATAAATATATATATATATATATATATATATATATATATATAAAGTATATTATATACATCTTTACCTTACCATGAAAAATATTTTAAAATAAAAATACATATTATAATAATTTGGAAAAAGAATGTATAACTCACATTTATCAGTGAAAACATAATTTATTTTCTTGTCCACTTTAACAAAACGACTGAGTTTGATATATAATTATGGTTATAAACCATTCAATTTATTAAATTCACGACAATCCAATGAAATTTTAAAGTTGTTTACAATTCAAGCTCTTTCTTTTCATTATATATCTTTTTGGTGAGAGTACTATGTATTCACACACAGATTAACTATGTAGTATCTGCTCACATTTAACATTCAATAAAATTTAAACGTTATCCTTTTTCACAAATCCATATTTTTGAATTTACTATGAGTTTTATGATTATGAGGTACAATTCTTAGGACAATCAATCTCGGAATTGCTCCATATCAACTTTTAAATAATTGAAAGTAAAAGGGTTTAATGATCATGATAAGGGTTGAAAAGTTAAAAAATAAAATATATTATTTTAATATTTTTTATAAATAAAATATTTGATTTTTTTAAATATATATATATATATATATATATATAAAAGTGATTTAGTATATTAATTTCAATTATACATTAAAAATAAGTTGCTTATTTAAATTTTAATGAAATGCTGTAAAATAATTTAAAATATTAATTTGATTTTAGTGAAAAATGAAGAAATTGTATTTAGTTAAGTGATAATTTGGGTGATGATATCAATGTTAGTATGCTAAAAACAAGACTAATAGCAGCAATATAGCATAGTCTCTGCGTGTATCTTTATGGCTAATTAATTGATAAAGTGTTTGTATTTCCGTCTCCACACATGTTTCTTTCGCACACGCTTCCTCTACACAACCACATGCACAAATGAACCAGACTTATGCAGGAACAAAATAAAATACAGATATAAATATAAATACAAAGATACAGCAAAAATAAAACTTCATTTCATTCATATGAAAGAAATGAAATATGCTTACATACAGAATGGAAATAAACTAGCTCGGGCGATGGTAGATTATTTCTGAGAAGAGATGTGGTGGCTACATGCCTCTAAACAGTGTTACAATGAGGCTCAAGGGCCTTTTTGTTATTGAACAACAAGGGAAAACCCTAACCCAAGGAGATGGAACACCAAGAGTTTGTGGGCACCATTGGGGTTAATGGGCAGCCAACTTCCTAGGGTCATAACTTGGTCATATTATCTCTTTTTGGCACATACGAAACCTCGTTGGAAAGATATATCCGAGTAATACATTTTTAAGGTTCAAAGTTCATAACATTGGGAATCAGAGCATATGAACCTAGGATTTTTTTGCTTCAAAGAGGTCATCTTTGTGTTTTCACTATAACCTTTTTTGGGGATGTTTCATATAATGGTGAAATTTTGAGAAGATTTAGGTGATATCATTGGAAATATTTGGTTAAAATTTCATTTTTTTCTATAACTTTATAGATATACATTGTAAAATCTAAGGTTTATGATTGGTCTAGAAATGTATTTCAAATGAGACATATCAGAGTTTTAGCAGAAATATATTTTCTAGGAATTTTCGGACCATTAAATTTTTAATCAATTAAAGAATAAAATTCAATGTGCTTCTAAGAAAAAATTTATATTCTGGTTTTCTATAATTTTAGAGATATTCCCTATGGAAGCTTAATATTTTTAATGGTTCTAAAATTAGTTTCAAACAAGTGACCATGATTTTTTTCTGTAAGTTTTTTCCTAGCATACTTCAAATTGTGAAAATTTTAGAGATACAAGGATAGATTATAAAGCACCCTAGATAAAAATTTCAAAATTACATTTTAATACTTGGATACATGACATGCTATACAAGTCTTCTCTTAGGAATATTCCAAAAATTAGCAAATTTTAGGAAAGTTAGTATAATTTCACTTGGCACATCAATTTTTGGTCAGACCTAACAAATTGTAGATAATACATATCAAAGTATTATAGACCAAAATTTTAGATAAAGAAGGGCTTTTATATATATACATCAAGAGAAAGATAATCAATTTAGAAATTCTCAAAATTAAGGTTTTAAAGGTATGTAACTTACAAGTGGCATAAATTTAAATAGAAGATACATTTTTGGGGGTGACTAAATGTTTTAATAAAGAGGAATATTATTGTTACTTTCTCACATGGATCCAAATAAAGATCCAAAAGATATTACACTAATTAAACCTTCTAAAGTCTTATCCACAACTCATGAATAAATACAAGATATCCATTACCAAGTAACCAAGGTGGAAGATAAGTTTTCACAAATGCAAGGATTCATAAAGAATGTGGAACAAAAGATGGTGGAAACCAAGGAAGAAATATAAAAATCCATGACTAAAAATAAGGAAGAAATAAATAATATACTATTATAGAATCTCCATGAAAGGTATATGAATATCCAAGGAAATCATGAACACAATGAGGAGGAGGGTGTTGAGACTCAATCACATATGGGGAGTGCTTTATAACAAAATCTTGAATCACACAACAATAATTACGATTTTTCGATCCAATATCCACATCATTAGGGATTTGAGTCAAAACCAAGGAACTATTGCATTCCAAATATTGATATGAATAATCTTGATGGTAATGATCCTATAACTTGGGTATTCTATACAATTCTTTGATCTACATCAAGTGGAAACTTTATGAATTTTTAGGATAGGATCAACAAGTATGGTATCAATGGAATCATGAAAGGAAAAATTATTCTATTAATATGATACTCCATTTTTATAGGGTAAATGATAACACGTTATAGGGATATTAACATAAATACATTCTTTATTTGATTAGTAAATTTGAAAAAGGTTCAGTTACAAATGTTCAACACTTCCAAAAATTGAGTCTCAGTGTAAATAAAATTTTGAGGGAATAATTAGTTAGACCTGTTTATGGGAACTTTAAAGGAACGAATTCAACATGAGGTGCATCTCTTTGATCCTAAATATCTAGGGCTTTCTTTCAATCTATCAAGGAAATTTGAAAGTAAAATTATGGATACTAAAAATTGGTCACAAATAACTATAGAGAAAATTGTGCTCCCTCTCCTATGATGACAAGGATTATAGAAGGATCAAGAAAATAAAAATTAAATATAAGTTTCCCATCCCTGTCTTTGATGAATTATTAGATGAATTACATGGATTAATTTTCATTAGTAAGTTGGATATTAGTTATGGATATCATCAAATTAGAATGAGGCAAGAAGACATTCCCAAAACAACCTTTAGAACACATGAAGGCCATTATATGTTTTTTATTATGCCATTTGGACTTACAAATACACCTTTAACATTTCAAATTTTGATGAATTCTATTTTCAAACCCTTATAAAACTTTTATGAGTAATTTTTTACGACATACTAATATAGGGAAAATATTGGGAAGAACATTTACAACATGTTGATTGGAACTTAACACTATAGGAAGAGCAACAACTATATGCAAGAAATTTCAAGTGTACTTTTGGGGTTCAAGAAGTGGAATATTTGGGTCATATTATATCCCAAGAAGGTATCAGAGATGATCTTAACAAAATAATATCTATGAAGGAATGACCAATCCCCAAGACATTGAATAAAATTTAAAGATCCTTAGGATTGATTGGATATTACAACAATTTTCTCAAGAAGTATGGTCAAATAGAAACATATCTCACAAAATTTTTGAAAAAGGAAGAATTTTATTGGACTAAAGAAGTAACCAAATATTTTGAAAATTTTAAAGAGTCTATGTGTACAACTCTCATCCTAACAACACTTGACTTCACAAAAACCTTCATTGTGGAAGGTGACGCCTCATGCCATGGCATTGGTACAATTTTGATGCAAAAAGGAAGGACCCATCCTTTGAAAGTAGAAAAGTTAGAGGAAAGAAATTACTTAGACCCATCTATGAAAAATAAAATTTGGCCATACTACATTTAGTTAAGAACTGAAAACCATAGCTAATAGGAAGACACTTTAAAGTAAAAATAGATCATGATAGTTTGAAGTACTTCTTGGAAAATATCATATCTTTAGAAGAGAAATAAAAATGGGTTGCAAAGATGTTGGGTTATGGATTTTAAATTATCTAAATAAGAGGAAAAAAACAAAATAATGTGGAAAATGCACTCTCAAGGAAAGAGGAAGACAGAAAGGATTTACTATGTGCTATTTCCATTACATAATTTGAATGGGTGGAATAAGAAGGGATAGAATTGAAGCAATATGAGAAGGTATGCAAGATCATTAAACAATTCTAGGAGCCCCCCCCATAAAATATAAAAAATTATGTGGAATAATGACTTTTTGTGGTATCAGGATCTCCTATACTTATGCAAGAATTCTCAGTTCAAATAGAAGGAACTTTGGAATTCTACACTTCTCCTACAAGAGGAAATTTAGGGTTCTCGAATACATTCCATAGGATCAAAATTTTTTTTAGGAAGGTATTAAAGTAGATGTGCAAATTGTTTTACTTGAATTTGTGGTATGCCACCAAAATAAGGGAGAGATAGTCAATACGTTAGGAATCCTACATATATTAGCCATACCAAGCCAATTGGGAATATATTTCAATGGATTTGATTACAGATTTACCCAAATATGAAGAAAAGAGTGTCATTATGGTAGTGGTATATAGAATGAAAATGTATGCCCATTTTTCTTTCTTTCTCATCCTTTAAAGCAAATATTGTGTCCAAAGCATTCATGGAAACTATCCAAAATCTACATGGAATAACGAAGATTATTGTAAGTGAAAAAGATCCAATTTTCACTGGAATTTTTTGGACTAAATTGTTTTATTTTTTGGGAACTCAATTGGCTCACAACTCATCTTACCATCCTCAAAATGATAGGAAAAATGAGATTGTGAAAAAACGTTTAGAAGGATATCTACATTTCTTTGTTATTGATAAATATAGACAATCGGTAAAGTGGTTTCCATCATCCATCACATCATCCTTTAAAGGGAATATAAAAACTTAAGTAGCAGATGACCACATATGAAACCAACAATAGGTTCTTAATCTATTGAAGTACAACTTAGTTATAACACAAATTAGGATGGAACAACAAGAATTTAAACATCGCGATGATTGAAATGGGGGATTGTCGGTATTTTTAATACCATAACCATATAATTAGACGTCCCTAAAGAAACAAAATAAGGAAAATAAATTAGCAGTAAGTTATTATAGGCCTTATAAGGTGTTGTAGAAGATTGGAATTATGGCTTATGAATTTTAGTTTGATCCACATTCATGTGCACGTATAGCCTTCCATGTTTCTTAGTTAAAGAAGGTAAGCAATGAAAGTATTAATGAAGAACAAGTATAACCTTCCATGTTTTTTAACAAGGATTAATGAAGAACAAAAGATCATACTAGAACTATAAAAATCCTGGAAACAATGATTAAGAAACTAAGAAATCAAATAATTAATGAGGACCTCATTAAATAGAGGAATCTATCAATGGAAAAGGAAACATAGTATGATGAGTTTTTTATGTAGAAGAACCCATAGATAGCCAAGTGTTGATAATGACGCTTGTTTGAAGAGGAGGGGCATGTTAAGCCCTATATAAGCCCCATGCTAGCCCTAAAACCCCTCATTAATACCTAGATATTAAATTATTACTCTTCTAGTTTTATATTGTTAATGTAGGCTAGAACCTTTCATTGTACATTTTCTAACATTTGTACCCTTTTTCTCCTATATTTATGATAAGGAGACCTAGTATTAGGATCATCAAATCTTGTCTTATACATTGTATTCATTGTAAAAGGAGTTTCTCCCCTTGAAGTGGACCAAAATTATGGCTCTTTATCATATTTAAGGCGCCAAATGCATAATATTCACAACAAATCTTATAATATTCTAATATATTATGCAAATTTATTTTTCCTTGGATTCTAGAAAAACATAGTCACGTAAAAAAAATAACATGCACAAATAAATTGAAGATTTATATTGGGAAACCCAATATGGGAGAAAACCTAGCCAAAAGGTGAGGTCTATCGTCTTCTCTCTTTAATTCAGTTACAAAATGCACATAGAAAGGAATGGGAACTCCAATGGAGTTTCCTTTTGACACTATGGCCTGATTGAATAATATAGGATCCTCCTACCACTATGTTATGCTCTGAAAATACCACTCCCATATTTTTTTCTTAGCTATGGAACAAGTACAATTCAGAGGAATGGATTCCATTCTCCTGCTAGTGACCTAATATTTAACATAACTCAATAACCATATAGGGTTACAGGTTTCACTTCGTTAAAACTCAATGTGATAATTTTTTGGAACTTATATATCTTAATGAAATCCCTCATGTGGATATCCCTACATGTGTGAGTAATGGGTGTCGATGTGGCATCAACTCATACCACGGTGGACAACTAGATATGATAGCTTATGAGAGCAATAAATTCCACATAAAAGCTCCAAATGATGTGATATTGGGACCATTGGAAAGGTACTTTGAGGATATGGCCATAAATTTTTGACCCCACAACCCAAAAAAGTGTCATTTTATGCCTCAAAATGGCTTGAAATTGTTATAGACCTAAATTTTCCAAATTGGGGCTTACCATTAAAAGGGCCCTACAAGCCAATTCCTCATTCTTTTCCACCCATAAATTATTGATATTGTTGGAATTTTCATGTTGGTAGTTGGAATTATTATGTTGCCATTGATGTCAAACTCAGTGCAGTGATCTCAACCTTGGTGTATGGATGATATGATCATGCGAACTTATATTTTTGGAATTATTTTGATGGTGCTCGATATTTATTATAGAGCTTGTAGAGGGAGCGAGCAAAGATAGTTTTCTATTTTGGTGACAAAGTGAATTTCCTAGCCCAAGAGTTTAATCTTGGTTCTGGAGCTCGATGAGAGAGGAAAATTGGTAGAAACTCCATGTAAAGTAGTTTCAAGATCAGAGGGCTTGTTTTGGTAGCTGAATTATTTAGTTAAAAACCATCCTAGTAGCAGGTTAAGTGACAGAGTTGAAAAATATTATGACTATGACAGTTTGATTTCCTAGGAATTGTAGGATTTTTTTCCCTAGGAAAATTTTCTAGATGCTCCTGCAAACGGCACAATTGGATAAACCTCGAAAATACCTTTCCAAATGTAAATGGTAGTTGTAAAATCTATCAAGGGATCAAGAGTAATGGCCAGATAAAATTTGACATGGTTCCATGGCCCTTAGGGTTACAAGTAGGAAGGGTACATGGAAGAGAGACAAGTAAAAAGGTTTGTTGAGTGAGCCACTCTTTATTGGAACTATGTTTGTTCTCCTGAGGTCCTAAGGACTAAGAGATAGAGACAAAACCAATTCTCATCTCCTACCATAGATATTGGTATCTAGCCTTGGGAGGTTTGGTGTAGTGCACTTTGCAAAGGAGTATGGAAACCCCAAAGTCCCGAGATTAGCAGTCCAAGGATATGGAACCTTTTCTCGCCAATTACCATAAATGTTCATGTCTTGCCCTGGGTGACTGAAGGAAGTGTTATGTTAATTTGAGGAGTGAGATATAAAGGGTGATAGACAAAGTTTAGTCACGATAAGGAGCTAATGTTAAAATCTCACCCCAACCAAATCTTAAATAACACAAGATTTTAGTGAAAAACATAGGCTTGACACCCCTCTTTTGTGCAGGAGATAAGTCGAAATGAGGAAATATTTAATTATAGCATTGACTGATAATGATGAGTAGGAAGTTGATGCGGCAGCATGTTGACAATGTTGGCCAATGTCAAGAGGAAAAATGGTGCAACTTTATTGGATGATAGAGGTGGGGTGGTAGCCTAGGTGTCTTGCTGACATGACAAATGATGTTAACATGACATAATCATGACATTATCTAGTGAGGTGGCACAATATTTGGATTCATTTCAGGGGGGTCATGCTTGGTTTATTTTACTTATGTTAATGATTTCGATGTTTAGGTTAAAAAATAGGCTAAGTGTTAAAAGCTCAGGAGAGACAATGTTGAGGGAAGACCCATAAGAGACAAAACCTTTTTCCCATTGTTGGCCAATGAATTTTCCAATCTCACCCTCACCCAAGTATCAGAGTCAAGTGGTTTGTGATGAGACGATGAGAGTAATAGGGCAATTGACAAGAAAATTTTCGTCAACCAATGATGTGTCACAACATCGAGAAGAGTGCCAAGGGGAAGTGTTTGCATGCATTTTCATGTGTTAACGTTTTATTGAAAAAGCCTAAGATTCTGGTCATACAGGACTTGGGGTGCTACATACAATTATTTGGGCATATGTTAATGGCACGAGCGGCTTAGCCATTCTACAATCTTGATTATTAAGCCCTTGATACAAAAGGAACTTTGGGCTCTCTGAACATTTGTACAATGTGTTGTATGTGGTCCTGTAGTTAATGAGGATTTGAGGTTTGAGGAATATGTGGGGAGTGCATTCGGGAATTTTACTGTAAAACCATTCTATATTATTGATTGGTATTGACACTTGACACATGGAAAAAGAGCTTAAGGACTCATCTCAGTTAAATTTTTCATCTAAAGTTCAAAATTAATCAAGGGAGCTAAATTAAAGCACACATCATTTTTTAAATGATAGAAAAGGAGCACAATGAATTGGAGATCGCAGTTCAAACCAGTACAAGTGTTTAATGGGTACATGATGCAGTTGGTGTCAATTATGATTTTTACCTCCTTGGGCAGTGTATTATGGAAAAATTTCTCATTAACGTATTTGACAGGAATATGGGCCAGGAACGCTTATTGTGGGAGTGGATAAAACATTAATATGGGCAGTATTGTAAGCCAATTATAGTGGTAGAGAAATTAATCCTCAAGATGCAAGGAATTCAATGTTTCCCATACTCAAATATGAGTAATGAATGTAATGAAGACACTCCTTGAGTGTGTAGGTGGTAATAGAATTTATTTCTCAGCATGGAAAACCATACCAAATTCCATTCTCCGGGTAATTCAATTGTAGTGACTGAAAAATAGGAAAAATCAGAGAAGTGGTGAGCCTTACCTAAGTACCTCCTCATACCATGCACAAGTAAATGGAAGTCATTTTTTAGCTTTATGTCCTATACTGAACGCACTCATCATTCCTTTTGTAACAGAGGAACAAAACACAAGAACATTGTGTGAAAATGGTAGACTCAAATACTATGTGAGAGTGTCATTGAGAGTGAGGTTGTGAGAGCTAGTGGAGAAGTGAAAATTGAGTGTTGTTGTTATGTGAAATGTATGAGTGTGATGAGAGCTATGTGGGTTGTTGAATAGGGTCAAAGTTCTGATAGATGATATGTATGAAAAAAATAAAGCTACAAAAAGTATGAGTGAAGGTTGTTGAAGAGAACAATAGGCTGAAAATTGAGAGATGTTGGGTTGGGCAAAGAGAAGGAAGTTGGGGATAACAAAAGGCTAAGAATAGGTTAATTCAAAGTTGTAATCATGACGAGTGGGAGCCAAAATAGAGAGAAATAAGTTCCT
Organism: Pinus albicaulis; assembly: GCA_034641835.2. Classification (NCBI taxonomy): domain Eukaryota; kingdom Viridiplantae; phylum Streptophyta; class Pinopsida; order Pinales; family Pinaceae; genus Pinus; species Pinus albicaulis. Next base: position 1,559,708,253 of record CM076575.1, read on the forward strand.
TATGGAAAATAGTGTTGTGCCTACACAATAGGAAGTTGGTGGTTCCATGTAACTGGATGTATGAAGAACAACTTGGGGTTTGGTGCCTCCTACAAGTGGGTGCTTGTAAAATCAAGGAGTTCGTGCTTCTTGTAAGATGATTAAGTTTCTGCAAAGAGAAAGTTGGTGCTTCCTGCTAATGGGTGTTATAAAAACACATAAGAAATTTGGTGCTTCATGTGAGTAAGTGCTCATGAAACATGATGTAATCTGAGTGGTGACTTTGGATTCACACCATAAAAAAAAAAAATTGTTTTCTCTCTTTATGGGTTTCCACGTTAAAATATTTGTCTGATGTGCATTTTTATGTTGAAATATGAAATTTAGGTAAAATTTCACTTTGGAAAACTCACTTTATGAAGATAATTATTTCATTGAATTCCTCTTTTCAAGAGGACCAAAATCGACCTAAATATCACTCCAATCAGATAAGGGAAAGTGTATTTATTAAGAAAATCCCACATGTGCATATTTGACAAGGTCAGCCCTAAAGCAAAGTGGACCCCCTTGGAAGGCTATAAATACAAGTGAACTCTACCTCATTTTTCACATCATCATGAGACACTCTTATATCTTTTTTTTTTGTCTCACACAGATCTGAGGCTCGTCTGCAGAGGAACAAGTTTTCTCTGAGGTGAAATTGTAGGGTTTGAAGCTCACATTTCAGATCTAGGGTTTCGGGCCACGGTCACAGGCACATCACAGAAGTATTTTTACCACATCCACTCCCACATATGCTCATGCATGCGACTGGAGCCTTCTAGTCACACACACAACTCACTATGCATGTGATTGGGAGTTAGGGTTGCAAAATATTAGTCACACACTTGCCTTAGTCTAGATTTGACCCCAGTCACTTGCATACCAAGCTTAAGGGAGTGACCGGGCTGCTACAATCGCTTGGATGACACCTCCTCCATGCGACTAGGACCTAAAATATTAAATCTCAACCTTCCAAAGTTTTTTCTCATTGACCGCAGAGTTTGGAAATTGGCCACAGATAGTGACAGTTCATTACAGTCTTCAGAATTAAGGTTTTGAGTATAAGCCTTGTTGGGTAGTTGCATATATGAATATATGGATCATTGTACTCTCTTTTTCTGAATCATTTGATGATGATCTAATAGGAAGAAGAATTTGAAAGTGTTTTCCCCATAGTGATTTTTTCCCTAGTCTCTGAGCAATCCAGGTGTCTCTATGTGTGAATGATTTTCATCTATAGTTCCTTTATGTTTTGTTGCATTGATGATGATGATATTGTTATTTCTACATAGTTTCATATTTTTTTGAATAATGATGTAAATATGAATAATGTTATGATGTCATGGGGTGAATGTAATATGTTAATGAAGAAATGCAATTATCAAAGAAAATAAAAATATATCCCTATGAAAAAATAACATGGTATCAGAATTGGGCTAAAGAAAATTCATGAATATCACCCTTATGGTGACACAGTTGAAGGATGCAAGAAAGGATGGAGGAGACCTAAAAGAATTCTAGGGTTTGAATGAAACCCTAGGAATGATGTGTATTAAGGTTTGAAGGATATTATGAGGTTAGGTTTTGAGAGAAACCCTAACATGGTAAAGCACTTGTGACACACTTGATGAAGCCCTAGATGGGATAGTCTCTATTAGGCCTGGTTATTGATAGAATCGGTTGAAATAGTGAAGGCAACGTTGTTATATGTACAATGGACAGCGATGGCTCTTAAAGGTTGCTTCAAGAGGTATGATCACCTATCATTAAAGATAAGTACTTTTTAATTTATGATTCTTCTCTATGTCTTTTTACTTTTATTTAAACGTATATATATGATTATTTTTTTTATTATTACTTATGATTCTTTCATATATATTTGAGTATTTGGATGCTTCTAACCTCTTGATGATTTATGAAAAGTGAATCCTTCTTGAGGATCATGGATAGTGCAGGAAGAGAAGAACTAGCATTGGAAAAGGTAAAGAGGCACCTGGCGAAAAGGGTTACAATGTGCTACAAGCTTCCCATGTAAAATAATAAGGTGCGCAAGTATTTGAATACTACAAGGCATGCATGGTATATTGTTTTAATTTTATGTTTTAGCTGTAATATTGGATGGCAAGGTAATCCCTAAAGCATGATGAGAATGTATCCTTCACGAAAGACTCATGCATATGAAAGTGATTTGGATTCATGTTTCTTATGATGAAATAATGCACTTGGTATTGAACAAGTATCTTACCTTTTATACATAATGAAATTATTTGATTCTGTGAAGCTACTTAATATTGATCTTTGACATATTGGCATACTTAATGTTTGACAAACATCTATCATTTTTGGATATATTGATCCCATAAATAAGGTTAGCACCTTGATTCTAGTAGATGGTAACTTGATACTATTGATGTTGTTTGTAGAAAGAATGGTAGCCATGATAACAATGAGATCTATATTCAAGATATTTTGTCGATCATGGTTATGTTTTGACATGCTTAGTAGCTATGGCATATGGTAAAATTGAATGCCCTGACTGGATGGATTAAGTTATGTGACAAAGGATTAATATTGTGATCATGATTCCTAAAGTATACTCCTATTAAGATATGTGACACTAACCCTTTATGAAATATTGATGTTATGATGACATTATGAAGTAGCTGCTAATATGATATGATCGGGATGAATATATGATATAGTCTGACTTTATGATCTAACATATTTGCTGATGTATGATAACATTATAGATAGGTTGATGGAATGAATGAAAATGAATGAAGTGGATTCCCATTCAGAGGGAGAATCTCTCCATAAGATTATCACTCACATTATTATTTTCAATATAAACTATTTACTCTTGAAATATGATTTATGAGCATGAATAGACAAATGTATGACATGGTTAATCTGTAGTAAAGTTCTGATTTGAGGAAAGAGAGTTTTCCCTTACTCTAAGCCTATGTTGCATGGAAGCAAGCTTACAGGTGCGACTGTGGCATCTCAACCACACTAAAGTAAGCTCAAGGGTGTGACTGTATTCTCCCAACCACATAGAGGATGGCTTATGGGTGCGATTATTCCTGCAAGACAAAAATGAAGTTTTGTGCATAAAATAAGATGTTCACCTGAAGAATGTCAATCCTTCAGACATGAAGAAGACAACTGAAAGTTCTAAGAGAAGATAAGTTTGAGTGCTTAATATAATATGAATATGTATACTAAACTTATGTTTGCATATGATTGGGATATGCATATAGATATGTCATTATTATTTAACCATTGAAGTCTATGTTGCAAGAGATTGACATGATTTGGATGATATAGCTGAGTAGTGCTTGGAGTTTTGACATAATGCTTGATAATGACTTAGAACTTTGAATTGATGATTGAAATATGTTGTGGAATAAAGAACTCACTATGATATAAAATTTTGGATTTGACCTGATGACTAATTATTTTATTTGATGATCGATGATTTTCCTTGATAACAATGTTATATGGGAATAGTGACTTTCAGTGACTAATATTGGTATTTGATAATGGAGTTGTATTGGTCTCCTTGTTTTTTAGCACAATGGTTAAAGTATTGATAGTTGTGATTTAGTGTGAAGTTATATCACAATGAATGGATGGAACCTATTCTTGGTGTATGCCTTTGCATCTAGTGACTTATATTATGATCATGAGGATCACTTAAAACTATTTGGGAAATGATGAATTTTTGGCATAGATAAAGTCATAACTTGACATTTGGATGAAGTTTTGTTTGATATTGCTTATGAAAACTAGTCGGCATATCAATAGATGGTGTCATGATTTGATGAGAGTTATACTTGTCACCTAGTCTAAATAATATGATACTGTGGTATTGATGATTTTGATATTAGTTCCGATCTGGATTGTAAACTTTGATAATATGCTTAGTTGATTTGATTGCACAATATTTATTTTTGTGAGACTAAACATAATGGTTTGATAAATTTTTATGACTATAGAGAGAATTGTATATGTCTGCATTAATTGTTATCTGGTAAATCTTGGATGATGTGTTCATCCAAAACTATACTTCATAAGTGTTCCAAGGTATGATTTTGATTTTGGTTTTGGTTTTATGTGATGACGGTCTACTATTGACAGATAATGAACCTCAGGTGATCTAAGTAAGAGGGAGATATATTTTTTAATCTCAAATTAATGAATCATGGCATGATTTCTCAAGTTGGGAATAGAAAATGGAAATGCAAATCCTTGGACATTCCGATTGAATTTCAAGAAGTTGTAAAGAGATATTGTTGAAACTTTACTTTGAAACCGACAGTTGATTGAAGCATTGATGTTATGATTGAACACTTGTATGCATATGTTGTACATAGAACCTGCGTCGATTCATTATTGAGTCGCTTCATACACATAGAGTTGCCACTAAGCACCCTTCGATATATTTTCATGGGATGATATATCTTTGACATTGTTCCTATGATATGTGACCACATGAATGTATTGATGATGTTTGGGACTATTATTGACAAGCACTGCCTTATTCTAATATCTTCAATGATGTTTTGAGATGAGAACTTCGAGCTTTAAGCACGATTGAGGATAAGTATGATGATTGTTAGCATGACTAGCTAGGAGGAAGGATGAAGAAGCTTTTTGGGGAGATGTTTGAGAAAGTTCTAGCTATAACATGGATTCGTTGTGATAACAAAGAGTGGTATCATATTGGAAAATAATCCTATATATATTTGGAACTAAAATCCCTTCATATATTGAGACATTCTGAATGTACGATACAATATTAAGCTTGTGGTTGACACCTCCTTAAGAGGGATGATGATTATGGTATCCTTTTTGTGATGTATATATGTATTTTTTTTCTAACATGATATGTGATTTGATGTCCTGCAAGAACATGAGACAACTTCTATTGATACATGGTGATTACCAGGTATGAGTACAATTATATGATAAAGAGCATCGATGATGAGGAATCTGAGTCAAATCTTCCTCCCCTATTTGAGCTCCCAGGGTGAGGAATTGAGATAAAGGTCTCCTAGGGTTGAGGGATCACTGGAAAATAGGTTATCACCCCTATCTATTACCCATAGGGCTGGATATTTTGCTACCCTATCTACCCATAGGGTTGGAGATGTTGCTTCCCTATCTTTTCTATGCAGAGTATACCCTAGTTGGCATCATATCCACAAGCCAACTTGTTGGGAATAATTCTCCCCATCTAGCCAACGGGTTGAGAGTGTGCTTGGGGGTGTACAACCCAAGAAAATTATGATGCAGGTGCTATACCACAGGACTGCTTAGATTCATCGATGGGAATATCAGCAGGAAAAAGGATTGGATTGATATTTTCTCCCCTATATAATTTTGGGTTCAGATTGAGCTCCCTGATTTCATTTCATGGTTGAGATGTGCTCCCTTGTGTGTTTGGATATCCTATTACTCAATATGGGTTCATAGATGTGTAGCTCCCCCATGAAATTCCAAGTAGCATCTCGATGGAAAGAGGGTGGTAAATTGAGCTCCCCTTTAATGTCAAAATTCTTCTTCTTTTAGATTCGAGAATGTTTCGAATATGAGAAAGGAAAATAAACATATATGCATGAATAATTAAGAGATTAATTTAAATGATCAACGATGATACAAGATGATGATACACTTGATATTGGATAAGATCTAATGACGAGATACACATGACATGATGCAGGTGGAATTCTCCATAGTTGAGAGGGAATGTGTATTTATGAAGAAAATCCTACATGGGCATATTTAACAAGGTCGACCCCAAAGAAAAGTGGACCCCCTTGGAAGGCTATAAATACAAGTGAACTATGCCAAATTTGGACATCATCTTGAGACACTCTTCTATATTGGGTTTTGGCTCACACAGGTATGAAGCTCGACTGCAGAGGAATAGGTTCACTTTGAGGTGAAATTGTAGGATTTGAAGCTCGCATTTCAGATCTAGGGTTTTGGGCCATATCCACAGGCACAACACAAAGGGATTTAGACCATAGTTTCTCCCACAAAGGCTCATGCGTGCAACTGGAGGCTTCCAGTCACACAAAAAGCTCACTAAGCATCTGACCATGAGTTAGGGTTGCAGAATCTCAGTCGCATGCTCACCTTAACCCAAATCTAACCCAGTCGCTCACATACCAAGATTAAGGGAGCGACTAGGCTGCTACAGTCGCTCAAATGACTCCTCCTTCGTGCAAATGTGACCTAAAATATGAAATCTTAGTCTTCCAAAGTTTTCTCTCGTTGACCACAGATTTTGGTAGTTGACCACAAATAGTGACAGTTCATTACAGTCTTTAGAATCATGGTTTTGAGTATAATAATTGATGGGTTCATTTCATAGATAGGTGGCCAATTGCATAGATGAAGACATGTATCAATGTACCCTCTTTTTCGTAATCATTTTATGACGATCTAATAAGAAGAATAATTTAAAATGGTTTTTCCCATAGTGGTTTTTTCCCTAGTCTCCGACCAATCCTGATGTCTCTATGTGTGAATGTTTTTATTCTTTTCTTCCTTTATGTTCTGTTGCATTGATGATGATCATAATTTTCTTTCTACATAGTTGCATATGTTTTTGAATAATGATGTAAATATGAATAATGTTACGATGTCATGGGGTGAATGTAATATGTTAATGAAGAAATAAAATTATCAAAGAAAATAAAAATATATCCCTAATAAAAATTAGCAGCTTCTTATGGTGTTGATGAAGGGTTCACGTGTTGATTTAATTTGTTGTTCACAATTTTTTATTTATTTCTCACATGAATGGTTACCAAAGTAAATGAAAATAAAAATTGCAATAATTATAGAATTACCCTTAAGACTGATTCAACAAACCACCCCCCCCCCCTAGGCCCCCCACCCCCAAGTATTAATTTTGTTTCCAATAGAGATATATGACAAATTATATGATGATCCAATTGGGATCAAATAATCACAAAGACCTAGGTGTTGACCATTATCCTCGTTTAGAGAAGTAGTGCATGTATCATGAGTGCCATAGTCACAACATGGATGGATGTTAGGACTTTCAACGGAAGAATTATTATTCTTTTGAGCAAGGTTTGAATCTCCCTCAATATAGGTTTATACCTTAATTAATTAATTAAGGTGGTGGTTCCATGTAACTGGATGTATGAAGAACAACTTGGGGTTTGGTGCCTCCTACAAGTGGGTGCTTGTAAAATCAAGGAGTTCGTGCTTCTTGTAAGATGATCAAGTTTCTGCAAAGAGAAAGTTGGTGCTTCCTGCTAGTGGGTGTTATAAAAACACATAAGAAATTTGGTGCTTCATGTGAGTAAGTGCTCATGAAACATGATGTAATCTGAGTGGTGACTTTAGATTCACATCATAAAAAAAAAATTGTTGTTTTCTCTCTCTATGGGTTTCCACGTTAAAATATTTGTCTGATGTGCATTTTTATGTTGAAATATGAAATTTCGGTAAAATTTCACTTTGGAAAACTCACTTTATGAAGATAATTATTGTATTGAATTCCTCTTTTCGAGAGGACCAAAATCGACCTAAATATCACTCCAATCAGATAAGGGAAAGTGTATTTATTAAGAAAATCCCACATGTGCATATTTGACAAGGTCAACCCTAAAGAAAAGTGGACCCCCTTGGAAGGCTATAAATACAAGTGACCTCTACCTCATTTTCACATCATCATGAGACACTCTTATATCTTTTTTTTTTGTCTCGCACAGATCTGAGGCTTGTCTACAAAGGAACAAGTTTTCTCTGAGGTGAAATTGTAGGGTTTGAAGCTCACATTTCAGATCTAGGGTTTTGGGCCATGGTCACAAGCACATCACAGAAGTATTTTTACCACATTCACTCCCACATATGCTCATGCATGTGACTGGAGCCTTCTAGTCACACACACAACTCACTATGCATTTGATTGGGAGTTAGGGTTGCAAAATCTTAGTCACACACTTGCCTTAGTCTAGATCTAACCCCAGTCACTCGCATACCAAGATTAAGGGAGTGATCGAGCTGCTACAATCGCTTGGATGACACCTCCTCCATGCAACTAGGACCTAAAATATGAAATCTCAGCCTTCCAAAAAAATTTTCTCATTGACCGCAGAGTTTGGAAATTGACCACAGATAGTGACAGATCATTACAGTCTTCAGAATTAAGGTTTTGAGTATAAGCCTTGTTGGGTAGTTTCATATATGAATATATGGATCATTGTACTCTCTTTTTCTGAATCATTTGATGATGATCTAATAGGAAGAAGAATTTGAAATGGTTTTCCCCATAGTGATTTTTTCGCTAGTCTTTAAGAAATCCAGGTGTCTCTATGTGTGAATGATTTTCATCTATTGTTCCTTTATGTTTTGTTGCATTGATGATGATGATATTGTTATTTCTACATAGTTTCATATTTTTTTGAGTAATTATGTAAATCTGAATAATGTTATGATGTCATGGGGTGAATGTAATATGTTAATGAAGAAATGCAATTATCAAAGAAAATAAAAATATATCCCTATGATAAAATAACATGGTATCAGAGTTGGGCTGAAGAAAAGTCATGAAGATCACCCTTATGGTGACATTGTTGAAGGATGCAAGAAAGGATGGAGGAGACCTAAAAGAATTCTAGGGTTTGAAGGAAACCCTAGGAATGATGTGTATTAAGGTTTGATGGATACTATGAGGTTAGGTTTTGAGAGAAACCCTAACATGGTAAAGCACTTGTGACGCATTTGATGAAGCCCTAGATGGGATAGTCTTTATTAGGTCTGGTTATTGATAGAGTTGGTTGAAATAGTGAAGGAAACATTGTTATATGTACAATGGACAGTGATGGCTCTTAAAGGTTGGTTCAGGAGGGCTATGATCACCTCTCATTGAAGATAAGTACTTTTTAATTTATGATTCTTATCTATGTCTTCAATTTTATTTAAACTTATATATATGATTATTGTTTTGATTATTACTTATGATTATTTCATGTATATTTGATTATTTGGATGCTTCTAACCTCTTGATGATTTGTGAAAAGTGGATCCTTCTTGAGGATCATGGATAGTGCAGGAAGAGAAGAACTACCATTGGAAAAGGTAAAGAGGCACCTGGTGAAAAGGGTTACAATGTGCTACAAGCTTCCCATGTAAAATAATAAGGTGCGCAAGTATTTGAATACTACAAGGCATGCATGGTATATTTTTTTAATTTTATGTTTCAGCTGTAATATTGGATGGCAAGGTAATCCCTAAAGCATGATGAGAATGTATCCTTCACGAAAGACTCACACATATTAAAGTGATTTGGATTCATGTTTCTTATGATGAATAATGCACTTGGTATTGAACAAGTATCTTACCTTTTATACATAATGAAATTATTGATTCTATGAAGCTACTTAATATTGATCTTTGACATATTGGCATACTTAATGTTTGACTAACATCTATCATTTTTGGATATCTTGATCCCATAAATAAGGTTAGCACCTTGATTCTAGTAGATGGTAACTTGATACTATTGATGTTGTTTGTAGAAAGAATGGTAGCCATGATAACAATGAGATCTATATTTAGGATATTTTGTTGATCATGGTTATGCTTTGACATGCTTAGTAGCTATGGCATATGGTAAAATTGAATGCCCTGACTGGATGGATTGAGTTATGTGACAAAGGATTAATATTGTGATCATGATTCCTAAAGTATACTCCTATTAAGCTATGTGACACTAACCCTTTATGAAATATTGATGTTATGATGACATTATGAAGTAGCTACTAATATGATATGATCGGGATGAATATATGATATAGTCTGACTTTATGATCTAACATATTTGTTGATATATGATAACATTATAGATAGGTTGATGGAATGAATGAAAATGAATGAAGTGGATTCCCATTCAGAGGGAGAATCTCTCCATAAGATTATCACTCCCATTATTATTTTCAATATAAACTATTTACTGTTGAAATATGATTTATGAGCATGAATAGACAAATGTATGACATGGTTAATTTGTAGTAAAGTTCTGATTTGAGGAAAGAGAGTTTTCCCTTACTCTAAGCCTATGTTGCATGGAAGCAAGCTTACAGGTGCGACTATGGCCTCTCAATCACACTAAAGTAAGCTCAAGGGTGTGACTGTAGTATCCCAACCACACAGAGGATGGCTTATGGGTGCGATTATTCCTGCAAGACACAAAAATGAAGTTTTGTGCATAAAATCAGATGTTCACCTGAAGGATGTCAGCCCTTCAGACATGAAGCAAACAACTGAAAGTTCTAAGAGAAGATAAGTTTGAGTGCTTAATATAATATGAATATGTATACTAAACTTATGTTTGCATATGATTGGGATATGCATATAGATATGTCATTATTATTTAACCATTGAAGTCTGTGTTGCAAGAGATTGACATGATTTGGATGATATCGCTGAGTAGCACTTGGAGTTTTGACATAATGCTTGATAATGACTTAGAACATTGAATTGATGATTGAGATATTTGTGGAATAAATAAATCACTATGATATAAAATTTGGGATTTGACCTGATGACTAATTATTTGATTTGATGATCGATGATTTTCCTTGATAACAATGTTATATGGGAATAGTGACTTTTAGTGACTAATATTGGTATTCGATAATGGAGTTGTATTGGTTTCCTTGTTTTTTAGCACAATGGTTAAAGTATTGATAGTTGTGATTTAGTGTGAAGTTATATCACAATGAATGGATGGAACCTATTCTTGGTGTATGCCTTTGCGTATAGTGATTTATATTATGATCATGAGGATGGCTTAATACTATTTAGGAAATGATGACATTTTGGCATAGATAAAGTCATAACTTGACATTTGGATGAATTTTTGTTTGATATTGCTTATGAAAACTAGTTGGCATATCAATAGATGGTGTCATGATTTGATGAGAGTTATACTTGTCACCTAGTATAAAGAATATGATATTGTGGTATTGATGATTTTGATATTAGTTCCAATCTGGAATCTAAACTTTGATAAGATGACTTAGTTGATTTGATTGCACAATATTTATTTTGTGTGAGACTAAACATAACGGTTTGATAAAATTTTATGATTATAGAGAGCATTTTATATGTCCGCATTGACTGTTATCTGGTAAATCTTGGATGATGTGTTCATCCAAAACTATAATTCATAACTGTTCCAAGGTATGATTTTGATTTTGGTTTTGGTTTTATGTGCTGACGGTCTACTATTGACAGATAATGAACCTCAAGTGATCTAAGTAAGAGGGAGATATCTTTTTGAATCTCAAAGTAATGAATCATGGCATGATTTCTCAAGTTGGGAATAGAAAATGGAAATGAAAATCCTTGGACATTCCGATTGAATTTTAAGAAGTTGTAAAGAGATATTGTTGAAACTTTACTTTGAAACCGACAATTGATTGAAGCATTGATGTTCTGATTGAAAACTTGTACGCATATGTTTTACATAGAACCTGGGTCGATTCATTATTGAGTCACTTCATACACATAGAGTTGCCACTAAGCACCCTTCAATATATTTTCATGGGATGAAATATCTTTGACATTGTTCCTATGATATGTGACCACATGAATGTATTGATGATGTTTGGGATTATTATTAACAAGCACTGCCTTATTCTAATATCTTCAATGATGTTTTGATATGAGAACTACGAGCTTTAAGCACGATTGAGGATAAGTATGATGATTGTTCGCATGAATAGCTAGGAGGAAGGATGAAGAAGATTTTTGGGGCAATGTTTGAGAAATTTCTAGCTATGACATGGATTCATTGCGATAACAAAGAGTGGTATCCTATTGGAAAAGAATCCTATATATATTTGGGACTAAAATCCCTTCATATATTGAGACATTCCGAATGTACGATACAATCTTAGGCTTGTGGTTGACACCTCCTTAAGAGGGAGGATGATTATGGTATCCTTTTTGTGATGTATATATGTATTTTTTTTCTAACATGATATGTGATTTTATGTCCTGCATGAACAGGAGACAATGTCTATTGACACATGTTCATTACAGGTATGAGTACAATTATATGATATAGAGCATCGATGATCAAGAATCTGAGCCAAATCTTCCTCCCCTATTTGAGCTCCTAGGGTGAGGAATTGAGACAAAGGTCTCCTAGGGTTGAGGGATCACTAGAAAATAGGTTATCACCCCTATCTGTTACCAATAGGGCTAGATATGTTGCTACCCTATCTACCCATAGGGTTGGAGATGTTGCTTCCCTATCTTTTCTATGCAGACTATACCCTAGTTGGCATCATATCCACAAGCCAAGCTTGTTGGGAATATTGCTCCCCATCTAGCCAATGGTTTGAGAGTGTGCTTGGGGGTGTACAACCCAAGCCAATTACGATGCAGGTGCTATACCACATTACTTCTTAGAATCATCGATGGGAATATCAGCAGGAAAAAGGATTGGATTGATATTTTCTCCCTTATACAGTTTCGGGTTTAGATTGAGCTCCTTGATGTGATTTCATGGTTGAGATGTGCTTCCTTGTGTGTTTTGATATCCTACTACTCAATATGGGTTCATAGATGTGTAGCTCCCCCATGAAATTCCAAGTAGCATCTCGATGGACAGAGGGTGGTAAATTGAGCTCCCCTTTGATGTCAAAATTCTTCTTCTTTTAGATTTCAGAATGTTTCGAATATGAGAAAGGAAAATCAACATATATGCATGAATAATTAAGAGATTAATTTAAATGATCAACGATGATACACTTGATATTGGATAAGATCTGATGACGAGATACACATGACATGATGCAGGTGGAATTATCCATAGTTGAGAGGGAATGTTAAAATATGCAACCATAGTCAAATTCCACATTTGGAAGCTTACTTCATGGAGATAATTATTACATTGAAATTCCTCTTTTCGAGTGGACCAAAATTGACCTAAAGATCACTCAAATCAGATAAGGGAAAGTGTATTTATGAAGAAAATCCTACATGGGCATATTTAACAAGGTCGACCCCAAAGCAAAGTGGACCCCCTTGGAAGGCTATAAATACAAGTGAACTATGCCAAATTTGGACATCATCTTGAGACACTCTTCTATATTGGGTTTTGGCTCACTCAAGTATGAGGCTCGACCAGAGAGGAATAAGTTCACTTTGAGGTGAAATTGTAGGATTTGAAGCTCGCATTTCAGATCTAGGGTTTTGGGCCACATCCACAGGCACAACACAAAGGGATTTAGACCATAGTTTCTCCCACAAAGGCTCATGTGTACAACTGGAGGCTTCCAGTCGCACAAAAAACTCACTATGCATTTGGCCATGAGTTAGGGTTGCAAAATCGCAGTCGCATGCTCACCTTAACTTAGATCTAACCCGGTCGCTCGCATACCAAGCTTAAGGGAGCGACTGGGCTGCTACAGTCGCTCAAATGACTCCTCCTTCGTGCAAATTTGACCTAAAATATGAAATCTCATTCTTCCAAAGCTTTCTCTCGTTGACCACAGATTTTGGTAGTTGACCACAAATAGTGACAGTTCATTACAGTCTTCAGAATCATGGTTTTGAGTATAATAATTGATGGGTTCATTTCATAGATAGGTAGACAATTACATAGATGAAGACATGTATCATTGTACCCTCTTTTTATTAATCATTTTATGATGATCTAATAAGAAGAATAATTTAAAAGGGTTTTCCCCATAGTGGGTTTTTCCCTAGTCTCCGACCAATCCTAATGTCTCTATGTGTGAATGTTTTTATTCTATTCTTCCTTTATGTTCTGTTCCATTGATGATGATCATAATTTTCTTTCTACATAGTTGCATATGTTGTTGAATAATGATTTAAATATGAATAGTGTTACGATGTCATGGGGTGAATGTAATATGTTAATGAAGAAATAAAATTATCAAAGAAAATAAAAATATATCCCTAATAAAAATTAGCAGCTTCTTATGGTTTTGATGAAGGGTTCACGTGTTGATTTAATTTGTTGTTCACAATTTTTTATTTATTTCTCACATGAATGGTTACCAAAGTAAATGAAAAATAAAAATTGCAATAATTATAGAATTACCCTTAAGACTGATTCAACAAACCACCCCCCCCCCCCCCACCCCCAAGTATTAATTTTTTTGCCAATAGAGATATATGAAAAATTATATGATGATCCAATTGGGATCAAATAATCACAAAGACCTAGGTGTTGACCATTATCCTCGTTTAGAGAATTAGTGCATGTATCATGAGTGCCACAGTCACAACATGGATGAATGTTAGGACTTTCAATGGAAGAATTATTATTCTTTTGAGCAAGGTTTGAATCTCCCTCAATATAGGTTTATACCTTTGCATTATCTATATATAAAAAGTACCATAACTCAGCCTAATAGGTCTTCAAGACCAAAAATTATTTCTCTCCAATCCATTAAAATCAAGACTACATTAAAAGCCTTGAGAGAAATTCCGCATCATAAACACAAGTTTTTTTATTCCCTTAAGCCTCCCTCTTACCTCATAATATCCCTCAAGATAAATCCTCTAAACTTATATAATGATCCTTTTATAGTACACCTTAAATGTGATTAGTGATTAACCTCTACGTCTTCATAGTTTCCTCCTCACCCCTTCTCATGTCTACTTTCACATACAATATGTGTCTCCTATATTTTATTTTGGATCACTTTATCTTTTCACTTCCTTTCCTTTTTCAATTATCTAAACCGACTAGGGGAAACCCCTTCACTTCCTCATCTTCCCTTATTTTTCATCTACTTCCCCAAATTTTCACTAGTAGTTCAAGATGAATTTTTATAACCTTTAAAGGATCCTATTTTTTAATGTGGATTTACCAATTTCATTAATGACTCATCCTATATAGTACCTTTGTGGGTCTATCTTAGACCTCCCTTTGTTATATCTATCCATCTCCTACATTATTATTAGTTTCTATTCATTAGATTCACATTCCCCTTCATTTTCCTTACACCTAATTTTGATCTTCTACAACCTTTTCCTATTTCCCTTGTCCCTTGGATGCACAAGGTAAGCCTTGACCCTCTTACCTAGCTCCTTTTTCCCATGTTATCGTTTCTCTCTTTTATCATCATTATTAGCTTGATTCCTTCTAGATTGTTATCTCAAGTACGAAATTATTTGAGATGACTCTTCCCAAGTTAGTTTGAGCTATCACTTCCTTAATCTCTTTCCCAAGATATCACCTTTAGTTGGATACATATTATATCCTATATTTGTGTAACATATTATATAGCATTGACTTGTCTCCTTCCATTTTCTAGTATGTCATTGGAATTCATCTCCTCCATGTCCAAACTAACTCCATGATAGCATAGGTCACCTCCTATGATCTCTTCAACGCCATGCCAATATATATCTCCTCCTTCTATTGACACTTGGTCCTCCATTAGTGTATCTCACCTATGTGATTGTTCCCTCTAAATTATTTTATGTTGCATAAGACTCCTACTTTGTTCTTGACTAGTGTATGGCACCTTCATTGCCACGATAATATTGGATTAACATGTGCCACCTCTTTTTGGATATCATTTACTATAATTACTTCTATCACCTCCCTTATTTCCACTTATCCATTGGATGATCTATGTCACCTCTAGTGTCGTGCTCTCTAAATTACTATACATTTCATGGGAATCACACTATTTCCTTTAGTAGTATATGGTGCCTCCATGATTATGATAGTCTTGGATTAATTTATGCCACCTTCATTATATACACCATGCCCCAAAACTATGGATTCTTCTTCTCATTCACATTCTATCTCATAATGGGAATTTGTCAATCTATGCCTTTGTTAGCACCATGCCAACACTTTTATATTTCTTATGTTTCCATTATTATAATCTCCTTAGCATCATCACCTTCCATATTTCCTATTAAAAATATTTATTATCCTTTCCCTCAAATTTGGAGACATTATCCCTATGCTTCTTAGGAAAATCTCTACAATGTGATGTATATTGTTCCTAAGAATCCATTTAAACTTGGCCTAGAAATTGGACCTATATAAGGTGTCTAGTCTGTATATGGATTCCATTGGTATCTTTACCCCTTGTTCTCTTAGCCTTGGCCACAAGTTTGACTCACTTTGACCACTTGGGTAATTCCCTAGGTTCATGGGTTTAGTTGGGGCCACACACCCCTAATTAGGTATATTGTCACTTAATATGCCTTACCTTAGGCTCGTGGCTACTTGATCCGGATTTATGCAGGAACGCAACAGAATACAGAAATAACGATAAAAATAGAGATGCAATGGAAATAAGGCTTCATTTCATTAATATCAAATAACAGAAATATGCTTACAAACATAATGGAAATAAAATAGCTAGGGTGCTGGTAACGAATCTCTGAGAAGAGATGTGGCGGCTACAGACCTCTGAACTATGTTACAATGAGGCTCGAGGGCCTATTTATTATGGAGAAATAACGGAGAACTCTAAATTTCCAAAAACCTAACCCTAGGAAATGAAGCGCCAAAACTATGGGCCCTGTTTGGGTAAATTGGTGTTTCAACTTCCCGGGGACGTAACTTTGGCATACTATTTCTGTTTTACACACATGATACATCATTAGAAATATCTATTCGAGGACTACAAATGTCACCATGAATATCAATTATGGAATGGAATCATATTCGCTAGACAATGATGCCCAAAAAACATCATTTAGGGCCTCAAAACGGCTCTGGAAGTTCAGGACCCGAAAAGCTGCTAAAAATAGTAAGTTGTGCCAAAACTGAAAAACTGAAAGAGACAATGGTGGGGCCCCAAGTGGAATAGGTGGGTGACCACCAATATCCACCTGGATCATTCCTCCCCCCTTAGGAAGCAATGGTCCCCATTGCGTTAAGTTCCTCCATGAGATGAGGAAACTTTTGCTGAACTTGGTCCCTAGTGAACCACTTTCCTTGGTGCAGGAGTTGGCCAGCTTTGACAACCCGATACAGTTGGATCTTTTTTTGGCGAGTGTTCTTGATTTTCATGTCCAAGATACAATCTTTTGTGGCCTGTTCCATGTAGTCTGGGTTTAACTTTGTTGGTGTGAGTTGTTCTGCAATCACAGAGGTGTCCAGTAGAGATGGGAAGTAAGGACGAAGGTGGTCCACATTGAATACTAGGTGCAAACCAAGGAATGGTGGAATAATGAGCTCGAAGGAATTATTCCCTACAGCCTTGGTGATGGTGTATGTCCTGTATTGGAGCGGGCGAAGCTTGCGATGGGGTCCAATGAGGCACTCCTTCTGCAAATGTAGCCACACTTTGTCACCCACCTGGAAGTTGTGTGGCACCCGATGTTGATCATGGCGTTGCTTGTACTTAGCATTGGCTCTGTCCAATATGTCATGAACCTATCGACGGATGTGCTGAATGCGCTCGATGAAGCTATTTGCTTTGTCAAATTCAGACTGGACATTAGCCGAATCGGCCTGAGTAGCTGCAAATCGCATGGCTATGTCAATGGGAAATAGTGGCTAGAATCCCAAGCCACCTAAAAGGGGCTATCGCCGATTGAGCTGTGGAGAGCCCGGTTATAGCTATGTTGTACATAAGGTAGGCTCTCGTCCCATGTGCGTGTATGCTTTGAGTTGTACATACGCAGAATGTGTACAATCATTATGTTGAAGACCTCTGTCTGGCCATCTATTTGGGGATGGAAAGCTGTGGACTTGGTGAGCTTGGTGTCCAGCATTGACCAGAGACTGGACCAAAATGTGCCGAGGAACCTGCTATCCCGATCTGATATGATAGACTATGGGATCCCAAAGTGCACCCACACTCGTTCAAAGAAGAGTTTAGCAGTGGCTTCTACTGTGATATTCTTCTCGCGGGCCGCCATAATGGCCATCTTCGAGAATTTGTCGACGACCACGAAAACACAGTCATTTCCATGCTTAGTAGAAGGTAGGCTCGACATGTAATCCATGGAGATGGATTCCCAAGGTAGACTAAGGGTAGGTAGCGGATTATATAGGCCTTGCTTCTTGATGGTCATTTTGGCAATGGCACAAGCAGTGCAGGATCTGATGTGCTTCCCGACATCCTTTCGAAGGTTCGGCTAGTAGAAATACTTCTATAGTACTGCTACCATTTTCTCGACCCCGAAATGCCCTGCAACTAAATTGTAGTGTGCTTCCCATATCATCTTGGCACGCTCGCTTGAAGGAACACAAAGGTGTCTTAGGTGACATAAGAGTGCATCTTGGAGGTCAAAAATTTGGAACTTGCATACCCCCCAAGAGTGCCTTGTATGTGTGGCCGAATCCTGGGTCGCTCTCATAGAGAAGCGGCCAATCAGAAGTCTCATGCCCAAAAGATTTGAGAACAGTGGTGAGCGCCACGATCGGTGGTCGGCTGAGGCAGTTTGCAACATTATTGGTGCTACCCTTCTTGTACTTGATGTTCAAATGAAACTGTTGCAGATATGTGGACCACTTTTGATGGCGATCATTCTGCAACTTCCATTGTGTATGTATGAACTGCAGGGGTCGGTGGTATGTGTGGATGATTGTTTCCTTCCCCAAAATGTAATGCTTCCATTGTCGACAAGATTGCACAATGGAATACATTTCTTTGTCATAAGTGGCATACTTGCAAACTGTGTCAGACAATGTCTCAATGTGATATTCCACTAGATGTCCCTGTTGAGTAAGAACTTCCCCAATAGCATAGTCAGAGGCATCTGTCTTGATCTCAAATGGTTGTTGCAAGTCAGGTAATGTGAGCACTGGGGTATAACATACATGATTTTTCAATTCTGTGAACGCCTTCTATTGAGATTTCGACCAAAAGAATTTTTCTCTCGCTCCTCCCTGGGTGACTTGACTCAAGGGCCAAGTGATATGAGAGAATCCCAACACAAACCTATGGTAGAAATTAGCAAGACCCAGAAAGCTGCGAAGCTCTGTTATAGTGGTTGGGGCTGGCCAATCCCGAATGACTTGGATCTTGGTTGGATCCACATGCACCCCCCTTTCATCAATAATGTATCCCAGATATTGAATCTAGGTCATGTCGAAAGTGCACTCTCCAAATTGGCACACAACTTGTGTTGCCGCAGTGTTTGGAGGACTTGTCGGATGTGGTGGAGGTGCTCTTCCCAAGTCTGGCTGAAGATCATAATAGCATCTAAGTACACCACTAAAAATTAGTTGGTGATTGGTCGCAAGATGTCATCCATCAACCTCATGAAGGTTGCGGGAGAATTCGTCAACCCGAAAGGCATGATCAGCCATTCGAAAAGGCCTTCCTTGGCTTTGAAGGTAGTCTTCCACACATCGGAGGGTTCGATTGGTACCTGGTGATACCCAGACTTCAAGTCGATCTTGCTAAAATATTTTTCCCCTTTGATTTGGTCCAGGAGGTCATCAATCCGTGGGATCGGGTACCTATTCCGGACAGTGATCTTGTTCAGCGCTCGGTAGTCAATACAGAGTCTCCACGTCCCATCCTTCTTCTGTACCAATGCAATCGGGCTCCCAAAGGGTGATGAACTTGGTCGGATGTGACCTTTCTGCAACAGCTCCTGAATTTGCCTCTTTATTTCATCGTTCTCCAGAACAGAGCGTCGATAGATCGGTCCATTAGGTAGCGGCACACCTGGGTTCAGATCAATCGGGTGCTTGACCTGACAGTGCAGAGGAACCCCTGTGGGTGAGGTGAAGATGTTCCCGTACTCCTCCACAACCTTGTCCATTTTTTGTTGTCGTGCAGAGGAGCCCTGTCTGGAGGTCGTGGCCACAGTCATCTTCTTTCCCTGGGGGCAGATCATCAGGAAAACAAATTTCTTGGTTTGGGAAATGAGCTTACTAAATTGTTTTGCAGTAACCAAAGAGATAGCGACAGGAGGTGGTACCTCTGGTATCCTGTACAACTTATTTCCCAAAGTAACAATAAGAGCGAGAGGCCGAGACTCATACACAACATGACGCTTCCACAAGTATGGTTTTCCTAATAATACATCAGAAACATCAATAGGAGCAATGTCACATAATACCTCATCCGTGAAGGGCTTGATGCTATATGGAAGGTGACACTGCTGGCTGATGCGGAGATCTCGTCCTTGGTCAAGCCACCCGATGGTGTATGGATGTGGGTGAGTTGTGGTCACCAAGCCCAACCGCTTCACGACATCTACTGAAATGAGGTTCTTTTGGCTCCCATTATCAACAATTAACTGTACCAGGGAGCCCTTTACCCACATTTGGGAGTGGAAGAGACGTTCCTCCTCCTCTGGATCTTCTGGTTCCTCCTTATGGATCTTCATAGTGGCAACAGTGGCGTTGGGCTCCGCATCAATAATATTTTTCCCTTTGTCATTCCCCTTGTCAGGTTCTGATTTAGAGTCGGAGCATGCATCTGACTCAGAAGCCTTCATCTCGGCCACCAGTGACTGCTTGGCCCGACACTCACTTTTGTTATGAGTGGAGCTCTTATGGAACTCACACCACTTCCCTGTGTCCTTCTTTGGCTTTACGGTGTTGTTCTTTGCTTGTGGCTTTGACAAGTTGTCTTGAGCCGCCATGCCTTGGCTCTGTCCTTTGTTTTGTGGTTTGGGAGCACCTTTCCCTTGCTTTTGATTGAGAGAACCAAAGTCGCGTTTCTTCTATTTGAATTTCTGCTCAATCTTGGCAACATACCGGTATGCTGTACCAAGCGAGGAGATGTCGAGGAACTCCATTTCCTCCTGAATGTATCTGTGCGGACAACTTCGATACTTTAGCACCAGATGTTTCTCTGAATCTTTGATACCCAACTTTGTGCTAGGGTATGGAACAAATTTGTCAGCCATGCACATCTTGATCCCTTTGTTGTCGCAGCATGGTCCATTGTATGTACTTGTCCTCATAGCTCCCCACAGGATAGTATTGTTCCTTGATGGCGTCTCGGAAATAATTCCAAGTGGGTATGGCCGAGAATAGAGAGGGTTTTGTATCATCCTTTTTCTCATAATAGGTTTCCCACCAGTCCTTGACATGGGGGGTAGCTTTGAGGAGCGCAAAAATAATCTTCTCCCGGTTGGAAAAATCATGAACCCAGAAATATCCTTCTAATAGATTCAACCATCTATCTACAGCATCTGCATCTATTTTACCCTCAAATACTAGAATGTCAAAATTTACTTGTACCTTAAAGGGAGTCGCACCTCCATAGTGGCTGCTGGATGCAGATGCACGGCCGGTCGGCAGCCGTTGAAGGATCTGGGCAAAGTTATCCATCATTGCGTTCCTTTATTTTTTGAGGGCCTCCTCAAGCAATATTTTGATAGGATATCCTGCTCCCTCATCTTTCTTTTCATCCCCCGTGGGTGTCCATCAAGGTTTGTGAGGCTGATCTTGCAAAGGTTCCACCAGATCGAGCCCTAACTCCTTATACCGCGACCTCATTGGGGACATTTAAAAAAGGATCGAGAAAAAGCAGACTGCTCTGATACCACTGATCCAGATTTATGCAGGAACGCAACAGAATACAGAAATAACCATAAACATAGAGATGCAGTAGAAATAAGGCTTCATTTCATTAATATCAAATAACAGAAATATGCTTACAAACATAATGGAAATAAAATAGCTAGGGTGTTGGTAGCGAATCTCTGAGAAGAGATGTGGCGGCTATAGATCTCTGAACTGTGTTACAATGAGGCTCGAGGGCCTATTTATTATGGATAAACAATGGAGAACTCTAAACATCCAAAAACATAACCCTATGAGATGAAGCACCAAAACTATGGGCATCATTTGGGTAAATTGATGTTTCAACTTCCCGGGGACGTAACTTCGGCATACTATCTCCGTTTGACGCACATGATACATCATTAGAAATATATATCTGAGGACTACAAATTCCGCCACAAATATCAATTCCAAAACGAAATCATATTCGCTACACAAACGATACCCAAAAAACGTCGTTTAGGGCCTCAAAACGGCTCCGAAAGTTCAGGACCCGAAAAACTGCTAAAAATAGTAAGTTGTGCCGAAACTGAAAAATTGAAAGAGACAATGGTGGGGCCCCAAGTGGAATAGGCGGGTGACCACCAATATCCACCTGGATCACTACCCTAACTCATTTGGGACTTGATATTTCCTAAATAATTTTTATTCAAACCAATAAAACCATACCCAATTTCTTAGAACTAAATGTATCATGGGTTTCCTAAGAGTAGCACGACTGTGAATTTTCTAGTTGCATAACAAAGCCTATTTGGGTCTAAAAAATCATAGAACTATTATGCCAAATCCATTACATGACATCCATAGAGGTGTGATTCAAGTACATATGGCTTGGATCCAACAACTACTAACCTAACATTCTCATACACTCTACTTATTTATACCATTCAATTGCATTATTGTGAACCTTCTTTGGTAAGATTACATTCCTCCACCTTTTGAATCCATAATTTATAGGGAACCAACTATAGTAGTGATTAAACCCCTTCCACATTTTTCTACCCCCCAAGGAAACTTGAACCTATCATATCTAGCACCTCTACAAGGATATCCTTTGGCTAGGTTGGTCTCAATCTTGTAGGTTTGATTGATCCATCCTCGGGCATCGTCACTCACATAGTTCCACTCATACCTTATAGGTTTCTACCATAAAACATAAAGGAAGGTTCCATCGTAGCAATGGAAAGTGAATTATCATACCCACTTAGGGAGCCAAGTCACTCTACTCTACACATTTCATTAATTTACCTTTATCGTTGTAGAGTCTATTGTTTGTTAGCTATATTGTATATATTTTCTTTGTAATGGAGATCAAGGCTAGTCTTATCTTGCCATAATTTGGAGCCAATTGCATAATTCATTTTAAAAGATAGATCACTCTAGGAGGACTATTATAACTTTCCAGTTCATCCTAGGGAGCTTCATCATCTACAATAATGAATTACATATGAGTTATCTTCGTCTCTTTTCATTTTTAGCATTAGGGTGTCTACCACATTAAAATAATCATTAGTTAACTAAATCTATTTTCTCATTTATACTATTGATAAAAACTTATCCAAAACCTAATAAATTACCCGAATCACATATAAATCTAGGTTTGTTAACATTATTTTAAGGTCTATATTAACCTAGTGGATTTCACTCTCACTTTCATCTTCTTGTCTCCTTATCCTAGGGTCTTTTGGTTTATCCATAAAACCAAAGTGGTGACTCTACTTTCTTTCTTTCCCATTTTAGTAGCATGTTCATGATTGGTGGTTTTGCACCCCTTCCCTCATATTGTATATGGTATGAAAAAAACATTTTTCCATTACAACAAGTGTTTCCTTGAGACAATTTTTTTGATCTATTATGGGTGGTTTTGGGCCCATCATTGGTTTTATACCTATTATAATATAATCTTTGTTAATGGATTATGGTTGAATGATGTTATGGAATACCTAAATAATGTATTTTGAATTATTTTTTTAATACAACAAAGAAATATATGGCACTTAAAATTTATTGGATTTAGTGGTTAATGATTTACAAGCTAAACTTCTTGTATACATGTATATGATATTGTTCTTGATATTTTACTTAAGAACCTGTTAGCATGTCATCTCTTGCATAAATTCATCATTCGTTTTTTTTACAAAAGGAATGCAAGGCATAATCACCACCACTGTCACACCTAACCTCTTAAGTGGATTTTTAATGCCCTTCTTTACTTAAACATACAATAATTTAAAACACTCTATTATTTATAATTTCTCATTCGAGAAATAAACATAAATTTTATTTTAAAATCATTAATGAAAGTTTAAGATACTTATTATTTTTTTGACAAATTTTACATTGATTCAAAAATATTAAAATGAACTAGCAATAAAACTTTCTCTATGGACATCATCCTTTGAGAAAGAAATTCAATATTATTTTTCTAAAAAATTAACATTTACAAATTCCAATTGAAACAAATATTTCCAATATATAACCTTAAACCGTATTATCCCTCTTCTTCACGATAGTCATCAATGCACTAATACCTCTAACCCTAGATTGCCAAATAAAAATATCATTAATCAATTAATTATATTCTAACTCCATTTCAAACATGTCCATAAAAATTCAATATAAAATGTTTTCCCTCGCTATTATTTCTACATAAAATTGTATAAAATCTAAAAACCAAACTTTAACTTACACTTAACATTTTTTAGTCACAATAAAAACCAACAAAACTTTAATATATTTCTAAGTACCATATCACATTATCAATAATCTCCTTTCCTACAAATTTAGTCTCTTATAAACCTACAAAAATCGCATCCTTCCCCTTTTCTAACATAGTTATATTAATTTATACACCATTATTGCTTAAAGTCATGTGATGAGTCATAAACCATGATTTTTCAAAGGTCAAGTGATGAATCATGCTATGATTTAGGTACCATCTTCTAAAAGAAGCAATTGCTACTTTTATTGTTTTTGAGAATAATTAAAAAAGAGATAGTGGCCTTGTTTCCTTGGTTTCTTTCTTATAAATATACTATAAATAATTCACTTTTATTCCCTATTTCATGGGGATAATAAAACTCAACCTTTTCCATCCCAACCTCTAAAATCTTCCAACCTAATGTGAATTGGTTGATTATGTTATCTACCTTAATCATTGGATGAAGATATTGTTAATGCATCCTTCAATATTAACTCAACATTTCTTCAGTCAATAGGTCAAAGCTTGCTCTCTCATAGGTCAATATGATTAGGTGTACACATTATACATTCTTACAAAGTACGCATGGTTGTAAAGAAAAGTATATTGACCTTCTTCTTTTTTTTTAATTTCAGGTCAAAGCTTTCTTTCTCATAGGTCAATATGATTAGGTATACACCTTATACATTCTTACAAAGTACGCAGGGTGGTAAAGAAAAATATATTGACTTTTTTTTAAAATTTTCCGACTATCAAGAAAAGTAAAAGTATGTTGACATATTAAATAGAATTTTTTTAGTCCTAAATATTATTTTTCTAAAAATCTAAGTTGTAAAAAAATCAGTAGTGGGTAATTATTACTATTTTGTTATTAATCCTGAATGCAGGTGGATTCATTATTATTATTTTGTTATTATTCGTGAATGTAGGTGGAATCATTATTATTATTTTGTTATTATTTGTGAATGCAGATGGACTCATCATTATTATTTAAAGAAAACTACACAACTTACAATTACCCTTTAGTAGTAGAAGTTTTCAATCATAAAATTACTATCTCTTTTATGAGGGATCAAAATCTCGTTTTATATATTTTATTCTCTTAAATTATAGTATTTTATTTGAAAAAAAAACCATTTTAATAATTTTCTAATATTGATTTTTATGCCCTAAATCTAAATCTATTGCATAAATAGATTAAAGTCCACTCCCTTTCTTTTTTTTGAAAAGCTCAAAATGGATTTAATGGATTCATTATTATTATTATGTTATTATTCGTGAATGCGGGTGGATTCATTATTATTATTTTGTTATTATTCGTGAATGCAGGTGGACTCATAATTATTATTTAAGGAAAACTGCACAACTTATAATTACCCTTTAATGGTAGAAGTTTTCAATCATAAAATTACCATCTCTTTTATGAGGGATCAAAATCTCGTCTTATATACTTTATTCTCTTAAATTATAGTATTTTATTTGAAAAAAAAACCATTTTAATAATTTTCTAATATTGATTTTTATGCCCTAAATCTAAATCTATTGCATAAATAGATTAAAGTCCACTCCCTTTCTTCTTTTTAAAAGCTCAAAATGGATTTAATGGATTCATTATTATTATTATGTTATTATTCGTGAATGCGGGTGGATTCATTATTATTATTTTGTTATTATTCGTGAATGCAGGTGGACTCATAATTATTATTTAAGGAAAACTGCACAACTTATAATTACCCTTTAATGGTAGAAGTTTTCAATCATAAAATTACCATCTCTTTTATGAGGGATCAAAATCTCGTCTTATATACTTTATTCTCTTAAATTATAGTATTTTATTTGAAAAAAAAACCATTTTAATAATTTTCTAATATTGATTTTTATGCCCTAAATCTAAATCTATTGCATAAATAGATTAAATTCCACTCCCTTTCTTCTTTTTTAAAATCTCAAAATGGATTTAATGGATTCATTATTATTATTTTGTTATTATTCGTGAATGCGAGTGGATTCCACTCCCTTTCTTCTTTTTTAAAAGCTCAAAATGGATTTAATGGATTCATTATTATTATTTTGTTATTATTCGTGAATGCGAGTGGATTCATTATTATTATTTTGTTATTATTCGTGAATGCAGGTGGACTCATCATTATTATTTAAGGAAAACTACACAACTTATAATTACCCTTTAGTGGTAGAAGTTCAATCATAAAATTACCATCTCTTTTATGAGGGATCAAAATCTTGTTTTATATATTTTATTCTCTTAAATTATAGTATTTTATTTGAAAAAAAAAACCATTTTAATAGTTTTCTAATATTGATTTTTATGCCCTAAATCTAAATCTATTGCATAAATAGATTAAATTCCACTCCCTTTCTTCTTTTTTAAAAGCTCAAAATGGATTTAATGGTGAAAATGGAGGAGTTTTTCACTATTGGGCAAGTTTCAATTCCCATGAGTGCCTAACCCACAACCATGGAGCACCTGGAAATATTGTTCAAATCTGTGGTTTCACCTTGAGAGATTATACTAAATATTTTCTTGACCCATGCACACACATAAATGGATCAATGCTTACTCTTGTGTCCTTTAATTAAAATCTCAAATGGATTGGACCCAATGGTGAAAAGTGAGGAGTTTTTCATTATTAGGCAAGGTTCAATTCTCATGAGGCCCTAACCTAAAGCCACGGGGGAATCTTGAGGTGGTGATTAGACATGTGGCCTGCAAACATAAGTGCATTAATGCTCAGCCCCATATCTTTCAATATGAGTCCTCAGGGTATAGTTCACTTGGAAAAATATGTCATGAAATATTATGTAATCTATAACTTCCAAGGTTCAATTCCCTCATTATTAGACCCCTCCATCATCCTTAGAGATGAAGTAGTTACTCAACATGTTTCCATATTTTCCATTATTCATAATTAAAACTATATTTTTTACCAAACAAATAAAAAATAATGCAAACTCATTCTTTATAATTCTTTGTCTCCCATTTCTCAAATCCATTTATTAGTCCCTGCCTTTGGCAGGGACTTTAGCGATCACTAGAGAGTTGACCTGCAATTAATTCGTTCTTTGACCAACAATTTCCTAGCTTTACTAAAATTTAGCCAAAGTTTTGGGTAGCAATTTCACTTCACCAAAATTTTAACCAAACTTTGAGATTTGACCTCTTATTGGAAACTTCACGTGCCCAGAGGCAGCATTAGATATCCAAAGATTTTTTTATCCAAAGTCTAAAAGGGGAAATTTTCGAAGTTAGGTTGAAGTCTCAAGTTAAGGTAAATACATGCAATATCACGATCATGTAAGCATGTAATTCCAACTCACTAATGCTAAGTCTCACATAACATTAATTTGAAAACATTTTTTGTTTGAATTTTTTACCCAAAATACATTGCTTGATTTTACATTGATGTAAGATAACCATTTGGCTATTATGTGTGCCTTACATGTATGTGAACCATGATTTGTCCCTATTTCCTCGCATAGTTATAATCCAATATGCATAGACTTGCATCGCTATAATATAATATGCAGAGAATGAGAACTAACATGGGAATTGCTTAGAAATTGTAGAATCATTGGTAGCAAGCTGCAGAATTAGACAGAGTTGAAAGAAAAGAAAAATGAAAGAAACAAAATTAGATGGGGTTGTTGCTATCTGCAAAATAAATATGTTAAGCTTTCTTATTATACATAGATTTACAGATAAACATATTTACAAATTATTACATGCTATTTCCACATATTATTTTGAGATTTTTTAAATTATAGTGAAAGAAACTTTAGAGACAATTACATGCTATTTCCAAATATTAGTTTAAAGTGATAAAATTAAACTTTTTAATGTTGAAAGTATTCCATAGGAGATAGATGTGTAATCTGGTTACCAAAAAATGTTGCATATATGTAAGAAACAAAAAATGGAGGTATACCCATTCCACTTCTCGTTAACAATGTTTCCTTTGCTTGCTCTACTCCTATTTTTACTACTGTTGAATAAACAAAAAGATCTAAAGGCACATTTACTGGTATTGGATCAACGAAGTATGGATATGAAGCTCTTGTTGCTTTAACAAGGGATGTTGCTAGTGCTATTTTATCTTATGTCCATCGGATCGTAAGAGATGAAAGTGGACCTAAAATTGGTTACGATGCTTTTTGAATTGGTGGTACCTTTCAAATAAAATTGTTGAAGCTGAAATAGAAGCAAGTGGAACATATTTCCTTCAACTATTATTCTTATTCAATACTAACTTCCATTATCATCTAATTACTATTTATTTATCTGTAGTATGATCATGATTTTTTATTTTTTTGACCTGGATAGGTGGTGATGCAACAAATTCCTTGTAATTTTTGGCTTGTCTAGGTGGTGATGCAAAAAAAATGATCAAAATGATTTTAAGGCTTCTTAGAATGATAACATATCAATAACACTATCAATAGCCATAGCACACGTTAGAGCTTACAGATCAATAGCCATAGCCATAGCTAGCAGTAGAGCTCGTTTAGTGAGTGGTTGAACTAGTCCCAACTTTCCCTTATATGTATGTGGTTACTATTCCATATCAATAATAACCACCAATTATAAGTATGCACCCACTCAATCCATTCAAATAATCTCCAAAGTCGGTTGGATCTCTAATGGATAAAAAAAAGAGGAATAAAAGCAAGAGGGAAGTTAGTGAAAATAATCCAATACTGCTGGTAGTTGTTGCAGAGAAAGGTAATGAAAACTTCAAAATATAATACAACTCTAAGTGCCCACCCAAACAAGCACATAAGATCTCATAGCCCCACATAGCCCCATGCTTGAAGAAATAAAGCTTAAAAACCCATGTATTCATCCTCCATTACATGAATTTCGTCCTTATCACATTATGGAAAAGTAGCCAAGATAAGGACCCCATATCTAGTTATAAAATGTGTGGTTGTGTCGTTTTTATTTAATTAAATTAATGAACATATCATAATTTATTAATTACTTTTATAGGTGCTTATGAAAATTCAAATTCCTTATCATGTAGTTGATATTTAAATAATGTGGATTGGAAGTTGTCGTGCATAGTAACCATACATCAATATTGGTTCTACAGTTACGTGACTAAGCATCAAGGGTATTAAGAAAATAGTAATATGAATCATGAACGAAGCACCATGAATAGAAAACTTACCAATTAATCAGTTGAGTTGGGGAAACAAGCCTTTACTCTGAAACCAACCTAGAATGAATGGTTTCATATCGAGATGGAATCACACTACTTAGAAAAATTGAAAACATTGCAAAAACTGTCATTAGTTACCTACATGCAGTACCTTGTTTATGTCAGATGGACAACTCACTACCTAGGAATGTAAGTAATCCAGACAATATTGGAAGAGCGGTTTGTTTTCTTAGGCAGTTTGGAACTATTCATACTCCCAACAGGCAAGTGTGTATCTTATCTTCGTCTTGTCCCATGAGGCAAGGAACCAAACTCTCTCCTCCCAAGTGGGTCAACTACTACTATTGAACTTCTAATTTGTAGCGAAAACATATTACTTTTGGGAGAGGAAGTTTTGAGGATGTATATTTATTAAGAAAGGAGCCCTTGCATCACACCTTTACAATCCTAATAGACTAAAGGAAAGAGACTGCAGTTTTAAATCAATAAAATACTCATTGCAATGAGATTTTAAAGGATGTGCATTTATAAAGCAAAACAAATGAACTACATAACTACAGGATCTATAAAAAAGCGAGCGCCATCTGGATTTTTTTTACTTTGTTCATATCAAATCATTGTTCATGTCCACCATGAAATGATAAATTGCAACCTCCATCATGAAATTACAAATCGTAACCTGCATCACAATTACAATAAAAACTCAACAATATTCCACACAATGAGGCATACATTCAAAATAACTTGCAGGTACCAGATCTAAAGCTTCTACGTCCAATTGATCAAGATCAAGATTCTGGTTTTCAAGAGCAATAATGGTCGTGGCTTACAATAACCATGGAATTTTCACACAAGTAAACTGGTTATTTTCACACAAGTAAGCTAGTTCTTCTTCATTAATAAATTGTCATGAGAGTTAATATAATTTTTGTGGCCCCCACTTGACTCGCTGCATAAGGGGTGCTAGTTCAAAGAAACACAATTACTGGAAGGTACTACCGGATGCGTGCATCACTTGTTTATATAGTAACTATATGATCCAGGTGGCTCCAGAGATGCACATAGGACAAAGAGGGCTTATGGAAGCGCAAAAGTTAGAGTGTTTAGATTTCTCTCGAACTAGCTTCAGGTTGAATATCTCGTTGTCATGATCACAATGGTGCGAACGGTTCATCAAATTGAGCTCATATGAGAAATTTAGAGGCAATCAAAGTTTTGGGTTGACTTGGCCCATGTGGTAGGCTTAAAGAAGGCGAAATTTTGCTGAAATCTAATCACCAGATTTCGGCCAACTCCGAAAAGATTCCAGGCGAAATTGTGGGACGGATAAAATGCCCACTAATGCCTATTTTCGGAATTTTTAAAAATGTGAAATTTGTTCAATAAAACAAATATATATATTATTTATGGAGTGGCGGGCCACCAACCTTGCCACCCTCCCCACCCCACCCCCCCAACGAACCACCATATACCATATATATATATATATATGGTATATGGTGGTTCGTTGGGGGGGTGGGGTGGGGAGGGTGGCAAGGTTGGTTCCAAAGCTAGCGAGAGTTGAACCTGTGGCCGGCCCCACCCACGCGGCAGCCCCTCCACACAATGGAACCTTGTCGAATACACATAACACATAACAAATATGTGGTGGGGTGGTCGGCAGTCAACCCCACCACCCCAACCACACCAACCAAACATATTATATGCCATGGGTTGTTTGGAAAGCCACCTAAGGCGAGCCCAACCCCTGCCAACTTAAAAAGCGTGCCAGTTAAAAAAAACTATTATATGAAAATTTGGGGAGTCGGTATTTGATCCCCGGACCTCTCCTAGCCAACTTCAATTTTTAACCAGTATGCCAGCCAACCCTTTGTGGTTAACTCCACCCATGAAATAATATTTAAACCCGTAATTTCTCCAGTTCGAGGCCAAGGCAGAGCGAAGCATCACACATTTCAAGTTTTAATATTATTTTATTTGCAGGCAGGTGTAGAACCATGAGGCCGGACAACAGGGAGCGCAACCATGATTGAGCTCAACTTTCAGGAGGCCGAAATTTTTCCAGTGTCCAAATGGGACAAACTTTATGTCGATTTTGCACTATTCGACACCACGAATTTTATGGTGTATTCATATTTTCCATCTGAGCTTTATATTTTTTTTATGACTTTTCAAAGTGGAGTGCAGGTGTCAGCATTCAATGAGTGAGCAATCGATTTCATAACTTTCGCTGCCACGATTGCGATGGTGATTTCAGAGCTAGCAGCAGAGCGACCTATTCTTCAATCATCTTCAATGTGAGGTATATGATGCATTGATTTCATGTACTTATTTGTCTCTTTTCTATGAGATGCATTATGTTGTACGGATCCCTATTGATGTTTGATGTGGGATATGGTTTTTTTCTTAATGTGAGATGTAATTTATATCATGGATTTGTATTATGTTAGAGATCCCTTTGCTGTGATTTTGGCGAGATATTCATTGTCACATGTATGTTTGTTTGAGATCCCTTTGTTAACCTGCTAGAGGGATACTCATAGTCATTATGCGTGAGTTATTGTCATACTGATAGGAGTCCTTTGAGAGTGAGAGTTCTTGTAGTGGAACATCTCGTGGAGAGATCTATCAAGTCCTACATGAGGGAATTTTCCTTGTGTGATAGAGAAAATACCATCCATATACATCATCGCTCTTTCCAGCACTTAATGCAGCAGCCTACACCATCTTGACACCGAGGCCCAGAGACGTAGTCCCTCCTGGACGAACTCCGTTATCAGTATCGTGTGTTGCTAATGCTTGTTATGTTCCTCTTCTTTACAACATGCATAGTTCATTTATGTTCATTAACGCTTTGATTAAATGAAATTATAACACATTAGCCGAAGTAAAAGGTCCTGGTTAAAAGGATATCGAAAATTTACTAGGATCAAGTGGTATCGGAGCGGTCTTCTTGCTAATTTAGATTGCAGGCATGAACCATTGAACATTCGTTGAGTTGAGCAATGGAGGATTTCAAATACATGTATGAGACAATGCTCAGGGGGTCTGAGAAAGCAGACCTGTTGCATGAAGCTTCTAAGAAACAAGTCGCAGATAACACTGAGCTAAAAACTCTTCTACAAGAGGAGAAGGAGGACAAACATCGATTGCAGCTTCAATTGCAAGCCAGGACAAAGACATTGGAGGAATTGAAGTGCAACAACGAAAGTCTTCAAGCAGATTATGAGGCATCGAAGATACTCTTACAGGAAGAGAAGGAGGAGAAGCAACATTTGCAGCTTCAGCTACAAGCCACGACAGAGGCCTTGGAGGAAGTGAAGCATAATGAAGGCTCAGAGAATCCCTCTTCACATGTTTCAAAATCGACAATTGAGGTAAACAATGTTGATTTCTCTTCAGTTTCATCACATGATATCATTTCTATTGGAAGTGTGGAGATACCCATTACAGGAATCAACATGAGACTCCTTACCAAGATGGGGTACCAAAGAGGAGGACTTGGAATTCATGGCCAAAGCATAACTCAGCCATTGGAGGTTGTGCAGAGACCTCGCTACACAGGTTTGGGATACAATGAAGGAGGATGTTTGAAGGACATCAAAGGCAAACAACCATTGTGAACTCACCAGGGAAGAGGATTGATGGGAAAACTTCACCATCATCCCATAGAAGTGCATGTTGCAGTGAAAGAGCTTAGACAAGCTCTCATCACCATGATTGCACCAGAGAGCACCAGGGAAGGTATAACAAGTATCACTATTCCAGAGTGCATGCTGATTATAAGAATGTTGATAATCATGGTCGTAAATCATGGCATCAAAAAACTTGTCATTTTTGTGGTTTGCATAACCATAACAATGTTACCGATGAAACAGGAAATATTACCTCAAAACGGGAACTCTAACAAAAAAAACATCAAAAAACCATGAAAAAACAACTCGAAAATGAAAAGTTGTGTTTTGGAATAACCTTCTTTTTTTCGGGGTAAATTTTCAACATTTTTAAAAAATGCAAGTAAAAGCCAATTTTTTTGGGTGCAAAAAAACACTCTGAAAATGAAACATTGTATTGTGGAATGACTTGGTTTTTTTTCGGAGTAAATTTTCAACATCTTTAAAAATAGAAGTAAAAGCCAATTTTTTTGTGCAAAAACCACCCTAAAAACGAAAAGTGGTTAAACAAAAATTTTAGAATAATAAAAAAATATATTAAAAATTAAAAAAAATAATAATAATAATAATAATTGCAAAAAAACCAACTTCATTATATTTTTTTAAATTAAAAAAAAAATTAAAATTCAAACATTAAAAAAAAACATAAAATTTAAGAAACAAAACTAAAATAAAAAACATTTTAAAAATTAAAATTTAAAAATATATAGAAATAAAAAAATAAAAATAAAAATATTAAATTAAATAAAAAACAAGTTTAAAAAAAATAAAATTCTAAAAAATAAAATATACAAATAAAATTTAAAAAATAAAAAGAAAATGTTTATTAAATTAAAAAAAAAAATTAAAACAAAAAATTAAATTTAAAAAAAAAAATGTATATTAAATTTTAATAAATCCAAAACTTAAAAAAAAAAAAAAATATATATATATATATATATATATATTAATTAAAAATTTTCTTAAAAATGAAAAATTAATTAAAAGTAAAAAAGCAAAAATAATACAATAAAAATATTAAATTAAAAAAAAAAATTATTAAAAAAACAAATAAATTTTAAAAAATAAAATAAATTATATATATGATTATGATTTTATTAAATTTAAAAGAAAATTAGGATTAAAATAACAAATTAAATTTAAAAACAAAAAAATATTAAGTTTTAATAAATAAATGAATAAACAAATAATTTTTGAAATAAAAAATAAATTTAAAATATAAAACAAAATAAATAAATAAAAACATTGTTAAAATGAAAATTTTAAAAAAAGTAAAAATCAATAAAAAAAAAATGGAAAATGGAAATAAATAAATAATATTGAATACACAAAAAATTGAAAAACAAATTAATTTAAAAAAAAATAAGTTTAATTTAAAAAAAAAAATTAAAATACACAAGTTCAATTCAAATATAAAATACAAATTTTATGTAATAAAAAAAACAAAAATTTCAAAATAAATATTAAATTTAAAAAAAAAATTAAAATTTATTGAATTTTATAAAATTAAAATAAAATATTTAATATAAATTTAATAATAAAGAAAAAATACGAAAAAAAAACAATTAAATTTAAAAAAAATATAAAATTTAATAAAAAATATAAATAAAATTAAAAATTAAAAATAAAAATGATTAAATTATATATATATATATATATATATATATATATATATAATTTAAATTATATGATTAAATTATTAAATCATATATGATTAAATATATGATTAAATTATTTTTTTAATTTTATTTTTTATTTTCAATTATATATATTTTTTCAATTTTCAGTTTTTTTTTTTTTTTTTTAATTCAATTTTTATATTTTAAATTTAATTTTTTTTAATCTTTTTTGTTTCTTATTTTTTAATTTTGTTTTTAAATTTAATATTTTTAGATTAATTATTTTTTAAAATTTAAGATATCAAATTTATTTATTAAATTTTAATTTTAATTTTTTTTAATCTTTTATTTATTTTAATTTTTTTTCATTTTTAAATTTTATAAATGGTTTAATTAAAAAAAAAAAAAAAAAACATTAAATTTATATATATTTGTATTTTAATTATTTGCAAATGTTTTTTTTTTTTTTTAATGATAGTTTTTTTATTTTAATTTTCTTTTCCAATTTTTTTTTTTTTTAATTAAAAATTTTAAATTTAAATTATTTTTAATTTTTTTATTTTAATTTTAATTTTATATTTTTAACTATTTTTAAATTTTCTTTTTTTTCAATCTATAGTTTTTTTTTAACTTGAAAAAATGTTTTTGATGTTTTTTTTCTGAATTTTTTATTTTTTTTCTTTAAATTATGTGTTTTTTATTTTAATTTTCTCATTTTTTTTATATAATTTTCGAATATTTTTTTGTTTTTTGTTTTGTTGTTATTTTGTTTAAATTGTTTATTTTACAGTTAATTTTGTTTTTAACATTTTGGTAGTTTTATTGTTTATATATATATATATATATATATATATATATATATATATATATATATATATATATATATATATATATATATATATATATCAGGATTTTTGTTTGTCGTGTTTTTCTTATTTTATTTTTATGTTTTATTACCAACATGAAAATCACCATTCTAAAAAAAAGGTTGATGCTGCATCAATACGTTTCAAAATTAGCATGAAAATCACTAACATTTTAAAACAAATATTCATACGTCATAAATAAAAATATTATAGTGTCAAAAATATGCACGCAAAAAAAATGGGTGATTCTGCATCACCACTTTTCAAAATCGGGTGCTTTTTTTGCTACAAAAAAAAATGTAGGTACCAGTTGAGTTACCTGTTTCATCGGTAACCATGTTCCATGTGTTTGCCGAGTGTTGGAAAAGAATCGCAGCACAAAGGAGGATGAGGCATGGAAAGCCTCCACAACAGAAAAGAAATTGGTTAAGCAGGTCTGGAGGAAGAAGAACTTTGCAGCCATTGCAACCAAAGTGGTCATCAAAGATCCACATGTTTGAGGCTCCATCTAGAGCAACACCTTAAGGATGAAGTGTCAGTGCATGAACTGATCGAAATAGTTGCTCGAAAAACAAACATGCCACAGGGAGATGACCCGTTCACTTTGATAAGTGAGAGATAGTTTTTCTAGATGTGGCAGTGTGTCATGGTCGTGTTTGTAAGTCATATGTTGCATTTTTAACTGTAAAAGTGATGATGTGTTTTCCATCGCTTGTTAAGCAACAATGATATTTTTTCCTTGTTTATAAGTCGTGTGATGCATTTCTTTTAGGTAAAAGTGATGATGTGTTTTCCATCACTTCGAAATATGACAACGATGTTTTGGTCTTGTAATAATAGTTAGGGTGTGATTTCCATTTTGATGTAAAATTGACCACCGAGTATGTGCTACAAACTAGTGGCAAGTATGGAAATGTTTGGGTCATAGTTGGTCATTTTTTAGCATGTAATTTGCAAGAAATTGTACTACAGGTTTGTAGAGGGTGCAGGTGTCGGCTCATCACTTAAGTCTTCGAAGAACAAAGGTGAAGGAGACAAAAGGGTGACCTTTTCCAGGACACTTGTAATGCAGATATTGTACAGAGTAATTACAGATTATTGTCAATTCTTTTGGAGGACCAAAAGCTCCTCAGTGGGGAGGAATAATCCAGGTGGCTCCAGAGACACACACAGGACAAAGAGGGCTTATGGAAGCTCAAAAATCAAAGTGTTTGGATTGCTCTCGAACCAGCTTCAGGTTGAATATCTCGTTGTCTTGATTGCAACGGTGTGAATGGTTCGTCAAACCGAGCTTGTATGCAAAAGTTAAAGGAAGTCAAAGTTTTGGGTTGACCTGGCCCATGTGGCAGGCTTAAAGAAGGCACAAGTTTTCCGAAATCCGGCTGCCAGATTCCGGCCAACTCTTGCCGAATTCCAGGCGAAATTGTGGGACAGATAAAATTCCCACTAACGCCTATTTTAAGAATGTTTCAAAATGTGCAATTTGTTTGATAAAAAAAAATATATATATATAGTCTGAAGCTGGCAGGAGTTGAACCCGCGGCCATCGCTGCCCATGCGGAAACCCCTCCACACAACAGAACCCCACCGAATACGCATAACACATAACAAATATGTGGTGGGGTAGTCGGCGGTCAACCCCGCCACCCCAACCACACCAACAAAACATATTATATGCTATGGGATGTTTGGCAAGGAAACCAAGGTGGGCCTGACTCCTCCCAACTTAAAAATTGCACCAGTTAAAAAAAATATTATATGCAGATTTGGGGAGGCGGGATTTGATCCCCTGACCTCCCCTAACCAAAATTTTTTAACAAGTATGCCAACCAACCCTTTGTGGTTAACTCCCCCCATGAAATAATATTTAAACCTATCATTTCTCCAGTTCGAGGCCAAGGCAGAGCAGAGCAACACACATTTCAAGTTTTAATATTATTTTATTTGTAGGCAGGTGCGGAACCATGAGGCCAGACAACAGGGAGCGGAACCATAATTGAGCTCAACTTTTAGGAGAGCGAAATTTTTCTAGTGTCTAAATGGGACAAACTTTATGTCGAATTCATATTTTCCATCTGAGCTTTATATTTTTCGGCCACTTTTCAAAGTGGAGTGCAGGTGTCAGAGTTTAGTGACTGAGTAGTCGATTTCACACCTTTCAATGCCACAATTGCGATGGTGATTTCAGATCCAACAGCGGAGCGACCTATTCTTCAGTCATCTTCAGTGTGAGGTATATGATGCGTTGGTTTCATGTACTTATTTGTCTCTTTTCTATTAGATGCATTGTGTTGTACAGATCTCTATTGATGTTTGATGTGGGATTTGGTTTTGTTCTTGATGTGAGATGTAATTTCTATCATGGATTTGTATTATGTTTGATATCCCTTTTTTTTCATGTTGGCGGGATACTCATTGTCACATGTATGTTTTTTTGAGATCCCTTTTTTGCCATGGTGGTAGGATACTCATATTCATTATGTCTGAGTTATTGTCATACTGATAGGAGTCCTTTGAGAGAGAGAGTTCTTGTAGTGGAACATCTCGTGGAGAGATCTAGCCACTCCTGTGTGAGGGAATTTTCCTTGTGTGACAGAGAAAATATCTTCCATGTACATCATCACTCTTTCCAGCACTTAATGCAGTGGCCTACACCATCTTGACACCGAGGCTC
This sequence comes from Pinus albicaulis, assembly GCA_034641835.2. Taxonomy (NCBI): domain Eukaryota; kingdom Viridiplantae; phylum Streptophyta; class Pinopsida; order Pinales; family Pinaceae; genus Pinus; species Pinus albicaulis. The sequence continues at coordinate 1,559,746,526 of CM076575.1, forward strand.
GAAGACGTAGCCCCTCCTAGACGAAATCCGTTATCAATATCATATGTTGCTAATTCTTGTTATGTTCCTCTTCTTTACATCATGCAAATGTTCATTTATGTTCATTGATGCTTTGATTAAATGAAATTCTAACACATCAAATGAAGTAAAAGGTCTTGGTTAAAAGGGTATCGAAAATTTACCGGGATCACTATATTCACTCTACTCCCATTAAATGTTAAAACCCTTTTTCAAACAATAACACCTACATTCAAAGTTTTTTTTGGAAAATAAACCTTTATTCATTGAATTACTTTACCGGAATACAACAAGTATGTTTAACATTCAATCGAAATACAATTCAAGACCTACATCACCATGCAAAACCAATAAATATGTGATCCCATTTAAAATCATCGAATCACTTTACCTGAATAGAGAAAGTATGTTTAACATTCAACCGAAATACAATTCAAGACCTACATCACCATGAAAACCAATAAATATGTGATCCCATTTAAAATAGGAATTTATAACCACTTTCGAGAATAGCATACATAATCACGACGAGTAACATTTTTTCCAAGATAAAATTTTGGATATTGGGTATCACTCAAAGAAGAAAATCTAAGAGGTTGTTGCTCAGTATATCCTTTTAGGTTGAAGGAAAAAGAGAGGTTGTTGGTATTAGGCCAACCCTCGATATAAACTCACTTAAAAGCATAATAAAGTTACTCTATTCCATAGCATCAACATGTCAACTTACAAAACATGAATTTTAGTGGGGAGAATATGGCACGAGAATAAAATAAGATGCAGAGGAAAAAAATATAAATATATAAAGAAATAAAATTACAATGTTTTAAAAATAAAAATTAGTATATATTAGTATAGTTATATAAATTAAATGGTTGCCAATAATTGTTTATAGGTATCAATCTATGATAAACATCAAAATATTTATACCATGATAATTATGAAATTGTCAATATTAAAAAAAAAGCATAAAAATTGACTAAATTAAATTTTGTTTTAAATTGCTAATATTGTTATTAATTGTAAAAAAATAATATATTATTTAAATATATACATTTAAATAAACATGTAACAAGAATTTTAACTATGGAGATAAACCTTCATTTTACTTTATAGATCCTTAACTTAATAGGCTTTGTTATAATACGATGAGCCAATATCATGACTTATTAATATCATCTACCCAAAAAACTATAATTCATTTCATATGATGCTTGCTTATATGACATTTTTTTTAATCAAGACCTAGACATCACCATGAAAAACCAATACATATGTGATCCCATTTAAAATAGGAATTTATAACCACTTTCGAGAATAACATACATAAACACGACGAGTAACATTTTTTCCAAGATAAAATTTTGGGTATTGGGTATCACTCAAAGAAGAAAATCTAAGAGGTTGTTTCTCAGTATATCCTTTTAGGTTGAAGGAAAAAGAGAGGTTGTTGGTATTAGGCCAACCCTCGATATAAACTCCCTTAAAAGCACAATAAAGTTACTCTATTCCATGGCATCAACATGTCAACTTACAAAACATGAATTTCAGTGGGAAGAATATGGCAGCAGAATAAAATAACATGCAAAGAAAAAAATATAAATATATAAAGAAATTTTTTTTACAATGTTTTAAATATAAAAATTAATATATATTAGTATAGTTATATAAATTAAATGGTTGCCAATAAATGTTGACAGGTATCAATCTATGATAAACATCAAAATATTTATACCATGATAATTATGAAATTGTCAATATTAAAAAAAAAAATCATAAAAATTAATTAAATTAAATTTTGTTTTAAATTGTTATTATTGTTATTAATTGTAAAAAAATAATATATTATTTAAATATACACATTTAAATAAACATGTAACAAGAATTTTAACTATGGAGATAAATCTTCATTTTACTTTAGAGATCCTTAATTTAATAGACTTCGTTATAATACCATGAGCCAATATCATGATTTATTAATATCATCTACTCAAAAAGACTATAATTCATTTCATATGATGCTTGCTTATATGACATTTTTTTTAATCAATTAATATAATTAAATGAATAGAAAAAGTATAACTATTTTAAGATAAATTTTAACCTTATATTTTTAATTAATACTAAAAATATTTAAAAATATCTCTATTATTTAAAAAATATTTCTTGATAATTAAATTAAAATTATAAAAACTTTATTCCAAAATATACACATTATATAATTATTTATTATAAAAAATTAGAACCTAATTAAAATGTGTATTTTTTTTTCTTATTCCAAAAAACGATGTGTAATGTACTACAAGGGTATTTTCCTTATTACAAGGAAAGAAGTGAAGTTGTAGAATTCAATACAAAAAAGATTTTCAATTTTTCTTCTTAATAATGATATAATATGTGAATAACTCATCGTGTAATGTAACTTGTAAGAGGGATTTTATGGAATTTGAATATATAACTAATGAATTTCTAATTGGAAACATGTTATAGGTGGATAATTCAACGATTCCGATGTTCACATTGAGGTGTGTCGTGGTAATCTACATGTGTACAATGTAAAACAATGCATAGTATACTAATATAATATTAATCATTTATGAAGATTTGTTTTTTTTAATATATATTTTTATTAAAATATTTTAAATAAATAATTTGATTAATTTAAAATATTTTTTAATTTTTTAATTTTAATATTTAATAAATTTATAATTTAAATATATTTGTATTGATTTTTAATGTTTAATTTCTTAAAATATTAGGATTGTTTTTATTTAAAATAAAAGGCATGTTATCACATGTCACTATTTATTTGTACACATGAACTATGTGCATAGCATATAGTTTTTTGTTTATTTGGATAATGGAATGATTTGAAATAAAATATTTTACTAAAATATTACATATTAAAAAAATCAATTCTATATTTATATTAAAATGAATTGATAAATTTAAATATGTTTTTAAGTATAATTGAGTTAGAAATGTTGTTATTTAAAAATGAATTTAAATTATTCATTAATTAAACTTATATAATTTAGCTACTCAAATATAAAATCATATATAACTTTAACTAAAAATTTACATTTAAATTTTAAATTATATGTAACACCTGGATTTGATTTATTATGTTATTTTAATTGATACATTTAATTTGTTTAAGTTAAACTGGTTTAATAAGTATATTAAGCAAATTTTGAACAGAATTTTACTTCTTATTTTTTTTATAAAGATTAATTATGAAGTGGTTTCCATAAACTGATGGTTAAGTGTCCAAGTTACCAGAGTGGTTAGATTAAAAGCAGTTATTTGACAATTACCTTTCCTCCGGGAATAAAAAGAAAACCCTGATGAGGAAAAGAGGTTTTGTGCAAAAGGGAAAAAGACAACAAGAAGGTTGGAAGTTGGGAGTGTCCAGAGCTAGTCGGAGCTAGTGGAACTCTGATAAACCTGATAATGGGAGAAGAGACTAGACGATGGTCTTGAGATCTCTCTCCAGAGAAATTGCTAAATAATATTACTCTGGAGAGGAGCACGGGGGGAGTAGAGGACGTAATAGCCTCTCTCATTGTTCGGGGGATACCATCAACCCTGTTATTTGAAGTAGATACTATAAACATGAAAGTAATGGAACTAAGTGTTCCTTTGAATTATACATGTACTTTAATTCTGAAAAGAATCTTTGTATGTTGTATGTTGATAATGCGTTAATTCTGTGATGAATTGATTAATAGCACAGTATCAGTTTAGATTTAAAATTATTCAATTCTTTATAACTATAAAACCCTTTCTGCCTTATATTAGAGTTTTCCAATTCAGAAAATTGTCCCTCTAACTGTGAAGGAAGGTCTATATAACTATAATTGAACAATTTAGTAAATTAGTTTGAAAACTCTAGAATGATGGTAAAGACCGACATAATAGTTAGTTCCATCCGGAGTAAAGAAAACCCCTGACAAAACAGTCTGCCTTAAAGAGGAGTAAATGTATATGGACTGAGGGTTGGGATGAAAACCCTATTTTATATTCAGATGGTCCGGACACCTAGGGAGGGAACTTATTAAAAAAAAAATAGAAAGAAGGAGGAAATTACTGAATGCAGCAGTTGAACTATAGAGGTGTTATTTTCTAATTCAAGATAAAAGAAAAACTGAATAGTTTAAACTCATTGTGTCATACATTATCATTACAATAAAATAATGAAAGCTCTGTGGAGAATAAATGTATCGAAAAATAGAACAAATTCCTGATATTATCGTTGTAGTAAAATATTGAAAGCTCTGTGAAGAATAAAATGTACTAAACACAAAACAATTTCCTGAAGGAATAGTATGAAAGGAAATGAAATTATAATAACTGTAAAATATCCTTGGAATAGTCTCTTTTAAGCTATCTTTTCCTATAAACATTATAAGAGCTAAATAGAATATACCGAAAGACCCAATAAGGATAACCATGCTGTAAAATTCTGAAAGAAATATGAAATAAACCATACACTTCCCTTGTAGGGGTTAAATAGAGATCTATATCAATTACATGGTGAAGCAAGCAGTAATAATTACGCATGCATGGCGAAAATTCCAGTTGCGGAATAGACTATAATTAATAAATTTGTAAATACATCGTAGATAAGTTTATATAGTCAAAACGCTATTTAAAATTTACAGAGGACCGAACATGAAAATATAGAACTTGCAACAAGACATAAATAGGAGAAGTAATGTCCAGAATGGGGTTTTTAGTCTCCATTACTAAGAAAATCATCAACCCAGTTTTCAATCAAGAATTTTCATTCGTGGAAAGCCTCAATGGGCTCAAAGAGAGTAAATAAAAAACCTGAAGAACTTCGAAAATAAATTAACATTACATAACCCTCAAATTATAACTATATCGATTTGAAAAGGTTTGAGAACGTCTCAACAAAGACAACAGAGGAGTCGGGGACCTAAACAAAACATTGAAAGAGTATTTTAGGCTGGCTGAAACCAAAGCTAGTTGATCGTAGGAGGTAGGGTTTGGTAGCATCCATACCTACAAAACAACCACAGACATTGAACATTAAATAGAATTTCTTCTTAAGTGTTCCAAAAAAGTAACGAGATGAAAATAATAAGTAGGTGCAGACCCTGAAGGAGAAATTACCTCTTATGAAAATGCAAATCTGGAATGATAGCCTTGAGAAGAGTAAAACAGTTACAAAGTCAGTAAAAGCATTCACAAAATTAAATAATTGTGAAATACCTCCATTAAAACTCCACGGAACTGTAAGGGTTTACCTGATCCAGCTTAGTCAAATTCTGTTATGATGTGTTTAGTGCACGAGTGTACTAAAACACCGGTGCTTGGTAGGAATGGTTGTAACCTACAAGCAATGGTCATAGTCAGAAATAATTGTTAGCTGGTTAGTGGAAACATACTAACATGTGAAAAAAACTATTTTATGGAACACAGTATGCTGCAAATAAGAAGAAGAAACAAAAATACAATAAAACATAAACACAAGCTCAAACAAGTCAAACGAGCCAATAGTCCGAATGGATAACTAATCCCCTCTTATTAGCCTCTATTAGTAAAGAAAAGGTGGAACATTACACACTTGCAATGGAACCTTAGAGCTATGGAGCCCTAATACCCAATGCAAGGAGGGATTTACCCTTGAGTTGGTTCTGTAAGGCCTCTCTCTTCTCCTCAGGGATTTGAGTTTTTGAGTGGCCAAAAGCTGAATCCTCTAACTCTATTGTTGCTTCGCATCACACACTACTGGTTTTCTCATGGGAAATTCGGCCAGCATAACAATGTGTTCTGATTTTGTTCTTCTCATGGTGGAAACTTATAGGCAAATTCAAATCCTTCTTCCCTCTATTGCTACACTTGTGGATAGTAACCTAAGAGTAGGGGTTGATTCCTTTGTGTGCTCTTAAGGTCTCTAGGTGGCTCTAGGAGGCTGTCCTTGGGCAGCCTCAAGTGGAGAATCTTCTCTTGAAGTGTGTCAAGTGGTCCCAGGTGGTGACCTTCCGCCATGCTCAGGACCACATGGCTTACTGAGGGAAAGTCGCGTAGACATGCACGACTAACAAAGAAAAATGTGCACGGAGCGCACTTTTCATGTGTCTTTTGTGCGCAATTTGATATTTTTCCTCTTGACCTTGGATATTTTAAAAAATTTCCAGATTCTTTAATGTTCCTCCGCCTTATAAATCCTTCTTCTTGAAATTTCATGATGCCTTTTTCTTGTCCGATTTTCCAGTGAGAACATTTGGCCCCTAATGTGTGAGGTCGAGGAAGAACTGTATAGACGAAATACATTATACCTTTTGTTCTGTGTAACCTATTTCAAGAGAGAGAGATAGACTTGTGTGCAGCCCAAGGTTGGAGACACCTTACAGTGGGTAAAAGAGGGACACGTTATGTCAGAAACCTGCAAGAGATAATAGGGTACAATAAATATAATTTTTCTATGAGGCGGCCATGTCCCATGCTCGTGATTCTTTGGCTAGTTAAAAAGCCTATCTGACAGATAAAGATTCTATCTGTGTCACTGATATGGTAGTGATCTTCTTATTTGGTTGATGACGACGATTGCTAACGGCCTCAGGGGCATTTTTTCTTTGACAATGTAGAAATTTGAATAACTGATATATTATTCACCGAGATTCTCCTGATCACACACTATTTTAGCTTCATGCACCTCCTCAATCACCCCGTTGAGGAATGCAGTCTTCACATCCATCTAATGAATGTGCCACCCCATCTGCGCTGAGAGAGCAAGAATCATCTATATGGAAGAATAACTTGCGACAGGTGCAAAGGTCTCCTCATAATCGATCCCCTCAATTTGTGAAAAGCCTCAAGCAACAAATCTTGCCTTGTACTTCTCCATACTCCCGTCAGCTGCCTGCTTCACTTTGTAGATCCATCTCAAACCCACCACTAATTTCCTTTCTGGCCTCGGGACAATCTCCCATGCACTGTTTCTGACAATCGAATCATACTCTTCCACCATGGCATCTACCCATGCGGGATCCTCCACAGCTTCCTCGAAAGAGGATGGCTCTGTCACGATACACTTGTTCATAAGAGCCATGTATCCAGTATACCGATCAGGTGACTGTCTCTGTCTGTACTGTGATGTAGGTGCTCCTACAATCTTCTTTGCATCTTGAGCCAGTCGCTCAGCTTCTGTAGTGCGCTTTCGCCCTCTGATGGTTGGTGCTGCATGAGTGGTCTCTTCCACTCCATGAACCTCCTCTTGTGGCTGATCCACATCCAAAGACTCATCCTTAGGAACTAATAGCTCCTCATCTGCATGCAAGTGTGCCTCCCTCTCGAGCGAACACTTCATGGCTTTCTCCTCATGAAATTTGATATCTAGTCGCACAACAGTCTTGCGACCGTCTGGAAAATACACACGATAGTTGTGGGGTGTATCAGTGTACCCCAAAAATATCCCAACCTATGCAGTCGGCTCCAGCTTCTTCCTGGAATCCTTCATCACATGAATGTAAACAGGTGAACCAAAAATCCTCAAATTGGAAATATCAGGCCTCTTACCAGAAAATGCCTCCTCGGGTGTACTCATGCCAAGTATCCTGTGAGGACAATGGTTTTGCACATATACTGCAGTATTGCATGCCTCAGCCCACAAGTGTATGGGAAGCCCCTGATCATGCAACATCGCCCGTGCAGCACCCACGATCGTTCTGTTCTTCCGCTCAACAACCCCATTCTGTTGTGGGTTATGAGGTGCTATGAGCTTTCTTCGAATTCCTTCTACGCTGCAAAAGTCCTTGAATTCGCCAGAGATGAATTCACCACCATTGTCGTTCCTAAGAGCCTTCACCTGCTTCCCCGATTCTTTCTCAACCAGTGCCTTGAATTCACATAACTTTGAGTATGTCTCGCTCTTCTTCTGCATGAAGAAGATCCAGCACTTACGAGAAAAATCATCAAAAAATATCACATAGTACCTATGCTTTGCTGTCGAAGCTACTGAGAAAGGTCCACACACGTCTGTGTGAATTCTCTCAAGGATCGTCGTGGCGCGACTATCCTTCTCGTGAAAGTTGGCTTTCACAAATTTTCCTAAGTTACATCCCTTGCACTGATCTGAATGCGCAAGAGTACCAATAGAAATCCCAGTAGAAATCTGCTGCAGTATCTTCAAAGCTCCATGGTGAAGGTGGCCCAATCTTCAGTGCCACAACTCGCCATCAACCCAGCTCACCACTCCTTCTGCCTTGTCTGCCATTGCTGCACAACCATCTACCTAAAATTGATAAAGGCTCTTAACCAGAACCCCTATCCTCCGGGTCTCACCAGTTGCCTTACTGCACAGGAAATCCTTTCCCTCGCTAAAGACAACATCATATCCCTTATCTTCTAACATCGCCATAGAGATAAGATTATTCTTCAATCCTGTAACATGCATCACTTCCTTCAATACGAAGGGTTTACCAGTCTCCCTCTCAAAGGAAATGGTACTGATACTGGTCGCATTATATCTACCATCATCGCCCATCTCGATGTGCACTCCAAGATCTTTCTAATCCAGATCAGTAAACAAATCTTTATCTCCTGTCATGTGAAAAGACGCACCACTATCAAGAAACCACACTGAACCCATCACACTTGAGACCAAGCATGCGATCATCAAAAAATCCAGCTCAAACTGTGAAGCTAAGGCCTCTCTAGTTGCAGATCCAGCAGCCTGCTTATTTTTCTTCTTTTGTGGACAGCTAGTGGCGTAATGTCCGTGTTGGTGACAGTGAAAGCAGTTCACCTTGGACATGTCCTGCTTCTTGCCTTTCGCACTGGATTGAGAAGCATGCTTCTTGCTCTTCCCCTTCTTTGCTTTGGCATCCAAAGCGCAATTTTCTTCATCAGAGTTATTTGATGAAGATCTGTCCCTAGTACTTCACATTATCTCCTCTTGCACAAGATCTGACCAAAGTCGCTCCCATCCTAGAAATTTCTCCCGACCATTGACAGAGTCCTCATAGGAATGGCAACTCTTCGGAAGCCCAAGGAGAGCCAAGCTCACCAAGTCCTCATCATCAACAGTAACCCCCACACTTCCCAGCTCATCCCTACATTTGATGAACTTCATGAGGTACTTGGGCATACTTTCGCCTTTCTCCATTTTTATGTTTCTGAGTTTATCCTTGAGCGCCAACTTCCTCTGGTCGCTCTTGATTTGAAATAAATATGTCAAAGCTTTCCACATCAAGAATGAGAAGCTTTTCCATGAAGGCTGGACACTATGTGATCCTTCACACCTTCCAACAGAATCCTTTGACACTTTTTTGTCTTCTTTTTCCATGTGTCAAGTACGACAGCATCACTAGAAGTAGGTTTTGGAATTTCTACATCTATGAACTCCTTCAACCCATTGTCATCCAACACCGCCTCCATCCTGTCCTTCCATGCAATATAATTCGAGATGCCCTCAAGGGCATACTCCAATCACAATCTGTTGAAAGACATCTAAACTTCGACACCAAGAAAACACTACTTCAAATTCGAATTGCACCAGCACAAAACTCAACCACTTCAATGTTTTGCAATTTCTCCAATGATCAATATCGCTCTAATAACATGTAGAAATTTGAATAACTGATATATTATTCACCGAGATTCTCCTAATCACACACTATTTTAGCTTCATGCACAATACAGAATCTCTTCTACCATTGATCATTACATGCGGAAATAAAATCAATTGCATGCGCACATTAAAACCATAAAAAATCACACATACGAACACATCATTTCATGGGAAAGCTTAAAGCTGAAAACCCCAACTATCTGTATATTATATGTCATAGAGATCATGTAACAATCATTGTACAAAGCTCCTCACAAGCTCTTAGCACAACCTCCAATTGCTACACACTAATCAAGCTAGATCTAGCAAAACACATGCTCCAATCTCTACCACCTGATAGCCAGCCTCTATTGTGTAATCAATGTTGTAGGATGGCTCATTAAATAACTTGAACCACCTGGCTTGTACTGTGCAATCCTCATGGGCTCCTCCAATCACTGGTTGTTGCAAATATGCAACAGTATAGTCACAACTGATAGTTAACCTACTCTTTCACCTATCTCTGGTCTGGTCTCCACTGAAACTGTCCATGCACTGAAGTTAACTGATGTATTCTTTATTTGATTAATGAATTTATAATTAGTGAATTAATTAATAATTAATTCACACCACTCTCACTAATTGTATCAATCAGTTAAACTAGATACAAATAGCTCAACTATGTTTAGATTAGTTTAACTGAACACAACTCCATTAACTCCTCAATCAACTCCACCAAACTCTGTCACATGAGTTCTTACTGAATTATCCATGCAATAGCTCCACTTAACCCTTAGGAATAGCATAATTCCTTCTGTCAGCTCCTGTGCCACATTTGTGCACTTAACTGAAGTGCTCCAAGAGAATAAGATAATGTTTATAGTCCAAATATTATTTAGAGCTAATAATATTTGACATATCTACTTTTAGAATGGCAATCTAAAAATAGATTCCGCCCAATATGTCTAAAAATAGAAGTCCATCTATTTTTTCCAACTTGACTAACCATCCACAAATAGCATCCTGCAACTCATAGAACATGATCCATATGTCTAAAAATAGACATAGTCTAAAAATAGACTTTGCGCCAAAAAATAGCCTGCGGGCCCACTTAGTGAAGGCGACTTCTTTCCACTAAGCTCATCATCTTGTTGCAATCTCAACACTCCCTCTCAACAAGATAAGTATTATCTTCCATCCCTATCCTGCCTCTGTGGTATTCGAATTTTCTCCTAGTGAGCGCCTTCGTCAAGATATCTGCATCCTGATCCTCCGTGGGAATGTATGAAAGTAACATGATCTTCTGCTACACAAAATCTCTGATATGATGATACCGGATGTCAATGTGTTTAGATCTATCATGAAATACTGTATTAACCGAGAGTTTGATGCAACTCTGATTATCAAAATAAATCACAGTAGGCTCTAAGTGTGAACCGAACAACCCGACCAGGATCTTCCTCATCCAAATAGCATCACATGCAGCCAAACTCGCTGCCATCTACTCAAGTTCTGCTAAGTTGAGTGCCATGGATCTCTGCTTCCTGCTGTACCAAGAAACTGCTGTCGACCCGATACTAAAAATCCCTCCAGATGTGCTCTTTCTGTCTGTTGGGCTTCCTACCCAATCTGCATCCGTGAAGCCACATAGCTTCACCTCATCCGAATGTCTATACCATAATCCATATCCCGATGTGCCTCTGAGATATCTCAATACATGCTTGCCTACCTTCCAGTAGAGCTTGGCAGGCTTAACCATAGCTTGTGAAAGTTGTTTCACAGCATAGCATATGTCGGGTCGTGTATTGACTAGATACATAAGCGACCCCACCAACTGTCGATAAACAGTGGCATCCACTACCTCTGCCGAAGTAGCATCCTCCTTCCTCCATCCACCAGGAAGAGGAGTATCAACAGGCTTGCAGCCATGCATGTTGAACTTCTCCAGTATCTCCCAAGCATACTTGCCTTGAGAAACAAACAGTCCATCACTACGCTGCCAAATTTCCAATCCCAGGAAATAATGAAGGAAGCCCAAGTCCTTCATCTCAAACTCCTTTGCAAGATCAGCCTTGCATGAGTGTATCAATAGTTCATCACTCGTAAAAATCAAATCATATACATAAAGTACAATGATCAGCAACTTACCCTCCACCACAATCTGGTATAGGTTCGGATCCACCTCACTCTTGGAGAATCCAATTCCGGTGAAATAACTGTCTATCTGTGTGTACCAAGCATGAGGTGCTTGTTTCAACCCATACATCGCTCTCCTGAGCCTGCACACATGCGACTCGCTGCTGAAGATCTCGAAACCTTCGAGCTACTCTATGTAAACCTCCTCCTCAATCACCCCGTTAAGGAACGTAGTCTTCACATCCATCTGATGAATGTGCCACCCCATCTGTGCTGAGAGAGCAAGAATCGTCTGTATGGAAGGATACCTTACGACAGGTGCAAAGGTCTCCTCATAATCGATCCCCTCAATTTGTGAAAAGCCTTGGGAAACAAATCTTTCCTTGTACTTCTCCATACTCCCGTCAGCTACCTGCTTCACTTTGTAGATCCATCTCGAACCCACCACTGATTTCCCTTCTGGCCTCGGGACAATCTCCCATGCACTGTTTCTGACAATCGAATCATACTCTTCCACCATGGTATCTACCCATGCGGGATCCTCCACAGCTTCCTCGAAAGAGGATGTCTTTGTCACGATACACTTGCTCATAAGAGTCATGTATCCAGTATACCGATCAGGTGACTGTCTCTGTCTGTGTTGTGATGTAGGTGCTCCTACAATCTTCTCTGCATCTTGAGCCAGTTGCTCAGCTTATGTAGTGCGCTTCCACCCTTTGATGGTTGGCGCTGCATGAGTGGTCTCTTCCACTCCATGAACCTCCTCTTGTGGCTGATCCACATCCAGAGACTCATCCTTAGGAACTAATAGCTCCTCATCTACATGCAAGTGTGGCTCCCTCTCAAGCAAACACTTCATGGCTTTCTCCTCATGAAATTTTATATCTCGTCGCACAACAGTCTTGCGACTGTCTGGAAATTACACATGATAGTTGTGGGGTGTATCAGTGTACCCCAAAAATATCCCAACCTATGCAGTCGGCTCCAGCTTCTTCCTGGCATCCTTCATCACATGAATGTAAACAGGTGAACCAAAAATCCTCAAATGGGAAATATCAGACCTCTTACCAGAAAACGCCTCCTCGGGTGTACTCATGCCAAGTATCCTGTGAGGACAACGATTACCTTTACATATCTTTAACGATATTACCTCAGCCATAAGTGGCAGGAATGCCTGATGTAGAACATCTCATACGACCCACAATCATTACGATCTATTTCCGCAAGCATTGTCAATCTCACCTAGTAGGTTATGAGGTGCTATTTTGTCAGGTCGACCTTACGAGTTTTATAAGTCCTTGAATTTGCCAGAGATGAATTCACCACCATTGTCGCTCCTAAGAGCCTTCACCTGCTTCCCCGATTATTTCTCAACCAGTGCCTTGAACTCACAGAACTTTGAGTATGTCTCGCTCTTCTTCTGCATGAAGAAGATCCAGTACTTACGAGAAAAATCGTCAACAAATATCACATAGTACCTGTGCTTTGTTGTCGAAGCTACTGAGAAAGGTCCACACACGTCTGTGTGAATTCTCTCAAGGATTGTTGTGGCGCGACTATCCTTCTCGTGAAAGCTGGCTTTCACAAATTTTCCTAAGGTACATCCCTTGCACTGATCTGACTGCGCAAGAGTACCCATAGGAAGCCCAGTAGAAATCTACTGCAGTATCTTCAAAGCTCCATGGTGAAGGTGGCCCAATCTCCGGTGCCACAACTCGCCATCATCGGCCCTCACCACTCATACATATGCTGCCATTGCTACACGACCCATCTGCCTACAATTGATAAAGGTTCTTAACTCGAACCCCAATCCTCTAGGGTCTCACACGGTTCCTTGCGGAGTAGGAAAGCCTTTCCCTCGCTGAAGACAACATCATATCCCTTGTCTTCTAACATCACCACAGAGACAAGATTCTTCTTCAATCCTGGAACATGCATCACTTCCTTCAATGCGAAGGGTTTACCAGACTCCCTCTCAAAGGAAATGGTACCGATACCGGTCACACTGTATCTACCATCATCGCCCATCTCGATGTGCACTCCAAGATCTTTCTCATCCAGATCAGTAAACAAATCTCGATCTCCTGTCATGTGAAAAGACGCACCACTGTCCAGAAACCACATTGAACCCATCACACTTGAGACCAAGCATGCGATCAGCGAAAAATCCAGCTCAAACTGCGAGGCTAAGGCCTCTCCAGCTGCAGATCCAACAACCTGCTTATTTTTCTTCTTCTGTGGACAACTAGTGGCGTAATGTTCGTGTTGGTGACAGTGAAAGCACTTCACCTTGGACATGTCCTGCTTCTTGCCTTTCGCACCGGATTGAGAAGCTTTCTTGCTCTTCCCCTTCTTTGCTTTGGCAGCCAAAGCGCAATTCTCTTCATCAGATTTCTTTGATGAAGATCCATCCCTGGTACTTCGCCTTATCTCCTCTTGCACAAGATCCGACCAAAGTCGCTCCCATCCTGGCAATTTCTCCCGACCATTGACAGAGTCCTGATAGGAATGCCAACTCTTAGGAAGCCCAAGGAGAGCCAAGCTCACCAAGTCCTCATCATCTACAGTCACCCCCACACTTCCCAGCTCATCCCTGCATTGGATGAACTTCGTGAGGTACTTGGGCATACTGTCGCCTTTCTCCATCTTTATGTTTTTGAGTTTATCCTTGAGCGCCAACTTCCTCTGGTCGCTCTTGCTTTGGAATAAATCTGTCAAGGCTTTCCACATCAAGAATGGAGAAGCCTTACCATGAAGGTTGGACACTATGTGATCCTTCACGCCCTCCAACAGAATCCTTCAACACTTTGTTGTCTTCTTTTTCCATGCGTCAAGTACGACAGCATCAGTAGAAGTAGGCTTTGGGACTTCAGCATCTATGAACTCCTTCAACCCATTGTCATCTAGCACCACCTCCATCCTGTCCTTCCATGCAATATAATTCGAGCTGCCCTCAAGGGCATACTCCAATCGCAATCCATTGAAAGACATCTCAACTTCGACACCAAGAAAACACTACTGCAAATTCGAATTCCACCAGCACAAAACTCAACCGCTTCAATGTTTTGCAATTGCTCTAATGATCAATATCGCTCTGATACCATGTAGAAATTTGAATAACTGATATGTTATCCACCGAGATTCTCCTGATCACACACTATTTTAACTTCATGCACAATACAGAATCTCTTCTACCATTGATCATTAATTGCGGAAATAAAATCAATTTCATGCGCACATTAAAACCATAAACAATCACACATATGAACACAGTATTTCATGGGAAAGCTTAAAGCTGAAAACCCCCAACTATCTGTATATTATATGTCATGGAGATCATGTAACAATCATTGTACAAAGCTCCTCACAAGCTCTCAGCACAACCTCAAATTGCTACACACTAATCAAGCTAGATCTAGCAAAACACATGCTCCAATCTCTGCCACCTGATAGCCAGCCTCTATTGCGTAATCAATGTTGTAGGATAGCTCATTAAATAACTTGAACCACCTGGCTTGTACTGCGCAATCCTCATGGGCTTCTCCAATCACTGGTTGTTGCAAATATGCAACACTATAGTCGCAACCGATAGTTAACCTGCTCTTTCACCTATCTCTGCACTGGTCTCCACTGAAACTATCCATGCACTGAAGTTAACTGATGTATTCTTTAGTTGATTAATGAGTTTATAATTAGTGAATTAATTAATAATTAATTCACACCACTTTCACTAGTGTATCAATCAGTTAGACTAGATACAACTAGCTCAACTATGTTTAACTCAGTTAAACTGAACACAACTCCACCAACTACCTCAATAACTCCACCAAACTCTGTCACATGAGTTCTAACTGAAGTATCCATGCAATAGCTCCAATTAACCCTCAGGAATAGCGTAATTCCTTCTGTTAGCTCCTGTGCCACATCTGTGCACTTAACTGAAGTGCTCCAAGAGAATAAGATA
The DNA here is from genome assembly GCA_034641835.2 of Pinus albicaulis. Taxonomy (NCBI): domain Eukaryota; kingdom Viridiplantae; phylum Streptophyta; class Pinopsida; order Pinales; family Pinaceae; genus Pinus; species Pinus albicaulis. The sequence goes on from CM076575.1 coordinate 1,559,762,221, forward strand.
ATGTTTATAGTCCAAATATTATTAAGAGCTAATAATATTCGACATATCTATTTTTAGACTGGCAATCTAAAAATAGATTCCGCCCAATATGTCTCAAAATAGAAGTCCATCTATTTTTTCCAACTTGACCAACCATCCACAAATAGCATCCTGCAACTCATAGAACATGATCCATATGTCTAAAAATAGACATAGTCTAAAAATAGACTTTGCACCAAAAAATAGCCTGCGGGCCCACTTAGTGAAGGCGACTTCTTTCCACTAAGCTCATCATCTTGTTGCAATCTCAACAGACAATAGGTTGAATGTGTTTCACACATGCATAATCTTGGTACGACATATAAATTTCATTGTACCCATATGTGTATGACTGGGACCTTCCCGTGTAAGGATTGTTGAAAGAGATGCTTATAATGGCATGGGTATTCGGCGAATTTGGACAAAGTGCAATGGTTGTGAAGTACGATACCATATTGACATGAAAGTTTGTTTTGTAGTCGAATTTTAGGAGGATCGATGAAATCTATGGGAAATGATGATTCCCACAGTTTCATCCGAGGATGCCCCTATTAAGATGAGGATCCATCCAAGGTTCTTCTTCCTTTTTGGAGAATGGGTGGTGAAGTCGAAAAAAAGGGAGCCTCAACCGAATGAGAGAGCTACTGATGCAAGGAAACAAGGTCTCTAATAGGACAGTTTTAACATAGGCATGATGGTGAGGGATGACTGAAAAATAATGATGGAAGTTTAGTGGCCCAAGGTTGGAGCATGAAAAAAGTAGTTTGGCAGCAATCATAACTATTTCTGATGAGGAAAACCCTTGAGTCATTAGGACGTCTAGGGTGGGTATATGTTGGTTATGAATTCTATGGTGGCTTTACATGAAAGGTATGATGCTCTGACCAAGGGTGCTTAGGGACTGCTGCCATGGGAGAAAAATGGGTGGTTGGATGGGGGATGTTCTCCTAAGGAATATTTGTACACTTTCCAAAAGAATAAAAAACATGGGTTTAGATTATACAAAACACAGAGACGGGTACCCCCAAAAACATGAAAATGATCGCTCATTGATGATGTGAGGAAGGGGTTTTTGCTGAGGGTGGAGGCCCCATTGGTTGGTCTCGGTGTGGGGATGATGAAGTAGATGGAAAATATCACTGATGGGATATGTTGATGGGGGGATGGTAGGCCAAATGCGAGACGCGGTGGTGCATGTTTGATCTTCTTGCAAAAATGGTAGTCCAAGAAAGGGGTTTTATTTTGATATGGTAAAAATTGACTTGATGCATGGTGGATGAATGATCATGAAGTGCTTCACATAATGAGGTTATATGGCCATGGCATCATATTTTTTGATGCACGGTCTATTTTGAGTGATGGACGCCATGGAGGGGAGGCTTTACTGACTAGCGAGGATGTTTATCATGTGAAAGGTGGGGATATGATGAACATGGTTAGGTGTTTGGAACCTATGCTTGATTTCTTGTGGAGAAATGATTTCAAGACATGCAAATTTTCTCTAGGACACTATCATGATGAGGGTAGAATGATACATGCTCTAGAACCTTCAGTGCATGGGGTAATAGGTGGTTTGTTGTACTGTATAATACCTGCAACAAAATACCCCAAGTGAAAGCATATTTCTCATTCAAATATATTGAGAAAAGGTGCTAAATGAAAAGACGTTAAGAGAGGGCATACCTGTCGGAACTGGAAAAAAAAAAAAAAATCGGAGACGTGAATGTGTGGAGCCTCCTTTGGGCGTTATAAGGTGTTGATCACTATGTTGCTTTCGGTTCATCAATTTGGCTCTTTGAGCTCTCGTTATGGTCCTTCAAGCAATTTTAAAAGGGCAACATATAGGCCAGTATGTGTCATTTCAACTCATTCGTGTCATTTGAGTGTTTGAGAGTTTGAGAGATCAGAGCTTGCTGCTAAGCCTTTCTTGTCATTGCAATCAACCTGTGCACTTGGGATTCATGCTATTAGAGTCAGGTAGACCCCAAAACATCCTGCATTTTAATTTTTTCATTGTTACTGGGCAGGGGTCCGTACAAATAGGGTTTGTAAAGAACCCCGACCATCTTTTTCCTTGATCGCGCGGGCGATCAAGGCACAGGTGCGAGATCTCCTTGTGAAACTGAGGATTTGCATGCATATTTCTCTCCTATGGGTGATTTTTGCGTGCGGACTCCGTGTCTATCTGAGATATAGACACGCGGTCAATGCGCTTGTTTGAGAAACAAGCGCGTCAAAAATCCAAGGTGATTTTCTTTAAAAAAATGGGAAAATTTTAATTTTTTTGGCATTTTGACGTCACTGATGTGTGTCTGTTTGGTGACAGGATGTTGTGGAGAGAGAGAGATCGGCATGACCTCCGTATTGCTGTGGCACAAGATGTAAATTCTCATCAGCAGTTAGCTCGATGGGGTCTTCTCAAGTTCCTTCAGAATTACCTCCTGCAGTTGCAGGATCAATTACTATGCTACATGGTCTATTGCTGGAATAGGCGGCACAGAGTGATGGTGATGCGAGGGTGTGACTTGGCTACCATTCCATAGATGGATATTTATTTCGTGACCAGTCTGCTGCTTCAAGGTGAGGCACTCCCCTATCCACTCCCTCCTGGGAGGGTACATCTTCGACGCTTTGCAGATATTCATTGTGGTGGGTCGCCTAGTAAAGAGGGGTGCATTTTGATAGCATTGGTGAAAGACTTAGCCGAGCGATGTGCTCTAGCTATTATTTTGAGATTGATGGGGTCATCGTCACCGCACAGGGCGTCGGGCCACATATTGGTGTTCTGTGTCACATTCGGGCTGGGCATTTATTTGACTTTTCCCGTCATTGATATGACGGGATGGTGTCCCAAATAGCGAAGGTCCGAGATGGATCTAAGCTATTTACATATGCTAGCATCCTTTGTAGCATTATGTATGAGAGAGTGGTGTTGCTGCGGCTCGTGGTGGCTGTGCCTGCGAGGGGTCATCGGGACCCTCGTATGAGGAGATGGGCCCCAGTGATGCCTCGTGGTGGGGGAGGTGTGGTGGGGTGTTACTGGAACGCAACCATTGAGGCTTTCGTCAAGGAAAACCCTCAAATATTCCTCTTATATCCATATGCAAGGATGGACTATCGAGGAGACCCAGATATGGGTCTTCCTGCTGGGTACGCTTGGGGACCAACAAGTATGAAATTTGTACTTTTTTTTGCATTTGTTGAGTATTTACAATTTATATGTGTATCGTGATGACACTGACATTGTTTTTGTTACTATTTCAGATGTTAGAGAGGTAGACACCCCACAGCTTAGTTGGTAAGACACCAACTAAACTGGAGGGTTCGAGGAGCTCTACCCCGCGGCTGGGGGGTAGTGGGGAGGTCCGGGGCAACCCCAGGGTGGAGGACCCAGTGACGGAGCTGGCCCTTCTGGAGAGGTTAGCAGCTCTGCTACTACTGAGTGTCCTGTAGCAATTTCTTGTGCCGAGGCGGCGACGCCCACATAGCGAAGATGGCAGATCAACTCGCTGCTTCAGAGGCCCGAGCTAATGACTTAGCAGACGCTTGGGGCCGAGTGGACAGGCTAACCCAGAGTATGCATACCCGTGGGTTTGTCGATGAATTAGATGATGTCTATTTGGAGATATTGATGGCCCAAGGGAGGGGTTATCAACTAACTTTGCGACGCGTGGCAGCTTGATTTTTGACAACTGCCCCGATACTGGCATCAGGTGCAGCCATGGGTCTATGTGCCTAACCTGGCAGGGCCCAGCTGTAGAGATATTTTGTACATAGGGAAAGCACCCGTTATGAGGACGCTTACCTTATTTTTTATGACATGTGTATATGTATTTTTTGGCTGACCTATGGTTCAAATACATGACTTGTTATTTGTACTCAGACATATTTTTTGGTATATGTGAGAGATGTATTTTTTGCGGCTTTAGATGATGCATCTTATGGTTTATATGTTTGCTGGATGTTTTGTATCAATGATGGATATCTATGTTTTTTATGTTTTTTGGTTTTATGTATGATGGTTTATACAATATGCATTCCAGTTTAGGATGTGGTTAGCTATGTGATATGTTCTCTATTTTTAATTTCTTGGTACATGTGTGAATGTAATATGATCAAATTGATGGCTTAGTTTTTTTGCATGCAAATATTTTCTAAACAGATGTGAATCTCATACCTCAAATTCCTGGTTTAACTGTGAAATCACTAACTGGGTATCAAGGTAGATATGCAAGAGGTGAATGCCTTGATTGAAGGCATCTCTCATGAGCCCTATGACGACGTCATATTCTACCTGATTGTTTGTAGCTGATCCAATGCATACTCTGTTGGTGAAGAATGGCGATCGGTTAGGGTGGTAGATGACCTCGATGGATGTTACTAAATTTTTGAGACCATCACAATGCTCCATCAGTGAATCCAAAATAATATTTGGGTTGAAGATCCATTTATGACACCAGAGTGCTTTTTGTAACAAGTCTGTGATCAAAAACAAAGTTTGCTATGTGCATGTGATCTCTAGGGTTGAACCCGCATGAAATTTCTTGAGGTAGAGACCATTGGCGGGGTTGTTCAAGCATGTTCCATTGGGCTTTGTCAAGATGTATGACCCCTTTAGGAGAGAATGTTTTATGATATAGGGACCTTTCCACAACATTTCAAATTTTCCTGGCCCTAAGGTTTCTTTCGCGACATCTTAGCAGAGGACTAACTCCCCCTCAGTAAATGATCAATGGGTGACGTTGCGATCAAACAATGCTTTCACTCTCTTTTTATGGGCCTTGTTGTGCTGGAGCGACTGTCATCAACTTTCGTCGATGAGATCTAGTTGTACTAAGCGTTGCTCTAGAGGTTGGGTGTCATCAAGAAGTTCGATGGAGGCGTGTAATTTTAGGATCTCACATTCGATGGGAATCACAGATTCGACCCCGTATACTAAGTGGAAGGGTGTGAACCACATTGATGTTTTCAATGTCGTGCGGTATGCCCATAGGGTGAAGAAAATCATGTCGTGCCAGTTTGTTTTGTGGTTATTCACCATGCATTGTAACATTGTTTTGATTACTTTGATTATAGCTTCTGACCTGTTCGTTGGATTGGAGATAGTATGGTGACGCGAATTCAGTGTGAATATAAGGTGATGAGATAGCTCCTAGAAAAATTCATTTTTGAAGTGTTTTCCATGGTCAGATACTAACTCTTTTGGTACACCAAACCAGGCGATGACATGGCTTAACAGAAATTGTGCAACAGTTTCTGCTGTGTTGTCAAATGTGGGCATGGCTTATGCCCATTTGGTGAAGTAGTCGACGACCAAAATAATGTACTTGTGGTTTCCTAATGACATGAGGTTACAAGCCATGAGGTCGATCCCCCATTTGCAGAAGGGACCAACGACTATGACGGGGTGTAGTGGAGAGGGAGGGGCTCTTTCCTTGTGAGCTAAGTGTTGACATCGCTCGCATCTCTTGACTGTTGAAATGTAGTCACGAAATAACGTAGGCCAAAAATATCTTGCCTGTAGAGGTGGCCACTCTAGAGAGGTCACCACCACAAGCTCCATTGTGATAGTCATTAAGGGCTTTCTTATCTTGGTCGTGGGTGAGGCATTGATGTAAAATGGTGTCAATGCCCCTTCGGTATAGGACATCTCCCATGAGGAGGTATCGAGGGGCCTAGTGGCAGATGCGCTGACTGTCGTCACAGGTGAGCTTGGGTCTGAACTTTTGGGTTCACAAAAATAGGAGAATATCTCTGTACCAAGGGTCGTTGGTCGTCACTAGGAAGATATGTTCATTCGGTAGTGAATCATTGACTGGTGATCCTTTGCTATGACTTGGGAGGTCCATGATGAACTTGGATAAAATTAAAGCCTTCTTGCTCTTGGGGGAGCAAAATTGTAAGTCAAATTATTGCAGTATGGCTATCCAACAAGCACACTTATGGTTCATTAAACGATGTGTGAGCATATATTTCATGGGGTTAATATTTGCGATGACTGTTGTAGTCCTTAAAATAATGTAGCAGTGAAACTTTTGGACTGTGTGTATCAATGCTAGGGCATTATTTTCTTGGGGCACATATATTAATGCTGGGCCTGATAAGGTTTTACTAATGTAATATATTAAGTGTTCTTTCCCATCGAGGCCTTCCTGAATCAATACTCTGGCCAAATAAGTCTTGGATGTTGATAGATACAGGGTGTAATCCTTATCGTAATATAGGGGACTAATCAATGGTGTTGAAGATAATGTGTCTTTTATGGCCTCAAATGAATGTTGGGCTTGATCGTCCCATTTGAAAGCGATATCCTGATGAAGGAGGTGTAGGAATCCCTAAGCACAAGTGGCGTAGTCTCGGACGAAACGTCTCAGAAATTTTGCCTTTCCCTGCAAGCTTTGTAGTTGCTTGAGGGTTCGAGGTGGAGGTACCTCTTTGATAGATTGGATCTTGAGAGGGTCCACTCTAATCCCTTGTTGAGGCACGATAAAACCTAGCAGTTGTCGTGATGTGACAGAGAAGACACACTTAACGGGATTCAAGCGTAGGTTGTATTGCTGGCATTGTTGGAATACTAGTTGCAGATCCTTGAAATGATCTAATTGCTTCTTGGACCGGACGGTGAGATCGTACAAGTAGGCGAGGATGAGGTGTGCCAAGTCATGAAAGATATAATTCATGGTCTGCTGGAAAGTGGCTCCAACATTTTTAAGGCCAAATCTCATCACCTGGTATGCGAACGTGCCCCATGGGTTGGTGAACGCAATATTTTATTAGTCAGTGTGGTGTATTTGGATTTGATTATACCCCGAGAAACCATCCACGAAGGAGAGGGCCTCATGTCTTGCGCAAGCATCGATGACTTGGTCGATAAAAGGGGTATGGTAATTGTCCTTTGGACAAGATTTGCCTTCATATTTTGTGGCTAGGAATTTATTGTCGCGATATTTATTTCGGAGCTTAGGAACGGTTTTAGTTCATCCATCTATGGGCAGATATGGGTAGGGTGGCCTACTATGTCGCATACTGCAGAAGGTTGTAATTCCATTTGTAAGATGGGATTTTCTATCTTCTTCCCTTTTTTATGGGTTTTCTTGGTTTCTATAACCAGCTTTGCGATGAGAGTTTCCTTAGATGGTATGGTTACAGTGGTTTCCTTAATAGGTGGGGCCTCCTTCAGAGTGAGGGGGATTAATCCTGTAGAGGTGATGCTCATGCTTCCTGACATGGCAGGTGGGACCAAGTACCAAACTAGTATTGTGAAAGATATGTTTGGCAACACTATTTTTTCCAAGACATTTTGGGACACAAAAATAGGTGGAGGGTATAGAAAAGGAGTTTGGGAGATGGCATAGGATAAAGAGGCCATTGTGCAAGAGGCCTCAGTGTTGTTACTACTAGTCTCTGTCTCCTGGATGGCTTCGATGCTTGATGTAGACATCATGCACACCGGAGTCCCCATGATATCAACGAATGATTTTGGTATAACAAGGGGATCTCCTAGGAATGATCTGAGGATAGAGGATGATTTGAATTGGACATGGCCATATTCTTGGTACCGTGTGAGAATTTCAGTAACTGTGTCCACATAGGGTAGAATGACATCGACATTCGTTAGGGGTCTCTTATCACGGTACATCAATTGGTCGACGGTGATGATGCAGGCCTCGTGGGGGAACATCATGGTTTGAAAGACGGAGGATGTTATGGCAGACATGGCATACATATAAATTTTCCCAAGGAGTATATTTTAATCCAGCTAAGCATCCAAGACCTCAATGTCTATGAGAACCATATTTCCAGCCAAGCGTACTGAGACATTTTGATAGATACCGATGAGAGCAGAAGGGCGCCCGTCGTATGCTCTGAGCGTGATGTCTGATGGCTTCAGTTTGGGAGATCCTAGCTTCTGACAAACGTTCTTTGACATTATGCATGTGGATGCACCCTCGTCAATGATACAATGGCGGATAGTTATGTTATGGAGTGACATCGGTATCTGAAAGGCGACCAACGAAGGAAGCCTAGGGGTGGCTTTATCTAAATCAAAATCCATTAGGCATGAATCGGCAAGGTCAATTGCGCCTAACATAGAAATATAAGGCTTTCCTTTTCTTTTGGAAAGATTGCAGGACTTCCAAAGCTGACATGGCAGCGAGAGATTTAGTTAAATCGTCCACAATTCTATAATTATGGGCCGCTTTGGAGTGTTGTCATGCTCGCCTTGTCAATCCCTCAGCCATTTTTGGCAAAGGTTCAATAGGCATTTTTTATATAGTTAATGGTGTTGTAGGTGCACTCGTGATAGCCCCTGACGAATTGGTGTATGGCGGGTATCATAACTTCGATTCTGTGTTTAAAAGAAAATTTCCTCGCCATTCATATAGATTTCGTGGTTGCTATTTCCGGAATCGTCGAGGGGTGTTTGTTGTTGTAGGGTACTAACTGCCCCTTGGTGGGGGAAGGGCTCCTACATTACAGTTGTTTGTTGTGTGGGTCCCTCTTTTCCTCAGTTACCCTAAAGCTTCTTCAGCTTGGGGAGTTCGAACAGTGATGAGTGTAATGCCATACTCACCACAAATTTCTCAAGAGTGGTTGGTCCAAAGATTAGCCCTCTTGTTCTGCCCTTGGGAGTTACTTGGCTCTTGGTTTTGATTTCGGTTGGAGTTGCCCCCAGCCTGAGATCGTGGAGGGCGTTGTTGGTTATTTCCCCCCTCTCCAGGATTTCCCTTTTGTTTATTTTTTGGTTTTTTCCTTGCTGCATTAGGAGGATAACTAAGATTCTCTTGGTTGTATGACTAGCACAGTTGTGCCTGGGAAGGCTGCAAAAAGTTCACCGGTGCATTATTTTGAATTGGTGGGTTTTATGATGGGGATTGGGAATATTGGGGTCCCTGTCCCTGGTTTTTGAATGAATGCTAGGGGGGATATCTTCCATTAGTGTTTCTAGTTGCGTAGTGGGTCCCTTGTGCAGGAGGGTATGATCCTCCTTGTTGATGATGGTACGACTGCGCCCTATTTTTCATCTTCTACAGAGGTGCATGATGACTCTGATGTTAGCCTAGTTACGGGATGTTCTGGTTAGGATCATACGCGTAACCGGGGTACTGAATATTGCTACCTAGGTCATTTTGGGTCAGTGACCTTATCAATCCATTTGTAGTGTTCGACGCGCCTGTTAATTATTTATAAGTTTGCAGGTGCAGGGCATTCGGAAGGATGTTATCAATGTATTATGATGGCATGTATATCAGCTTGAGTTGTTGGGCCTTGCTAATGGCATACTCTTCTGAAGTAGGTCCTTGAGTTGTCACATCCTTCGAAATCTTTGCTGTGAGATTTTTCAGGAATAGGTCTAGTAAAAATCGATCTTCGAGTTTGACTTTACACAAACTTCGGCGTTGCCACAATTCATGGAGATGGTCTAAGATATGGACGGTTGGTGTTTTCCTAAAACGTGTCAGTAACTCCATTCCTGAATCGTGGTGGATGGGTAGCTGGAAATATGTGAGGAACGCAGTAGCGAGGGCACTAAAGGTTTCATGTGAAGCAGAAGGCTGCTCCACATGCCATTTAGCGGTTGGTCCAGTTAAGGTGCGCTGAAATAGTCTTAACTGAGCAGTATCATCAATAATACTGTTTGACGAACACCACAGGTGGAAATTCATTACATGGTTTCTAGGATCTTCCGCTTGCTTCCCTTTGAACTTTGCAATGTCTGAAGGGAGCTTCGTGGGTATGGGGGGCCAAGTGGGATTGTGTGAAATGGGGTCATTTGTTAACTTTCATAGATTAGGCAAGTTTAAATATGCTAAGAAAGGTAACTGAGTGTTGAGCACCACTGTAGAATGTGAAAACACAGAGTTTTGGTTGGGTATGGGGTTTTTCTATGACGTACCCAGTTGTGTTCAGTTGGCTCCCTGAAGGGGTAGCACTCCTCTGCTCCCTAGAGGTTGTGGGAGGAGTGGTGTGTGGTGACCCTAGGGGGGTTTCCACTGATGTGGCATTGGGTTTCCCTGATGCCCTGATAAAGGATGAACTGATAAGGGTGACGATGTTCTTTCTTTGATGCCTAAATGGCGAAAGACCTAGAACTCCTCCCTCTAATGGGGGGAGGTCCAAAAAACACCTAGATCGATGAGGTCCCGTTGGGTCCATTATGGTGTTGACTAGGTTTAGTTTAGGATATATTTTTTAGTTTTATGAGAGGAGAGAGATTATATATCAAAGCAAAAGGTGACCACATACATAAAATAAAGAAAAAATAAAAGGTTAATTTCCCTTTAGAGTAATCCTATGTGATTAGTCAATCATAAAATGGTTTTTTTTGTTTTGCGTGTGATACTCAAAATCCTAAAAGACCTAATCATCCTCACACTCTCAATTGTAACAGGGCCTTACAAAGATATCTTCTGGTAGGTACTGGGGCTAACATCCTGAAATAACTGGCAATGCCTTCCAACAGCCGAAGAATCGACCAAGGTAATGGAAAGAGGACTTAGCACTTCCTGTACCGTCACCTATAGGGGAGGATTCCCTAGATTTTACCACTAAGTACCATCATCCCACGTGAGTGTTCAATTCTTGAGCTTCTTGGTAATGAGATACCAGTACCAAGCACTAGATGGTTCAAGTAGCCCCAAATAGTACCACACACATTGGGCCTAAGCTTAACCCCCTCTGAATCGGGTCTCTGTGGTGCTCGGGTTTTCTTTTCCGTGGGCAGATAGATGGGTTTAAATCTCCCTATAAATTCAACTTCTATGTTTCAGGAATGTAAATTGACCATGGTGGCTTATTGGATCCCTACCCCCAATGGTCCTAACCTGAAATATTAATTATCTTGTGGCCCCTGTGGGGAGATTCAATGAGTTCACTTATGGCTAGTTTTAAGGTGACTTACTTTTCTTATGGTGTGGCAATGTGTGTGAGAAAGTGTACAATCACAATTTTTATAGGATGCAGATATGAGATGATCCTTTACACGTCCTCCTATTTAAACTATGTTTTGATTGTTCCTTTCGAAAATCAAATCATGTGCAGATATTGGGCCGCTTACAATTTTTCATATTAAACTAAATGTTGGACTAAAGGGAGATGGAAAATTATCAAAAGAGAGGGTTTATATGCATGCCCAGGGTCACCAAAAGGTGCAAGGGAAACAGAGATTACTTTATTTCTAAGATAATTTGGTCCTAGTCCCACTTCCTAATGCAAAATTTAAAACTAAAATTAATGCAACAACTAGGAAAAATCAATGGAAACTAGCTAAGCATGCATGGACATGGGCCACTTACTCCTTGCTAATTACCTACGTGTTTTGGTGTGTATTATCACAAAATAATTTCATTTGGATAGCATGGGTGGATTTTAGCCACTTAATTGCCTCCTAATTAAACTATATGAGTTTGTGATAATAATATAAAATTAAAACTATGCAAATAGCTAAAATAAAGTGCAGCTAAAAGTGTGTGCTAACAGTCATGGGAAACCAAACATAGTGCTGGCATATTTATTCTGGGCTGCTAGCCACTTTGCAGTTGCAAAAACTGAAGAAAACTAATAAAAAATTGGTTCACTGGTTTATGTGGGGAATTTTTCTACACAGGCGTGCGACTCTGCGCGCTTGGCTGAGCTGAACGTGCGTGGATGCATCTGTCTGTGCTGAACGCACATTCTTTTCTAGCATGAAACATTCTAGAACTCCTGAACTGCAACACTTCACAGTGGGTGAATGAGAGAAGATGAGGAGGAGGATATCTGGTCCAACAACAATCCTGAGCAGAGAGAAGACTCTGCCAAAACACAACCACTTAGCTAAAGGGTAAAATAAGTGGAGTCGCCAATCCTGTTATGATGTGTTTAGTGCACAAGTGTACTAAAACACCGGTGCTTGGTAGGAATGGTTAAACCCTACAAGCAATGGTCACAGGAAGAAATAATTGTTAGCTAGTTAGTCGAAACATACTAACATGTAAAACAAAATAGTTTATGGAACATAGTATGCTGCAAATAAGAAGAAGAAACAAAACTACAATAAAACATAAACACAAGATCAAACGAGGCAATAATCTGAATGGAGAACTAATCCCCTCTTATTTGCCGCTATTAGTAAAGAAAAGGTGGAATGTTACGCACTTGCAGTGGATCCTTAGAGCTATGGAGCTCTAATACACAATGCAAGGAGGGCTTTACCCTTGAGTTGGTTCTGAAAGGCCTCTCTCTTCTCCTAAGGGATTTGAGTTGTTGGGTGGCCAAAAACTGAAGCCCCTAACTCTATTGCTACTCCAAATAACACACTACTAGTTTTCTCATGGGAAATTTGGCCAACATAACAATGTGTTCTCATTTTTTCTTCTCATGGTGGCAATTTATAGGCAAATTCAAATCCTTCTTCCCTCTCTTGGTACACTTGTGGATAGTGACCCAAGAGTGGGGGTTGATTCCTTTGTGTTCTCACTTGAGGTCTTAAGGTGGCTCTAGGCGGCTGTCCTTGGGCGGCCTCAAGTGGAGAATCTTGCCCTGAAGTGTGTCAAGTGGTCCCGGGTGGTGAACTTCCACCATGCTTAGGACTGCGCGGATTATTGAGGGAAAGCCACAAAGACTAGCATGACAATCAAAGAAAAATTATCGTAGAGCGCACTTAGCATGTGTCTTTTGTGCGCAATTTGATATTTTTCCTCTTAACCTTAAAGATTTTTAAATTTTTCAAGATTCTTTAATGTTTGTTAGCCCTGTAAATCCTTCTGCTTGACATTTCATGATGTCTTTTTCTTGTCCGATTTTCCAGTGATAACAAAGTGGAATGGACTTTTCTGAAGGATGCAAGGCCACAAAACGGAGGAGAATACACCGGCACAGCGACAGAGCCAAAACGCAGGCACATCCAAGATACCTTAACTGTAAAGAAAACAGTGAAGCACCTCAGCACCGAGAAGAAGGTATCAAAAGCGCGATGTAAAGAACAAAAGGTGTAAAGAGTCATTACTAGATGACTAGAGAAGGGCGAGAAGCTATTTACCTCGCCATAGAATGGAACAACGAGCGGCGGAACCATGGACCAGGAAAAAGTTGCAGAGCCGGCAGAGATCAGAAACAAATGAAATTGGTTAGGGTTTGGGGAGGTAGGGTTACACCCTAACCACCCCCAACCCCTATTCAACCATAGATTGATAAATATCTAAAGCTTGAGAAATTCCCACATGCCACAATCATAGAGGACCCCGTGTACACTCGTCTAGTGATGCGGATTCCAGTGATGTGGATATTAAAAAAAATCAATAAAATAATCAAATCGACTATACAACTAAATCTTCACCTTGGAGTTTGCAGATGCAGCCAGTTAGTAGGGTAGCAAGATTGTTATTCAATATAATATAAACAGACAATAATTATTGTACAATAATTATTTACAACGCATTATATTCCCTTTCCTTAAGATGCATCATAATGTATGTTCAAAAGAGATTGCGATAGAGTGTTAAATAGTCTTACCATGGGTTCTAAATGTAATGTAAGTTTTACGCAATATAATTTATGGCAGATAAATATTATAATTGTACACATAGGTAAAAGTTCTAGTAGACATAAATCATGTTATTAGAGTTTTATACTAAGATGTACAATAAATTTTTTTGGTAAATATTTCAAACGTTTTAGGAGTAAATGTTACATTATATTTTTATTTTAAAATAAAATAAATATATTAAAATATTGATATATTTAAAATTTAAATTGTATTTTTTAAATTTAAAAATAAAATAAATGTATAAAATAAAATATTTTTTTATTTAATATATAAATGAATTCATGGAGAGATTTACTATTTTTTTTTTTTATTTCTTACTAATAATTTGTTTTTCCATACCATAATAGACTAAAGCTTTATATATATATATATATATATATATATATATATATAATCATATTTTGATTATATTTCATTTTTCATATTAAATAATTGAATATTCAATATATCATAAAATAAACAATGTTATATATATATATTATTTTATATTTTTATATTATAAATAATTTTTATATATAGTAATTATTTATATTTTTACATTATTAATTATATATAATAATAAAAAATAATTTTTATATAGAGTAACTATTTATAATTTTACATTATAAATTATTTAATATATATCTATTTTAAAAAAAATTTAAAAATTGATTTTTATTAAATATTATAATTACATAATATTATATTTGTATTTGTAGAATCAATTTTTTTTTGCCTAGGAAATAGTCGTAATTTTCATTAATTGTAAGGAAAATTACATGTTACATTTGCTTTAGGATGCATCATGCATATCGAGTAGTGTTCAAAAAATATCAAGGGTGGTATGTTATAATCTTGTTCAGCAGTAAAGTAGCAAAATATTTACAAAATTGGCATGTATCGTGCCCTTATAAACATAGATATCATATAATATAAGTCTGTATGCAAAGTAAAATAACAAAATATAAAGAAAAAACCATAAAGCCTATGATCAGATAGGTTGAACTAGAGGTTCTGGTGCCCCAAAATCCTCTATAAAAGGATGGTGATAATGCTGATATATGTCCGCTCCCAGGTGTTCTGTTATATGCCAATGTCCCCAAGTTATTTGTGTTGCTTCTCTTGACAAGCGGTCAGCGTCCTCGTTCCTTTGCCTTTAAATATAAGTGACAGTAATGTTATCAAAATGATTTTTAAGAGTAACCACTTCATCCAGAAAATTTCTAATAGTGTGTGCATGACATGTAGTTGTGTTATTGAACTAATTTATAATGATCTTTGTGTCCCTAAAGATTTTTATCATGTTGCATCTCTTCTCTAAGGCGAAAATAAGGAGCAGTCTGAGACACTTGAGTTCTGAATAGTTGTTAGTGGTTGGGCCCAATCCAGTTTTGATCTGATAAAAATGATCATCAACTAGGTATAGTAATGCACCTCCTCTTCAACCATCAATTCCGGTCACACCATCAAAATAGTTCCAAGGGAAGATTTTATCGATGACTTCCATCGTAATAACCTTTTCAGCTTTTGAGTTTGTCTCTTCAGGTATGGAGTGATAGAGGGCTAGTATAGAGGTGTGCCATGGTGTGCCTAGGGGTCGGTGCACATTGGAATATGTAGTGGTTTCGAGATAGCCATAGTCCCTAGGTTATCAGGAGATGAAGATTTTGAGCCTTGCTCGAGGTAGTGACATGCCACAAATTCTACCAAGCTAGAAGGACGATGTCCCCTTGCTAATGTAAATTAATCCCGAAGTCCTTAGTGATCTGGTTCCACATCTACTTAGCCACAAGTCATTTGAGGAAGAGGTGGAGAATTGCTTCCACATGTGCCTTGCAATGTGCACATCGTGAGGGACCATAGATTGAATGCTTAACCAGATTGTCCTCGGTGGGTGCACAATTAGTAAGGATGCACCACATAAAGGGACGAATTTTGGGGGGGGGGGAAGCAGCTTCCAGAGTGGTTTCCACCACCATCCCAGCTTTGGAGGAAGTTTAGCCTAAGTGAGAGAACCATAACCATATTTAGGTGTGTAATAACCTTTGGGAGCTATGGCCCAGATCAATTCATCATTTGTGTCGATAATCCTGATATGGGATATCTTGAGAGCCATGATTTACCTGTTCCATGTCCCTCGCCATTGCTTTGGGATGTTGAGGGTAGTGGAAGATTTCCACTCTTGGGTGGTACAATCTGAATTATCACTGTCCGCTACCTGTCGAAGTCTCAAAATTGCTCGATTGCTAAGGAATAATTTTATGTCCTGGGGGAGTAGATGTTCCTTGCCACAACCTGACCATGTGTATAGGCCTATACGAACCTATGTGCCAGCGCCAACCCTCTAAGACAGCCCTTGCTTGATGAGTGCTAAGTAATTTTTGATAGCCCACCACACCACTGATTAGGATGTATGGGGATGTTGTGTGCATCTGATCCAGTCGAGAGTAGGTACAGGAGCAATGTATTTGGAATATATGACCTCCTACCATAGGCTATATAAGGTCAAGATTTTCCACCCCATCTTGGCAGCCATGGATTTTGCAAATAGGCTAAGATCTTGAGTCCCTAGCCCCCCCATTGTTTGGGCTTTGTAATTTTCTCCCATTTCACCCAAGAAAGTGTGTGGTCTGAATCCTTGCACCGCCAAAGTAACTGTCTGCAAATTTTTTGAATTCATTCGGTAACACCTTTAGGTATCCAAGCAAGTGCCATCCAATAGACATGTATAGCCTCCAACACAGATTTGACGAGGACAAGTCTACCTACTCTGGAGAGCCATTTCTGCTGCCATATGTTGATTCTCTTCTCAATTTTGGCAATGAGCCAATTCCAGTCATTGATTCTGTAGTCATTAGGCTTGAGTCTAAATCCCAAGTATTTGAGTCCTTCTTCAATGAGACGATGTTCAAAATTTAATAGATGAAGTGCATGCTGTCTCTCATGGACAGAGCATTTTGAGAACATAATGGTGGATTTTCTTTGATTGGGGAGCATCCCCATAACTGTACAAAAAGTGGATAAGAGTTTGTTGAAGCAAATAAAATCCCGCAAGGAGCCATCTAGAAATATGAGCACATCATCAACAAAAAGAAAATGAGTCAGGAAAATAGTGTCAGTGAGTTTGAATCCTAGAAGTTGACCCTCATTCCTAGCGGAGGAAATGAGGGAGGTGAGGCCTTCCATGATCGAAAGGAAGAGGAGGGGGGATAATGGACAGCCTTGTCTAAGTCCTCTGCTAGCATGGAAAAAAGGGGTGGCATCCCCATTAATGAGCAAGCTAAAGGAGGAATTGGAAATACAACACATAATCCATTGAATAAATGAGTGGGGGAACCCAATGTGAGTGAGTATCAACTGAAGGTAAGTCTAGTTTGCACAATCAAAGGCTTTGGCCAATTCAATCTTGAGGATGGAGCATTTGAGGCTATGGAGCTTGATGAAGTGCAGGGCTTATTGAGCAGTGCCAATGGCCTCATGGATTTGTCTATAATGGAGGAATGTGAATTGTTCCTTGGAGATATGTTGGGATAATATAGGTTTAATGCTATTGGCGATAATCTTAGAAATGATTTGGTAAAGGTAGTTACAGAGGGATATAGGCCAGTAGTCATTGAAAGAAATAGTCTTGTCCACCTTGGGGATGAGGGAAATAAAAGCAGAATTGAAACTATCAAACATTCTACCTAATAATCTACAATATTCAATGACCAATAGCAAATCCAATCCAATGAGCTCAAAAAACAAAAGGTATAATTCGATTAGCCAACCGTCCGACCTAGGGATCTTGTCCTTTTTGAACCATTTAATTACTGCTTCAATCTCCGCAAGGGTGATAGGGGCATTGAGAACATCCTCATCCTCCTCTTGCACATATCGGGGCAACAATCTTGCTATGCTGAGAACCTCACCAATATTAACAGCCCTGTGATCACTATAGATTTGGGAGAAGTGTTTGATGCCCATATTTGATAGTTGATGATGAGTCTTGGCCACCCTGCCATGTTGATCGTTAAGTTCCCAGATATTGTTTATGCTTTTTCTACCTTTGGCACACTGTTGAAAGAATTTGGTGTTTTTATCCCCAGCCTCGAGCCAAATGGCTTTGCTCTTAATTCGCCAAGATTCCTCCTTGATTCGAAGCAAGTGAATTTGCTTAGTTTCCAGAAGGGTGAGGGTAGTTTTTTGCTCCTCCTAAGAGTGTCCCCTACCATCCTCATCTAGAAAGGAGGCAATTTCCTGCTCAATCCTTCTCATCTATTCATTTTCTTTAACTATTTTCACCTTATCCCACTTGATGGTCTTCTCTTTAATGCTAGACAAGTTGCTGGCTATGAAAGATGCAAGCTGGGCATTTGGATGCATGTGGCAGTGATTCCAGTTTTCTACCATAATCTAACAAAACTCAGGTTCCTCGAGCCAAGTTTAATTGAATTAGAAAGGGCAGTGTGGTTTCTTGTGAACACCAATAATCTCAAGGTAAATGGGTGAGTGATCAGATAAACCACCAGATCCCACCCATTGTCGAGCTTTGTCCATCCACGTAGCTAGCTTAGCAGAGAGTAAAAATCGATCCAGGCGTCTAGCAAGAGAAACTTCCCCAATCCTATGATTGCGCCAAGTAGGCATCTTCTTGGCCATTGCCAAATCAACTAGATTGGGTTTGTCCAGATATTTCTCAAAGTAACTAGTAAGAGGATCCGGTGAGGCATGAGGTCCCCAGGATTTTCCACGACCCAATGAGAAATTAAGATCACCTCCCACGATGATATGCTCTGAATTTAGTATCGATGACTGCAATAGTTTATCCCAAAAATGGTTCTACTGTGACAGGGGCCATAAATATTAACGATTATGAGAGGTGTGCAAAACTCTGAGGCCAAGACATCTGCGCCAAGAATCCCTTCTGATCCCTAGACATTGAGAATTTGTATGTTACGGTTATTGAAACCCATGGCACTACCCCCTAAGTGACCCTACACATCCAATGTATGAAAATTCCAGTAAGGACAGATCGAGGTGAGGAAGGGTAGGATAGCCTCACCATTGCCTAAATTTTACTGTAACTATATGACATCCACCCTTTCTAAATCCATTAAATGGCAGAAGGCTAGTTTCTTATCAAGGATGGACAACCCTCTACAATTAAAGGACAGACAGATCATGGGGAACCAATAGCAGGTGTTTTCCTCTCTCTAAGGACCCAATAAATGGTACCTTTCTTCCCCATGGAAACATCCCTTCCAGCCTGATGGATATCTTTGGACATCCCGGATGGCCTTCCTCTAGTGGCTTTTAGGGAAGACATTGCAAGGTCATCACCAAGGCCATACGAATATCCGAATGAAATCTTAACTGAGGAGTGAAGATTGTAACGACAAGGAGGATCAGCCCCAGATGAGCCAGAACATTCAAAGGGGCCAACGTCATCAGCAGGGAAAGATGGGGGGGAAAAGGATGCCAAAGGGGGAGCCAATGCAACAGGAAACAAACAAGGGCCAGCTTATTCTTTACAATATGCAGATTATTGATAGGAGTAATAACAGATGATGCAGACAAAAAAAGGAGATTAAAATTAAAAAGGGAGGAGGTATACGACACAGTACCCGTGATAAGGCTGAGATACTCTTCATTAGGCAGAGGTTCCCCTGATATAGTCACTGTCTGCATAATCAAAGAAGTCATTAATGTGGATGGTGGACGTTGATCATGCTTCTGATGCTCCTCCAGGCGCGGTGCAAACCGATGATAAAGGCCCCTAAAACTCTCCGTTGTTTGTGTTCTAGCATGGACCAGGGTTTTAGAACTTACCGAAGATGCATCAACAATGAGGGGGCAGTCTTTGTAAATGTGCCCCACCTCATGGCACCGTAGACACTAAAATGGAGCTCCCTCATAATCAAGAATATGAAATCTGGAGAATCTCGTGCTTCAACACATAGCTTTCAACAAAGCCTTCTTGGGTGTCTATGTGAACCAGGATCTGGGCCATAGATATGTTGTCTGTTTCCATATATGACCTGTCATGGTCGAGGTATATACCGAGGTCCTCACTTATACATTTGAGCACGCCCTCCATCCAGAATTGGAGGGGAAAATTTGGTAAATGAACCCATATGGGTCTGGCACCCAACTTCTCCTTATCATGATCAAAGAGTGGATTCCAACGCTTTAGGAGTACCAGAGTCATCTCGATACGCCAATATTTCATTAGAACCCAACTTGCTATATCAGGGGTGGGGAAAATTAAAGTGAACCAACCTCAATTCATTGTCAGGATGGTTGGAATTCATTCAAGAAGGTGACCCCAAATCTCTGTGGTCCATCGCTTGAGTCTTGTCGTGGTGTAATTCTACCCCCTAACTCACCCCACTAGCACCATCTGTGCAGTCTCTTCTGCCTTCTGCATACTCACCCTGATACCGAATACCAATTCGTGAGATTTTTGACAGATTCTGGTACAACGGATTTTCTTCTTACCTATTCTGTGAGGAGGGTGTTCGCAGGGAGACCTACCTTCCTCCGACTGAGCATCGTCCCAATCCGAGGAGTTATTTTCTTCTGGCTAAGAAGTCGGGATATGCAAACCCTCGAAGCTACCAGAAGCTATCACCAATGGCGGGCCTCCGAGTATAGTGTCATGTCCGAGAGAGTAACCTTCAGGTCCCAAACCAAGTTGTTCGAAGCCAAAATCCCCATCATTGGCTGCACCCTATCCCATGGAACATTCGCCATGAACAAAACCCTCACCCTGACAGAATGTTTCTTGTTGTTGGTTCCAAATGTGTAGCGTCGATGGCGAGGGTATGGAGAAAATTGGGGAAGCCAAGGTATTCGGGCAGAGGCTCGTAAGCTAGTCATTAGGGTTTACATTAGGGAACCTAAACTCTGGAAAACCCGAGGCTGACACAACTATCTCCATATCTGGCTGTCAAGCCTTTAGTTGTGCTATCCCTTCCAAAAAATCACGTGGTTGTGCCCCAACTGGTTTTTGATGTGGAAAATAGGTCCAAATCTATTATGGTGCCAATGTGTCCGAGGAGTAGTCCAACAGCTCCTCCTCCATAACAGCGTTACTCTCGTTTCTGGTAGGTTTCATACTTAAACGACTAGCGAAAATGGTTCTTCCCTGAAAATGAAACGTTCCCAGACAACACCCAGTAACCGCTAGTAAACAAAGCTAGGGTCCAGACTGTAACTACAAAATTATGACTCCCGTATGCGAGCAGTCTACTCTACTATCCATAAGCCAGTCGGGGTCAACCCGTACACTACCAAGACCTCCAAAAACACCGCAAGAAGGATTGTCGAGGATGTCCCAAGTGCGTTCACAAGCATACGTTGGTGGGTATGTTGCAAACCAAGTGAAAAGGTAGGTCGACGTCGATAAACGTGAAGAGCTTAATAGAATAATGGTAAGGGTAATGGTTACAACAAAGTGGTGTTGAGGGAGCCATGAGTCCACCGCCATGAGAACTAGGGTTTCCTTAGCCATTCTCCATCGTCCCCTTCAAGTATGATTTCCAACATGTCATCAATCATGGAATTCTAGAACAATTATATTTACAATGTAACCGCAAATAAAAAATTTTAAATTATATCTCCAACGAACACATATTTAATCATTTTTCCTTTATTTATAATAAAAATACTAAAAATTTAAATTATATAATAAATATTTGAAATATAAAATTTTGCTATATATAAAAAATTATTTTTATTAATAAATTATTATTTATTTAAATAAAAATTATTACTATATAAAATAATTTTTTTAATTATAGTTTTTAAAAAATAATATTCTATACTTTTTAAAAATAACCTCTCCTTATTGAAGCCTTCAATGCTTCAATAAAATCCACTTTATAGTTTTCTGGTTTTAGGTCGACATGGAATATAGGTTGGTTATATGGTTACCATATTTGGTGGAATCTAGTTAAAGAATTCAAAATTTTGGAAGATTGAATACAATTATATAAATTCTATAATATTCTTTGTCAAATTGATTGCAGTTTAAGAGCTTGTCAACTTTTTTATTTATTAAATTTTTTTTTTCAATTATATTATCATTAATTTATATAAAATTAAATATAATTATTTAAATTATATAATAATATTTATTTAATTAATTTATTTTAGGATAATATTATTTTTATTTATTTTAAAATGTAAATGATTAAATAATTAATTAACTAATAAGTAGATGATTACATGATATTAATTTTATTTATTTATTTTTAATATATTTAATAAATTTATATTTAATTATTATTATATAAAAAATGTATAATAAAATAATTGTATATAACATTTAATATTAAAAATCCCTTTTTTTTTATAAATTTCATAATTAATGTTAATACGATATCAAAATTTAAGCTGCCAACTCCGAGTCTTCTTCATCAGAGTATACAATTTATAAAAATATGCCAGAATAACATAACAAGAAAAAACTCAACAATGTCTCGGAAGGTTCAGTTGGCATATTCATATAAAGAAACGCACTATCTATTAATTTTTTCATATTTAAGTATAAAATTATAGTTTAAACTATTTTATACAAGTGGATGGCTTATTTTTATGGATTAATTATTAAATATTATATGATATACATAACCAACACAAGGAATCTGCAACATTTTGTGCCCATGGGTGTGTATACATCCTGTCCACAATTACTTTATTAAACAATTACAATATTTTTATGTAATCTTGATCACATATTTTTATATATTATTACTTTTTCATAGAATTCTTTTTCATATAAGAAATAAAGGAATGTGAGATTATAAACATGGCAACAATTTTGTTGGCTAATATGATTTCTTTGGAGTAGTAAATTATAAATTTCTATTTGTAATAGCAGAGATTTATTTGGAAATAAATTATTTAAGGAAATTTTGATCCCTTTGGAAGCAAAGATGCTCGTATAAGAAGTTGGTAAATTAATTGAATATAAAGAGTATTTAATTTATTTAAACCTAAGTTTTGTTGATTAAAAAATTAGAGCATTCGGTAGAATTTCAAAGCCAAAATATTTATGAAGATTTCATTCTAAAAGATGAAGTAAAGAAAGAAGTTTAAAGGATAAAGAATCCACGAAGGAAAGAAAATGGGTGATAATAAGGAATAAAAAGGGTTTAACATAATGTCTGGAATTAAATTTGGAATAAATTAGAAAAGCTAAAAGTTATTTTTGAGATGAGAATTATTATAATAAAGTTGTATAAGAATATTATTGCTAAGTTTGGGAATGTTAATGGATGGTCAAAATAAATTAACTACTATTAGGAGTTAAAAATGAATTTCCTTATCCTCTACTTTTTTTTATCATAGACATTAACAACTTAGAGAATTGTTTGGAAGAAGAAAGTTTAGTTGATATGACTCTTGCTAGTATAATTATCATCATTCTTCTTTACACAAGTGCTCAAAAATATCAAGGAGTTTTTATGATTATTAACGCTAACAAAACAAAGACTATGATAATCAAATCCAAAAAGACCACTTATGCTAATTTTTTGTATGACATTAACAACTTGAAGGAAATGACTTTATACAAATATCTTAGAATCAATCTTCATTTCAACCATTAAAACTTTATCATTGAGAAAATGATAAATGGGGGGTACAAAGATTATTATGGTCTTGATAATGTAAATTAATAGAAATTTCATTTTGGGGTAGGAAAAAACTCCTCTTTGAGAGATTGTCATTCCTATTATATTATATGGATGTGACATTTTGGTCGGCAATATCTCTAGAGAATATTGGAGAAACACATAAAACCCAAAGATGTTTTATAACGTATAATATTAAAATCAAAGGAAATACAACCTATCCTATCCTCTTCATAAAAGCAATCCTTTTTCCATCGAGAACATGTTTATGACTAGATACTCGAATTACAAAAACAAGATTTAAAAAAAATGGAAGACAATAGGCTTTCTAAGATTGCTTCAAACTCTAGTCAGAACCAGTTGTAGCTTAAGTGTGGTTGGCAAAAGGATGCCAAGACTCGGTTAAATCATTTTGGGAATAAATATATTTTTATGCTAAATAATGATGATATTAAAAATATTATTAGATCTAAATTTATTGATAAATTTTGGTACAATATAGATTTAGAGAATAAGAGAAAAATAAGATATTATATGAAGTGATCAATGTTGAAAAATGCAGCAATAAATTATCAATTTGATTTTTCCTTGAATAAATTGAGAAAAATTGAAATTCCACATTAGTAGACAATTTGGAGGACTTAACTAAGGTGACATGGCTCTTGGTTAATTCAAGTTAGGGGAATGAAGTTCAGTTGTTTGTAGTGATTCCTAATTTTTAGGAGCCTAGGTTGAGTTAATTTCACTTGTAATCAATTAAACTAGTTCTAACTGTTAATAGAAGTAGTTGGTGGTTAGTTAAGTAGCGGGAAAACATTCTAACTCAAAGATCATCCATTTAACAGATCAATCAACTAATAATTAGCTCATGCATGTAAATAATTCAAATTTTCTAGTTGTGGTGGAGTTTCCAAGGCAATTAACCAACATTTGTAAACTAGTTGAGTGTATAGGTGTTACATGAGGTTAGGTGGACCATCCTTGGGATTTTTGCAATCAATTTGAGGAATTTCCTAATTAATAGGTGCTCAATTCCTCAAGGAACAATGCAAGGAAATAGGAGCTAAGGCCAAGCCAGAAATTAACTAAGTTTGGCTCAGAGACCTTCAATGAGCAGAGAGATAGGTTGTGCACTTGCAGGGTGAGCTCAATTGAGCAAAGAAATTGTAATACAACTCTATTAATTTGATTAATGCAAGAAGCATTAGGGTTTTTATAATATTTCTTTCCCCATATAAAAATACTTGGTGGATGTGTGTTATTTCTTCATGTATGTCTGAAATTTTTGTTCTAAATTTTGAATTAATGTCCACAGAGAAATAGAGTAGGTTTTTGTTTTGTGATTTTGATTAAAAATTCATGATAAGTTGCAAACATACAACATAATTTCTACATGGTATCAGATTTGGATTCATAGTAGAGAAAAAATTCGAAGTTGTTTCTCAGAGGTTTGAATTTGGAGATCAGTGTTGCAGGTCTTCTTCAAAACTGAGTAAATGGATTTCAATGTACTAAGGCTAGAGCACACCTTGGAAGGTGCCTCTAATTTTGTTGCATGAAAGGATCACATGGAGGCTATATTGGATGACAATGGATTGCTAGAATACATCAAGTCAAATGTTGCAAAACAACAAGAATCTGGTGCCCAGAACCTTGCTCAGTGGAAGAAATATGTAGCCAAAGCGAGGAGAATCATATTGGAGGGAGTACAGGATCATATTGTCACAAATATCCACAAAAAAAAAATTGTTCGCGATGTGGAAATAAATGACAATTTGTTTTTAGAATAATAGTGACCACATGAAGTTGGTGCTCAAGGATAAACTTCAAAGTATCAAGATGCAGAAGAATGACACAATTCTGCAGTATCCGAGCAAGTTTGCATAGTTTCGTGATGAACTTGGTAGAGTCGGTGTTAATTTCCCTGAAGATTACTTGGTAAGCCTAGCCCTTATATGCCTTCCCAAGAGCTGGCACAACTATCAATATTTGGTGAATAGGAGGGGGGAATTACCAAATTGGGAGCACTTATGTTCTGATTTGGTACAAGAGGAAATAAGGAGGAATACCAAAGATGGGACTCCATCCATGGGTGAAGATGAAGAAAATTTTGAATTTTCTAGAAAGGAAAAGAAGGGAAAAGGGAAGAAATCCCAATCCAAACCAGAATCTAATCATGGGGGAAAGAATAAATATTTGTCGAAAATCAAATGCTTCCATTATCATGAATTTAGACACGCACTAGCACAAAGTTTCCACACAAGAAGGAAAGCAAGAAGACCTTAGAAGGAGCAGCAAGTGAAGGTTTTGTTTCACAGTTTGAGCTTGAATTTATCCTCATTGCATGCATGGCCAACACAATGATGGGGAGTGTGTGGTACTTGGACTCAGGTGCATCATTCCACATAACGGGGAATAAAGAATTTTTAGTGAGCTAGAGGAGAAATAATTGCATATGCATAATGAGATGGGGGATGACGAAAGTTACAATGAGACAGGGTTGGTAGAGTCAGCTTTAAGAGGGAGTTGAGCTCCCCCCTCAGGCTCAAGGATGTCATGTTCATTTCAATCCTAAATAAAAATCTCGTCTCTGTTGCATTTTTGGAAGACCGTGGTTATGATGTGATCTTCAATAAAGGAAAGTAATTCTTGAGACAAATTGCCATGGGATAGGTGAAGCATATTAGGGTTTGGGTGAAGAACCTGTACAAGCTATATGGAAGATTGTGATGCATTGAGCACAAACACGGATAAGGTGCAAAGTCGTGATGTTAGTGAACCTTGGCTTAGAATACCTTGGCCATTTGCATCATGGAGCTTTAAGATCATGTAGTAGATAACCACAAGCCCTCCAAAAGGAACAATTGAGTAGTAGGATGTATGCAAAAGGTGTACTTTGAGGGAGTATACAAAATCCATTTTTCATGATCAAGACAAAAAATCACATGAAATCCTAAAAAGGGTCCATTCTAATGTTTTTGGACCTTTCTCAACAGCCTCCACTGCTAGGCACAAATATTTTGTCATTTTTATTAATTATTTCTCACAGAAGTGCTTGATCTTATTC
Source organism: Pinus albicaulis (assembly GCA_034641835.2). Lineage (NCBI taxonomy): Eukaryota > Viridiplantae > Streptophyta > Pinopsida > Pinales > Pinaceae > Pinus > Pinus albicaulis. The sequence continues at coordinate 1,559,788,433 of CM076575.1, forward strand.
ATGCAGAAGAAAGATGAGACATTCTCCAATTTCATGGAATTAAAGGCACTGGCTGAGAAAGAAAAGGTGAAGGCTCTCAATAGCAATAATGGAGGTGAGTATGTGTCGAATGAGTTTAAACTTTTCTCTGCAAGAGAAGACATTCGACAAGAGTTGAAAACACCCCACAACCCATAGAAAAACAGGGTGGATAAGAGAAAGAATCATAGCATTGTGGGAGTAATGAGGGAGATGTTGCATGAACAAGGACTACCTCTACACTTGTGGGCCAAAGCACGCAACACAATAGTCTATTTGTAGAACCAAATTCCTCATCGAATTTTGGGCATGATTACACCGGAGGAGGATTTCTTGGAGAGGAAGTCGGATGTCTCGCACTTTAGGATTTTTGTAGGCTCTGTCTACTGGCATGTATTTAAAGATGTAAGGAAGAAGCTAGACCCAACAACATAGTTGGGGGTATTTTTGGGTTAAACAAAAACTTCCCACAACTACCATGTGTACTTGTCATCCCTCAGAATTATATTTGTGCGAAGGGATGTAAAAATTGATGAAGAGAAAGTGACATTGTGCTCTCTTGAGAGGGAAACTTAGATCCCACCAGTAGAGGAGCTTTTAGCTCCAAAGGAGGAACCTCAATAAGTTGTGGAGAAACCAAAAGTTGAGGAGTAGAGAATGGAGACCACCACTCATGCAGAACCATCGAGAGAAGGCAAGAAAAGAACCAGGGACGTTGAGACACTTGTGCAGGATGTGAGGGGAAATGTGGGTGCTCCTTGAAATCAACGCAGGCATATAAGGTCACCAGATTGATAGAATGGCTACATGGCTCTAATGATTGATATTGTAGACACTGAGCCATCCTCTTTCAAGGAAGAAGTAGAGAAAACTGTATGCGTTGATGCAATGGTGGAGGAATATGAATCAATCTTAAGAAACAATGTTTGTAAAGTGTTACCAAGACAAATAGATAAATTAGTTGTGGGTTCGAGATGGTTATTCAAGGTAAATTAGGAAAGATGCGGAAGTTTACAAAAGTACAAGGCCATATTTGTGGCCAAGGGGTACTCTCAGTTTGAAGGGATTGATTATGAGGATACCTTTGCTCCTGTAGAAAGGAACTCATCCATTAGATCAATTCTTGCTGTGGCTATACAGATGGGGTGGAAAATCCATCAGATGGATGCGAAAACAACATTCGTCAATGGATTTATTGAGGAGGAGGTGTATATCGAGCAACCGAAAGGCTTAAAGACTTTTTTATCGAGAGTCTCATGTGTGAAAACTCAAGTGAGTGTTGTCTGATATCAAGCAAGCACCCCATACTTGGTACATCAATATTGATAGCTATCTCACCGATTTGTGCTTCATCAAAAGTGAAGCAGATACAAACCTCTATCATATATTGGTAGAAGGTAAAAATTTTATCGGTGTATTATAAGTTTATGATTTTATTTTAACTAGTGATGAACAACTAATCAGATCTTGCAAGGAGTACCTTGCAAGAGAGTTTGAAATGAAGGACATGGGTCTCATGCACTGCTTCCTCAGAATTGATGTGTGGTAAGGAGACGGGGAATTACTTGTCTCTCAGGGAAAGTATGCCAAGGAGATACAGAAGTTTCGCATGGAGAGTTGCAAACCCATGTAGACACCTCTAGCGATAAACTAGAGGAAAGAGGATGCCACTTACAATGAGGAAGTGGATGCCACTATTTACCAACAGTTGATGGGTTCAATAATGTTCCTTGTGAACACATGACCATATATGTGCTATGTAGTCAACCAGCTGAGCCTAGCCATGGTTTGACTGACTAAATTATTTTGGAGGGCATCTAAGCATCTTCTACAATACCTCAAAGGCACTACCTAGTTTGGAGTATGGTACAGACAAACAAAGGGAGTGAAGCTGCATGGCTTCACAAATGCAGATTGGGTGGGGATTCCATAAGACTGAATGAGTACATCAGGTGAAATTTTCAGTGTCGGGTCCGCAACAGTTTCTTGGTACATCAGGAAGTAAATATCTATAACACTCGGCTTAGCAGAATCATAATAAATGGTTTTCAGTCAAACAACTCGTGAGACTATCTAGATGAGAAACATACTTGTTGGATTGTTTGGTCAGATGATGGATCCAACTGTGATCTACTGTGATAATCATATTTGCATCAAGTTCTCTGAGAATCGTGTTTTTTACGATTGATCCAAGCATATAGATATCCAATATCACCATTCACGGGATTGTGTGCAAAGGCTAATAATGTTGTTGCAGTACATTCTGACAGAAGAATAAGATGTTGATATTTTGACAAAGGCCTTGTCAAGAGGGAAGTTCAAGTTACATAGGTGTGAGATAGGGGTGGTTGATAATCCATTTCTTGCTGAGAGGGAGTGTTGAAAAATACAACAAGAAATTTTGAATTTGATTTTTCCTTGATTAATTGAGAAATTTTGAAATTCCACATCAACAAACAACTTAGAGGAGGTAACTGAAGTGACATGGCTCTTGTCACTCAGTTATCTCATTTAATTTGAGTTAGGGGAATGTCGTTCAATTGTCTGTAGTGATTCTTAAATGTTAGGAGCCTAGGTTGAGTTAATTTCAGTTGTAATAAGTTAAACTAGTTCTAACTATTAATAGAAGTAGTTGGTGGTTAGTTAAGTATTGGGACATCATTCTAACCCAGAGATCATCTATTTGACTGATCAATCAACTAATAATTAGCTCATGCATGTAAAGAATTCGAATTGCCTAGTTGTGGTGGAGTTTCCAAGGCAATTAATCTATAGTTGTAAACTAGTTGAGTGTATAGGTGTTGCATGAGGTTAGGTGGACCATCCTTGGGAATTGCACAATTAATTTGAGGAATTTCCTAATTAATAGGGGCTTAATTCCTCAAGGAACAGTGCAAGTAAACAGGAGCTCAAGCCAAGACAAAAATTGACTAAGTCTGGGTTAGAGGCCTTGAGTGAGAAAAGAGATAGGTTGTGCACTTGCAGGGTGAGCTCAGTTGAGCAAAGCAATTGTAATACATCTCTATTAATTTTATTAATGCAAGAGGCATTGGGGTTTTTAGCAGATTTCTTTCCCCAAATAAAAATACTTGTTGAATGTGTGTTATTTCTTCGTGCATGTCTGGAATTTTTGTTCTAAATTGTGAATTAATGTCCACGGAGCAATAGAGTAAACTTGTATATTGTGATTTTGATTAAAACTTCATGAGCAGTTGCAAATCTACAACATAATTTCTACAATCAACCCAAATCTAGAAGATCAAAAACATCTCTCGATTTTGATGAGCATAAAGAATGAAATCAATATTATTAAAATAAAAACAAACTCTCATGAGATCCATAATGAAATGGGAAATTTGACAATCCTAAATTATCATGGGTCAAGATATTTCATTATCTTTATTACACTAAAAAACTGAAAATAAAAATTATTTTCTTAAAATCTCATTTGCTTAATCATATTTAATCATAATTCCAAAATATTTATGGCACTTCCCACCTCCCTAAACTTTTAAGTCATCAAAAATATACATAATTTATAAATGATTATCTTATATTGATTCAAACATATAAACAATTTTAAATAACCAACATTTTTTTTTAAATATCCATTTAATAAATCTGATTTTAATAAATATTAATAATAACCTCAATTGTATCATATTATTTATAATAATAATAAAAATGTAAAAAGAAATATTTAAAATTTTAAAAAATATACATTTACACACCTTTCATCCATTATTAACCAATAAATTAATCAATAATGTAATCATGTAAATAGAATTATTAATTATATTAATAATAATCATGAAATTGACCTTTGGCATTAATCTTATTCAATTCCTAAAATACTATGGACTAATCATGAAAATAGAACCACCATCATCTATAATCACAATCCACTAATGAATGGCAACCTACCACCGATGAATCACAGCCTACTGATGATATGTGTAATTGGATCAATGGTGTTCTAAAATAATCTTGAGGACACCACTATCACCGACTAGGGAGGTTGATTTAGTATATAAAAATAAACAATTTTCCACATAAATTGTTTATGTTTTGAAAAGTAATAAATTGTCATGGGAATGTTAATCATTATTTTAATGATGACAATGAAGACAAAAACAACGCCACTAATACCAACAACCACACCACCTCCACCATTATCAATGACAACATAATTACAACACATTAATCAATGCATTTTTTAATACCCCATGCCTTGGATTTGTCTCAAAGGAGGTTGCAAGTTAATGAAATTCTTGTTGAAATTCTTTTAAATAAAAGTTATCATGTTGCCTGAGATAGGTTGAGGCTTTAAACCCAATTAAGGTATAGTCCCCTCTAAACTACTATCAGAGCTTGAGTTAAAGAGGCCTCAGAATCTTATAGCTAAGTTTCCATGACCACCCAAACCATGATAGAAGAATTTCCTAGTTATTTTTCAAATAAATAAAAATATATATGGATGAGATTATCATCCATTGCATTTGGATGTGCATATATTGATGAAATTATCATCCATTACCTTTGGATGTGCCATAATACTTTAGTGATATTTTTAGAATGATAATAAGAAATTTTAAACTAACAAATTTACGCAATTTTACTATCTCATTTCGTTTGATTTCTCAATTTTGTGTGTTATCTTTAGAATGATAATAAGAAATTTTAAAATAACAAATTTACTAAATTTTACTCACATTTCGTTTGATTTCTCAATTTTGTGTTTAATGAGTGACTACTAAATGACACACTAATAGAGGTAAATTTTCCTATTTCAATAATAAATTATTCAATTTATTATTCTCTCAATTGATTATATATATAGAATTTGGTATTTTATTGTAAAAATATTTTAATATATCATATTTGTATTAATATCCATAATAAATTAAATAATACTAATGTGAGAATTCATATATGTGTGGAGTTAGAGTTGAATACAAAAAAATGTACTCAACTGAGTTTTCAACATGGATATTAATTATAAAAAATGTAATTATTATATATATATAATGTAATCAAAGGAGTTCTCAACATGCATATTGGTCATGAAGAATGAAATTATTATGTACATAGAAGAAGTGATATAGATCCATACTATTATAGCAAAAACAACTCTACCAATTAATGATAAGAAAAGCATTTTAAAACATTAATAGAGATATATCTATAAAACATATTGGGGGCCTAAAAAGAGAATTAATTTCCTCGTTGTTAAAATGAATGAGTTATGTTTTTCCTCTCACTTTAAAATTTTAAAGTGTTGTAATATTTATATGCTAATTATATATATTTATTTATAATAAACCTTAAATTCTTATGCTCGAAAGTCTTAAGGCCACAATCTATATTAGCAATAGTAATATTCATGTAGTGATAGCCATGGAAATGAAGCTAATTTTATTTTTAAAATGATATTTAATATCCCTGAGAAAAATAAGATAAATAGATATATTTTTGAAATGTTTGTTTCCATATATCAGGATGTATTTATATGTGAGAAATATGATTATATTCATGATGTATCTTCTATAGATAAAGAACAAAAATAAAAACATATTAGAAGGCTTAAAGAGAATTCTCTTCTCATTTATTTTCATGTTAATGAATTTGAATATATTGAATAATATTTCAAAAAAGTGTCTTACACCTATAAAGGAAAATTTTCAAGCTTCATATTTATCTTAAAGTTTGTAAATTTTAACAAATTTACTAATTTTTGAGATGGAAACAATAAAATGTTTGGTGATATTTTTAGATTTTTTGCTATTTATTACTATAAAATAATTTCATCTTACAGAATTTGCATGAATATTTTTTTAGAAAAAATATAATTTGGTAAATCTTGTTTTTTCGAAAAAAAATGAAAAATTAGCTCATGAGTGAAATTCATCACTTAAAATTTTCCCTTTATGCATATAATTCTTTATATAAGTAGAATTTTTTATCTATTTTCAATGATTGTAATAGCCACTTTATCGACGTTGGGTAATTAATTCTGGTGCAGTGCTAGCCACTTTTCAATGATTGGTGATTATGATGATGTATTTGCTGCCTTTCCTACTTTTTGCTAGTATATGGTAACTATTCTGCATGCGGGCCCTTTGCCCGAGTCGACCTTATTTGGTCCATATCTTTGTTGCGGTGACGTTCGGCCTTTGCTCCACATTTAAACTTATTTCTCCATGAAATTAGCTTCAAAGCTCGTATGCTCGACTTCACCTTTTTTACACATTAAACCGCATAAAAAATTGTTCACTCGGGCCTGAAAATGATTAGATCTTGGTTCTGGAATACATCGCATCTGCTCTAGTATTGCATTTCGCATTTCACAGTTCTTAACTTTTCCTTAGCACTTGTCTTTTATCATTTTTGTTGTGCGCAGTGTGATCGGGTCCCACAGTATCGCACGTCTTACTTCAACGTTCCATGAATTTTTACGTTGTACTCCATTTTCCTCCTCCGATGCGATTTAACACTGAAAATTTCCTGTATGTGGATTCAAAATCCTTTGGAATGTGCCTTTGAAACTACATCGCATCCGGGCCTCCATCGCACTTCGCAACTTTTAACTTTTAACCATAAACTTAACTTGTGAGATCTGCAATGTGCGGTACGCGGGCCAGGCCATGTCATCTGCCACATCACTGCCACATAATCATAAGTCAACTGATATCAATGGGGTCAAAGCCACGTCATCTTCCACATCACTGCCACGTCCTCTCACATCATAGATCGACGAATTTAACATTAGTATTTGCACTTGTTTTCTAAAATCTGCGATCTACGATTAGGCCCCACCCATCGCACATCACACTTTGGAAATCTTAATGTTTACCTCCCATATCCATCCTTTAAACCTTGTGATTTGCGATTGCGATCGGGAGATGGACCCCACCATAAGTTTCTCCAAGCGGGCAAGTGATTTTTAGTTAAAACATGGAAAAAGTCGCAGGACCCATAATATGAAATATTTCCAAGCCTCGGAGTTGTAAAAGGGCAATGTGGGTCCTGCTAGTCCACATATCACGAGTTAAAACTTTTAACTTGCTGGCGTTGTAAAAGGGTAAGTTGTGAAATGCACGAAGTGCGAAATGCGATGCGCTAAGCGCAGAAAGGTGTGAATCAGAGAAAGGTAAGGAAAATGAGAAATATGAAGGTTTGCGCGCAGTTTAGACAATGCGGTAACGGTATGGCAGTTCCCACTTCATCGCATCGGCAGAAAAACAAGATTCAGCCTAAGTCTTAAGCGGTAAGGTTAAAAATCTGCGGGCTGCGAAGTGCGGACAACAGGTAAGGTTTATGTTGTATACCAACAACTGTTTGGTGGGCGAACGGAGCTATGGCAATAGAACTTCGGACTTGGATAATGAGTGGATTTTATACAAGGATAAGCACAAGAGGTTAGGCATGTGTGTTTTATGGTCAAATGGGGATTTGGAGCATTGGGGTACAGATTTTTTTAGGAAAATGAAGGTAAGAAGAAGGAAAATGGACTGAATGAGGGCAGTATGGATTTTTTCTCACTATTACACTTAAACAGCAACCCGTTCCTTCTTCCCTGAACTGAAAAGGAAGATGAACTCTTCTAAAGTTATTGGCAGTCAAACTCTCCCTTTCTTTCTCTGAAAATAAATGATAACCATGGAATATTATTTTGAGCGGGAAAAATCTAAACTATAATTAGTCACCTGGTGATACTGTGAAATACAAGGGTCTAACAGTGGCTCCATCTGGGGATGGAAGCTCCTTCAAGAGGTGTCAAGAACACCGTAGACTAGTCGTCGGATCCATTGGGTTGATCCCACGAGTTGTATATTGATCAGTCATGCAACTTATTGATTGAAAACTAGCTGATTGTTCCTCCTGGATTTAGCTCATAAAATAGACCACATGCTTGGACAACCATCTTATTAGCATACTGAAATCTGAACTGGAACTACAATCAAACTTATCCACTGAAATCCATTAAGCTGAAGATATTGTTGCACCTTGAAAACTTGATTGGTGCGACCAGAACTGTGCTGAAACTAAAGTCTAAAACACACTGATATGAAAATGAAAACAATTTAAAACTAAGATTTGAAAGATGCTCAGAGTGTTGAGCTTATTTACACCCCTACCTACCCTAATCTACTGAAATGGTTTCCCTTCTAAACAATAAAATAATGCCAAAGAAGCCAATCAAGAAACTGTTCTAATATCTTTGTTCTTTCATTTCTCTTCACCATGTTCAAAGACAAACTTGACAATGGTGTTTGATAGAAATTCCTGGTTTGATCTTGTTTACATGGATCTTGGTACCTTTGAAAAAAAATTGTCATGCCGAAAATATGTGCAGGCTTTGTACAAAACAATTCCTCCATATAGACAGTCACTGGATCAAGATATTCTTGATTTATTTCTGGGTATTGTGACTTAGCCAACTCAAATTCATATCCTGGTACCCCAGATGTGCTCTCCTAGTCTACAATCAACTCAGAACATGTTTGCATGCTACCTGATGAGTGTTGTGCCACTAATTCTACTAAATCATACAATGGGGAAGATTTTCTGGTCATATCCATATCATAGCAGCTTTTGATAGCATTATGAGCACATAAATATTGACTTTGAAAGCAGAAACCATCCAATGCGTCTGTTATTAGGTCATGTGGTGTTTTATATGGTAGTGTTGGTTCTTCTGAGACCTCATGTTTTATCTTATAACTATCCTCCAGACTGTGATCCCAATTCCCTTTTATAATCTGAAATGCATTAAAGCACAAAGGTAGAGAGTAAAAATAAATCAATTCATCATTTGTTTCAAACTCTACGATTTCATCTGCTACTTGACATTCAAAAAGAACTCAAGGGTTGAACCCCTAGATCTAAAACATATATTTTATCATCCCTGATTTCCCCATCTGATTGGTGAGAGAGATCTATTCTCATATGATTATCATCTAGAAGGTGATTCATATTCCCTTTCATAATCTGAAATGAATTGAAACCTAAACGTAAAGACTTGAGATGTATTGGTTCCTCCTCTATTTCAGATTCTATGATTTCAGGATGACTCAGGGGGAGAACTTCTGGATCTAAAAAAGGTTCAGGATCATCCCTCTTTTCCTCAACTGACTCAATGGAGCATTCCTCCTCCTTTCTATTTGCAACCTGCTTGTAATGCTCTCTTAAGAGTGAGGCAAAAGATAGAGGAATGAATTTTGTACTTACTTGATAGCTTTCTGCATTTTCTTTCTTACAATCTTGCTCAACATGCAGCTTTTGGTTGTCATCTTTGCATTGTGACCACTGAGTTTGTTCATCCCAAGAACATAGTGTTGGCTGCTTCGAATAATCAACCTCTACCTTGACCTTATAGTCTCCCTAATGATAATCATATTCGAGATGGGTACCTCTGTTATGCAAGTTCATCTATCATGTACATTATTTTTGATGATTTCCCTACCTCCTCCTAATTTTGGACTTCATCTTTGGTTGTGTTGTGGATAGAGTACATGAAACAATCATTTTCTGTTTTAAGGTGTCCAAGATGGACTGAAAACTTCTTGGGTACACTGATGTTTGTCTTTTCCGGAACTAATGGGACATGAGGTATCTGAACATAATTCTCCTATTTCCTGCTAATCATATGCATCATTTTGTTGACTATGTTTGTCAAAATATCTAGTTTTATATCTGAAGATATCGATTGCTCTTTTTCTTCTTTGTCCTTGTTTATTGCTTTTAACTTTTCTTCTTTGTTCAGCAGGTTGGCTTCCACATCAACTGCCATATTTTTCATTTCTTCCAGGGTTTCAAGTTCCCTTTCTCTTAACTGGAATTCCATCTCTTGGTCAAATGCATCTGGGTAGTGCCAGAGAGCTAATCCTGGGGGTGGCCTTATCTTAGCGGGCATTCAATAGTATACCTTATTGAATCTGGCTGAAAAATGTTGTACTGTCTCCCCGGGCTATCATTTTAAATGGTTATACTCTTCTATGATGAGAAAAAAAATTCCCACAACCACCCATATATCTGGGAAAACTTGAGTGAATTGATGAAAATTGCTAATGCTTGCAGCTGGAATATCTTTAAACCAATTTTTAACTTTAACTTGCAATGATAGGGAAAAAATTCTGATACACACATAATCTTCTCCCACCTTAAATAGATCAAGGAAATCCTCAATATTTTTAATGTGCTTTTTTGTAGTGATATTTTCACTTTCTCCATCAAATCTGGGTAGATTATTGATAAAATTTGGAGGGAGGTCATGGAGGATAGGAGGCAAAACCAGAGGCTTGTATCTGTCTAGGACTTTTACAGGTATAGGCAGTAAAGCAGGAGGCTTATAACCATGTGGGAATTTAGCGAGAGCAGGAGATAAAGACCGAGGCTCAAGTTTCACTGGGTTTTCCACAAGTGCATCCGGGATGTGCACAGGTATATAAGTATTTTACATTATCTACAATTTGGGGCTTAGCTCCTTGAGGCTCACTAATTTTCCAATGATCAATGTAAAACTCAGCAGTGTACTCTTGATCAAGCTTAAAGTAGGATAGAACATAGTTACAGATAAGAACAATAATCTCTTGAATCCCATTTGGGCTTGAACACTTTCGCTTTCTAGGTTGACTGGTCATGTTTCAAGTCCTTCCTCCAGTGGTGCCTTTGAATGGAATTGATCTGAATGAGAATCGCCAAGTGGATGATTTCAAATTTCTTGTGTCTGGCTTGTTATCCACCATCAACAACCAGATACCAATATTGGAAAATACTCAAAGCATACAATGTTTTGACTGGGTTTTCTAAGTTCTGATGAAATATTAAGCTTTTTCAATAAGTCCCCAATATAGTCGCCATTATGTTAGCACTCTATAATTTAGGAGATTGGCAAGACTAAACTATAAAGCACAATATCAAACCACTTTGGAGTCCAGGACCTAGCCTTCCTAGATTCAGAGAGGGCTCTCTCTATTTTTATGATTTAACTTGATGATTATAAGTGTTGATATTAGGCTAGTTACATTGATGGGGGTTGTTTGTTTGATTGATTGGGTGGTTGGACAGCAGGTCTGCAGGGACTATTCCATTGGGCTATGGGGTCAAAAGGCTGGAATGGCACATAAACATTCAAGAGCATCACAGGGCAATCTAACTATGCTAAATGGATCTTAAGAGTTGTATGAATTATGAGGTGAAAGAAATAGTGAGTTTCAGTAATGACTAAAGAGAAGTTAAGAATTATTTAATCAAACTTCAGTAGAAATCATTTGGACTGTAAATGCAAACAGAATTAAGGTGCTCAGTCAGCAAATCTCAATATAAAAAATTTTATTTACAATTAGAGGAACAGAGACACAGCCGGGAAAACAGTGGAAACATTTAAAACAAAGAAGAGGCACTTCACCGTTTTGACGCAGCTCAAGAATCCTGTAAATTTCTTTGATTATTGATGTCCAACTCTGAAATTATAGTGTTCCAACAGATTATTTCTTACAATGCAGGGGCTAACAATATCCAACCCTTCAAACTGGAATTTCAAGGAGTTTTTAACTAAAAACTTAAGTCACTTGCCCTGTCTTACTTGACAGCCTTTCATTGATTACACTTTAACAGAAAAATGGACAAGTGTAGCCATGCAAGGCATGATCAGACATCTCTGACAACAACACCGCCTCTGGAATTAAGTATGGGCAACTCTTCGTAGATACAAATGCTTCAATGGCTCCTCAGAAGATCAAACAGTAAGATTTGGAGGTGCTGTGATGGTTTCGAAGAGGCAACCAATGATGGTTCTGACATCTTTCCCTGCTTTTCAAAATATCGACGTTGGGTAATTAATTATGCTGTGGTGCTAGCCACTTTTCATTGATTGGTGATTATGCTGATGTATTTTCTGCCTTTTCTACTTTCTGGTAGTGTATGGTAACTATTTTGTGTGCGTGCCTTTTCCCCGAGTCGACCTTATTTGGTCCATTTCTTTGTTGCTGTGACGTTCAGCCTTTGCTCCGTGTTTAACCTTATTTCTCCATGAAATTAGCTTCAAACCTCGTATGCTCGACTTGACCTTTTTTACACATAAAACAGCGTAAAAGCTCATTCACCTAGACCTTAAAATGCTTAGATATTGGTTTCGGAATACATCGCATCCGCTCTAGTATTGCATTTCACATTTCTTCATTCTTAACTTTTCCTTAACACTTGTCTTTTATCATTTGCGTTGTGTGCAGTACGATCGGGTCCCACCGTATCGCATGTCTTACTTTGGCGTTACATGGCTTTTTACGTTGCAATCCATTTTCCTCCTCCGATGTGATTTAACACTTAAAAGGCCCTGTATGCGGATTTGAAATCCTTTGGAATGTGCCTTTGAAACTACATCGCATTCGGGCCTCCATCGCACTTCGCAACTTTTAACATTTAACCAAAAACATAACCTGTGAGATCTGCAATGTGGGGTATGTGGGCCAAGCCATGTCATCCACCACATCACTTGCACGTCCTCTGCCATATCATCTACCATGTCCTTTGCCACGTCACTGCCATGTCATCATAAGTCAACTGTGATTAATGGGGTCAAAGCCACCTCATCTACCATGTCATCTCAATTGCAGATCGACAAATTTAACATTAGTCTTTTCACTTGTTTTCTAAAATCTGCGATCTACGATTGGGCCCCACCCATTGCACATCACACTTCGGCGATCTTAACGTTTACCTCCCGCGTCCATCCTTTAAACATTGTGATTTGCGATTGCGATCAAGAGATGGACCCCACCATAAGTTTCTCCAAGCAGGCAAGTTATTTTTAGTTAAAACGTGGAAAAAGTCACTCGACCCATAATATGAAAGATTTCCAAGCCTTAGAGTTTTACAAGGGCAATGTGGGTCCCTCCAGTCCGCATATCGCAAGTTAAAACTTTTAACTTCTGGGCGCAGTAAAGGGTTAAGTTGTGAAATGCACGAAGTGTGAAATGCGACGCCCTAAGCGCGGAAAGCTGCGAACCGGCGAAAGGTAAGGAAAATGAGAAATATGAAGGTTTGCATGCGGTTTGGACAATGCAGTAACGGTATGGCCGGTCCCACTTCATCGCATCGGCGGAAAAACAAGATTCAGCCTAAGTCTTAAGTGGTAAGGTTAAAAATCTACGGGCTGCGAAGTGTGGGAAACATGTAAGGTTTATGTTGTATACCAACAGTTGTTTGGTGGGCAGGTGGAGCTATGGCAATAAAAATTTGGACTTGGATAATGAGTGGATTTTATACAAGGATAAGCCGGAGAGGTTAGGCGCGTGTGTTTTATGGTAAAATGGGGATTTAGAGCATTGGGGTATAGAGTTTTTTAGGCAAATTAAGGTAAGGAGAAGGCAAATGGACTGAATGAGGGCGGTATGAATTTTTTCTCACTATTGCACTTAATCAGAAACCCTTTCCGTCTTCCCTGAACTGAAAAGGCAGATGAACTCTTTTGAAGTTCTTGGCAATCAGGCTCTCCCTTTCTTTCTCTGAAAAAAAATGATAACCATGGAATATTATTTTAAGCGAGAAAAATGTAAACAATAATCAGTCACCTGGTGATACTGTGAAATACAGGGTTCTAACATATACAATGAATAATTATATATTTTTGAATAACTATGTAAATCCCAAGTTAGAGATATTAATCGATAATTTGAGCTTCTTATTTGTGAACCTTTTAAATTTATGGGTTGGAATCACTATGTAAAACACCTACAAACCTCTAAGGAAAAAAATATTTCAATTCCATGAAATACATACGTGGATAATCCATGTTTTTCTAGACTAACGCAATTTTATGGTATGTAAAATGCACTTTTAATCAATATGTCCTTTATTATTTTTTGTTTTATTTTGAATTATTTCATACTCTATTGAAAAAATGATAAGTATAGATGCCAAATATATGGTCATGGAACAACATCTTCAATTTCAACAACTTTAGGAAAGTAGGTCTATGATGAGTACATGTTAAGGAAGCCACTAATTATGACATATTTTGTATCATCCTTAAAGCAATGTGATCTATTGACTATAAGAAGCTACTAAACATATTTATTATCACCTTCATCTTCTACCCACATAGGGATCTCATGGTCTGTATTGGGTTTGGAAAGCGGTATTAAGTAAGTCCTTTAATATAATTGCCATGGGATATTGTCACATTACCACATTTATAGATACTATAACCATCAACCATGATAACCAAAGCTTTCCTAGGATAAGTGGGTGACCTCCGAAAGTGAAATTTGGTTGTAGGAACATAAATTAAACTATGTATTCCAAGGATTTAACAACGATAACGATATCATCTAGGATACCTTTAGGCCTAACTATGGATCAATATGCTAGTCACAAATTGTGGGGGCATATCTTAAATTGACCCATCCATTTTTTTCCATGGTTTCAATTTCTATTAAATTTATGGAAACACCTATATCTATTAAAGCATTAGAGATACAAGCATTTTTTATTTTGACATAAAATATTGGGTTTCCAATGTCATCATATTAAATAATGATATATTTTCCTAACATTGAATCTACTAGTTGACTGACTACGTGAATAGTTTGGGGATCCTTTAGTTTCCTACCAAGCCTTTTTAGTACATAAATCTTTTAGATAATTTTCACATAACATAGGAGATCCTTTATTTCTTGTAATAAGGGAATTGTTATACACACATTTTGGATTTATCCTAGTAAATCAAACTTATTTTTAGTCAGATTTTTTCTAGGACTTGTCTTCTTGGGAAGGGAGGCAACTATTTAGTCACTGAGCTTTGTGGGTGGGTTAAGTTTCTAGCAAAATTTGGCCATGTTGTAATAAAATAATGTTGGAAGGGATGTCTATTACTATGAGTTGCTATAGATTTTTTGGATTCCTCCTCATCATGTTCAATAATCATTGGGGAACCCTTATTGTTTATTTTTCTCCCTAGTCATAATTGAATGTCTTCACATTCGACAAGTGAAATATAATATGTAGCGTAAGAATTTTGGATGGCTTTTCATTTGGTTTTAGGGATGGATTGTACTGGTATCTTTCATCTTGTATGGGGATATTTGGTGGAAGTGGTAATTGTGATTGTTGTGGTTAGTGGGGAAACTAAGGGCATGTTTTATTTCCTTTAGATGGTTTTTTTTTGTTGCTAGGAAACTTGTGGGTTTCCCTAAAGGATTGCATTCAAGTTCTATGGCAATTAATATTGAGGAGTTGGTTGTGGTTTCCATGTTTGCTAGGTTGTAGAAGGATACCATGGTTAGGATGGGGAAGGAAACTATAACTTATATCTAGACCGATAATCATTAATAAATTGAGATGGGTTATGACCCATAAAGTATAGCTATAGATTTTGTATTAAAAAAATTGGATTATAGACCAAAACCCTTACAAAAATATTTTAATATTTGAACACATCTTCCCATATAACCAAAAATAGCTATACCCATATCTTTCCTATACAGAAATTTTTGCCACTAATAGCTAGACAAAAGCAACCGATAATCCAAAGATACTTGCATGGAAACATAAAATAATTTAAGAAAATGACAAAACCAACAACAAAACAGTTGCAATGACCACCATCAACCTCAACCATTTCTTGTAGGATCAACTCCTTGACGGTGATGGTCCAATACCACTCTAGCCAAATTCAACGCTTCCATTGACAAAGTTTTCCATTAACGTAACATGAGTATTAAGGTAATATAAATCTTCACATAACTCATTCATCAGGAGTTCCATGTTTATGAGGTGATGAAGCAATTTTGTATCAGGAACTGTGGTATGATACTTACTGGAGTTGGAAAGACTGGTGTTGCATCTCTGCCTTATCATCTTATCTTTTCCTTGCCTCTAGTAAGGCCTTGGCCAAATCTAAAATTCTGTCAGATACGAGACCATCATTATCAAGCTCTGAATGCTTTCAAGGGCCCGTCATGGAAAATGAATTCCATTGAGAGCAAGAAACAAACACACTGAACAAACTCAACCAATCTTCAAAATTAGGAAAAAACTGCACTCCATGGATTCCAAAGGAAACCCTAATAAGTAGTAAATAAACCACATACGGATGTTAACACGAGCTAAACTGAAACTTGAGATCTGAATCTATACCCATATCCTTGAAAGGGAAAAGAAAATATTTTTGACAATAGAATCAAAGAATTTAAAGTTTTATCCGTGATTAATTCCACCCACTCCAAACCACAACAAAATAAATATAGGTACTTCTCTGGACAAAACATATATGATAATTCAAGCAACCTGGTGCAAGGAATATGCCACCAAGAAGAGAATTTGGAAAAAAGATGGCCAAGATTTAATTTTTTTCCAGCGCTTGATGATCTTCAGTCTTAATAAACATGCCAATAGCAGAAAATTAAGGGTGATAAGATAACACAACCTAAGGAGAGTTATGATTCTGGTATAGAAACTCGACTGGATGTCAATAAAAAAAATCTTAGGAAACTAAACATGTTTAAGTAATGGGGTTGAAAATTATTAAGCCATGATTTCTTTGAATTCTTCCGTACCCGTGGGAAGTACCATTTTTTACCAATCCTTCGACCACTGAATTTAAACGACGATACACATGGATAAACTCATGGCACACAAACTATGAAGTGTTAGAATCACGATTGTCGTTAGACCAAAACCCACAGGCATTAGTCTCCGCTACAATCGTCAGAGTTAGGATCCACGAGAGGTGGTTAGTCCATGTCGCGAAACACATGGGGAGCGTTGAACCCAATGTCCAACAATCTCTTCCCCAACGTGAGCCGGATGATTTTCGAACTCGAGACCTATTTCTCTGATACCAATTGTTGGAATCACGATTGCCGTTAAACCAAAACCCGCAGGAATTAGTCTCATAATGCGGTTAGTCCATGTCGCGAAACAAACAAGGAGCGTTGAACCCAATGTCCAACATGAAGGAATTATGGAAATCATTTGGAGAGTGGAAGTATGCTCTTGATACACTCCATTCTTGGGTTGATGACCTTCCGTATAACAATCAGTGAATCTCCAAAAACTAATAGCTTATATATTTTCTTAGATAGTCCTAACTCCAAAACCTTTCCACAATGCTAAGAAATTAGCTTGATTATTTTTCAGAGGGTCGACACCCCAAGCGAATTATAAAAACTCTTTTACATTAAGGTTGAAAAACACCCCTCTCATTCCTATCTCCCCAATGACCCATGACCCATACCTATTATTCAAGGATCCTAAGACTCTTTTTGAGAGATGAAGCATATTTTTTCTATTTCTTCAATAGAACCTTGGTAGGTTAGCAATGGTAAGCAAGCATTCTCTCATTATGTGTTTTTTTCTACATTTTTGACAAAATATAGATAATGCTTTCTTGAACTTAGAATAACTTTGACAATTTTGCAGAGTATAAATTTGTATATTTAATGAGCTAAGGATGTATGTTGAAGATATCCAACATATTTCCTCTTTTTACATGGGTAAATCCTCCTGCAACTATCTTGGTAAATTTTGTGAGAACAACTCTTAGTGATTTTCCTTGCTTGGAGAATCCTCTTGAATACTTTTTATATAGCTCATAGATATCATCATAGCATTCTTGGGAAATGTCCACCCTTCCCATGATAGTTAGGAGATTTATATATTCATCCTTTATCCACTTAAGTAGGATATTATATTAGGTGTTTTTTTACACTCTAATCATAGAAATATGTATATTTTATTGAAACCATTCTATGTAATGTTCTAGGGTCTCATCTTCCCTTTGGGTAATCTTGAAAATATCCTCTCAAAGATCACTTTCTTTGAAAGAGTCTTGATACTTTTCTAATAATGTTTTCTTCATGTCATTTTGAGTGTTGATGTTTTTCCCGTTAAGCCCCATGAACCTGTTGTACGGTACAAAAATCCCCCATTTTTAACTTGTTCACATCAAATAATGGGGACCCTTTCTATAAAATTTCTGGCTAAATATAGTTTAGGATTTTTATTAAGACAATTATCTTATGATTTTGTTAATTTTTCATTTCCTTTAGATTCTTGTTTTGATTGCTTGGTTGAAATCGATTTTTTATAACCTTCCTCTTGACGCTTGTTTTGTCTCATTTGGTCAACCGGTTTGTAAATAGCACTCCTTTGAAGTCTAAACAATTATGTCGTCTGGGTTAGAAAATGCGTAAAATGTACAATATTTCATTTTTTTTAAATTAGTTCAATAATGCATTTAGTTTAAAATATTAACCCATAGTCAGTTATGACTAATATTTTTTATTTTTATTTTTACTTATACAGCCAAATAACGAAGCATCGGGATTTCAATAATTTACTCCAATTTTCAAATAAATTACTAAACTCGAAAAATCCAAAATATCAAAGTGGCTGTAGCTTATTTAGGCAAATCATCATTTTAGATAAATTCATAATCTAATTTAAACATCATTAAAATGAAAAAAAAACAAAAAAAACTAATATTCAATATTCAATTTTAAATTAATTAAATTAATTATTATATTAAATATAATTAATTAAATTAGATTAAAATTTTATATTAAAAAAAACAAATATATTTTAAAAAATAAAAAGATTTTTTTTTTAATCGCATTAAATATTTCTAATTACATCGCATCGGAGAAATACATCAGGTGCATTTTTAAAAAACTCTGATGACTCTCAAAAAACCCGATGCGATTGAGTTCATGTGTTGCAATGCGATGGCTTATTAAAAAACCCGATGCGATGATTCATTATATCTCCGATGCGATGACTTATATAACTCCGATGCGATGGAGTTAATTTCATGCGATGCGATTGAGCTTCTAGAACTCATATCTATACGATGGGATGAGGTTATATTAAATAGCATATGTTAGTGGTAATGTTATTTTAAGTTAGTGATAGGTAGGTCAGTTTAATATTAAGAGTCATAACGTTAGTTTGAGGTAAGAGTTATAGTGTTATTTTAAATGGTAGGTATGTAAGTAGGTTAGTTGAGTTAAGTGGTAAGTAATATTATTTTAAATTAAAAGTAATATTAAGATTATGTAATGTTAGTTGGTAGGTCTAAGTGAAATGTTAGTGTTAGTTTAGTATAGCATAGTTTTTAGTTTAGTATAAGTTAAGTGTTAGTTTAGTTTTAGTTTAATAATTAATTTAATATTTAAATATTTTAAATAATTAATTTTAAATTGATTAAATTAATTAATATTTAAAATATAATTAATTTAATTAAATTTATTATTAATTAGATTAATTTGTTTATAAATGGTTAATTATATTAATTAGTAACTCCAATGCGATAAAAACTTGATCGCAATCGCAAATTGGTAAATTCATATCAAAATTGGTTAAAAGGTCAACTTTAAAAAGTTCCGATGCGATGAACCCAATCAGCAATCCTAAATCGGAGAGACCTCATTTTGATATATCCATTTGCAAAAACTCCAATGCGATAAAGTTCAAATCGCAATTGCAAATTATTAAATTAGTCAAGGATTAATTTTGAAAAACCTCTGATGTGATAGGTCCAATCGCAAATCGTAAATCGAGAGGAAAATTGAATACATCCTTGTGTGCTTATTCTAAAAGTTGCGATGCAACAATTCATCACCAATTGCTTATCACTATCGCTTTTTATTAATCGCCGATTGTTCATCACTCATCGCTTTTTACTAATCGCCGATTTTTCATCATTTATCGCTCATTGCATTTTTGATGCATATATCATAATTCCAAAAGCCACGTCATCCATCGCATTTTCGATATCGCAATCGCTTCATCGCATTTTTATTCATGGACATACCATCATTCCGAATCTGCGATGCACAATGTACAATGTACAAAATACAAATCGCGAGATGTGGCTTGCAACGTGCAATTTGCGACATGATTTTCCTCGACCCTAAATATAACATTTCTTCAATGGTATGATCACTCCATCTCATTGCACATATTCTTTTCGCATGATCTCATATCGGCAATTCGCTACTGCAACCCGATGCGATAAACTTCAATACATACAACATGCATCATCCGATAAGGTATTATGTTAATTTAAAGCAATCTTGGGTAATCACTACGATACTAAAGTAATTGATGATAAATTTGCAGCATATTCAAATCATTTTGATTTCTCGTATATTTCAGTTTTAAATAATTCCATAATTTAATAAGAAATTCAAAACCTCTCTATTTTAAATTTCATTATCTTAAATTCGGTCTTAATTCTGAACAATTTATAAAAATCATGGAATTTATATAAAACTTATAATATTTTGAGAACATTCATCACTGTAAATTCTCAATCTCATTTCTGTTGCATTTGTTTTAATCTCAATTCCCTTGAACACAAAAGCATTCCATTTTTACATTTTACGGCTTGCTTTAGTTTAAATAAAATAAATAATGATTTTTGGATTATAGGATTTTGGTTAGTTTGCTTTCTTCATATTTTTAATGTCAACTAAAAGAAGAAGTCAACTAGTATTGGAGAAATTGATACCTTCAGGTAAGATCAAATGCAATTATCCAATGGTAAGATTCATGTATCCACTTTCATTAATTTTCATTTCATGATTTTAGTTTCAGTTTTGTTTTTCAAATTATGTTGATATTTGAATCTGTTTTGCAGCTCTTCATAAAAACTTTCAATCATCTGCCAGATCATATTTTGGAAGCCCTATTCTCTTCTCCTGGTTTTATTCTCAAGAAGAAGCGATAGTCTTCGTTGAAACAGCTACACTAGGAAGTTTCTGAACTTTTAATCTGTTTCTTTAAAGCATTCCTTTTTTATTAAGATAATGCTTTAAAACAAGAAGATTTACCTCAGACAAAAAATTTTCATTATGGCCGAATTTTATCATCACTGCTATCTGAAGCCTAAAAAATTTACAACCCCGCAAGGTATAAGTTTTCTGGATCTCGACATAAGAAGGAATGATTACATGATTATTTTCTTTTACTTCGTGTTGTTGAAACATTGGTATAAACATTCTTGTTAGAGTTTGTATTTCAAAACTTGGGTTTACCTTTCCACTTTTAAATTTCTTCATTTTTATTTTGGTTTGCTGATTTCTTTTATCACTTTAAGCTTAAGAATTATTTTCCTTTGGTTTTCAGTTTTGATTTTGGTGACTTTTCCATGATTTATATGAAAGGCCTTCTTGTTACCTAACAATGGTTGGCATACATAGGAAAAATTGTTAATAGTCTCTTATTAACTTTTTCTTAAAACTCTTAGCAAAATTTGTTTTTCTTATTATAAAAGTAGACATACTTAAGGAAGAGATTACAAAACAAGAGAAGTTGACAAAGTATCATGAAATCTGAAAATAAATAAATAAAAATAAATAAATAAAATAAAAATAAAAAATAAAAAAATAAAAATCATCAAAATTGTAATCATTTTGAGATTTCAATTACTAAGATCTTTCAAAATTTTATTATCAGTCAAGAAAAGTTATTTTTTACCAAGTAAAGACACTTTACAGCAAGCACTTTTAACTCTGAAATTGTCATTCTGAACTCTTAAGGAGTTAATGATTCTCCCTATTTAAAAGAGTTTTATTTTCTAGAGTGTAATCCAAAAATATATTTAAAACTTAAAAGATAAGAGGTCTCATCACAAGCCTGCTTACCATGATCATAGGGAAAAAATAGGCTGACATTACCAACACTGCTAAAAAAACCAGGTTAATGGCTTATAATTGCAAAAAATTGTAAGACAAGGGGTCTCATCACAAGCCATCTTGTTCAGTTCAATTATAACCAGTGAATGGCATTGTCAACTATCTGGTTACCAAACTAGGACAATTGCTTTTAAGATTTAAAAAAATAATAATAATAATATATAAATGGATTTATCTCTAGGTCAATAATTCTTACATAGATGGGATATTGAATCATACATGATTAAAAGGTAACCCTGTCGAAACTATAGATGTTTGCTGGTAGCAGTGGATCTACCTATGACAAATGAGTACATTTTAAAAGCTAAGATGTAAAGTGACCTCTGTTTTATCCCTACAACTAATTAAGGACTAATATATCATTTTGAAATATTTTAATTTATGAGAAATTTTAGGAAAATCACAGTAAGATGATTATTGCTTTTATTCAGATTAATAAACCTAGTCAAGCATTCCAAAAATAATTTTCTCTTCTTTAATTATTTTCACTTTAATTTTGAGAAAATCTCATTTATATCAAACAGAGATAATTTTTTCTTCCAGTGAATCGTCAATTGTTGTACGGTACAGCAAACCCCCATTTTTAACTTGTTCACATCAAATAATGAGGACCCTTTCTATAAAATTTCTAGCTAAATACCTTTTAGGATTTTTATTAAGAAAATTATCTTACGATCTTTTTAATTTTTCATTTCCTTTAGATTCTTGTCTTGATTTCTTGGTTGAAATCGATTTTTTATAAGCTTCTTGTTGACGCTTGTTTCGTCTCATTTGGTCAACCTGTTTGTAAATAGCACTCCTTTGAAGTCTAAACAATTATGTCGTCTGGGTTAGAAAATGCGTAAAATGTACAATATTTCATTTTTTAAATTAGTTCAATAATGCATTTAGTTTAACATATTAACCCATAGTCAGTGTTTTTATTTTTTATTTACTTATATAGCCAAATAACGAAGCATCGGGATTTCGATAATTTACTCCAATTTTCAAATAAATTACTAAACTCGAAAAATCCGAAAAATCCAAAATATCAAAGTGGTTGTAGCTTATTTAGGAAAATCATCATTTTAGATAAATTCATAATCTAATTTAAACATCATTAAAATGAAAACAAAACAAAAAATCTAATATTCAATATTTAATTTTAAATTAATTAAATTAATTATTATATTAAATTACAATTTTATATTAAAATATATATATATATATATATATATATATATATATATATATATATATATATATCGCATTACAGATTTCTAATTACATCGCATCGGAGAAATACATCGGGTGCATTTTTAAAAAGCTCTGATAACTCTCAAAAAACCCGATGCAATTGAGTTCATTTGTTGCAATGCGATGGCTTATTAAAAAACCCGATGCGATGATTCATTATATCTCCGATGCGATGACTTATATAACTCCGATGCGATGGAGTTAATTTCATGCGATGTGATTGAGCTTCTAGAACTCATATCTATACGATGGGATGAGGTTATATTAAATAGCATATGTTAGTGGTAATGTTATTTTAAGTTAGTGATAGGTAGGTCAGTTTAATATTAAGAGTCATAACGTTAGTTTGAGGTAAGAGTTTTAGTGTTATTTTAAATGGTAGGTATGTAAGTAGGTTAGTTAAGTTAAGTTAAGTGGTAAGTAATATTATTTTAAATTAAAAGTAATATTAAGGTTATGTAATGTTAGTTGGTAGGTCTAAGTGAAATGTTAGTGTTGGTTTAGTATAGCATAGTTTTTAGTTTAGTATAAGTTAAGTGTTAGTTTAGTTTTAGTTTAATAATTAATTTAATATTTAAATATTTAAAATAATTAATTTTAAACTGATTAAATTATTTTATATTTAAAATATAATTAATTAAATTAAATTTATTATTAATTAGATTAATTTGTTTATATATAGTTAATTATATTAATTAGTTAGATTAATATTAATTTAAATAATTAGTTTAATTTATGATTAACAATTAAATTAGGATTCACTATTAGATAATTAGAATCTAATTTAAGATTAGATTTTTAATTAAAATCTGATTTTTTTTTTAAGCCAGCAACAGAATTTCCAGATTTATATCATATTTGACTTAGCAACTTTGGAGGCTTATAGATTGAGTTTTACTTGGCCAAATGAGGCCCAAGACGATTCATTGGAAAGAGAAAATCAAGGAGAACATTTTTAGGAGGTTTCCCTAATATATTTGATCATTTATTGGGTTAAAAATCAGGCAGAAGATCAAGCTCCGAATTTCTAAAATAAAATCAATTTTCTGAGTTTTGTTTTCTTCATTTTCATTTGTCCAGCCTCTTCTAATTGTAGATTCATGCATCAATAATATCTTTGGTTAATTAAAATCATTATTAGCATCAAATAAGGAGCTCAAATTTCATTTTTATTTATTTAAATAGAATTTGATTGGATTTGTTTTAATGCTAGAAATAATATTTGGATTTTATTGTTGCATCTTAATTCATTTTAATTTCTTTTTGTAGGAAAAACAATAGAAGGGATATTGAGGAAAAATATTTCAATCAATGAGAAGACTCCAGCAATTAAAGACTGGAATTTTTGAGCTATTAAAACGGGATTGGATAGATTTTTCTTCAACAAATTCTCTTCTCAAAATGCTTTTGGAAAGATTATAAATTGCAGATTGCAAAATGTAAAATGGGGTTGCTCTCCTCTGCAACTCCAGACTTCTAAAAGCATTTATGTAATAGGAATTTAGAGCTGTAGATGCGGAGGAGAGAAAATTTTCAGATCTGAACATTATTGAGGGTTTTTTCTTTATATCTTGAATTATGCATGATAGGCAGAGTTTGCATTTCTGCAACTCTATTTTTGAAAGCAGAAATTCAAGTAATGTAAAGTATTGTTAGAGACCAGGACCAGAGAAGCAAATACAATTAACTGGTATTTTTTGGCATTTCTGTATCAAATACCAATTTTATTTTTATGTTAATAAAATTGTTGTTTCATTTTATGCATGTTTATGCATTTCTGTTGATATGGATAATTTGTATCAAATTGTTATGTATCTCTGTTCTTACGAATTAAACTTTGATTTCTGAGTAACTACTTACTCAGAAATCTGTCTTATAAAACTGATTTATTAAATAGTAATGTGTTGTGAATTTCTTCCACATATTATTGTTTAATTATTAGCTTGACTGATTTGACAATCAATATCATTTTTGTGAATTTCTTCTGGAGTGTTGTTGATTTATTATTTCAGTCAAATGGTCTCAATAGAATATGTTTTGGTACTCACAAATGTGAACTATTTGAATTTCTTCGTTAGTTTGACTTTAATTAAAAGCCAGACATATTTAAATTCTCATCACTTAATTATCTTACTCTTAGTTGGGTTAGATTTATATCTACCTAATTGAGATAGGATTTAGATTAGTCTCTTTTGCTTGCATTATAGAATAAGCTTGCATTTAGATTAATTTCTACATTCTTTTAAGTCCTCTTCTCAAAGAGGCAAAATCTTAATTGTGGTTTGGCTAAACCCAATTCATCTTTAAGGATCATTCTTTTGCCCGATCAGCAAGAAGAAGTGATATGATATCCCTGTCTATTGGTAGTTAAAGATACATCATAAACTAATAGCGATAGGGAAAAGGTAATTGGACCTAGTTAAACCAGTCAGAGCTACTATCATAAACGGAAAAGGACTTGTATTAAGGTCCAGACCGGGTGGTTATCCCCCAATGTTGTTGCAGCGATTTTCGATGCTTAAACAAAACCATTGTAGAATAACATTCTTAAGGGTAGATGGAAATAATTTCAAATTTTGTGAATCTGAAATATGGTCATAGCTTCAAACTAAAACATCAAACTCAAACAAAAGGGTCTTAGGATCTTCCCTTCATATCCCATAAATGTTATAGAGGTTAGAGAGAGGCATGTTTTTCATTACGGTTCCCCTTAAATAATATCTCCAATTGGAAATTCAAAAGTCATATTACTGCCACCTCTTCTTCTACCATGAGGATCTCAAGGAGGTTTCAGTTCTCCATAGTTTTTGATTCTTTATATTCTATATAATTGGTTGTTTTCTCAACTAGGATTTCTCCAATGTTGACTCTGAAGGTAGGATTCCCAATAATTAATTCTCTTGTCTCTCCTTTTCCTTATAAGGAGGGGTGTGTTTTATTTTTTCTCTAGAGAATGCGTTTGAAGGATATGTTGTTACATGTTTCCTCTTTCCATGATGTTGCCATCCTCTTAATATTTTTCCTCCTTTTCCAACTACAAATTTGTTAGAATTATGACCATCTCTTATTTGAATGAATGCTTTGGGGTTATTTTCTCTATTCATTTCTATTCATGCAAGTTATAGGTCTTCACAATATTGAATTATTATGTCACCTTAGAATTTTCATGGTTAATTTATATGTTCTTACCTCTCTTCTTATGGTTTCCAATCACCTATGTTCAACACACGTCTATTCATGATCATGAAACTAAAATGCAAAACAATATAGATACAATTTATTAGAAGGTTTGGTTATTGATCTCCTTACAAAAATTCTAGTATTAGGTGCCAACAAAAACCAATGTCTGATGTACTATTGCACCTTTAATATCCTTCCCCAACAATGGTATCATAATGTTGGAGCAAGTTAATTTTCCTAAATAAATAATCAACTCACCAAATCATAGTCCAAACCGTGCAAGTATTCTTATTTCAAGGCCATCAGACATTGTTTCTGTAGGCTATAATTTATCACAAAACATAGGTTTCTTTATAAAATTGTGAAGTTAAAAATCCTTTCAATTAATATGATATAAAATTACTTTCTACTTTTACCTTAACTACTTATTCATTCAATCTATGAAATCAACAAAATTTCAAATAATGTAACAATAATATAGTTCAAATAATGTAACAAGAATATGCCTCTAGAAGAAGCTACATAGGAAAATGGGAATTTTGTGGAGAAACACCATCAATTACAAACTCTGAGGGAAATTTTTTTTTGGAAGAGTGGTAGCTATGTTAAGGCCTTTGGGTGTCTATATAAAAGCCTTAGTAAGAATTCATTATTAGTTATTGTATTAGGTAGGTTAAAACCTTTCATTATAATTGTACCCTTTGTTTCCTACACACACACATAAAGGATATCTAGTCTTAGGATCATCATTTTATGTCTTGTGTATTGTATTCATTGTCAAAGGAGGTTTTACCCTAAAAGTGGATCAAATTCATTGACTTCTTATAATTTTTAAGGTGTGCAGTTCATAACACACCACATGAGACTAAATAAAACTAACTAATAATGAATTCTAAAATATGAAGTAGGTGAAGAGTGTGATTGTGTAACCATGAGTATTACCACAACTGTTTTGTTGGATAAATATTTTATTGCATTTCTTGAATGTTTGTTGTGATGGTAATGAATATATAGTGAATTATATTCCATTCCATTTAATAGGATAAATATATGAAAGTTATTGAATTATTAGTATGTTGAATATGATCACCTTATGGGGGTATTATGAATGTTGTATAAAAGGATTATATGTGTGAATTATCATAGAATATTTTGGGTTGGTTGAAATTTTAGCTTGCAGGTGCAATTGTATTAGATATAGAAATTAGTGTAATCCCATAATGAATATTAGATGCTACCAAAAATAAGGGCCATAAATTATGATAAGGATCTCATGGTTATGAAATCCAATTTATGTATGAGATATATTTGAAATCTTGATTGAAATTTTTAAGATAACATCTCATGGTAGTTGTATGTATATGATATAGGTGAGGTGATAGATTTGTATAGTAAGGGAAAATGATAGTTGTTGAAGCTAAAAATCACAAGAAGTATGCTATTTTGTAACACTAGAATTATATTATGTGTCTTAGTTACACTAAGTTATATATTTTATAGATTCCTAGTGGCATTCCATAATAGCAAGGCTCTATAAATGTGCACTCTTATTGCACATAAAATCCTTGGCAAGATGGATCTCCTAAGGTACTATTTGGAAAATAAGGGGAGGCCATTTATTGGAAGGGTGACCTCAACAAGGAAGAGGAAACTTGAATGAATCTACTATCATATATTCATGTTACATGCTAGCTAGGATTATGCGTGCATTATATATACTAGATGTGTCAGAAAATGGAGAGGTGAATCTTACATATGGATACCATGTGGAGAAAATATGCATTCATTCATATAATTGTTGGAATAGTTTTCATGCTTAATATTATGTCACATTTCACTTATGAATTTGAGATTTCTATAAATTAAATAATTTCCACTTGAAATGGATATGACATATAATTATTTCCTATGATGATTGTTTAGGAAAGTGTTGCAATGCTAAAGGCCTTGGAGATGTTCCATGGTAGTAAAAAGGAATAAATAAATAATGTTATCCAAGTTAGCCAATAGTGAGGAAAATTCAAAGTGAAGATAATGGAATTATACATAGAGCTAAAGAATGAAAATATAGAGTATAGTTGAGAGGAAGAGAACATTGAGGAGAATGTTATTCCTAAGGGGAGGGAAGTGCACTATCTTGGTTTCAACCATTTGGATTTAATGGATTTGATTATGTATATGTTGTAAGTGGTTTAAGCATTCACATTTCATTATTTTGTTTCTACATACCATGAGGTTGATTTTCCTTAGTGATTTTGAAAGACAGTAAACATTATATTTGAAAAGTAATACAACAAACATGCCCAACAAATGGAGAGAGCACCTACGGGGGGATATAAGTGAAACAAAAGGGAAATGTAAGTGGGTCAAATAGGATTAAACTATGCCTCATAATGATTCAATATCATGTCTTTATGATTTTTATGTGATTTATCATATTTACTAATGTTAATAGAAATTATATTAGAAACCTAGTTAAATACCCTAATTACCTCAAGTAATTGTCCCATGCAATTAAGCGATTACATCCTTCTTTAAATTAATTAACTTCTACTTTCACGATACCAAGAATAAAGTGGAGGGATTGAAGTAAACATTGATATATAAAAAAACTAAATATGAAATATTAATCCTTAATCTCAAGGTTTGAACCCATAGCTTTAGAAAATATGAAAAAAAAAATCATGATATAAAGAACATAAGAATATAGAGAATAACCCTTAAGGAAAGATAAAAACATTAATTACTCCTTATTGAAGTAATCAATATAGAATACATGTTTTCTACAAAACAATACATTGAATGTATGATTCTAAATACAATGATACTCATGTGTATTCATACTTCATCATGAGTATTCTTAAGGGTCTAACCTTATTATTCTATTATTTCGTCTTAACTATCTAGTGGGCCTAGATACCATATTAAATCATTTCATGCCTTGTGCACATATAAGTGGATCAAAGCTCACCCCAATGTTTTCATTTTAAAAAAATCAAAGGATCTTAGCTTGAGTGGTTTGGTGAATAATTTTTTTCCCTAGTTGTGTGGGTTAAGTTATTTGGAGACATGTTGTAACTAGCCCATTTGTGGCATTTATGAATTAGTTTTTTTGGTGTAAAATGGTAGCCAAACTTTTAAAGTTAATGATTCTCTAGAAATTCTCATTTTGGTTAAAATAAAATAAATACCTAATGGTCATATTTATTACCCATCAACTACCAAGTGGGTTTACTCCATTATTATGGTGAAATTACATTAATTATCCCCTTGGGTAACTCCCTAGGTGCCCCACATTATCCTCTCTATTTTCATTACATTTCAACCTCCTTCATGTCTTTCATCCTCAAAACATGGAAGGAGGCACTATAAAATGACTTTCTAAGTAATGTAGTCAGCCAATATAATATGCAATCATCCATCCATCCTCGTCAAATATGGACATGCGGTCCAACTATATCCTTTCCTCCTTGATATTGAATCTAATTACTCCTTGGGTTCTATGTATTTATTCTATTACTTTGACATATCCATGTATTTCATTCACTCCTCTATGTGCCTCCATATTAGTTTCCTTTCCAATTTCATGTTGATCTATGGTAAGGTTGCTAACACTTATGCCATTCTTGATGACTATAGTTTCTCTAGGTTGTATGGGTGGATAAATTAAACACCATTATCTACTCGTTATTTTTTATTTAAATTTTAAATGTGTGTTTCTTTTGTGTCATATAATCACTTAGATTCTTCTTCCTTTTTATGCCATTTTGGAGGGTTTTCTTCAAGTGCTTACATATTCTTTTCTTCTAATTTAAGCTCAACCTTTTACTTACTATATTATTAGGTACTACATTTAGTTTCCATTTAAGCACGTTTTTATTTTCTCCCTGATTTAATTACATTATAAGGAAGGATCATCAATCTTACCCATTCATTCAAGAAAATGAGGATATTCTAATGGTAAAAAGTAGCCTAAGAAAGATAAAGTTCTTGAGGAGAATATGGAGGTTTCCATGAATAAAAATTATCATGTCTCTTATATGATCCATAGATATATTGAAGTGATATTTTGGTGAGATAATAGGAACCAAGAATGAGTATGGACACATCCTCTTAAATCATTATATATTGATAGCTTTTTTGAGTTTCCTTCCAAAAATATTATATCTAAGAAGTAACATACTGCTAGAGATGAAATTAGTATGTAAACAATTATTTTGTCTCGTGATACATATACTAAATAGAACTTAAAGGAAGTGAAATTATGATGGATTGGAGAGCATAGAAAGGAGTGTCATCTTATGTTGTATAAGGTAGCATAAAGGGTGCCAACTATGAAAAAACAATAATATTTGTTCAAGAACTTATGAATCACTTTATTCTTTGGTTTAGAAACTTTTGGTAAAAGTAAAAATGTATTGGAAGTGTCTTAACTTGCATCCTTTCCCTAATGGCCTCATAACTTGGCAAAGTGGTGACATTAAAAGAGATCTTCCTAAGTTTGGGTGGAAAATTACTCACACCTAGTCAATTTTCTTGGAAGACAATGAATGGAAAATTTTATTTTTTCTCTTCTTATACTTAATTTTGAAAGCATCATTTTATGTTGTTGTATATGATTCATTATTCATTTGGATAAATTTCTATGAAATACTATATGTGTTGATGACGAAAATGATTGTTTGAGATCGATTATTTTGCAAAGATGTGTTGTAAATGCACTACAAAGGCATACATCCCAAGTGTTTGAAAAAAGGACTATGTTGAAATGATTCATATTGGCTATGTGTTATATTATTTGAATGACTATCCCCATGCACAATTATCTGCACTAGGAATAATGAGGGGGTCATTAAAGGGAGGAACCCCTTTTTTATGGTGGTTATGGATAGCACCCCCCAAAAACAAAATTATGTGGTATTTTGCATCCATCTTTGGTTTTTTTCAACACATGGGTTTTACTTTTAGCAATTTCGTGACACATCATGGTTGAGCACATGGTTTCCTAATTCAAATTAAGGAATTAAGGTTTTATTCTAATCAAAGATAAATGGATTGGTGGTTTATGAATATCATGTGATATACATATTGAATTCTAACAGTGTAAAGACATAACATACTAAGAGATATTTTGGTTTTCCCAATTTGGGTTTCCATGGTATTATATTTGTGTTAATGTGTGTGTGCGCAATTGCATCTTTTCTATTTTTACTAAAATTATAATTTCGGTAATAAATTATATAGGTTTAAAACCTACATTTGGTATTAGAGTATTTTGGCTTCAAGGGGACACCTTTATGTATAAAAAGTTTGGATCAAGCCTGAAAACCTTGTTATAGTAAGGGATATATGGTATTAATTCTTATTATGAAAGGAAATGGCCAAAAATTCAAAGATAGAGATCAATAAATTCAATGGGAAAAGTTTTGAATTGTGGAAGCTCAAAATGGAAGCTCTATTTGTTGGCGAAGTCGTCATTGGTGGAAAAGGGAGTTGAAGGAATTTTGTGTTGGTCGTTGTGTAATATGAAGTAGTTAATTATACACATCTACAGTTATTATGTCAGCTAAAGGTTTCCTACTCACATAGTGTAATTCCTATTCACACATTTTAGTTCTTTCTCAGATTTTCATTGACAATATGCTTAGTTTAGTTTGATTTTCCAATGGGTGATGCAGAACAGATATATTACCTTGGAGATTGATATTCAAAGGTATTGTGTATGTTTTTTAGTATGTGATTCTTGTCATATGTATGTCCTTGAAGACGTTGTGATGTAAATTCTTGAATATTTTGATGTATTGTTGCTAGTGTTATTAAGAGATATGTTTGTGTTTGGTTGCTACTAAGGTTGTTGGTGTATTTCTAGTCAGAGATGAATATGGTATACTATTATTTAGCATGATCTGATGGTGTGTGAGAGAGACATAATAATCAAAAACTAGAATGAAACATAATATATGCATTTTTTTCAATGATAATACCACAAATAATATGAATGTTCTCCTCAAGAAAAGTATGTATGCATCATGTAATATACAAAAACAAATATACATTGGTCTTGGATTTTGCAATAATTATTTTCGTCTTGTATTAATTCAATTTTTTTGAATATTAAAAGTTTCATTTTCCTTGAATTAATTTTAAAATTTGGAAATGAATAGGGATACCAAAAATATCCCTGTAATATAAAGATGCAATAATTCGCTTCAGATTCCTGCATGGAGTACAAATTGTCAACAATGTTTTCATATAAAAATATGTGTTTTTGGATGATATAATAGTTAGAGAGTGAGAGATTTGATTGATTTATTGTGAGACCTAGTTCATGGATTTCCTAGGAAAGAGAGAAAGAGGAAGAGGATAAGATGTAAGGGAGATTTGAGGAAGAAGAGGATAGAAACAAAGTTCAAAACATATAGAAAGACAAGGTAAAAAAAAAAAAAAATTATAATCTTATCAGGGGATTATTGTCTCCTTCTATATAGTAGCATACAAAAGAGGAGGTTTGAGCATGTATAAGAGGGAGTAGGATATTCCCATCAAGTTGCATCTTGTAGAATAAAATTGAGGTAGAAGAATCCTATAGGTAGAATCCTACAGAAAATTGATGTAGAGGAGGGAGTAGGAGCTTCCCAACAAGTTGTAGCTTGGAGAAGAAAATCAAGGTAGAAGCCTCCTATAGGTAGAATCCTATAGAAAATTGATGAAAGTGAGGAAGTAGGAGCTTTCCTTTACATCACAACAACAAAAGCCGTGGTTTTTACCTTTATAGGTTTCCATCTATATCTAGTTTCTACATCTGTTTATTTTATGTGATAATTCTGATGTTGTGATTGAATGATGTTTATATGTTAAATATACGATTCATATCAGGTATTGTTTTTGAAATAATATTTCATATCAATTTCAGAAAGAAAATTAAAATTTAATAGAGTGATGACCATGAACTCCCCATACCGATTCACCCCCCTTCTTAGTATAGTAAAGTTTCCAAAAATTGGTATCAGAGTTGATTCCTTCTATATCAACCTAACAACTGGAAGGTAGAACCGGTTGAATCATGAACCATCAAAGTGTGCTTGTGTTAAGTGTTTCAAACTTTCAAGAATGGATAAAGAATATAAAATGTGAACTAGTTTCTTATGGATATGATGTATGTAATATAGTATGTGATGTATATAATAAATATTCCCCTCAAAGAAAGAACAATAGTGGAATTCCTAAGATAAATGTGAAATTTACAAAAATCTTCACAATTTGGATCTTGAGATGGTAATAGATCTCAAATCTAAAAATGAAATATGGGATAGGTTGCAAGCCATGCATGAAAGAGATCCCAATATCAACAGAGGAGAAAAAGAAAAAAAAAGAGGAAGAAGAAGAAAATCTCTCAAAACAAATTATTTAGTCAAAAAAGACTTATTCTTCTAGTGTGAAAGCATGACTTGGTTGTCTCAAGGAGAAGACAGATGAAAACAAAGCTAAGCTTGACTACTTGAGTAAGCCTTGGTTGTGTTGGGAAAAATACTGAGAGGGGGGGTGAATCAGTATTTACTGCATATTCAAAACTTTTTACTTTTTCACTCTCTAAAACCCATACGCTACTTTCCTTTAGTAAACTCGCGTATACACGTGGCTATCCTTCATACAACTCGCGTATTAGCAGAGATCTAAATATGAAGATATTTATTAACTTAGTTCTTTGCAATATTCATTCATCTGATGTTAAGTTAGCAGTAAACATGTGTAGTAACAACAGAATAAACCATCACACAAAGCATCACACATGAACACCAGGATTTTTAGGTGGAAACCCAAGTCGGGAGAAAACCACCACTGCAGTTGCTCAGCCTTCAATATTTTATTATAGAGAAAACATCTTATAACATATGTGCTGGTGCAGACTCCTACCAGCACGCAGGCACCCACCTGCGCTCGTTTACCAGCCTCTCCTGGAAGGGAGCTCCAACCCCCTGACTCGTTTACCAGCCTCTCCTGGAAGGGAGCTACGACCCCCCGATCTGGTTTACCAGCCTCACCTGGAAGGGAGCTACGACCCCCTGACTGAAGGCTACAACCCTCAGCACCACCTTGGACCACGTTTCATCAATTTTCACACTGGATCCAAAGCATCCTTTAGGACACCACTTGCAGGCCACGTTTCATCATATTTTCAGACTAGACCCACTCCATACTTTTAAGCACAGTCAACCATGAAACAGATACATATAACTCACTGACAGATATCAGTAAACCAGCAGAACAGATCAAACATTTCTTACCACAGACTTCAGCAAACCCTAGTTTGCATACGCGCTTTCCTTTTTCTGATGTCACGTATATATACGCACTTCCGTTCACATAAACCAACGTATACTTCTGTACATATTGCAGAGCTAATTTTATTGCGCATACGCACTTTCTCTTCAGCGAAGCCGCGTATATACGTGCTTCCTCTTCGGCGAACTAGCGTATGGTTCTTCAGACTTTTATGTCATTGCAATTCTTCACAACAGATACATCACTTCAGATTTTACCCTTTACCTCATACAGATGTTCGCCTCATCACAGATCTAATCATTTCATAAACAGATCTAGTACATTTCAGATCTAGATCCCCTTCTTCATCATTGGTGCATCATATATTCAGATCTATCGTTCAACTGTAACCCTTTCCATTCAGATATCCTTCAGAGAGAAGTATTCATTCAAGCTCAGACATCTTGTACCCACACTCATGATTTGCACAATGAATTTCTTCTCTTTATATAGGTTTACCCTTTTTCAATACCATGAGTCAAAACCACATTACATCCGATGGTATTCCTGGACGGGGTCATTTAGACGAATCATTACCCAATACAATGGGTCAATACCATGGTGGTTACCCCTGGTTTTGCACTTTTTGAGCGCTTTTTCCCATATGCAACTTGGCACGTTGTTTCCCGCGTGCATACGCGACTTCTCCTAGACAGATCCGCGTATTCATTGAGAAATACTCTTTTCACCATAGATTTAGCACATGCTGAATTCCTTTCTTCATTGCCTTCTGTACTTACTGTAGATACATCAGATTTAGTTCATCAAGACATATTCTATCAAGCACAACTTCATCAAGTAAGTTGTCATCATCTTCATCAAGTGGGTTGCCATTCAAGGACAACACTCAGCATCATATTGCTAACAAACATCATTTCATATCAGATTTACATCATTTACCAAGTCCATCAGGTCAAGACAAACTTCATCAAGTGGTTTGCCATCAAGGACAACACATGTCAACTGTCTCATGTCTTCATCTTCATTCAGTGGGTTGCCATCAAGGACAACACTCTGCATCATATTGCCAACAGGTTGAAATAGAAATACTTACAAGTGAAAACATATACCAAAATAAATTTTTGTATATAAGTGATGAGAAGGAGCATGAGTTCAAAGAATAAATCATTAGCCTGAGGACACAATCGGAATAAGTGAGGAGAGTTGAAGAGGTAATCAAAATCCAACTAAAGGAAAGATAGATAAAATGTGAAATATTATAATAAGAGGTTGTCTCTGTTGGAATCACGGTTTTTTTTAGACCAAAACCCGCAGTCTTAGTCTCCGCTACAATCGCCAGAGTTAGGATCCACGAGAGGTGGTTAGTCTATGTCGTGAAACACACGGGGAGCATTGAACCCAATGTCCAACAATCTCCCCCCGAATGCGAGCTGGGTGAGTTTCGAACTCAAGACCTAACTTTCTGATACCACTTGTTGGAATCACAATTTCCATTAGACCAAAACCCGCAGGCTTAGTCTCCGCTACAATCGCCAGAGTTAGGATCCACGAGAGGCAGTTAGTCCATGTCGCGAAACACACAGGAAGCGTTGAACCCAATTTCCAACAGTATCCATGAAAAATGAATTACACAATAGCAGAACTAGATCAAGTTCAACCATGAAATATAATAAAGTAGCATCCACAAGAATTATGTAGTAGAAGATGGAAACAACATGAGTCGCATGGAAGCAAGAAATAACAAGCAACAAAATCAACAACAAAGGAATGAGTAAACGAAAGTGTATTTTGTAAAAATGCAATATTTTAGTAGAGATGAGCTTAGGAAGCCTACAAGACTACAAAGGAGGAATAACAACTCCTTTTCTCCCCTATTGGAAGATGTCAAGTTCTTGAATTTCCATAAACTTGGGCATGTAGCAGCTAATTGTAGGAGTAGTCAAATCAAGTTCCATCACCCAAAGATGCAATGGACAAGGAAGTTCCCTTAGGCAAGAAAGAAAAGAAGACCTTTCCCTTCAAGAAGATCATCATCCATTAGGTACATAAGTTTTTTCTATGGCTATTATTATTCATGTAGTGTTTTTGGCCATAAGGAAATTGATTGCAAGAATTATGCAAGGAAAAGTAGAAATGCATTGTATGCAAAGGAAAATTCACATGTGGATAATAATACAAGAAGACACAATCCGTTTCTTCCATTTCGCGATCACATAATATGCTATTTATGTGACAATATTGGCCAAATCGCTAAAAATTGTGAGTTTCCCATTACCTTAAAGAAAACTTGAAAAAAGAATGAGGTCACTCAAAGCATACCAAACAATAACCTAGAAGATGATGCACAAATTAAAATATGGCCCACCATAGTTTGGAAAAAGAAGAAAGAGCAGCCAATAACTTCAATGAAAAATTTAAGTCAACATGACCTCCAGGGGATCTTCTCAGGAAAATGAAGGCATACATAAGAAAAAAAAGTAATTTAGTCATTGCTTGTATTAGAGAAGTAGTCATCCATTTTCACATGTTATGATAGTGAAACTCCTCAGGGGGAGAGCAGCCCCATAGTGTTTTTTGAAGATATATCATATATGTTGGATGATACCTTAATGAAAACACTCGCATAATTTTGGGTTATTGTGACCAACAATAGGATCTTCAACCATGGTGCCATCTCTGTTGAATTTTTTCAGCCCTTTATTAAGAAAAAGAAGGAGGATTAGCACCAATTTTTTGAGCTCTACATTAAACATTCTTATGACAAATTTTATGATAGAATCCAAGACCCGTTTGTTTATCTTATTTTGGGAATATATTAGAGGGTTGTTTGTAGCGCTTTATGGGGATATTTTTTAGGAAATATGAGGAAGA
Source organism: Pinus albicaulis (assembly GCA_034641835.2). Taxonomy (NCBI): domain Eukaryota; kingdom Viridiplantae; phylum Streptophyta; class Pinopsida; order Pinales; family Pinaceae; genus Pinus; species Pinus albicaulis. Next base: position 1,559,825,722 of record CM076575.1, read on the forward strand.
TATACTAGAAACTCTAGCCTCCATCATAATCTATGAGCAATGAGAAAATCATGACAATAAGAAAAGGATATTGAAGTGTCTTTTAGGGAACAATAATGTATAAAACTTTATTCACATTGGAAACAGATAGAAAAAAATATCTATTTTGTCCAATATCAACTTGATTTTGGCCATATAATAGTATTAGGCTCGCTCAATGAAATATAATATATATTATCATGATATTCAAAATAAAAATACCTTGACACGCAAATAATAATTTCTATTTGGGTATGCACAAATATTGATAATAGTACACTAATAGAGAAATTCAAGGTCAAAATAAAAAGAAGATCTTGTAGATGCTACACCAACATCTGTTGGTGTAGAGTGTATTGGTCCTAATTGCAATTTCATGCATCAATGAGTACATTGTGTTGATTGAATTCTTATTGAATCTCAAACTATATTCGATTTCTAACAAGGAGTAGTCTAGACCCATGGAGCTAAGCATGTAACTCATACAAAGTGTGTACAGTAGTAAAAAAAATAAACAACAACAATGAAGGAATAACAATGAAATATGCTACCTCCACACAAAATGAGAATGTGCAAAAAGAATGAACTACAAACGAGAATGTGTTAGAAAAGGAAAAGATTTGATGTCTTATGAATAAGTGATAAAAGGAGATTGAGCATACAGTAGTCTGGCATTACATACTCTATTTTAAAAATAATATATGTGTTGAAATGTAAGGATGAACATACCTTCTACCAAGTATGAAAACCTGAATGTTAGTGTTATGGCAGTGGTAGCATTAAAGTGGACCAAAGTGTTATAGTTATAGTAGTGTTTGTGTTTAGCGAAGTACAATAAAACAATCTGGAGTTATGCATTACAGTTCTCATAATTGAAAGTATATGGGTTATCAGTATATTGCAATCATCACAGATAGTATATGGAAATATGCTATGGACATGTGTAAATAAAGTTACAAGTTACAGGGGAAAATATAACAGAGCAGTCTTGGACAAAGATAGATGAATCTGAGACTTCTGACATACTAATATCAGACTGACTTACATGCAAAGCTTCTACAGATATATTCTTGGAACATTACATGTCTGAAGACCCAAGGTATCCATTACATAGTCTTCCATATGCTTCAACACATCTCATATCATCAATTACAAATCCAAATAGGGAACTTGTATTTCCAAATCACTCGTGGTGTGCATTACCTATTCTATGGAGTGTGCATTATTTTTTTTTCTAAATTGGACTAATTCTATTAATAAAACATAGTGTATAGGTCGAGACTAGCCTCCGGAATTGCTATGCTAGCCAATTCCAGAGGTAGTATGGGTCAAAAAGACAAAAAATTGACCGCCCCAGATGGGGAAAACCGGTCAAAAAATCATTTCCCTCAAAGGGGAAACCAGCATTGTCCAAAAACAACCGATAATATGACAAATTATTCAAGAAATACATATATTCAGAGAAAGTTAACAAAATTGTGAGAAAAAAACTTTCATTTCTATGGCAGAATAGCATGCTAGGTGTCGTGTTATTGTGGCGATGGCTCCTCAACAATGAGACACCTGTATTCATCTGAAGAGTCTTCAGCTTTCTTCAAATGTTGGGCGATGGGCTATGGCATAGTAGCAGTGCGAACTAGGCTAGCACTGCCCTTTATTCTTTCATCACCCAACCATTCTAGACTCCCACTCCCACTGCCTTCGCTGCTGGAAGAGTGAGTTTCAGGCTTGACCGACAAAGCTTCGGATTTCTGTGAGAGTTGTGGAGGCGCTAGAGAAATTGTGGACTTTCTTGGTTGCTTTCTGGAACTTTTCCCCGCAGAAATAGAAGGCACTTCCTAGAAGCTGACGGTGATATTGGTTGTAAGACGAGGTCTGTCCATAGAACAGTCATAGTGGAAATGTGCAAAAATTTCTTTAGGAGGTGGGGACCAGGTATCAAAATGAATTGAAATGGGGGGCCGAGGGGAATTACCCCTTCCTCTACCTTGACGGCATGAATCTGATGCCTCCTTGGCATACTATATCAGGAATAAGCATTGGGGAGGCTACCATGCGAAGGCAAGGAGGAAAAGTGAGCGGAGGGGTTAGCGCACTGAAGCAAAGGAGAGAGCGAGAGACAACAATGGAGGTCGCAATGCAAGTCTGAGTGACAGCATGTTACACAACATTTTGTCACTGTCCCTGCAATCTCCATCTTTCCCATTAGAGGGTCATTTTTGTGAATAATAAGTAGTGTCATTCCTTGCAAAAACTATCATTATGTCCCTTTACATGAGAGTAACATTCCTCCTGTTGATAATTCCCTGAGAAGATACTCAAAAAACCTTGTTTTTGCCTTGGCGTAGGTAATCAGTTATGCCCTCGCGCCAAAGAGGAAAATTAACACTGGGCTCGCGCCAGCTGGTGCTCTGTCCTAGTTTTCCACCCGTTCCAAGCTGTTTATGGAATGTTTTTTAAAAATAGAGGCGGAGATTCCACTCCAACCACCTCGAGGATGAGTCATTAGGAGTGGTTGAACTGATAAACCACGGACTACCTTCTTTAGGTTTATGGTTTCCACCTCTTATGGGAACTCCCTAAAGGATAGGCCTCCCTCCTACCTTTGTAGGGATCCTAACCTCCTCCTTTTCCTCTATAAAAGAAAATATCTCTCTTAGAACAAGCTAGCTGAACGGCTGAATAGCTCAACTTGAAGAATTAGACATACTATAGTTGAATGACTAGAGAAGATATAATAAGAAGGAATTACGCTGAGGAAGCTTGAGTCCATGACTTCTGAGAGAACTTGAGTCCATGCCTTCATCCCGTCTGAATTCCCTGACGAGCATCTAAGACGCGCTTCGCCTTAACCCCACTGGAGGAGACTGGGACGCCAAAGCATTGGTTGTAACTCTTCCTTCTATTCATTTATATACATGACTACTATTTGGTTCCATTGTTGTGTTATGATGTTTGTTTAACGCAATATGTTTAACCCTCTTTGACTGGTTAATAATTATCAATGAATTTTTGTTACCTTGTCTGTTGTTCTTGTTTCTTGTTCTTTGTGCATGTATCCAAGCATAATGGCGAACGGATTATGACTTGCCGAGGTAGGAGCGAGAGGTCACCACTACTACAGCAACAATGACAGTGTTAGATTCCAGGTAGGTCAATCTAACATGTCCCTTGTTCATTCAATAATTAGGAAACAACACTTTAGCATGTCCCTTTGTTTCTAGACCCACTCTACGGCTAGAGGGATCGTCTCTATCCACAGAGAGGATTTACCTGCATAAAAAATTATCAACTCCGCTGGGGAACAGTGCGAGTTTGTCATTTCATTTTGTTGGGCCAGTTTCAATTATTGCTTTTGTTATCTGTCTTTTCTAGTTTTCTTGTTTAGTTTTCATCCTCTTTTCAGCTCCAGAGTGTCAAGATTGACCTCTACTCATTAGGTTTTGGTTTTTCCTCTTTTTCACATAGTTACCTGGCTTGGCGCGGTTTTTCTCTGAATAGTCATGCCAATTGGCGCAGGTTTCTCTTTTTGCAGTCGCGCCAACCCCTGTAGGAATTGGTTTGACCTCCTTGATGAGTCTTTTGGTCAATTGTACTTGCTTCTGGGTTATTTTTTATACATAATTATGCCTTTGGGATTGTTTTAATTATTGTCGACTTGCTTTTCTCAGTTGTTTGTCCATCTTCTTATCAGTGTCAATTGAGGCCTTAAGGTTTCTAGGTGTCCTTGTGCACTGAGCATATTGTTCGAAAATCGAGTCGGTTTGATTGTTGTTAGTCCCGTTTGTGGCTTGATTGCATTTAGTTTTCTTGATTTTTTGATTGATTTCCTTGGTTGCAGAGTCATTTCATTTTCTAGATTGGTTCTTCGCCCTTTTTCTCCAAGCATAGATTACATTTCTTGTTTTGGATCATTTTGAAAACTGTCTCTTGGTTTGAAAGATTGTGACATTAATTTGAGTGATTTCTTGTGTTTGTTTCGTGTTTTATTGAGTCATTCAATTTAGATTCCTACGCAACACTTAAGCTAGTGTTTGTTTTCGTTTTTTATGTAATTAGTGCATGATGTACTTCTTTTCATTGAAAAAAATAAAAATAAAAAAACATATTTTGCATTCTTTATTTGCATTGAAAGTGGAATACTCTTTTGCATAACTAGCATCTGATTATCTGGGAAAGAGTTTCATTTTCATCTTCTGTTAGATGCATTAGTGGATTTCTTCGCATAATCTCATTGTTTTCTTTTTGTTTGAAAGATCTATATCCTTCTCATAACTAGCATTCATTGAATCAGAAATGATGTTCATTTGCATATATCTTGCATTTAGGGACTTTTGAGATCCAACATCTATAGGACGTTAAAACTGAAACATAATCCAAGATCAAATTTAAAATTTATTTAATTAACCTAAGGAAGCATTGAAACCTAACAAAAAAATTTTAGTGGTCTAGGCTAGAGACGTGTTCCAGCGTCTTAAAGCCTCATAGCTGTCATTCACCATCTGGATTTAGACATCCTAATACGGACTTGCGCTCCCCATACCGTCGAGTATATAAAGGGAGACCCTTCTAGGTTGCAATCCTTTTATCCATATGAAGTTGAGACTTCCGCCTTGTAACCGTGATACATGGAACACAACATTCGGGGAGACTACCTGCATGTACGTCAACTCCTTGGTCATTTCTATTTCATTTGATCACCAAGGTGTATATGGTAGTTCACGGAAACTTGGTATACCCTCTTGCTTAGTATTACATAGTAGTCATTTTGATCTTTTCATGACTCTTTAAAAAGAGAAGAGATTGTTGAGCACTTGTCCTTTCATGCTCGTTTAAAATTGAAAGCGACTAGAGTCATCTTTGGCCTATTTCTCGACTCTTTAAAAATGAAACAACAAAATCTGGTTTCAATGTCATAAAATTAACTACCTACGATCACATGCCCGTTAAAGTTTTATTACTTGGCCTGTTGTTTTTCCTTGGTTTTGATCTTGGAGTCCTCGATTGGTTTTCTTTTTCCCTTTCTGTTTTGATATACGGTCACGGTGGTGGAACCACCGGTTTCATCGTCCTCACTGCCTCTTAGTGGTAGTTCTTTCCCGAACATTTCTTTTGAAACTCCTCAGCCCACTAGGTCTGCCAAGATCTCGCAGCCTATTCTCCTATCTGTCCATCCTCTTGCTACTCGATCTCCTCCTGAAGAGCTAGTTGAGTTCAATTTTCCTCCTTCTGGTGCTTGGTTTGGTTTTTGGGAAGAAGGATATTTTCCCCCTCTTACGTTGGGCTCGCCATTTTTTGCTACTGTTGTAACTCCTAGTCCCCATAGTATCTTTGAAGATCTTATGGCAAAGTCAGATATGGACTCGTCTAGTCCTGTTGGTAGTGAAGGAATACCTGTTCCTACAGGAGAATATCATCTTTTTCCAGAAGATGTCGCACATGTCTCTACTCAGTCTTCTCCACCATCGGTGTCACTTCCGCCTAGCTATCGGTCCTTGAGTCAGATTATGTCTGGTGTTTCCTCCATTGTGCAATTCAGTACAGTAACTCCTTCTCAGAGTTCGGTCTTACCTTCATTAGGACTATCGCCTTCAACACATGGCTCGTCGATTACTGTTACATCTGTTCCAGTCCGACAGATGGTCTGTGTGGCTTCATCTGCACCTATTGTTACCCATCAGTCGTCAGGATCTTTTCACACCCGCAGGTCTATTTTTCTCAACCCTATGTGGCATGTTAATCGCGGCCCAGGTAGTTCACAAACCCGTGCCATGGAAACCCCGTCTACCTCTACCACGCCTATGGTTTTACCTATGTGTTTGATGATCATATGTTGGATATTCACCGAATTTATGCTCCCTCGACAAAGGCCATGCCTGCTTCTAGTGTTATTTCCACTACCCCTTTGATTCTTGGCAGTCTTACTTTTGGAGAGTATCTGTTAGTTGTTCAGTAGCAGAGATCTTAGGGTTCTCAGCAACCTCAGGCTCCTGGTAATCATCTTTTTCATCATTATTATGTTGTCAGTAACCTTGTTTATTCATATCTGCTTCATTATGATGAACATGGTAATCTGATTTATTTGCCAACTACTGATCCTTATCAGATCGTTTCTCGTTTCAGGCCTACCTTGCCTGTGCAAACCTCCGGCTTGTAAGGAAAACCCCCTGTGGGACAACCTTTAGCTCAGCAGAGCCCTGCTTCTGGTCCACAGGGACAACCATACGGTCCACAAATCCAACCTTTACAAGGGCAACCTTTGGCCCAACATGGACAACCCTCTAGTCTTTTCGGTCAATCTTCGAATCAACCAGGACTATCTTATGCTCCAGGGGGGAGGAAATCACCCACCACAAGGACAACCTATTGCACCAAAACTGCAGCCACATGTTCAATATGGCCCAAATGTTGTGTAACCAGGACAACCCTATGGTCCTCCCCCGGGTCAACCTGGTTATCAAGGACAACCTAGTCCATAGCAACCATCAGGCCAACCTTTTCCACAAGGCCAACCTAGTGGCCCTCAGCAACCGATTCAACCTACTCCTCAGCTGGTTCCATCGTTTTAGGAGCCCGTTCTACCCGCTCAGCAGCCTGCTCAACCGTAAGGTGCTTACTACCCTCAAGGTTCATATCAACTGGTATATACTGCACCTCAAGTTCCTTACCCTCAAAATAAACTTGTTTATCATCAACCTAAAAGCCATGCTTACATTCCATAGCAGACTCCATACACTGCTCAGCAAGGACCCCTATGGTCTACCCCAACTCACTATCTTGGTCCTCAACCCCAGTATCAACCGACTTATCCTGCATCTAATGCCTACGATCTGAATCCTCCGGGACAGAATGTATGGGGATAGAATCCTGCTCAGACTGGATGGTATGTACATGCAGGTCCTTATGAAATACCTCCGATGACTTTCAATACCCAATTATTGTTTCTTGCTACGTTGGAATTACCTGATGTGTCAAAGTTGAAGAACGATCCCATTATTCATAACCCGTATTGGCCTCCGGTTCCAACCAAGATTCTTGGTGATTGTCCTAAATTTGAGGGCAAGTCTGGTGAAGACCCCCAAGCGCATTTTATGACTTACCATTTGTGGTGTTCCTCTAACTCTTGGGTTGACAATACTATCAGACTCTGTCTTTTCCATCGAACTCTTATTGGTGCTGTACAAAGTGGTACATTGAGATATCTCATGGCGTCTTCCAAGATTTAAATTTTTATCCATGGCGTTCCTTATGCATTTTCAGATACCAGTCTATTATGAGACCGGGATGCACCTCCTCACTTCATTGAAACGGGACCGAGCTACTCATATCTCGGATCATATTCATGAGTGGCGACATCATCGTCACATGATCAAGTTTGAAATTCCTGATCAACTTCTAACTCATTAGTTCACCACCTCTTTTGTCAATCAAATTGCCAAAGACATAGCTATGGGGGCATGTGTAACCGAGGAAAAAGCCATTTCTTACACCCAGTACCTTGATCTTGTGTACTCTCATTTTGGCGCATTATATGATATCTTTCCTGATGCTCCCTGACCTGGAACTTCTAAACCACCAGTGACTCCATCCGTCGATGGTATTATTGGTTCTGTGTCTTAGACTTCTCAAAAGTCTTCATCTTCAAACTCTGGGAAGCTGAAGTCTTCTTCTTCCAATAATGTTTCTTCTCAGTCTACTTCAAATTCTAGTAAACTCGCAGAAGTTAATGTCGTTCAGGCCAATCCTACGAATCATACTTCTAAAGGTAAAAATAAGGGTAAAGGTAAACCCAAAGCCGATACCCCGAAACAAGATTCTCAGAAACCTCATGTTGGTGATGGTTCTCAACGCAAACCGAAGTACCCTTGTTTGATTTGTGATGAAGAGCACTTCACTAAGGATTTTCCTCGACGATCTGAAGTGAGACGATTTCTCAAAGGCACCTAGGGAACTCTGGTTGTTCTTAAAGAACCTTTCCCATCTCAACATACTCAGATGGTAGAGAAACCTTAGTCCTCTACCCCATTTGGCTCTCAGGTGTTCATGATGAATGGTTCGGGTGCTATTTCTATTGCTACTCAGTTGAAAGATTATGCTAGATCTCATCAGGCCATGGGGAAAGAGATCGCTGATGGTCCTCCTCCTCCACCAGTTACTGGTCTCTTAAGATTGAAAGGCCCAATGCTGAACCCATTGTGCGACCACCTTCCAAAGGTGTCTTCCGTAAGTCTTCTTATAATCCCAATGCCTGTGCCGCTCACCATTACAATATTGTGGAGGATTTGGCTCAGGCGTCGTCCATGATGTCTGCGTTAGAAGTACTTCAGAGTTGTCCATCACAGCGAAGAGCTTTGTTATCCGCGATTGGAGGGATTGATCTTGCCGATACTAGCCTTCTTTCTTTTGATCTAGAGAATTTCGTTCCACGACTTCCACATCAGATTGCGCTCATTATTCAAGTTGTTATTAATGGTCTCGAAATTCATCAAGTAGTTGTGGACGAAGGTGCATCAACCTGTATCATGTCATATTCGTGTTGGAAAGCCATTGGTTCTCTAGCCTTGAATTCATCACCAAATGCTCTAGAAGCATTTGATGGAAGAGAATCAAAACCTTTAGGTGTTCTCACTAGTTTACCGATTACTTTGAAAGGGAAGACCATCAATGTCGAGGTTGAAGTCGTTGATGCTAAGCTCAATTATAATCTTCTCCTCGGTCGTAGTTGGACTCATGCCATGTTGTGTGTTCCATCCACTCTCTTTCATGTTTTGAAATTTCCACATGAAGGAAATATTGTTACTGTTGATCAATTGTCTTTCTTCACCTCTTCTTCCGAGAAAAACATTTCGTATGTGGATAAGATTCCCACTCCCTACGAGAGCGTAGGGCCAGGTATTTTTAAAGATCCTGCCCTCGTGGGTATTTTTCCTCTTCCTCCTCCGAATACTGTTCAGATTCATATGATCTCTCGGTCTGATGATCCATGGATTATTCCTTCCCCTGAACAGATTGATTCCTTCAGAGATTCGATGCCTTTGAGTTCGATTGAGATTGATTATTGTGAACTCATTGCTGCTTCAAAACCTTCGTCCTTTGATTGTGCTCCTTTGAGCATGTCTCTTGACGTTTATTCTCAATCCCCCTGGCTTGGTGATTCAGATTCACTTCATCCTTTGAAAGAAGTGTTTCCCTATGATGAGGCCATCGTGGAAACCATGTCTCTTGAGGATCTGCCATGGAATGATGGTCATCATCATTCCTCGTGTATGCCTGGCCTCGGGGCCATGTCTACTTGTCTTGACCGTTTTGTATCTCAAGTTCCTTCTCCTCCGCTTCAATTGCGTGTTTTGACACATGATGTCTTTACGGAAGGTAACTTGAGTAACATTACATAGACGATGCCTATTGACATTTCCGTTAAACCAGGAATTTTCATGATCCGGATTTATGCAGGAACGCAACAAAATATAGAAATAACCATAAACATAGAGATGCAGCTGAAATAATGCGTCATTTTATTAATAAACGAATGACTGAAATAAGCTTACAGACATAATGGAAATAAAATATCTAGGGTGCTGGTAGCGAATCTCTGAGAAGAGATGTGGTGGCTACAGACCTATAAACTGTGTTACAATGAGGCTCGAGGGCCAATTTATTATGGAGAAACAATGGAGAACTCTAAACATCCAAAAACCTAACCCTAGGAGATGAAGCACCAAAACTGTGGGCCCCGTTTGGGTAAATTGGTGTTTCAACTTCCCGGGGACGTAACTTCGGCATACTATCTCTGTTTGACACACATGATACATAATTAGAAAGATCTATCCAAGGACTAAAAATTTCACCATGAATATTGATTCCAAAATGAAATCATATTTTCTGGAGGAACAATGCCCAAAAAACGTCGTTTAGTGCCTCAAAACGGCTCTGGAAGTTCAGGACCCAAAAAACCGCTAAAAATAGTAAGTTGTGCTGCAACTTAAAAACTGAACGAACTGATGGTGGGGGTTCAAATGGAATAGGCGGGTGGCCACCAATATCCACCAGGATCATTAAGGCCCCAAAACGGCTCTGGGAGTAAGTGGTGTTGAATGTGAAAACCTGCTAAAAATAGTAAGTGGTGTTGAATCTGAAAAGCTGCAAGAATTGATGGTGTGGGTCCAAATGGAATAGGTGGGTGGCCACCGATATCCACTTGGATCATGTTGAGAACATCCATATTGGGGTTACTTGTTCTTCTGATGAAGTCCAAGTTTATACTAGCATTTTTCGCGAGTTCCATGATGTCTTTGCATGGTCCTATGAAGAAATGTCTGGCATTGATCCTAGTATAGTGGTGCATGAAATTCCTACTTATCCCGGTTCGAAACCTGCTGGCTAGTTTCTTCGTCTGGTGCACCCTATAAAATTTGTTTCCATTAAGGCTAAAGTTGAAAAACTTCTCTGAGCTGGTTTTATTTATCTGATTCCTTTGACAAAATGGGTCTTTAATATTGTTCCTGTAGATAAGAAGCAGGGAACTATTCGTGTCTGTGTTGATTATCATGATATTAATCGAGCTTGTCCTAAGGATAATTATCCCACTCCCTTTATTGATCAGATCATTGATGACTGTGCTGGGAGTGAGATCTTTTCCTTAATGGACGGTTTTTCTAGTTACAATCAGATTAACATTCTTCCGAATATTCAACATAAGACTGCCTTTATCTATCCTTGGGGTACTTTCGCATATAAGAAGCTCCCTTTTGGCTTAAATAATGCTGGGGCTACATTTCAATGAGCTACATTTCAGCGAGCGATGTCATATGCTTTTCATGATATTCGACACATCATTCATCCTTATCTAAATGACCTTCCTGCTCATTCAACTAAGCGTATGGACCATCCTGACCATCTTCGTCAGATTTTTCTTCGTTTTTAACGTTACAATATTCGACTTAATCTACTTGAGTGCGTATTCTATGTTGATTCTGGTAGACTCTTAGGGTTTATTGTATCCAAATATGGAATTCGCCTCGATCCACTCAAGGTTGAGGCTATTATAAATCTCCCCTCTCCATCCTCATTACATCAGTTGCATAGTTTGCAAGGTAAGGCTAATTTTCTACACTGTTTTATACCTAACTATGCACAAGTGGCTCGGGGATACACGCATTTATTAAACTAGGGCATCCCATTCTGTTGGGATGAGATTTCTCAAAAGTATTTTGAGGCCCTGAAGACGTTGCTTGTCAACGCTCCTCTGTTACGTCCTCCTAACTATCATTGTGATTTTTCCCTTTATTTAGCCACCGCTTTTAGTACGATTGCTATGGTTCTGGTACAAGACGATGATGACGGTAATGAGCATGTTATTTATTACTTGTCTTGTAACCCTCTCGACCCTAAGACGTGTTATGCCCATATCAGAAGTTACCGTTAGTTGCAGTTCAAGCAGTGCAGCGTTTTTGTCATTATCTTCTTTTGCGTACAGTGACTGTGGTTTCCGATTGCAACCCCATGACCTATATATTGTCTCGACAATTGCTGGGGGGGAAATACTCAAATTGGATTGTCATCCTCCAAAATTTCGATTTGGAATTTATCACTACCAAGTCAAAGAAGTCATTAGTATTTGCTGATTTAATTTGTTCCCTGCCTTCAGAATCTCCTCCGTCTCGTCCTGAGGAATATATACCAGACGATATGCTTTACTTGATTAGCACCCTTGATCCATGGTATGGTGATATCATCATTTATCACCATAATTCTACTTTCAGATCTGAGTTGACGAAGGATGCCCGCCGACGCATCCGTCATCAGTCGCAACCTTATCATATAGTCAGGGATACCCTCTATCGTGTCGGAGTGGATTCCATTCTCTGTCGATGTTTGACCCTCGAGGAAGTTGAGAAAGTCCTCAATGATTTTCACAGTGGCGCCTGTGGTGGTCACATGTCTGGTTATGCTACTGCACAAAGGATTCTTCGTGCTGGTTATTTCTAGCCTTCTATCTTCAAAGACTACATTGTCGCAGTTCATAAAAGTCATGATTTCCAGGTTTATCAATGTAAGATGCTTGCGCCGCCTGTACCTCTTCATCCTGTCATTACCGTTGGTCCCTTTGCGAAGTGGGGCATCGATTTTATGACGTGTAACCCTCACTCGACCAGAGGGCATGCTTATATTATCATAGTCATGGACTACTTCACCAAATGGGCCAAAGCAATGCCTACAATTGCTGCCAATGGTAAGACAACTTCTCAATTCATATTCAATCATATCATTGCTAGGTTTGGTGTCCCTCAAGCCATCATCACCGATCATGGTTCCCATTTTCGGCATTACATGGTGGCCGAGTTGACTTCTAAGTTGGGTCTGCGTCACGACAGCTCAACGTCATACTATCCTCAGGCCAATGGCCAGGTTGAAGCCGTGAACAAAGTTCTTGTTACCATGCTTCAATGTACGATTGGGATCCATAAATCCAATTGGAATATTATGTTATTTTCAGCTCTTTGGGCATACCAAACCTCAGTTAAGAGTGCAACCGGATTCACCCCTTTTCAGTTGGTTTATGGTTTGGAAGCTACTCTTACAATTGAATGTGAAATACCTTGGCTCAAGTTAGTTTTTGAATTATTTCCGAACACTTCACCCGAAGAAGAGCGTCTCCTTTATCTTGAAAGGTTATATGAAACCCGCCGCTTTGCTACTCTGGTTATCGAAGCACAGAAAAAGCAGGTCAAAGCTCATTTTGACCAATCATTTTCCCCTCATTCTTTTGTTGAAGGAGATCTCGTCCTCCTGTATGACCAAGCTCATGATAAGCTGGGGGCAAGTAAATTTCAACCCATGTGGCATGGGCCTTACATTGTTAAACGTGTATTACAGAATGGAGCCTATGAGCTCATTGATTACGAAGGTCATCCATTAGAGCAACCTAGAAATGAGTTGTATCTCAGAAAATATTATGCATGAGTTATTCATGCATGATTTGTGTACATAGGTGTTTTTTTTTCATTTTTGTACATGTTTTTATTTGGTGTGCTTTGCAAGAATTTTCCTGCTTATTTGGGTCTTTCTTATTTGTGCAGATGTCTATTACCCCTTATGTCGGTTTCGCAGATGGTGCTTCTCGCAGTACCAGGAATTTGTCTTCAGCAGCCTCGGTAATCTATGATTCGGCTAGTGAGTTGATAGAACTACAAGGTATTTTTCTATGACGAACTACAAACAATGTTGCTGAATATAGTGATGTTCTTGAACTATTAACCGAGGCGATCAACCTCGACATATGCACATTGCTTGTAAATCTAGATTCACAGCTTGTTGTTCTACAACTCAATGGTCATTATTTAGTTAGAAACCCATACATTTTGGGATTTTATTTATGTATTCGTTTGTTGGAAATACATTTTGATTTTATCACACATCAACATATTCCTAGGCGAATGAATGCATTAACTGATATAGTGGCTAACATTGTATTAGATAGACATTTGCGTAATTTGTAAAATCATCATCATGTGAAAAAGATCCATATAGGAAAATAGTTGTATATATATATATATATATATATATATATATATATATCGTGTGTTTGCATCAGTGTGCATCATACATTCAAAAAATATATGTGTGTTTATGTTACATCCCGAGACCCGATGTCTCTCAAAAATGTAGATATAAAGCCTAGGTGTCTAATCGGCATGATGCTCATGATAGTATGTCACTGCCCGTACAAGCCGCCTTAGAAAGCGGTGAATACGGCTTGACACCCCGACAGCATGTCTTTGGTAAGCCCAAGTAACATCGTCGAATCGTGCATAATCCGGGACTCCATGTGTGATCCCCTCTAAGTTGCACACGAGCTCCTCCTCCTCGCTTCCCTCACCATGAGGGTCAAAATCACGAGGAATTCACCTTGCTATCAGAGACATGCCCGCGGGTCTCTATGGGCTAACATCTGCAAATACATGGATTTAAAGTCAGAACATACATAAACATAAACAAAAAAATTTATAATACTCATGAAAATTAAAAATGAGTCTTACCAAAATCTTCGTCCCAATCCTCTCCCTCCAGGAGTGGGAGGTCTGGATCACCAGTAAAATCTGTACCAGAGTAGGGACAGACCTCCATGATGATCAACTATCGATGGAGCCAATCAAAGAACTCCAGTCTCCAGGACATCTGTTGACCGCCCCCTACCCTTGGCATCAGAGCCGCCCATTGGGCCATCTGTGGTTCTCTCATTGGTGGTATCAGGATTATGACCTCCTGACGCTGAAAAATTGGTAGTCATTCCCGGAAAAACGATACCAAGATAGACCCATAACCAAATTTCTTCAATTTGGTCTTCTTGCACTTTGTTAGCTAGCGTTTCATGGTTATTGTCACGGCCTCTGCCCAGTTTTAGATAGTCGGTGACAAGTAGTCTACAGCAAGAAGCAACTGTGTTTTTGTTGCTTCGTGTGGTGCTTGCAATCCCCTAGCTCGTGTAATGGTATGTAGCACTACTTTTAGTGCTAGGTCTAGGATATTTTGGATGTCAACTTTCCCACTTCTTGTTCCCTTACATGACCCTCGACATACTCTGTCCATCACCATGGACATACTCTCCATGCAAGGCTGGGTACCGGTTAGGATCAGTTTTTCTCCCCTTCGCAACAATCCTGTGATGAAGTAGATGTCATAAACATCAATCTCAAGTTCCTGATCTCGAAGGATGAAATTTTCTTGGTCCTCATCCCATATGTTGATCAAATATTGTAACAGCTCTGGTTGAGCACGAAGACACGGTGTCAAGAAGAACTTCTTCAGTCCACAGTCCCTGAGAGCTTCCATGCATCTCTCATTTTCCATGGCAAGCTCGTATTCTTCACTGTCTTCTCGTTCTTTCCATTCTATCACCATTTTTCTGCTTTTTACCTGTAAACACATTCATATGAATGATATTATCCTTTTGGGAACTTGGATTTGTAAATAATTGGGGTTTGTGACTTGCATTGTGCACAAAAAAAATCGTTATCACCGTTGGCGCGACTATTTCCCAAACAGTCACGCCAATGGGCACACCCTAGTATAAAAAATTGAGCGGTTGGCGTGACTCCGTGCCCGAAACCCGCGCCAACTGTTGTGCCCTAATTTTCATACTTCCTCCCCCAGAATTCAAAATTAGAACTTGCAGGTAGTAATAAATGACTCAAAAAGAAGGGAGAGATCTCGGCTCTTACCTGGAACTGACGGATTTGAGATTGGTCTGCTAGATTGTCCGCTATCGTTGCCATAAAATCACACAGTAAAATGGGTAACTATTTGCTCCATAAGAGGTAAAAAGTGAAAAGTAATTGTTTTTACCATTTTTGGCATTTTATAAATTTTTACAAACCTAATTAGGTTTTAAGACATGTTTTTTATTATTTTATTATATTATTTTCGAAAAACAGGTTTTACACGTGTCTCTTGTGCAGCAACAAATTTTCAAGACATAGTGATGAAGTTACGAGTTAAATTTTATACTTTTTCGGACTCGGTAAAAACATGAAAAAGTCACTGATGGAGTAATCTTTCAGCTCTTTTCTGACTCTCTAAAACTGAAAATATTGTCGAGACTCTTGTTGTTTCGAACTCGTTAAATGGCTATGAAGCGATATCTACCCAGTATACGTTTACCCATTTTTCAGGCTGGGATAGATTATTTACGAAAAAGGAATACCTTAGCCTATCGTGACTAAGAGGTCCTTTCAGATATTTTTTTCTACCTTTTTGGATCTGAGAGACTATTTATGAAAAGGGCCATGATGGATTTTTCTTTTCTGCCTTCTATTCAAACTCTCTAAACATGAAAATATGTCGAGTTCTCCCTTTGTCTGACTCGTTAAATCCTGATGACATCGGATTTCGTTGCCATGACGTTACTCAAGTTCCTCCTTCCTTGGGCTCGTAAAATGTACTAGGTTGGATTTTTCCAAAGGACAAACTTATAGCACAAGCATATGATATCCCCTTCAAGATTGTTTTAAAAATAAATTGGGTACTCGCCAGAAATGGTGGGGGGAAATGGAACCAAGTTTTAGTTATGTTGGCAGTATGTCGCTCTTGAACATGGCACTTGTCTGCATTCGTGTCAGGTTGGGGAAATTTCATTTCGTCACTTTTTCCTCCATGGGTTTGGGTAATCTCTTTTGACCTCTCATCTATTCTTTGCCATGTCGTCATGACCTCAGATCCTTTGATGTCAAATACTGCCAAATCCAATGTCGTGTTGCTAATATGTTAAAG
Source organism: Pinus albicaulis (assembly GCA_034641835.2). Lineage (NCBI taxonomy): Eukaryota > Viridiplantae > Streptophyta > Pinopsida > Pinales > Pinaceae > Pinus > Pinus albicaulis. The sequence continues at coordinate 1,559,842,009 of CM076575.1, forward strand.
AGAAGTTTGCCTCTGTATTTTTCAACCTCCCTTTTATTCTCTGTTGGTCCTCTTTCACTACTATCATGTTCCTCTGTCTCGTATCGATGATGTGGGAAAAATTATGGCCCACCTTCGATCAGGTCACTTCCTATCGACTTCAGCTCATTATCCAGGAATTTGATCGAGAGACTTTATTCTGGTACCTTGGAGCCTGCATGCCTTAATGGCAGGTTTTTCGCATTCGGCACAAGGTCCACATCATTGGCCTTCGATCAAGTGATTCTACGGATGTTCAACGCCAGATCACTATTCAAATCCCATGGATTGTACTGGTTTTACCTTGAGATCCATTGTCATTATCGGTGGTTTCTCTCGTGCCTGTTAACAACTTTCATCATTGGCTGGAAATCAGGTGATTTTCTTGCATTCTCGACTTCTGCTCATATATTCGTATGCTTGAATTTGTACTTGTTCAGGTCGAGATGGGGTGCAAGACCCAATATTTTGTCTGATAAAATCCAGGCTGCGGAGTTTGGTGGATTATCATGACTTATTACATGACTCTTTTGATTAGATGGTTGTGACCATACCTAAGTCTATTTTTTGATCCTTACTGTTGGATGGTTGCACCCATACCACATGTTCATGTATCAGAGATATCATTTGCATTTGTAATTACAGGTTTTCCGACAGCAGTGTTTGGTTCGAACGTGTTCTCATAAAGCATTTCACCCCTCTCTCTCCCTCGGACCTCATGCTTTAGGGGGCATCTGTTACACAACATTTTTTCATTTTCCCTGCAATCCCTATCTCGCCCATTGGAGGGCCATTTCTGTGACTAATAAGTAGTGTCATGCCATGTAAAAACTATCATTGTGTCCCTTTACATGAGAGTAACATTCCTCCTGTTGACAATTCCCTGAGCAGAGACTCAAAAACCATTTTTTTTGCCTTGGCGCGGGTAATCAGTTATCCCCTCGTGCAGAAGAGGAAAATTAACACTGGGCTCGCGCCAGCTGGCGTTCTGTCCTAGTTTTCCACCCGCACCAAGTTGTTTATGGAATGTTTTTTAAAAATAGAGGCAGATTTTCCACTCCAACCACCTCGAGGATGATTCATTGGGAGTGGTTAAACTGATAAACCACGGACTGCCTCCTTTAGGTTTATGGTTTCCACCTCTTATGGGAACTCCCTAAAGGATAGGCCTTCCTCCCACCTTTGTAGGGATCCTAACCTCAACCTTTTCCTCTATAAAATAAAATATCTCTCTTAGAACAAGCTAGTTGAACGAATGAATAGCTAAACTTGGAGAATTATACATACTATAGCTGAATGACTAGAGAAGATAGAATAAGAAGGAATTACATTGAGGAAGCTTGAGTCCATGACTTCTGAGAGAGCTTGATTCCATGCCTTCATCTCGTCCAAATTCCCTGACGAGCATCTGAGATGCGCTTCGCCTGAACCCCGCTGAAGGAGACTACGACGTCAAAGCATCGGTTGTAACTCTTCCTTCTATTCATTTATATACATGACTACTGTTTGGTTCCACTGTTGTGTTATGATGTTTGTTTAATGCAATATGTTTAACCCTCTTTGACTGGTTAATATTTATGAATGAGATGTTGTTACCTTGTATGCTATTCTTGTTTCTTGTTCTTTGTGCAGGTATCCAAGCGCAATGGCAAACAGATTGTGACTTTCCGAGGCAGGAGTGAGAGGTCACGACTACTACAAAAAAAATGACAGCTTTGGATTCTAGGTAGGTTTATCTACCATGTCCCTTGTTCATTCAATAATTAGGAAGCAACACTTTAGCATGTCCCTTTGTTTCTAGACCCACTCTAGGGCTAGAGGGATCGTCTTTTAAGGTATGAGGCGAGTAGCTGGCCAGTTTAAATGCTACTGTATAGGTCCCATGCGTGGCCATGTGGCACACGCTGGGCCTGCCATCTGCCGCCTACGATTAAACACCTGCATCTGGGGTATGGAGTGTGCATTATTGCGGCGTTAACTTTGTTTAATTAAAATGGTATCTAACTTACATGTTACATTTGGTCTTCATATTCCTAAATCTTGTTGGCTCTTAAAAGATGATTGTGTATTTTGTTTTCTAACTACTAGGAGTCTAAACAATTTCTATAGATGAGATCATTAGAGAAATTTGAGGTAAAAAATGGGCCTAAAAAAAAATGTACAACAAAAATAAACTTTATAAGAACTAATAGGATTCAATATGATGATGTCAACCAGGGGGGATGATTCACCATTTTTGGAGTCAAAAGGTAAAAAGATAAAAAAAATATATACATATTTTTAAACTTATCTCCCTACCATTTTACTCAAATTTCGAGCAGGAGCACTCATTGGATGCATAATTTAATTTCTCATCCAAGGAGTACCCATGTCGCATACTTTCGATGGACCCTACTTCGATGGATACCTTCATGACCGAATGGGGTTCTTATGCCTATAATGTCATGCCTTTTGGTCTAAAGAATGCTCCTGATGTATTTTCAAGAATCATGATTGCTAGTTTTCATGACTACATTCATAAGTTTCTTGAGGTATATATATGGATGATTGGACAAGATAGAGTTTGTTGAAGAAATATTCTAGCTTACTCAAAGTGATGTTTTATTGTTGTAGGTAGCTTCAAATTTCACTGAATTTGAAAAAGTGTTTTTTTGTTGTCCCTTTTGGAAAATTTCTAGGCCATATAGTGTGTAAATATTAAGGGGTATGTGTGGATCCTTCCAAAGTTGCGATAATACTGAATATGCAACCACCAACTATTGTCAAGCAGTTGCAGTCAACTTTGGGACATACATGATACCTCCACAGGTTCATCCAGAATTATGCTTTAATTACTTCACCATTGGAGAAGCTCTTAAATACATATGAAAGGTTTGTTCTTTTTTCTAAATGTGATTCTTCATTTGACACCTTGAATGAGAAACTTTAAATCTCACCCATATTTCTTTATCTTGATTGGAATAAGAAATTCCATGTTCACATAGATGCATCTAGGATTTCTTTGGGAGTTATTTTGACACAACCTCGATAAGGTAACTTGGATCATCCCATTTATTTTTCCAGTAGAAAACTTTCTACTATGTAGAATAATTACACCACTACAGAAATGGAAGCTCTTGTTATGGTGTACTCGCTCCATAAGTTCAAACACTATTTGTTGGGAGGTGCATTTAAGTTTTTCACTGATCATTTGAATCTAAAGTTCTTAGTTAATAAGCATGTACTAGAGGGAAGAATATGTTGATGGCTTTTACTATTTTAGGAATTTACATTTGAAGTCATTGTCAAGCCAGGTCATTCGAATGTGGGTCCAAATCACTTATCTTGATTGGACTCAAGAGAATTGGGAGGTTCAGTTGATGATGAGTTTCCTGATGCACATTTATTTAGAGTTGAATCAGTCCTAGATTATTTATAGGATAATGCATTGTTTCTTGCAACAGGTAAATTCCCCGATGATTATACACCCACTCAAAAGCACTATATGGTTGTTCGTGTTGATTATTATCAATTGATTGCAGAAAAATTATCTAAAATGGGGCTCGAAAACATTTTACAAAGATGTGTATTGGACCATGAAAGGGATGATATTTTTGGGAATTTCATGCGAGATTTGGAGTCAATGTTGGAGGAAAAAACATTTCTCGGAAATTTTTACAAGTTGGCCTTTGGTGGCCAACCTTATTTAAGGATGTGAAAGAATGTGCGATGCAGTGTGATATTTTCCAATAAGTTGGTCAACTGTCTCAAAGGGATGAAATAACCCTACATTCAGTTAGGGAAATCGAAGCATTTGAAAAATGGGTGATTGAATTTGTTGGACCAATAAATCCGCATATGCAACACTCACATTCTAGATATATCATTACCGCAAAAAATTATCTGACACTTTGGGCAAAAGTTGATCATGTTAAAGATTTCACTACTGATACAACTGCAATATTTATTTTTGAAAATATCATCACCAGGTTTGGTTATCCCATAAGCCTTACTAGTGATCAAGGTTCAGATTTCATCAATGATATTGTTCATCCCCTGCTACAAAATTATAGTACAACATCATAAAAGCAGTCCTTATCATCCCCAAGTGAATAGAACTATTGAAGCCTTTAGTAAAATCTTGGAGAAGGGTCTTACCAAAATCTGCTTTGTGAATATGGATGACTAGGATGAAAGGATTCCAACAATTATAGGTTTATCACGCTACAGTCAAGCGGTTGCATAAGTATACACCATTTCAATTGGTTTATGGTAGAGAAGTAGTGGCTCTAGAAGAATTTATACTCGCTAATGTCTTTATTGCTCATGCTACCAATATGTCTGAGGATGAGTCCATCCCATGACGATTACAAGAGTTATGGAAAATGTATGAACAATGTTTCCTTGCATATTTCCATCAAATTAGTAAAAAATAAAGACATAAGGTTTTTCATGATAGGCGCATCAAGAAGAATTCATTTTTGGTTAGAGATCAAGAATTACTTTACAACAACAAATATATTAAGCATCTAAGTAAATTGCAAATGCATTGGCTTGGTATGTTTTATGTTGAGGCAATCAAAGATTGAAGCATTGTCAAGCTTTCTAAGTTGGATGGCATCCTTTTTCCTAGTTGGGTGAATGGTGCATGCATGAAGCCCTACTTTGGCTCATAAACTTACTTTTTGGATTTCTATTTGTAAAGGGAGTATTAGTTAGGTCTTTATGTTAGGGTAGTTGCGTCTATTTTAGTTAGCATTTGTTTTGTTTCTTTAGTTGCGTCAATAAATCCTTTTCGTAGCGACACACGACAAGTCATTATGGTCAGGGAGGTGTTGTCGTGTCCAACCTGTCATTTCATTAGTCATAAATACCTGTATTTTCGGTCATTAAGTCTTGGCTTTTTGTAATAGATAGTAATCAAATTTGATTTTATTTCCATAGGATCCTCAGTTGCTTTCTTTATATTTTCAGTTAGTCTTTTAAGTTCTTAGTCCAAGTTGAGTGAATTTAGCCATAATTGTGGGGGATTTTTGGTCCGTATTGAATTGATTGGTATTCAATTTATGGAATAACAGTCTATTCATTTCAAAATTATACCAAACATTTCTATATAACCCTAGATATTTGTAATCTGCATGTCATTCCACCTGCGAGTTCATTGAGTCTTTTATCTTGGCTCACGTGTCATCTACCTGTGTGTCCCCATATTTATGTCAATCTCCCATTAAAACCGTCTATCATCGTCATTCCACTACCATGGTTTTCCCTTCAAAGTTTGTTATCTCTCTCACTCCATTCGATTCCCACCTCCATACCACTAATGATCTTCTCAGGAAATATGATAAAGCTTCCTTCGTTGATATCGATTTTTCTGACCATGTCTTGTTTCCTACACTCTGCTCTGAGGTCTCCATGCAACCCAACATGTGACCTAGGGCCCATACATCCCATAAAATAAAACCTAAATATAGCCCGTTAAAGTAGTCATATTTGTTGATTTTGTGTGATTTACCTATCTTTGGCACTACACGGGAAGTCATGCGCAGTACTAAATTTCTCATAAGTAGACTCCATGGATGATCCTTGTGGTTGGATCAGGAATATCCAATCCATGGTCATGATATTCATAGGCTTACAAGAATATCTTCCTACAACTCTAATGTCTCTAAGGCTATTCAAAGAGTTTGCAAGTGGGGCAATAAAATCAATGATAATAATTTATACACAGTATGGAACCCAACAGAAGGGATGAGGAGCTATAATTTATATAATTAACAATGAGTCAATTAAGGTTTACTTTTATATAATTTAAAACAAAATTATGCACCACTACAAAAGAGGGGAATGCTCGTTCGATACCATATTTATCACAGAGGCATGTGTAAAAGGGGAACAACTAGACTAGTCTATTTATTTTCTCAATGAACTCTTTGAAGCCTATGAGGATGTCTAGAAGAGGGAAAACTAATTTATTTTTGGATACCTAGACATTCTTGGGTGTCCCAAACCTAATAGTATCAAGAATGTTTTGAGACACCCAAGAACAAAGGTATACCAAGCACATCAAATGAATATCATCCCAATAGGCTCAATCAAACATTCATTACATCCAACAACAACACCCTTGAAGATCCTAAGCAAATGATGTATCACTCCAAGCATGTTCATTTCAATTGCCTCAAAATAATTCTTGTAAGCAGCAAAGTACAAGAAGCCAAAGTGAAAGAAAGGAATCTCTTATGAAAAGGAATCTTCATAAAGTATCTACAAGTAGCAATGAAGTAGGTGTTAAAAATTAGCAAATGAATGAGGCTCCTCCAAGGAACAACTTCAAAAGATAAAGATAACCATATACCTATAGGTATCAAAATAAGTTATTTGGTCATTGTTTCTTATGTACAAAATTTTTACATAAAGTTTAAGATTACTAGATCCATGATGTGTTTAGATATAGAGGATATGATCAGGTACCTAGATGGAGGAATGTGGACCAAATTAGAAGAATACCTCCTTGAATCCTTGTACGTCCTTTGACAATGCTTTTGTTTTCTTCTCCGCCAATATTACCGATATTTTTTTCTTTTCATCTGATTGGCCCTTGCTACCCACTTAGATCTATCAATATTTTCCTTTACGATATCCTCCTTAGGAATATGCTTAAGGAAATATATTATCACTCCAACATTGGTGTGGAGTCGCCAATAATTTTCTTAATCACATTCATCTCTCTATGGTCCCTTCTGACAATGTCTTTCTCTTCTTGGATCAAATCCATATGATCCCAGGGCTTGTCCATTTCCTTCATTTGCATCCCCCATATGAATATTTTGGAAGCCTTAAAAGAGGATATATTGTGGTGTTTCCTCCTCAAAACCTCCAACTCTTCTTCAATTTGTAGACCATACACTTGTGTTCAGTACAACTCCTTCTTGGAACTTTCTAATTCTTCTTCCTTTGTCTTTAGTTCTTGCTCTCTACTCGAGAGCATAACTTTCAACTTCTTGGAATACTTTGATATTTTCATTGATTCCACTTGCCCAATTAGAAAATAAGGGGTTTAGTGGGACTAAGAAGTATCATTCATATTTTCATTCATCAATTAGACTTGTGCTTATAGTAGCACAACTTGGTCTTTGAATTATTTACTCTTCATAATGGCATCATGGATATTTTTTTTTAGCTCCTATTTCTCTTTCTTTACCTCTGCCAACTAATTAGTTTGACAAGTTTTTCATCTGGTTTATTTAGCTACTTCTCATGGAGGGTATCTCCCTATCCTTGTCCTCCAACATGGTTTCATATTTATTAAAATCATGAGGATATGTAGCTAGGTGAGTGATTTTATCCTCCAAGTTTTTTTATCTTCATTTTCTTGAATGTACATACCATCCTTTCATAATTCAGTTGGTTTCTTTCCTTGTTGTACAGATCCTACAACTTCTTGGTTGTAGCATTATTTCTTTACATTTTTCTATGCACCATGTGAGTCACCTGCATATTCAGTTACATGATGTGTATGTATGGAATATGATGTGATTTTTGAAGAACTTTGTAATCCATCATGGATCTGACTATCTCTACCTTGGAATATAGCACTACCAAATTGAAAATTACCCTTTCATGGTCCAATGCACTTTTAACCTGCATAGGGGGAAATGGTTGATTTTTTTATATCCTTATGTCTCTTTTTCTATCTTGGGTTGCTTAAACATTTCCTAAAAATGTTCCACCACTAACACCTACGCAAGCTTGGAAACCTCATCTGACTCTGTTTCTTTAGACGTTGACATGGAAGAGAGCATGTGTTCCATAGTAAAATCCTACTTTGATAGGGTTTTCAACTAATTTTTATACAAAACTAATTCATGTGACTCTGCCTCGCCATCATCCTCCCCCTCCTCATCATCTCCTTTCACTTCTTCTACCCTAGCTTTCTTGGAGCTAGGCTCCTCCCCTTAATCAACATCCATGGGTTCTGAAGTGACCCTTTTCTTCCTCGAGAGGTGGGAATTGCTTCACTCAACTAGATGTAAAATCTCTTTAACTTCCTCCCAAGTATACTTATTGGAAAAATTCTATACTATGGTATTTGAGTCATGCTTATGGTTTTCTCTATTCTTATCCTTTCTCATCTCATAAATGATGCCATGAGGGTCGTAATTCCATGATCCAACTTATGGGAAGTAAAAAATTTGCAAGATATTATCTATGAGATCAAAGGAATTCCTTGAATTGTCCACAAATGGGCCTACCTCATGAGGGAGGTGGAAAGTTACAGCTTACTTCCTAGAAGTAAAATTCACATTATCATTGTTGAGCCTTTTCTAATGTACTCTAATGCGAATATGTTGGGAGTCAACAATGTTGGTAATTGGTAAGGTTTTCCTTCGAATCCATACACTATGATGATTATGAACACTTGGAAATCACCGATCCTAGTATCGGAAGTGAACAAAAACTTCTCCTTAAGGAACTAAGGAGCTCTAGGTAATGGTTCACCATGTAACAAAGTATAGACAATTGACATAAAAGAAAAGACATATTTGAAGAATCCCTAGTCATTTTCTTGTTTTCTAACCATGTCTAACCACTCATAGATAGGTAATAAAGAATTAGGTTCATCCACCATATTGGGCTTCAGGTGTTCAAAGTGAGAATAATTATGGTGAATAAATAAGTGGACCAAGTAAGCCTGGTATTGGAAGGACCTTCCTTCTTCAAATTCTATCAGCTGGGAATGAATTTCATCAAACAAGAAATGTGGGAAATAAAATTTTGTATGGGCCTTAGTGGTTGGATGACACAAGGTGACTAAGAAACCTAAGATCATTTTAGTTACATAGACATCAGTATTCAGGTCAAGGACTTGGAAAACCATAGAAAAGGATAACTTTTTCATAGAATCAAATGTTATGATGGAATAGGGAGGGGACCCGGAAGGGGAAAAACTCCTTCTTTGACATAGCCATTGGCCATTTGTTGATTCACCTCCAGAGAAAGAGCCTTTCATTACTTTTCAAGTACCTATTTGTCTAGCTTCTGCATATATGTTATGTCTGGAAATGAGAGCATGCTTGCAATGGCATCTGGTGTGTTACTTTTATTACTTATTTGAATCTTCGATATGAGAAAATAACTATTTGATCTATAAAGTACTGACTCTCACACTAGGATAACATTTCTGGAAAGTGATATACTTGTGGGACCATCATCAGGACCAATTTTGATAAGGATAAATTATTGTGGTCTCATATTATATCATTGGTACTTTTTGCCAAAAGGATACCCTTCCTCATGTCATGGGAAGTTATAAGTGGGCCACTGACATATACATCACCATCATAAAATCCAGGGTATTTGGTTTTATCAACCATTGGGACATCTTTAGAACTTGGAGTAGATGAGGTGGCAATCGAAAAATGGGATTTGCTAAAAATTGAGTGATTGAATGATGTAGAGGAAAAAGAAAAAGGTGAGATTTGCAAGTGTGACTAGCTAGTAAATGTACAATTTCCATGTGGCTTGAGGGGATTAGTCAGTGAGGTGGAGGGGGAATTTTTCAAACTTTTTGAGTTGGTTGGATAGTGCACGCAAATGTTGAATTGAGGAGTTTTGAGAAATTTGAGCCAAAATTTGGTGATTTCTGGGGAAAACTTAGCTTGTGTTCACACCCAAAGGATTATCTGGATAAAATGAAGTATATTCTATAAAATGAGGTATTTTTAAATTGAGACGCACATTTTCATAAGGAAGAGCTAGGGTATCTCTTTGAATTCATTATTTTACAAATTCGAAAGGAGCAAGGGTTCTTAGTAGGTCAAATCCATGAATGGAGGGGGAGGATTAACAGTTTGGAATTATGAATTCCGGATGGGAGAGCGTGGAAATGAGTGATTTAAGTTCATGGGTGTGCACAATCCCAATTGGAGGACAAGTAAGACATAATAGCAAGAAAAAGGGCCATGAGCCCTTTTTATAAAAAAATTGCCTTGACACGTGTCAAGGCTTCATTGGGTACAAAATTTGGGTTATATTCATGATGATGTTAGCATGATGAGGGCTAGCCCGCATTTTAAGTTTTGATGTGGTAGGATTTCGACATGGATAGGTTAATGTGGGAAGTGGGTCAACCTAACAAGTTGGATGATGTGGTGTGGTGAAGCAACATGGGAGAAATATGTGGTGAGATGCATGGGTGTGTGTCGCCCTTCACAAGCCCCTGGAACTATCATTTGAAAATGTTTAAATAGTCCATGGGGAACGAGAGGGCTCCACATGGCCCTCTCTACAACCCTCGGTCAGGTTAATTCCTAGGAAAGTTTGCTATGTGGGGCGTCGTGGGTCGTAAGATTTTTCAATGCACCCAGTATTAGATCTATGATCTTATAAGTTTATTTGTGCACCTGTCCATCCGTTTTTATATCTCATGTAGTTGTGTTGTGCTAGCGTTATCCCACTAGCATCGTTAGGAATGTTTTTTTTTTCCATTAGAACTTCATGGACCAAATTTTTACCTCACCTTTGATAGCACTTGTACCTTGAACTAGGAATGTTCCTAGGCCCTCTTTAGATTTGGGAACTCCAAGAGAAAATTTCTTAGAGATAGTGCATTCTAGCACCAACACCCATGCTCATGATACTCCAAACATTTGGAGTTTTATATGCTCAGGGGGGTCCTCAATCTAATCCATAGAGAGCTACCATGTTAGCTCATCCAAGTTACTCTACACATATTGAAGAACTCCCTTCACATATTTAGAGACTTGTTCCTTGCATGTGCCAAGAGAATGCCTCAAGTATCACTATTCCAATATTTGTACATATCATAATCATATATTTTGTTCATACTTTTTCATGGAAAAACGTCTTTCTTCTTGAGTCTTTAAATAATCTAAAAATCCATATAAAGTAAGTAACACCAAAAATAAGTGTCTTACAAATGTTTCCCCAAGCACCACCTAGGGGAAGGGATAACTCTAGACCCCTTGGAAGTCAAGACACATGTAAGAATAGTCATCGATGGCAGTGATCTCTTGATCCCACTAGATAAAACACTCACCATAAGAAACGGCAAGTGTGACTAGTTTGTTAGAAACTAGGACAACACTGTGAGGGGGGTGAATCAGTGTTATGATAATTTAAAACTTTCTTTCACAATCATAAAGAAAACTTGAACAATAATTATAAGCACACAAATCCATAAATCGATATACACAATATAACATGGAAACCTAACTGGGAAAACCACCATAGTGTTGTATTATGATGCAATTTATAAGCCACTGCTTTTATTACATCAATACAGAAAGATCCAACACTCAAACTAATAAAAGCTACAAATTGTTGGTTTTTCAGGCATGAACCCAAGGGAAGCTTCTACTCCCAAATTTATTAGTTGCTAATAAAAGGAGCTCCAACCCATAATTTATAAACTACTACTAAAAAGAAGCTCAACCTCCCTAAAATGCAAGGTCCAACTTGCTTGGCATTATTGATTCTTATTTCATATATTTTTCAAACAATTCATGAAGGGCTCACCTACACAAAAAATATCTTCCTCACACACACCTCAATCACCATAAAAAACCTTCAACAATACTCTGTTATGATCTCTCAATAATACACATATAATTTTCATACTAATTTGATGTAATAAAGAAATTTGAGCTCATATTTTTGTTGTTCAAATTTTAGTTTACTTTAGCCCATCGAATACTTTAATTTTACTTGTTTTTCACTTTTTCTACATTTTTTAAGTCATATTAATGTGTTCAAATAGTCTTCAGTCTATGCTCTAGAGTTATGTGAGGAAAATTGAGTTAAATTGTTATTTTTCTACAATTTTGGTGAGTTACAAGTTTTATCAAGGACTCTAGTTGTAGTTCCAACTTCAGTTGGATGAAAAATTTGGAAAAAATGCCAAATATCATGTAGAACCTATCCACTCCATATAGTTGTAGTTAACTCTATTGCCAAACTTGGTGAGATTCCAAATCTATTATTCTACACCAAATTATCTGTCGACTGGATTCGTTCAATGTTGAATGGCCAAGCGCCTGAAAGGTAACCCTTTTTCACATACAACCTAGGGTTATGACCTTTTCCAACTACTTCAGGGGCTAAATAAGGTGAGGGAATTTCCTTCAGGAAAACTCACCATTGCATCACCCTGCTGACTAAGCATGCCACCATGTCTACCACTTCTGCAACATGCCACGTGTCCATCTATAATTGGTGCAACATGTCACATATTTTTTATGCTCTTTTCCACCCAAAAATTCCAAAAATGCATGCCACATGTCATTGTCATGGAGTTCCAAGTTTCCTAGGATTATGTCATGCTGACATAATTATGTCATCTTGGTTCCACTAGTGCTTACGTCATTGTATTTTTTCATTGGTCACTTGTCCAAAAAATCGCCTATTGCTTTGGAGCATCCCCCCCGTTTCAAAATCGAAAGGGGGTCACTCATTTCACCTGGACCTTCAACCTATGGAGATAGTAGTTTGGGCAAACCATCAATTGAGCGACCCTCCCCCTCTAGTTAACCTGTGACGGGGCAAGGAGTTGCTCATGTCATCTGATTTGGACGTGGGGACACTCGTCACCCAATTTTCCCTATGAAGACCAAAGTGTAGTTGAATGCTACTAATGAAGAAAAAATTCTGACAGGATATGACGAAGCCACATGGATTCCTTGTTAGCTTCAATAGCACCACAATACTATGCTTCTTCTAAAGAAAGAGAGATGGCACTTTGTTTCTTACAAGACCATGTAATAGGTCCTGAACCAAGAGTGAATACATAACCTGCAGTATAATTTCGATCATCAAGGTCACCATCCCAATTAGAATCAATGAAACCAACCAACAATGGAGATGCTCCTGCACTGTAATGAATCCCGAACTGAACTATACCTCAAACATATCAAAGTATTCTTTTATCTGCTTTCCAGTTACTTTCATGAGGTTTGTGCATAAACCGAGCAACAATACCAATGGAAAAGGAAAGGTCAGGACGGGTATGTGTTAGATACAAAAGTTTACCAACAAGTTGATGGTATAAGGTAGCATCAACTTCAAGGGAAGTACAAGTGACTGAAATATTGACTCCAGACTAAAAGGGAGAATGGGCTGGCTTACAATCTTCCATGTGAAAGTGGCATAGAAGATCATAGGAATACTTGGACGGAGAAAAGGTAATGCCTTCTTTGGATTGCAAGACTTGAATACCAAGGAAATAATGCAAGTGTCCTAAGTCTGTCATTTCAAACTTATTTTTGAGGCTATACTTCACATGGTTTATATGGTTGGGATCACTACCAGTAAGGATATGATAATTAACATAAAGAACAAGGATGATTAAGGACTTACCCACTTTCTTGGTGTAAACAGTGTTGTCAGAATGACATTTAGCAAAGCCATTATCTAAGAGAAAGTTATCCATTTTGGCATACCAAGCCCAAGGGGATTGTTTGAGACCATAGAGAGACTTCTTAAGGAAACAAATAAGGCTATAGTATTTTTGGATAAATATAGGGGGTTGTTCCATGTATATTTCTTCATGCAAGTCCCCATGTAAGAAGGCATATTTAACATTAATCTGAATGGAATTCCCATTTAAAGGAGGAAGCAAAGGAAAGAAAAAGGCGAATAAAATTCATTTTGGAAATAGGGGAGAAGGTTTCAATATAGTCAAATCCTTTAACTTGTGAAAATCCTTTAGCAAAAAGATGAGCTTTATGTTTATCCACTTTTCCATCTAGTCCAAACTTTATTTTGTAAACCCATTTGCATCTGACAAGTTTTCTTCCCTTTGGAAGAGGAACAAGATCCCAACTATCGTTTTTCAATAAGGAATGATATTCTTCATTCATATCTGCATCCCAAACTGGATGACCTTAATCTTCTTCAAAGGTATCTGGATCATAATTTTCTAGAACTTGAGTCAATAAAGAAGAGGCGTTGTCGAACTGAGAATGTGTACGACGTTGATCTGCAGGGTCACCTGCAAGAGAACTTGTTGCATCCTGAGTAGAACGAACCCATTTTGGAAGCTTTGGAGCTAAAGGAAGATCCTTAGGAGGTGGAGGAGGATTTTCATCCTTGTTTTAATCATTCGAAGTAGAAGGAATGTTGTCAGAAGTAGAATACATAGAGAGAGGTGGCACATATGTCAAATCACGCTCGCAGGCTAAAGGTGGCACATCCGCCAAACTAGGCTCACAGGCCAACATATTTTCATCAGATTTTACATCTCTTATAATGATTACATTTTTGGATTTGGGTTAAATAATTTTGTATCCATTGAAATCTTTAGAATATCCAACAAAAATACATTTTTCACTCTTAGGTTCTAAGGATTTATATTTCTCATCTAGAATATGGGCCCAAGATTCACTTCCAAAAACGCGAAAGTAACTTACATCTGGTTTGATTGAGCTCCAGGCTTCTTCTGGAGTGATATTCCTTAAAACCTTAGTAGCAGTGTGAATTAGTATGTAATTTTCATAGTTAATTTCTTCTGCCCAAAAATTAAGACTAAGTCCTTTAGATTGAAGAATACAATTAGCCATTTCTTTTAGAGTGTGATTCTTCCTTTCAGCTACACCATTTTGTTGTGGAGTATATGTAACAGTATGTTGCAACTGAATGCCATGCTCAGTGCAAAAGTTGATAAATTTTTTGTTAACATATTCTCCTCCATTTTCAGATCTTAACTTAAGAATTTGATGTCCAGTTTATTTCTCAACAAAGGCCTACAAGCCAAGAACATGTTAAAAATTCACTTTTTAGTTTTAAGAAGTATACCCAAGTGCATCTAGAAAAATCATCAATGAAAGTTAATAATTACTTGTAGCCATATAAATAAACAACTAGAAGTGGACCACATAAATCACTGTGCACAAGTTGCAAAGGGGCTGAAGCGTGCCAAGAGGCACGTTTGTCAAAACTATCCCGATGATGATTTATGAGTACACAACCATAATAAACGCCATTTCGGCATGATACCATAGGAAGACCTATCACCATATTTTCTTTACATAGAGTTTGAATAGAGTGATACTTTGAGTGACCAAATCGCTCATGCCAAATTTTTCTCACTTCATCATTATGAGCAACAAAAATGGAGGGAAGACTTGATGACCCAAATTTTTCAAACATATACAACCTTGTGGAATAACCACCAATGCCAATAGCTAAAATATATCTAGGATCTCTTAGGTCCTTAATTAGAACATCATAAGTTGAGAATTCTACATTTTTCCCTTCACCTGAATGAGTTATCTGATAAACAGATAAAAGGTTTCAGGACAAGGTATGAACACATAATACATCATTAAACTGACCATTATCTAGATGAATGGTTTCATACCCTACAACACTAAGAGATCTATCATCACCAACATAAATATTTTTGGTGTTAAATCATTTAAAAAAGAAAACATGGCTTTATTTTTTTTCATGTGGTAAGAGGCTCCAGAATCAATGAGCCACTCATGAGAATGAGAATAAGAAGATACATTCAATGCATAACCAAGTCTTGAAGCTTGACAACCACATGCAGAAAGTACCATTCTCAAAGATGAATTTGAAGAGTTCTCCAAATGGATGTTGTGCTTATTCATTTTTGCTTCCAAGGCTTCCATCTTCTTAAAACATTTTGACTATATGTGGCCATCAAGATTACAAAAGTTGCAATGTCTATATGTCTTCTTCCCTTTGTTTTTATTTGTCTTGTCAGTTTTTTGATTTGTTTTTCAGTTTGCGGCTGAGATTTTAGTTTATAACCATTATTTTTAGGATGTTGATTCTTAGGATTCTTTGGATTTGGTTGATGTTGGGCTGCTAAGGCTTTCTTAGAAGAGTTTACAGTATTAATAAGACCAAGTTGTAAGAGTTTTTCTTTTTCTCTTATCAAATAATCACAAAAGGCATCAAAATAGGGGGACTTGTAGGGTGTTCCTTGAGAAATGAGGGTTTCTCTAGTGGAATGGAAGGTGAAAAAAAATACAGAGTATGCAGGGCATAAATTAGCAAGAATGGAATAGTTAAGACTACCATCTTCCTTTTTGACCTTATAACCTTCTAAGAGAAGTCTAAGGGTCTTGAATTTGGACAAAAAATCTTCAATAGAGGATAAATTATTGGGGTCCATAGTAAGCAACTCATTTTCTGGGCTCTGATTTCATTTTGAATGCCAAAAACAATATCTAGCTTTTTTATAGATTCATCAAGGGAGTCAATTTCTCGGATATGAAATCCAAGATCTTGAGAAATGGAAATTCCTATCAACCCTCGTGCTTGATCTTGTTTATTTTTCCATTTAGCCTTTTTATCTTCGTCATTAGGTTTATATTCTAGTCCTGACATTATTCTATAAAGCCCTTTACTTCTAAGTAAGTCTACCATGTAGGATAGCCATTAGAAATAATTGGTTTTTTTAAGAATAATCAGGCATGTACTTTCCATTTTTTAAAACTAAAGCTATAAAGGTTGAAACTAACTTCTTCAATGGAACGATCTCCAAAAATTATGTCGGTTAAAAAAAACGGCTCTGAAAATGGCTTCCAAATGAAGAAGTTATGATTTTTTTAGGAAAATTTGTAGTAGATGCCAAGTAGTCACGTGATAGGTTGAATGTTGATGATGAAGTTTTACTTAAAAAAAAAAAAATCCCCCCTTCCCCCCCTTCCAAACTTAATATAATAAGCTGATTTTTTTTTTTAACTACTTTATGTGACCCACTTTTATAAATAAGTGAGAGTCATTTTTTACAATGTTACTTTATGAACTAATGACTAAGTAGATTATAACTTGAATCAAAGATAAAGTGACTTTAGACTCTAAGTGAGTCACGTTTTATAATGGGTGAGAAACACTATTACATAAAGTAACTTTAAAACATAAGTTACATGTGTTTTTTTTTTAAAGGAGGAAGGTTTTTTTTTTTTTTTTTTTCTCTCTCTTTGGGGCACATGTTCTTTTTCCTGCAAAAAAAAACCACGCAAACAACAACAACAAAATATTGCAAGTCTTGCAGCGTGATGTTATATTTCTAGTTAGTCCGCCAGGAAACTAAATATTTTTCTCGTTATTTCTGATTTCCAAAGATCGCACAAAGTCGCAGGGAAAGAGAATACATAGGAGAAAAATCTTGTCTTTTTGTTTCTGGTTTGTTAGATCGCACAAAACGTACAGAAAAGAGCATATGCAGAGAAGAGGGTATAGATCCGGTAATAAAAAAAATGATTATAAACTGAAATAAACAGAGGGATAAATAAATATAACTGCAAAAAAATACTTTATACCCCCAGTTCTAAAATGACAGAGATAGAGAAACCAAAACCTTTTTGCATGAAACGAAAGGGGTTCCTCATTGGAACAGAGGCCCTGAACACAACAGATAATTTCTCCAGGCCCGAAAGTGGTCAGAAATAGTAGATCTGGAAAACAACAGTTGCATGCAGTCAAAATGGGCTTTGGATTTGGATCAACAACGGATGCGACCCTCAAACAGCTCTGATACCATGTAGGAATTTACAGGGTAAGTTTCTTAGATCAAACACCAAAGGTCACTGCTCACAAACAGATCACAAATTAGTACACCAGTATTTGACGTGGTTAAAATCCTCAAAGAGGGAAACAGTCCACGATCTGAGCCAATGCGGCCTTTATAGGAAATTTATTAATGTAAAGAAAGGAAATTTACATAAGCTTCTCTCATAAAGGGTCACCAAACAAATGACCCTCCATGCTCTTTAAATATAGATAATGGATCAATGGGGTGTTAATCCATGGATCCAATGTCGGTAATACCGAGGAGAGAATGAACTGTCAGATCACTACATATCATGACCGTCGGATTATAATTTACAAAATTACATACTAAAGAAACACACTTTAGCTAAATATACACTACACCAAGTTATACTTAACTATTTCCTATGTGTCGGAATATCCTAACACTTGAACCTTGACCTTTGGCCTACAAACTTTGATTAGTGATATATTTTGATCCAGAGGGTATTTTTCATACTTCCACACACCATTGGAAATGATTTTCCATGCTCTATCCATTTTAGCATGTTACATAAGCATCTGATTTGACTACCTAAGAAAAAAATTGATCTGAAGATAATTCTCCATAATCATCAATTTGCCTGCAACCAATGATCTTTGTCACTCGATGACACTTTATTTGACATCAATTCCAACACATTTCTAACAATGTGAAGGTTAACTCATGGTCAAAGTGTTGGAAGTCTCTTGACAATGAAGGAGCATGGGATACTTCCATAGCCAAAACTCATCATTTAGCCTTTTATATAATGATTCAATTGATTCTTCATGTTAGTCATCAAATTAGTACAAAAATCACAAATGGTTGAGTAGATACACTTCACTACAAGGAATAAATGTAGTGAATTTAATCCTAATACTCATGCTATCATAAAGGGTATGATCTTGAGAGTGAGACTCAATTTTTATGATCGATATCTGAGTCCTAACATTTTGATTATTGACTAAGAAACGTATGTTGATATAGTCCTCAATGTTGAGGCCTCCATGACTCCTATTCTTCAATTTCACTACCACACCCCTACTCGAGAGGCCAATGATGAAATATACATCCTCTACTTCAATATGTAGTGGAATCTCACCAATAATGCAAAAATTTTGCTTTGGACTTCAATAATTGACTATTGTTAGTAGTAAGCATTATCGAGTATGAATATTGGGCATGAGGAAGAAATTTAATAATCCATAATCATTTAAGTCATCCATGGCCTCTTGGACCTCAAGGAACTCATTATTCACATCTTCATGTTCTCTTTCTCTCCAATTAATTTCCATCCTTAAAGAAAATCAATTTTATGAGTTAGATTTTTCATTTTCAAAGAGGGTGTGCACATATGTTGTTTTTGTTTGAAATAATCATGTATATATGCAATTATCCCTTAGACAATATGTGTATAGGGACACCTATACGCAACGCACAAACACGGGAGTTGCATATATGAAAAACCCCTTTCATATTTTAAATTCTAACTCTAATTTTAATCAAACTAAAACTTAAGTGGATGAAAGTGAAGAGATTTGAACATAGGATTACATATCTCTGATGGAATCATGATTGGTCTCCTATATCTCATGAAGTATACAATCAATTTTGGGGTCTTTTTGGCTCCAAATGGACTACAAAGGGGTAAAATATTAAATGTGTGGTAAATTTTCGAACTTTTACTATTAACAAAACTTTAAAACGCACTTCTATAGTTTATTGTTATTTTTACTCATTTTTTACCTAATCGAATAATACTTAAACCCGTTTTTAAATTTCATGCTTAGTATTTCAAGAATTTCAATGAAAGTTTATCACTTTGCGACATTTTTTTAGCATTCCTTGACCCGCAATAGATTTATTGTTGTAGGTATTGTTTTTAGAATATGAAGTATACATTTCTTCCTTTCATTTTTCATTTTTTCCTCATTATCAATATCATGCCATATGATCGATCCCACTATGTTGCAATGCCAACTTTAACTCATCATTTATGTGTCATAACTTAGTGGTAGATCCTACCTTTACATGGGCACCCTAGTTAGCACCTTAGTATCAATTTGATGCCTAGGTTGCTTAATTTTGTTAGGATTTGAAGCATTCTTTAGTCCCATCACAACTATGGATTGAAGTTGCATACTTCTTATTTACTCTTATTCTTATCTAAATTGTAGGTGCTTTAAATATGTTGAGTTGTACAATTGCATTTCCTTCAAATATCTACATTTTTTAGCCTAATCTTTGCTTCATTTTTCTCTCTTACAAGACCATTTCCCCTACATTCTCTCAAATTTTAACCTTGTAATTATTTCCTTTGTGACTTGAGACCCTTACTCCTAGAGGGACAATTCCCTAAGAGTTAATATCCTACACATGTTCCCTGCATTAAGCATTGGAGTGTTCCAAGTTTTCTTTTCGTGAAACACATTCCTTCCATTGTATCAAAGCATTATCTTTTTCTTTTCAATGATTTTATAATATGAAAAAGAAAAAAGAAAAAAATATTAAAAAAGAGGGAATGCATGAAAAGTTAATTTTTTTATTTGATGTTCATTCTTGATTTTTGAACAATGTCTGGATGGGCTAATACAAGGTTGCCAAAGGAAAGGTGTGGATGTTATCTTCAACTGGTACTCATGTGGTAGGATGAAGTATCATGAAGGATGCATGATGTGGAAAAATTTAGTTGTATGAGGAAAGCCAGGATTTGGTCTAATGTATCACTTTTTGATAAAAGAACGAAATACATTACTAATCTGATTTGAGAAGGAAAGTGGTGGATGGCAGATTCCCTATGAAGAAGCCCCAAATATGAAGGCTCCATAATGTTAAAAATAAAATTCATTACATCGAATGGAGAAGCACTACAACCAATTGAAGGTCCCATGATCTCCACCAATGAAGAAAGAGTTGTTGCTGGAAATAGGTCTCTAATTAAGAGGGAGCCTAAAAGAAAGTTTATAATTAAGAATAAACTTGGAAGCAAGTCCCTAGCTAAGAGGGATCTTGGACAAGTCCTTGGATAAGAGGGAGCTTGGGTACATTCCTTCATTGGAATGGGTATATCCTCCCTAGTTGAGAGGGAGAGATAGACACATCATTCTTGTCTTCACTTAGGAAGAAAAGAATGGAGTATTGGGTAAGCATCTGGAATATGGTCCTCTTTAAGGATGTGGTAGGGAATCCAAGATAAGAGTAGTCATATAGGACCGATATTCATTGAGGATGTGGTATGGAATCCAAGATAAAAATATCCCTGGAAGGACATACCCTGTGAACACTCGGGTGGGGTATGTTCATGGAGAGACAATGATAAAGGTGTCTAGAAATCACTAGTCTCGCCAGCATTGTGCTTTGATCTTGTGGAGAGATATATTTCTTAGTCAAGGCCTTGATATGTGACAATGCATGATGATGTGATTCTATACATATGGGTTACAAATCCAACTCTTCTTATGAGAATTCTTCATATTGAGAATGTCTAAGTACCTTGTATGGATTATGAATACCTCCCTAGTTAAGAGGGAGTGTTTATTGAGTGCTTCTAGGTTTGTCATAAAGTCATTGAGTCGTTTTCATGTATTAAAGACCCATTTTTGAATTTTACATTGTAAAATAAAATTTATTGAGTCAAAATACCCTCCAAGACCTCATCATGGCACAAAAATCAAGTCGGTCTACATGAAGAGACCAATCGGCCTAAAGGAGAAATTTGACCCATCGAGAATCCTATATAAAGAAGACTTAGACCTCATTTGTAATACACTCTTCACATATACAAGTTCGATCACAAGGAAGAGAATAAGTGTGAAAAAGAAGAGAACAAAGGAAGAAGAAGAAGTCAAGTTTTAGGATTGTTTTTGGGTTGTTTCTCTCCACACATGTGAAGGAATTAGGGATCATACTAATGTAGTAAAATTGAGTTTCATAAGTGGATTTGGGTCACCAAGAAGAGCTATTCAAGAAGTCAAATTCTCTAGGAGAGAGAATCTACCCAAGCAAAGAAGAGAGAAGCATAAATACACCATTATCTTGTAGGTTTTAACCCTGAACAGAAATTATCTACACACGAATCTTGTAATAGAAAATAAACAATAGCGAGAGCATAAAACATAAAATAGATAAACAGAGAGATTTTCCCCTGGATCCCAAATCGGGACGACCAGCTTGATTTTTCATTATATTCCTTTTAGTGTTACAACACATATATATACATGCCGAAGCATACATGAATCCTAATCCATTAACCCTAGATTAGAACATAACCATAGTTCCATTTACTGGATCTACAAAAATACCAGGGGCCGAAAACCATCGTACCCCAAAAACATGTGCAAAACCATGCACAAAACTATGGGCGTGGACTACCCACTAAAAATTATATTCGTGGAAAGAATATAACACATACCCAACATTCTCCCACTTGTTGTTTTCTTTCCGCAGGGGGCCACAGGAGAGCTTAGTCATTGGCCCAATTCTTCAACACCCATTGTTTTTCTACACCAAGAGAACTTTTGGGTGCTCATAGACTTCGTCAATGCATCTAAAACATTCTTCAAAGTGTCCACCTTTACCAGCAACACCCTTTTAGCCTCAACCATATCTCTAACAAAGTGATATTGAACATCAATGTGTTTTGTCTTTGAATGATAAGCAGGGTTCTTAGCCAAGAAAATTACACTTTGGCTATCACAGTCTATCCTTATAGCTTATTGTACCAACCCCATACTTTAACACAATCTCTGAAACCAAACTTCTTCCTTGCTTGCATGAGTGGCTGCTATGTATTCTGCCTCTGTAGTTGAAAGAGCCACTACAGACTGTCTTTTACTCATCCAACTGGCTGCGCCTGCAAATAGGCTAAACACATACCCACTTATAGATCTTCTTTGGTCCAGATCTCTAGCCCAGTCTGCAACAAAAAAACCATGAATTTCCAACATTCTTTCCAATCCTAGTCTTCCCTGGTAGCACAAGCCATAATCATTAGTGCCACGTAAATATCTGATAACCTACTTCACTGTTGTCCAATGCTCCTTCCCGGGGTTTGACATAAACCTGCTAAATACTCCCACTGCATGTGCAATGTCTAGTCTAGTATAGACCATTGCATACATCAGGCTACCCACTGCACTTGTATATGGAACACGAGACATATCCTCCTCTTCTTCTTGTGTCTTGGGACACTGTTCAGTAGATAGCTTTACACCTATAGGAATAGGAATATTCACTGGTTTACTATCCTGCATATTGAACCTCTAAAATATAGTCTCGGCATACTTCCTCTGGTTTAACCAAAGCTTCCTCTTTGCCCGATCTCTCTTAATTTCCATGCCCAAAATATAGTTTGCAGCACCAAGATCCTTCATGTCCAATTTGGAGAATAGTTGGGTCTTCAAATCTTGGATAATTTATTTGTCATTTCCAATCAACAACATATCATCCACATACAAGACCAAATAAATAACATGGTCACCAATTAATTTAATATAAACACAGTGATCCTCCTTGCTTCTGGTGAAGCCAAGTCCCAGTATATAGGTATCAAATTTCTAAAACCACATCCTTGGTGACTATTTTAACCCATACAGAGACTTCTTAAACCTGTATACCAGTTCTTTCTTACCCTTCACCATAAAGCCTTTAGGTTGCTTCATGTAGATCTCATCTTCTAGATCCCCGTGAAGAAATGTTGTCTTCACATCCATCTGTTCTATCTCAAAATAAAATGCAGCAGCAACAGATAAAAGTAATCTAATAGAGGTAACTTTGGCAACAGGAGAAAAAATATCACCAAAATCAATTCCCGGCACCTGGGAATAAACTTTTGCTACCAACTGAGCTTTGTATTTCTCCACCTTTCCTTCTACATTCATCTTCTTTTTAAACACCCATTTTCTCCCAATGGGCTTCCTTCCAGCCGGCAACTCCACCAAATCCCATGCCTCATTTTTGTGCAAGGATGCCATTTCCTCAACCATGGCCTCCTTCCAGATTTTTCCATCCTCTGAATCAACTGCCTCCCTGACAGTTCTAGGATCATCATCAATTATAGTTAAGGCAAAATTTGAACAAAAAGCAGATGAACTATACCTTTCTGGTTGTCTTCTTTCCCGAGTTGATCTTCTCACAGCTGGATTTTGCAGCTCTTCCCCTTCTGAGTCTTCTTCTATTGTAGAGTCTGATTCATCCTCCTTTAGCTCAAACTCTATCTTCTTAGGTTCCTTTGGTAGGACTTCATGTGTAACAACATCTTTTACTTCTCTAAACACCACATCTCGTCTGTACACAACCTTCCTTGTTTCTGGGTTCCAAATCTTGTAACCCTTTAAACCATCCTTATACCCAATAAAGATGCACCTTTTAGATTTATTATCCAACTTGGTCCTTTTCTCCTTTGGAACATGTACATATGCATCACATCCAAATACTCTTAGATGTGAAAGAGAGGGTTTCTTACCAGTCCATACCTCATGTGGGGTCTTATCCTCCAACGCTGATGAAGGTGATCTGTTAACTAAGTAACATGCAGTCTCCACTGCCTCTGCCCAAAATTCTTGTCCTAACCTGGTACCACCGAGCATGCTTCTTGCCTTTTCCATCAACGTTCTATTCATTCTTTCTGCAACTCCATTTTGTTGAGGTGTGTATGGAGTAGTCTTCTGCCGTGCTTTGAGACACTTGCTGTGTAATCCTTAAAGCTCCTTCTTAACTCTCCACCATTATCTTTCCTTAGAACCTGTATTTTCTTCTCTGTCTGGTTTTCCACCAAAGCCTTAAACTATTTAAATCGGTCAATGACTTCGTATTTCTTCCTCAAGAAATATATCCATGTATTCCTTGAGAAGTCATCTATGAATGAAACTCTGTAGAAATTTGAATAACTGATATATTATTCACCGAGATTCTCCTGATCACACACTATTTTAACTTCATGCACAATACAGAATCTCTTCTACCATTGATCATTAATTGCGGAAATAAAAACAATTGCATGCGCACATTAAAACCATAAACAATCACACATATGAACACAATATTTTATGGGAAAGCTTAAAGCTGAAAACCCCCAACTATCTATATATTATATGTCATAGAGATCATGTAACAATCATCATACAAAGCTCCTCACAAGCTCTCAGTATAATCTCCAATTGCTACACACTAATCAGGTCCGATCTAGCAAATCACATGCTCCAATCTCTGCCACCTGCTAGCCTGCCTCTACTGCGCAATCACTGCTGAAGAATGGCTCTGAATGAACTTGAATTGGTCCAGCCTTGCTCACGCAATCCTCATTGGCATCTCCAACCACTGTGTGTTTCAAATCATGCAACACTATAGTCACAACTGATAGTCACACTGCTCTTTCACCTACCTCTTCACTGGTCTCCACTGAAACTGTCCATGCACTGTAGTTAACTGATGTATTATTTAGTTGATTAATGAGTTAATAATTAGTGAATTAATTAATAATAAATTCATACCACTCTCACTAGTGTATCAATCAGTTAGACTAGATACAACTAGCTCAACTATGTTTAACTCAGTTAAACTGAACACAACTCCACCAACTACCTCAATAACTCCACCAAACTCTGTCACATGAGTTCTAACTTAAGTATCCATGCAATATCTCCACTTAACCCTCAGGAATAGTGTAATTCCTTCTGTCAGCTCTTGTGCCACATTTGTGCACTTAACTGAAGTGCTCCAAGAGAATAAGATAATGTTTATAGTCCAAATATTATTAAGAGCTAATAATATTCGACATATCTATTTTTAGACTGGCAATCTAAAAATATATCATGCCCAATATGTCTAAAAATATAAGTCCATCTATTTTTCCAACTTGACCAACCATCCACAAATAGCATCCTGCAACTCACAGAATATGATCGACATGTCTAAAAATAAACTTGCGCCAAAAATAGCCTGTGGGCCCACTTAGTGAAGGCGACTTCTTTCCACTAAGCTCATCATCTTGTTGCAATCTCAACACTCCCTCTCAACAAGATAGGGATTATCTGCCACCCCGATCCTGCCCCTGTGGTATTCTAATTTGCTCCTGGTGAGCACCTTCGTCAAGATATCAGCATCTCGATCCTCCGTAGGAATGTAAGAAAGTAACATGATCTTCCGCTGCACACAATCTCTTATATGATGATAACAGGTGTCAATGTGTTTAGATCTATCATGAAATACTGGATTAAACGAGAGTTTGATGCAACTCTTATTATCATAATATATCATAGTAGGATCTAAGTGTGAACCGAACAACCCGACCAGGATCTTCCTCATCCATATAGCCTCGCATGCAGCCAAACTCACTGCCATATACTCAACCTCTATTGAACTGAGTGCCACGGATCTCTGCTTCCTGCTGTACCAAGAAACTGTTGTCGACCCGATACTGAAAATCCCTCCAGATGTGCTCTTTCTGTCCGTTGGGCTCCCTACCCAATCTACATCTATGAAGCCACATAGCTTCACCTCATCCGGCTGTCTGTACCATAATCCATATCCCGATATGCCTTTTAGATATCTCAATACATGCTTGCCTGCCTTCCAAAAGAGCTTGGTAGGCTTAACCATAGCTTGTGAAAGCTGGTTAAGAGCGTAGCATATGTCAAGTCGTGTATTGACAGATACATAAGCGACCCCACCAACTGTCGGTAAATAGTGGCATCCACTACCTCTGCCGATGTAGCATCCTCTTTCCTCCATCCACCAGGAAGAGGAGTGTTGATAGGCTTGCAGCCATGCATGTTGAACTTATCCAGTATCTCCCGGGCATACTTGCCTTGAGACACAAACAATCCATCACTACGTTGCCAAATTTCCAATCCCAGGAAATAATGAAGGAGGCCCAAGTCCTTCATCTCAAACTCCTTTGCAAGATCAACCTTGCATGAGTGTATCAATAGTTCATCACCTGTCAGAATTAAATCATCTACATAAAGTACAATGATTAGCAACTTACCCTCGACCACAATCTGGTATAGGTTCGGATCCGCCTCACTCTTGGAGAATCCAAGTCCAATGAAATAATTGTCTATCCGTGTGTACCAAGCACGAGGTGCTTATTTCAACCCATACATCGCTCTTTTGAGCCTGCACACATGTGACTCACTACTGAAGATCTCGAAACCTTCGGGCTGCTCTATGTACACCTCCTCCTTAATCACTCCGTTTAGGAACGCAATCTTCACATCCATCTGATGAATGTGCCACCCCATCTGTGCTGAGAGAGAAAGAATCATCCGTATGGAAGAATACCTCGCGACAAGTGCAAAGGTTTCCTCATAATCGATCCCCTCAATCTGTGAGAAGCCTCGGGCAACAAATCTTTCCTTGTACTTCTCCACACTCCCATCAGCTGCTTGCTTCACTTTGTAGATCCATCTCGAACCTACCACTGATTTCCCTTCTAGCATTGGGAAAATCTCCCATGCACTGTTTCTGACAATCGAATCATACTCTTCCACCATGGCATCTACCCATGCGGGGTCCTCCACAGCTTTTTCGAAAGAGGATGGCTCTCTCACGATACACTTTCTCATAAGAGCCATGTATCTAGTATACCGGTCAGGTGACTGTCTCTGTCTGCGCTGTGATGTAGGTGCTCCTACAAGCTTCTCTACATCCTGAATCAGTCGCTTAGCTTCTGTAGTGCACTTCCGCCCTCTGATGGTTGGCGCTGCATGAGTGGTCTCTTCCACTCCATGAACCTCCTCTTATGGCTGATCCACATCCTGAGGCTCATCCTTAGGAACTAATAGCTCCTCATCTACATGCAAGTGTGGCTCCTTCTCAAGCGAACACTTCATGGCTTTCTCCTCATGAAATTTGATATCCCGTCGCACAAAAGTCTTGCGACTGTCTGGAAAATACACACGATATTTGTGGGGTGTATCAGTTGACCCCACAAATATCCCAACCTCTGCAGTTGGCTCCAACTTCTTCCTGGCATCCTTTGTCACATGAATGTAAACAGGTGAACCAAAAATCCTCAAATGAGAAATATCAGGCTTCTTACTAGAAAACGCCTCCTCGGGTGTAGTCATGCCAAGTATCCTGTGAGGACAACAGTTTTGCACATAAACCGCAGTATTGCATGCCTCAGCGCACAAGTGTATGGGAAGGACCTGATCATGCAACATCGCCTGTGCAGCACCCACGATCGTTCTGTTCTTTCGCTCAGCGACCCCATTCTGCTATGGGTTATGATGCGCTATGAGCTCTCTTCGAATTCCTTCTGCGCTGCAAAAGTCCTTGAATTCGCCAGAGATGAATTCACCACCATTGTCGCTCCTAAGAGCCTTCACCTGCTTCCCCGATTCTTTCGCAACCAGTGCCTTGAACTCACAGAACTTTGAGTATGTCTCTCTCTTCTCCTGCATGAAGAAGATCCAGCACTTCCGAGAAAAATCATCAACAAAGATCACATAGTACCTATGCTTTGTTGTCGAAGCTACTGAGAAAGGTCCACATACGTCTATGTGAATTCTCTCAAGGATCATCGTGGCACGAATATCCTTCTCGTGAAAGGTGGCTTTCAGAAATTTTCCCGAAGTACGTCCCTTGCACTGATCTGACTGCGCAAGTGTACCTTTAGGAAGCCTGATAGAAATCTGTTGCAAAATTTTCAAAGCACCATGGTGAAGATGGCCCAATCTATTGTGCCATAGCACGCCCTCATCCCGGCTCACCACTCCTTCTTCCTTGCCTGCCATTGTTGCGCAGCCATCTACCTGCAACTGATAAATGTTCTTAACTCGAACCCCTATCCTCCGGGTTTCACCTGTTGCCTTACTGCGCAGGAAATCCTTTCCCTCGCTAAAGACAACATCATATCCCTTGTCTTCCAACATAGCCACAGAGATAAGATTCTTCTTCAATCCTGGAACATGCATCACTTCCTTCAATAAGAAGGGTTTACCAGACTCCCTCTCAAAGGAAATGGTACCGATACTGGTCGCACTGTATCTACCATCATCACCCATCTCGATGTGCACTCCAAGATCTTTCTCATCCAGATCAGTAAAAAAATATTTGTCTCCGGTCATGTGAAAAGACGCACCACTATCAAGAAACCACATTGAACCCATCATACTTCAGACCAAGCATGCGATCAGTGAAAAATCCAGCTCAAACTGCGAGGCTAAGGCCTCTCCAGCTGCAGATCCAGAAACCTGCTTATTTTTCTTCTTATGTGGACAATTAGTGGCGTAATGTCCGTGTTGGTGACAATGAAAGCACTTCACCTTGGACATGTCATGCTTCTTGCCTTTCGCACCGGATTGAGAATCATTCTTCTTGCTCTTCCCCTTCCTTGCTTTGGCAGCCAAAGCGCAATTTTCTTCATCTGAATTATTTGATGAATATCCGTCCCTGGTACTTCGCCTTATCTCCTCTTGCACAAGATCCGACCAAAGTTGCTCCCATCCTGGCAATTTCTCCTGACCATTGACAGAGTCCTGATAGGAATGCCAACTCTTCGAAAGCCCAAGGAGATCCAAGCTCACCAAGTCCTCGCCACTCAATAGAATCCCCCACACTTCCCATCTCATCCCTGCACTGGACAAACTTCGTGAGGTACTTGGGTATATTGTCGCCTTTCTCCATGTTTATGTTCCTGAGTTTATCCTTGAGCGCCAACTTCCTCTGGTCGCTCTTGCTTTGGAATAAATCTATCAAAGCTTTCCACATCAAGAATGGAGAAGCTTTACCATGAAGGTTGGACAATATGTGATCCTTCACACCCTCCAAGAGAATCCTTCGACATTTTGTTGTCTTTTTTTTCCATGCGTCAAGTGCGGCAGCATCGCTAGAAGCAGGTTTTGGAATTTCTGCATCTATGAACTCCTTCAACCCATTGTCATCCAGCACCGCCTCCATCTTGTCCTTCCATGCAATATAATTCAAGCTGCCCTCAAGGGCATACTCCAATCGCAATCCGTTTAAAGACATCTCAACTTCGACACCAAGAAAACACTGCTGCAAATTCGAATTCCACCAGCACAAAACTCAACCGCTTCAATGTTTTTCAATTGCTCCAATGATCAATATCGCTCTGATACCATGTAGAAATTTATATAACTGATATGTTATACATCCGAGATTCTCCTGATCACACACTATTTGACTTCATGCACAATACAAAATCTCTTCTACAATTGATCATTAATTGCGGAAATAAAAACAATCGCATGCGCACATTAAAACCATAAACATTCACACATATGAACACAGTATTTTATGGGAAAGCTTAAATCTTAAAACCCCCAACTATCTGTATATTATATTTCATAGAGATCATGTAAGAATCATTATACAAAGCTCCTCACAAGCTCTCAGTACAATCTCCAATTGCTACACACTAATCAGGTCCGATCTAGCAAAACACATGCTCCAATCTCTGCCACCTGCTAGCCTGCCTCTACTGCGCAATCACTGCTGAAGAATGGCTTTGAATGAACTTGAATTGGTCCAACCTTGCTCATGCAATCCTCATTGGCATATCCAACCACTGTGTGTTGAAAATCATGCAACACTATAGTCACAACTGATAGCCACACTGCTCTTTCACCTACCTCTTCATTGGTCTCCACTGAAACTGTCCATGCACTGTAGTTAACTGATGTATTCTTTAGTTGATTGATGAGTTAATAATTAGTGAATTAATTAATAATTAATTCACACCACTCTCACTAGTGTATCAATCAGATAGATTAGATACAACTAGCTCAACTATGTTTAACTCAGTTAAACTGAACACAACTCCACCAACTACCTCAATAATTCCACCAAACTATGTCACATGAGTTCTAACTGAAGTATCCATGCAATAGCTCCACTTAACCTTCAGGAATAGCGTAATTCCTTCTGTCAGCTCCTATGCCACATCTATGCACTTAACTGAAGTGCTCCAAGAGAATAAGATAATGTTTATAGTCCAAATACTATCAAGAGCTAATAATATTTGACATATCTATTTTTAGACTGGCAATCTAAAAATAGATTCCTCCCAATATGTCTAAAAATAGAAGTCCATCTATTTTTCCAACTTGACCAACCATCCACAAATAGCATCCTGCAACTCATAGAATATGATCGACATGTCTAAAAATAGACTTGCGCCAAAAATAAGTTTCATGGGCCCACTTGAAAAGGAAGGCGTACTTTTCCACTAAGCTCATCATCTTGTTGCAATCCAACAGAAACAAAGTACATGCTGCATTCTCCTAGTATGGAACTGACACAGGTCCAAACACATCACTGAGCACAAGCTCTAATATCTTGTTTGCCCTCTTAACACTAGAAGGAAAAATCACCTGATTCTGCTTTCCATATACATAATGTTCACAGAAATCGAAATCCAGAGAGATATTAGGCATACCTTCTACCATACCATTTCAATGCAGTATATGAAGGCCCTTCTCTCCAATATGTCCAAGCCTTTGATGCCATAGCATGGTCTTTTCTCTAGAGACCGCTAGGCTTTCCGCTCCACTTTCAAGAACCATAGAACTGTTACACCCATCAATAATAGTGCTACATTGTAGCTTGTATAGAGTTCCAATCCGAACTCCCCACATTAATACTAATGCTCCCCGAACCATCTTGCAGGCATCTTTCTCGAACACTGTTTTTACACCCGCATCATCCATCTTGCTTATAGAAATCATATTTCTGGCCAATGCAGGAATATGCAGAACACCATGAAGTTTTCTAATCCTTCCACCTTATAGCTTCAGCTTGACCTTTCCACGTCCGAAGATTCTGGCCTTCCTATCATCCCCTAGGAAGACATCACCATCATATTTCTCATACTCGCAGAACCACTCCCTATGGGGAGTGAAGTGAAAGGATGCACCTGAGTCAATCAACCATGACTCATGATCTACATGTGTATTTGAAGAAGAAGCCAAATACACATCCCCACCCTCATCCGAGGTGGTTTTTGCCTCTGCAGAAGGACCTTCATCAGATCCCTTTCCTTTCTCAGGAGCTTTAGATCTTCCTTTCCGCATTTCCAGCACACCTTTACAAACTTTCCAGGAGATTTAGATCTCCCTCTAGATTTAGATCTCCCACTCGAAACCTTATTCTTGTTTCTGTTCTGGGACCTTCCTCGTACAGATAAGGCATCTCCATTCTGACCCTCCATATTTCTCCCTCTCATTTCCTCCGACAGCAAGGCTGAGACAATGTCATCAAAATTCAAGGTAGTTGTATTGCTACCTATTGCAATAACCAGACTGTCCCACGAGTCCGGTAGAGAACACAACAAACTGATGCACTTATCTTCATCTGAGATTTTAATATCAACAGATGAAAACTGACTTACCACAGTATTGAAGGCGTTCATATGCTCTGTCACCGAGTCTCCATCCTTCATCCTCAAAGCTATACATATTTTTCCGTTAGGAACAACTTATTCACCGTAGACTTAGATTGGTACAAAGTCCCAAGTTTTTCCCACAAATTCTTCACCGTAGCTTCCCCAGATACATTCAACAATACTGAATTTGAGACACACAACCGTATTGTGCTCTTAGCCTTCCGATCCAGTTTCTTCCATTCTTCATCTGATATTGTTGTTGGTTTAGTACCTGGATCTACCGCAATCCACTGATCTTTATCCACGAGAAAATCCTCCATCTTGAGCTTCCATAACTCAAAACTCTGACCATTAAATTTCTCGATCTCTATCTTCCCGTCTCTTGCCATCTTATTTCACCACAAGAATAGATCCCGCAGATCTCCCACTGAACAGGGTCTACCTCAGGCCCAAGCAAAAAACCCTCAGCAGCAAAGGCGTCCCCTTGAAGCCGAAACATCTCTAATACCAAATGTAGGTTTTAACCCTAAACATAAATTATCTACACATGAATCTTATAACAGAAAATAAATAATAGCGAGAGCATAAAACATAAAACAGATAAACACAGAGATTTTTCGCTGGATCCCAAATCGGGACGACCAGCTTGATTTTTCATTATATTCATTTTAGTGTTACAACACATATATATATATATACATGTCGAAGCATACATGAACCCTAATCCATTAACCCTGGATTAGAACATAATCGTATTTCCCTTAACCGGATCTACAAAAATACCAGGGGCCGAAAACCATCGTACCCCAAAACCATGTGCAAAACCATGCACAAAACCATGGGCGCAGACTACCCACCGGAAATTATATTCGTGGAAAGAATATAACACATACCCAACATATCTCTCACATGTGCAAGGGTTAGGATTTATGTAGAATAAGTTGTTGGGAAATTTGAAGTTGCAGAAAGAGTTGTTGGGTAGGTCGAAGTTGCAGAAATAGTTGTTGGGTAGTTCAAAGTTGCAGAAGAAGTTTTTGGGCAGGCCGAAGTTGCAAAAGAAGTTTTTGGGCAGGTTGAAGTTGTTGAAGAAGTTGTTGGAAGTCAGATTCACGAAATTTTCTAGAATCAAAGTTTGACTTAGTCTTGGAGGGTCTTAGTCAAGGGTCAAAGGTCTTGGAATTTTTCAATTGAAGGTATATAAGAAGAGAAGAATTATGGTGGGTTTTCCTCTCAGTTGGAGAGGTTTTGGCCTTGGATGATTGCCTACATCTTGTGTCCTATTGTCTCATTGTTCCTTATGGTTTGGTATTTTTTTTATTATAGATAACACTAATATTAATAAAGGAAAGAATAATCTAATCAAGAAAAGTGAAAATGCATCACAAGCAGTTATCAAAGTAAGAGAAATCATCTACACTTGCTGCACCTATATTTCTCAACATAGGATAGTGCCCATCTCCCCTCAAAGATCAAGGAACAATTGGATAGAGGATAACTCTTCAAGAACGAAAAGAAGCATTGAAGATATTGAGAGGAGAACAAAGTCGGTATCGAGAGTAGAAAAAAAATTGAAAATAAATAGATACTACACTCCTTCAGAAAATGAAGGGGCGCAGAGGAAAGTATATATATGCAGAACAAAGAAGTGAGTGGGGTTCTTCTTCTTGATTGAGCTCTCCTTCCACAACTTCTTGGTTGGTTGGTTGTTTTTCTTGGGAGTTTCTGAGCCTGGTGAAAATAGTGTGGAGTAGTGCAACATGATAGAAGAAGGCCAAGGAAATCAGGGAGTTATTGATAAGCCTCGCGCTTTGTGAATTTTGGGTGTTAATCCTTGTGTTTTTTGTTTGAGACCGCTATACTATGTGTATATGATTGTGAGGTCAGTGGGAGGCTTAATGGATGACGAAGTCATTATGGTGCTTGCCAGAGAGTTTTTAACCACATGGTCAAGGGGTTGCATACCCCTGTGGTGTTTTCTATGAAAATATAGTTGATAAGCCACCTAGATAGTGGATTAAATCTCCTAGACTAATAAATACCCCATATGGACCTTGGGTGAAGCCCTGTGAATGAAATTAGGAGAGTAAGTGAGTTACTCTGGTGTTTATTGTTAGAGCATAGTTGATAAACCACCTAGATAATGTACTCTGTCTCTCAGTGCATATTTAAACCATTGGTGTGAATTCCCTTGAGCAAGAATTCCCTTAGGTTGTGGATCTAGGTCAGGGGTGGTCAACTACAAGAAAGGTTGCAGTGTAGCTAGCCTATGGTTGGATGCTGAGTTGAAGTCCCTCTTTCCGTTTCCAACCATTAGAATATATTCAGATAAGTATAATTAGCTGTGCACATTTGTATCACACATTGTGATAATGATTGTTAATATGATCTTGTATATTCATATGTGAATTCTTGAATATTGCTATTATACTCTCTACTATCATTTATGTTATGGTTTCAAATAATGGTAGCAATGTAGAGCTACTACCATATTCATGATTTATAATCTATTTATATGCTATGAGCTGAGTGTATACATGAAAAAATTGGAAAGTGCTTACCTTAAGAATGTTGTGAAAAGTTGTAAATTTTGTGCACATTATCCTTGGTGTTATTGCTTGTATTTTAATTCCATTTAATATTTAGAAATTCACAATGTTAAGAAATGAATGATAAATTTCTTAAGAATGGGTTGCAAACCTATGTGAGTGGGTTGTAGACCTATGTGATCATTTGAAGGTCAAGGTCCAACTGTGAACTATTTTTTTAGGAATTTTGACTCTTGGGATATTGCTCCTTTTCCCTATAAACTCTTCCATATTCCCTATTCCTTAGCACATCAAAATAATTTTTGAATCTCAAAGTCTATGTGTTTGGAAAAGGTTGTGCATTTGCACGGGTTGGATTTACCCTTAACTAGATTTTGTGTCATATCCGAGAGTTCAAACATTAGGGGGTGGCAAGGGTCATTCATTTGTTGGGAGTACGAATAACCATAGATCCTAATATATTCCCATTTTACTTTTCATGTGGGGGCCACAATGCATAAGTTATATTGATTCCTAATTTTTTTTGTTGGATTAGTTTGAATCCAGGGATCTGGGGGTTGACGAAAGGCACACACCTTTTTGCAAACAGATAAGGCATAAGTTAGATATAATACTTAGGCACTAGAATACTATCTTCCTAGGGAACCATACCCAATGAAACCCTTTACCATGTTATCTGAAAGTCTAACGACTCTTGAGATGTCAAGAGGTTGCACAACTGTGCAGACCCAGATTTGGCCAAGGTTGAAAACACAGGTACGGTGACATAATGTTGGCATGGTAGTGCCACAAGGGCCAAATAAGAGTACATGTGGATTCCTTGTGGTAACATATTGTGACATGGCATGGCTTGAATGGCTTAAACTTCTAGGGGGAATAAATTACAACCTTGAAGCTAGATTTTAGTAAAAACTATATCACCAAAAAAAAATTGACGAGTTGAGTATGAATATGATGTCAAAGTATAATTATATAAACTTGAGAGAAGATGCATTTTGTAACCCCATATTCATAAAATATATAAGCGGTTTGGTAACAACTTCCATAGACGGAGAAAAGATCAGGGGGTGGGAATACGACTACATAGTGGTATCCAAGTAAAGGTTCAACACTGGACCTAGAGAGGCTCACACACAAGGGATACAATTTAACCTGATAATTTAAGTTTTATATGTGTGTGTGTGTGTGTGTGTGTGTGTTGATTTTATACTTACAACTAATGTGATTTCTAGCCTGATAGATTATTAATATGTTATTTCATTTTCTAACCTAAATATTGACATGGAATTTGATTTGGTAACCAACTTCATATCAACATGCTTAAGGAAAATATGGCAAGGTGATGAGTGAATATATTTATTTATGT
Organism: Pinus albicaulis; assembly: GCA_034641835.2. Lineage (NCBI taxonomy): Eukaryota > Viridiplantae > Streptophyta > Pinopsida > Pinales > Pinaceae > Pinus > Pinus albicaulis. The sequence goes on from CM076575.1 coordinate 1,559,877,834, forward strand.
TTGAATTAACTAAAAAATGTGCATGTGTAACAAGACACAAGAATATACAAATTCTAGCAAGAAATAAAGAAATGAATAGTAGAATGGCATAGTACAACATGCCCAATTCTTATCATCATCATGAAGAGGACTCGGTGGGAAAAAAAAGTTAGAGAAAAAAATCCTTGATTGGGTGGAAACCCTCAGGAGTTTGAGAGATGAAAGTAGGTAATGAAAATATTGTTAGAGGTTAAGAAAAAAAAATAGAGGTGAATGAAATGATATTGTAGAGCTTATTAGATATGCAAAGGAAAAAGAAACAAGCTTGGTGCCACCTATCTAGCGTTCAGAAATGTAACTAGTTTTGGTCATCATAATTGTTGTACTCATTTCAAAATGTATCCTATGTAACAAACAAGAAAAAGAAAGAAAAACTATATTATCAAAGCACGGGTTTCATGCTCATTATTGATGGTATTTTAGGTAAAATAATGTTCTTCATACTTCTAGGGTTTTTCTGGTCTTAGGATTTATTATAATGAGTCAAAGGAGTCAACATCATGTTTATTAGACCCTTCCGATAAATTTGTAATTATAAAAAGAACTATTTTTTAGTCTAGAAAGTCCTAGAATCCCAAGAGTACAAGTCGTCCCTGGGATCCCCAAGTCAACCTAAAGGAGGGGATTTGAAACCTTGAGAAGGCTATTAAAGGAAGTAATTAAACCTCATTTGGAGGACACTCATACACAAGTTCGATCTATCAAGGAAATAATTTTCTCTATAGTTGGGAAGTTGGAAAAAGGAGAGAAAAAGTCCGGGAGAAGCTGGGACAATGAAATTTATTGTTTCTAGGCTCTATCTCTCTCACACGTGTGAAGAAGCTATGGTTTTTGCAGCCATAAAGAGGCCAAATTTGTAGGTCCAAATTATTGGGGAGAGAAGTTGTTGTTGGGGAGTAGAATTGTAGGAACAAGTTGTTGGATAGAGCAAAATCCTTCTCTTTACCTTGTTGAACTTGGGGAGAATTGTTTTGCTCTAGGAAGGTATAAAAAAGAAGATAGATTAGGGTTTTTATCGTAATTTTTGGGATGAAGTTCCTGAAGGATGAATTTTTTGGGTCAAGTAGCTGGGCAGTTGCTGGTAGGTCAAAGTTGTAAGAAATAAGCAATTTGAGGGAAGGTCTTGAGGAAGTGTTGACTTGGTACTAGGGGAAGGACTTGGTCTAGGGATTGGGTCACTGTATCTCATTTGAAGCAGTCTCTAAGAAGAGAAGAGTTTTTGGTTTTTCCCCTTAGAGGGGTTTTCCATGGTTCAAAGCCTATATCTGTGTCCTCCTTTGTGGTTACTATTTCTTAATATTGTTTGATGAAAATATCTAACTAAAGAACGTAAAGAAGATAACTAATTTTCACAAGAAAGTATCAAGGGTGAAGAAAATAAGTTATAAGTGTTTCCACTTTACATTTTCTAACATGGTATTAGAGCTAAGGTGCACACAGAAGGTAGCCAGAAGGACACTAGAAAGAATCAGTGATCAAATAATAGGAATCTCTAAAGGTTTAAAATACGAATATTTTCTTTTGAAGGGATCTGGTTAAAGGCTCGCTCGTAGAAGACCCTTCTAATATAGGGTCTACATTGAATAATATCAAGAAATACATTAATCTTGCAAAAGGAAGTCTACTTGGAAGGAATCAATCTTAGAAGTTATTCATAGAGGAATCCTAGGGAACATCTTTCAAGGGCATCATCAAGAACCCTCTGAAAGGTCTTGAATAGATCAAGAAGGTTGGAAATGATATTTAATTAAGTACTATACTATCTCATAATGGTTGAATTCTCAAGTCATGTAGGTTCTTTTTGCATGGAGAGAAACAAGATCATTGGGGTAGTAAACTATATAGCATGGAAGAACAGGATTGACTTAAAACTCACAGAGCAAGATGTAATGGGATATGTTATCGGAGAAATTATTGAACCTGCGAAAGAAAAGACACAAGAAATAGTAAGATACAAGAAAGCGGAAATAAGAGCTCAGAGGATCATAATAGGGTCATTCAAGGATTCTCTTGCTCCTTTGTATCAAATTTGAATACTGCCAAGGCCATGTATGACAAGCTATTGAATTTGTACTTTGTAAGTACAATAGGTCAAAATATGTCTTTGCAAAAAAAGTTATATAAAATTAGGAAATTGAATGATGAAGAATTGGAATATTTCCTCATGAGAGTCTCTCAATTAAGTGACCATTTACAAGGAATTTGGGAGTTGATCACTGATTCATAATTGACCATATGTGTTAGCAATACATTTCTACCGGAATGGAGCAACTTTACATCAAGTTTCTACTCCAAGAAATATTCTACTCCCTTTGATGAGTTTTGGGCACAATGCATACTAGAAGAATCAATAATAAAGGTCAAGGATGACATTGGATCTTATGATTAAACTCAATCCTTTCTAGCCCAAGTCAAGAAGATGAAGAAAGGAAAGTTTGGTAAGTCCAAGAAGAAATATATGTCCAAGGCACAATGCTTCAAGTATCAAGAATTTAGACACTATAAGAGAGACTGTCCAAATCAACAGAACAATAAGAGGGAGGATAGGAGTGAATATCATGTGTCTAAAGCCATGGGAGAACTTGAGAAGAAGGAAAAGAAGGAAGAAGTGAAGGATCTTTACTACTAAAGAAGGTTCTCTGACTTCTAGGTTCTCTATGAATATTAATTTTATTTTGAATGATATGTTTTACATAAGAATCATAGGATATCATTATGCTTATATCCTATAGGATAGAATGTAATACCATTTTGCATATTGTTCATCCAAATATTATCTAACACTATGTTAGGGTCTATCATATTGCTTAAGGGGATCATTGTGATCTAGGAAGGACCATTTTATTAAGAATTCCTTATGAAAATCATTATGACAAAAATAGTATGTATTATATGTAATGTGGAAACATGCTGGTAAAAAGAGATGAAAGGTTTCAATGGGTCAAAATGATTTTTTTTACATATGGATAACATAGGAATTTGTGTTTAACTATTTGATAGAGATTCGTATATAGAAGAATCTGGTGAAAAAAAAATAGTTATGAAAGTTATGCTCAAGTTTTTATGATGTTGGGATAATATTTGACTTACTATGTATAAATAAATTAGGACTTTCTCTCACAATATGTATATGATAAGTTTAACATCTAACACAATATCTAGAAGAAAAAGTTTTAACTTGGTAATAAGTTTGATACTTGGGCACTCTGATGCAAGAAGGAAATTTCAAGTGGATATAGTCAATGAAGATGTTGATGATACGAGAAGGTCGCCATGGTGAGGTAAGTCTATTTCATTTTTGGTTTGGTTAATTAAGTTAACATATTATGTTTCTACTTAGTAGAATGGTGCAACAGTACATGATGAAAATTGAAGCAAAGTCAAATGTATGGATGAAAAGGATTGAGGGAAGCCCAATATCTGGCACTTGGAAACTATGAAGTCGAGATGTGTTCATCATGGAAAGTAGTAATGCAAGAAGATAACCTAAAGGTCAAGGAATATCGCTTTCATGAGGAAGCCATGATCATATAGAAGTTTGGGAAGGCTAAATACAATTCCTTCATTTCAAAAATGGAAAGTGATGAGCAAGAAAGATGACCTGGATCTTGTCACATGAACGAAGAGTGGATATGGTTCCATGATACCTTAAAAAAAAGTAGAGATGAAAAGGAAAGAGGGACCCATGTAGTTATGGAAAATCGGCAGTTGATACTTTGATGAAGAAAACCTATAAGGCTTGTGGTGTTGGCTTCCATTATTGGAATGATGCCCAAAATATCATTTGGTTTTGAGAGGGAGCAAAAGGAGTCTCCTTGAATAAGTAGCAAGGATCTATTCTCAAGATTAAGCGAGAATAGGTATGTCCTCTTGGTTTGAGAGGGAGTGATATTTGACATCACATGTGAATTCTCCTCTTCAGGTGATGAAGAGAGAATGATGAAGGATTGGATATAAACTGTGGTCTCCTTGAGTATAAATCATCCAATAAAAGAAAGGGGATTGATACTCCTTGAGGATTTGAATCCAAGAAAGGTAGTAATCCCGAGGACTAACACTTCTTGAGGATGGGATAGGAATCCAAGAGAAGAGTGGTCAAAGAGAACCGATGTTCTTTAAGGACTCAAGTATGGATATCCAAGATAAGGATATTCTTACAATGGCATACCTTATGGACATCTGGATCAGGCATGTACCTTAGAGAGGTAGTGCGGTATCACACATGAAGCATCCCAACGTAATGCTCTTGAATTAAATAAGAGATTGTCCTATTAGGCCTCAGGGAAAATGTTGGTCATAATGATGATGCTTACAATATGGCTCATCAATCTGACTCTTGTTGAGAACTCTTCAGTTTGAGATGTGATGTTGTGCTGGTTGTACAATCATGAATACCTTTCTAGTTAAGAGGGAGTGTTGAGAAATGTAACTAGTTTCATTCTTCATAATTGTTGTACTCATTTCAATATGTATCCTATGTAAGCAATAAGAAAATTAAAAGAAAAAATAGTATTATCAAAGCATGGGTTTCATGCTCATTATTGATGGTATTTTAGGTAAAATCATTTTCTTCGTGATTTTAGGGCTTTTTAGATCTTAGTATTTATTGTCATGAGTCAAAGGAGTCAACATCCTGTTTATTAGATCCTTCCGAGAAATTTGTAAATGTAAAAAGAATTCATTAGGGGAATTTTGAGGTCTAAAATAGGCCTCCTAAGGAAATTATAAAATAATAGTTGAAATAATAAAATAAGATTAGATTACATCATCAAATTTTAAAGGGAAAAAAGAAAAAACTACTTCTTCAACTCGTATTTTCAACTTATCTCCCTATGGGTTTACTCAAATTTCGAGCGGGAACACTTGTGAGATGCATAATTTGATTCCTTGTCCAAGGAGTACCTATGTTGCATACTTTCAATGGACCCTGCTACACAAAAATTATAAATACATGAAAATGTGATTGCAATCACGTTTTTTCATGTATTTCTCATTTTTCTTGTAGCAGTGTCTATCAAAAGTATGCAACATGGGTACTACTTGGATCAAGAATTAAATTTTTCATCCAACAAGTACTCCCGCTTGAAATTTGAGTAAACCCATAGGGAGATAAGTTGAAAAAGTAGTTTTATTATTTTATTATTTTTTAATATTTTTACTTTTTAACCCCAAAATGGTGAATCATATCCCATGGTTGACATCATCATCTTGAATCCTATTGGTTCTTATAAAGTTTATTTTGGTTGTACATTTATCTTAGGAGGCCCATTTTAGACCTCAAAATTTCTTTAATGATTTTTGAGTCTAGAAAGTCCTAGAATCTCTAAAAAGTACAAGTTGGCCATTGAATCCTAAATTCATCCTAAAGGAGGGGATTCGACCTCTTGAGAAGGCTATAAAAGGAAGTAATTCGACATCATTTTGAGGACACTCACACACAAGTCTGATCTATCAAGGAAAGAGTTCGATCTGTAGCTGGGAAGTTGGGAAAAGGAGAGAGAAATTCTACAAGAAGTTTAGATGAAGAATTTTATTGTTTCTGGGCTCTATCACTCTCACATGTGAAAAGAAGCTAGGGTTTCTACGACTAGAAAGAGGTTGAAGTTGAAAGTTCGAATTGTTGGGGAGCGAAGTTGTTCTTAGGGAGAAAAATTGCAGGAACAAGTTTCTAGATAGAGCGAAATCCTTCTCTTGACCTTATTGATCTTGGGGAGATTTTTTTTTCTCCAGTAAGGTCTCAAAAGGAATATAGATTAGGGTTTCTGTAGTAGTTGCTGGGACGAAGTTGTGGGGTCAAGTAAGTAGTTGGGCAGTTACTGGCAGGTCAAAGTTGCGAGAGAGAAGGATTTTGAGTGAAGGTCATGAGGAAGGGCTGACTTGGTAGTAGGAGAAGGACTTGGTCTATGGATTGGGTCATTGTATCTCATTTGAAGCAAATTCTAAGAAGATAAGAGTTTCAGGGTTTTCCCCTTGGAGGGGTTTCCAATGGCTAAGAGCCTATATATGTGTCCTCCTTTGCTATTACTATTTATTGATATTGTTTGTTGAAAATATATAACTAAAGAAAATAAATAAGATAACTAAGTTTCACAAGTAAGTATCAAGGTTGAAGAAAATAAGTTATAATTGTTGCCACTTTGCATTTTCTAACATCTATGCAGGCACAAATCCAAGAAAATATCATTTGAGATCTAGAAGCAAGGATTGGAGACAAATAGGGAAGAAGACATCAAGTTAATAAAAAGGCATAGGCAAGCAAGTGAAGACATAGTGAGGGGAGAAACCCTGCTCGACACTCCAAAAAGGGAGTTAAGCAAGCATGATTGGTTGTCTAGAACTGTAACTAGAGGACACCACCATTAAAGGAGAAGTGAGAAGAGCTTAATGTCAAAGGAGTTATGGAAAACAAAGACACCTACCTTTGATGGATAAATTAAGAAGGTTAAAGAGGAAAAAACTTGGCTATTGGGATTAAAGAAGTACTTTAGAGTCCATGAATACTCTGAAAACATGAAGGCTGGTGTAGCCACTTTTATTATGAAATGAAAGGTTAATATATGGTGGGAATAACTTAGAAATGTCAAATGAATTAGAGAAAAGGAACTATCATGAAGGAAATATGAGAAATATTTTCGTGACAAGTACTTTTCAGAGATGTACTATGACAACTAGATTAAGGAGTTCCATGGACATAAGCTAGGGCAGCTCACTTGGGATGCTTATCCTAACATAGTTTTGGAAATTGCTAAGATATGTGCCATATATCAAGGATGATAAGGTGAGGATATATAGACACCTTAGTGGGTTATCGTAGTCCTACTAAGACATAATTGAGTGTTATAACCAAGAATGTTTTAGCACACCATTCAAAAGGGTAAGTATTGTCATAACCAGTCTAAGCATAGGGATAAATTATGATAAGACAAAAAAAATAAAGATAAAACTAGTTTCAAGTGGAAGGGACCAAAATATTCAGGATAAAATAAAATGGGGAAGAATGTAAAGATCACCACACTTGTTAAAGATGAATTCCAATGGGTGTTCCCTACTGACAACAAAGATAGGTCCATTAGATCAACAAGAGAAGAGGTCGAGGAGCCCAAGAGAAATCCATTGCAATGTCGGGGATGTGGAGAGAACCACATGCTAAAGAATTTCCCTCACCAACAATAGAATAGTAAGAGTTGTACAATTTTCAACAAGAAGCAATGTTGAATCTCAGAATGCGCCTTGAATTTGTGCCACGTTGGAAAATATGAAAGTGGATCCTCAATCTTTAGTGATCGAAATGCAAGGTAGAGTCAACAATCAACTTGTTTCAATTTTAATTGATCCAATTTCAGTTATATTAGCCTCAAGGTTGCAGAGGAATGCACTTTTCAAGGGAAGACTCATGCAAAGTCGTGGTTGGTACAACTAGCCATGAGAGTAAAAAATCAAGTGATAGATTTAGTGGAATTGTGTCCCATGGAGCTAAGTGGCATGCCTACTATGGTTTCCCTTAACTAATTTCCATTTGGTTCATGTGAAATTTTAATCAGTATGGACTTGCTAGAATCTTATAGAACTAAAGTGGATTTCTATAATAAGTTGTTGGAGTGACTCAATGATGAAGGTGAGGAAAGAACACTATAGGGACTGAGAAATCATGTCTCTATCAGGAAAATATTAGCATTGTGGGTGAAGATATGTAGTAGAAAGGGGGATGCTTTGTTTATGGTTTAAGTGACCAATGTTTAATATTTCAATGGTTCTAGAAAAGAATACCATTCTATCTTAAAAAAATTGAGTGACATGTTTCCAAAAGAGCTGTTGGGATTGCCTAAGACCATTGAGTTGATACTTGGAGCAATGCTAGTCTCGAAAGCCCCATATCGCACGAGCATGCCAGAGCTGGTAGAGTACAATTGAAGGAAATGATGAATAAATGGTATATCAAACCCAATGTGCTTCCCTATGGATACCAAACATTGTTTGTGAATAAAAAGGATGACACAATGTGACTATGCATTGGTTACTAGTTGAATAAAGCCACAATGGAAAATAATTATCTGTTTCCTAGAATTGATGACTTATTCAACCAACTAAAATGGTTTTAGTGTCCAAAATAAATTTAATATCTAGTTACCATCATGTAAGAATTAAATATGAAGACATACATAAGATAACATTTAGGACTAGGTACAAGCACTATGAGTTCATGGTAGTGCCATGTGGGCTCACAATCGCCCTAACCACATTTAAGTGCCTGATGAACAATGTCCTCAACCCATGTTTGACAAATTTGTATTGTTTTATGGGTGATATCATGGTTTAATCAAGAACTAGAGATAAATGTGAAGAACATTTAACGACAATGTTGTAGTTGCTGAGAGAGCACAAGCTATATGCCAAGCTTAGAAAATGTGATTCCTTCCAATCACAAGTTCAAAACTTATGGTGTGTCATTTCAAAGGGGGGAGTGGCTATGTATCCCAAAAATATTAAGGCCATAATGGATTAGCTCACTCCTTGAAATTTCATAGAGGTTAGGTATTCCTTTATAGGATTGGTCAGATATTACCAGTGATTCCTTCAATATTTTTCAAATAGTAGGCATCCAATCACAACCTTGTATAAGAAAGGAATTGAATACCAATGGACATCAGAGTGCACAAATAATTTTGAGTAGCTCAATGGATTTCTCATACATGAACCCATTTTGAGGATAGAAAATCCTGAGAAGGATTTTCTAGTTTGCATAGATGCCTGCAAGGTAGGACTAGGTGGAATATTAATGCAAGAAGGGCATGAAAATTGCGATGATTTAAGGAAACTAAATGAACATGAGAAGAATTATGTAATTTATGGTTTGGAGCTTGTAGCAATAATTCATTAACTAAAAATGTGGAGACACTACTAGCTTGGAAGAATATTTGTGTTGATGTAAGATCATGGAGGGCTAATATATTTGCCTATTGGAGGCCAAAAATTTTGAAAATTTTGCAGTAGTATGAGGACCCACACGTAGAGGAGGATGGCACTGAAGTAGGGCAACTAACGCACAATAGAGAGGATGGCACAAGGAAGGAAGGTAAAGTGTAGAGGAGCATCATACGTAACTTAACGCAGTGCCAACTAGATGAGGATGTGTGCAAGGCAGATTAGGGTAGTTACGATATGAAGGAATATGGAAGAGATGGGGAGGATCGTCATGATGAAATACATGGAAGATATTTGCAGGAAGAGGCAATTTGGTGAATTGGAGGAAGAATTTTTAGAATATATTCTGAGAAAGGACCAACTGTCAGATAGAACACGTGGGACAACTGGGGAAGGTTGTCAAGAAATATTAGGGCAGTTAAGATAACATGTATAGTTGGTTTAGATGGATGAGGATTGCAGGTATGATGAAAAAGGAGCCACTGAGGGACAATGAGAAGGCCCAATTTATCTAGTCCGGGGTTGGTTAGCAAGTTTGAGAATCAACAGTGTTGTAATTCACTAGTGTGTTTGTTGTTGGCCGATTTTTTGTTGTTTCGTTCTTAGTTTAGTATGTTAATGTTGTTCATTCATCTCATTAGTTGGTTGAGTTTATTTTTTGATTCTATTCTTGAGTATTTAGTTTGCACATAGTCACTTACTTTTTGTGATGTGGGAGAATGCAATGTTCTATACTTTATGAATGTTAGGTTAGTGAGTCGGTTTGAAAATCACTTTGTTGTAGTGCGTTGCACACTTCTCTTTTGATGAATTAATAGAGAATGATCAAATTTCCCTCTATATTTGCTTCTAAATGTGTGTGTTGTCTTTATTGTTGACATTGTAGCTTAGTGTTAGAATGGATTTTTGTAACAACTTGCGCAAAATGAGAGTTTAGTATGTCTGCATACTCCTATTATGTTAATGTCATGAACACTGAGCAGTAAATTAGACAATTACCATTGCACATGAAAAAATTCCATATGAATGCAAAAAACTGGTTCTAGTAGTCCCCCATGACACCTCGGGTGAGATGTCATCCACTTTGTGGGTGATATTGAAAGGATTAGTGTTGGAGTGGGTTTTTTGGACAACAATGTGTGCCAACCCAAGTATTTCTAAATCCCATGTCAACATTTCTTGATTAGCCAAAATTAAATGCAAGAAAAGCTATGAGTTTGGCTTTGATTAATGAGTGTTATTTTGAGATCAAACATATTAAGCGTAAAGAGAACAATGTGTTAGATGCACTTAGCAGAAGCCTACAAGTAGCTCACTTAGAAACCATGAGTACTTGTGAGTTTGACACCAAATAAAAGGTCAAAGAAGCATTACAACATGATGAACACTTCCAACATGTGAAGGAATGCTTACATCAAGAGCCAAATGGGTCATTAAGCAAGAATTACAAGCTCACTAATAATGGTATGTTGTTGTTCAAAGATTATGTTATGTGCCTTGTGTCATTGAATTAAAGAAGCTCATCATGGATGTGTATCATAAGAGGCCTTATTTATGTCATACTAGATATCAGAAAATTATAACCATACAAAAATTATATAATTTCCTAGGAATGAAGGATATTATTGAATACATTGCTAGATATCACGGGAGAAATATTTATATTACATGGCATACCTAAGACGATTATTTTAGATTGGGATGCCAAGTTCACATCAAGTTTTTGGAAGGCATTGTTTACGGGTTTTGGAATATAGCTAGCTTTTGGTACTACATTTCATCCTCAGAGAGTTGGTCAAATATAAAGACTAGACATAATTTTAGAGGACATGTTGAGGATGTATGTCATGCATTATCCAAAGAGGTGGGAGGATACCATTAGTTGAATTTTCATATAACAATGGGTACCAAGAGTCATTGAAGATGAGCCCTTCGAGGCATTGTATCATAGAAAATAAAACAATCCCATTAGTTGGGATAATCTAGTGAACATAGTGGTTCTTGGACCCAATTACCTGAAAGAAATGGAGCACGAAGCAATTAATATCAGGAAGAAATTGAAAGAAAATCACGATAGGCACAAGAACTATGAAAACTAACAAAGAATGCAAAAGATATTCCAAGTGGGAGATCATATGTATCTCCACGTTAGACCAAGAAAGAGATCATGTGTCTTGCACTAAGCTGGCACCTAGATTTTGTGGACCATTTCAGATTTTGGAAATAGTGGGACTAGTAGCTTACCGACAAGCTTTACCACCCATAGTGAAGGCACAAGATGTATTTCACATTTCTTTGCTTAAGAAGTATGCATGTGACACTAATCATGTGGCAGATTGATTTGTGATAGAGGTGGAATATGAGGGAGAATTCCAACTATAACCACTGTGCATCCTAGATCGGAGACAAATCACACTCTAGAATCGAATAATAGAGAATTTCAAGGTGCAATGGAGGCAATTTGGACCAGATGAAGCAACCTGGAAGATTACATATCAAATGAGGGCACTCTACCCATTTTTTTAATGTATGAATGGATGTAAGATTGTAAATATAATGTTTAGATTTTTTTGTTGTTGTTTGTTAATGGAACACCGTGGACGATGATCCCTTAAGGGGTTGGGGTTTGTAACAACCCTTTTTCATTACCCCTATATTTTTTATACATAATTGTGTACTACCAATGTAATAGTCATGACTAGCTAAAGTAGGTAGATTGTAAACTCGTGAATTAAATGTAAACTTAAATGACTGGAATAAGGAGAGAACAATAGGTATCCATAGTTCTAAGGGAAACGGGAGCTCATTTGTTTGAAAACGCAAAAAATTTTGTTGGATTTATCACTGGAGTCGGTTCTAACCTAATCAGGATACCACCACCTGAAAATAGTTATGAGATGGGGTGAAAGACAATGCCCATCTCCCCTCAAAGAGTGAGGAATGGTTGGGCAAAGGATGACTCTTCAAGAAATAAAAGAAGTTTCAAAGGGACATAGAAGAGAACATAGTTAGTGTCAAGGGCAGAAAGTGAATTGAAAAGAATGAGAGACCTTTCTAGTTCAAAAAATAAAGGGACGCAAAGGAATGTATATGTATGTACAACAACGAAACGAATCGGGTTTTTCTTCTTTTTTTAGTTCCCCTTATTCATCTTCTTGGTTGGTTGGTTATTGTTCTCAGGAGTCTCCAACACTAGTGCAAATAGCATGGAGCTGTGGAACATGATAAAAGGAAGGCAAGGAAATCATGAATCTAATTCCAAGGCTCTATTTTTTGTGAATATTAGGTGTTAATCCTCGTGTTTCATATTTGAGGCCACTAGAATATTATTCATTGTTTATGAGGTCAGTGGGAGGCTTAGTGGATGACCAAATCACCATGGTTCTTGTTGTATATAACTAATAAACCACCTGGACAAGGAAATATGAGTCACTATGGTGCTTGCTAGAGATTTGTTAACCACCTAGATAGTGGGATGGATACCCCTATCATGGTTTCTATGAAAATACAACTGATAAAAATACCTAGATAGTGGATTTAACATCCTAAACTGAAGAATACCTCATCTGGACCCTAGGTGAAGTCCTGTGAATGGACTTAGGAGAGTAAGTGAGTTATTGTGGTGCTTATTGTCAAAGGATAGTTGATGAACCACCTAGATAACGAGCTCCATCTCTAAGTGCCTATTTGTACCATTGGTGTGAAGTCCCTTGAGCAATCATTCCCTCATACTATGGATCTGGTTTTGGGATGGTTAGCTTCAAGAAAGGTTGCAATGTAGTCACCCTATGTTTGGGTGGGGGGTTGAAGTCCCTCCTCCAGTTACCAATCATTATAATTAATTGTACATATTTGGATCACAGACTGTGATAGCCTTGTTATGTTAATGATTGTTAATAAGATATTTTATATTCATATGCGAATTATTGAAGATTGTTATTACACTCACTACTAACTATCTTGTATGTTGATGTTGCAATGACCGATAACACCGTGGAGCTACTGCCATATTCATGATTGATATGTTGTCTATATGCTATGGGATGATTATATACATTATTTCATTTCCAATTGCTTACCTTATGAATGTTGTTAAAAATTGTGAAGTTTTTGCATGTTATTTTTGTTGTTGTTACTTGTATTGTAATTCCATTTAATTATTCAAAAAATTCACAATGTTAAGGAATGAATGCTAAATTGCTTAAGAATGGGTTGCAAACTTGTGTGAGTCGGTTGTAGACCTGTGTGATCGGTTGAAGGTCAAGGTAAAACCTTGTATTTTGTTTTTCAGGAACTTTGTTTTTTGGGCTATTGCTCCTTTGCCTTAAAAACTTTTCCATATTCCTTGTTCCTTAGCATGTTGGAAGAATCCAGGAATCCGGAAGTTTGGGGGTTTGGCAAATGTCATGCCTTTGCACAGAACAAATTTACCTTGAACCAAATTTTTTGTCATATCTAAGAGTTGGGACATCCAGGGGTGGCAAGGGTTGTCCATTTCTTGGGAGTCTAGATGATGATAGATCTGGATATCTTCCTTTTTACTTTTTGTGTGTGGGCCATAACGCATAAGTTATATTAGGGACCTCACTGTTGTATTGGATTAATTTGAATCTGGGGATTTGGGGGTTAACGAAAGATATATTCCTTTCTACAACCAGATAAGGCATAAACCAGATATAAGACTTAGGCTTTAGAAGACTAGCCTACTGGAGAACCATGCCCAGTGGAACCCTTCACCATGCTATTCGAAGGTCTGGTGAATCGGGGGGTGTAAGATGTTGCACAATTGTGCAAGCTTGGATTTGGTTAGGGTTAGATACACTTGTACCACAGTGAAATGTTGCGTGGTAGTGTCACAAGGGCCAACTCAAAGTACATGTAGATGCCACATGGTAACAAATGGTGCAATGGTGGGCTTGAATGGCTAAAACTTCTCGAGGGTATAACTCACAATCCCAAAGTTGGATTTTGGTAAAATTTATATCACCAGGAAGCTCTGAATGAGCTAAGTATGATGGTGATGTCAAAATCTAATTCCACAAACTTGAGAGAAAAGGCATTTTGTAACCCCATCTTCGTAACAAACCTTGGGGGTCAGGTGAAAGCAAGCTAGTAACACCTGCCACCCCCTAATATAAAATCATAGAGAGAGTGGTTAGAAACAATATTAAGTATTGTACATTTTTTATAATAAATAAATTAATTTGAAAATATAAATAGTTAAAAAACAAATCAAAAATAAAAACAAAGAATTTAGACAATTTTATATTCAAAATTAAAAAATCATATTAATATTATTTTAAATTTTTTTAATTAAAAAATAAATATTTTTTTCCCTCTCAATAAAAGTCATAATTTTATTTATATAAAATATTTTCCATATACTTCTTAATTAAAAATGCATTTAAGTTAAAATACTTTATATAACATATCACTTTTTAACTAATAAGATAACTAAGTTTCACAAGTAAGTATCAAGGTTGAAGAAAATAAGTTATAATTGTTGCCACTTTGCATTTTCTAACATCTAGGCAGGCACAAATCCAAGCAAATATCATTTGAGATCTAGAAGCAAGGATTGGAGACAAATAGGGAAGAAGACATCAAGTTAATAAAAAGGCATATGCAAGCAAGTGAAGACATAGTTAGGGGAGAAACCCTGCTCGACACTCCAAAAAGGGAGTTAAGCAAGCATGATTGGTTGTCTAGAACTGTAACTAGAGGACACCACCATTAAAGGAGAAGTGAGAAGAGCTTAATGTCAAAGGAGTTATGGAAAACAAAGACACCTACCTTTGATGGATAAATTAAGAAGGCTAAAGAGGAAAAAACTTGGCTATTGGGATTAAAGAAGTACTTTAGAGTCCATGAATACTCTGAAAACATGAAGGCTGGTGTAGCCACTTTTATTATGAAATGAAAGGTTAATATATGGTGGGAATAACTTAGAAATGTCAAATGAATTAGAGAAAAGGAACTATCATGAAGGAAATATGAGAAATATTTTCGTGACAAGTACTTTTCAGAGATGTACTATGACAACTAGATTAAGGAGTTCCATGGACATAAGCTAGGGCAGCTCACTTGGGATGCTTATCCTAACATAGTTTTGGAAGTTGCTAAGATATGTGCCATATATCAAGGATGGTAAGGTGAGGATATATAGACACCTTAGTGGGTTATCGTAGTCCTACTAAGACATAATTGAGTGTTATAACCAAGAATGTTTTAGCACGCCATTCAAAAGGATAAGTATTGTCATGACCAGTCTAAGCATAAGGATAAATTATGATAAGACAAAAAAAATAAAGATAAAACTAGTTTCAAGTGGAAGGGACCAAAATATTCAGGATAAAAGAAAATGGGGAAGAATGTAAAGATCACCACACTTGTTAAAGATGAATTCCAATGGGTGTTCCCTACTGACAACAAAGATAGGTCCATTAGATCAACAAGAGAAGAGGTCGAGGAGCCCAAGAGAAATCCATTGCAATGTCAGGGATGTGGAGAGAACCACATGCTAAAGAATTTCCCTCACCAACAATAGAATAGTAAGAGTTGTACAATTTTCAACAAGAAGCAATGTTGAATCTCAGAATGCGCCTTGAATTTGTGCCACGCTGGAAAATATGAAAGTGGATCCTCAATCTTTAGTGATCGAAATGCAAGGTAGAGTCAACAATCAACTTGTTTCAATTTTAATTGATCCAATTTCAGTTATATTAGCCTCAAGGTTGCAGAGGAATGCACTTTTCAAGGGAAGACTCATGCAAAGTCGTGGTTGGTACAACTAGCCATGAGAGTAAAAAATCAAGTGATAGATTTAGTGGAATTGTGTCCCATGGAGCTAAGTGGCATGCCTACTATGGTTTCCCTTAACTAATTTCCATTTGGTTCATGTGAAATTTTAATCAGTATGGACTTGCTAGAATCTTATAGAACTAAAGTGGATTTCTATAATAAGTTGTTGGAGTGACTCAATGATGAAGGTGAGGAAAGAACACTATAGGGACTGAGAAATCATGTCTCTATCAGGAAAATATTAGCATTGTGGGTGAAGATATGTAGTAGAAAGGGGGATGCTTTGTTTATGGTTTAAGTGACCAATGTTTAATATTTCAATGGTTCTAGAAAAGAATACCATTCTATCTTAAAAAAATTGAGCAGACACATTTCAAAAAGAGTGTTGGGATTGCCTAAGACCATTGAGTTGACATTGAGCATTGGAGCAATGCTAGTCTCGAAAGCCCCATATCGCACAGTATGCCAGACAAGAGTACAATTGAAGGAAATGATGAATAAATGGTATATCAAACTCAATGTGTCTCATGGATACCAAACATTGTTTTGTGAATAAAAAGGATGACACAATGTGATCATGCATCAATATTATTGAATAAAGCCACAATGAAAATAATTATATGTTTCCTAGAATTGATTGACTTATTCAACCAACTAAAATGGTTTTAGTGTCCAAAATAAAATTTAATATCTGTTACCATCATGTAAGAATTAAATATGAAGACATACATAAGATAACATTTAGGACAAGGTACAAGCATCATGAGTTGTGAGTTCATGGTAGTGCCATGTGGCTCACAATCGCCTTAACCACATTTATGCTCGATGAACAATGTCCCCAACCTGCAGCCAAGACAAAATTTGTAATGTTTTATGGTGATATCATGGTTTAATCAAGAACTAGAGATAAACGTCGAAGAATATTTTAACGAATAATGTTGTTGTAGCGTTAACAGTGAGCATGTTATATAAAGCAGATTAGAAAATGTGATTCCTTCCAATCACAAGTTCAAACTTATGGTGTGTCATTTCAAAGGGGGGGTGGTTATGTATCCCAAAAATATTAAGGCCATAGTATTGGCTTTCCTGAAATTTCAGAAGTTAGGTATTCCTTATAGGAATGGTCGTATATTACCAATGATTCCTTCAATATTTTTTTCAGAATACTAGGTATTTGGCATCCAATTGACAACCTTGTATAAGAAAGGAATTGAATACCAATGACATCGATGCACAAATAATTTTGAGTAGCTCAAGGGATTTCTCTGTCATACATGAATCCATTTGAGGTTAGAAAACTCGAGAAGGATTTTCTAGTTTGCATAGATGCCTGCAAGGTAGGACTAGGTGGAATATTAATGCAAGAAGGGCATGAAAATTGCGATGATTTAAGGAAACTAAATGAACATGAGAAGAATTATGTAATTTATGGTTTGGAGCTTGTAGCAATAATTCATTAACTAAAAATGTGGAGACACTACTAGCTTGGAAGAATATTTGTGTTGATGTAAGATCATGGAGGGCTAATATATTTGCCTATTGGAGGCCAAAAATTTTGAAAATTTTGCAGTAGTATGAGGACCCACACGTAGAGGAGGATGGCACTGAAGTAGGGAAACTAACGCACAATAGAGAGGATGGCACAAGGAAGGAAGGTAAAGTGTAGAGGAGCATCATACGTAACTTAACACAGTGCCAACTAGATGAGGATGTGTGCAAGGCAGATTAGGGTAGTTACGATATGAAGGAATATGGAAGAGATGGGGAGGATCGTCATGATGAAATACATGGAAGATATTTGCAGGAAGAGGCAATTTGGTGAATTGGAGGAAGGATTTTTAGAATATATTATGAGAAAGGACCAACTATCAGATAGAACACGTGGGACAACTGGGGAAGGTTGTCAAGAAATACTAGGGCAGTTAAGATAACATGTATAGTTGGTTGAGATGGATGAGGATTGCAGGTATGATGAAAAAGGAGCCACTGAGGGACAATGAGAAGGCCCAATTTATCTAGTTCGGGGTTGGTTAGCAAGTTTGAGAATCAACAGTGTTGTAATTCACTAGTGTGTTTGTTGTTGGCCGATTTTTTGTTGTTTCATTCTTAGTTTAGTATGTTAATGTTGTTCATTCATCTCATTAGTTGGTTGAGTTTATTTTTTGATTCTATTCTTGAGTATTTAGTTTGCACATAGTCACTTACTTTTTGTGATGTGGGAGAATGCAATGTTCTATACTTTATGAATGTTAGGTTAGTGAGTCGGTTTGAAAATCACTTTGTTGTAGTGCGTTGCACACTTCTCTTTTGATGAATTAATAGAGAATGATCAAATTTCCCTCTATTTTTGCTTCTAAATGTGTGTGTTGTCTTTATTGTTGACATTGTAGCTTAGTGTTAGAATGGATTTTTGTAACAACTTGCGCAAAATGAGAGTTTAGTGTGTCTGCATACTCCTATTATGTTAATGTCATGAACACTGAGCAGTAAATTAGACAATTACCATTGCACATGAAAAAATTCCATATGACTGCAAAAAACTGGTTCTAGTAGTCCCCCATGACACCTCGGGTGAGATGTCATCCACTTTGTGGGTGATATTGAAACGATTAGTGCTGGAGTGGGTTTTTTGGACAACAATGTGTGCCAACCCAAGTATTTCTAAATCCCATGTCAACATTTCTTGATTAGCCAAAATTAAATGCAAGAAAAGCTATGAGTTTGGCTTTGATTAATGAGTGTTATTTTGAGATCAAACATATTAAGGGTAAAGAGAACAATGTGTTAGATGCACTTAGCAGAAGCCTACAAGTAGCTCACTTAGAAACCATGAGTACTTGTGAGTTTGACACCAAATAAAAGGTCAAAGAAGCATTACAACAGGATGAACACTTCCAACATGTGAAGGAATGCTTACATCAAGAGCCAAATGGGTCATTAAGCAAGAATTACAAGCTCACTAATAATGGTATGTTGTTGTTCAAAGATTATGTTATGTGCCTTGTGTCATTGAATTAAAGAAGCTCATAATGGATGTGTATCATAAGAGGCCTTATTTACGTCATACTAGATATCAGAAAATTATAACCATACAAAAATTATATAATTTCCTAGGAATGAAGGATATTATTGAATACATTGCTAGGTATCACGGGAGAAATATTTATATTACATGGCATACCTAAGAAGATTATTTTAGATTGGGATGCCAAGTTCACATCAAGTTTTTGGAAGGCATTGTTTACGGGTTTTGGAATATAGCTAGCTTTTGGTACTACATTTCATCCTCAGAGAGTTGGTCAAATATAAAGACTAGACATAATTTTAGAGGACATGTTGAGGATGTATGTCATGCATTATCCAAAGAGGTGGGAGGATACCATTAGTTGAATTTTCATATAACAATGGGTACCAAGAGTCACTGAAGATGAGCCCTTCGAGGCATTGTATCATAGAAAATAAAACAATCCCATTAGTTGGGATAATCTAGTGAACATAGTGGTTCTTGGACCCAATTACCTGAAAGAAATGGAGCAAGAAGCAATTAATATCAGGAAGAAATTGAAAGCAAAGCACAATAGGCACAAGAACTATGAAAACTAACAAAGAATGCAAAAAATATTCCAAGTGGGATATCATATGTATCTCCACGTTAGACCAAGAAAGAGATCATGTGTCTTGCACTAAGCTGGCACCTAGATTTTGTGGACCATTTCAGATTTTGGAAATAGTGGGACTAGTAGCTTACCGACAAGCTTTACCACCCATAGTGAAGGCACAAGATGTATTTCACATTTCTTTGCTTAAGAAGTATGCATGTGACACTAATCATGTGGCGGATTGATTTGTGATAGAGGTGGAATATGAGGGAGAATTCCAACTATAACCACTGTGCATCCTAGATCGGAGACAAATCACACTCTAGAATCGAATAATAGAGAATTTCAAGGTGAAATGGAGGCAATTTGGACCAGATGAAGCAACCTGGAAGATTACATATCAAATGAGGGCACTCTACCCATTTTTTTAATGTATGAATGGATGTAAGATTGTAAATATAATGTTTATATTTTTTTGTTGTTGTTTGTTAATGGAACACCGTGGACGATGATCCCTTAAGGGGTTGGGGTTTGTAACAACCCTTTTTCATTACCCCTATATTTTTTATACATAATTGTGTACTACCAACGTAATAGTCATGACTAGCTAAAGTAGGTAGATTGTAAACTCGTGAATTAAATGTAAACTTAAATGACTGGAATAAGGAGAGAACAATAGGTATCCATAGTTCTAAGGGAAACGGGAGCTCATTTGTTTGAAAACGCACAAAATTTTGTTGGATTTATCACTGGAGTCGGTTCTAACCTAATCAAGATACCACCACCTGAAAATAGTTATGAGATGGGGTGAAAGACAATGCCCATCTCCCCTCAAAGAGTGAGGAATGGTTGGGCAAAGGATGACTCTTCAAGAAATAAAAGAAGTTTCAAAGGGACATAGAAGAGAACATATTCAGTGTCAAGGGCAGAAAGTGAATTGAAAAGAATGAGAGACCTTTCTAGTTCAAAAAATAAAGGGACGCAAAGGAATGTATATGTATGTATAGCAACGAAACGAATCGGGTTCTTCTTCTTTTTTTAGTTCCCCTTATTCATCTTCTTTGTTGGTTGGTTATTGTTCTTAGGAGTCTCCAACACTAGTGCAAATAACATGGAGCTGTGGAACATGATAAAAGGAAGGCAAGGAAATCATGAATCTAATTCCAAGGCTCTATTTTTTGTGAATTTTAGGTGTTAATCCTCGTGTTTCATATTTGAGGCCACTAGAATATTATTCATTGTTTATGAGGTCAGTGGGAGGCTTAGTGGATGACCAAATCACCATGGTTCTTGTTGTATATAACTAATAAACCACCTGGACAAGGAAATATGAGTCACTATGGTGCTTGCTAGAGATTTGTTAACCACCTAGATAGTGGGATGGATACCCCTATCGTGGTTTCTATGAAAATACAATTGATAAAAATACCTAGATAGTGGATTTAACATCCTAAACTGAAGAATACCTCATCTGGACCCTAGGTGAAGTCCTGTGAATGGACTTAGGAGAGTAAGTGAGTTATTGTGGTGCTTATTGTCAAAGGATAGTTGATGAACCACCTAGACAACGAGCTCCATCTCTAAGTGCCTATTTGTACCATTGGTGTGAAGTCCCTTGAGCAATCATTCCCTCATACTATGGATCTGGTTTTGGGATGGTTAGCTTCAAGAAAGATTGCAATGTAGTCACCCTATGTTTGGGTGGGGGGTTGAAGTCCCTCCTCCAGTTACCAATCATTATAATTAATTGTACATATTTGGATCACAGACTGTGATAGCCTTGTTATGTTAATGATTGTTAATAAGATATTGTATATTCATATGCGAATGATTGAAGATTGTTATTACACTCACTACTAACTATCTTGTATGTTGATGTTGCAATGACCGATAACACCGTGGAGCTACTGCCATATTCATGATTGATATGTTGTCTATATGCTATGGGATGATTATATACATTATTTCATTTCCAATTGCTTACCTTATGAATGTTGTTAAAAATTGTGAAGTTTTTGCATGTTATTTTTGTTGTTGTTACTTGTATTGTAATTCCATTTAATTATTCAAAAAATTCACAATGTTAAGGAATGAATGCTAAATTGCTTAAGAATGGGTTGCAAACTTGTGTGAGTCGGTTGTAGACCTGTGTGATCGGTTGAAGGTCAAGGTAAAACCTTCTATTTTGTTTTTCAGGAACTTTGTCTTTTGGGCTATTGCTCCTTTGCCTTAAAAATTTTTCCATATTCCTTGTTCCTTAGCATGTTGGAAGAATCCAGGAATCCGGAAGTTTGGGGGTTTGGCAAATGTCATGCCTTTGCACAGAACAAATTTACCTTGAACCAAATTTTTTGTCATATCTAAGAGTTGGGACATCCAGGGGTGGCAAGGGTTGTCCATTTCTTGGGAGTCTAGATGATGATAGGTCTGGATATCTTCCTTTTTACTTTTTGTGTGTGGGCCATAACACATAAGTTATATTAGGGACCTCACTGTTGTATTGGATTAATTTGAATCTGGGGATTTGGGGGTTAACGAAAGATATATTCCTTTCTACAACCAGATAAGGCATAAACCAGATATAAGACTTAGGCTTTAGAAGACTAGCCTACTGGAGAACCATGCCCAGTGGAACCCTTCACCATGCTATTCGAAGGTCTGGTGAATCGGGGGGTGTAAGATGTTGCACAATTGTGCAAGCTTGGATTTGGTTAGGGTTAGATACACTTGTACCACAGTGAAATGTTGTGTGGTAGTGTCACAAGGGCCAACTCAAAGTACATGTAGATGCCACATGATAACAAATGGTGCAATGGTGGGCTTGAATGGCTAAAACTTCTCGAGGGTATAACTCACAATCCCAAAGTTGGATTTTGGTAAAATTTATATCACCAGGAAGCTCTGAATGAGCTAAGTATGATGGTGATGTCAAAATCTAATTCCACAAACTTGAGAGAAAAGGCATTTTGTAACCCCATCTTCGTAACAAACCTTGGGGGTCAGGTGAAAGCAAGCTAGTAACACCTGCCACCCCCTAATATAAAATCATAGAGAGAGTGGTTAGAAACAATATTAAGTATTGTACATTTTTTATAATAAATAAATTAATTTGAAAATATAAATAGTTAAAAAACAAATCAAAAATAAAAACAAAGAATTTAGACAATTTTATATTCAAAATTAAAAAATCATATTAATATTATTTTAAATTTTTTTAATTAAAAAATAAATATTTTTTTTCCTCTCAATAAAAGTCATAATTTTATTTATATAAAATATTTTCCATATACTTCTTAATTAAAAATGCATTTAAGTTAAAATACTTTATATAACATATCACTTTTTAAAATCAATACATTCATTTTAATATAACCTTCAAATCCCTAATGTTTTGTCCATAAATTTAAGAAATCTTTAAACTACTACCCATATTATATAAAATAAAAAATTCAATTAAAAAAAACAATATAGTCTTTAGGATAGTTTATTTAGCAAGTCTTAGAAAATGTTAAGTAAATGTTAGTGAAAGATTTTATGTTCAATTGTCTAGATGTGTCTTTTATGCATTCAAAATAACATTTTAAATAACAGAAGGCCACAAATTTTCCAAAAATTGTATACCTAAAATTATAATCTCTTCAAAAGTTGTAAGCCCAAATTTTGATTTTTAAAAAAAAAACTATGTATATAGTGTTAGGTAATGTGACTCTTAAGATTATTGGCACATCTAACCTGGCTCGAGTAGTTGCCACCCAAGGGCATCTAAGAAGTCAAAATCAATGGAGATCTCACTAACCTATGGATTGAGTTGCTGCCACCCAGAGACATCTAAGCAATCAAAATCACTCGAGATCGCCCCTCCCACTCCCACCTGGCTTAGGCCATGCTAACCCTTAGCATAACTAGATTTTTGCCCCCTTAGTTTTGAATTGGTGACCTTTTCACCAAAACTTATCTTAATAAAATACCTTGTCACTATCTATTCTACAATTAGTGAACAACCAAACATAAATCAGTTAAAAAACCACTAACTTTAAATAAAACATCCATTTTTCTGAAATTAACCTTAACACATAATTAGATACCACACAAACTCATTCAACTTGAAAAGGGATAAAAAGAATGACCACTATAAAGAGAGGCATCACATGAAACATGCCATTCTCAACAAGTTCTTGTGTGGCTACAGTGGTTTCTATAGGCATATTGGACAGTCTCTTTGGTTTTTTTCATTAAATAAGCTAGCTAAGGTGTAGAGTTTGTTTATATGGCATATTGGACAGTCTGTTTGGTTTTTTCATTAAATAAGTTAATGAAGGGGTACACGTAGATAGATAAAGGCAGATATATTTGCTCTTTATATTTTACTTTATTGTTGTTTTTATGATGATGGATAAAGTGCTCACTTAAAGCGTCAGACATATAAATCTATGATGCAGTTTTACCAAATTGAAAAAACACAGAACCATCATTAACAGCTTGAATTTAGTATTTTTAAGTTATATTTTGCAGTGTGCATTTCACAACTTGAGGTTGAAGAGTTGTGTGATAATTAGATGTGTACAACTAATTTATGTACAATCTTTGAAATGATGGAGAAAATTTGATTTATGAAGATTCGATGGGTTGGAAAAGATTAGTGAAAACAGAAATGGGGTGATGATGATGATATTTGTACCTTGACTAAAGTGATAAGATTGACTTGATGCAACAAGAAGTGAGTCAGTCTGGTGTTTATACAGTGGGATATAGAGAAAAATTGTTTGAGATTTACAGGGAGGATGGCCTAGGTCCAAGGTCCAAGGCCAAGGCCTCAGGGCCTATCTCTGCTGGAAGCTTGTACGTTGAGATATAGTTAAGCAGAGAAATACAGAAAGAGACCCTTTGGAAACTACTGGAAAGGAGCTCACCCTTTAAGATCTGGCACCTATAACAAGCTAATGCAAGGACCAAGTTGAGAGCTATTCATGAAGTTGCCTTTTTATTATTAGAAAAAGCCTGTTGCCTCTCAAACTTTTGAAAAAAATCGAAAAGAAAAATCTTGCAGGACACAGAGCTTTAGAATCCCAATGTTGTGCTTGCATAATAATTTGATTGAATATAAGTATGGATGTGGTGAGCCCCCACACCTCCAAATCTTAGAGAAGAAGGTAAGCCTGAACTAAAAAAACCCATGGGTATCTGAGTATTATATTAATATAATGGAGGCTATGGCTTCTTTGGGAAGACTGGTAAATATTTGGGTAGATGCCCACTATGTTGTGGGTCCAAATCCAGATAAAATTATTACAAATCTTGGAAATTAATATTGTGATTGGTTGAAAAGGAGGATCAAAAAGTGGATCATGGCATGTGAATGTACAGAAATTGGTCGCCCTAAGGTGGACCTTGGGGAAACGCTCCCAGATTAAATTGGGTTAAAAAATAAAAAACTCCAGAGTTGCTAATGGTTAATCATACAGAAAAATCCACAAATTGCTAATCATGTATAGTGAATTTAGACGACATTCGTTGGTTTTGACAGAAAAAAATAAAAGTGAGTGACGTTTTTATGGGAATCAGTAGCAGGCCATTCCCTCAAATTGGCGATTGCCAAATATGTAAAAGTAGAGGTGTCGCAGTATTTGATCGTTGGGTGTACATTAAGGTAAGTGACGGGACCTGTAGCTGACGGGAATTGATTTGTAATGATGTCAGGGGAAGAAGAAGGGATTTTGAATGTCATTCCTGCAACAGTGAATGGACGTCTTCTCCTGCTGCTACTACACAGTTTCCCTTTTTTTCTTCCCCCCACTGTCCCGCCCCTCAGTCACATGTGACGCATTTGGCTTTGTGCCAAAACACTAAACCAATTGCTTCTGCTTGTGCAGATGCAGCACAGTCATCTGTCAGGAGACGGAAAAAATAAAGCCCAGGGACACGGAGATAGAGGCAGAACAGAGAGACAGAGACAATGGGATACTGACTGAGTCTCTGAATAATAAGACACCAAAAAGAACTTGTCCCTTGAAGGAAGGAATAGGGGAATATATGTTAACCTAAGCTCCATGTGTCCCTAGGGTTTGGGAACACACTCTAGGGATAGATGGATAGATACTAGGTATTTGATTAACAAAGGTATTTTATAGATTTGTTCATGGATAACTGTGTACGGACTGAATGTTGGGCTTTCATGGCTTCATTGTTTGTGCAGTGAGTGGCTGGCTGGTTTGTTTTTGGGATTGAGAGATTAATATAAGGTTATTGAATTTAATGACGATATGATTGGTATTGGTATGGCTGGCTGGTTTGTTTCTTTTTTAATGCATACATGAATTTAGCTCTCTTGAAAAACTTTTAAATCAATGGAATTTTGTAGAGTT
The DNA here is from genome assembly GCA_034641835.2 of Pinus albicaulis. Lineage (NCBI taxonomy): Eukaryota > Viridiplantae > Streptophyta > Pinopsida > Pinales > Pinaceae > Pinus > Pinus albicaulis. The sequence goes on from CM076575.1 coordinate 1,559,903,557, forward strand.
TAGGGGTCGAATTAATGATTGCAACAAATTCTTAATGGATGATATTGTCTAATCATTCTATGTTTTAGAGTTTTTGGCCTAAATTTGATTTGATGAAATCATTTTTTTTTTGTTAGATCATGTTTTTCCTTCTTTAATTTTTTTTTTTAATGCATAAATGAATTCAGCACTCTCAAAAACTTTTAAATCAATGGAATTTTGCAGAGTTCACCAGTGGAACTAATGATTGCAACAAATTTTTAATGGATGACATTGCCTAATTATTCTATTTTTAGAGTTTTTGGCCCAAATTTGATTTGATGAAACGATTTTTTTTGCTAAATCATGTTTTTCCTTCTTTAAAATCTTTTTTTAATGCATAAATGAATTCAACACTCTGAAAAACTTTTAAATCAATGGAATTTTGCAGAGTTCACCGGTCCAACTAATGATTGCAACAAATTCTTAATGGATTGAGATCAATATAAGGTTAATGAATGTTATTGGCTATATGATTGGCATTCTCTAATTGATTTGATGAAACCATTTTTAGTTAGATCAAGTTTTTTTTAAATCTATTTTTAAATGTTAGATCATGTTTTTAGTTATTTAAAATTCATTTTTGAATGCATAAATAAATTCAGAGCTGTGAAAAACTCTTAAATCACTTGAATTGTGCAGAGTTCACAGGCCAAACTAATGATTTTAACAAATTCTTAATGAATTTAGGGCTCTAAAAAATCCATAAAATACTCCAATTGTGTGGAGTCCACAGGTCAAATTGATGATTCCAACTAATTGTTATTTAAAATCCATTTTTGAATGGAAAAATGAATTCGGTTCTATGAAAAACCTCTAAAGCACTTGAATTGTGCAGAGTTCACAAATCAAATAATAATTCCAACTAATTCTTAATGAATTCAAGGCTTTGAAAAACCCTTAAAACACTCTAATTGTACAGAGTACACAGGTCAAACTAATAATTCCAACACATTCTTAATTAATTCAGTTCTCTAAAAAAAAAACTCTTAAATGACTCTAATTGTGCAGAGTTCACCAGTCAAATTAATATTCAAACAAATTCTAGTTAGATTTTAGATAAATTTCGTTGAAAATAACAGCCAAAAACTTCGAAAAACTATAACAGTGAGACTTCGGCGATATGATTTGTGTGAGGGGGGGCGGGGTCACATGAATCAGAGAGAAAATTGTTTGCAGAGATGCTTGGAATCGGAATCTTCACTGAAAATGTGGAGGTGGACTTAATGTAATATTGTGAGTGGGGTTTCAGGGGCCAGAGTTGTCCCTATTCTGGCAAAACCCTCAATCATAATGGGACCCTGGCAGAATATGGGGACAGGGAGCTTAGGTGAAGGGATTGTAGCCCCCAGGGGCCTGGAGATCTATTGTGGACCCCGAAGAGGAGCCCAAATTTGGTAGAGAAATATTTTGCTAAATTAATGGGTATAGACAGAGAGTTGGTCAAAGATGGACAAAATAGACAGCGAGAGGTCGTGTGTTCGAGTACGCGCAGAATACATGGTCGACAAGAATTCGCTATCAGATGAAAATGAGCGGAATCAGGCGAGCAGAAGTGCGGTGCAGACAAAAGACATAGAATATGGCTGTCTCACATGAATGGATATTGCGGGGAGCGGGAGGACGGGAGGGAATTCAGATGTATTATTATGTATGTACCTCAGTATTCTGATGTTTGAATCGTGAGAGCATGTGAATGTACGTGTGCATTGTGCGGAGAGTCAAGGTAACAGTACTCTGCTACGATACGAATGACGCTGTGAAAAGAAAAGGGAAAAAGGTGAGGGAACGAGCGAGCGAGGGAGGGGCCTGCGTAGATAAGTGGAGAAAACAGAAAAGAGAAAAAGCTTAGCATGTGAAATTAGAAGCAGAAGAAGAAGAAATACGAAGAAGAAGAAGTAGAAGAATGTCAGTGTCTGATGTGGCACAATGAGGGTTTCTGAGGGTTTCTGTAGACTGTATCTATTCTATATATAAATAAATATCCACACATGATATCTTCCAGGTATGGAAGAGAAAATATTAGTATAATACCAGAATAGAATCTTCGAGTTTGAAAGGGGGTTGGGGTTTGGGGTTTGAACAGATGACCTGGATGCTTTGCCCTTCCTCGTGGGGAGGGTTTTGGGGGGTTTTTCTTTTTGCTTTTTAAATTTCTCAGAAACAAACAAACAGTGAGTCGTGTCTCTCACGAGATGCCACTGCACATACAACACGCATATAATAAATCTAATACAAAATAACTGTGCAACACCAGTCTATCACACCAATGTACAGACAGGCTTTTCGACAGTGGGTAGTGGGTTGCAGCCACTATAATTCTTCTTCCAATTGAGGTTATTAGTAGAGCGAATGAAAAGCTTTAGGGTGTACGCTCTCCTATCACTCGGTTGCTTGTTGGGTTTTCCGGTAGGTACTGTACAGTACCCACTCACCCAAAAAGCCCTGCTCTGTGATGGGTGGACACAGACATGAGAAGAAAGAAAACAAGCAAAGGGCAGCAGGCCAGGCCAGGCTCAGGCTCAGGCTCAGGCTCAGGCTCAGGCTTTCTCCCCATTAGGATTAGGATTATGTTCAGCCGTAGTCTAACTCTTATATATTTTGAAAAAAATGGGGTATATTTTTGATAGAATTTGACCAAAAAAATTGATTGGAATTATAATATTGAGTTGTAAATCTTTCACAATTTGAAAATTACAAGGGTTTTTTGGTATGCTGAATCTATATAGAAAATCGAAACTGTATTTTAAACAACAAAATTTAATTATTAGAATCCGAATTTTGAGTTGTGTTGTTCATAGAAAGCGAGCAAAGCTCTGTAGCCCAGGCTGAGGTTCTTAGCATTAGGATTAGGTTCAGCAGCTACCTTTAGAATTTGACAAAAAAAGAAACTCTCTGAAGTACAATTTTGAGTTGTAAATCTTTTACAATTTGAGAATTACAAGGGTTTTTGAGTTTGTTGAATCTATATATAAATGAATGAATGAAATTTTAAAGTCCATGAGACTAAAAATAGCTTATGGCACTATGGGTTCTCTGTTTTGGTTTTTTGCATTTCAGTTTTTTTCTTGTTCAAATTGATGATGAGCTGGCCCAACCTTCCAACTATCTCATCGCTTAAAAGATAATGCCAAGAAACCGATGCTAACATATTCTCATAACTTTCTTTATGTCTTTGAACGCATCACATTCCAAAATGAAAATAAAAAACACATTTCAAACAACAAAATTTAATTATTAGAATTAGAATTTTGAGTTGTGTCCTTCACAGAAAGCAAGCGCCATGCTGAGGTTCTTAGCATTAGGATTAGGTTCAGCCGCTACTTTTTACACATTTCTAAGGATTTTGGGTATATGGGTCGAATTTGTTTAAGATTTTGTACAAAATTGTTAGAATCATAATTTCAATTTGTGAATTCTTTACAATTCGAGAATTATAAGGATTTTCCATTATACTGAATCCATATATAAAACCAAAAACATACTTTAAATCACAAAATTTAATTTAATTGTTAGAATCAAAATTTCAAGTTATGAATTCTTTACCATTTAAGAATTATTTCCCAGTATGCCGAGCCGAAGATTCTATATAGAGAGTCAAAAACACATTTTAAATTATAAAATTTAAGTGAAAATGATTCAACCTATTCCAATTAAAAAATTATAATAATTAGACAACTCTCTAGATTTAAAAATGACACCAATCATGAATTTATATAAAAAAATCAAAAACACATTATAAACCATATTTAGGTAGTTCATTCTATTGATGATGAACTACATTTGGTAGTTCAAAACGCTTAGAACTTATGATTTATGATGTAATTTCCTTAAAGAATTTATTTGAAAATACAAAAATTAATTGAAAACAAATCCGTCATATTCCAACCAAAAAATTATAATTGTTAAACAATTGCTCTAAATTTAGAAAATCAAAATACATTTTAGTGAAAATAATTCCGCCTATTCCTAAACAATGCACTAAATTTAAATTCATTTTCATATATAAAATCAAAAACACATTTTAAACCACAAAATATTTAAGTGAAAATGATTCCGCCATATTCCAACCATAATAGTTAGCCAACCGCCCTAGGTTTAGAAATGACACGAATCACGAGAATGTCAAGAAACCCACTCTCTCTTTCTGTTTGTCAGACGTCATATGTCACTTCCCTGCCATGACTGGCTGCTAGTTAAGCAGCTTTGGCGCGCCGCTAAATTAGAGGAGGAGCGTGGGAGCGTTTTTTTTTTTTCCATTTGGTTCTAACGGCACGGGCAGGCCTTAAAGGCCCTCACGTTATCCGATGCAGAGGAAATAGTAGGAGAATAACAGTGAGGGAGTGAAGAAGAGGATTATTGATTGATCGTCACAGAGAAGGTGCGGGGAGAGTAAATAAATACACACACACATATTCCTTCCTATAGGCCCATCTCGATAGAGACTGAGCAGTCACGGGTTTGCATTGAGATTTTCTTCTTTCTTGTTGGGTTTTAGCCATTATTTTTTCTTTTCCCCTTTTTTAAAAATCTCACGGGGCTCTTTCTGCTGCAGCAGCAGCCAGAGCAAGAGCAAGAGCATCTCTCGAAACTAACCCAGACACAGACAGAAATTCTTGCAGACATTCATGCTAGAAAAGAAAAGACCCTTCTTATGATCATCATCTGCTCGCCCTTTTTCTTCATCCCCAGACACTGTCGGCCCGGACCTCTAACTCCAACTCCAACTCCATTTTCATTCTCATCCTCATCCCTCGGCGAGTCCATGGACTTTTTTTCGCTTTTGCCTCTTTTTTCTACAGTCCTAGTTCAGTAAAAAAAACAGAATCCTCTGCCCCAAAATCCCAAAATAACAATTTTGCTCGCTGCCATGACTCTGTTGCTGGATAGCTGTGAAGGAATGCTACTGTCCGTGGAGTCTCACAAATCTGTGCCGGCGCCCTTTTTGACAAAGACTTATCAGCTGGTAGACGATCCCGCCACCGATCACATTGTCTCCTGGGGAGAAGATGATACCACTTTTGTGGTGTGGCGGCCGCCTGAGTTCGCTAGAGACCTGCTGCCCAATTACTTCAAGCATAACAATTTCTCCAGCTTTGTCAGGCAGCTCAACACCTATGTAAATATATATATAAATCTAATTGATAGCATAATCTCAGAAAAAAAAAAAAATGCATGATAGCTTTATCTAGTTAATCATGGCTAATGCTCTGCACTCATTTGAATGATTTTAATGATGGCATTTCTGGTTTTTTTTTTTGGGACATGGTGGTAAAATTTTCTACTTTAATGCAGGGATTCAGAAAGATCGTCCCGGACCGCTGGGAATTCGCCAACGAATTCTTCAGAAAGGGCGAGAAGCATTTGCTGTGTGAGATTCACAGACGAAAAACTTCATCACAGGCCGTGCCAAGCTCCGCTCATGGAATGCCAATGAGCAGCTCCATTTCTCCCACAACTTCAGACGATCAAGATTGGTCGCCTCTTTCCACTCCACTCTCTTCGCCACGGGGCGTAGCAGCGGCGGCAGCTGCGGCGGCGGTGGCGGCTTCTGTCGGTGGTGGTGGAGGATCGTTAATGGTGGGGTGTTCCGGCGGCGGAGGAGGAGGAGCAGCCGCAGCAATGCACGCTAGCGCCGCTGCTGCAGCCGCCGCAGTATCAGCTCTCTCAGACGATAACGAGAGACTGAGGCGCAACAATTCGATGCTGTTATCAGAGCTCACACATATGCGAAAGCTCTATAACGACATTATTTTCTTCGTTCAGCACCACGTCAGAATTCCCCCGCCGCCTCCTCATCAATCTTCTTCTTCCTCCTCCTCCGCCAGACTCAAGTATCACCACCAACCCACCGCCAACCCTAACGCAGTCCCGCTGCTTCTAGAAGCCCCAACACTCCCCTCAACGCCCCGAATCGCAGACGCTCCTCGAGATCACAGAATCATGAATCCCACCATCATGGAAATCTCCTCCTCCTCTCCTCCTCCTCCTCGATCTAACCACCTCTTCGGCCTCGCCACTGCAAGGGCCTCATCCATATCATTCGTGGACACAAAGCTCAAAGAAATGGCGGCCGCCGCAATCTCGAGCCCGTCCACAAGCTCAGTGACAGTAGCAGAACAAGAAGGTATAAAAAGCCCTCCGAAGCTTTTCGGCGTTCCACTCCACGGGAAGAAACGCTTGCATCCCCAGTGGGACGCAGTCGATCAAGCAGAGCAGTACAGTCGAAATATAATAGTGACACCCCCCAAAGTTCTAAAGACAGACTTAGCACTCAACCTCGCGCCTTCCTCCGCTTGAAAAATTCAGCCAACTGTATTTTATTTTAGTGGAATTGCAGCTAATTTTGACAGAATTTAGTTTTTCACACGCTCTCTAATGGATACAGTCTGCCTGGTTTTTCCATTATTGCAAAATTTACAAATTGTCTGGAATTTATTTCAGCACACCAGCAGATGAAGATCAAGTATCAGTATATCATATATAATATATAATTTTGTTCTCTGCTTAGTCTTTATTTTATCTCAAGTCTGCTGGATATTAATTTCCAATTTCCATTATATAAGATTTGAGCATGCTTTATCACTTTCTATATGTATATAATTCTCATCTTTGCTATTCTCTTTCTTTTTTTGAAAAACATTAGGAAATGAAATGAAATTTTAACGATCACAAGATTAAAAATAGTTTATAGAACAATGAGTTTCTTGTTTTTAGCCTTTGGCATTTTAGTCTTTTTCTTATTCAAATTGATGATAAGCTGGCCCAACCTTCCAACAATCCCATTGCTGAAAAGACAATGCCAAGAAACAGATGCTAACATATTCTCATAGCTTTTTCTGATGTCTTTGAACGCATCACATGCCAAAATGAAATGTTTTTCCCATTCCACTGCCCACTGCCCAGACAAAATGAAATGTTTTTCTGATTCCACTGCCTCAGACGTGCAAAATGTACACTCCGTCTTCCCAAGCTTATATTCCCATAGCTTTCTTTGATGTCTTTGAACTCATCACATGCCAAAATGAAATGTTTTTCCGATTCCACTACCCAGACCTACAAAATGTACACTTATATTCCCATAGCTTTCTCTGATGTCTTTTAATGCATCACATACCAAAATGAAATGTTTTTCGATTCTACTACTCCAGATTTGCAAAATGTACACTTGTTCTTCCCATTCCAAACTTCTTTAAGTATCTCCCACCTTCCTATTTTATACCGATTATGTTAGAAAACCAAGCTGATTAATTAAAATTTAAAACCCACGTTGCCCCAGACCCGGACTCAACCTCAACCTCAACCCCAACCCCAACCCCAACCCCAACCCTGCATTTATTCGTAACAACAGTTGCACGGTCGATTATTCTCCAGTATATGACATACCATTAATGCCCGCATTTCCTTCCCTGCACTCAACATTCTTAACTTCCTTCATGTGTCATAAGTTTTTGCAGCCTTTTTTAAGGGAGATTCATGTCACGAAAAGCTAAGAAAAAACCAACCTGTTTTTGTTACGTCATCTCTATGTGTGTACTAATAATACAGAATTTGTTCAAAATCCTCAAAAAATTTCAACATTTATCCATCACTCACTCACTGTGTTTCAACTTTGGCCCTACCTATCATGAGTCTATGAAGTTGGCAGTACGACGCAAGCAGCCAAGTGATCCGACAAATGATGTTTGCTAACATTACAGAACACAAAGTATGGAGATAAAATTTAATTATAAGCTCGGGTTCTAAGCAGCATCATTACTCTCAGCAATGGGGGAATATTTGACCAGCTCTTTTATATTCAACATTGCAATCAACATTGAATGGGTAATCTGCTCACAGAGATATTCTATCAACGACCTGCATGTCCTTATTCACAAACCACTTAACTACATTAAAACTGTTAGATTTGAGGTTTTTGCCATATGTGTAGAATTTTCTGGATTTATTGTATCTATTTTTTGATTTATCTCATTTTTATTAGAATTGACTTTTGAACCAATTTTCAGTGGTTCATCCAATGATTTATGATCTATATTAATAATGAACCACACATTGATTCTAATAAAAATTTATCCAATAATTTATGATCTATCTTAATAATGAACCACAAAGAATTAATTCGAAACATTAATTCTAATTAAAATGAATAAGATAAATCCTGAAAATTCTACACATTAAAACTTTAATGATACTTTATTGTGAAACTGCAAATTGCCATCTTTAACAACTACTTGCATCTACCACCTTTGCAATTTTTAATCGCCCATCTGCAACAAAACTTGCATATACACCAGTGGAGCCATGAACTTAGTTATGATTTGAACTCTTTGTAAATCCATTGAACTATTAGAGCTATTAACTTAGTTACGATTTAAACTATTGGAGTCATTAACGTACATGTTACTCCAATATTCGCTCTATATTTATAACGTATGTAGATTTTTCCAGACATATCGTTTACAGATGACTGTTCGTTTTCTTCAATAGGCCTTTCCAGAGCCAGTAACTCTGATCTTTATGATATGATGTTCTTTTCCTGGTTTCTGGTGCTTCTCCTTCGTACTTAAGCCTCCAATTTTGGTGTTATAGTTCAGTCCTGATGTCTTTTTATATATTTATAGAGTACAATGAAAGCTGGAAGCATATGCCCGTAACAAAACAATCATGAAAGGGCTATGGATGTAAGGAAAGCAATAACTTATTTCAAGGAAAAATATTTTAAAGGAAGGTTTTGTCAGTGAAGATAGCATTGTCCCTTCCTGCTGAATACTGGATAGATAGCTGTTATATTTTTTTTCTTTATGTCTTGGTTTTAAATGCTCTTCTTAGCTGACCCATGAGATATTATTGGTCTTAAATGTTCTTCTCACCTGAACCATGAGATATTGATAAAATTGAGTTTAAATTTGTAATTGCATTGTGATATTAATTAAATATGATGATTTATGTACTTTGTGCAGTGTAGCCATTAGTTTAAATTAGGGATGATTGTCATTTTAAATAAATATGATGCTTTAACTACTATGTGTTTGTAGTTGAAATTCATTTTATACATTATAGCATATGTGTTTGTAGTTGAAATTCATGTTATATATGGTAGCATTTAAGTTAAAATGAGGAGGAGGATGGTTAAAAAGCCCCATTGATAAATGTAATTATTTTTCATTAATGTCAGTAAGTGTAAGGATATATAGTTTTAAAAAAGATAGATGAAATGGGATTTGTTTGAAGAGTAAGAGATATTGAAAAATAATGAATAATGTCATTTTTTAGATAAAATTGAGTGCTTTAGAGAATAGTGATTGGCTAATTTTTTCACTATTATTATATTTTTAAGCTTAACATTGTTTTTCAAAAGATATCAAGCTCTTATGCATTACTTAAAAGATATTAGATTCAAGTCTATGTCACACATAGACTTTTTCTTTTAAGGGTTGTATCATATAGTTTTTTTCTTTTCTTTCAAAGATTGTGCAAGTAAAATGAGGCAATCAATAAATTAGCCAATCATGGTGTGAAATTAGGTGAAGGAATGTTTTTGGTAATGGGGCTCTGGTGTTGAAATTCGCAACCCAACCAAGATTATATGGGGTGTATGATCCATGATCCTCCACAATATACGTCATTTTTTAATATATCACAACAACATGAGAAAATCTTAGTATAGGGCATTCCTTAATCTATCCCCAACAACATGCAAAGTTAGGGATAATATTGAACCCTTGTTGATGCATGCATGTAGGTTTTTAAGGTGGAAGGTTTGATTATTGTTGATGAAATTTAATCAGGGTTTTACTATTTATCTTCAAGAAGCAGGGACATTAAGTGTAGTGCTTTTTCTTTGTGTAGTTGGTTTCAATGAGATTGAAATGAGTTCCCTTTTGGCTTGGTATGCTCATTTCTCTATAAAAATAAGTGATAACCATTATAAAAATCAATAATGTGCTTGTGAGATAACCAATGCTTAGAGCACTGTGGTGAATTCCACCATAAAGCGGAGTTGGTTTGCAAAGATACAAGAGTGAGATAACCAAGCTTAGAGCACTGTGGTAAATTCTACCATAAAGTGGAGTTGTGGGCAAGAGGAGTGTGATCACATCTTGAACGTTGAAAATAGGATAAGAGACACTTGTGTCATGGAAACATCATTACAATTTCTTAACTTTAAGTAGTCAAACAAATAATTTTTTGCATGTATGGCCACATCACAATTGCACTGCTTGGAGTTGGATGTCAAGCTAGAGGCATTGAATTGTCGTGTTTGGAGTTGGATGTCAAGCTAAAGGCGTTGAATGTGTCTCTTAATATGATTAATATCATCTTCGCAGTTACCATAGGAAGTGGTTTTTTCTTCCTTCCATTTGACATTTGTGTTCACTGTTGGGATCCCTTGGCTACCAGGTTCTCTCAATCATATTCCAAAGAAGTACATCCCAATCATTTTTCTATGAAGATAGAGGCTCCATATTGAGCTAGTAAACTCATGGAACAAGTGGACACATAAAATTTAATGGCTAGGTTCACCTAAAATTTAATGGCTAGACTTTTTAGTGTTTTCTATGAATAATTTTTATGCTTTTATGAGTTGTAGCCTTGTCATCTCCATTTGTAAGGTAGTATGCTTGTTAGAAACATGTTTATGGGTTAGAGTGGGAGGTGCTAGGAAATTTTGGATGAAAAACAATACTATTTTGATATTGGGTTAGGACCTTTTTATATAATTTTTATATTTCCTCCATGTATACTTTAGCTGCAAGGATTTTAATACAAAATATAAGTTAAAAAAAAAAAAAAATTACTAAATTAAAATCTATAAAGAATACTCTTAATAAGTGAAATAATAACTAAACTGTGGAAATATATTATATTGGATTGAGAATATGATGGAGCAGTACTTAGTTTATTAGACTTTTACTATCAATATGTATATGTGGTTTACTTAGTAAAACTATGGCATATCAAGTGGATGATTTTGAGATATTAAGGAACACTTTTCATTTCAGTTTCACCTTCTATAAGTTTATTCTTAATAGCCCCTCCTAATACATTTCCAAATAAAATATAGGGCCTATTTTACCAAACACTGTAGGTAGTAATTTTTTAATGGCATTTTTTGTACTCATTATTTTTACTTCTAGTATATTTGGTCCCAAAATTTGGCATATGTATTTGACATCATCTTTAAAAAATATTGTATATCATATGCTACTTAATGTTTTAGTCAAGACCATCAAACATGGTCCTTAGGACTTAGAGGACCATTTCATATTTAGATGCATGTATGAATGTATAACTTTATGATCATTTTCATTGATTGTTTAAATATTTTAATGGTACATTGAGAACGAACTTAAATATGTATCACCTTGCTTTTTCCAAAAGAATTCACAAAGAAATCTCCTTATGTTGCTAATTTATTATTGATCACCTCATACCTTCAATCTCTTGATGGTTAAAGTAAAAAAATGCACCAATGATCCGATAGTAATATTTTTGAGTTATGTTGACACCCCTTATCTCCAATCTCTTAGTGATTTAATTCAAAAAAAAACTCGTAACTTAAAAACCCCATATAAATTTAATAGAAATAAGATAACATAATGTCATATCTAAGTAATGTGCAAATTCAAGATTATTTGACTAAAAACTCATTTAATCACAAACAACTCTACAACTATATTATAAATTACTCTCTTCTCTTTTCTTTTTTTTTAAATTTTTATTATAAACAAATTTTCAATTTTAAAATTCTTATTATGGATCTCATAATATGATTTTTAATTTAATTTTAGAATAAATCTTCAATTTATAATTAGCAAAATACTAAAACACTTTATATTTTTAACCATTAATAAAAACAAAAATTAGAGTTTTCTTATCTATCTATAAAGACAAATCAAAATTTAATTGCATACAACAATTGCAACTTTCCATTTAAACTATATTATTGGATGAACATAGATACTAATGAGGCATTAAGTTGGTTTAAGATTTAGGTTATAGTCTAAATGATCACCTACTTTGGTTAGACTCTTCTTACTGGTGTTTTACGTTATATTATGTATGGTCAAAGCCCATATAGTTGTGGGGAATAAAAAATGTTGTGAAAGGTACATAGAAATAACATGAAACCAAACGGTGTGGCATAAAATAATAAGGAAAAAAACACTAATAATGTATATGAAGCAGAAGGGCAGACTATTGGAAGGTTCATTTGGCATCTTCTGCTGGCATTCCATTGTGGTAGACAACCATGTTGTATTCTTTTTTTATACACAAATTGGAAATCCCTAACATCTTTTAAGAGATGCACTATCTTCTAGAAGCATCTATGTTAGACAAATAAGGAAAGAAATAATAAAAAAAGTTATTAATACTATAAAATTTTGTTGTAAGCTTTCTACAAGTGGGTGGGTAGGTGGAGATAATAGGTATGCTATACATTACACATGATTGTGATAGACTTTGTTTTGATTCTATGGCCTCAGACACATAACAGGCACAACGAATATGCAGCTTTATTGAACTCTTTTTGCAAGTGGATGAATAACAATATATGTATTACGTACAGTACATCATCTGCACAATAACCTTATAAAAATTGTACAATAAATAATTTAATCATGTAGTCTTCATCACATTATTTGACATATATGCAACAGAGAATTTGGTTTCCCTAGAGAAATATTATACTTAAAGTTCCATATAACTTTTCTAACATGGAACCTATGATCTTTTATATCAATATAAACAAGCTTATCATGTTTATAACATGGTAATTTTTATGTTGACCACTATATATATATATATAATTTTAATATATTTTTTAAAAATATATTTTTATTTTATTTTCAAATTTAAAAATAAAATAAAATTGTGAACATTTTTTTAATTTTTTAGTTAATATAATTTTTAAATTTATAAAAAAAAAAATATTGTTACTTTTCCTTATTACATTAAAATAAATTTAATAAAACAATTTTAACTTCATTTAAAATATAATCTAAATATTTCTAAAATATTATAATTTTACAAAAGAAAATATATTTTAACAAAATTTTCTCATTCCTTTTGTACATGTTTTATCTATTATTGAACTTGATAACTTCATTTATCAATATATATATGATACATTTTATTTTATAACATCTATTATATTTTTAACATAAATAGTTACTTTTGAATTTTTTTATATTAATTTTTTTTTCTTAAATAATAATAAATTTTTTAAAAATTTATATTTTATAAAAAAATATATAATTTTTTCAAATATTCTTGATTTTCAATCTTTCAAAGTTTTGAATTTAAAAATCTTTAATACTAAAGTAATTCACAAGGTTTTAAAACAATATTAATCTTAAGAACTAGGACATGTTATGAGATCTCATTCTTTTGGGAAGTTACAAATTAGTCAAATAGGGAGTTTAATTATACTTATTTTGACCATTACATTATGATAAAATTAAATATTATATATATTTTTGATAATTAGAGTTTTGCTAATAATAAAAAATTATTGATTTTGAAAATAACTCTAATAATATCTATAATAAAAATGCTCATCAAAATTAAATAATTTTGGATTCCTTGCAATAGTATAATTGCTCTTTCTTTTTTTAACTTTCTTGTTATTTTTCTTTATTATTTTATTTTCCTCTCATTTTTCTAATTCTTATTTTCATTTTTTTTTTTTTATAAACACTATTTTTATTATTTGAAAAATAAATCTCTCTCTCTCTTTCTCTCTAATAATATTAAACAAATTAAAAAACACATCATTTCTTACAACTTCAAAATCATAAACAATATCCTTTTTTTTCCTTTTTTTGTATAGCAAGCAAAATTTCATATTAAATCAAAATCGACCTTACATACTAATTTCTATATGCGACTAATACTAATAGACTTTGAGCATCTGAAATGTTTAAAACTGTAATAGAAATTTAAACGAGACCGCATGATAGTATTGATACAACTAGCCTTGCATATTCTATCCCTATCATTTTCAACTATCAAACAAAAAAAGGACAAGCTAATTAACAAAATTACAAAACATGGTTGATCATTTAGAGGGTGGATCCACATGTATGGTGACAGGTGGGGTGGTATCATCCTTGGAGTCTATGAACTCTATATTAACCAACTTCAATGCCATCTTTGTCACCTTCCTCTCTAGTTTTCTCATATGTTTTTGGGACTTTTCTATGCAGAGTAGGATTTCTTGTTGCTCCTTTCATATCTCAACGAGAACTTGTCCCATTATCGCTTTGACCTTCCAATAGATATTTGTAAGCTACATGTAATTTTTATTATGAGTGCTCATTGCCCTAATGTCAAGGATCCATTTCCCCACCTGTGTCATATCTTTCACATTGGTCTTGGACCATCTTTAGACTTAGGCCTCCTTTTCTACCTTTTCAATCTCTTGTTGAGTAGATAACAAAGTGGAATTATAATATATGTGGGTTGAGCTCTCTGCATTTCTTTAAGCCTGAGATATAGAGGTCCCTGGGCCCTCTCATTTCCCCCAGTAACATCAGCCTCCCACATCTCACGCCACGATGAAATTGAGATGAACGAAAATGAAAAGTTAATCAAGAGAGATATGTGAAAACTATAGCATAGACCCCACCAAGAAACAAACAATTGAGAAACCAAGAGCAGGAACCAATGCGAGAAAAGGGGTTGAAACCCTATGTAAATACATTCAAAAGGAGAGTTGCAGGAGTGATCGACCTTAACCAATGACTACTAACTAGGGAAATAGGAAGACATAGGAGATGGCTTCCTGATCTAGGTGAATATTGGTGGCCACCTGCCTATTCCACTTGGACCCCCACCATTGTTTCTTTTAGTTTTTTAGTTTCCTTAATTGTAGCACAAATTTACTATTTTTAGCAGCTTTTCGGGTCCTGAACTTCCAGAGTCGTTTTGAGGCCCTAAACTAATTTTTTTGGGAAAACCGTGAGCAATATGGTTCTTTGACTAATGTTGCTCACTCAAAAGTTGTATTCCTCAGATAGATATTTCTAACGAAGTATTCTGCGCATCAAACGAAGATCATATGCCAAAGTTATGTCCCTAGGAATTTTATGTACCAACTTACCCAAATGGGGCCCATATTTTTGGCACTTCATCTCCTAGGGTTAGGTTTTTGGATGTTTAGGGTTTTCTATTGTTTCTCAATAATAAATATGCCTTCGAGCCTCGTTGTAACACAGTTCATAGGCCTGTAGCCGCGACATCTCTTCTCAGAGATAAGCTACCAGCGCCCTAGCTATTTTATTTCTATTTTGTCTATAAGCATATTTCAGTGATGTGATATTAATGAAATGAAGGTTTATTTCTACTACATATCTACGTTTATGTGTATTTTTGTTTTTTATTGCGTTCCTGCATAAGTCTAGATCAGTGGTATCAGAGCAATATGCTCTTTCTCGATCCTTCTTTGCATGTCCCCAACAAGGTGGGGGTATAATGAGTTAGGGCTCAATTTGGTTGAACCTTTACAAGATTAGCCTCGAAAACCCCGACGACTTCTCATGGGGGATGAAAAGAAAGACGAGGAAGCAGGAGATCCTATCAAAATATTGCTCGAGGAGGCCCTCGAGAAACAAAGGAACATGATGATGGATAACTTTGCCCAGATCCTTCAACAACTTCCCACCAGCGGCGCATCTGCATCCAACAGCTACTCTGTAGGCACAACTTCGTTTCAGGTACAAGTAAATTTTGACATTCCCATATTTGAGGGCCAAATAGATGCAAACGTTGTAGATAGACGGTGGAATCTATTAGAATGGTATTTCTCGGTTCATGACTTTTCCAACCGGGAAAAGATTTCTTTCGCACTCCTCAAAGCTGCCCCCCATGTCAAGGATTGGTGGGAAATCTACTATGAGAAAAAGGATGAGAGGGAACCCTCTCTGTTTTCGGTCGCACCCACTTGGAATTCTTTTTGAGACGCCATCAAGGAACAATATTATCCCGTGGGAAGGAATGAGGAAAAGTAAATACAATGGACTACGCTGTGGCAGCAAAGGAATCAAGATGTGCATGAGTTGATGAATTTTTTGCATACCCTATGCATAAAATTGGGTATCAAAGATTCAGAGAAACATTTGGTGCTGAAGTACCACAGTTGTTTGCATAGATACATTCAAGAGGAAATGGAGTTCCTCGACATCTCCTCGCTTGACGCAGCATATTGGTATTTTTCCAAGATTGAGAAAAAGCTCAAACAGAAGAAGCGAGACTTTGGATCTGCAAATCAGAAGCAAGGGAAAGGTGCCCCAAAACTGCAGAACAAAGGACAAAGCCAAGGCAGAGCAGCCCAGGATAACCCGCCAAAGCCGCAAGCAAAGAAAAACACTGCGAAACCAAAGAAGGACATGGGATAGTGGTGTGAGTTCCATAAGGTCTCCACTCACAACACAAGTGAGTGTCGGGCCAAGAAGCCACTGGTGGTTGAGTTGAAGGTTTCTAAATCAGATGCATGCTTTGACTCTAAATCAGAACTCGATAAGGGGAATGATAAAGGGAAGCAGATTATCGATGTGGAGCCTAATTCCACTGTTGCCACCACAAAGATCTATAAGGAGGAACCAGAAGATCCAGAGGAGGGGAAACCCTCTTCCATTCCCATATGTGGGTAAAGGGATCCCTGCTGTAGTTCATTTTTTACAGCGGGAGCCAAAAGAACTTAATTTCAACAGAGGTCATGAAGCAGTTGGGCTTACCAACCACAACACACCCACAGCCGTACACCATCGGGTGGTTTCATGAAGGATGAAATCTCCGCATCAACTATTAGTTTCGCCTTCCCTACAGCATCAAGCCTTTCACGAATGAGGTATTATGTGCCATTGCTCCTATTGATGTTTATTATGTATTATTAGGCCAACCATACTTGTGGAAGTGACATGTTGTGTATGAGTCTCGGCCTCACGTTGTTATTGTTACTTTGGGCAATAATTTGTACAGGATACCGAAGGCAGCATCGCCTGCTGCCATCTCTTAAGTTACTACAAAACAATGCAATAAGCTCATTTCCAAAACTGGGAATTTTTTTTTCCTGATAATCCGACCTCAAGGCAAGAAAAAGACTATGGCCACGACCTCCAGACAGAGCTCCTCCGCATGGCAACAATAGATGGACAAGGTCATGGAGGAGTATGGGGACATCTTCACCGCACCCGTAGGGGTGCCTTTGCACTATCAAGTCAAGCACCCAATCGATCTGACCCCAGGTGCGTCGCTGCCTAATGGACCGATTTACTGGCGCTTTATTATGGAGAACAGCGAAAACAAAAGGCAAATTTAGGATCTGCTGCAGAAAGGTCACATCCCGCCAAGTTCATCACCGTGTGGGAGCCCGATTGTGTTGGTTCAGAAGAAGGATGGGACTTGGAGACTCTGTATTGACTATCAGGCGCTTAACAAGATTCACTATTTGGAATAGGTACTTGATCCCATAGATGGATGACCTTTTGGACCAACTTAAGGGGGAAAAATATTTCAACAAGATCGACTTTAAGTCCAAGTATCACTAGGTACCAATCAAACCCTATGATGTGTGGAAGACTGCCTTCAAAGCCAAGGAGGGCCTTTTCGAATGGTTGGTCATGCCTTTCAGGTTGATGAATTCTCTCGCAACCTTCATGAGGCTAATGGATGACATCTTGCAGCTATTCACCAATTCATTTGTAGTAGCGTACTTGGATGACATCCTAATATTCATCTAGACTTGGGAAGATCACCTCCACCACATCCGACAGGTCTTCCAAACACTGTGGCAACACAAGTTGTGTGTCAATTTGGAGAAGTGCACTTTTTCGCATGACCCAAGTTCAGTATCTAGGATACATTATTGATGAGAGGAGGGTACATGTGGATCCATCCAAGATCCAAGTCATTCGGGATTGGCCAACCCCAAACACTCTAACAAAGCTCTACAAATTTCCGAGGTCTTACTAATTTCTACCACGGGTTCTGATATGCGGATTAATCCCTCTTGCGGACAAGAGCTATCTACCTAGTACTCAGCAAGTATCTAGAAACAAACATCCATTTGAAAACCTTTTTCTCTAGATTAATTGCATTTTATAGTTATTATAAAAAAGTAGAGAGGACATGCCCCTACCTTGAAATCCAGACGTTTGATGTAGTATTTTGTCCAGTCGCTCCAAAGTGGCTTCTTCAATAAGTAGAACCTACAATAAAAGACAAGGCAAAAGAATCAAAGCATCTACAACATATAATAATCAATAAAATATAACCCAAATTAGTGAGCAAGGAGTCTAAGTATTGATGTTATTTCAATAAGCATAAG
The DNA here is from genome assembly GCA_034641835.2 of Pinus albicaulis. Classification (NCBI taxonomy): domain Eukaryota; kingdom Viridiplantae; phylum Streptophyta; class Pinopsida; order Pinales; family Pinaceae; genus Pinus; species Pinus albicaulis. The sequence continues at coordinate 1,559,921,906 of CM076575.1, forward strand.
AACAAATCAATGAGAAAAATAGATCCATATGTATTATCTTGAATAAAAAGAGTAATCTTACAACTTGATGCCTTGATGTTGTACAGATTTATCTCGGGATCTTGAACAATCGTTTCTCCTTCAGTTTGATAAGCCTTCATCTTTGAATACTAGCATGGAGTTATGGTCATAAGGGTGTGATCATTCTCATGTCAACAACAACTCACTAGTGTAGAAAGTATGCACTCTTATGAATTTCTTCAACAATTAAATTTACAATCTACCATGTGTGTACAATCTACTTTAGTATCTACCCTTCAACTTGAAATAGGGAAATGGAGGTAGTTTCAGTTCCATGAAGAGGGGGATGGATTCCTCTCATGAAGGGATTTGAGCTCTATGGACCAAGGGATAAGCTCGAACTAATTGCGATTCTAGAAACTTCTAGTTGGAAGAATATTTAACTAGTTAGGCTTCTAGAATTTACTTTTTATTCTAGTTTGCTTTTCATGGGGGTGCGCAGGTAATAGTAGAAAAACGTGTGGGGGTTTCCACAGTTTATAGACCAAACAACAACGCATGTGTAGGAAAAGGCTAGAAAAAGTGCAGATGTAGACTTTTAAGGGTTTTATAGAGCTTTTCTCCAATTCCAAGACTTGATTCAGGAACATTAAGGTTTTTTAATTCTAAGGGAACATGATATAGGTGGTGATAGACCCATATGAACAGTTAAATGTCATGGTGACAAAATAACGTGTAACAGATTGCCCCCCTAAAGTGCGAAGTTTGAGGTTATTCTGAAGAGTGAAGTGCTTTATCATTATGAGGATTGGATTGGAGAAACCGATTGAAAACCTGTAAAAAAATTCAATGCAAACATATATATATATATCATCACTGAGGTAGGCATTCCCATACTCAGATAAAAAATAACTAAATGTTTTGGTACATATATGGTTTCAATATTACATCAAAAGTAGACATAGTATGGGCACAACCATCTGTCATGAGTAGTCTACTATATCATGAATATTAAAACTCCTTGCAGCATGGATGGTGGAAACTAGATCCAGGGTCTTGATTTCCGCTTCCTGAACTAGTACAAATCTATCCATGCGATTGATTGTGTCAAAGTCGAACATGGTAGAAATCACTTGATTACTAGTCAATGATGTGAACCGTTAGCAAGTGTGAGAGAAACCACCAATAATGAAAATGGCTCTCAAAGTACTCCAGTACAATCTATGAAGTGTGAATGAATGATCTGCAATCGAACACTAACAGAATCGTTCAATCGAAGGTCAATGATGCAACATGTCACCGAAGGTGAGAAACCTGCCATTAGAGCATGCAAATCCCAAGGTACTAATAGGATTCTAGATCAACTTTCTATATGATGAGCTGACGTCGATAAAAAGTGACCTGTCATAGGAAAGCCCACAACACGAAACCATTAGATCAATTTTTGAAGAAATAATTGCAAGAACTGACTTAGGGATGGTCAATGTGAATGGAGAAAAATGTTTGCAATGAATGGTTTATTTGAACTCTCTCTTGAACACATAACAACACTGCAGATGGCTTGGCAACATTTTACCTAAGGCAAATACCCAGAAACCGGGTGAATAATTTCAATGTGGTTTGATTAAATTTTAGAAAAATGATTTCTCAACCTAGGTACAAGTGTGACAAAGTGTTGTGTTCAAGAGTGGCATGCTGCTTTCTAAACAAGGGTGAAAATTGGATTCTTTTTCTCTCTTTTTCCCCCACCATTACTGGCAAGTACCTCTTTATTTTTGTCAAGCTTGAGGAGGATAACATTTTATTGTTTGTGTAAGCTCATCCTTCGGATGAGTTCATCTTAGTATTAAAATCGAACGCTAAGAAGGAGTGGTTTGGTCATATTTGTAATCGATAGGTCCTTTACTGTTAAAGTTTAACGAGTTCGGTATAGGAGAAACCCGATGTTTTTCAATTTTAGAGAGTCAGAAGAAAAAACATAAGTAAACTCCATGGTTGTTCTTTTTCGTAAATTTAGTCTCTCAGGCCCGAAAAATGATAAAATAATGACGGAGAGAACTCTATTGACCATGCTTAGTCAACGTATACCTTTTTCGTAATTAGTCCAGTTCAATCCGGAAAAGGGGTAACTTATACTGAAAGGATGGTTATTCATTTACTTTAACGAGTTCAAATAGTCAAGTACTCGGTGATCTTTTCATATTTCGAGAGTCTAAAATGGACTTAAAAGAGGACTCCAGGGTTTCATTTTTTTGCAAGTTTAAATGAGTTCGAAAAAGTGATAAAAAGTGTACTCATATGGTTGAATTTCAATATAATTTATGAGCATGAAAAGACGAAAAGAACTCAGAATTTTCATGTGTTTTACGAGAATGAAAGATATCAAAATAGTCTCAGGATTTTCATGAGTTTAATGAGTCTAAAAAATAATAACCGAAATGGACTTGAGATAGGTTTTATTTTTATACAAGCTTGAAACAGAGGAAAACTATGCTTGAAATAGGTTTGTTTCATTTTTAGACAAGCTTGAAACAAAGAAAATTGTGCTTGAGATACGTTTGTTTCATTTTTACACAAGCTTGAAACAAAGGAAAAATCATGTTTGAGATAAGTTTCAATGCCCCCCAAGCATAACCTGCAAGAGCACATGCCCCCCAAGCTTCATTTCATTCACCTAAGTAGACTACTGGTTACTAATAATTGGATGGAATGAAGGTTCATTTACGAGATCATATGAAAGAATCGACTTGATTAGGAGAGGATTTGTTTCATTTTTTAACGAGCTTGACACATGAAAAGAACTATGCTCATGGAACCTTGTTTCATTTTTTAACGAGCTTGACACAAGAAAAGGAATTGTGCTCATATAACTTTGTTTAATTTTTTAACGAGCTTGACACAAGATAAGGAACTATGCTCATAAGGACTTGTTTCATTTTTAACGAGGTTGACATAGTAAAAGAACTATCCTCAAGGAAACATGTTTCATTTTTTAACGAGGTTGACACAGTGACAGAACCATCCTCATGGAACCTTGTTTCATTTTTTAACGAGCTTGGCACAAGAAAAGGAACTATGCTCATAATGAACTGATTCATTTTTTAACGAGGTTGACACAGTAAAGGGAACTATCCTCAAAGAGACAAATTTCCTTTTTTAACGAGGTTGACATAATATCAAGAACTCTCCTCATGATGAATTGATTCATTTTTTAACAAGGTTGACACAGTAAAAGGAACTCTCTTCATGGAAACCTGTTTCATTTTTTAATGAGGTTGACACAGGAGAATAACTATCCTCAAAAGATATGTTTCATTTTTTAATGAGGTTGACACAAAAAAAGGAAATATCCTCAAGAGAACTTGCTTCATATTTTAATGAGGTTGACATAGTAAAATAACCATCCTCATGGTATCTTGATCTTAACTTCCAACTGGAAGAAACACATGTCAAGGGACACACCTCAATCATGGCCTTCAAGAGGTCTTCATTAGAAGGAAGAACAGTTCTCTTGAAGGAATCCATATCAAGAGACTCAATATGGATAATAACATCGTGTTCAAAAAATCCCATAGGGTTTACCATGTCAATTATCAGATCTAAGTCAAAGGAAGTCATGCAAACAGTGAGAGGCTCGCTTGCATCGGTAACTGAAAACATGGGACTGGTTGGCACATAATTAACCTGTAGCAGGGTAGATACCACTTCCGTATAAGGAAAATTTAGGGGTGTCATATGATTATTAGTAGAATCAAGACTAACGAATGAAAGCTGATCAACAGTCACAATGTTTCCATTGTGAAGGAAAGACATCACGTGAAAGAGTGTTGATACAACATCTTTCATTGCATAGACATAGTCTCGCCCAAGGAGAAAATTGAAATCCAAGGTGCCTCGGACTACCATAAGATCAATATAGACCATTTTTCCTTCCAAGGTAATAGGAAACTTAGGAAGGATCCCTAAAGGTTCACTAATGGTTCTTTTAAAAGCTGACAGATTCTGTGTAACAGGCATAAGCTGAGGGGAACCCAAAGCTTTCCAAGCAGTTGAGGATAAAATACTAACAAAAGCACCTTCATCTACATTCATGTGACGCACGTTCTTACTGCAAGCCTTCACAATGATTTGGAAAGGGATGGAGGAAGGAAGACGAGGTTTTGTCAGTCTATTCCAATCAAAGGAAATTACCTCGGTACTTGGAGGGGTTTTGAAGAAATACGTGAAATGCCCCTTGGCGTAGAAGAATATGATGTAACAAGAAGAACCTGAGCAGTATGAATTTCACTCTCTATAGGGAGAGTGGGATCGACTGAATGTGAAATCAAATCGACCACTTTATCAACTAATGGATCATCAACCTGAGTGATATGAGTTTCACTCTCCAATGGAAGAGTGGGATTGACTAGTGTACTTGGTATTAGATCAATCACTTCATCAATTGACGGTAGGTTGGGAGAAAGTTTACAGTAACTAGCTGGAAGTTGTTGCTGTGGAATAGTAAGGTTTTCCAACAATTTTGAGGCTTCATCCATGTGGGGGAAAATGTGAGTTTGATGACTCCCTTTGCATAACCTAAAAGGAAACCTAACTTTACCCTTTTTCCCAGGAACCTGGCAATCACTGGTTGATGGATCAACGGTAAGTTGATGAGATATTTCTGAACATACTTCTAAGACCTTAGGAATACCAAGACAATTGATAAGGAAGTGGACACCCTTACAAATCTTGCAAGGGTATTTGGGTTTACGATGCATGTTAGAGGTTTCCTCAACACTACCAACACTTACAACCATGGTTGGTTGGTTGACTTCTTTCTTGTCTTGCTTCTTCTTCTTCTTCCCTTTCTTCTTCTTCTTAGTCACTTGGTTACTATCATCAAGGCTTTTACCAAGTGAAGAATAAGAAAGGGAGGAAGACATGTTGGGCGAAGAAGGTAAAGGGTCAACATGGGGTCGGTGATGTTGAGATGGAGAACTTTGTTTAGGTGAAGCATCCGATTGAGGTGGAATAATTTGAGTATTCGAGGCCAATGAAGTTGAAAATAACCATACCGATAAACCTATTGTAAATCCATGTAATGACAATGTAGCCATATAAGGAGGACCAACATTTCCAAATCAAGGAAAATTACTAGGATTCTCGTTAAGAGGGGTTCCTTGGTTGGTAAATTATGGAACAACTGCCATTAGATTCAACTTCAGTGAATTTTATTAACAATTTAAAAATATTAACAATTCAAATTCACAATCCACACTTAAGGTCTCTAAAAAGTAAAAACAAACAAATGAACATATGTTATCAAATCTAGGAGTCAAACCACACACAAATAGTATGTTTCCACAATAAAAACACTAGTTGGTGATGAAATCCAACGTCTCGGAAATTAATGTGGAAAACTGGCAGTTGGAACGGTACCCTGATAACCTGCTTAATGAAACAGTTCGGTGCAATTAACTTCACTATGCCATCTCAAAGTGAAGAGTACCCTCCAGAAAGTCCAAGTGAGTCTAGTCAACATCTACTCTAGGTACAGTGGGACCTTCCCTCCACCGTCACCTTGGGGAAAATCCTAAATATTATGGCCACTAAGGTCACCAACTGAGGCAATTTCACCTGGGGGAACAATATACGATCCGATATAAATGCAAGGGTAGAGTATCAAGCTCAATCCCCTTGAAAGCTCCTTGACATGGTAAATCTGAGGTTTGCTAACAAGTGACCCCAGGCTCCTTGACAATGGTTAATCCGAGGTTTACCATTTGTATTATGTGCACATCTTCTATCTTTACCAATGAATTAAGTACGATTACCTCACTGGGTCTGACATGTTCTCGTGCTTGACTCTTTTAAGAAGAGCTTCCTAGAGCACAAATGCAACAATTGGAATTTTTCCTTACCACAAGATACGATTGTTTGTTTAGCTTCTTTGGAAATTTAACTACTCCCTATTCTAAAGAACTAATCCCGAACTAGATTTTTGGAAAGAGCCCTAGAAAATGTAAAAATTTCTAGATGAATTCTATTAAGCACTGTGTTATTTTGGTTGTTTTTTATTCAAAGGGTAAATGGATATGAAACCAGTGGTGTTATGAACTGCCCCAAAACTGAATGCAATCGAATATGATAATGCAATCTTTTCAATTCGATGAATCCTAACTAAAGTAAGGAGAGAGGTTCCATTCACTTCCAACAATGCAAAAAGTTGATAAATAAGAGAAAATATGACAAATTCTCTAATGCACTAATTTTATCAAGAAAAACTAATGCTTTTTGCAGAATGTAAACTATGCACAATTCACTTGAAAAGTATGCAAATGTAATCTATGCACAATTTTCGTTCGTATTTTTAAAATGAGAATTCTAACTATGCAAATGTAATCTATGCAAGAGAATTCTCAAACACAAGATGATTCCAATTTAGTGAAAGAAAAAACAACACTATTTTCCTTCACTAATGTAGTCTAAGGAACCAATCAAGTGCAAGTAAAGAAAATTGGGTGAGAATTCCAAAGGTCAAAAATAAAAACACTCAAAGGCAATTAACACTCAAACACAATTGCAAAAACAAAAGAAAAAGGATGAAAATTTGTTAAGAGACTAAGACAAACCTCCAAGTAAGGACCAAAGGAAATCAAATTAAGGATTTCTCAAAAAAGAATATTCAAAACACCCAATTAACTTAACAGAGACTAGCGAGACTATAAATGGATCAGGGCAAACTTGAAGAATCAGGTTATCTGGCACTAAAAAAGAGAAATTTAATTTTTTCAAAAATTTTCGGGGGTGCGCAGCTTACAGTGGAATACAGTGCACATGCACACTGAATTGAACTAAAATTTGCGCAGGTTTCCGCATTTTTTTCTGATGAAAACCACGCAGGAAAGGAAAAACTTGGAAAAAATAAATAACAAGTTTTCTTTTTCAGGGATTCTTAAAAGTTATCTACCCAACCAGACTCAAAGAAGTCAAAATCATAAAACTTAAAATTCAAACTGAAAAAAATTAAAGAAAACTAAGTTCTAGTTCCCTAGTGGAGTCGCCATTTTGATATGCGGATTAATCCTTCTTCCGGACAAGAGCGATCTCCCTAGTACTCAATGAGTAGCTAGAAACAAACATCCATTTGAAAACCATTTTCTCTAGATTAATTGCATTTCAAAATTATTATAATAAAGTAGAGAGGACATGCCCCTACCTTGAAATCCAGATGTTCGATGTAGTCTTTTGTCTAGCCGCTCCAAAGTGGCTTCTTTGATAAGTAGAACCTGCAATCAAAGACAAGACAAAAGAATCAAAGCATCTGCAACATATAATAATCAAGAAAAGATAACCCAACTTAGTGATCAAGGAGTCTAATTATTGATGTTATTTCAATAAAGCATAAGAAAAACTTAATGAGAAAAAGACATCCACATGTATTATCTTGAATAAAAGAGTAATCTTACAACCTGATGCCTTGATGTCGTACATATTTCTCCCGGGGTCTTGAACAATCACTTCTCCTTCAATTTGATAAGCCTTCCTCTCTAAATACCAGCATGGAGTTATGGGCATAAGGGTGTGATCATTCTCATGCCAACAATAAATCACTAGTGTAAAAAGTATGCACTCTTATGAATTTCTTTAGTAATTACATTTACAATCTACCATGTGTGTACAGTCTACTTCAGTATCTACCCTTCAACCTGAAACTTGAGCTCAATTTTTAGGGAAATGGAGCTAGTTTCAGTTCCATGAAGAGGGACATGGATTCCTCTCATGAAGGGATTTGAGCTCCATGGACCAAGGTATAAGCTCCATGAGTGGAGGGATAGAGCTCGAACTGATCGCGACTCTAGAAGCTTCCAATTGGGAGAATATTTGACCAGCTAGGCTTATAGAATTTACTTTTTCTTTTATTTTGATTTTCATGAGGGTGTGCAGGTAATAGTAGAAAAACGTGCGAGGGTTACCGTTGTTTATAGACCAAACAACAGCGCATGCGCAGGAAATGGCTAGAAAAAGTGCAGAGTAGACTTTTAAGGGTTTTACAGAGTTTTCCTCCAATTCCAAGACTTGATTCAGGAACATTAAGGTTTTTGAATTCTAAGGGAACATGATATAGGTGGTGATAGACCCATATGAACAGTCAAATTTCATGGTGAAAAAATAACGTGTAACAGGTTTGTGTTGGGATTCTCTCATATCACTTGGCCCTTGAGCCAAGTCATTAAGGGAGGAGCGAAAGCAAAATTATTTTGGTCTGAATCTCAAAAAAATGCGTTCATAGAGTTGAAACATCGCCTCTACTCTTCCCCATTGCTCACATTACCAAAATTGCAGCAACCATTTGAGATCGAGACAGATGCCTCAGACTACGCTATTGGGGTAGCTCTTATTCAACAGGGGCATCTAATGGCATATCACAATGAGACACTGTCCGACACAATCTGTAAGTATCCCACTTATGACAAAGAGATGTATTCCATTGTGTAGGCTTGCCGACAATGGAAGCATTACATTTTTGGGAAGGAAACAATCATACACATAGAACATCGACCCCTGTAGTTCATACAAACACAAGGGAAGTTGCAGAATGATCGCCATTAGAAGTGGTCCACATATCTGCAACAGTATCATTTGAACATCAATTGCAGGAAGAGAAGTACCAATAATGTTGCAGTCTACCTTAGCCAATTGTCGATAGTGGCGCTAACCACCGTTCTCAACTCTTGTGGGCACGAGACTTCTGATTAGTTACTTCTCTACAAGAGTGATCTAGAATTTGGCCACACATACAAGACGCTCTTAGAGGGTATGCAAGTTCCAAAATTTCACCTCCAAGATGCACTGCTATGTCACCTGGGACACCTTTGTGTTCCTTCAAGCGAGTGTGCTAAGATGGTTTGAGAAGCGCACTACAATTTTGTCGTTGGGCATTTCGGGGTCGAGAAAATAGTGGTAGTGCTGCAGAAGTATTTCCGTTGGCCGAACCTTCGACTAAATGTCGGGAAGTACATAAGATCTTGCACTGCTTGTGCCATTTCCAAACTATCCATTAAGAAGCAATGCCTCTATACTTGGCTGCCTACCCCTAATTGACCTTGGGAATCCATCTCCATGAATTACATGTTGGGCCTTATTTCTACTAAGCATGGCAACAACTGCGTTTCGTGGTCATTAACAGATTCTTGAAGATGGCCATTATGGCAGCTTGTAAGAAGAATATCACAGTAGAAACCACTGCTGAACTCTTCTTTGAATGAGTGTGGGTACACTTTGGTATCCCACAGTCTATCATATCAGATCAGGACAATATTTTCCTCAGTACATTTTGGTCCAGCCTCTATTCAATGTTGGACAGTAAGCTCACCAATTCCACAACTTTCCATCCCCAAATTGATGGCCAGACAGAGGTCGTCAATAGGATGATCGTACACATTCTGCGCATGTACAACTCAAATCATCCATGCACATGGGATGAGAGCCTCCCCTATGTACAACACAGCTACCAGGCTCTCCACATCTTAACCAGCCACATCCCCTTTGAGGTGGGCTTTGGGTTCTAGCCATTATGTCCCATTGACGTAACCATGCCATTTGCGGCTACTCAGACTGATTAAGCTCATGTCCAGTCTGAAGCTGACAAGACGAACAACTTCATTGAACGCATTCAGCACATCCGCCAATAGGTTCATGACATATTGGATAGAACCAATGCTAATTACAAGTAGTGACATGATCAACATCGAGTTCCACACAACTTCCAGGTGGGCGACAAAGAGTGGCTACATTTACAAAAGGAGCGCCTCGTTGGATCCCACCGCAAGCTTCACCTGCTCCGATATGGGCCATACACCATCACCAAGGTTGTAGGGGACAATGCCTTCAAGCTCAGTATTCCACCATTCCTTGGTTTGCACCTAGTGTTCAATGCGAACCGCCTTGGGCCCTACTTTCCACCTTTACTAGACACATCCAACATGGTAGAACAACTCACACCAACAGAGTTAAACTGATACTAGATGGAACAAGCCACCACTAATCAGATCATGGATACACATACCAAGAACACTCGACAAAAAATGATCCAACTATATTGAGTTTTCAAAGTAGGCCAACTCCTTCACCAAGGCAAGTGGCTCACCAAGGACCAAGTTCAGTACAATTTTCCTCATCTCATGGAGGAACTCAATGCAATGGGGACCATTGCTTCCTGAGGGGGGGTGAGGGAATGATCCAGGTGGATATTGGTGGCCACCCACCTCTTCTACTTGGACCCCACCATTGTTTCTTTTAGTTTTTCAGTTTCCTTAATTGTAGCACAGTTTACTATTTTTAGCAGTTTTCAGGTCCTGAACTTTTGGAGAAATTTTGAGGCCCTAAACGATGTTTTTTGGGAAAAACGAGAGAAACATGGGTCGCTAACTAATGTTTCTCTCTCAAAATTTGTAGTCCTCAAATATATATTTCTAACAAGGTATTGTGCACATCAAATGAAGATCGTATGCCAAATTTACGTCCCTGGGAAGTTGATGTACCAATTTACCAAACGGGGCCCATAGTTTTGGCACTTCATCTCCTAGGGTTAGGTTTTTGGATGTTTATGGTTTTCCATTGTTTCTAAATAATAAATATGCCTTCGAGCCTCATTGTAACACAATTCATAGGCCTATAGTCATGACATCTGTTCTCATAGATAAGCTACCAATGCCCTAGCTAGTTTATTTCCATTATGTCTGCAAGCATATTTCAGTTATGTGATATTAATGAAATGAAGTCTTGTTTCTGTTACATCTCTGCGTTTATGTGTATTTATGTATTTTATTGCATTCCTGCATAAGTTAGGATCACTTCCCAAATGTTGATTTGAAGATATATCAAGTCGAAATAGAGAACCAAACCCAACGTGGGGAGAAAGGGATCCCACAAAAAACATATTTCAAGTCAGAATTAAGAACCAAACCTAATGCAAGGAGAAAGGGAGCCCACAAAATATAAGGGGAAAGGGGGGAGAGGTTGGATTGGGTTCTACCCCCGCTAAGAGAGAAAAGGAGCCTTTAGGAAGTTGAGGCCATAGAGGGGACACTGGTTCAGATAGTAAGAAAACCAAAAATTATGAAGCAAGGTGCTATAGTGGAAACCTAACTCCCATTTTATCCCACTATCTACATGCAGGGAAAACGACCAAAGGATGACCCACCTCAAAAGAAAAAAACATAAAGAGGAATTTCCAAAAGTAAAGGAGACAAAATTAACAGTAAACAACCAAGAGTAAAATGGAAATACATGATTATATAGCAATAAATAAATTGCTACAAAATTTGTAAGCTTGATATCCTTAGAATCTCACTAAACTACTAATCCTTTTTAATGCACCCCTTACATCCACAATTGTGCATTGAAAACCTTTCCAAATAACTTGACTTAGTTGTGTGAGTTGATTTCCTTTTATTTTACTTGCTTGTGAAGATAAAAAATGGAACTCATTTTCATTTAAGAAAATACAATAATATCAAATATATTTATAATAATATCTCAAATTAAATTATAATTAATAAAACCCTATATCAAATCAATCAAAATAATTTTAAAATGATTCTTATTACAAATATAAATTCACACTTTAAAAATATTTAAAAAACATAATCCTTTTTCATTTTCTTCTTAACTTATTATTATTACAAATATAAATTCACACTTTAAAAGTATTTAAAAAACATCATGATAATCATTTTTCATTTTCTTCCCAACTTATTATTATTTTTTTCATTATAATTATGTTCTTCTTGACTTATTATTTTCCTTCTCATTATAATTTTGCTTTTCTTAGCTTATTGTTTTCCTTTTCATTATGATTATATTTGTTCTTGACTCATTATTTTCCCTTTTTATTTAATATCATTCTTTGAAAAGCATTGAATCTTCTATAATTTTAACATAAATATCCCAATTAGAAATAAAGTTTAATTCCTTATAAACACTACCTAACATATAATTATTCAAGTGATTATAATTATGAATTGGACCTTTGACCTTGCTATGAAAAAAATCAAATTCTAAATAGTTAGACTAATCCCAATCCCAACATAATGATGAAAATGGGATTAGTCTATTGTAAAAAAATAATAATTTTGATATTTATTTGCATATGATTTTTCCTACAGCCTCTTTCCCAAATTTCCTTTACATCTTGAAGCTTGCAAAATTTTGGTTTAAAGACGCCATAAATTTCTCATTTCCAATGAGCTTTAAATCATAAATATTTCTCGAGTACCAACGTATGTTTCAAATCTCTTTCTTGGGAAAGTTATATATTGGGGAATAAGAAGTTCATTCTATTTGTTTGAACAAAACATCATACCATATTTTCAAATTTATTAATATTAAATATTAAATTAAATAAGGAAGGAAAGTTATAAATTTTGATTAAAAATTTATAAGATTAAAAAATATTTTTAATAATATAAATAAAAGATAAAATTTAGTTTTATGATTTTAATCTTTTTACTAAAATCGAGTGATAAATTTTTTGGCAAGATCATTAATTTTCATTATTTGAAATATATTTTAAATATAGAAATGAATTTAGAATTTTGAAAAATAATCTAAAACATTCTATATATACAAACCTAATAATTCAAATTGGTCATTCCACTAAATTTTAATTAAATTTTAAATAAAAATTCATTAAAAAAAATATATCTTAAAAAACAAAAATAATCTTCAAAATCAAATAATTTTAAATTTCTTTCACTCTAAAATTTTTAATCTATTATTCAACTCCTAATCATTCTTCATATCTCTTTCTCTAGTTTTTTCTCTAGGTTTTTCACTTTTATTCTCATGTAATTTTCAATTTTTCTTTGACTTCTTTAATTTGTGTATTTTTTTTCTTTTTAATATTCGTTATTTTTATTATTGTTCCACATTTTTAATAATTTTTATTCATTATTATTTCAAATATGTATTATTTAATTTTACTATTGTTTCCCTATATATTTAAAAAATTAATCATTTCTTAGGAACTTGCGAAAATAATATGATCTAGATAAAATAAAGATAATACAAATAAATGCATTCATAACAAAATCTAACCAAGTTAATAACCAAGTGATTTTAATACTAGGAAAACCATTTTTGGCACCTTACAATAAAGTATCCAAAGCCTATTTATAGGCTTCAACACATATAATATTATGGGTAACATAATATAGGTCACCAAAACCATGGGCTTGAAAACCATGATTGTATATTTAAAACTCTTTGACTTATTCCTATAACATTCACCCCTTTAAACTTGACTTGGGGAAATTCTTTAGATCCTACCCACCTTCTAGGGTATTTGTTAATCCTACATTCCCTCCTACCACTTTAGATTTTACCAAGGGTACACATGCCTAACTAGGCCTTATGACTGTATGCCCATTTTCATGTAGCTTAAAAATTGATTTTCATCTCCAAAGTATTTTTTTAATTATTGTTGGTATTACCTCCATAACTCTAGGAATGACCATTGCTTCTCTAGCCAACACTTAAAAATGACATTGTTCTCTTTCCTTACCATTTCTTTGACTTCAATTGCCATAATTGGTTCTTGTGTTTCCTCTACCTATTGGCTTGCACACCTCACACAATGCTCTAGGTCATTTCCATAGGCACTAATCCTCATCGATTCAATTGAAAATACTCCATCTAGCAACCTCATGCATTGATAAACTTGGTCGGTATTCTCACATGACTTACCTCATAGACCCAACACACATAGATTATGTGCTTGATATAAGCCTTGATCATTGAATTCCACAAAACATTCGGTGCAGATTTGCAAGTCGATTATGTTGTCACATAGACCATGATGTGTGTCTTGTTGTCTTATTTGTAGCAACACAACTATTCAACACACATTAAAACTGTGATTTCAACCCACTCACATGACTTGTAAAATGAAAAATCCCATGATTTACCTCATAACCATGCTACTAGTTCCTTGGTTTCCCTTACTCTGCAAGCTCATTAGCCACTTTTCTCAGGATTCCTTATTTGATCTGAATATCCTTCTTAAAATCTTAATTTCATGAACTAACAAATCGAAGCCTCTCAATAACTCCCAATTTTATTGGATACCATTTCTGATCCAGGTGGATATTGGTGGCCACCCGCCTATTCCACTTGGGGCCCCACCATTGTCTTTTTCAGTTTTTTAGTTTTGGCACAACTTACTATTTTTAGCAGTTTTTTGGGTCCTTAACTTCTAGAGCCATTTTGAGGCCCTAAATTACGTTTTTTGGGCATTGTTTGTTTGAAAAATATGATTCTGTTTTGGAATATATATTTGCGGTTGGAAGTTGTAGTCCTCAGATAGATATTTCTAACGATGTATCATGTGCGTCAGATGGAGATAGTATGCCAAAGTTACGACCCTGGGAAATTGATGTACCAATTTACCCCAACGGGGCCCATAGTCTGGCGTTTCATCTCTTAGGGTTAGGTTTTTGGATGTTTAGGTTTTCCATTGTTTCTCAATAATATATAGGCCTTCGAGCCTCATTGTAATATAGATTTCAGAGGCCTATAGCCGTCACATCTCTTCTCAGAGATAAGCTACCAGCACCCTAGATAGTTTATTTCCATTCTGTTTGTAAGCAAATTTTGGTTCTTTGATATTAATGGAATGAAGTGCTATTTCCGCTGCATCTTTATATTTATGGTTATATGTGTATTCTATTGCGTTCCCGCATAAATCTGGATCAGTGGTATCAGAGCGGTCTGCTTTTTCTCGATCCTTCTTTGCATATCCCCAACGAGGTTAGGGTATAAGGAGTTAGGGCTCGATATTGTTGAACCTTTGCAAGATCATCCTCACAAACCCCGATGGCTGCCCATGGGGGATGAAAAGAAAGATGAGGGAGCAGGAGACCTTATCAAAATATTGCTCGAGGAGGCCCTCAAAAAACAAAGGAACGCGATGATGGATAACTTTGCCTAGATCCTTCAACGACTGCCCACTGGTTGCGCATCTACATCCAGCAGCCACTCTGGAGGCACGACTCCCTTTAAGGTACAAGTAAAATTTGACATTCCCATATTTGAGGGTCAAATAGATGTAGATGCTGTAGATAGATGGTTGAATCTATTAGAAGGATATTTCTTAGTTCATGAATTTTCTGACCGGGAGAAGATTATTTTTTCACTCCTCAAAGCTACCCCCATGTCAAGGACTGGTGGGAAACCTATTGTGAGAAAAAGGACGAGACAAAACCCTCTCTGTTCTCAGCTATACTCACTTGGAATTCTTTCTAAGATGCCATCAAGGAACAATACTATCCTGTGGGGAGCTACAAGGAAAAGTACATACAATTTACCATGCTGCAACAACAAAGGGATCAAGATGTGCGTGAGATGACGAATCTATTCCATACTCTGTACACAAAGTTGGGTATCAAATATTCGAAGAAAAATTTGGTACTAAAGTATTACAGTTGTTTACACAGATATATTCAGGAGGAAATGGAGTTCCTCGACATCTCCTTGCTTGGTACGACATACCAGTATGCTGCCAAGATTAAGTAGAATTTCAAACAGAAGAAGCGAGACTTTGGATCTACGAATCAAAATCAAGGGAAAGGTGCCTCTAAACCACGAAACAAATGAGAAAGGCAAGGCATGGCCGACCAAGACAACCAATCAAAGCCACAAGAAAATAACAACACCGCGAAGTCAAAGAAGGACACGAGAAAGTGGTGTGAGTTCCATAAGAGCTCCACTCACAACACAAGTGAGTGTTAGGCCAAGCAATCGTTGGTGGCCGAGATGAGGAATTCTAAATCATATGCATGCTCCGACTGTGAATCAGAACCTGAAAAGTAGAATGAAAAATGGAAATATATTATTGATATGGAGCCCAACGCCACTATTGCCACTGCGAAGATCCAGAAGGAGGAACCAGAAGATCCAGAGGAGGAGGAGCGTCTCTTCCACTCCCATATGTGGGTAAATAGTTCCTCGCTATATTTAATTGTCAACAATGGGAGTCAAAAGAACCTCATTTCATCAGACACCATGAAGCAGTTAGGCTTGTCGACCATAGCACACCCACAACCATACACCATCGGGTGGCTTAACCAAGGATAGGATCTCCGTGCTAGCCAACAGTGCCGTCTTCCCTACAACATGAAGCCCTTCACAGATGAGGTATTATGTGACATTTCTCCTCTTGATGTTTGTGATGTATTATTAGGCTAACCATACTTGTGGAAGCTACATGTTGTGTATGAGTCCCGGGCTCGCACTGTTATTGTTACTTTGGGAAATAAGTTGTACAGGATACCAGAGGTACCATCGCCTGTCACTATCTCTTTGGTTACTGCAAAACAGTGTAGTAAGCTCATTTCCAAAACCAGGAATTTTTTTTTCCTAATGATCTGCCCTAAGGGAAAGAAGAAGACTGTGGCCATGACCTCCATATAGGGCTCCTCTGCATGACAACAACAAATGGAAAAGGTTGTGGAGGAGTACGGGGACATCTTCACCTCACCCACAAGGGTGCCTCTGCACTGTCAGTTCAAGCACCCCATTAAACTGACCCCAGGTGCGCCGCTGCCTAATGGACCGATCTATCAGTGCTTTGTTATGGAGAACGATGAAATCAAGAGGCAAATCTAGGAGTTGTTGCAGAAATATCACATCCGACCGAGTTC
Source organism: Pinus albicaulis (assembly GCA_034641835.2). Taxonomy (NCBI): domain Eukaryota; kingdom Viridiplantae; phylum Streptophyta; class Pinopsida; order Pinales; family Pinaceae; genus Pinus; species Pinus albicaulis. The sequence continues at coordinate 1,559,938,588 of CM076575.1, forward strand.
ATCACCCTGTGGGAGCCCGATCGTGTTGGTACAAAAAAAGGATGGGACTTGGAGACTCTGTATTGACTATTGGGAACTGAACAAGATCATTGTCCAGAATAGGTACTCGATCCCATGGATTGATGACCTTATGGACCAACTCAAATGGGAGAAATATTTTAGCAAGATCAACTTGAAGTATGGGTATCACCAAGTACCAATCAAACCCTCCGATGTGTGGAAGACTGCCTTCAAAGCCAAGGAGGGCCTTTTCGAATGGCTGGTCATGCCTTTCGAGTTGGAATGCTCCCGCAACCTTCATGAGGTTGATGGACGACATCTTGTGGCCATTCACCAACTCATTTGTAGTGGTGTAATTGGATGACATTCTGATCTTCAACCAGACTTGGGAAGAGCACCTCCACCACATCTAACAAGTCCTCCCAACACTGCGGCAACACAAGTTGTGTGCCAATTTGGAGAAGTGCACTTTTGGCATGACCTAGGTTAAATATCTGGGATACATTATTGATGAAAGGGGGTGCATGTGGATCCAACCAAGATCCAAGTCTTTCAGGATTGGCCAGCTCCAACCACTCTAACAGAGCTTCGCAACTTTCTGGGTCTTGCTAATTTCTACTGTAGGCTCGTGTTGGGATTCTCTCATATCACTGGGCCCTTGAGTTAAGTCACCAAGGTAGGAGCAAAAGAAAAATTCTTTTGGTTAGAATCTCAACATAAGGCATTCATAGAATTGAAGCAACGTCTCTGTTCTGCCCCAGTGCTCACATTAGCATACTTGCAACAACCATTTGTGATCAAGACAGATGCCTCTGGCTATGCTATTGGGGTAGTTCTTACTTAGCAGGGGCATCCAGTGGCATATCACAGTGAGACATTGTCTGACATAGTCTGCAAGTATCCCACTTATGAAAAATAAATGTATTCCATTGTGCAGGCTTGTCGACAATGGAATCATTACATTTTGGGGAAGGAAACAATCATCCACACAGAACACCGACCCATGTAGTTCATACAGACACAAGGGAAGTTTCAGAACAATTTCCATTAGAAGTGGTCCACATATCTGCAACAGTTTCATTTGAACATCAAGTACAAGAAGGGTAGCACCAATAATGTTGCAAACTACCTCAGCCGACCACCGATCATGGCGCTAACCATCGGTCTCAATTGTTGTGGGTATGAGACTTCTGATTGAACGATTCTCTACAAGAGTGATCCAGAATTCAGTCACACATACAAGGCACTCTTGGGGGGTACGCAAGGTCCAAATTTTCACCTCCAATATGCACTGTTACGTCACCCGAGACACCTCTATGTTCCTTCAATCAAGCGTGAAAAGATGATATGGGAAGCACACTACAGTCGAGTCGCTGGGCATTTCGGGGTCGAGAAAACAATGGCATTACTGCAAAAGTATTTCTATTGGCCGAACCTTCGATAGGATGTGGCGGGGTAGATACCACTTCCGTATAAGGAAAATTCAGGGGTGTCATATGATTATTAGTAGAATCAAGACTAATGAATGAAAGCTGATCAACAGTCACAATGTTTCCATTGTGAAGGAAAGACATCACGTGAAAGAGTGTTGATACGACATCTTTCATTGCATAGACATAGTCTCGCCCAAGGAGCAAATTGAAATCCAAGGTGCCTCGGACTACCATAAGATCAATACAGACCGTTTTTCCTTCCAAGGTAATAGGAAACTTAGGAAGGATCCCTAAAGGTTCACTAATGGTTCTTTTAAAAGCTGACAGATTCTGTGTAACAGGCATAAGCTGAGGGGAACCCAAAGATTGCCAAGCAGTTGAGGATAAAATACTAACAAAAGCACCTTCGTCTACATTCATGTGACACACGTTCTTACCACAAGCCTTCACAATGATTTGGAAAGGGATGGAGGAAGGAAGACGAGGTTCTGTCAGTCTATTCCAATCAAAGGAAAATACCTCCGTACTTGGAGGGGTTTTGAAGAAATAGGTGAAATGCCCCCTGGCGTAGAAGAATATGATGTAATAAGAAGAACCCGAGCAATATGAATTTCACTCTCTATAGGGAGAGTGGGATCGACCGAATGTGAAATCAAGTTGACCACTTTATCAACTAATGGATCATCAACCTGAGTGATGTGAGTTTCACTCTCCAATGGAAGAGTGGGATTGACTAGTGTACTTGGTATTAGATCAATCACTTCATCAATTGATGGTAGGTTGGGAGAAAGTTTACGGTAACTAGTTGGAAGTTGTTGCTGTGGAACAGTAAGGTTTTCCAACAATTTTGAGGCTTCATCCATGTGGGGGAAAATGTGAGTTTGATGACTCCCTTTGCATAACCTAAAAGGAAACCTAACTTTACCCTTTTTCCTAGGAACCTGACAATCACTAGTTGATGGATCAATAATAAGTTGATGAGATATTTCTGAACATACTTCTAAGACCTTAGGAATACCAAGACAATTGATAAGGAAGTGGTCACCCTTACAAAGCTTGCAAGGGTATTTGGGTTTACGATGCATGTTGGAGGTTTCCTTAACACTACCAACACTTACAACCATGGTTGGTTGGTTGACTTCTTTCTTGTCTTGCTTCTTCTTCTTCTTAGTCACTTGGTTACTATCATTAAGGCTTTTACCAAGCGAAGAATAATAAAGGGAGGAAGACATGTTGGGCGAAGAAGGTAAAGGTTCAACATGGGATTGGTGATGTTGAGATGGAGAACTTTGTTTAGGTGAAGCATCCGATTGAGGTGGAATAATTTGAGTATTCGAGGCCAACGAAGTTGAAAATAACCATACCGGTAAACCTATTATAAATCCATGTAATGACAATGTAGCCATATAAGGAGAACCAACATTTCCAAAGCAAGGAAAATTACTAGGATTCTCGTTAAGAGGGGTTCCTTGGTTGGTAAATTCTGGAAAAAATACCATTAGATTCAACTTCAGTGAATTTTATTAACAATTTAAAAATATTAACAATTCAAATTCACAATCCACACTTAAGGTCTCTAAAAAGTAAAAACAAACAAATGAACATGCGCTATCAAATCTAGGAGTCAAACCACACACAAATAGTATGTCTCCACAATAAAAACACTAGTTGGTGAAAAATTTTCGGGGGTGTGCAACTTACAGTGGAATACAGTGCGGATACACACTGAATTGAACTAAAAGTTGCACAGGTTTCCACATTGTTTTCTGATGCAAACCGTGCAGGAAAGGAAAAACTTGGAAAAAATAAATAACAAGCTTTCTTTTTCAGGGATTCTTAAAATTTATCTACCCAACCAGACTCAGAGAAGTCAAAATCATAAAACTTAAAATTCAAACTGAAAACAAATAAAGAAAACTAAGTTATAGTTCTCTAGTGGAGTCGCCATTTTGATATGCGGATTAATCCCTCTTGCGGACAAGAGCGATTTCCCTAGTACTTAGCAAGTAGCTAGAAACAAACATCCATTTGAAATCCATTTTCTCTAGATTAATTGCATTTCAAAATTATTATAATAAAGTAGAGAGGAAATGCCCCTACCTTGAAATCCAGACGTTCGATGTAGTCTTTTGTCCAGCCGCTCCAAAGTGGCTTCTTCGATAAGTAGAACCTGCAATAAAAAACTAGACAAAAGAATCAAAGCATCTGCATCATATAATAATCAAGAAAAGCTAACCCAACTTAGTGATCAAGGAGTCTAAGTATTGATTTTATTTAAATAAAGCATAAGAACAACTAAATGAGAAAAACAAATCCATATGTATTATCCTGAATAAAAGAGTAATCTTACAACCTGATGCCTTGATGTCATACATATTTCTCCCGGGGTCTTGAACAATCGCTTCTCCTTCAATTTGATAAGCCTTCCTCTCTGAATGCCAACACGGAGTTATGGGCATAAGGGTGTGATCATTCTCATGCCAACAATAAATCACTAGTGCAGAAAGTATGTACTCTTATGAATTTATTCAGCAATTACATTTACAATCTACCATGTGTGTACAGTCTACTTCAGTATCTACCCTTCAACCTGAAAATTGAGCTCAATTTATAGGGAAATGGAGGTAGTTTCAGTTCCATGAAGAGGGGGATGGATTCCTCTCATGAAGGGATTTGAGCTCCATGGACCAAGATATAAGCTGCATGAGTGGAGGGATAAAGCTCTAACTGATCGCGACTCTCGAAGCTTCCAGTTGGGAGAATATTTGACTAGCTAGGCTTCTAGAATTTACTTTTTATTTTATTTTTCTTTTCACGAGGGTGTGCAGGTAATAGTATCAAAACGTGCGGGGGTTACCGCTGTTTATAGACCAAACAACAATGCATGCACAGGAAATGGCTAGAAAAAGTGTGGAGGTAGACTTTTAAGGGTTTTATAGAGCTTTTCTCCAATTCCAAGACTTGATTCAGGAACATTAAGGTTTTTGACTTCTAAGGGAACATGATATAGGTGGTGATAGACCCATATGAACAGTCAAATTTCATGCTGAAAAAATAACGTGTAATAGGTTTGTGTTGGGATTCTCTCATATCACTTGGCCCTTGAGCCAAGTCATTAAGGGAGGAGTGAAAGAAAAATTATTTTGGTCTGAATCTCAAAAAAATTTGTTCATAGAGTTGAAACATCGCCTCTACTCTGCCCCATTGCTCACATTACCATAATTTCAACAACCATTTGAGATCGAGACAAATGCCTCAGACTACGTTATTGGGGTAGTTATTATTCAACAGGGGCATCCAATGGCATATCATAGTGAGACACTGTCCGACACAATCCGTAAGTATCCCACTTATGAAAAAGAGATGTATTCCATTATGTAGGCTTGCCGAAAATGGAAGCATTACATTTTTGGGAAGGAAACAATCATACACATAGAACATCGACCCCTGTAGTTCATACAAACACAAGGGAAGTTGCAGAATGATTGCCATCAGAAGTGGTCCACATATCTGCAACAATATCATTTGAACATCAAGTCCAAGAAGATAAGTACCAATAATGTTGCATTTTGCCTCAGCCAACTGTCGATAGTGGCACTAACCACCGTTCTCAACTCTTGTGGGAACGAGACTTCTGATTAGTCACTTCTCTACAAGAGCGATCTAGAATTTTCCCACACATACAAGACGCTCTTGGAGGGTACAAAAGTTTCAAAATTTCACCTCTAAGATGCACTGATATGTCACCTGGGACACCTTTGTGTTCCTTCAAGCAAGCGTGCTAAGATGGTTTGAGAAGCGCACTACAATTTGGTCACTGGGCATTTTGGGGTCAACAAAATAGTGGTAGTATTGCAGAAGTATTTCCGTTGGCCGAACCTTCAACTAGATGTCAGGAAGTACATCAGATCTTGCACTGCTTGTGCCATTGCCAAACTATCCATTAAGAAGCAATGCCTCTATACTCCGCTGCCTACCCCTAATCGACCTTGGGAATCCATCTCCATGGATTACATGTTGGGCCTTATTTCTACTAAGCATGGCAACAACTGCGTTTCGTGGTTGTTGACAGATTCTCGAAGATGGCCATTATGGCAGCTTGTAAGAAGAATATCACAACAGAAACCACTGTTGAACTCTTCTTTGAACGAGTGTGGGTACACTTTGGTATCCCACAATCTATCATCTCAGATCGGGACAAAATTTTCCTCAGTACATTGTGGTCCAACCTCTATTCAATGTTGGACACCAAGCTCACCAATTCCACAACTTTCCATCCCCAAATTGATGGCTAGACAGAGGTCGTCAATAAGATGATCGTACACATTCTGCGCATGTACAACTCAAATCATCCATGCACATGGGATGAGAGCCTCTCCTATGTACAACACAACTATAACTAGGCTCTCCACATCTTAACCAGCCACATCCCCTTTGAGGTGGGCTTCGGGTTCCAACCATTATGTCCCATTGACGTGACCATGCCATTTGCAGCTACTCAGACTGATTAAGCTCATGTCCAGTTTGAAGCTGACAAGACGAACAACTTCATTGAACGCATTTAGCACATCCGCCAATAGGTTCATGACATATTGGACAGAACCAATGCTAATTACAAGTAGTGACATGATCAACATCGAGTTCCACACAACTTCTAGGTGGGCGACAAAGAGTGGCTACATTTGCAAAAGGAGCGCCTCGCTAGACCCCACCGCAAGCTTCACCCGCTCTAATATGGGCCATACGCCATCACCAAGGCTGTAGGGGACAATGCCTTCGAGCTCAGTATTCCACCATTCCTTGGTTTGCACCTAGTGTTCAATGTGGACTGCCTTGGGCCCTACTTTCCACCTTTACTGGACACATCCAATATGGTAGAACAACTCACATCAACAGAGTTAAACCCATACTGGATGGAACAAGCCACCACTAATCAGATCATGGATACACATATCAAGAACACTCGACTACAAATGATCCAACTATATCGAGTTTTCAAAGCAGGCCAACTCCTTCACCAAGGCAAGTGGCTCACCAAGGACCAAGTTCAGTACAATTTTCCTCTTCTCATGGAGGAACTCAACGCAATGGGGACCATTGCCTCCTGAGGGGGTGTGAGGGAATGATCCTGGTGGATATTGGTGGCCACCCACCTATTCTACTTGGACCCCACCATTGTTTCTTTTATTTTTTCAGTTTCCTTAATTGTAGCACAGTTTACTATTTTTAGCAGTTTTCAGGTCCTGAACTTTTGGAGCCATTTTGAGGCCCTAAACAATGTTTTTTGGAAAAACTGAGAGAAACATGGGTCACTAACTAATGTTTCTCTCTCCAAATTTGTAGTCCTCGAATATATATTTCTAACAAGGTATTGTGCATGTCAAATGAAGATTGCATGCCAAAGTTACGTCCCTGGGAAGTTGATGTACCAATTTACCAAACAAGGCCCATAGTTTTGGCACTTCATCTCCTAGGGTTAGGTTTTTGGATGTTTATGGTTTTCCATTATTTCTCAATAATAAATATGCCTTCGAGCCTCATTGTAACACAGTTCATAGGCCTGTAGTCATGACATCTCTTCTCAAAGATAAGCTACCAACGCCCTAGCTAGTTTATTTCCATTATGTCTGCAAGCATATTTTAGTTATGTGATATTAATGAAATGAAGTCTTGTTTTTGTTGCATATCTACGTTTATGTGTATTTATGTATCTTATTGCATTCCTGCATAAGTTAGGATCACTTCCCAAATGTTGATTTGAGGATATATCAAGTCGAAATATAGAACCAAACCCAACGTGGGGAGAAAGGGATCCCACAGAAAACATATTTCAAGTCAGAATTAAGAACCAAACCTAATGCAAGGAGAAAGGGAGCGCACAAAATACAAGGGGAAACGGGGGAGAGGTTGGATTGGATTCTACCCCCGCTAAGAGAGAGAAAAGGAGCCTTTAGGAAGTTGAGGCCATAGAGGACATACTGGTTCATATAGTAAGAAAACCAACAATTATGAAGCGAGGTGTTATAGCGGGAACCTAACTCCCATTTTATTCCACTATCTACATGCAGGGAAAACGACCAAAGGATGACCCACCTCAAAAGAAAAAAACATAAAGTAAAGGAATTTCCAAAAGTAAAGGAGACAAAATAAACAGTAAACAACCAAGAGTAAAATGGAAATACATGATTAAATAACAATAAATAAATTACTACAAAATTTGTAAGCTTGATATCCTTAGAATCTCACTAAACTACTAATCCTTTTTAATGCACCCCTTACATCCACAATTATGCATTGTAAACCTTTCCAAATAACTTGACTTAGTTGTGTGAGTTGATTTCCTTTTGTTTTACTTTCTTATGAAGATTAAAAATAAAACTCATTTTCATTTAAGAAAATAAAATAACATTAAATATATTTATAATAATATCTCAAATTAAATTATAATTAATAAAACCCTATATCAAATCAATCAAAATAACTTTAAAATGATTATTATTACAAATATAAATTCACACTTTAAAAATATTTAAAAAACATCATGATAATCCTTTTTCATTTTCTTCTTAACTCATTATTATTACAAATATAAATTCACAATTTCAAAGTATTTAAAAAACATCATGATAATCATTTTTCATTTTCTTCTTAACTTATTATTTTTATTTTCATTATAATTATGTTCTTCTTTACTTATTATTTTCCTTCTCATTATAATTTTGTTTTTCTTAGCTTATTGTTTTCCTTTTCATTATGATTATGTTTGTTCTTGACTCATTATTTTCCTTTTCATTATAGTTATGTTATTTAATATCATTCTTTGAAAAGCATTGAATCTTCTATAATTTTAACATAAATATCCCAATTAGAAATAAAGTTTAATTCCTTATAAACACTACCTAACATATAATTATTCAAGTGATTATAATTATGAATTGGACCTTTGACCTTGCTATGAAAAAAATCAAATTCTAAATAGTTAGACTAATCCCAATCCCAACATAATGATGAAAATGGAACTACCATCATCTATGGTCGCAATATGGTCATTTATAATTGAATTCATGGTGGCATTAAACAATGCCCATAAAGCACCACTCTCTCCCATAAGGTGGTTGATTGGAAGTATAAAATAGTAATATGTAAGAACCTCCACACAAATTAATAGAAGATAAATGGTCCATTGAACTTTGTTGCTCCCTTACCCTCCGGGATTGTAAAAAAATAATAATTTTGATATTTATTTGCATATGATTTTTCCTACAGCCTCTTTCCCAAATTTCCTTTACATCTTGAAGCTTGCAAAATTTAGTTTAAAGACGCCATAAATTTCTCATTTCCAATGAGCTTTAAATCATAAATATTTCTCGAGTACCAACGTATGTTTCAAATCTCTTTCTTGGGAAAGGTATATATTGGGGAATAAGAAGTTCAATCTATTTGTTTGAATAAAACATCATACCATATTTTCAAATTTATTAATATTAAATTAAATAAGGAAGGAAAGTTATAAATTTTGATTAAAAATTTATAAGATTAAAAAATATTTTTAATAATATAAATAAAAGATAAAATTTAGTTTTATGATTTTAATCTTTTTACTTAAATCGAGTGATAAATTTTTTTGGCAAGATCATTAATTTTCTTTATTTGAAATATATTTTAAATTTAGAAATGAATTTAGAATTTTGAAAAAAATCTACAACATTCAATATATACAAACCTAATAATTCAAATTTGTCATTCCACTAAATATTAATTAAATTTTAAATAAAAATTCATAAAAAAAATATATCTTAAAAAACAAAAATAACCTTCAAAATCAAATAATTTTAAATTTCTTTCACTCTAAAATTTTTAATTTATTATTCAACTCCTCATCATTCTCCATATCTCTTTCTCTAGGTTTTTCACTTTTATTCTCATGTAATTTTCAATTTTTCTTTGACTTCTTTAATTTGTGTATATATTTTTTTTAATTTTTTAATATTTTTATTTTTATTATTGTTCCACATTTTTAATAATTTTTATTCATTATTATTTCAAATATGTATTATTCAATTTTACTATTGTTTTTCTATATATTTTAAAAATTAATCATTTCTTAGGAACTTGTGAAAAGAATATGATCTAGATAAAATAAATATAATAGAAATAAATGCATTCATAACAAAATCTAACCAAGCTAATAACCAAGTGATTTTAATACTAGGAAAACCATTTTTGGCACCTTACAATAAAGGATCCAAAGCCTATTTATAGGCTTCAACACATATAATATTATGGGTAACATAATATAGGTCACCAAAACCATGATTGTATATTTAAAACTCTTTGACTTATTCCTATAACATTCACCCCTTTAAACTTGACTTGGGGAAATTCTCTAGATCCTACCCACCTTCTAGGGTATTTGGTAATCCTACATTCCCTCCTACCACTTTAGACTTTACCAAGGGTACACATGCCTAACTAGGCCTTATGACTGTATGCCCATTTGCATGTAGCTTAAAAAATTATTTTCATCTCCAAAGTTTTTTTTTTTTTTAATTATTGTTGGTATTACCTCCATAACTCTAGGAATGACCATTGCTTCTCTAGCCAACACTTAAAAATGACATTGTTCTCTTGCCTTACCATTTCTTTGACTTCAATCGCCATAATTGGTTCTTGTGGTTCCTCTACCTATTGGCTTGCACACCTCACACAATGCTCTAGGTCATTGCCATAGGCACTAATCCTCATCGATTCAAGTGCAAATACTCCATCTAGCAACCTCATGCACTGAGAAACTTAGTCGGTATTCTCACATGACTTACCTCATAGACCCAACACACATAGATTATGTGCTTGATATAAGCCTTGATCATTGAATTCCACAAAACATTCGGTGCAGATTTGCAAGTCGATTATGTTGTCACATAGACCATGTTAGGGTTGACCATGATGTGTGTCTTTTTGTCTTATTTGTAGCAACTAAACTATTCAACATACATTAAAACTGTGATTTCAACCCACTCACATGACTTGTAAAATGAAAAATCCCATGATTTACCTCATAACCATGCTACTAGTTCCTTTGTTTCCCTTACTCTGCAAGCTCATTAGCCACTTTTCTCAGGATTCCTTATTTGATTTGAATATCCTTCTTAAAATCTTAATTTCATGAACTAACAAATCGAAGCCTCTCAATAACTCCCAGTTTCATTGGATACCATTTCTGATCCAGGTGGATATTGGTGGCCATCCTCCTATTCCACTTGGGGCCCCACCATTGTCTCTTTCAGTTTTTTTAGTTTCGGCACAACTTACTATTTTTAGCAGTTTTTTGGGTCCTTAACTTCCAGAGCCGTTTTGAGGCCCTAAATGACGTTTTTTTGGCATTGTTTGTTTGAAAAATATGATTCTGTTTCGAAATATATATTTGCGGTCGACAATTGTAGTCCTCAGATAGATATTTCTAACGATGTATCATGTGCGTCAAATGGAGATAGTATGCCAAAGTTACGACCTCGGGAAATTGATGTACCAATTTACCCCAACGAGGCCCATAGTCTGGCGTTTCATCTCCTAGGGTTAGGTTTTTGGATGTTTAGGTTTTCCATTATTTCTCAATAATATATAGGCCTTCGAGCCTCATTGTAATATAGAGTTTAGAGGCCTATAGCCGTCACATCTCTTCTTAGAGATAAGCTACCAAAACCCTAGCTAGTTTATTTCCATTCTGTCTGTAAGCAAATTTTAGTTCTTTGATATTAATGAAATGAAGTGCTATTTCCGCTGCATCTTTATATTTATGGTTATATGTGTATTCTATTGCGTTCCTACATAAATCTGGATCAGTGGTATCAGAGTGGTCTACTTTTTCTCGATCCTTCTTTGCATATCCCCAACGAGGTTAGTGTATAAGGAGTTAGGGCTCGATATAGTTGAACCTTTGCAAGATCATCCTCACAAACCCAGATGGCCGCCCATGGGGGACGAAAATAAAGATGAGGGAGCAGGAGACCTTATCAAAATATTGCTCGATGAGGCCCTCAAAAAACAAAGGAACGCGATGATGGATAACTTTGCCCAGATCCTTCAACCACTGCCCACTGGTTGCGCATCTGCATCCAGCAACCACTCTGGAGGCACGACTCCCTTTAAGGTACAAGTAAACTTTGACATTCCCATATTTGAGGGTCAAATAGATGTAGATGCCGTAGATAGATAGTTGAATCTATTAGAAGGATATTTCTCGATTCATGAATTTTCCGACCGAGAGAAGATTATTTTTTCACTCCTCAAAGCTACCCCCCATGTCAAGGACTGGTGGGAAACCTATTTTGAGAAAAAGGATGAGACAGAACCCTCTATGTTCTCAGCTGTACTCACTTGGAATTCTTTCTGAGATGCCATCAAGGAACAATACTATCCTGTGGGGAGCTATAAGGACAAGTACATACAATACACCACGCTGCAGCAACAAAAGGATCAAGATGTGTGTGAGATGACGAATCTGTTCCATACTCTATGCACAAAGTTGGGTATCAAATATTCAAAGAAAAATTTGGTGCTAAAGTATTGCAGTTGTTTACACAGATATATTCAGGAGGAAATGGAGTTACTCGACATCTCCTTGCTTGGTATTACATACCGGTATGCTGCCAAGATTAAGCAGAATTTCAAACAGAAGAAGCCAGACTTTAGATCTACGAATCAAAAGCAAGGGAAAGGTGCATCTAAACCACGGAACAAAGGACAAATCCAAGGCATGGCGGACCAAGAAAACCTGTCAAAGCAAGAAAATAACAACACCGCGAAGTCAAAGAAGGACACGGGAAAGTGGTGTAAGTTCCATAAGAGCTCCACTCACAACACAAGTGAGTGTTAGGCCAAGCAATCGCTGGTGGCCGAGATGAGGAATTCTAAATCATATGCATGCTCCGACTGTGAATCAGAACCTGACAAGAAGAATGAAAAATGGAAATAGATTATTGATGCGGAGCCCAACGCCACTATTGCCACTGCGAAGATCCAAAATGAGGAACCAGAAGATCCAGAGGAGGAGGAGTGTCTCTTCCACTCCCATATGTGGGTAAATAGTTCCTCGCTACAGGTCATTGTCAACAATGGGAGTCAAAAGAACCTCATTTCAGTAGACACTGTGAAGCAGTTAGGCTTGTCGACCACAGCACACCCACAACCATACACCATCGGGTGGCTTAACTAAGGACAGGATCTCCGCGTTAGCCGACAGTGTCGTCTTCCCTACAACATGAAGCCCTTCACAGATGAGGTATTATGTGACATTTCTCCTCTTGATGTTTGTGATGTATTATTAGGCTAACCATACTTGTGGAAGCGACATGCTGTGTATGAGTCCCAACCTCGAACTGTTATTGTTACTTTGGGAAATAAGTTGTATAGGATATCAGAGGTACCACCGCCTGCCGCTATCTCTTTGGTTATTGCAAAACAATGTAGTAAGCTCATTTCCAAAACCAGGAAATTTGTTTTCCGAATGATCCGCCCTAAGGGAAAGAAGAAAACTGTGGCCATGACCTCCATACAGGGCTCCTTTGCACGACAACAACAAATGGATAAGGTTGTGGAGGAGTACGGGGACATCTTCACCTCACACACAAGGGTGCCTCTTCACTGTCAGTTCAAGCACCCCATTGATCTGACCCCAGGTGCGTCGCTACCTAATGGACCGATCTATTAGTGCTTTGTTCTAGAGAACGATGAAATAAAGAGGTAGAACTAGGAGTTGTTGCAGAAAGATCACATCCTACTGAGTTCATCACCCTGTGGGAGCTCGATAGTGTTGGTACAAAAGAAGGATGGGACTTGGAGACTCTGTATTGACTATCGGGCACTAAATAAGATCATTGTCCAAAATAGGTACTCAATCCCATGGATTGATGACCTTCTGGACCAACTCAAATGGGAGAAATATTTTAGCAAGATCAACTTGAAGTATGGGTATCACTAGGTATCAATCAAACCCTTCGATGTGTGGAAGACTGCCTTCAAAGCCAAGGAGGGCCTTTTCGAATGGCTGGTCATGCCTTTCGAGTTGACAAATGCTCCCGCAACCTTCATGAGGTTGATGGACGACATCTTGTGGCCATTCACCAACTCATTTGTAGTGGTGTAATTGGATGACATTCTGATCTTCAGCTAGACTTGGGAAGAGCACCTCCACCACATCTGACAAGTCCTCCTAACACTGCGGTAACACAAGTTGTGTGCCAATTTGGAGAAGTGCACTTTTGGCATGACCCAGGTTCAATATCTGGGATACATTATTGATGAAAGGGGGTGCATGTGGATCCAACCAAGATCCAAGTCATTCGGGATTAGCCAGCCCCAACCATTATAACAGAGCTTCGCAACTTTATGGGTCTTGCTAATTTCTACTGTAGGCTCGTGTTGGGATTCTCTCATATCACTTGGCCCTTGAGTTAAGTCACCAAGGTAGGAGCAAAAGAAAAATTCTTTTGGTCAGAATATCAACAGAAGGCATTCGTAGAATTGAAACATCATCTCTATTCTTCCCAAGTGCTCACTTTAGCATACTTGAAACAACCATTTGAGATCGAGACAAATGCCTCTAACTATGTTATTGGGGCAGTTCTTACTTAGCAGGGGCATCCAGTGGCATATGACAGTGAGACATTCTCTGACATAGTCTGCAAGTATCCCACTTATGAAAAATAAATGTATTCCATTGTGCAGGCTTGTCGACGATGGAAACATTAAATTTTGGGGAAGGAAACAATCATCCACACAGACCACCGACCCATGTAGTTCATACAGACACCATTAGAAGTGGTCCACATATCTACAATAGTTTCATTTGAACATAAAGTACAAGAAGGGTAGCACCAATAATGTTGCAAACTACCTCAGTCGACTACCGATCGTGGTGCTAACCACCATTCTGAACTGTCGTGGGTATGAGACTTCTGATTGACCAATTCTCTACAAGAGCGATCCAGAATTCAGTCACACATACAAGGCACTCTTGGGGGGTACGCAAGTTCCAAATTTTCACCTCCAATATGCACTCCTATGTCACTCGGGACACCTTTGTGTTCCTTCAATCGAGCATGAAAAGATGATATGGGAAGCACACTACAGTCGAGTCGCTGGGCATTTCGGGGTCGAGAAAAAATGGCTTTACTACAGAAGTATTTCTATTGGCCGAACCTTCAACAGGATGTTGGGAAGTACATCAGATCCTACACTGCTTATGCCATTGCCAAACCGACCATCAAGAAGCAAGGCCTCTATACTCCACTACCTACCCCTAGTCTACCTTGGGAATCCATCTCCATGGATTACATGTCAGGCCTTCCTTCTACTAAGAATAGAATGACTGTGTTTTTGTGGTCATCGACAGATTCTCGAAGGTGGCCATTATAAAATTCTATAAGAAGAATATCACAGCAGAGGTCATTGCTAAACTCTTCTTTGAACGAGTGCGGGTGCACTTTGGGATCCCAAAATTTATCATCTGAGATTGGGACAACAGATTCCTCATCACATTTTGGTCCATCCTCTGGTCAATGCTGGACACCAAGCTCACCAAGTCATCATCTTTCCATCCCCAAACATATGGCCAGACAGAGGTCGTCAACAGGATGATTGCACACATTCTGTGCATGTACAATTCAAAACATCCACGCACATGGGATGAGAGCCTCCCCTATATACAACATAGTTATAACTAGGCTCTCCACAACTCAACCGGACACAACCCCTTTCAGGTGGACTTGGGATTCCAACCAATATGTCACATTGACATAGCCATGCCATTTGCGGCTACTAAGGCTGATTTGGCTCATGTCCAGTTTGAAGATGAAAAAGCGAACAACTTCATCGAGTGAATTCAACACATCTTCCAACAAGTTCATGACATGTTGGACAGAGGCAATGCTAAGTACAAGCAATGACATGATCAACATCGGGTGCCACACAAATTCTAGGTGGGCGAAAAAGTCTATCTACATTTGCAGAAGGAGCGCCTCACTAGACCCCACCGCAAGCTTCGCCCGCTCCGATATGGGCCGTACACCATCACCAAGGCTATAGGGAAAAATGCCTTAGAGCTCAGTATTCCACCATTCCTTGGTCTGCGCCCAGTATTCAATGTGGACTGCCTTCATCCCTACTTCCCACCTCTACTGGACACCTTTGACATTGCAGAACAACTCATACCAACAGAGTTAAACCCATTCGGCATGGAACAGGCCACCACAGATTGTATCATGGACATGAAAATCAAGAACACTTGCCAACACAGATTGTATCATGGACATGAAAATCAATTTGGTCACTGGGCATTTCGGGGTCAAGAAAATAGTGGTAGTATTGCAGAAGTATTTCCGTTGGCCAAACCTTTAACTAGATGTTGGGAGTACATCAGATCTTCTACTAATTGTGCCATTTCCAAACTATCCATTAAGAAGCAATGCCTCTATACTCCGCTGCCTACCCCTAATCGACCTTGGGAATCCATCTCCATGGATTACATGTTGGGCCTTATTTCTACTAAGCATGGCAACAACTGCGTTTCGTGGTTGTTGACAGATTCTCGAAGATGGCCATTATGGCAGCTTGTAAGAAGAATATCGCAACAGAAACCACTGTTGAACTCTTCTTTGAACGAGTGTGGGTACACTTTGGTATCCCACAGTCTATCATATCAGATCGGGACAACATTTTCCTCAGTACATTTTGGTCCAGCCTCTATTCAATGTTGGACACCAAGCTCACCAATTCCACAACTTTCCATCCCCAAATTGATGGCTAGACAGAGGTTGTCAACAAGAGGATCGTACACATTCTGCGCATGTACAACTCAAATCATCCATGCACATGGGATGAGAGCCTCCCCTATGTGCAACACAGCTATAACTAAGCTCTCCACATCTTAACCAGCCACATCCCCTTTGAGGTGGGCTTCGGGTTCCAGCCATTATGTCCCATTGACGTAACCATGCCATTTGCAGCTACTCAGACTGATTAAGCTCATGTCCAGTCTGAAGCTGACAAGACGAACAACTTAATTGAACGCATTTAGCACATCCGCCAATAGGTTCATGACATATTGGACAGAACCAATGCTAATTACAAGTAGTGACATGATCAACATCTAGTTCCACACAACTTCCAGGTGGGCGACAAAGAGTGGCTACATTTGCAAAAGGAGTGCCTCGCTGGACCCCATCGCAAGCTTCACCCGCTCTGATATGGGCCATACACCATCACCAAGGCTGTAGGGGACAATGCCTTCGAGCTCAGTATTCCACCATTCCTTGGTTTGCACCTAGTGTTCAATGTGGACCACCTTGGGCCCTACTTTCCACCTTTACTAGACACATCCAATATGGTAGAACAACTCACATCAACAGAGTTAAACCCATACTGGATGGAACAAGCCACCACTAATAATATCATGGATAAACATATCAAGAACACTCGACTACAAATTATCCAACTATATCGAGTTTTCAAAGCAGGCCAACTCCTTCACCAAGGCAAGTGGCTCACCAAGGACCAAGTTCAGTACAATTTTCCTCATCTCATGGAGGAACTCAACGCAATGGGGAACATTGCCTCTTGAGGGGGGGCGAGGGAGTGATCTAGGTGGATATTGGTGGCCACCCACCTATTCTACTTGGACCCCACCATTGTTTCTTTTAGTTTTTCATTTTCCTTAATTGTAGCACAATTTACTATTTTTAGCAGTTTTTAGGTCCTGAACTTTTGGAGCCATTTTGAGGCCCTAAACGATGTTTTTTTGGAAAAACGAGAGAAACATGGGTCGCTAACTAATGTTTCTCTCTCAAAATTTGTAGTCCTCGAATATATATTTCTAACAAGGTATTGTGCACGTCAAACGAAGATTGCATGCCAAAGTTACGTCCCTGGGAAGTTGATGTACCAATTTACCAAACAGGGCCCATAGTTTTGGCACTTCATCTCCTAGGGTTAGGTTTTTGGATGTTTATGGTTTTCCATTATTTCTCAATAATAAATATGCCTTCGAGCCTCATTGTAACACAGTTCATAGGCCTGTAGTCATGACATCTCTTCTCAAAGATAAGCTACCAACGCCCTAGCTAGTTTATTTCCATTATGTCTGCAAGCATATTTCAGTTATGTGATATTAATGAAATGAAGTCTTGTTTTTGTTGCATATCTGCGTTTATGTGTATTTATGTATTTTATTGCGTTCCTGCATAAGTCAGGATCACTTCCCAAATGTTGATTTTAGGATATATCAAGTTGAAATAGAGAACCAAACCCAACATGGGGAGAAAGGGATCCCACAAAAAACATATTTCAAGTCAGAATTAAGAACCAAACCTAATGCAAGGAGAAAGGGAGCCCACAAAATACAAGGGGAAAGGGGGGAGAGGTTGGATTGGATTCTACCCCCGCTAAGAGAGAGAAAAGGAGCTTTTAGGAAGTTGAGGCCATAGAGGACATACTGGTTCAGATAGTAAGAAAAAAAAAAATTATGAAGCAAGGTGTTATAGCGGGAACCTAACTCCCATTTTATTCCACTATCTACATGCAGGGAAAACGACCAAAAGATGACCCACCTCAAAAAAAAAGAACATAAAGTAAAGGAATTTCCAAAAGTAAAAGAGACAAAATTAACAGTAAACAACCAAGAATAAAATGGAAATACATGATTAAATAACAATAAATAAATTGCTACAAAATTTGTAAGCTTAATATCCTTAGAATTTCACCAAACTACTAATCCTTTTTAATGCACCCCTTACCTCCACAATTATGCATTAAAAACCTTTCCAAATAACTTGACTTAGTTGTGTGAGTTGATTTCCTTTTATTTTACTTTCTTGTGAAAATAAAAAATGAAACTCATTTTCATTTAAGAAAATACAATAATATCAAATATATTTATAATAATATCTCAAATTAAATTATAATTAATAAAACCCTATATCAAATCAATCAAAATAATTTTAAAATGATTATTATTACAAATATAAATTCACACTTTAAAAATATTTAAAAAACATCATGATAATCCTTCTTCATTTTCTTCTTAACTTATTATTATTACAAATATAAATTCACACTTTAAAAGTATTTAAAAAACATCATGATAATCATTTTTCATTTTCTTCTTAACTTATTATTTTTCTTTTCATTATAATTATGTTCTTCTTGACTTATTATTTTCCTTCTCATTATAATTTTGTTTTTCTTAGCTTATTGTTTTCCTTTTCATTATGATTATGTTTGTTCTTGACTCATTATTTTCCCTTTCATTATAATTATGTTATTTAATATCATTCTTTGAAAAGCATTGAATCTTCTATAATTTGAACATAAATACCCCAATTAGAAATAAAGTTTAATTCCTTATAAACACTACCTAACATATAATTATTCAAGTGATTATAATTATGAATTGGACCTTTGACCTTGCTATGAAAAAAATCAAATTCTAAATAGTTAGACTAATCCCAATCCCAACATAATGATGAAAATGGAACTACCATCATATATGGTCATCTATGGTCGCAATATGGTCATTTATAATTGACTTCATGGTGGCATTAAACAATGCCCATAAAGCACCACCCTCTCCCATAAAATAGTAATATGTAAGAACCAAATGTTTTCCACAAAAAATAATAGAAGATAAATGGTGCATTGAACTTTGTTGCTCCCTTTCCCACCGGGATTGTAAAAAAATAATAATTTTGATATTTATTTGCATATGATTTTTCCTACACCCTCTTTCTCAAATTTCCTTTACATCGTGAAGCTTGCAAAATTTAGTTTAAAGACGCCATAAATTTCTCATTTCCAATGAGCTTTAAATCATAAATATTTCTCGAGTACCAACGTATGTTTCAAATTTATTAATATTAAATATTAAATTAAATAAGGAAGGAAAGTTATAAATTTTGATTAAAAATTTATAAGATTAAAAAATATTTTTAATAATATAAATAAAAGATAAAATTTAGTTTTATGATTTTAATCTTTTTACTTAAATCGAGTGATAAATTTTTTGGCAAGATCATTAATTTTCATTATTTGAAATATATTTTAAATATAGAAATGAATTTAGAATTTAAAAAAAAAATCTAAAACATTCAATATATACAAACCTAATAATTCAAATTTGTCATCCACTAAATTTTAATTGAATTTTAAATAAAAATTCATAAAAAAATATATCTTAAAAAACAAAAATAACCTTCAAAATCAAATAATTTTAAATTTCTCACTCTAAATTTTTTAATCTATTATTCAACTCCTAATCATTCTCCATATCTCTTTCTCTCGTTTTTTCTCTAGGTTTTTCACTTTTATTCTCATGTAATTTTCAATTTTTCTTTGACTTCTTTAATTTGTGTATTTTTATTATTGTTTCACATTTTTAATAATTTTTATTCATTATTATTTCAAATATGTATTATTCAATTTTACTATTGTTTTCCTATATATTTAAAACATTAATCATTTCTTAGGAACTTGCGAAAAGAATATGATCTAGATAAAATAAAGATAATACAAATAAATGCATTCATAACAAAATCTAACCAAGCTAATAACCAAGTGATTTTAATACTAGGAAAACCATTTTTGGCACCTTACAATAAAGGATCCAAAGCCTATTTATAGGCTTCAACACATATAATATTATGGGTAACATAATATAGGTCACCAAAACCATGATTGTATATTTAAAACTCTTTGACTTATTCCTATAACATTCACCCCTTTAAACTTGACTTGGGGAAATTCTCTAGATCCTACCCACCTTCTAGGGTATTTGGTAATCCTACATTCCCTCCTACCACTTTAGACTTTACCAAGGGTACACATGCCTAACTAGGCCTTAAGACTATATGCCCATTTGCATGTAGCTTAAAAATTTATTTTCATCTCCAAAGTATTTTTTTAATTATTGTTGGTATTACCTCCATAACTCTAGGAATGACCATTTCTTCTCTAGCCAACACTTAAAAATGACATTGTTCTCTTGCCTTACCATTTATTTGACTTCAATCGCCATAATTGGTTCTTGTGGTTCCTCTACCTATTGGCTTGCACACCTCACACAATGCTCTAGGTCATTGCCATAGGCACTAATCCTCATCGATTCAAGTGCAAATACTCCATCTAGCAACCTCATGCACTGAGAAACTTAGTCGGCATTCTCACTTGACTTACCTCATAGACCCAACACACATAGATTATGTGCTTGATATAAGCCTTGATCATTGAATTCCACAAAACATTTGGTGCAGATTTGCAAGTCGATTATGTTGTCACATAGACCATATCAGGGTTGACCATGATGTGTGTCTTTTTGTCTTATTTGTAGCAACAAAACTATTCAACATACATTAAAACTGTGATTTCAACCCACTCACATGATTTGTAAAATGAAAAATCCCATGATTTACCTCATAACCATGCTACTAGTTCCTTGGTTTCCCTTACTCTGCAAGCTCATTAGCCACTTTTCTCAGGATTCCTTATTTGATCTGAATATCCTTCTTAAAATCTTAATTTCATGAACTAACAAATCGAAGCCTCTCAATAACTCCCAGTTTTATTGGATACCATTTCTGATCCAGGTGGATATTGGTGGCCATCCTCCTATTCCACTTGGGGCCCCACCATTGTCTCTTTCAGGTCTTTTTTAGTTTCGACACAACTTACTATTTTTAGCAGTTTTTTGGGTCCTTAACTTCTGAAGCCGTTTTGAGGCCCTAAATGACGTTTTTTGGGCATTGTTTGTTTGAAAAATATGATTCTATTTCAGAATCTATATTTGCGGTTGGCAGTTGTAGTCCTTAGATAGATATTTCTAACGATGTATCATGTGCGTCAAATGGAGATAGTATGCCAAATTTACGACCCCGGGAAATTGATGTACCAATTTACCCCAATGGGGCCCATAGTCTGGCGTTTCATCTCCTAGGGTTAGGTTTTTGGATGTTTAGGTTTTCCATTAGTGGTGTAATTGGATGACATTTTGATCTTTAGCCAGACTTGGGAAGAGCACCTCCACCACATTTGACAAGTCCTCCTAACACTGCGACAACACAAGTTGTGTGCCAATTTGGAGAAGTGCACTTTTGGCATGACCCAGGTTCAATATCTGGGATACATTATTGATGAAAGGGGGTGCATGTGGATCCAACCAAGATCCAAGTCATTCGGGATTGGCCAGCGCCAACCACTATAACAGAGCTTCGCAACTTTCTGGGTCTTGCTAATTTCTACCATAGGCTCGTGTTGGGATTCTCTCATATCACTTGGCCCTTGAGTTAAGTCACCAAGGTAGGAGCAAAAGAAAAATTCTTTTGGTCAAAATCTCAACAGAAGGCATTCGTAGAATTGAAACATCGTCTCTGTTCTGCCCCAGTGCTCACATTAGCATACTTGCAACAACCATTTGAGATCGAGAAAAATGCCTCTGACTATGCTATTGGGGCAGTTCTTACTCAGCAGGGGCATCCAGTGGCATATCAAAGTGAGACATTGTTTGACATAGTCTGCGAGTATCCCACTTATGAAAAATAAATTTATTCCATTGTGCAGGCTTGTCAACGATGGAAGCATTGAATTTTGGGGAAGGAAAAAATCATCCACACAGACCACCGACCCATGTAGTTCATATAGACACAAGGGAATTTGCAGAACGATTTCCATTAGAAGTGGTCCACATATCTACAATAGTTTCATTTGAACATCAAGTACAAGAAGGGTAGCACCAATAATGTTGCAAACTACCTCAGTCGACCACCGATCGTGGTGCTAACCACCGTTCTCAACTGTCGTGGGTATGAGACTTATGATTGACCGATTCTCTACAAGAGCGATCCAGAATTCAGTCACACATACAAGGCACTCTTGGGGGGTACGCAAGTTCCAAATTTTCACCTCCAATATGCATTGCTATGTCACCCGGGACACCTTTGTGTTCCTTCAATCGAGTGTGACAAGATGATATGGGAAGCACACTACAGTCGATTCGCTGGGCATTTCGGGGTCGAGAAAACAATGGCATTACTACATAAGTATTTCTATTGGCCGAACCTTCAACAGGATGTTGGGAAGTACATCAGATCCTGCACTGCTTATGCCATTGCCAAACCGACCATCAAGAAGCAAGGCCTCTGTACTCCGCTACCTACCCCTAGTCTACCTTGGGAATCCATCTCCATGGATTACATGTCAGGCCTTCCTTCTACTAAGAATAGAAACGACTGTGTTTTTGTGGTCGTCGAAAGATTCTCGAAGGTGGCCATTATGAAATTCTATAAGAAGAATATCATAGCAGAGGTCATTGCTAAACTCTTCTTTGAATGAGTGTGGGTGCACTTTGGGATCCCATAGTTTATGATCTGAGATTGGGACAACAAATTCCTCATCACATTTTGGTCCATCCTCTGGTCAATGCTGGACACCAAGCTCACCAAGTCCTCATATTTCCATCCCCAAACATATGGCCAGACAGAGGTCGTCAACAAGATGATTGTACACATTCTGTGCATGTACAATTCAAAACATCCACGCACATGGGATGAGAGCCTCCCCTATATACAACACAGTTATAACTGGGCTCTCCACAACTCAACCGGACACAACCCCTTTTAGGTGGACTTGGGATTCCAACCATTATGTCCCATTGACATAGCCATGCCATTTGCGGCTACTAAGGCTGATTCGGATTATGTCCAGTCTGAAGATGAAAAAGTGAACAACTTCATCGAGCGCATTCAACACATCTTCCAACAAGTTCATGACATGTTGGACAGAGGCAATGCTAAGTACAAGCAACAACATGATCAACATCGGGTGCCACACAACTTCGAGGTGGGCGAAAAAGTCTAGCTACATTTGCAGAAGGAGTGCCTCACTAGACCCCACCGCAAGCTTTACCCGCTCTGATATGGGCCGTACACCATCACCAAGGCTATAGGGAACAATTCCTTAGAGCAGAGTATTCCACCATTCCTTGGTCTGCACCCAGTATTCAATGTGGACTACCTTCATCCCTACTTCCCACCTCTACTGGACACCTCTGACATTGCAGAATAACTCACACCAATAGAGTTAAACCCATCCTGCATGGAACAGGCCACCACAGATTGTATCATGGACATGAAAATCAAGAACACTTGCCAACAGAAGATCCAACTGTATCGAGTTTTCAAAGCTAGCCAACTCCTGCACCAAGGAAAGTGGTTCACCAGGGACGGAGTTCAGCAGAAGTTTCCTTATCTCATGGAGGAACTCAATGCAATGGGGACCAATTATTCCTAAGGGGGGTGGAATGATCCAGGTGGATATTGGTGGCCACCCACCTATTCCACTTGGGGCCCCACCATTGTCTCTTTCAGTTTTTCAGTTTCGGCACAACTTACTATTTTTAGCAGTTTTTCGGGTCCTTAACTTTTGGAGCCGTTTGAGGCCCTAAATGACATTTTTTGGGCAACGTTTGTTTGGCGAATATGATTCCATTTTAGAATATGTATTCGTGGTCGACAATTGTAGTCCTCAGATAGATCTTTCTGACGATGTATCATGTGTGTCAAATGGAGATAGTATGCCAAAGTTACGACCCCAGGAAATTGATGTACCAATTTACCCCAACGGGGCCCATAGTCTGGTGTTTTGTCTCCTAGGGTTAGGTTTTTGGATGTTTAGGGGTTTTCATTGTTTCTCAATAATATATAGGCCTTAGAGCCTCATTGTAACACAGAGTTTAGAGGCCTATAACTGCCACATCTCTTCTTAGAGATAAGCTACCAACGCCCTAGCTAGTTTATTTCCATTCTGTTTATAAGAAAATTTCAGTTCTTTGATATTAATGAAATGAAGTGTTATTTCCACTGCATATTTGTATTTATGGTTGTATGTGTATTCTATTGCATTCCTGAATAAATCTGGATCAATTTCAATATGAATGATTCGAGGTCATTCATGTTAGCAGGATTCTTACGTGCAATATTATATTTCCCATCAAAGGGCTTTCACTTTACGCACAATATCTCACTAGTTTACAACCCTGGCTCTCAATGTTAGACCATTATCCTTGGCAGGTTTAGGTCAACTTCACTCCAATACTAGCTATTAGGAATATGAGGAAGGTAATATAAATAAAATAATAAAAAATATACATCCATTAACAACAATAATATTCTATCCTAGAAAACCTTGTCGGAAAAACCAATGATAAAGATCTTTGATTAACCTTTGACCAAATATTGAAAATTTAACAACCAAGTGATCCCAACACTCACTCACTTTGGAACGTTACAATGGAGGATCCCCATCCTATATATAGGCTTCAGTACATGCAATACTATGGGAAATATACCATGGGCCACCAAAACAATGGGTCTGAAAACCATGATTGTAAACTTAACTCTTTGACTCATTCTCATGTCAAGGTTAACCTAACATTTTGAAATAGTATTCAACAAGTTAATAACCTCCTCTTTTTTTATAACTTCAAAATTATAAACAATACTTGCTTCCTTATCCTCATGGAAATTGGTATGTTCCCCATTGAATGAGAAGCCTTAAAATGATATTTTTTAGAAACACAAGTTATAAGAACTTGGCCAAGATAGGCGTCCCATCATACCATTGCAATTGTTCCTAATTTATTAGTTGGTCCCCACCTAAGCTTAGTGCAGTTCCAAAAGAAAAGAAAAATATTGTTCCTAAATTATCTTCCACTTAAAATAAGTTCAAAAAGGAATTTTATAAATGGTTAAAACTTTGAGATACTCATAAAACATAAAGCTACCCGATTTGAGGAATTTTTTAAAATTGTTGTTCTTTGAGGGTTTCTGAAGCAGTTTGTTTTTTGTACCACATAATGGCAGAAAGCTCTAGGGAACCTATGCCAAATCCCTCCCCTACCCACACCCCCCCCCCCTCTCCCCCCCCATCTTCTGGCTCTAGACATTGATGCCTTCGAAAATATCATAAATAATGGGCCAAAATACTAGAAGGTGAAGCTAACCCAGTTTGTTAAAAAGTTTGAGGAAATCCCAAATGTGGGGGTATACACCCCCTTGGTAAGATCTTGGACTTTGCAACTTGCAGAGTGTGACTTAGTTGGTCATTTCATGGGGATGCGGCCTTCCTTACATTCAATGAAAATTGGGGTGGAGAAAAATGGAAGCCAATGATAAAGGGTTTTGTCTCATCTTCCTTTTGTGGGAAGGGTTTTTTAACCTTCTTCTTTGAAAATAAGGTAGACCATGACTTGATTTTCTCATGTGGATCATATTTTATGGGTTCTAAAGGATTATATCTATATTTTTGGAGCCCATAATTTAATATTTAAAGTGATGTGCCATCATATGTTCTTATTTGGGTGAAGCTCACATTCCTTCCTTTTCATTGTTGGAATGACACCAACTTCAAAAGTATTGGTATTGCCTTCGGAAAATATATTGATCGAGTTGAGCCACAGGAGGGTTTATTTTCCTATGCATGGATTTTTTTGGAAGTGGATTTGGATAAGGGATTTCCATTAGCCAAAAATACGAATTTATATAACTCATCTCACATCCAAGAAGTGGAATATGACTAGCTTCCATTTAAAGGCAAGGTGTACCATGAATATGGCCACTTTGTGAGATGCTGCAATAATTTTTTGGAGGAGCAACTAAAACAATTTGAGGAGGGGTACCAATGGAAACAAGCCAAAAGTAGAATATCCCTAGCAAGGAAAACAAAAAGCAAGCCTATAAAACCTGATTAGTATTGCAACAAAGGTAAAGGGCCATATTCCCCAAGAAAATTTGGCCTTGTAAATGGAGAAGGGAGTAGAAAAATAAATGGGAAGAAAGAGTGTAGCAAAAACTATGAGGCGCTAAATATTGTAAATGAAGAAGGGTAAATCTCATAGAAACCCAAATCAACAATAGAGCTAATAGTGGAGAAAAATGATGAGAACATGCCACCTCTGGAGGTTGACCCAGTACTTGCGTTGATTAAGAAAAAACTATTCCTTGGGGATGAATAGTTCCTTTGTCCCAAGAATAGTAAGTATGATCTTGCATTTTCTAGCTCTGCTAATGAGAAATTAGAGGTAGATAAGGAAAAAGAGTAGGATTTAATTCATAAGAAGATTAAAAGGAAGACGAAAAAGGAGATCTAACTAGAGAAACCAAAATAATTTGGCACCTAATCGATTTTGGACCCAAAACTCAAAGGGTATAGGAACACCAAGAAAGGAGGAAATTTAGCCCCTTCACATGGGGTTACTCACACTAGTAGTAAATAATTAATGTTATCTCCTAGAATTGCAAGGGATTAAGGTCAGAAAAAATAATGGAAGAAATTAAATCCTTAAAAAATAAGGAAAAAATATAATTCCTCTTGCTTTAGGAGACTAAAATGGGGGACCTATATATCCTTTAAAAGAAACATAAAATATGGCATGGTAGTGGGATATTCTCAGTGAGCTCTTGTGGGGCCTCTAGTGGAGTTTTCACATTATGGGCTCAATCTTTGCTCAAATTTTTATACCAACAATCATCCACCCATTGGTTGGAAACAAAATTCCTACATATACCTTCAAATTAGGTATGTTCTATTGTTAATCTATACATGTCTGTCCATGCTCTAGAAAAATCATAGTGTTGATCTTCTTTATTAGATCTTGGAGACTCCCCTTTTGGTTCACAATGTTGTTTTGGAGGGGATTTTAACACTACTCTGCATCAATGGGAGAAGAAAGGTCGATCTTTTTTAAGAGATCAATTTCAAGAAACTATGGAATACTTCATGCAAAGCCTAAACTTGGTGGATGTTAAACCAACCTCCAACAAGTTTACATGGAATAATAAGAGATATAACTACTAGGTTGGAACACTTTCTAATTTCTAATTCCTTTCTGAAAAACAATATCATGGTATCCTCATGCATTCTCTCTTGGAACAATTTTGACCATTGCCTCATTGAACTGTAAATTTTAGAAGATGAGGATTATGGTTCTATTTTTTCTCGTTACGATCCACTTTGGCATAAAAAATAAGGTTTTAGTGACTTGGTAAAATAGGTTTGGAGAGCATGCATCGCATGTGGTCCAATTTAAATTTGGGAGTAGAAGATCAAGTGCCTCAAGGAAGCCTTGAAGCACTGGAATGGTGAGTAGAGGATGGGTAGAAAATATTCTATACAATTAAATAAAATGAGCATGGAGTCCCTTCAATCCAAAATATATGAAGGTCCTGTTACTTAGGATATGCTAAGGAAAAGGAAGAATTTGGAGTCTTTCACAAGGCTTTGAAAGAAGAGGAATAAGAATGGAGATTAAATTCAAGAGTTTATGGCTCCAGGTATGAGATATGAATTCAAATATTTTTCATAAGACAACATGGAATAAGTATGGAAAAATAACATCAAGGAATTAGTGATTGGAGTTAATAAAGTTTTGATATTTTAGAAAATCAAAGAGGAGGCATTCCACCAGTATATTGAGTTGTAAAGTATTGTTGGTCTCGCTATCCTTGAGGAAAAACAAGATATGCTAGAATATATCCCTGGCATTCTTTCTCATGCAAAAACTTTAACGCTCATGAAGGAAATTTTAGAGGAAAAATTTCAAAAGGTGGTGTTCTCATTTAATTTGAATAAATACCCTATACCAAACGAGGTTTCCACTCACTTTTATCATCAATTTTGGGAGGTAATTGAATATGATTTTTGTAAACTAAAGTGAGTACTCATTTAAACACAATTGCATGGGTGGAGGAATCAATACTTCTTTCCTAGAATTGGTCCCAAAGGAATGAATCATTCTTATTTTAATAGTTTTAGACCAATCTCATTGTGAAATGTTCCTTATAAAGTCATTTCAAATATTTTGGCTTCAATATAGAATTTGTTCTCCCAAAATTAATCTATGAGAACCAGGGTGGATTTGTGCATAAGAGAAAAATATTTTATAATATTATCCTAGTCTAGGAAGCAATTCATTCTAGTTAATAAATAGGAGACCAAGACATGATCATCAAGCTAAATATTGATAATTCCTTTTACAGGGTTAGACATGATTATTTATTCAAGGTTATGTCAAAATTTGACTTTGATAAAATGTTTATACATTGGGTTTCCCTCTGCATCAAATCACCTTGGATATTTCCGTTAGTGAATGGAAGGGAAACAATATTCTTTCATTCTTATTGTGGCCTCCATCAAGGCTTCACTTTTTCCCCCTTTTTATATATCATAATGGATAACTCTCTTAGTATAAGGTTGGAGTTTGAAATAAGCAATGAGAATCTACATGGTCTCAAGTTTGTTCATGGAATATGCAGAATGTCCTTATCGATTCAAATTGCTAATTGTAATTTTCTAAAACAATAGACTTGAATCTACTCTACCAAATGTGAAAACCAATTTAAACAATTGCGAAATCATGAAGCATACAAGAGAAAGAATTTAATCAACACATTACACAATGATTTCCTGGGGAAAGCCACAACTAAAAACCCTGATTTCTCTATATTGCATTAGTCAGGAAATATGAAAAGATTACAATTCTTTTCTCCAACCTGAGAAACCGTGGAGAAACCTCTGCACTATCTCTATTTGTCTCACTGATTCTTAGACAAGCATAGGCCAATACTTAGCCAATTTTCTGCATGCCCATATCCCTATTTCATTGCACTGTTTTCTTGGTTAATTAGGCCCTATTAATTAGGGAAATCCTCATCCAATACTACGCAATCCATCTAGGGCCTTCCTCTAACTTCATGCACCACCTATACATTTTGGATGATTATAAAACTTATAGTACATTGCCCTTGAACTCCAATATCAACCGGAATGAGTTATTTATGGTTGATTTATTAGTTAAATGATTGATCATAGAGTGCATAACTCACTACTAGACCTCCTAATTGGTCCTCCAATAGTTGGAACTAGTTATACTAACTTTAACTTAGATAAACTGAATTAATTAGCTACAACTCAAAATAAACTCAACCAGGGCTCCTAATAAGTAGGAACCACTCTACATGACTCAAGCTAGCCCCTCAACTCGAATTAACTAAACCAACTAAGTCAAACTAACTTAGTTAACTCGTAAAAGTTATCATGTGATGTGGAATTCCAATTTTCTTCTAATTTAATTCAAGGGAAAATTAAATTAGAATCTTCTCGGTGCCATTTTCAACACTCCCTCTTAGCTACCCCGATCTTGCCTTTATGGAACTCGAATATTCCTCTTGAAAATACCTTCATCAAGATGTATGCATCGTGTTCCTCTATAGGAATGTAATCTATCATCACGATGTGCCTCTGCACAAAATCTCTGAGATGGTGGTACCAGATGTCGATATGCTTGGACATATCATGAAAAACTGGACTCAGAGAGAGTTTGATACAACTCTGGTTGTCACAGTAAATCACTGTAGGATCCATATGTTGAGCAAAAAACCTGCCAAGGATATTCATCATATAGATACCCTCACAATTTGCTTGAATAGTAGCCATGTACTCTGTTTTTGCTGAACTGAGTGAAATTGATCTCTGCTTCCTGTTGTACCAGGAAACTATTTTTGACCAAATACTGAAGATTCCGCATGATGTGATCTTCCTGTCTGGTGGAATCCCTTTCCAATATGAATCTATGCAGCCTTGAGGCTTCACTCCCTCTATTTTTTTGTACCAAAGACCAAACTAACTGGTGCCTTTGAGGTATCTCAACACATGTTTGGTTGCCTTCCAATAGAGTTTGGTTGGCTTAACCATTTCTTGACTAAGCTGGTTAACCGCATAACACATGTTTGATCGTGTATTCACCAAATAAAAAAGTGAACCCATAAGATGCTTATAAATGGTAGCTTCTACCACTTCCCTTGAAGTAGCATCTTCCTTCCTCCAATTCCATACTAGAGGAGACTCCATGGGTTTGTTGATCTCCATGTGAAACTTCTTCAGTATCTTGTTTCCATACTTTCTCTGAGAGACAAATAGTTCCCCATCTCTTTGCTAAATTTCCAAACTATGGAAATAATGCAAGAACCACATGTCTTTCATCTTGAATTCTCTTGCCAAATCTTCTTTGCAATATTTTATCAGCTTCTTGTCACCTGTTAGAGTTAAATCATCGACATATATACTATAATCAATAATTTACCTTCAACCACAATATGGTAAAGGTTTGCATTTTATTCACTTTTGGTGAAACCAAAATCGGTGAAATAGTTGTTGATCCTGGTGCACCAAGCACGGGGTGCTTGTTTCAATCCATACAATACAAGATTGAGTCTGCACACATGCCACTCTCTATTGAAGGTCTAAAATCCTTTTAACTACTCTATGTACACATCTTCCTCATTCACTTCATTGAGGAAAGTTGTATTTACATCCATCTGATGTATATTCCATCCCATCAACGCTGAAAGTGATAGAATAGTACCTTTCTACTAGAGAAAATTTCTCCTCGTAATCTATTCCTTCCACCTGAGGGAACCCCTTGGAAACAAATCTGGCCTTGTGTTTCTCGACACTTCCATCTGTTGCTTCCTTCACCTTGTATATCCACCTAAATCCTACAACTGACTTGTCCTCTGGTCTTGAGACAACTTCCCATGCACTTTTCTTGATAATGGATTAATACTCCTCTATCATGGAATCAACCCATATTGGATGTTGCATTCCTTCTTCGAATGAGAACGACCCAGTCTCTACACTCTTGCTCATAAGATCCATGTAGCCAGTGTACAAATGTGGTGACCTCTTCTACCTACGCTGTGATGTGGGTTCTCCCATATTTTCTCTAGAATAATGCATCAACCTGTTAACATCTCTAGTGCGCTTCCTTGCATCTCTGGATGTCTCTACATGAGTGGGTGCTTCCACTCTCTACTCCTCTACATGTGGTTTCTCCACATCATTATGAGGTTCTTCCTTTGGAGCTAAAAACTCCTCATCTACATGCAACTAAATCTCCCTCTCAAGGAAAATTCACATGGCATTCTCTTCATTGAATTTCACATCTCTATGAACCATTGTCATCTTGTGAGATGGATTGTACAATCGATAATTGTGAGGTGTATCAGTGTGCCCCACAAATATTCTCAACTCAGTTGTTGGTTCTATATTTTTCCATGCATCCTTGGAAACATGGCAGTAAAATGATGAACCAAAGATTCTGAAGTGTGCCACATTTGTTTTCTTACCTAAAAAATCTTCCTCTGGTGTACTTATCCTGAGAATTTGATGAGGACTCTTGTTCTGCACATAGACAATTGTGTTGCATGCTTCAACCCATAGATGCAACAGTAGGCCCTGATCATGTAACATCACCCATGCAACTCCCACAATGCTACGGTTCTTTCTTTATGAAACCCCATTCTATTGTTGGTTATGGGGTGCTATTAACTCTTGTCAAATTCCTTTTGATGCACATATTCTTAAAATCATTCTAGACATATTCTCCACCGTTGTTTCTCCTGAGAGCCTTCATTTTCACGCCTATGTCTTTCTCAATAAGTGCTTTGAACTCAAAATTTTTTGAGAACGTCTGGTCTTTCATCGGAATGAAGAATATCCAACACTTACGTGAGAAATCATCAACAAATATCACATAATACTTGTGCTTGGCCATGGATTTTGTTGAGAACGATACACGCATATTTGAGTGAACTATTTCAAGGATCGCTTGCGCTCGACTGTCCTTATCATGAAAGGTGGATTTGGTGTACTTCCCCAATGTACACCCTTTTCATGTATCACGTTGCTCAACTGCATCCTTGGGAAGTCCTGTAGAAATTTGTTGCATGATCTACAAAGCTTCATGGTGTAGATGGCCCAATATTTTATGCCATAACTCATCGATGTCTTGACTCTGTAGCTTCTCTATTTTCATGCTCAAAGAAAAAAAAATTCTACATCCAATTTGTATAGGTTCTTTACCCGAACCTCGATATTCTTCACCTTTCCCATGGCTATGTGACTAAGGAACACCTTTCTTTTGCTAAAAATCACATCATAGCTGCAATCTTCCAACATAGCAACTGGAACTAAATTATTCTTCATACCCGAAACATACATGAAATATTTCAATGTGAGAGGAGAACCATACTCCCTATGAAACGTAATAGTATCGATGCCAATCATGTTATACCTTCCATCGCCTCCCATCTCTATGTGCATCCAGAGGTCCTTCTCCTCCAAGTCGCTAAATAATTATTTTTTGTCGGCCATATGGAATGAGGCTCCACTATCTAGGTACCACACATTACCCATCATTGAGGACATCATGCACATGATGAGGGTGAAATCCAAATCGAATTGTGAAGCAAGAGCTTCACTTGCCACTCCTACTGAGGGCTTCTTGTTAGCCTTATTGTGCAAACACTTCATGGCATAGTGTCCCATCTCGTGACAGTGAAAACATCTAATATTCGACAAGTCCTTCTTCTTGCCTTCCTGACCAAAATATGATTTGGAATGGGCTGAATTCACTTTCCATTTATTTTCCTTTCCATCCAAAGCACAATTATCCTCATCATCATGCTTGGATGAGCATCCAGCACTGGTGCTCTGCCAAATATCTTCTTACACAAAGTTATACCACAAACTCTCCCACTCTTGGGAAGGCCTAGAAGTGTTAGGCCCGCCATATCATATTAAAAAAAATGTAACACCAACACTTCCAAGCTCATCTCTGTTAAGCAGGTAAATCCTCTCTGCAGACAGAGATGATCTTTCTAGCCCTAGAGTGGGTCTAGAAACAAAGAGACATGCTAGAGTGTTGATTCCTAATTAGTGAATGAAAAGAGGTCACGGTAGATCAACCTACCTGGAGTCCAATGCTCTCATCTTGGCTGTAGTGGCAGTGGGCTCTCGCTCTTGCCTTGGAAAGTCACAATCCTTTCGCAGTCATGCTCGAATACCTGCACATAGAACAACAAACAATAATAGCATACAAAATAATAATTTCACTCATAACTACTAGCTAGTCAAAGAGGGCTAAGCATATTGCATTAAACATCTAACATAATACAAAATGGGAACTAAAAAATAGTCACATATGTGAATTGATATAAGGAAGAGTTACAACCAATGCTTTGACGCCGCAGGCTCTGCCAACGGGGTTCACCCAAAGCGCGTCTCAGATGCTCGTCAGGGAATTCGGACGGGATGAAGTTATGGACTCAAGCTCTCTCAGAAGGCATGGAATCAAGCCCTCTCAACATAATTCCTTCTTATTCTATCTCTTCAATAGTTCAACTATAGTATGTTCAATTATCCATGTTCAACTAGCTTATGCAAAGAGAGATAACTTCATTTTATAGAGGAAAAGGAGGAGGTTAGGATCCCTACAAAGATGGGAGGGAGGCCTATCCTTTAGGGAGTTCCCATAAGAGGTGGAAAACATAAAATAAAGGAGGGAGTCCATGGTTTATTCAGTTAAACCACTCCCAATGACTCATCCTTGAAGTTGTTGGAATGGTATCTACACCTCTATTTTAAAAAAAAATTCCATAAACAGCTCGATGTGGGTGGCTAACTGAGACAGAGTGCTAGCTGGCGTGGGGCCCAGTGTTAATCTTCCTCTTTAGCATGAGGGCATAATTGACTGCTCATGCTAAGGCAAAAACAAGGGTTTTTGAGTCTCTACTCAGGGAATTGTCAATAGAAGGAATATAACTCTCATGTAAAGGGATACAATGATGGTATTTGCAAGGCATGACACTGCTTATTGATCATGGAAATGACCCTCCAATGGGCGAGATGGGGATCACAGTGACAGTGAAAAAATGTTGTGTAACATATGCCCCCTAAATCATGAGGTCCGAGGGAGAGGGAGGGGCGAAATGCTTTATGAGAACATGTTCGAACTAAACACCGCTGTCATAAAACCTACAATTACAAATACAAATGATATCTATGATACATGAACATGTGGTATGGGCACAACCATCCATAATAGAGTGTATAAAAATTGAGATCCGAGGTGTGGACGCAGCCATCCAGTAGTAGGGATAAAAAAATAGACTCAGGTATGGCCGCAACCATCCAATCAAAAGAGTCATGCAATAAGTCATGATAATCCACAAAAATCCATAGCCTGGATTTTATTAGACAAAACCATGGGTCTTGTGCTCCATCTCGACCTGAAAAATTACATATTCAAGCTTGTGAATATGTGAATTGAAGTCAAACATGCAATAAAATCACCTAATTACCAGCCAATGATGAAAGTTGTTAACAGACACGAGAGAAACCACCAATAATGACAATGGCTCTCAAGGTACAATGGGTACAATCCATGGAATGTGAACAATGAACTGGCATCGAACATCCACAAAATCACTCGATCGAAGGCCAATGATGTGGACCTTTCGTCGAATGCAAAAAACCTGCCATTAAGGCATGCAGGCTCCAAGGTACCAGAAGGGATTCTCTAGATCAAACTCTTGGATAATGAGCTGAAGTCGATAGGAAGTGGCCTAATCAAAGGTGGGCCATAATGTTTCCCAAATCATCGACACAAGATAGAGGAATATGATAATAGTGAATCAGGACCAATAGAGAATCAGAGGGAGGTTGAAAACTGCAGAGGAAAACTTCTCTTGAACATATCAACGACATGACACTGGATTTTGCAGTATTTGACATCAAAGGATCTAAGGTCATGTTGACGTGGCAAAGAGAAAATGAGAGGTAAAAAGAAATTACCCAAACCCATGGAGGCAAAAGTGACAAAATGAGATGTCCCCAACCCGACACGAAAGCAGACGAGTGTCATGATCAAGGGTGACATACTTCCAACATAACTAAAACTTGGTTCCATTTTACCCCACCATTTCTGGCGAGTACCCCAATTATTTCTTAAAACAAGCTTGAAGGGGATAGAATATGCTTTTGTTGTAAGTTTTTCCTTCGGAAAAATCGACCCTAGTACATTTTACGAGCCCTAGGAATGAGGAACTCGAATAACGTCATGGTGACGAAGTCCGAAGTCATCAGGTTTTAACGAGTCTGACAAAGGGAGAACTTGACATATTTTCATGTTTAGAGAGTTTGAAAAGAAGGAAGAAAATAAAAATCCATCATGGCCCTTTTTGTGAATAGTCCCTCAGATCCGAAAAGGTGGAACACAATATCTAAAAAAACCTCTTAGTCGTGATAGGCTTAGGTATTCCTTTTTCGTAAATAATCTATCTAAGCCCGAAAAGGGGTAAACGTATACTGGGTAGATATCGCTTCGCAACCATTTAGCGAGTTCGAAACGAAAAGAGTCTCAACAATATTTTCAATTTTAGAGAGTCAGAAAGGAGCTGAAATATGACTCCAATGGTGACTTTTTCGTATTTTTACCGAGTCCGAAAAAGTATAAAATTTAACTCTGTACTTCATCAGTATGGCCTGAAAACTTGTTGCTGCACAAGAGACATGTGTAAAACCCATTTCTCGAAAATAATATAATAAAATAATCAAAAAACATGTCTTAAAAAACCTAATTAGGGTTTTGAAAAGTTATAAAATGCCAAAAAATGGTAAAAATAATTACTTTTCACTTTTTACCTCTTGTGGAGAAATAGTTACCCATTTTACAGTGTGATCTTGTAGCGACGATAGCGGACGATCCAACAAACCAATTTAAAATCTGTCAGTTCCCGGTAAGAGCCAATATCTCTCCATTCATTTTAAGTCATCTTTTACTGCCTTCAAATTCCAATTTTGATTTCTGGGGGAGGAAATGAAAATATTAGGGCACGATGGTTGGCGTGGCTTTTGGGCACGGACTCGCGCCAATCGCCCATTTTTCTGAACTAGGGTGCGCCCATTGGCGCGGCAGTTTGTGAAACAGTCGCGACATCTACGCAGACTATTTTTGTACAAAAAATGCAAGTTAAATACCCAATTTTTACAAATACAAGCTTCAAAAATGGCTAATACTATCCATATGAACATGTTTGCAGGTAGAAAGCAACAAAATGGTAATTGAATGGAAAGAATGAGAACACAGTGAAGAGGAAAACTTGCCATGGAAAATGAGAGATGCATGGAAGCTCTCAGAGACTGTGGATTGAAAATGTTCTTCTTGACACCGTGTCTTCGAGCTCAACCGGAGTTGATACAGTTTTTGATCAGCATATGGGATGAGAACCAGGAAAAGTTCATCCTTCGAGATCATGAACTTGAGATTGTTGTTTTTGATGTCTACTTCATAACAGGATTATCGCGGAGGGGAGCAACACCGATCCTAACCAACACCTGGCCTTGCATGGAGAGCATGTCCATGGTGATTGATAGGGTATGTCCAGGGGCATGGAAGGGAACAGGAAGTGGGAAAGTAGATATCCAAACTATCCCAGACTTGGCACTAAAATTAGTGCTACATACCATCACACGAGTTGTGGGATTGCAAACACCGCATGAAGAAACAAAGACACAGTTGCTTCTTATTGTAGACAGCTTGACACTGACCATATACAACTGGGCAAAGGCCATGACAATAAACATGAAATGCCAGCTAAAAATATGCAAGAAGACAAAATTTAAGCAATTTGGTTATGGGTCTATCCTGGTATCATTCTTCTTGGAACGACTACCAATTTTTCAGCGTTAGGAGGTCATAGTCCCAACACCACCAGCGAGGGAACCACAGATGGCCCAATGGGCAGCTCTGATGCCAAGTGTAGGGGGTAGTCAACAGATGTCCCGGAGACCAGAATTTTTTGATTGGCTTTGCTGATAGTTGATTGTCGTGGAGGAGTGACCCTACTTTGGTACAGATTTTACTGGTGATTCGGACCTCCCACTTCCGGAGGGAGAGGATTGGGATGAATATTTGGGTAAGTCTCATTTTAAATTTTCATGAGTGTTATGATTTTTTTAACTATGTATGTTTTGACATTAAATCCATGCATTTGCAGATGTTGGCCTAGACAGACCCGCAGGCATGTCTCCGATAGCGAGGCGAATCCCTCGCAATTTCGACCCTCATGCCGAGGGGAGCGAGGAAGAGGAGATCATGCGCAACCTAGAGGGGATCACATGTGGAGTCCCGGACTATGCACGATTTGATGATGTTCCTCATGCCTACCAGAGACATACCGTAGGGGTGCCAAGCCGCATTCACCGCTTACTGAGGCGGCTTGTACGGGCAGTGACATGCTACCATGAGCAACACACCGATTAGACACTTAGGCTTTATATCTGCATAATTTGAGAGACATGGTGTCTCAGGATGTAACGGAAACACACATATTTTTTGAATTTATGATGCACACCAATGCAAACACACGATATATATATATATATATATATACATCTATTTTCCTACATGGATATTTTACATATGATGATGATTTTACAAATTATGCAAATGTATATCTAATACAATGTTAGCCACTGTATCAGTTAATGCATTCATTCGTCTAGGAATATGTTGATAGCGATAAAATCAAAATGTCTTTCCAAAAAAAGAATACGTAAATACAATCTCAGAATGTATGGGTTTTTGACTGTATAATGACCATTGAGTTGCAGAACAACAAGCTGTGAATCTAGATTTACAAGCAATGCGCATATGTTGAGGTTGATTGCCTCGATTAATAGTTCAAGGACAACACTATATTCAACAACATTGTTTGTAGTTCGTCCTAGACAAATACCTTGCAGTTCTATCAATTCACCAGCAGGATCATAGATTACTGTTACACTGAAAACTGTCACCTTGACATTTTTCTGACTGTATGAGCTCATTAGCACTCATACATGCCTCCTCTGCAAGTCTTACAACCTTTGTTCCTCATTCCATGCCCTGAAAATGAAGGAAAAACCCTAAAAAGCTCAAAAAACCTTGGGTACGCGAGCTAATATGAAGCCTACTGCGTTTTTAGCTAGGGTACGCGAGTAATGTGAAGATAAAATGCGTTCTAGAACGCACTTTTCCCGAGTGTAATGCCCTGCGGTACTCTCAGTAAAGTTAAAAAAGCGCGGAATTAAATTGAAAAAGTTGATTTTTTGGTCAATTACGGAAGGTTCTAGATGAGATTTTTTGGGGATGAGTACGCTTTGATAAGATGCATGTATCCCACACCTTAAGGAACTAATCCCTTGATGTGAGGAGCCTATCCCTTTGAAGGAGGGTTCTATCCCTTTAATGGTGGAATCCTAACCTCCTCATCTCGCTTTCTATAAAAGGAGGCATTGGGTAGCCTTTTGGAAAGTTAAGTTTTTTGGAGAATATTTTTGAGTTGAAGTGTTGTTTAAGATTTAGACTTCTTTCTGCTGAGTTTCTGAGAGGAAAGATCACATACCTCTTATGCTTCTGGAGGAAGAGTGCAAGACTTATCAAAGTAGAGGAGATTCCTGCTTCGGACCCCGGGAAGGCCTTTCGAACATCAAGGCTAAGGTTGTAAGGTTCTTCTGTATATTTTAAGATTAATACAATCAAGTTCTGTTTTTCTCAATAAATTGTCGTTCGATTGTTTATTTCAATAAGCTGTCGCTTGATCGTTTATTTCATAGATTCCTTGATCACTATGATAGGTATGTTTTATAATTATTTGTTATACAGGTGCTATTGATATTTTCTTGTTTGTGATTGCAGATCAACGAGAGATGATACTTTCTTGTGACAAAAGGGCCCTTGTTGCGACGAAGGATTATTGATGCGACGGAAGCACTACGACCACAAATAAGCATTTGGATCCAAGGTAGGATCGACACCTTCATAATATTTATTTGTAAAACGAATATATCTAGAGAAAGACAAACTTAGTTGTTCGTTTGTTGCTAGATTGTCTTCTGACACTAGGGAGATCGGTCTTGTCCGCAAGAACGATTTATCCGTCCAACAAATTGGCGACTCCGCTGGGGAAAGAACTTGTTGTTTTTTGGTTCTCTTTTATTTTGATTTGAGGAAAAGTTTTTCCTGGTTTTTTGATAGATATCTGCCTGGGTAGCTTAGTTTTTCTTCTTCTTTTTTTTAAATTTTGAAATCTTTTATGTTTTTCTTGAAGTTTTCAGGGGACCGCACTTTGTATTCACACACAGTGCGGGCATCTCCGCACTTTCCTTAAGTAAACAGTGCGGGACCGCACCTGTTACTTATGGAGCCTGCGGACCCTGTTAATTCTTGAAAAACTTAGATTTCTTCTTTTAGTTTAGTTTAGATTTAATTTAGGATTCTTAGCATCTACCCAGATCTATATTTTTCTGTCAAAAAAGTCTTGTTTCTGAATTTCTTTCAGCAATTCTTCATCTCATCAATCTCCATTAAGTTAATTGGGTGTTTTGAGTCTCTTTTTTGAAGAAATTCTTAATTTGATTTCCTTTGGTCATTTCTTGGAGGTTTGTCTCAGTATTTTCACAATTTTGCATCTTTTTGCTTTTGTTTTTGCAAAAAAATTTCCCCCTCATTCGCCGGGGGGGGCTAAATTGTGTATGAGTGTTAATCGCCTTTGAGTGTTTTTTGATCTTTGGAACTCTCACCCGATTTTCTTGACTTCCACTTGATTGGTTCTCAGATTACATTAGAATCATCTTGTGTTTGAGAATTATCTTGCATAGATCACATTTGCATAATTAGAATTCTCATTTTCAGAATATGAATGAAAAATGTGCATAGATTACATTTGCATAATTTTCAAGTGAATTGTGCATAGATTACAACTGTATAGTTTACATTCTGAAAAATCAATCATAGATTTAGATCAGTTTTCTTTGATTTGAATTTAGATGTTTTTATGCTTGTTTTTAAAACACAAAAATAAAAAATTGTTTTGGGATTGATTTGCATTAGTTTTTCTTGATAAAATTAGTGCATTAGAGAATTTGTTATATTTTCTCTTAGTGATCAATCTTTGCATTGTTGGAAGTGGATGGAAACTCTCTCCTTACTTTAGGTAGGATTCATCGAATTGAAAAGATTACATTATCATATTCGATTGCATTCAGTTTTGGGTCGGGTCATAACACCATTGGTTTCATATCCATTTACCCTTTTGAGTAATAATAGCCTAAATAACACAACGCTTAATTAAAATTCATCTAGTAATTTTTACATTTTTAGGGCTCTTTCCACCAATCTAGCTTAGGCTAGTGTCTTGGAATAGGTTTTAGTTAACTTTCCAAGACAGTAAAACAAACAAATAGTCGATCTTGCGGTAGGAAAAATTCCAATTGTTGCATGTATGCTCTGGGAATCTCCTCCTAAAGGAGTCAAGCACGAGATCATATCTGAACCAGTGAGGTAATCAATCCTTCCTCATTGGGAACGATAGAAGATATACACGTATTAACAACGGTAAACCTCGGATAGACCATTGTCGAGGAGCCTGGGGTCACTTGTCGGTAAACCTTGGATTTTTTCAAGGAGCCTTCAAGGGGATTGAGCTTTGTTACTCTGCCCTTGCGTGTGTGTCGGATCGTAGACTGTTCCCCCAGGTATATTTGTTTCAGTTGGTAACCTTAGTGACCATAATCTTTAGGATTCTTCCTTAAGGTGACGGTGGAGGGAAGATCCCACTGTACCTGGAGCAGACGTCGACTAGACTCACTTGGACTCTCTGGGGGGTTATCTTCACTCGAGATGGTTTTTTGAAGAAACTTGTGCCAGTCTGTTTCATTAAGCAGGTTGTCGGGGTAACTGTTCCAACCGCCCTTTCTGTATTAAATTCTACGATGTTGGATTTCATCACCAACTAGTGTTTTTAGTACGGGAAGTTACTGTTTGTGTGTGGTTTGACTCCTAGATTTGATAGTGCGTGTTAATTTGTTTGTTTTTACTTTTAGAGACCATAGGTGTGAATTGTGAATTTTAATTGTTAGGTGTGAATTGTTAATTGTTAATTTTAGTTTTTAATTTGTTAATAAAATTCACTGAAGTTGAATAGAATGGCAACTGTTCCGGAATTTACCAACCAAGGAACCCCTCTTAACGAGAATCCTAGTCCTTTTCCTTGCTTTGGAAATGTTGGTCGCTACATTGTCATTACCTGGATTACAATAGGTTTACCGATATGGTTATTTTCAACTTCGTTGGCCCCGAACACTCCAATTGTTCCACCTCAACCGGATGCTTCACCTAAGCAGAGTTCCGGAAACCTCCAACAGGCTGTAGTTTAGACAGTGAGTGAGGATAGTTCCTGTTACTGTGTCAACCTCGTTAAAAAAATGAAACATGTACGTGAGGAAAGTTCCTTTTACTGTGTCAACCTCGTTAAAAAATGAATCAGTGAGGGTGAGGAGAGTTCCTTGTACTGTGTCAACCTCGTTAAAAAATGAATCAGTGCAGTGAGGAGAGTTCCTTGTACTGTGTCAACCTCGTTAAAAAATGAATCAGTGAGTGAGGAGAGTTCCTTATACTGTGTCAACCTCGTTAAAAAATGAATCAGTTAGTGAGGATAGTTCCTTGTACTGTGTCAACCTCGTTAAAAAATGAATCAGTGAGGGTGAGGAGAGTTCCTTTTACTGTGTCAACCTCGTTAAAAAATGAATCAGTGAGGGTGAGGAGAGTTCTTTTACTGTGTCAACCTCGTTAAAAAATGAATCAGTGAGTATGAGGATGGTTCTTTTCCTGTGTCAACCTCATTAAAAAATGAATCAGCTAGTCTAGAGCATAGTTCTTTTCTTGTGTCAAGCTCGTTTAAAAAATGAAACAAGCTTCTCTGAGGATAGTTCCTTGTACTGTGTCAACCTCGTTAAAAAATGAATCAGTGGGTGAGGATAGTTCCTTGTACTCTGTCAACCTCGTTAAAAAATGAAACAGGTGTCTGGAGCAGAGTTCTTGTCTTGTGTCAAGCTCTTTAAAAAATGAAACATGTAGGTAGACTGTAGAGAGTAGATTGGTAGATTAGAATAAATAGTTTTTGAGGACAGTTCTTTTCCTGTGTCGACCTCGTTAAAAAATGAATCAGTTGGTCTGAGGATAGTTCCTGTTACTAAGTCAACCTCATTAAAAAATGAAACATGTTGCCATGAGCATAGTTCTTTTCCTGTGTCAAGCTCGTTAAAAAATGAAACAAATCCTCCAATCTAATTGAGTCGAGTCTTTGAATAGACCTCATAAATGTTAGATTTAGGTTAGTTTTTAGGTCGGGTCTTTCATATGATCTCGTAAATGAACCTTCATTCCATCCAGCTATTTATTACTAGTGTACTTAGTTGAATGAAATGAAGCTGGGGGGGCATGCACTCTAGTACTTACGCTTAGGGGGCATCAAGCACAGTTTTCTCTCTGTTTCAAGCTTGTGAAAAAATGAAACCACTCTGAAGCATAGTTTTTCTCTGTTTCAAGCTTTTGTAAAAATGAAACTTATCTTGAGTCAATTTTGGTTATTTTCGAGACTCGTTAAACTCAAGAAAATCCCGAGATTATTTTGCTATTTTTCATTCTCGTAAAACACATGAAAATGCCGAGTTATTTCCGTCTTTTCCTGCTCGTAAATTAAATTGAAATTCGGCCACAGGAGTACATTTTTATCCCTTTTTCGAACGCTTTAAAACTTACGAAAAAGAGAAAACGATGAGTACATTTTTATCCCTTTTTTGAACTCGTTAAAACTTACTGAAAAAGCGAGACCATAGAGTTCTCTTTTAAGCCCTTTTTAGACTCTCTAAACATGAAAAGATTGCCGAGTACTTGATTATTCGAACTCGTTAAAGTAAATGAATAATCGTCCCTTCAGTATAAGTTTACCCCTTTTACGGACTGAAATGGACTATTTACGAAAAAGGTATACGTTGACTAATTATGGTCAATAGAGTTCTCTCCTGCATTATTTTATCCTTTTTTGGGCTGGAGAGACTAAATTTACGAAAAATTACACCCATGGAGTTTTCTTAAGTTTTTTCTTCTGACTCCCTAAAATTGAAAAACACCGAGTTTCTCCTATACTGGACTCGTTAAAATTTAACAGTAAAGGACCTGTTCAATTTTAAACAAGAACGAACCACTCCTTCTTAGGGTTCGAATCTTAAACTAAGTTGGACTCATCCGAAGGATGAGCTTATAAACAAGCAAATGTTATCCTCCTCAAGCTTGTCAAAAATAAAGAGGTACTTGCCAGAAATGGTGGGGGAAAAGAGACAAAAACGAGCCTGTTTGTTACATTTTGATTATTCGGAAAACCGTTAACCACTCTTGAACACGACACTTTTGATCACCTGGGTTGGGAAATCCTTTGCCTAACAGTTAATCAAACCACATTGAAAGTCTTCATCCGGTTTCTGGGTATTAGCTTTGGGTCAATTGTCACCAAGCCATCTGCAGTGTCGTTATGTGTTCAAGAGGACAGTTCAAATAAACCATTCATCTGCAAAATATCTGTCATCCATTTTGACCATCCCTGAGTCAGTCCTTGCTGATATATTTTCAAAACTTGATCTATGATTTCGTGTTGTGGGCTTTCCTACGACGGATCACTTTCTATCGACGACAACTCATTATCTAGGAAGTTGATCCAGAAATCGTCAGTACCTTGAAATCTGCATGCCTCAATGGCAGGTTTCT
The DNA here is from genome assembly GCA_034641835.2 of Pinus albicaulis. NCBI lineage: Eukaryota > Viridiplantae > Streptophyta > Pinopsida > Pinales > Pinaceae > Pinus > Pinus albicaulis. The sequence goes on from CM076575.1 coordinate 1,559,982,544, forward strand.
CGCCTTCGACGACAGGTTGCATCATTGACCTTCGATCAAATGATTCCATGACATGTTCGACTTCAGCTCATTCATTCACATTTCATGGATTGTACTGAGTACTTTGAGAGCCATTGACATTACTGGTGGTTTCTCTCACACTTGTTAACAGTTCACATCATTGACTGGTAATCAAGTGGTTTCTACCATGTTCGACTTCAATACATTTATTCACATGGATAGAATCGTACTAGTTCGAGATGCGGAAATCAAGACCCTGGATCTAGTTTCCACCATCCAGGCTGCGAGGAATTTTGTTATCATTAATACAGTGGACTATTTATAAACAGATGGCTGCGTCCATACTGTGTCTACACATGTCTACACTGTGATGTATTCAAAATCATTCCTGTATCAGAACAGTTTAGAATAGTTTCTAGTTAGTTTTGATCTGAGTATGGGAATGCCTACCTCAGCGATGATATAATTACATATATATATATTTTGCATTGAATGTTTTGACAGGTTCCGACTGGGGTGTCCACAGGATGATCCTTGAAATGATAAAGTACTTCACTCTTCATATATGACAAACTTCATCTTCATCTATTTCAGACTTCGCACTTTAGGGGGCAATCTGTTACACTAAAATATGTCACCTTGACATTCTGATGACTGTATGAGCCCATTGACACTCATACTTACCTCCTTTGCAAGTCTTACAACCTTTGTTCCTCATTCCAAGCCCTGAAAATGGAGGAAAAACCCTAAAAAGCTCAAAAAACCTTGGGTACGCAGTTAATATGAAGCCTACCTGCGTTTTTAGCTAGGGTACGCAGGTAATATGAAGAGAAACTGCGGTCTAGAACGCACTTTTCCAGTGTAATGCCTGCGGTACCCCTGTAAAGTTAAAAAAGCGCGGAATTAAACTGAAAAAGTTGATTTTTGGTCAATTCTGGAAGGTTCTAGATGAGATTTTTTGGGGATGAGTACGCTTTGATAAGATGCATGTATCCCACACCTTAAGGAACTAATCCCTTGATGTGAGGAGCCTATCCCTTTGAAGGAGGGTTCTATCCCTTTAATGGTGGAATCCTAACCTCCTCATCTGCTCTATAAAAGGAGGCATTGGGTAGCCTTTTGGAAAGTTAAGTTTTTTGGAGAATATTTTTGAGTTGAAGTGTTGTTTAAGATTTAGACTTCTTTCTGCTGAGTTTCTGAGAGGAAAGATCACATACCTCTTATGCTTCTGGAGGAAGAGTGCAAGACTTATCAAAGTAGAGGAGATTCCTGCTTCGGACCCCGGGAAGGCCTTTCGAACATCAAGGCTAAGGTTGTAAGGTTCTTCTGTATATTTTAAGATTAATACAATCAAGTTCTGCTTTTCTCAATAAATTGTCGTTCGATTGTTTATTTCAATAAGCTGTCGTTTGATCATTTATTTCATAGATTCCTTGATCACTATGATAGGTATGTTTTATGATTATTTGTTATACAGGTGCTATTGATATTTTCTTGTTTGTGATTGCAGATCAATGAAAGATGATACTTTTTTGTGACAAAAGGGCCCTTGTTGCGACGAAGGATTATTGATGCAATTGAAGCACTGCGACCGCAAATAAGCATTTGGATCTAAGGTAGGATCGACACCTTCATAACATTTAATTGCAAAACGAATATATCTAGAGAAAGACAAACTTAGTTGTTCGTTTGTTGCTAGATTGTCTTCTGACACTAGGGAGATCGGTCTTGTCCGCAAGAACGATTTATCCGGCCAACAATTACCCATCTTGCTGAAGAAAAATTCCTGGTACTGCGGGAAGCACCATCCGCGAAACCGACATAAGGGGTAATAGACATCTTCACAAATAAGCAAGACCCAATAAGCAGGAAAATTCTCGCAAAGCACACCAAATCAAAACGTGTACAAAAATGAAAAAAATACACACCCATGTACACAAATCATGCATGAATGACTCATGCATAATATTTTTTGAGATAAAACCCATTTCTAGGTTGTTCTAGAGGATGACCTTCGTAATCAGTGAGCCCATAGGCCCCATTCTGCAACACTCACTTAATAATGTAAGGCCCATGCCACATGGGTTGAAATTTTCTTTCCCCTAGCTTGACATGAGCTTGGTCATACAGGAGGACGAGATCTCCTTCAACGAAAAAAAAGAAGGGAAATTGATTGCTCAAAATGAGCTTTGACCCACATTTTCTGTGCTTCAATAACCAGAGCATCAAAGCGGCAGGTTTCATCCAACCTTTCTAAGTAAAAGAGACACCGTTCTTCTGGTGAAGTGTTCGGCAGTAATTCAACAGCCAACTTGAGCGAAGGTATTTCAATCTCAATCGGAAGAGTAGCTTCCAGACCATAAACCAACTAAAAAGGGTTGAATCTGGTTGCACTCTTAACTGAGGTTTGGTATGCCCAAAAAGATGAAAATAACATGAGATGCCAATTGGAGTTATGGATCCAAACCATACATTGAAGCATGGTAACAAGAACTTTATTCATGGCTTCAACTTGGCCATTGGCCTGAGGATAGTACGATGTTGAGCTATTGTGACGCAGACCCAACTTAGAAGTCAACTCCGCTACCATGTAATGCCGAAAATGGGAACCATGATCGGTAATGATGGCTTGAGGGACACCAAACCTAGCAATGATGTGATTGAATATGAATTGAGCAGTTGTCTTACCATCAGCACCAAGTGTAGGCATTGCTTCGACCCATTTGGTGAAGTAGTCCACGACTACGATAATATAAGCATGCCCCCCGGCCGAGGGAGGGTTACACATCATAAAATAAATGCCCCACTTCGCAAAGGGACCAATGGTAATGATAGGATGAATAGGTACAGGTGGCACACACATCTTGCGTTGATAAATCTGGCAATCATGACATTTACGAACCACGACAATGCAGTCTTTGAAGATAGAAGCCCAAAAATAACCAACACAAAGAATATTTTGTGCAGTGGCATAACCAGACATGTGACTGCCACAGGTGCCACTGTGACAATCATTTAGGGCTTTCTCAGCTTCCTCGAGAGTAAAACATCGATGGAGAATGGAATATACTTCGACACAATAGAGTGTATCCTCGATTATATGATAAGGTTGCAACTGATGACGAATGCGTTGATGGGAATCCTTCATCAACTCAGATCTGAAAGTAGAAGTTTGGAGATAAACGATGATATCACCGTACCATGGATCGAGGGTGCTAATCAAGAAAAGTGTATCGTCTGGAATGTATTCCTCATAACTAGACAGATGAGAGTCTGAAGGGAGGGAACATATCAAATCAGCAAAGACTAATGATTTCTTTGATTTGGCAGCAGTAAATTCCAAATCGAACTCTTGGAGGATGAAAATCCACTTCGAGTATTTTCCCCCCAGAAATTTTCGAGACAAGTAATAGATAACATGCTTGTTATCATCATCATCGTCTTGTACCAGAACCATGGCAATCATGTTGAAAGCGACGACTAAAAAAAGGGAAAAATAACGATGATAGTTAGGAGGACGCAACAGTGGAGTGTTGACAAGCAATGTCTTCAGGGCCTCAAAAGACTTCTGAGAAATCTCATCTCAACAGAATGGGATGCCTTGCTTTAATAATCGTGTGTATCCTCTAGCAACTTTTGCATAGTTAGGTATAAAACGACGTAGAAAATTAGCCTTACCTTACAAACTCTATAACTGATGTAATGAGGAGGAATCCCCAACGGAGTCACAAATTTGTAAAGAAGGTAAATCCTCTCTGTGGAAAAAGATGATCCCTCTAGCCCCAGAGTGGGTCTAAAAAGAAAGAGACATGCTAGAGTGTTGATTCCTAATTAATGAATGAAAAGAGGACATGGTAGATCGAACTACCTGGAGTCCAACGCTGTCGTCGTGGCTGTAGTGGTGGTGGCCTCTCACTCCTGCCTTGGCAAGTCACAATCCTTTCATAGTCATGCTCAGATACCTGCACATAGAACAACAAACAAGAACAACATACGACATAAAACATCTAACATAATACAGAATGGGAACCAAAAAATAGTCACGTATATGAATTGATAGAAGGATTTTTACAACCAATGCTTTGACGATGCAATCTCCTCTAGTGGGGTTCAACCGAAGCACGTCTCAGATGCTTGTCAGGGAATTTAGATGAGATGAAGGCATGGGCTCAATCTCTCTCAGAAGGCATGGACTCAAGCTCTCTCAACGTAATTCCTTCTTATTCTATCTCTGAAATAGTTCAACTATAGTATGTTCAATTCTCCATGTTTAGCTAGCTTATGCAAAGAGAGATAGCTTCATTTTATAGAGGAAAAGGAGGAGGTTAGGATCCCTACAAAGGTGGGAGGGAGGCCTATCCTTTAGGGAGTTCCCATAAGAGGTGGAAACCATAAAATAAATGAGGGAGTCCATGGTTTATTTAGTTCAACCACTCCCAATGACTCATCCTCGAAGTTGTTGGAATGGAATCTCCACCTCTATTTTTAAGAAGCATTCGATAAACAGCTCGGTGGGGGTGGCTAACTGAGACAGAGCACTAGCTCACGCGAGGCCTAGTGTTAATATTCCTCTTCAACGTGAGGGCATAGCTGACAACTCATGCCAAGGCAGAAACAAGGGTTTTTGAGTCTCTGCTTAGGGAATTGTCAACGGAAGGAATATTACTCTCATGTAAAAAGATACAATGATGGTCTTTGCAAGGCATGACAATGCTTATTCATCATGGAAATGACCCTCCAATGGGCGATATGGGGATTTCAGGGACAGTGAAAAAATGCTATGTAACAGATGCCTGCTAAAGCATGAGGTCTGAGGGAGAGGGAGGGGCGAAATGATTTATGAGAACACGTTCGAACTAAACACCGCTATCAGAAAACCTGCAATTACAAATATAACTGATATCTCTGATCCATGAACATGTGGTATGGGTGCAACCATCCATAATAGAGTGTATGAAAATTGAGATCTGAGGTATGGATGCAACCATACAACAGTAAGGATCAAAAAATAGACTTAGGTATGGTCGCAAACATCTAATCAAAAGAGTCATGTAATAAGTCATGATAATCCACAAAAATCCACAGCCTGGATTTTATCAGAAAAAACCAGGGTCTTGCACTCCATCTCGACCCAAACAAGGATAGAAGCAAGTGAATATATGAATTGATGTTGAACACGCAAGAAAATCACCTAATTACCAGCCAATGATGAAAGTTGTTAACAAGCACGAGAGAAACCACCAATAATGACAATGGATCTCAAGATACAACCGATACAATCCATGGAATGTGAATGGTGAACTGGCTTTAAACATCCACAGAATCACTCGATTGAAGGCCAATGATGTGGACCTTACGTCAAATGCGAAAAACCTTCCATTAAGGTAAGAAGGCTCCAAGGTACCAGGAGGGAGTCTCTAGATCAAATTCCTAGATAATGAGCTGAAGGCGATAGGAAGTGACTTGATCAAAGGTGGGCCATAATGTTTCCCACATCATAGACACGAGACAGAGGAATATGATAATAGTGAATCAGGACCAACAGAGAATCAGAGGGAGGTTGAAAACTGCAAAGGCAAACTTCTCTTGAACATATCAACGACATGACATTGGATTTGGCAGTATTTGACATCAAAGGATTTGAGGTCATGTTGACGTGGCAAAGAGAAAATGAGAGGTCAAAAGAGATTATCCAAACCCATGGAGGCAAAAGTGATGAAATGAGATGTCCCCAACCCGACATGAATGCAGACGAGTGTCATGTTCAAGAGTGACATACTGCCAACATTACTAAAACTTGGTTCCATTTTCCCCCACCATTTCTAGCGAGTATCCCAATTATTTCTTAAAAAAAGCTTGAAGGGGATAACATATGCTTGTGATGTAAGTTTTTCCTTCGGAAAAATCCAACCTAGTACATTTTATGAGCCCTAAGAAGGAGGAAATCGAATAACTTCATGGTGACGAAGTCCGAAGTCATCAGGTTTTAACGAGTCTGACAAAGGGAGAACTCGACATATTTTCATGTTTAGAGAGTTTGAAAAGAAGTCAGAAAAGAAAAATCCATCATGGCCCTTTTCGTGAATATCCCCTTAGATCCGAAAAGGTGGAAAACAATATCTAAAAAAACCTCTTATTCGCGATAGGCTAAGGTATTCCTTTTTCGTAGATAATCTATCCCAGCCCGAAAAAGGGGTAAACATATATTGGGTAAATATTTCTTCGCATCCATTTAACAAGTTCAAAACAAGAGTCTCGACAATATTTTCAATTTTAGAGAGTAAGAAAAGAGTTGAAAGATGACTCTAGTGGTGACTTTTTCATGTTTTTACCGAGTCCGAAAAACTATAAAATTTAACTCGTTACTTCATCACTATGGCCTGAAAACCTGTTGCTGCACAAGAGACACGTGTAAAATCCATTTCTTGAAAATAATATAATAAAATAATCGAAAAACATGTATTAAAACCTAATTAGGGTTGTGAAAATTTATAAAATGCCAAAAATGGTAAAAATAATTACTTTTCACTTTTTACCTCTTGTGGAGCAATAGTTACCCATTTTACGGTGTGATATTGTGGCAACGATAACGGATGATCCAACAGACCAATCTCAAATTTGTTAGTTCTAGGTAAGAGTCGATATTTCTCCCTTCATTTTAAGTCATCTTTTACTGCCTGTAACTTCCAATTTTGATTTCTAGGGGAAGAAATGCAAATATTAGGGCACGAAGGTTGGCACACGTTTTGTGCACGGACTCGCGCCAATCACCCTTTTTCTGAACTAGGGCGCGCCTATTGGCGCGACAGTTTGCGAAACAGTTGCGCCAACCACACAGACTATTTTTGTGCAAAAAATGCAAGTTAAATACCCAATTTTTACAAATCCAAGCTTAAAAAATGGTTAATACTATCCATATGAACATGTTTGCAGGTAGAAAGCGAAAAAATGGTAATTGAATGGAAAGAACGGGAACACAGTGAAGAGGAAAAGCTTGCCATGGAAACTGAGAGATGCATGGAAGTTCTCAGAGACCATGGACTGAAGAAGTTCTTCTTGACACTGTGTCTCTGAGCTCAACCGGAGCTGCTACAGTATTTGATCAGCATATGGGATGAGAACCAGGAAAATTTCATCCTTCGAGATCAGGAACTTGAGATTGATGTTTCTAATGTCTACTTCATAACATGATTATTGTGGAGGGGAGCAGCACCGATCCTAACCGACACCCGTCCTTACATGGAGAGCATGTCCATGGTGATTGACAAGGTATGTCCAGGGGCACGGAAGGGAACAGGAAGTGGGAAATTCGATATCCATACTATCCCAGACTTGGCACTAAAAGTAGTGCTACATACCATCACACGAGCTGCAGGATTGCAAGCACCGCACGAAGAAACAAAGAGACAGTTGCTTCTTGCTATAGACTGCTTGAAACTGACCATCTACAACTGGGAAAAGGCCGTGACAATAAACATGAAACACCAACTAACAAAATGCAAGACCAAATTGAAGCAATTCAGTTATGGGTCTATCCTGGTATCGTTCTTCCTAGAACGACTACCAATTTTTCAGCGTCAAGAGGTCATATTCCCAACACCACCAGTGAGGGAACCACGGATGGCCCGATGGGCAGCCCTGATGCCAAGGGCAGGGGGCGGCCAACAGATGTCTTGGAGACTGGAATTTTTTTATTAGCTCCACTAACAGTTGATCGTCGTGGAGGACTAGCCCTACTCTGGTACAAATTTTACTCGTGATCCGGACCTCCCACTTTCGGAGGGAGAGGATTGCGATGAAGTTTTGGGTAAGACTCATTTTTAATTTTCATGACTGTTATGATTTTTTTAACTATGTATGTTCTGACATTAAATCCATGCATTTGCAGATGTTGGCCTAGAGAGACCCGCAGGCATGTCTCCGATAGCGAAGAAAATCCCTCGCGATTTCGACCCTCATGGCGAAGGGGGAGAGGAAGAGGAGATCGTGCACAACCTAGAGGGGATCACACGTGGAGTCCCAGACTATGCACGATTTGATGATGTTTCTCGTGCCTACCAGAGACATACCGTAGGGGTGCCAAGCCGCATTCACTGCTTACTGATGTGACTCGTACAAGCAGTGACATGCTACGATAAGCATCACGCCGATTAGAAACCTAGGCTTTATATCTCCATATTTTGAGAGACATGGTGTCTTAGGATGTAACATAAACACACATATTTTTTGAATTTATGATGAACACCGATGCAAACATGTGATATATATATATATATATATGGATCTTTTACATATGATGATGATTTTACAAATTACGCAAATGTATATCTAATACAATGTTAGCCACTGTATCAGTTAATGCATTCATTCATCTAGGAATATGTTGATATGTGATCAAATCAAAACGTCTTTCCAACAAACGAATACGTAAATACAATCTCAAAATGTATGGGTTTCTGACTGAATAATGACCATTGAGTTGCAGAACAACAAGCTGTGAATCTAGATTTACAAGCAATGCGGGTATGCCGAGGTTGATTGCCTCGATTAATAGTTCAAGGACAACAGTATATTCAACGACATTGTTTGTAGTTCGTCCTAGACAAATACCTCGCAGTTTTATCAATTCACTAGCAAGATCATAGATTACCCAGCCTGCTGAAGAAAAATTCCTGGTACTGTGGGAAGCACCATCTGCGAAACTGACATAAGGGGTAATAGACATATGCACAAATAAGAAAGACCCAATAAGCAGGAAAATGCTCGCAAAGCACACCAAATCGAAGCGTGTACAAAAATGAGAAAAAATAATACCTATATACACAAATCATGCATGAATGACTTATGCATAGTATTTTTTGAGATACAACCCATTTCTGGATTGTTCTTGAGGATGACCTCCATAATCAATGAGCTCATAGGCCCCATTCTGCAACACTCGTTTGATAATGTAAGGCCCATGCCACATGGGTTGAAATTTTCTTGCCCCCATCTTATCATGAGCTTGGTCGTACAGGAGGATGAGATCTCCTTCAACGAAAGAACAAGGGGAAAATTATTGGTCAAAATGAGCTTTGACCCGCTTTTTCTGTGCTTCAATAACCAGAGCAGCAAAGTGGCAGGTTTCATCCAACCTTTCTAAGTAAACGAGACACTCTTCTTCTGGTGAAGTTTTCGGTAGTAATTCAACAACCAACTTGAGTGAAGGTATTTCACAGTCAATCGGAAGAGTAGCTTCTAGACCATGAACCAACTGAAAAGTGGTGAATCCGGTTGCACTCTTAACTGAGGTTCGGTATGCCCAAAAAGCTGAAAATAACATGAGAAGCCAATTGGATTTATGGATCCCATTCGTACGTTGAAGCATGGTAACAAGAACTTTGTTCATGGCTTCAACCTGGCCAGTGGCCTAAGGATAGTACGATGTTGAGCTGTCGTGATGCAGACCCAACTTAGAAGTCAACTCCGCTACCATGTAATGCCGAAAATGGGAACCATGGTCAGTAATGATGGCTTGAAGGACACAAAACCTAGCAATGATGTGATTGAATATGAATTGAACAGTTGTCTTACCATCAACACCAAGTGTAGGCATTGCTTTGGCCCATTTGGTGAAGTAGTCCATGGCTACGATAATATAAGCATGCCCCCCGGCTGAGTGAGGGTTACATGTCATAAAATCGATGCCCCACTTCGCAAAGGGACCAACGGTAATGACAGGATGAAGAGGTATAGGCGGCACATGCATCTTGCGTTGATAAATATGGAAATCATGACATTTACGAACTGTGACAATGCATTTTTTTAAGATAGAAGGCTAGAAATAACCAGCACGAAGAATATTTTGTGCAGTGGCGTAACTAGACATGTGACCGCCACAGGCACCACTGTGACAATAATTTATTGCTTTCTCAGCTTCCTCGAGAGTCAAACATCGATGGAGAATGGAATCTACTCTGACACGATAGAGTGTATCCCCGACTATACGATAAGGTTGTGACTGATGACAGATGCATTGGCGGGCATGCTTCATCAACTCAGATATGAAAGTAGAAGTCTGGAGATAAACGATGATATCACCGTACCACAAATCGAGGGTGCTAATCAAGAAAAGCGTATCTTCTGGAATGTATTCCTCAGAATGAGATGGAGGAGATTTTGAAGGGAGGGAACATATCAAATCAGCAAAGACTAATGATTTCTTTGATTAGGCAGCAGTAAATTCCAAATCAAACTCTTGGAGGATGAAAATCCACTTCGAGTATTTTCCCCCCAGCAATTGTCGAGACAATATATAGGTCATGGGGTTTTAATTAGAAATCACAGTCACCGTACGTAAAAGAATATAATGACGAAAACACTGAACTGCTTGAACCGCAGCTAACGCTAACTTCTTGACATGTGCATAATGTGTCTCAAGATCGAGAAGGTTATGAGACAAGTAATAGATAACATGCTCGTTATTGTCATCATCATCTTGTACCAAAACCATGGTAATCATGCTAAAAGCGGTGACTAAATAAAGGGAAAAATCACGATAATAGTTAGGAGGACACAACAGAGGAGCGTTGAAAAGCAACGTCTTCTGGGCCTCAAAAGACTTCTGAGCAATCCCAACAGAATGGGATGCCCTGCTTTAATAATCATGTGTATCCTCTAGCCACTTCTACATAGCTAGGTATAAAACGACGTAGAAAATTAGCCTTACCTTGCAAACCCTGCAACTAATGTAATGAGGAGGGAGAGGGGAGATTGATAATAGCCTCAACCTTGAGTGGATCGAGGCGAATTCCATCTTTGGACATGATAAACCCTAAGAGTCTACTGGAATTAACGCAAAAGACAAACTTGTGCGGATTAAGCCGAATATTGTAACGTCGAAAATGAAGAAAAATCTGACGAAGATGGTTAGGATGGTCCATAATCTTAACTGAATGAGCAAGAAGGTCATCTAGATAAGGCTGAACGATGTGATGAATATCATGAAAAGCATACGAAATCGCTCGTTGAGATGAATCCCCAACATTATTTGAGCCAAAAGGGAGCTTCTTATATACGAAAGTACCCCATGGACAGATAAAGGCAGTCTTGTGTTGACCAATAACGAGAATTTTAATCTGATTGTAACCAGAAAAACCATCCATGAGGGAAAAAATCTAATTCCCGGCATATTCATCAATGATTTGATCGATAAAGGGAGTAGGATAATTATCCTTGGGACAAGCTTGATTAATATCATGATAATCAATGTAGATGCGAATAGTTCCCTGTTTCTTATCTACAGGAAAAATATTAGAGACCCTTTCTGTCAAAGGAATCTAGCCCTAGAGTGGGTCTAGAAATAAAGAGACATGCTAGAGTGTTGATTCATAATTAATGAATGAAAAGAGGAAACGGTAGATCGACCTACCTGGAGTCCAACGTTGTCGTCGTGGCTGTAGTGGTGGTGGCCTCTCGCTCCTGCCTTGGAAAGTCACAATCCTTCTGCAATCATTCTCAGATACCTGCACATAGAACAACAAACAAGAACAAGATATGACATAATAATTTCACTCATAACTACTAGCCAGTCAAAGAGGGCTAAGCATATTGCATTAAAAATCTAGCAAAATAAAAAATGGGAACCAAACAATAGTCACGTATATGAATTGATAGAAGGAAGAGTTACAACCAATGCTTTGACGTCGCAATCTCCTCCAGCGGGGTTCAGCTGAAGTGCGTCTCAGATTCTCATCAGGGAAGTCAGACGGGATGAAGGCATGGATTCAAGCTCTCTCAGAAGGCATGGACTCAAGCTCTCTCAATGTAATTCCTTCTTATTCTATCTCTTCAATAGTTTAGCTATAGTATGTTCAATTCTCCATGTTCAGCTAGCTTATGCAAAGAGAGATAGCTTCATTTTATAGAGGAAAAGGAGGATGTTAGGATCCCTACAAAGGTGGGAGGGAGGCCTATCATTTAGGGAGTTCCCATAAGAGGTGGAAACCGTAAACTAAAGGAGGGAGTCCGTGGTTTATTCAGTTAAACCACTCCCAATGACTCATCCTCGAAGTTGTTGGAATGGAATATCTGCCTCTATTTTTTAAAAACATTCCATAGACAGCTTGGTGTGGGTGGCTAACTGAGACAGAGCGCCAGCTGGAACGGGGCCTAGTGTTAATCTTCCTCTTCGGCGCGAGGGAATAACTGACTACTCGCGCAAAGGAAAAAACAAGGGTTTTTGAGTCTCTACTCATGGAATTGTCAACGGAAGGAATATTACTCTCATGTAAAGGGATACAATAATGGTATTTGCAAGGCATGACACTGCTTATTGATCATGGAAATGACCCTCCAATGGGCGAGATGGGGATGGCAGAGACAGTGAAAAAATGCTATGTAAAAATCTCAACATTGTAGGTTTTAACCCTATATATAAATTGTCTGCAAACGAATCTTAAAAATAGAAAATAAACAATAGTGAGAGCATAAAACATAAAATAGATATACACAGATATTTTCCCCTGGATCCCAAATTGGGATGATCAGCTTGATTTTTCATTATATTCCTTTTAGTGTTATAACACATATATATACATACCAAAGCATACATAAACCCCAATCCATTAACCCTGGATTAGAACATAGCCGTAGTCCCTTGACCAGATTTACAAAATACCAGGGGCCGAAAACCATCATGCCCCAAAACCATGTGCAAACCCATGCACAAAACCATGGGTGGGTCCGCCCACCAAAAAATAGGGTCCAATTTTTTTTTCCCGGGTGCCATAGGAGAGCTTAGTCATTAGCCCAGCTTTGCAACACCTATTGTTTCTCTACATCAAGAGAACTTCTGAGTGCTCACAGACTTCGTCAATGCATCTGCAAAATTCTTCAAAGTGTGCACCTTTACCAGAAACACCCTTTTAGCCTCAACCATATCTCTCACAAAGTGATATTGAACATCAATGTGCTTTGTCTTTGAATGATAAGTAGGGTTCTTAGCCAAGAAAATTTCACTTTGGCTATCACAGTCTATCCTTATAGCTTGCTGCACCAACCCCATACTTGAACACAATATCTGCAACCAAACTACTTCCTTGCTTGCATGAGTGGCTGCCATTTATTCTACCTCTGTAGTTGAAAGAGCCACTATAGAATGTCTTTTACTCATCCAACTGACTGCACCTCCAAATAGGCTAAACACATACCCACTTGTAGATATTCTTTGGTCTAGATCTCCAGCCCGGTCTGCATCAACAAAACCACATATGTCCAAAAATTTGTCTAATCCCGATCTTCCCTAGTAGCAGAAGCCATAATCACTAGTGCCACACAGATATCTGAAAACCCGCATCACTGTTGTCCAATGCTCCTTCCCTAGGTTTGACATAAACCTGATCAATACTCCCACTGCATGTGCAATGTCTGGTCTAGTACAAACCATTCCATACATCAGGCTACCCACTGCACTTGCATATGGAACATGGGACATATCATCCTCTTCTTCTTATGTCTTGGGACACTGTTCAGTAGACAACTTTACACCTGCAGGAATAAGAACATTCACCGATTTACTATCCTGCATATTTAACCTCTACAATATAGTCTCAAAATACTTCCTCTTTTTTAACCAAAGCTTCCTCTTTTCCCGATCTCTCTTAATTTCCATGCCCAAAAAATAGTTTGCAGCACCAAGATCCTTCATGTCGAATTTGGAGAATAGTTGGGTCTTCAAATCTTGGATAATTTCTTTGTCATTTCCTATCAACAACATATCATCCACATACAAGACCAAATAAATAACACAGTCACCAATTAATTTAAAATAAACACAGTGATCCTCCTTGATTCTTTAGCTGGAACTGTGATAGGTATCAAATTTTTGATACCACATACTTGGTGACTGCTTTAACCCATACAGAGACTTCTTTAACCTGCATACCAGTTATTTCTTCCCCTTCACCATAAAGCCTTCAGGTTGTTTCATGTATATCTCCTCTTCCATATCCCCATGAAGAAATTTTATCTTCACATCCATTTGTTCTACCTCAAAATCAAATGCAACAACAACAAATTAAACTAATCTAATAAAGGACTTATAATAGACAGAGCTCATACTACTGTAAAATAAATTCCCGACACCCGAATAAATTTCTACAAACCGAGATTTGTATTTCTCCACCTTTCTTTCTACATTCATCTTCTTCTTAAACACCCATTTTCTCCCGATGGGCTTCTTTCTAGCCAACAACTCCACCAGATCCCATGCCTCATTTTTATGCAAGGATTCCATTTCATCAAACATGGCCTCCTTCCATAGTTTTCCATCCTCTAAATCTACTGCCTCCCTGGCGGTTTTGGGATCATCATCAATTATAGTTAAAGCAAAATTTGAATAGAAAGTAGATGGACTATACCTTTCTGGTTGTCTTCTTTCCCAAACTGATCTTCTCACAATTGGAGTTGTGGCTCTTCCTCTTCTGAGTATTCTTCTATTGTAGAGTCAGATTCATCCTCCTTTATCTCAAACTCTATCTTCTCAGGTTCCTTTGGTAGGACTTCATGTTTAACAACATCTTTCACCTCTCTAAACACCACATCTCGGTTGTACACAACCTTCCTTGTTTCTAGGTTCCAAAGCTTGTAACCCTTTAAACCATCCTAACACCTAATAAAGATGCACCTTTTAGATTTAATATCCAATTTGGTCCTTTTCTCCTTTGGAACATGTACATATGCATCACATCCAAATACCCTCAGATGTGAAAGAGAGGGTTTCTTACCAGTCCATACCTCCTGTGGAGTCTTATCCTCCAACGCTGATGAAGGTGATCTGTTAACCAAGTAACATGCAGTCTCCACTGCCTCTGCCCAGAATTCTTGTCCTAACCTGGTACCACTGAGCATGCTTCTTGCCTTTTCCATCAGTGTTCTGTTCATTATTTCTACAACTCCATTTTGTTGAGGTGTGTTGGAGTAGTCTTCTGCCGTGATATACCACACTTCTTAAAGAACTCTTCAAATTCTTTCTTGCAGAACTCCCCATCATTATCTGTCCTCAACACCTTTATCTTCTTCTCTATCTGGTTTTCCACCAGAGCCTTAAATTCTTTAAATTTGTCAAAGACTTCAGATTTCTTCCTCAAGAAATATATCCATGTATTACTTGAGAAGTCATCTATGAATGAAACATAGTACACAGACTTACCTAGTGATGGAACTGACACAGTTCCAAACACATCACTGTGCAAAAGTTCTAATATCTTGTTCGCCCTCTTAGCACCAGAAGGAAAACTTAGCCGATTCTGCTTCCCATATACACAATGTTCACAGAAGTAGAAATCCAAAGGGAAATTAGACATACCTTATACCATACCATTTCCATGTAGCATCTGAAGGCCATTTTCTCCAATATGTCCAAGCCTTTGATGCCATAGCATGGTATTCTCTCTAGAGACCGCTAGGATTTCCGCTCCACTTTCAGGAACCACAGAGCTGTTGCACTCATCAATAACAGTGCTACCATGAAGCTTGTATAGAGTTCCAATCCAAACTCCCCGCATTAATACCCATGCTCCCTGAACCATCTTACAGGTATCTTTCTCTAACATTATTTTTACACCTGCATCATCCATATTTGTTATAGAAATTAGATTTCTGGCCAATGCAGGAATGTGCGGAACACTAGGAAGTGTTCTAATCCTTCCACCTTGCAGCTTCAGCTTAAATTTTCCACATCCAACGATTATGGCCTTCCTATCATCCCCTAAGAAGACATCACCGCCATCATATTTCTCATACTCACAGAACCACTCCCTATGGGGAGTGAAGTGAAAGGATGCACCCAAGTCAATCAACCATGACTCATGAACTACATGTGTATTTGAAGAAGAAGCCAAATACACATCCCCACCTTCATCCGAGGTGGTTTTTTCCTCTGTAGAAGGAGCATCATCAAATCCCTTTCCTTTCTCAGGAGATTTAGATCTACAGTCCTTTTTGTAGTGCCCTTCCTTTCCGCATTTCCAACACACCTTTACAAAATTTCCAGGAGATTTAGATCTCCCTCTAGATTTATATCTCCCACTCGAAACATTATTCTTGTTTATGTTCTAGGACCTTCCTCATACAAATAAGGCATCTCCATTCTGACCCTCCATATTTCTCCGTCTCATTTCCTCTGACAGAAAGGCTGAGACAGTGTCATCAAAATTCAAGGTAGTTGTATTGCTACCTATTGCAATAACCAGAATGTCCCACGAATCTGGTAGAGAACATAACAAACTGATACACTTATCTTCATCTGAGATTTTAATATCAACATATGACAGCTGACTTACTACAGTATTGAAGGCGTTCATATGCTCTGTCATCGAGTCTCCATTCTTCATCCTCAGGTTATACAAATTTTTCGGTAGGAACAATTTATTCACCAGCGACTTAGATTGGTACAAAGTCCCTAGCTTGTCCCACAAGGTATTTGCCGTAGCTTCCCTAGATACATTCAACAACACTGAATCTGAGACACACAACCATATTATTCTCTTTGCCTTCTGATCTAGCTTCTTCCAGTCTTCATCTGACATTGCCATTGGTTTAGTACCTGGATCTACCGTGATCCACTGATCTTTATCCACCAACAGATCCTCCATCTTGAGCTTCCACAACTCAAAACTCTGACCATTAAATTTCTCGATCTCTATCTTCTTGTCGTTCGCCATCTTCTTTCACCACAAGAATCGTTCCTTCAGATCTCCCACTGAACTGGGTCTACCTCAGGCCCAAGAAAAAAACCCCTTAGCAGCAAAGGCATCCCCTTGAAGCCAAAAAAACTCTGATACCAAATGTAGGTTTTAACCCTGTACAGAAATTATCCACAAATAAATATTAAAAATAGAAAATAAACAATAGTGAGAACATAAAACATAAAACAGATATGCACAGAGATTTTCCCTTGGATCCCAAATCGGGATGACCAACTTGATTTTTCATTATATTTCTTTTAGTGTTACAACACATATATATACATGCCGAAGCATACATAAACCCAAATCCATTAACCCTGGATTAGAACATAACTGTAGTCCCTTGACTGAATCTACAAAATACCAGGGGTTGAAAACCATCATGCCCCAAAACCATGTGAAAACCCATGCACAAAACCATGGGTGGGTCCACCCACCGAAAAATAGGGTCCAAAATATTTTTCTCGGGGCGTTGCCCTGAACCCCGAATAAGCGGGGCTGCCACCCCCCTGCTGCACCCGACACAACGTACAGGGGGGGCTATCGCCCCCCTGTGACCCCCCCGCGCATGAATAGTCATGGAAGGAATATAACACATACCCAACAAACATTGGGTAAAATTGGTCAATTAATTTGGTATTGTGTCGACCTTCTTCATCTTAATTTTCCTGGTCTTGTCATTTAGTGCCAACTTCCTATGGTCACTACTATTCTGAAATAATTTTTTCAAGGAATTCCAAATTGCATATGGAGTTTCCTTTCCATGGAGGTTCTATACAATATGATCTCGAACTCCTTCCAGTAGAATCCTTCTTGCATTTTATACACACTTCTTCTACTCTGCTAGATCTTGTGCATCACCTGGAGCTGGTTTCAGTATGTGCTTATCAATGAACTCCTTCAATCCATTGTCTTCTAAGACTACTTCCATTTGGTCTCTCCAGGAAATGTAATTTGAGCTTCCCTCAAGGGCATATTCGAGCTTCAGAGCATAGAATTCCATCCTGATCCTGTTGCTAGCTCTAGAGAAGAGATATGAAAAATTTGTTCCTCCTGCAAGTACAAACTAGTATTCTTCTCTTCTATAGTGATTTCAACTTTGATACCATGTATAAATTCCTTGTAGATTGAAACTGCTAATCATAATTTGCTAAAACAATAGACTTGAATCTACTCTACCAATTGTGGAAACCAATTTAAACAACCGTGAAATCACGAAGCATACCAGAGAAAGAATTCAATCAACACATTTCACAATGATTTCCTAGGTAAAGCCAAAACTAAAAACCTCACTATCTATATATTGCATTAGTCAGAAAATATGAGAAGATTAAATTATTTTATCCAGCCTGAGAAACCTCTACACTATCTCTATATGTCTCATTTCTCCCTAGATAAACTGAATTAATTAATTACAACTCAAAATAAACTCAACCAGGGCTCCTAAAAAGTAGGAACCACTCTAAATGACTCAAGTTAGACCCTCAACTTGAATTAACTGAACGAACTAACCCTCAACTTGAATTAACTGAACGAACTAAGTCAAACTAACTTGGTTAACTCATACAAGGTGTCATGTGATGTGGAATTACAATTTTCTTCTAATTTAATTCAAGGGAAAATTAAATTAGAATCTTTCTTGATGCCATTCTCAAAAAGATAAAGAATATAAATCACTCTAAATTTTTTAATGATACCCTCCTTTTAGGAGAGGCTTCTACAATAATTGCACAAATATTTAAATTGGTCCTTGATAGTTTTTTGGATGCCTTTGGAGGTCTAACAAACTTAGGTAAAGTTCATATTTATTTCTCGAATGCCTCCTTTCACAAGCAAAGACAAATATGAAGTATTATGGGCTTCCACCATGTGGAATATTGGAAAGAATTTAAATATTTATGGATTCCTATTTGTTTGAAATCACATTCCTTGCAACTATGGGATGGTTTCATCACTAAATTCAAAATGAAATTTGTTTCCTTGGGAGCCTGTTTTCTCAACTTAGATAGATGCACTGTGTTGATCAAAGTGATTATTTATACTGTCCCTTTGTACCCATCCACTGTCTTCCTTGGCCCACAAATTGTTCTCTCTGTGATGGCTAAGGAAATCCACAAGTTTCTTTGGGAAGGGATTTTTTCTAGAACAAAAAATAAATTCATTTGATAAAATGGAAAATAGTCAAGTATCCAAAAACCCATGGGGTTGTTGGCATTAGAGACCCTATGCATGAATAAATAAAAATGAGAAAAGTTAGTGTGGAGGTTTATCACTTGAGAAGAAAATTGGTGGAATAAAGTCCTTAAGGAAACATATCTTCGCAAAAAATGAGTACAATGCTTAGATTAAATTCAATCCCCCAAAGGAGGCCCAATGATTTAGAAAATACTCACTTCAGCAACCCCTTTGATCATCCTAAATGTATTTAGGGAACCTATAAATGGAAGAGATACTAACTTTTGCAGGGAAAAAATACTGGATAAGCATCCTTTGGAATGAAATTATGATTTTCTACCTTTGAGGGAATTCTATTGTGCTCAAGGAAAATCAACACTAGCAAACATTTCAAATTGGTACAATGAAGGAAATGGGTTAAGATGGAATCTTAGATGAGTCCTTATGAACTTTCAATATTTGGCTCACAACTTCAAGATAGTGTATTTGGTTGTGCTCTATGGTGACTAGAGGAGGTATATCAACTTAGATGGAATCATTATTTGTACTCTGTGAAGGAAGGTTACACATCCTTTCTGTTTCTTCAACGAGCTCCCCCCAAATTGATTACTTGGATGAAGATATGGAGAGTCAATATCAATCCAAAGATAAATTACTTTTGTTGGCTCCTTGTGCATACATTTTTTTTTATTGCTCAGAACATTAGGGGAATTTTGAGGTCTAAAATGGGCCTCCTAAGAAAAATGTACAACAAAAATAAAATCTATAAGAACCAATAGGATTCAAGATGATGATGTCAACCATGGGGGATGATTCACCATGTTTGGAGTAAAAAAAAAAAAAAAAAAAAAAAAAAAAACTATTTTTTCAACTTATCTCCCTAAGTTTTTACTCAAATTTCAAGTGGGAGTTATCGTTGGATGCAAAATTTAATTCCACATCCAAGGAGTACCCATGTTTCATACTTTAGATGGACCCTACTACATGAAAAATGAGAAATACATGAAAAAACGTGTTTACTATCACTTTTTTCATGTATTTCACATTTTTCGTGTAGCAGGGTCCATTGAAAGTATGCAACATGGGTACTCCTTGGATGAGAAATAAAAGTATTCATCCAACGAGTGTTTCCACTCGAAATTTGAGTAAACCCATAGGGAGATAAGTTGAAAATACGAGTTGAAAAATAGTTTTTCCTTTTTTCCCTCTTAAATTTGATGATGTAATCAAATATTATTTTAATATATCCACTATTATTTTATAATTTTCTTAGGAGGCCCATTTTAGACCTCAAAATTCCCCTAATTATTTAAAAAAGAGGAGCATTCAAGGTCCTTTGAGGTGTCTACTCTTCCAAAAACAAGATGAATCTATCCAACATATTTTTCTAGAGTGTTCATATACAAAATTGACCTGGCTGGATATGAATGCTCCACTTTGAAGCCATTTAAAATAACCAACTTCCGTTCAGGATTATTTTACATCATGGTAAAAATATTCATCTGGAAGAATCTCTCAGATTGTTCCTTTTTAAATATTTGGAATAACTTCCAAAATTTTATAATAATTATCACAATGAGAGGGCGGCCGGGGGTGGGGGGTGTTACTTAGTCTAGTATACAATTATACCAAACTAAACAAATTTTCATTTTTCTCATAATTAAAAAACATGACAAAGTGTCAATAGGAATCATCATCAATCAACACAAGGAAACACCATATGTATGTGGAAACACTTGTGCGAGAAAAGCACAAATATTTTTATATGCTTAAATATTTTTTACATCAGTTTGAAAACAACAACTTGTTGGAGGCACCAATTGTAAGATACACCCCCTAAAAATACCTTAACATATGAGCCTTAGAATTTATGGGTTTTTTTTTAGTTGGTCACTGTGGATTTTTATCAGACAGTTTACATATATATGGTTGTAGGTGCATCTTTTGTGGTTTATTTCAATTACAATAGACACGACATCACAAGTACACCATGAAATTGTTTCAAACCAACAAGATATAATTTATATTATGCTCAGAAACAATACATACCCATATTAGATGATTACAATAACTGCATAATAATATCTCTCCATTGGAAAAAAGCTCAGAAACATACCAAAAATGGATGATCTACTTCATGAGTGACGCTAGTAGAGATTAAAGCTTTAAATCAGATGTATATAGTTCAAGAAATACCTCCCCACACATAACTTGTAACTTAGCTTCAAAAAGTAATGGAACTAAGCTCATGAAAAATTATTAACTTGAACCCTTCCAAGAAGAGATTTAGTACCCCAGGAAAGCTCAAAAATGTATCTTAATATCAGTAACATAAATGGAAACACTAAGCTTAGTCCTCAAAGTTGATAAATTTTTCCTCTAGACAGGCTGGCTACACAACTCCTGTAAGGTATAAACCCAATCTTCCCGCAACAAATGCAAATATAGGATTTAACAAAACTTGGGCAACAAAAAATACATAAATTCATCCAACCACAATGAGATGAACTTGACCCTCCTTTTCATTTTAAAATTGTCCCTTTGAAATGGAAATTAGCCTCTCTTAGAATGATGGTACTTGACCCTATGATTTGTGGCAAAACTCAACATGCAAGAAGATTTATACAATACCAAAAGTTAGAATTTAGAATCAACTAATAACACTATTAAATCTTCTTCATTTCTATCTATGCCTTTATCTTCTCAAATAGTGAAGCCCAATGGAAAAATCCAAGTGATTCTAGTCCAACTCTAGCTAGGGTATGTTGTTTCAGCATAGAAACTAGAAACTAGAATGAGGGTTTCCAAAAACTTAGTTTCTTTCTTAAGAGCTCTCCAAAATTATATTTTTCAAGTGAGTGAATGCAAGAATGAGGAGAGAATCCTCATTTCCCCTTCTTATAACTCATCTAACATTTTTTACACTTTTTTATTTACCCATTATATACAACTATTTTTCTCCCTTTATTTAATAAGTGACTTTTTATTGCTAATTCAAGTTGCTTCTATGATTCTCTAGAAATCATTAAACAACACCTTAATTAATTAAAATATGTCTGTTAATAACTTTTTTTTATGAAAATCATTAGAATGCAATGGAACCACGATCAAACTATCCAAAAATGATCCTGATGTGGAAAAATGGAAAGAGATCCTAGTTGTCCCCATAAAAATCCTCAAAAACCTTTGGGAAAACCAATAATGCAATCTCGGTCATGTGACCTGGATGAAATAAGATTTGGGAATCTATCCAAATCTCATCACAAGGTAATGGGACATTACAGTCCCCCCTCCCAAAAATTCCTTGTCCTCAAGCAATGCTATCACATGCTGTCACTCCACTAGTTGATCGAAACTAATACTAGGGTCCCAAACCATCTTGTTCATCATGAAGCAGACTTTCTCCACTCATCCTCAAGCAAGGCATAGACACTAGAAGAAACTACCCTAATAGAAAATACATCTTGTGTACCTAAAGAGTGAACCCATAAAGGTACAATCTAATTCCTACAAAATAATGATCCTCATCCACTTGAACTAACCATGGCATCCTCTTGCTGATTATGTAGAAATTTATATAACTGATATGTTATACATCCGAGATTCTCCTGATCACACACTATTTGAATTCATGCACAATACAGAATCTCTTTTACCATTGATCATTAATTTCAGAAATAAAAACAATCGCATGCGCACATTAAAACCATAAACATTCACACATATGAACACAATATTTTATGGGAAAGCTTAAGGCTGAAAACCCCCAACTATCTATATATTATATGTCATAGAGATCATGTAACAATCATTATACAAAGCTCCTCACAAGCTCTCAGTACAATCTCCAATTGCTACACACTAATCAGGGCCGATCTAGCAAAACACATGCTGCAATCTCTGCCACCTGCTAGCCTGCCTCTACTGCGCAATCACTGCTGAAGAATGCTTTGAATGAACTCGAATTAGTCCAGCCTTGCTCACACAATCCTCATTGTCATCTCCAACCATGTGTGGTGCAAACTCATGCAACACTATAGTCACAACTGCTAGTCACACTGCTCTTTCACCTATCTCTTCACTGGTCTCCACTGAAACTGTCCATGCACTGTAGTTAACTGATGTATTCTTTAGTTGATCAATGAGTTAATAATTAGTGAATTAATTAATAATTAATTCACACCACTCTCACTAGTGTATCAATCAGCTAGACTAGATACAACTAGCTCAACTATGTTTAACTCAGTTAAACTGAACACAACTCCATTAACTTCCTCAATCAACTCCACCAAACTCTCTCACATGAGTTCTAACTGAAGTCTCCATGAAATAGCTCCACTTAACCCTCACGAATAGCGTAATTCCTTCTGTCAGCTCCTGTGCCACATCTGTGCACTTAACTGAAGTGCTCCAAGAGAATAAGATAATGTTTATAGTCCAAATATTATTAAGAGCTAATAATATTCGACATATCTATTTTTAGACTGGAAATCTAAAAATAGATTCCGCCCAATATGTCTAAAAATAGAAGTCTATATATTTTTCCAACTTGACCAACCATCCACAAATAGCATCCTACAACTCATAGAATATGATCGACATGTCTAAAAATATACATAGTCTAAAAATAGACTTGCGCCAAAAATAGCCCGCGGGCCCAGTTAGTGAAGGCGACTCTTTTCACTAAGCTCATCATCTTGTTGCAATCTCAACAGATTATACAACCATGTTAGTGAGGTTCCCCATAACATCAGAAAACCACTGAGAAGTGAAATGTTCTCTACAAGATTGAG
Organism: Pinus albicaulis; assembly: GCA_034641835.2. Lineage (NCBI taxonomy): Eukaryota > Viridiplantae > Streptophyta > Pinopsida > Pinales > Pinaceae > Pinus > Pinus albicaulis. The sequence goes on from CM076575.1 coordinate 1,560,006,239, forward strand.
GTCAAATGGAAGATCTAAGTGATCCTACCTTGTAAAGAGAAACTCATCCATAGTGGTAGTTGAGTTGTTAAGCCTTATAATGCTAGGGTCCCATGATAATCTCGAAAAGAAACTACAACGCTACTAGCTGCACTACTTTGGTCATAACTTAGTGTTGTGGTGAAGTACTGCTAACTACTAGAGCCTATATGTATTTCATCCTTGATCCCTAAATGCAACCAATAGATGGACACCATGTATCATGAATCAATTTGACGCATGATAAAATTCACTGCTCTATTCGATCACATAGTGGAATTTGTTATCCTATCTCTTGATGATGTACCCAAATACTTCATAGAGACTACACGCCCTCCTACAAAATAGGTCTACCATCCACTATACATCATGCTTGTAAAATGCCACATAATGTCCTACCTAATGTGTCTCATGCAACTCGCTCATGATCATCTTCCTAAGTGTGTACTCAAAGGTGGAACACATGTTTCCTATATAGTATGTCACATCATCGCTAATCCTATATTCTTCAACTCATATACCAACCATATGCCTCAACTAAGAAGTCACTCTCTTGTCCATGATGCATTGTGTCTCATCCAATTGTCTCAAGTGACCCCCCTTTGTCCCACTATATGTGTTGAGAGCATCAAAGAACAATAACATAAGCCTCTACAATAGTATGAAGGACTAGCCCCAAGGGTTTTCTCAACTGGTTAAGTCCCCGCTTTTTGAAGGACTCACAGATTGAGAGGTCATAGGATCAATTCTCCTAGATGCTCACGGGGTTAGGTATCAGTGCAGACCGACAATAGATCCCTTCGGAAGGATTTACTGTGATTCATTAAGACTGTGGATGTAGCTAGTATGTGTGTGCGAACACATAAGAATGTGAACCACTTGTTAAAAAAAAAAATAGTATGAAGGAATAGAAATTTATAGATGCATGGGTCAATCCCAAGGGCATGATAAAGAACCCATACGAATACCCAAGGGCAATCCTCCAAGTATCCTACTCTCCAACCCTGATCATGTGATGTTTTAATCAAAGATAAATATTCAAGGAATGAAATGCTCCGTGAAGCTCATCCATCCACTCATCGATCCTAGGTAAGTCAGACCGAATTGTATGCCTAACATCCCAGTCAGCTAGTCTCCTTGGAATAAATTCTCCAAAATCCTGTTGTGCATCACCATACACCACTACATAAAACCATGCACATGTGCACCTTTGCATACCAATTCAAACCACATCATATATTTATATACCACTAGATATCATCGCCAACTAATATACCACCATGTATAATATAGTATCCTACATATAGCAATGTATCCATCACCCCACTAATGAATCCATTCTGATGTGAATCATCCCTCCTAACCTACCTTGATAAATTTGAGTGGCATATCTCCTCACATGCCATTGGGGGTGTCATTGTTGCACTTATCCTTGGTGGCCCCTATGCCCAGTACATCAATGGAATAACATCATTTCCATATAATTCCCTTCCTAGTGGCATAAAAATTCCATCCCAATAATTTGAATAAATATTTCCAAGGCATACTAACCACCCTCCAACCCCATACATAGATGATGTGCCAGGACATATCCCAAAGCCTGCACACTCCTCTGTCAAGCCAACTCACCACTATCACTAACTAGAACTCCATTGTAAGTTTGAAGGAATGTTTGTGCTCGGTCACTAGGTTAACAACCCTATTAATGCCATAGTCATATTGCACCTCCAATTTATGATGGAAATCCCCAGCTAGATCCCAATGCCAACCTAGGTTTCCAATATCCACTCCACTCATGTCAACTAAACCTGAATCCCAAATGTATGTATCCTCATATGAAATATATAATTCCCCACATCTTGTTGATGCATATTCAAAATCCTCTGGGACATACCTTTTCGTAAGTCCTTTTCATCTAGGTGCTCCTCATGCTCAAATATCACAAGAGGCTCCTATATCAAATCATGAGTGCCCCAAACATTCTCTTGTGATGGTTTCCATAGCTAACTAACCGTATGTAATGGGAAATGAAGAATGCGCATAAATAAACCCCATACAAATTTTCTCAAGCCGCAAATTTGATTCTTGATGGACCATCTAAGTGCTCTTCAAGGAATATTGCATAATATCAAGCTCATGGGTAAGCCTATCAACTTCATTCTCTTTCCCTTCTAGTGAATCATGGTATGTCTCAACAAGAATGAGTAGGTGATCTCTATCCAAAAGAAGGTGTAGGTAATTATATTTCATCTCTACCAATGTTGAGTCTTTGAGTGTCTGAAATTTTGCATGTGAAGGCTCTCGTACCAAAATTTCATGTGTGACACTTATCCAACAATAATTTACCACTAATGCTTGTGTATCATCATAATGCCTCGTGGATCCCATAATCTTGTCGACACTTACCTTTAATTGATTTTCCAAATTATGGGCATAAGTAGGTTTATGAAAAACTTTTTCTTCATAAAAAAATTTAGTTGATAGGTCTCGGTTCACATTAAGTACTACTTGTGGGTTAATATCATCTTTTCACACCTCCTAGTTGAGAACTAGGGAAGCATTGATCCCAAACAAGGAAACGTCATCAATTGTTGTCAAAAAAAAGTTGGCATCACGATTTTCCTTGTACTCATCATCCAACTCAAAAATCTTGCTAAATTGTGACAAGCGTCCTATAGAAATATTTGACTCCCCCCCATCCCAAACCATTTTACCAACTTGTTGGAGTGAGTCTAGGATAGCTTCATCTTCAATCATTTCTTCTCCTCCACTTACAATATTAACACTGGGGTTTTGTTTAGTGCTTGTGCTATTTTTATCTTCATCATCTACAAATATAAAATTTATTTATCTCTTTTCTTCCTTTGATGATACCCATGTTTCCATGTGATCTGTCATATTCATGAAATTTCTATTATATTCTTCAAATTTTTGAAGGATCTTGTGAATTTTCCTTGCTTAATTTTTCTCTATTACCTTTGGTTTCCTTTATGAGTTTGGTCCTGGAATTATTATTTTCAATATTACCTTAATTTAGACTCATAATTGGCTAATGTCATGCTTTTATACCACTGTAAGGTCCCCCCATCTAAATACCTCAAAATACCCCTTAGAATTTCTAAGTTTGTTTGAGTTGGTCACTGTGGATTTTCGTCAAACATTTTGTGGACATATGGCTAAAGGTTCACTTTTTTTAGTTCATTTCAATTAAAATAGACATAACATCATAGGTGAACCATGAAAGTGCTTCAAACTAGCAAGATATAATTTATATTATGCTTAGAAACAATACATACCCATAATATATGATTACAACAACCACATTGTAGAAACTTATTGTAGATTCAATACTGCTCATGTAATGTTCTAAAACATAAGACTCAAATCTACTCTACTCATTTGTGAAAATAAATTCATGATTGAGAAGCAATACTAAAATCATGCATCATGATTCAACACACAAACACAATGATATATCTGGGGGAAAGAAACTGCTTAAAACCCCTTCCTATATGTATTGCGTTAATAAGAAAATAGAGAAGAAATACAATGCTTTCTCAAGCCCAGGAAACCTCTGCACAAGTATAATCTATCTCACTGCCTCACAGACTAATTGTGGCCAATAATTAGCCAAGTTTCCTATCTTCCAATTTCCTATTTCCTTGCGTTGTTTCCTTGGGAATCAACCCCTATTATTTAGGTAAATTCCTCGTCCATAATTGTGAAATACCTATAGGCCCTTTCCTAACTGCATGCACCACCTGTACAGCTTGGATAATTATACAACTGATAGTACAATGCTATTGAACTCCAATCTCAATTGGGTAACTCGAATTTCATGCATTCATGAGTTAATTTTTAGCTAATTGATTAGTTAATTGGCTAAACATGGAATTTTCACCCCACTGCTAGACCTCCTTCTAGTTCCTCCAACAGTTGGAACTATTTTAACTAACCTTAACTCAATTTAACTGAATTAAATTGTTACAACTGAAATTGAACTCAACCTAGGCTCCTAAATTTTAGGAATCAATGTACACAACTCAAGGAAAGCCCTCAACTCAAATTAACTAAGATAATTGAGTGATAGCAACTCAGTTAACTCATTCAAGTTGTCTTGTGATGTTGAATTTCGATTTTCTCCTAATTTAATTCAAGGGACAATTAAATCATGATTTTATTACTACCATTTTTCAACACTCCCTCTCAACAAGAAAGGGATTCACATCTACCTCGATCTATCACCTTTGGAATGTGCTTAATGCAACACTTCTCACTGTTGTTGTTTCCAACATCTACAAGTGAAAAACATCCAACAAAAAATAATACTCACTAAATAAATATGCAATTGCCTACTAGGAAAATTGTTTTGTTGCTGACGCTTCTATTGAGCCTCCTACTCTACTATCTGTTAGCTCCCTGTAATTTGAAAGATTGGAAAATACAAACTGCAGAGAGAACACTTGAACCACTTTGGGATTATAGGATCTAGCCCTCCTAAATCCAGAGAGGGATCTCTCTAATAAGTGCAAAGATTGATTTATCTTTAAGGCTTTTGGGTATGATATTAGGCTAGTTATTAAGAGCAAGGGTTTTTGTTTGTTTTGGATGGTTGAGCATGATTTTTAGTTGAGTGGAAAGTCCTAAAATGAAATATTTCCAAAGGTGTGAAATTGCAAGCAATCAAAACAAGATTTGGCTGATAGGATAGATATGACGCTGGTTTTTAGTCCATTGGGCTATGGAGTCATAAAAGGGTTTAATTGTGCAACAATTTCAAGAGTGGTCCAAGGGGAAAGTCATCTATATCAAAAGATCTTTTAGATAAAATGATGGAATGGAACAATAGAAGTGTTGAAGGGGTGGAAAAAGACCATAATTTCAACTAGGATTTATCAATCTTTCCAAACAAGAAAAGCCTTTTAAGTAACTATTTAAAACCAACCAAAGGACAGGGCTAACCGTAGACTTCTTTGGACAAGTTTGTATTAAAGCCAACTCAATAGACAAACAATCCAGTAATCCACATAATTACTTTCAGAAGGGATGAAAACAGATAAGAAAAACAAAGTGTAGCCTAAGATCAGATAACATATTTTTAAATCTAAACTTCTTTCGACATACTCTTAGGGAAACTTTCAGAATTACCTTTGAAGAAAGAACTAGAAGACAGGGCAAACCATAAACTTTCTAGTCAAACTCTACTAAGAATATAATGAAAATAACATTCAAGAACTTCCTTTTCAAGCTTCGCACTTCAAGACAGGGACAAACCAACATTCCTTGATAATGTTTACACTTTACTTAAGACCTTCTTAAACACACAATTTGGAGGAAAACATTGAGATAAAGCTTATCAGTCAGAGAAGGGTACTGTAAACAGTAAATCCTAACTCTATGCTTGCTGTTCTTTATCAGAGAATAAGTGGACAAGATGGCATACATGAAAGGAAAATAATAACACAGAAATAAGCACTTCACCGGTGATATAGACCAGGATCCCAAGAATCAACTTGTATATTGATGTCAATCCAGTTACATTCTTCAAGTTCAATGTTTCAGTTCAACAATCATCTTTTCTTCTCAGCCTAACTTATTCGATTACAAATAGAGCTTCAGGAGCCTTTGAATGTTATTTATATGTAGAAAATTTTGAGCACAAGTATATATCAAAGGTCTGCAACCAACCCTTTACAATGAGCTCCTCAAGAAGATTTTATAGAAAAAATGAGGAGGTGGGATAAGAGAAAAGATCTAAAAGCTCAATTAATACAGATTAATGCTTCTCGGCCTTTGAGGGGCTCAATGGAGAAAATTTCTGATATTTCCTTTGTATTAATTGATTTACATTAAGTATTAAGTTTGTTGGGAAGATTTTGTTGACTTTAAGGCTCTTTGTAATCCTTGTAATAACTCTGCTGACATTTTTAAATTAGTTTCTTTGATTGAATTTACTGTTCGGCTGTATTGAGGAAAATATCTTTTGTTTCTAGTCTTAACTTGACCTCTTTTGAATGCTTTGAAGCTACAGGTGGCTTTTGGTAGCTGAGAGGATTCAATTAGCCTCTGATGTGGCAATGGAGGTTTTCTCGGACTGATAGATATTATTGTTTTTCTTTAAACACTGTTAATTTTCTTTAACTCTGTGTGTTAGGATTAATTAGGCCTAATTTTTGCCTTATGTTCTTCAAACTTTGTTTAATTTAGTGGATTAGGCTTTTAAATAATCGATTTGGGCCGTAATCCCTCAAAACTGTGTAAACAACCTTCAATTCTTCATTTATGCTGTGACTAGATCTTTAACACTGATACACTCTGTTTATTTAAGCTTTATTGTGTCTTGTTGATGTGCAAGCGTTACAGGGGCTTTATAACAGCGTCAGTGCTCATGAGGCACTGAATGAAACATGATATGAAACCCCGACAGAATGATCTCTGTGATGTATAAAGGCTTGGGGGATCGTCATCCCCAACTTTCATTTTCTTTTAACATAATGGAAACAGCGATTAAAACCTGCAAAAACAAGAAAAAGTTAAGAAAATCCTACGTATTTGGGTTTAATTGCTTTGGAGGCTTGGGTTAGATTGTAGCCATTGGATGAAAGCATCCAATGGCGAGGATTGCTTTGCAGGGGTCAGATGGGAGGCGGTTGAGTGAATGGTGCAAGAGATTAAGTCCGAGCCGTTGATATGTGTTGATCAACGGTCAAGATCAATCATAAATATATAAAGCGGAGGGGTCACTTTATAATGAAACGATGAAAAATATAAGAAAAATGGGCAAAAAACCTTAATCGGCAGTGAAAAAGGCAGGATGAAATTTGGGGTTTTGAAAATAACCTAGACTGTCGGATGAGATCGGTCCACAAAGATCAACGACGGAGGTTGATCGATGAAGGCCCTTGGAGTATGGGCGGAGGGCGATGAAAAATCGAGATTGAATGCAGGCCGTTGATATGCAGAGATCAACAACAGAGATTAAATGTGAGGGCACACAATACAAATGGGGAAAGCGGTTTTGGCCATTGAAACCACTGTTTTCGCGCTGCAAAAAGGCGGATAGGTGCTATTACCTTTTTGAACACGATATGTACTAGAGTCTGACACGTGGCCCTTTAAAACCACTTACATCGTGTAATTTCAAATCATTAACGTTCAGGCTTAAATTTATGTGAAACTGTGCGCTGGCCGTTAGATCTGGGGCGTCAGATCGAATGGTCGAGAGGAAAGTGCGATAAGACAAGATGAAGGGATGAAAAGAGGTGGCGCAAGGGAAGGCGGTTTCAATCTTGACTGTCCAATCATAGGAATGAAAGGTGGAGATTTGATCTGGGAAGGGTAGGACCCAAAGGAGTTGGGCCTATCGGGTTTATTATGGAACGTTGGATGAAACAGATCAACGGTGGAGATTTAATCTCGGGGTTAATAAAATAAAATATGAGGTAGGAGCCAGGCAGAGAAAGGGTTAATGGGGTCCGTTGATCTCTGAGATTCGTTTAAAAATTTATAGAGCAGGCTCATGAAAAATACAAAGGGAGGGGAGAAATGATCTGGACCGTCGGATCTTATTGTATGGACGACCCAGATACAATCGGAGGTCTTGCGATCGGAGGAGGAGAGAGGAAAGGTGTAATGAAAATATCCGATGCGATTATATGTGGACCGTTGATCTGAGGGCCAGATCAACAGCTTGGAATGAATCAGAGGTCCAAAGGCGGAGGGATGGGCTTGTGAAAAAGAGCAATGTGGGCTGTCAGATCTGAGCCTGGCGGGGGAGATCAACGACTGAGAGGCCATCGGGAGATCGCCAATCGGGAGGGGGAAATAAAATATTCAAACACACCCCATGAAATCTCCAATGCGAGATTTTGCCGATCGTTGATTGGTTTAAGACCAACGGTCGGGATTCGTTTCGACCAATGCATCGGCGGGTTACGTTATAATATGAAAAATGGGGTTTTAAAATAAAATACAAAGGGAAATTGGCTTCGGGGAGGGTTTATTTATATGTTTAGTGCCCGATTGCGGGGATTTCGGGTTATATGAAGGAAAGCAGAGGTTGGGGGTTTATAACAAAGGGGCCAATTGTAGGTTTTAACCCTGAATAGAAATTATCTACACACGAATCTTATAACAGAAAATAAACAATAGCGAGAGCATAAAACATAAAACAGATAAACACAGAGATTTTCCCCTGGATCCCAAATCGGGACGACCAGCTTGATTTTTCATTATATTCCTTTTAGTGTTACAACACATATATATACATGCCGAAGTATACATAAACCCTAATCCATTAACCTTGGATTAGAACATAACCGTAGTTCCCTTGACTGGATGTACAAAATACCAAGGGCCGAAAACCATCGTACCCCAAAACCATGTGCAAAATCATGCACAAAACATGGGTGGGTTTGCCTATGAGTGGGTCCGCACACCAAAAAAAATTTCGCTGGGGCGCTGCCTCGGACCCCAACAGTGGGGGCTGCCTCCCCCCTTGTGACCCCCCTACTGCGCTTGGCACAATGTACAACGCATGGGGCTAGTCGTGGAAAGAATATAACACATACCCAACATTCTCCCACTTGTTGTTTTCTTTCCACAGGGGGCCACAGGAGAGCTTAGTCATTGGGCCAATTCTTCAACACCCATTGTTTCTCTACACCAAGAGAAATTTTGAGTGCTCACAGACTTTGTCAATGCATGTGCAACATTCTTCAAAGTGTCCACCTTTACCAGCAACACCCTTTTAGCCTCAACCATATCTCTAACAAAGTGATATTGAACATCAATGTGCTTTGTCTTTGAATGGTAAGCAGGGTTCTTAGCCAAGAAAATCACACATTGGCTATCACAGTCTCTCCTTATAGCTTGTTGTACCAACCCCATACTTGAACACAATCTTTGCAACCAAACCGATTCCTTGCGTGCATGAGTGGCTGCTATGTATTCTGCCTCTGTAGTTGAAAGAGCCACTACAGACTGTCTTTTACAAATCCAACTGACTACTCCTCCAAATAGGTTAAACACATACCCACTTGTAGATCTTCCTTTGGTCCATATGTCCAGCCTAGTTTGCATCAACAAAACCACGAATGTCAAACACTCTTTCCAATCATGGTCTTCCCTGGTAGCACAAGACATAATCATTAGTGCCACACAAATATCTAAAAACCTGCTTCACTGCTGTCCAATGATCCTTCCCTGGGTTTGACATAAACCTGCTCAATTATCCCACTACATGTGCAATTTTTGGTCTAGTACAGACCATTTCATACATCAAGCTACCCAATGCACTTGCATATGGAACACAGGACATATCCTCCTCTTCTTCTTGTGTCTTGGGACACTGTTCAGCAGACAAATTTGTACCTACAAGAATCAGAACATTCACCGGTTTACTATCCTGCATATTGAACCTCTGCAATATAGTCTCGATATACTTCCTCTAGTTTAACCAGAGCTTCCTCTTTGCCCAATATCTCTTAATTTCCATGCCCAAAATATAGTTTTCAACACCAAGATCCTTCATGTAAAATTTGGAGAACAGTTGGGTCTTCAAATCTTGGATAATTTATTTGTCATTTCCAATCAACAACATATCATCCACATACAAGACCAAATAAATAACATGGTCACCAATTAATTTAAAATAAACACAGTGATCCTCCTTGCTTCTAGTGAAGCCAAGTCCCTGTATATAGGTATCAAATTTCTGATACCACATCCTTGGTGACTATTTTAACCCATACAATGACTTCTTCAACCTGCACACTAGTTCTTTCTTACCCTTCACCATAAAGCCTTTAGTTTTCTTCATGTAGATCTCCTCTTCTAGATCCCCGTGAAGAAATTTTTTCTTCACATCCATCCGTTCTATCTCAAAATCAAATGCAGCAACAACAGATAAAAGTAATCTAATAGAAGTAACCTTGGCAACAGGAGAAAAAATATCACCAAAATCAATTCCCAGCACCTGGGAATAACCTTTTGCTACCAACCGAGCTTTGTATTTCTCCACCTTTCCTTCCACATTCATTTTTTTCTTTAAACACCCATTTGCTCACAATGGACTTCCTTCCAAATTTACAACTCCCCCAAATCCCATGCCTCATTTTTATGCAAGGATGCCATTTCATCAACCATGGCCTCCTTCCAGAGTTTTCCATCCTTTGAATCTACTGCCTCCCTGACGGTTTTGGGATCATCATCAGTTATAGTTAAAGAAAAATTTGAACAGAAAGCAGATGGACTATACCTTTCTAGTTGTCTTCTTTCCTGAATTGGTCTTCTCACATATGGAGTTTGTGGCTCTTCCTCTTCCGAGTCTTCTTCTGTTATAGAGTTTGATTCATCCTCTTTTAGCTCAAACTCTATCTTCTCAGGTTCCTTTGGTAGGACTTCATGTTTAACAATATATTTCACCTCTCTAAACACCACATCTCGGCTGTACACAACCTTCCTTGTTTCAGAGTTCCAAAGCTTGTAACCATTTAAACCATCCTTATACCCAATAAAGATGCACCTTTCAGATTTATTATCCAACTTGGTCCTTTTCTCTTTTGGAACATGTACATATGCATCACATCCAAATACCCTCAGATGTGAAAGATAGGGTTTCTTACCAGTCCATACCTCATGTGGAGTCTTATCCTCCATTGTCGATGAAGGTGATCTCGTTAACTAAGTAACATGCAATCTCCACTCAGCTCGCCTAGAATTCTTTTCCTAATCCTAGGCACCACCGAGCATGCTTCTTGCCTTTTCCACGTTGTTCGTTCATTTTTCGTGTACTCCATTTTGATGAGGTGTGTATGGAGTAGTCTTATGTAATGCTATACCACACTTCTTACAAAACTCTTCAAATTCATTCTTGCAGAACTCCCCGCCATTATCTGTCCTTAGCACCTTTATCTTCTTCTCTCTCTGGTTTTCCACCAAAGCCTTAAATTCTTTAAATCTGTCAAAGACTTCAGATTTCTTCCTCAAGAAATATATCCATGTATTCTTCGAGAAGTCATCTATGAATTAAAAATAGTACACATACTTACCCAATGATGGAACTGACACAGGTCCAAAAACATCACTGTGCACAAGTTCTAATATATTTTTTGCCCTCTTAGCACCAGAAGGAAAACTCACCCGATTCTGCTTCCCATATACACAATGTTCACAGAAATCGAAATCCAGAGAGCAATTAAACATACCTTCTACCATACCAATTCTATGTAGTATCTGAATGCCCTTCTCTCCAATATGTCCAAGCCTTTGATGCCATAGCATGGTCTTTTCTCCAGAGACAGCTAGGCTTTCTGCTCCACTTTCAGGAACCACATAACTGTTACACCCATCAATAACAAGGCTAAATTTCTAGAACAACAGTCTCACCCAAACTCCCCGCATCATACCAAAGGTCTCCCAAACCATCTTGCATCTTTCGAACACTATTTTTACACCCGCACTTCCATCCATCTACAAAAATCAAATTTCCGGGTTGTCAGAGGGAATATGAATACCAAGAAGTGTCTAATCTTTCCACCTCAGCCTTCTGGGGCCTGACCTTCGATGTTTGATGATTCTGGCCTTCCTATCATCCCCTAGGAAGACATCACCACCATCATATTTCTCATACTCGCAGGACCACTCCCTATGGGGAGTGAAGTGAAAGGATGCACCTGAGTCAATCAACCATGACTCATGATCTACATGTGTATTTGAAGAAGAAGCCAAATACACATCCCCACCTTCATCCGAGGTGGTTTTTGCCTCTGCAGAAGGACCTTCATCAGATCCCTTTCCTTTCTAAGGAGCTTTAGATCTGCATTCCTTTTTGTAGTGCCCTTCCTTTCCACATTTCCAGCACACCTTTACAAACTTTCCAGGAGATTTAGATCTCCCTCTAGATTTAGATCTCCCACTCGAAACCTTATTCTTGTTTCTATTCTGGGACCTCCCTCGTACAGATAAGGCATCTCCATTCTGACCCTCCATATTTCTCCGTCTCATTTCCTCCGATAACAAGGCTGAGACAATGTCATCAAAATTCAAGGTAGTTGTATTGCTACCTATTGCACAATCAGACTATCCCACGAGTCCGGGTAGAACACAACAACTATACCTATCTACCGATATTTTAATATCAACACATGTTCCCACTTACCACAGACAGCGTTCGTACGTTCCTCGTCACCGAGTCTCCATCCTTCTCATCCTCATGTTAGCATGTTTCACCTAGAGACCACATTCACGCTAGGTTAGATTGGTACAAAGTCCCAAGTTTTTCCCACAAATTCTTCACCGTAGCTTCCCCAGATACATTCAACAATACTGAATTTGAGACACACAACCGTATCGTGCTCTTAGCCTTCCGATACAGTTTCTTCCAGTCTTCATCTAACATTGCCATTGGTTTAGTACCTGGATCTACCACGATCCACTGATCTTTATCCACCAGCAGATCCTCCATCTTGAGCTTCCACAACTCAAAACTCTGACCATTAAATTTCTTGATCTCTATCTTTCCGCCGCTCGCCATCTTCTTTCATCGCAAGAATCGATCCCGCAGATATCCCACTGAACAGGGTCTACCTTAGGCCCGAGCAAAAACCCCAAGAACAAAGGTGTCCAGCAAGCCTTCAAACACAACTCACAATTAAATGTCACAATTAAATGGCCTTTATTTGAACACACACGAATCTTATAACAGAAAATAAACAATAGCGAGAGCATAAAACATAAAACAGATAAACACAAAGATTTTCCCCTGGATCCCAAATCGGGACGACCAGCTTGGTTTTTCATTATATTCCTTTTAGTGTTACAACACATATATATACATGCTGAAGCATACATAAACCCCAATCCATTAACCCTGGATTAGAACATAACCATAGTGCCCTTGACAAGATCTACAAAATACTAGGGGCCAAAAACCATCGTACCCCAAAACCATGTGCAAACTCATGCACAGAACATGGGTGGGTCCGCCTATGAGTGGGTCCGCACACCAAAATTTTTTTCGCCAGGGCACTGCCCTGGACCCCAACAGTGGGGGCTGCCTCCCCCCTTGTGACCCCCCTGTTGCGCCCGACACAATGTACAATGCATGGGGCTAGTCGTGGAAAGAATATAACACATACCCAACACCAATCACATCCAGAGTTTTTTAAATAACAAAAGAAATGCGCTCGTCGGAAGTTTCGATTGCGATAAGTGCTTTGGGACTTTAACTCTTGGTCCTGGGCGTGGGTATATGGTGGGGAAGTGGTTTGGGGGCTTAGCTGAAGGGGGCTAAAACCTTAGGACAAAAAGGCTCATTTTTATGATTTTTCAAGGATTTTTAAGGATTTTGAAAGCTTCCGATAAGGCAAAAAAGGAGTTTTAAACCTTATCAAAGGGGTTTTAATGAAGGGAAGAGGGGAAATGAGGGAAAAAAAAGAGGAAATTCATGGGAAAAAAAGGGGATAAAATGGAGGTTAATCTTGAGTGGAAGAAAGGGTAAAAATGAAGGGAAAAATTGGTTTTCAACAGTCTTTTTCTTCAGGAAAACAAAAGAATTTCAGAGTTTAAGAGGGAAACATCAGTGAAGATTAACTCAAGGATAAGTTATATTCATAAGACTTCATGAACTAACAATTTGGAAATAAAATTGTTTCTTGAAGGCTTCAAAAAATGATTTAGCCACCATTTGATATGAAATTTTTTATAGGTGGCTAACACTATCAACACTTCTCTGCACTCCTCAGTATCCGACTGACATTGATCCTCTTGCTACTAAATAATATGGGCCCCCATAGCAAGGTAATGATCCATGAGACAAAAAACACCTCAATGGACCCCACCAATTTTTTTTCAACTCTAGAGATTACTGCTTCACATCGCCCAACCTCACACCTGGAGGTATGGCTGGATGTGCTCCCTCTTCCCACTTGGGTCAAAATCTCTCCCTACTAGATTTTTGTGCTTGAGTGGATGTTTCCACTATGGCTCCTCTCAAATTATCCAATTGTGGATGCTCTACAACTTGTTGAGGCTGATTCTGAGGCTCCATTTTGAGAGGTAAATCATGCTCCTTATCAACCACCAAGTATCTAACCTTTTCCTTTCTTCTCAAGTCTTTGCATGCATCTTCAAACTCAAGTACATATAGGTTCTTAACTCACACAATGATCTACTTCACTTGTCCCATGGATATGTGTCTAAGGCAAACCTTCCCTTTGCTAAATATCACATCATAGCCACGATATTCAAATACCACGACATAAACAAGATTCTTCTTTAGTCCCAGAACAAATATCACATATGTGAGTCTGAGAGGGGAACTAGAATCCCTCTGAAAATTAATTGTATTAATACCAATCACGCTATACTGACCATAATCTCCAAACTTTATGTTCTTCTTGAGGTCTTTCTCCTCCATGTCACTGAAGAAATATTTATTCCCAGTCATATGGAATGAGGTACCATTGTCGAGATACCACATGCTTGGCATTACTATTCATTCCATGCATGCAATGAGAGTAAAATCAAGCTTGAATTGTGAAACTATAGCTTCACCTACTGCTTCTACTGCAGGCTCCTTCTTGCTTTCCTTCTTCTATGGAAATTTCATGGCATAGGGCCCGAATTCATGACAGTTGAATAACTTGATATTGAACAAGTATTTCTTCTTTCCCTCATTTCCTTGGGACTTTTTTTCCTTGGCTTTCTTTCCTTTGTTGACTAATGCAAGGTCCTCTTCCTCTTCTTTGGATGAGGTCTCATCTCTATTTTCCCACCTTATTTCTTCCTGCACTAGATCGAACCATAACCTCTCCCAACTTGGTAGTTTATCTCTACCATCAACGGAATGTTGATAATTGTGCTAGCTCTCGGGAAGAGCCAACGAGCTATATCTACCAAATCTTCTTCAAGGATAGTCACACCGACCCCGCCAAGTTCATCACGACACTGTGTAAAGTTGCTTAGGTACTGTGGAATTATGTCGTTATTTTGCATCTTGATGCACCAAATCTTGTACTTGAGTGCCAACTTCTTGTTGTCACTGTTGTTCTCAAACAAGTATGTTAGTGTTTTCCACATTGTGAATGGAGTTTCTTTCCCATGTTCATTTGAGACAATATGATCCCGAATTCCCTCCAATATGGTCCTCCTCTCTTTAGCCACATACTTCTTCCACTTAGCAATATCCTAGGCATGTGTTGGCTTGAGGGGTCCTAACCTAGGTTTGGATTTATCGTGAAACCAACAAAACCCTCTAACTAGTGGCCCTTTCGGTAGTGATCTGCTTGCACAGACCAAAGTACCACCTGAAGCAGTATGGGGGGGTGCTGGAACTAGGTTTCCACACCCTAAGGGAGATTTTTATGTGGTAGATCTAATCAGACTTACTGCAGATAATATAACAGATTTTCACACACACAATCAATGGTAAACAAATCTAACCCTTTCGCAGATTGTCACAGAATACTTCAATATATTTTGCGCACAATAGCTAATTGTACTTCATTCAGATATATTTTTCTAACATTAACTAATTCCTATGTGTATATGTAATTAACAATTTACAGAAGTAAATATGAAACAACAAAACATATTCAAATCGACAAAAAATAACAAATAATCTAAATAGTAAATCACATAAGAATTTGGGTCACCAAAAATTCCATCTTTATTAAGATATCTGCAATTCAGTACAACCTATATTTCTATGCACACATCAACAGAGTCCACACCAACTCAAGGCTTAGGTCTCCATGCAGACAGCCAACATGATACTTTCTACGTAGAAAAAACCTAGACTAACACAAAAATAATTAAGATTTCATTCATTCATTGTCTGTCCTATCATATCATATCTATCCTTGCTTTATTCTTACATATTTATATTATAAAAAACACGCACATACCATGGTCTCAAACCATTGTTTGAGACTCATGGTTTTTCCCTTTAACCATTTACAATAATTAAGGCACTTTGACCCAGCCCAAAGCCACTTTGACCATATGCGCACAACACGTACAACAAAACTTAAACAAAATTAACCCAAAAAAGTACCCCTGGGGGCCTCGCTCAAACAAGCCCCCAACACAATCTCATGACTCGTCCTGAGTCACTGCAGGGTGGTCACCTTCATATTTGCCTTCAATGCATTGAATTTTTTTTTGAGTGGCATGATGACTTCAATTCTCTGCACGACAATGTTCTATTCTTCATCTACCAACTTGGCTGTTGTTGGCCCCTAAATTTCCAGGCTGATGCCACACTGAGTCTGTTGTAGGCTTTTGAGGGCACTGTCGAGGTTCTGTGATAGATGCATGGCTTCCTCGACCCAAGGTTGCATCCATGTTTCTAGCAATTTCTCTCGGTGGCACATGTCCTCAATATATGCCTGAATGGCCTTGCCTTCATGAAGTCTGGCAAGCCTCTATGATGTTACCAAGATCAGCACCACCGTTATGATCTCTATAAATTGCTGCTATTTAATTATGAGTTCATTCTTTAACTTCTGGACAATTGGCTCATTCTACAGAAGTCCAAACATCCATGGCCTCCTCCAGAAGTATACCACATTCTGCCACTGTTGCTGCTACACTGTTAGTCATTGACTTTACTTCAGTTGTGCGCTGCGCTCAGACCTCTGATGGTGTCTCTGGTTGGAGCTTCATCTGCAACTTAGCTATCTGTTGTTCAAATTCAGCGTGGACGGTTTGGATCTCTATGTATGATGCTTTGAGCATGGTGACCAGGATTTCGAGCTTTGATGTTGGCACGACTAAGGCAGGACAATGACCTCTAGTAGGTAACCACAAAAACCGCAACGTGTTGACCCTTAGGAACTTGGCATGCCTCCTCTGCATTTTGTTTCTCCTTCTGGAGCACTGTTGCTTGCTGTTGAGACTTAGTGGCGGCTTGAAAGGCATGGGCCTCCCGGTACTACAACTCATCCACGATCATGGCGTGGATAGCATGGAGTTTTCCTCCACGTAGCATTGCTAGGTCGATGCTAACCTCTGCATAGGCTTGCACATTAGCGTGCAAGGCAGGAGGCTCAATTCTAATGGCAGACCCCAGGACCTTAATCATCTAGCTATTTGATGGTAGTACCGTGCTAATGGGTTGCACACTCGTTTGTCCGAGGCTGGATGCTTGCACACTCGATTGTTGTGGTCTCACTTGCTTCACACTCTTTTGGATCATGATTGCTTGCATTTTTGGCTCCTGAAGATCTGACTATACACCCTCGAGCACTGATTTGTATTGTGCTTCCATATCATTCTAGATTTCCTCAGTGGCAGACTTGACCGTGTTCTCAATTCATTGAAGTCATCTTCTGTGAGGGTGAGGTCCTTTATTCCTGCTAGCTTGGAACCCTTCCTCTTTTTGCGTAAGCCAACATAGGCCTGAGAACCTCTGTTCGTTCCTTTGGTTTTTTGCATTGCAGGGGCCTCGGTACCTTCACCATATTTCTCCTCTTCTTCCTTCTCTAGATCAATCGTTTCTCCTGTCGTGGTAGGCTCGGGCTCCGTCTCTCTATCCATTCCTTTCTGCTGAGTATCCTTGGTTGTGCGTGGCTTGGCATGATTCTTCAGCACATATGAAGAGGCACCCCCAGTGGTGCGTGGCTCTAACCATGTCGGCAACCATTTTGCTGTTATGCGCACCAGGTTGTCCTCCATGACCAGGTATGGCAGTTCATACTGTACACCTTCCATAACGCCCTTTGTGCAGATGTGCATGTTATGAAACATGGCTTTGAAATCCGTAACATGCTTTTATTTTTTGTAAAGGGGTGGCGACAACCATGACTTTAACTGAATTTCTCGGAACAAATTAGAGTCAAACAACACCCAAAAAATATTGTTCTCTGTGATTTTGGAGGGGATCGTAGAATTCAATAAGGCGGTGTAGCACATGGCTTCACATAGTTCTGGCTCAATTTTAGGGAATTGTGTATCCTGCAGCGTACTCCATTCGATTAGTGTGATGAGGAGAAATAACCAAGCATAATAGAAATTCTTTCCTTCTTCCCAGACTTCATGCACATTAGCGAAAATCCAACATAGAGGTACTTGGACTAGTTAAATTGCATGTCCTTCTCGCTTTTCCTAGCTAACGCAATGACATGGGATAAAAATTCCTTTGACCAACACTTCCACATCACCTTACATAAAATTATCAGTGTGCCAATCTAGACTACAGGATCATTAATTTCATGAACCAGGAATCCCCAGGTATTGTGCGAGACCTTGAACTTCTCCTTGACATTCGAGGAAACTTTTCACTCTTGGATTTTTCCTCTAAAATCCGACACAGGTTCCTCCACCTCATCAGGAAAGTTGGTGACTCAATGTATAAGTGAAAAATCAATCTGAATCAACCCTCCTAGCCACAGGCAATCATCGTGTACCCGTGTAATATCCCAAAATATGTAATTTCTACAACAACAAGAATATATTAAGATATTATGAAGTTGGAGATGTAGAAATATAGCTCATATGATGTGTTAATAACACATATTATTCAATCAAGCAACAACAAAAACTTCTTCCTCATTTTAGGACCCAAAAAGTGGGGAAAAGCAGCAATTTATGACCTAAAAAGGTTAATTTCAGAGATATTCATAAAAATAAGGGCAAGTGATGGTGGGATCTAATAGCTTAGGTCATGTGGGACTCAAATACCAAATTTATGAAAAAAAAATTGACTCTATCTATGTTAAACAGATCTCCCACTCCCGATATGGCTTAAAAATGCTCAAACCCCATGACTTGACTCAACAGAAATTAAATTAAGCTTATGCAGTGTGATTTTATGAAGGATTTGAATACAAAGTAGCTTGTATATTAGATCTAGAGTTTATTACATGAGATCATGAAGAAAAATGGAGATTCAGCTCCTTTATACGTCAAAGAGGATAACCCGGCAAGGGTTTCATGAGATACACTGTATAAAAGTGCAGAATTGCAGATCTAGATCTGAAAAATGCAGTTTACTACAAAAATGAATAAATTTAGCTGAAATATACAAGTGACAAAGGAAGAATAAGATACAAATCTTTCCGAGAGAAGGGTTGGCCCTTCCTCCAAGGAAAAATCTCACAAGCAAGGGATCAAACCCTGCTACTGCAGCACTCTAGAAAATGACACAGTTTCTGAAGCTAACTGCACTGTGGATGGTGAGAAGTGAGTTGGCCACATGCCAAGATGTGAAATATGAAGCTCAACAACTAATACACTCTTCCAGGAGGTTAAAAGACACACTCACTGAGAAGAGGCACTAGTATAATCTAGATCTAAGCAGATCTAGTAGTCTCCACTTGCTGCAGCTCACTGAAAAAAGTAAACCCCAACAGGATTTACATTGTCTAAGGGATATGGATCTTGGCCATATGCTTGATAGTGGAAGAGAAGTACAATTCCCTCCAAGAGCTACTCAATGGAAGGAGAGAGAATCGCTAAACAGGAATCCTCACAATTCTCTGCTAAACAACCAAGAGAATGAGATATGTCTAAACAGATAATATAATCTAAAAATATGATATCATACACAACCTTATCTTGAGCCTTCCCCTTCCTTTTATAAGATGAGAGCTTGAGAAACCCTAAACCACCTTCAAAACTTTAGCTCCTTTCACATGAAGATCCTCTATCTAAAACTATGCTGATCAAAAAGGAGGTTCAATGCATCTGGACAATGCTGTGATTTGGTCCTGTTGACCTAGTCAATCTGCCTCATCCCTTTTCACACTCAAGTGCAATAAATCCAGCTCACAAATGTCTGCCTATGCTGATCCTTGTTCACACTGAACTGGTTTTATTGATGATCTCTTCTTCTTCATGCATGCATGTTGACTTAGTCAAACTTGACTATGTCCTCATCCATTTGCCCTTGTTCACACCCACAAGTGTAAAATCTAGCTACTGTGATGATTCCCTTTTTACATTATAAGGGTATTTTATTGAGACAACCCTGATTTGCCTCTGTTCACATTGGGCATTGATTTATTTTGATGTTTTTAGGAGTTTATATGTCCTCCTTTACATTTTATTCATTAATTACAGTCCTCCCCTCCAAAAATGTTGTTTTTCCTCAAGCAACTGCAAGGTTAGAACTGAAATGGAAGGGGAAAGGATCTTCTCCTAAGCAATCATCCATACAAAATGAGTCACCTCCCAACATGGTAACTCCAGAAAATTCTCCTCCACCTTAGTTTCCTGCAAAGAAGGTGGGCTGAAAAACTAAACATAGTAGACAAAATTTCCTATCCTCCTCTCCACTTAAGATAATTGTAGAGTTCTTGTTGATCTTGGGCTGTAATGATATTTCCTTCAAGTGGCAACATGAAGATTAGATCTGTAAAGATCCTTCCTCCAACGCTATAAAACCAGTTGGCCCAAAAAATTCCACATGTGATGGATAGGAGAGCATCATCATATGGCATCCCATCACACATTTGGCCCACCTCCAAGAGAAACAAATATTTCGCTATGGTGGCCAAAACTCCTCCCATGTTCCCATTAGAACATGTACTGCAGAAAATGTGGGAATCTCCTTCCCAAAAGGACACATTCAAACCATGTGCCTTACTCAACATCATGTCTCCCATCAAGATAAAAACAACATCAGCAAGTGGGATCATGATTTGCATCATAACAAGGGAATTAGTGATGGTTTTATAAGGTGCTGGAAGGTACCAATAGTCTCCCAGATGTTGACATCATAGTTTTTCAAACTATTGCTTCAGAGAAATACATGGAAAATTGTTTCTTGATACATGGTTAATCATATGAGTCAGCTGAACATACATGTAATGAAAAAACATCTGCCCAAGGCCACATAAGAGATGGCCGTCTCCATCATATAGTTTGGTCCAAAATTGGTCATGGAGCAAAATCAAGAGCTTGCTTACTTTTGGAGAAATGCACTGCCAAGATATGGTAAGAGCATGAAAATATTGTGTTGCACAAACCAAGATCTCACCATATGTTGGAAGTAAGAAGACACATGGATCCATGAATGGATCCTCCATAGTAGTTTGGCACACTTCGATGAAGAGAAATGAACCAAGTGTTGCTTGCAAACCCTCTCCCTCGTGCTTGGAAATCCAAGACCAGAAGAGTAATTCATAGTAATAGATGTCCTCATCTACTACCTCATATTTATTACCTCCTCTTTTCCCATTAAGTGCATCAAGTGTGAAATGATCCTAGGGATACTTCATCAATAAACCCCAACTCCAAAGTGGCAATGATGTTGGCCTATGCAAATAGGCTCCCTCCAAATCATGGCTCCAATATTTGACATGTAGAATGTCAAAGGCATCTCCCATAATGATGCTACACATAAGAAGTCTCTCCCATGGGAAAAGTACCTCTTGAACATATAAGGCCAAGGAGTAGCCCCTCTGCACTGTGATAGTGCCATCTTCTGCTCCTGCAACATCATGAAAACTGTGATAGAAAATCCGCGCTTGCTCTCCCAAGAACATCCCAAGCAACAAAATATTTTTCTTCCTCCTCATACTCCCATCATCCAAATCATGTAGTGAAAACATGGTGATTGACATGAAGAATGTTATGTCAACACAATGTGTCCATACTCTTTGCTGCCCCATGATGCAAGTATCCTGCCACATACCCTTGTAAAGAGGATGATGACCAAACTCTTTCAAGAGTAACCAACGCAGCCAAACCTCCTGCTACCCGGTATCATATATTTTCAAGTAGCTTTCTAGCTTCTTGCTCATCACCCACACCCATACATCCACATGTGCATGCCTTCCATCCTATCCTTCCTTAGCACTCTCCCAAGGAATACTGTCATTCTCCCAAATCAAATTTCTGCTCTTGCATTTCATGGGATGTTGAAATGCAATCTTCTCAAGGATCAATTTGACTCCATAAGGATCCAAATAGGTTTTTAGAAAAAAACTCCCATCATGATGTGTATGGCTCAATAGGTGTCCAACACAAACATGAGATATGTTATCCATCCGAAGATGTCCTCCATCATCTATCTGTTCCTCCTTGAATCCATGAAGATCCAAGGGTGAGAAGGAAAGAGCCTCCTCAGACTCTTGAAAAAATTGGCACTCCATGAAATGTTGAAGTGCACCTTCCATGGGATCTCTTGATGAGACCTCCTCCTCATGCATGGTCTTCCAAAACCAGTGGGGTCTTGGATTTGCTGCAGGTAGAAGTTTCTCTTTGAGCTGGGGAGTGCTCATTGAAAAAGTGTCATCTAGAAAGGAGAAAGGGTTTCTCACTTCAAGATGTCTACTATGTACCATTTCTTCCTCCTTTTCTTCATGAATGAAGCTATCATGTGAATGCTCCCATAAGGCATGGGTCCTCTTTTCTTCATCACTGCCTTTTCACAGCGCAGTGCAACTCTGTTGCTCTAGATCAACATCATGCAAAGATGTAGATCCCTTCATATGGTTTGCTGAAATGACAAGAGATGGAAATTCAGGCATACCTTGGTGAGATGTAGAAGAAAGAGATCCTTTCTCAACTATGTTGTCCTTCTTCACTACTGAACATGAAATCTGCTCCTCCAAGGTTGTGACAGCACTGGTACATGCTTCCTCAAGTGGTGGTGAGGATCTCTCTTCCTCTACCTGAATGAACTGAGGTAAAGCTAGAGTCTCCTTGGAGGCTCTATATTTAGCTTTGTATTCACTTATAATCTTAGATTCCAAGTTTCCTCTATGTCTCTTGTCTTCTTCTCTTTGAGAATAGGAAGTGCATGGCTCTTCCTCTTCTTGAAACCCTCTAGGAGTTTCACTGCAAATATTCATCTGCTTAACCTACTAGGGAGGTCCTTTCTGGATCTAAAAATTGATGAGTGTAATCTCATCTTCTTCATCATTTTGATCTTCGTCTATATTCTTGGGCTGAGACTCACATGCTAAGCCAAGAAAGGTGCTTTGATACCACTGTAATATCCCAAAATAGGGAATTTCTACAACAAAAAGAATATATTAAGATATTTTGAAGTTGGAGATGCATAAATATAGCTCATATGATGTGTTAAGAACACATATTATTAAATCAAGCAACATCAGCAACTTCTTCTTCATTTTAGGACCCAAAAAGTGGGGAAAAGCAGCAATTTATGCCCTAAAAAGGTTAATTTCAGTGATGTGCGTAAAAATAAGGGCAAGTGATGGTGGTATCTCGTATCTTAGGTCATGTGGGACTCACATACTAAATTTGAGCAAAAAAAAAGACTCTAGATATGTTAAACAAATCTCCCACTCCCGATATGGCTTAAAAATGCCCAAACCCCATGACTTGACTCAACAGAAATTAACTGAAGCTGATGAAACATGATTTTTTGAAGGATTTGAATACAAAATATCTTGACTATCAGATCTGGAGTTTATTACATGAGAGGATGAAGAAAAATGGAGATTCAACTCCTTTATACATCAAAGAGGATAACTCGGCAAGGGTTTCATGAGATACACTTTATAAAAGTGCAGATCTGTAGATCTAGATCTGAAAAATGCAGTTTAATACAGCATTGAATAAATTTAGCTGAAATATACAAATTACAGAGGAAGAATAAGATACAAAGCTTTCCCGGAGCAGGTTTGGCCCTTCCTCCAAGGAAAAAGCTCACAAGCAAGGGATCAAACCCTGCTACTACAACACTCTAGAAAATGACGCAGTTTCTGAAGCTAACTGCGCTGTAGATTGTGAGAAGTGAGTTTTCCACATGCCAAGATCTGAAATCTGAAGCTCAATAGCTAATACACTCTTCCAGGAGGTTAAAAGACACACTCACTGAAAAGAGGCACTAGTATAATCTAGATCTAGTATCCACTTGCTGTAGCTCACTGAAAAAAGTAAACCCTAACGGGATTTACATTTTCTAAGGGAGATGGAGCTTGGCCATATGCCTAATAGTGGAATAGAAGTACAATTCCCTCCAAGAGCTACTCAATGGAAGGAGAGAGAATCCCTAAACAGGAAATCCTCACAATTCTCTACTAAACAACCAAGAGAATGAGATATGTCTAAATAGAGAATATACTCTGAAAATATGATATCATCAACAACCTTCTCTTGAGCCTTCCCCTTCCTTTTATAAGATGAGAGTTTAAGAAACCCTAAACCACCTTCAAAACTTTAGCTCCTTTCACATGAAGATCCTCCATCTAAAACTGCGCTGATCAACAAGGAGGTTCAATGTATCTGGACAATGTTGTGATTTGGTCCTGTTGATCTAGTCAATCTGCCTCATCTCTTTTCACACTCAAGTGCAGTCAATCCAGCTCACAAATGTCTGCCTATGCTGATCCTTGTTCACATTGAACTGGTTTTATTGATGATCTCTTCTTCTTCATGCATGCATGTTGACTTAGTCAAACTTGACTATGTCCTCATCCATTTTCCCTTGTTCACACCCACAAGTGTAAAATCCAGCTACTGTGATGATCCCCTTTTTACATTATAAGGGTATTTTATTGAGACAGCCCTGATTTTCCTCTGTTCACATTGGGCATTGATTTATTTTGATGTTTTTAGGAGTTTATATGTCCTCCTTTACATTTTATTCATCAATTAAGAAAATTAACACAAAATGAAATAATCCTATTAGCTTGGGCTAATTAGGAATATTACAACCTGGGCGAGCAGTTAGCGCACAAATATGTTGCTGATTGGGCTAAAACTGAAGTAAGGAATGTGCAAGAGGTTGAGCAACCTCAATTTCTGCAGGACCAACGCCCAAGACTTCGACTCAACTCTGACCACCCCACCATCATATGAGATATTTTATAGGTACATGGACGGCACAAGCTCAAGGAATTTTTCCTGGTCGGCTAGGTACTAGTCTTCCATCTTAAATAGTGGGATCTTTGCAAACATATCCCATTCGACAGGCACGTCTTTCGAGATAAAAATCATGTTGATATAGGACCACACCTTATCTAAATCCTTTGGGACCTTTACCGATGATTTGCGCAACGCTGCATACACATGCAATTGTGAGAAGGGATCAACTATCTCCACAAAATCCTCTTCCATGATTTTTTTGGGTAATTTAGCCATAGTTTTCTTCTGGCGCTTTGCAGCAGTTGATCGAGGATTCAAGGTCTTCTGGTGTGGTGAATTTCGAGACCCCAAGGATTTCCCCTTCTTAGATTGGACTGTCGTAGGGGTCTGCTCGACTGGCGTCGCAGAAGGCATGGGCTTAGTGGAAGTCATACTTCGTGGAATGAGATGAACCAAACCTCGACAGTGCAAATGCTCTGCAAATATCAAATCAAGGCCAAACATAAGCTTCAAAAAATACATGAAGAGCGGAGAGCACAAATCGCATAGAAAGCATAGAAATAAAATGGAACTAATGCAACCCTTCCGGTCATATTTATAGCATAGGCGCATCTTAAACGATCTTATGCTCATTAATGTAGCCCAATAAATTCTAAAATGGCTCCAAATGTGGCATAATATCTTCATTAAATGCAGCTTAGCTGGTCCTCCAAATGGTAAGAACGATGTCTTGTCCAGATTTACTATTCCAACGACTATATTCTAGCATATTTGCGACCGAGTCAACCTTCTAGCACAACTGCTATGTGATCATCACACTTGTCTATGCATCCGCCATCTGTGTTGCATAGACCCATACTTCCGACCATATATTCATTTGGTGCACGCTGGGAGAGGGTCATCCCTATATGGTTTCAACAGACTTCCATTGATATACCTAGGAAGGTCTTCTTTACTTAATGTGGCCAGGCATACTGCACCTCCTTCTGTGATTTCCTTGACAATATACAATGCAAGCCAATGAATTTTGAACTTCCCTGGGTGGCGCACAAAATTTTTGTCATATAAAAAAACCAGATCCTCTTCTTTAATGACCTTTTGTCTAATGTGCTTGTCATGCCAAGCCTTTTCACGCACCTTTTGCACTTGCTGATGGAAACCTGCAATGAACAGGTCTTCTTCCAGGACGATCAACTATGATATTCGTTCTTCCATAATATCCTACTCTACCATATTAGTGAACACTGAAATGCGCAAACTTGGGACAATATACTCCGTAGGCATAACAACTTCCTACCCATACACCATTTTGAATGGTGTCTTTCCTGTCAACTTCTTGCACATGGTTCTATATTCCGAAAGAACTGTAGGTATGCGCACATCCCAATCATTTCGATTAGCATTGCAAATCTTAGTGAGTGCGGTCTCCAATATATTATTAAAAGCTTCCACTGCACCATTTTCTTGTGGATGATACCGAGTACTCTTCTAGTGATGAATATGGAATTATTCAGTCAGAGCTTGAATAGTTTCATTGACAAAGTGTGTATCCCGATCACTCATCAAAATATTAGGGCACCCAAAATGAGTAAATATGTTCTCAAAAATGATGTGCGCAGTTTTTTCTGCACTACAATCCTTGATGGGCTTAGCCTCAGCCCATCTGGTCACATAATCTATCGTAGTGATTATGTAGTGCACACTTGTCTTCTTTCTTGGAGGTTCAATAGGCTTGAAAAAATCAATGGCCCATTTTTCAAAATCTTTCCAAGTCATTTTTGGGTGCAAGGGCATCTCATCTCTGTGTGATGGTCTCCCCATCCAATGACATACATCACAAGCGCAAAAATACTCATGTGCGTCACTATGCACTGCAAGCCACCATAATCCCACTTATAAAATCTTCTGCACAGTTGCTTTCCCTACATAGTGACCTCCTACAACCCCTCCACGAGCCTTAGCTAATATATCTCGTCTCTCAAATTCCAAGAAATACCTTCTTAGGACTTAATCCGTACCCATTTTATACAGCTGACTAGCGATCAAAGTAAAGTCAATTGCATGCGTGACCAACTCTTTCTTTTGTTTCAGTGTATATTCCATGGGCACACTTCCAGTGGTCAAAGAGTGAATAATACCTGCAAAGTGATCATCGACTACTTTGATGTTGAATAGCTACGCGTCTGGTAAACCATATTCTAGGTTAGTTGGCTCTTCTCCACCTTCAATGTGCGACAGATGGTCGGGCCCAACATTCAATCTCCTAGGTTTCACAATTACTTCAAAGTCATATTCTTGAAATAACAATAACCATATGTATATCTTCCCCCCCAACATAGGCTTGTTGACTAGGTACTTCAGAGCAGAGTGGTCATTAAACATCTTAAAGTGGCCTCCCAAGAGATAGTGGAAAAACTTATGTAATGTGTAGACGGTAGCCAATCCTTCCCTCTATGTGGTCGAGTAGTTGCGCTCCACACTTGAAACCTTGCTACTTGCAAATGCAATAAGGTGGTCAATCTCCTAGGCTCTTGGCTGTGTTAAGACAACTGCCAGCGTGATGCAGTAGGAATCGACATGTACATGGAATTCCTTTATCTAGTAAGGAAAGACCAATATGGGTGCAGTGACCATATTATCCTTAAGAAATTCAAAGCTCTTCCAGCAGTCTGCATCCCAGCGAAATGAGGCATCCTTCTTCGAAAACTTCTCCATGGGCACAATGATCAATGAGTAGCCTTGAATAAACTTGAGGTAATACCCTGTATGCCCCAAAATTGAGCGCAGTTGTTTGACATTTGTGGGAACTCCCAGGTTAAAAATAACAACGATATTTGCGGGATCCACCATCAAGCCTTGCTGACAAACAATATGACCTAATAGGATCCCAAATGGGACACAAAATATACACTTTTTCAGATTGAGTGAGATCTGATAATTCCGACAAGTATCCATCATCAGGCGCAGACTCGACACATGTTTCTTCAATATTCCAAATATAGTCCAGCCATCAAAGTATACTTCTAAGATTTTGTGGATGTACTCTTTGAATTCAGTTACCACCACACACAAGAAGATAGCTGGCATATTATTTAGACGGAATGGCATGACGGTGTATTGAAAGGATCCCCACTCTGTCGTGAAGGTTGTCTTGCTTCTATCCTCTGGCACAATTCTTATCTGGTGGTATCCCGAGAAACGATCCATAAATGAATAGGCCTCTTGCCCTCCCACGTTGTCCAATATATCATCATAAAATGGGGTTAGGAATGGGTCATGTACACAAGAATCATTCAGTTTGCGCATATCCACACAAATCCTTATTTCTCCCTTGGTTTTCTTGTCCTACACCACCATAGGGCTTACCCAATCCGATTCTTCCATTGGTCCTATGATCCCTACAACAACCATTTTCTCCAATTCCTCTATGAATTTCTGCTTATATTTGGGATTCAACCTATAGGGGTGCTAATTCAAAGGTTGCACATCCTGTTTCAAAGTGATCTTCATTACCCCAAGATCCCCTACAATCCCCTTTAGCTCGGAAAATTTTGTACGAAACAACTCCTGATATTCAGTCAATAGCTCGGTGACCATACCCACTGTATCATCATCCCAATAGTCCCCAATATTTTCTAATTTTGGTTGTTCCTATGAGCCAATATTGACTTATCGAATCTTCATAGGCTTAGTTACATCTAGTGCCTTAATTGTAGGCCTAACAACTGTGCGATGTCCTTTAGACTCATGGATCGTAATGTTCCTTGGGTCTTCCTCATTATCTTTAATTGAAAAATTTCGAAAGTTAATGATGTCCTTCATATGCGCGCCCCATGCTGGAAAGGCACGTTCAATCGTCAGTTTGGAGGTGTCAAAGATGGCCTCCTGAATATCCTATAGTGCCTCATCCAGGCATTCAAACTGACTTTCAAAACTAACGTTCAAGATAAAACTTCTCATCATCACAACCCATTTAATGGTTCCTCGTCACAGCTCAGATTTGAGATACCAGTTCCGAAGGTACCTTCCTAAAATTGTGGATGAATATGTTCACCCATTCTGGCTTTGGTTCATCACCCCAAGCTTCAGTCCATCTAGCCAAATTTTTGCGCAGATCGCCTTCTCTGGAGTAGGTCTCTCTCATTTTGGTTTTTGGATGCTCAAATCGCAGACGCATCATGTGGGTACATTCTCCCCATTTAGCCAAGTTTCCCTTATGCGTCTCCCATCAACGTGTTGGGGTTGAGTCCAACGCTATATCAAGTGCATGGAACCTTTGTGCTTTTGGAACATATTTTTCAAGTTCTTCTAAAATTAGGTTAAAATTGGTCAAACCATCATAATAAGGCAACTATCATACCTCTGAGGATATGCACCAAAGATATTTTGTCACCCGATTGCAGCGCAACGCAGAGACTTCATGCAACCGGTTCTACCAATTATTTAGTTCCTCATCTGAATCTGAAAATCAGGAGCTATCCTTCTCCCAGTTGAGTCTTCCATCAACTGTCGGGTTGATCTAGTCTTCATCTCATGTAGTCAACATATAGATATGATCGACATCATCATCTACACATACCAACTTTGCATATCTTTCTCCTTTTGCAGGATCTACGGGGACCATGACCCTAGTTCCATTATTTTCAAATACCATACTTATACGCTTAATATTTATGATGCCACCCATTTCGATAGACCAATATAAACCCAACAATGCAGGATAGGGGTGAGTATCATAAAAAATCTATATAACTTAAAAGTCTGTGAGCACCCTTACTCTCGATATCCACTACTACTTGAGAGAGCCTTCCTGATGGGATAATATTTTTCCGATTTTCCATACGCAACTAGATAGTGGATCATTCCAACTTAGGTTCTCCCATTCGTTGCCAATTCTGCTTTGGTAAAACATTCGCATCATATCCTAGATCCAAAATGACCTGATCCAACTCTTATGCACCAATATGAGAAGTCAAGTGCATTTCCCGTCCAGTTCTTCTTTTATTCTTATAGATCTTATTAACAACCTTATGTTCCATCAGGGGTTGTTCTTTCTCTGTGCAACTCTCTATTAATGCTTGGAGGTTCTCGATTGGTTTCTTATTGCGCAATGTTGAACCCACTCACATAAACATAATGGAAAAAAGATAAAGCTAAGCGTGGATGGAATATTATTCACAATGATGCATATCTATAATACATTGGAGTGACCCTTGGTTTTGCATTCCAATTGGTATCTTGGACTCCTCTTTGACTGTTCGCCTTCCACACTAACCCTAGGAGGATTAGGTGTCCAACATTCCCCCCCTTAATCCAAATGGGTATGTATGAGTCCAAGAAGAGAGTTGTAATAAAAAATGGCATCACTAGGCTGAATGAAATCTCTAAAATTTTGGCATAAAGATGTGGTTTAAGGATGACCACCAACACTGGAATGCTTAGTGAAGCTCTTGGAACTCTTCCAAATCTAGAAAGAAGTTGAGGTATTCTGCTAGAGGAAGTTATCCTAATGTTTTGAAGAGGGAGACCTTCAACCTGGAAGAATGGAGGTCTACAACCTATGATGGTTTAAGGATGACCACCAACTCTGGAATGCTTGATGCATTTCCTGGAACTCCTCCATAAATGGCAAGAAGTTGAAGTCTTATGCTAGAGGAAGTGTCTTGAATTATTTGAAGAGGAAGAAACTCAACATCACATAGATGGTTTAAGGCTAACCACCAACCAAAGGCATTCTCATGGGCATCTGTGTCTCTGGATACAACTCTGAATATGGAATGGAAAATTGTGGCTTAGGTTCACTTGAAGTGGCTTTGAAGCTTTTAGATGACCATCATTTCCCTCCCTATCAGGCACAAGGTGAGATGATGGCGAAAAATAAAATGCAAGACCTTTTAATATTCTAGAAGAAATTATGTCATATGACTTAACTATATTCTTGGTTGTTGTTTCCCATTACCAAGAAGCAATCCATCCAAAATGAATCTTTGTTCTTGTAGGAGGATTTTTATTGAAGCATATGTGTGAATAATGAGTGTGTTGACCATAGTGCTTGCACAAGTGAAGATCAAAACAATGATATTTCATATGGCCAACTCGGTCATAGTTTTGGAATTGTACAATATGTTGTTGCTGTTGTGGAAGAAGAGCAGAATATATAACAACTAAAGGTGAGTTATCATGAAGAAATATGGCACTCTGAAATTTGATGGGTTTGGAGTAGTCTGGAATATGAAAGGACACATCCTTGTCATATCCGAGACTAGTTTTGTGCTTGTTGTGGACAAGCTCGTCCTAAGGTTTGATAATGGGCTTGGGAAGTGCAGACTGGATTTTTGCTTCTACATTCAAATCTAATCTTGTACTTGGCTCAGTGACCTGAAAAGTTTCTTGTTGTTGATGTGAGTTTGTCTCAATGTTCTGAACAAAAACAAGTTCAAAATGACAACTCTTCTGTTGAAGCTCATCTCATTGTAGGTCTGACATAAGCTGTAAAAAATCAATCTTGTCTAGTGCATTTTGTAGGCATAATTTAATTTTTAAAAGAGTGTCTTTGCTAACATTTACTATCTCGTTAATAGTGGAATGTATTAGAGTATTCAACAACTCTAATGCTTCTTCCAGTTACTAGGCACTCGTAGTTTTCTTGTGAAACTTAGTTTAAAAAACACTTATTCTAGAAGAAGTACCAAAAAATTTAAGGAAGGGTTTGGTTATCATTAATTTGAGTGGTGTGGAAATAAAATCTAATTCAGAGGTGCTCACGAAATTTTAGATAGGAGAGAGAGATCTTATTAGTGTTGTAAGAGGCCTTCATTCTAAAATCTCGAAGCGTGAATGGATCAAATAGCAAAACATATTATTGTGAAAGAAAATGAAATGAATGGCTCGAATAACAGTCCACATGAATGACCCAATTGCAATCAAACACAACATGAATACACTTAAACACATTTTTCTACCTTTTTCTTTGCATCCTTTTGCTGACTGATTCCTCCTCGTATTTATGGATTCAATTTGATGTATGTGGTATGGAAATAGTCTCATAATAAGGATGGGTTGTGTGCAAAGTGGTGGAGCACCACGTCAGTAGGGGCTGCCATGCTTGCGTGCAAATTAAGCAATGAATCAATGATGCGATGGTGGCTTAAGCTTCCAACACATCCTTTAATGTATCCAATGTAATGGCAACAACTCACAGGTGTGTAAGCTACGAGAGCGTTCTGCAAAGTCATGGAGGTGAATGCCTGAGGGTGCGAGAGGTGAGCACTGAGCGTCGAGAGACCGAGGCTGAGTGTAGCAATGGGAAGTCGAGAGACTGTGTTCGAGAAGTGCGTAGGCCGAAAGGATGTGTTGGAGAAAACAATGTTATTGATGAAATAGGTAACTGCATTGTTACCTACTTTTGTTTGGTAGCATAAAAAGCACCCGATTTTGAAAAGTGGTGATGCAGAATCACTTTTTTTTCTTTTTAGCACATTTTTGACACTCTAATATTTTTATTTATGAAGTATGAATATTTGTTTTAAAATGTTAGTGATTTTCATGCTAATTTTGAAACGTATTGATACAGCATCAACTTTTTTTTTTTAGAGCGGTGATTTTCATGCTAATTTTGAAACGTATTGATGCAACATCAACCCTTTTTTTTTAGAGTGGTGATTTTCATGTTGGTAATAAAACACAAAACTTAGATAATATATATAAAAAAAAAAATTATTCGAAAATTATATCAAAAGAAACGACAAAACTTAAAAGAAAACACATAATTTAAAGAAAAAAAACAAAAATGAACAAAAAAAATTGAAAAAAAAAACAACAAAAACAATTTTTTCTAAGTTATTAAAAAAACCCATATAATTAAAAAAAAATTAAAATAGAAAATTTAAAAATAATTTAAATTACAAAATTAAAATTTAGATAAAAAAATAAAATACAAAAAAGAAAAAAAATTAAATTTAAAAATTTAAATTAAAAAAAAAATAATAATAAGAAAAAAAAAAATACAAATTTTAAAATTAACAAAAAAAACAAATTAAAAAAAAAAGAAAATTAAAATTGAAAAAGAAAATTAAAATAAAAAAAACTATCATTAAAAAACAAAAAAAAAATGAAAAAAACCACGTGCAAATAATTAAAAATAAATATCCATAAATTTACTGTTTTTTGTTTAAATGAAACAATTTATAAATTTTAAAAATGAAAAACTAAATAAACAAAAAAATTAAAAAAAAAATTGAATTAAAATTTAATAAATTTAATAAATAAATTTTAAATTTTAAAAAATAATTAATCTAAAATATTAAATTTAAAAACAAAATTTAAAAAATTAAAAAAAAATAAAACAAAAAAATAAAACAAATTAAATTTAAAATAAAAAATTTGAATTAAAATAAAATAATTTTAAATTTTTTGAATTTAAAAAAAAAAATAAAAAAATAAAAATCAAATTAGAAAAATAAAATATTAAAAATTAAAAAAAAAAAAAGAATTTTTTGATCGTGGTGGCGCCGCCAATCGGCTTCCCGTCCAGGTGGTGGTAGAGGCCTTCCGCTGGGCGGGAGGGGAGGCTGCATTCAGCCCCCCGCCCGCCCAGCGGCTGGCCTCCGGCGCCACCTGGGGGAATCGACCTCCCGCGGCTGGAGGCCGATTTCGGGAATCTGCCTCTTGCCGCGAGAGGCCGATTTCGGCAATCGCCCTCCCGCCGCAGGAGGGCGATTCCATGAATCGGCCTCCCGTCGCGGGATCGCGGGAGGCCGATTCCGGGAATCAGCCTCCTGCTGCGGGAGGCCGATTCCGGCAATCGCCCTCCCTCCGCGGGAGGCCGATTCCGGCAATCGGCCTCCCGCCGCGGGATGGCGATTCCCGGAATCGGCCTCCCGTCGCGGGATGGCGATTCCCGAAATCGGCCTCTCGCCGTGGGAGGGCGATTCCTGGAATCGTCCTCCCGTGCCGCGGGAGGGCGATTCTCTGAATCGGCCTCCCGCCTAGCGGCCGGCCTCTGTCGCCACCTGGGCAGGAGGCCGATTGGCGGCGCCACCATGATCAAAAATTCTTTTTTTTTTTTTAAATTTTTTTAATTTTAATATATTTTTTTTTAAATTCAAAAACTTTAAATTTTATTTATTTATTTATTTTATTTATTTTTTTATATATTTGAAATTTAATTTGTTTTAATTTTTTTTGTTTTTTAATTTGTTTTAATTATTTTTTTAAAATTTTATTATTTTTTTTGTTTTTATTTTTATTTTCTAAATTTTGTTAATAATATTTATTAAATTTTATATATTTTTTTTATTTAATTGATTTTTTTTTTAATGTTTTCATTTTTTTTATTATTAAATTTTATGTTTAGTTTTTTCATTTAATTTTTTAAAATTTAGTAAGTTTTGTATTTTTTTTAAATTTATTTGAATTTAATACTTTTTTATCTTTTTATTATTATTATTTTTTAATTACATAAAATTTTTATATTTTTTTTATTTCAATTAAAATTGGGTATTTAAAGTTAGATTTTTTTTTTTAATTAAACTTGATATTTTCAAACTAATTTGTTTTTTATTTTATTTTTTATTTAATATATATATTTTTTAATTTATTTTTTTCAATTTTTCAATTTTAATTGATTTTTAAAGTTTTTTAACTTTTTATTTTAACAATGTTTTGTTTTTTGTTTTTTTTATATTTAAAATTTATTTTTTATTTCAAAATTTATTTGTTTATTCATTTATTTATTAAAATTTAATATTTTTCTTTAAATTTAATTTGTTATTTTAATATTAACTTTTTTTTTTTAAAATTCAATAAAATCTAATATATATATTTTTAATTTAAGTATATATATATATATATTAGGAATTTGGCTTCTGTAATCCATAAAATTGGTATAAAATATTTCGGCAAAAATCACATTCCAACAGATTTTGTCGACGCGTTTCGAACCAGCGATTGTGGTTCGTCATCTTGTCCTGATGATGAACCACAATTGCTGGTTCGAAACGCGTCGACAAAATATGTTGGAATGTGATTTTTGCCGAAATATTTTATACCAATATATATATATATATATATATAATTTTTTATAGTATAAATTTAATTTATTTTTTAAAATCTATTTGTTTTTTAATATATATTTTTTTGAATTTAATATTTTTATTGTATTTTATTTTTCATTTTTTTTTTTTAATTAATTTTTCATTTTTTTACTTTTAATTTCAATAATGTTTTTTTTTATAATTTCTTTCTTTTTTTAACTTGTTTTTTTTTTTTTTAAATTTAATATTTTAATTTTGTTTTTATTTTAATTTTTTTTATTTCTATATATTTTAAAATTTTAATATTTTTTTTTTTTAATTTTTTATTTGTTTTCTTAAATTTTAGGTTTTTTTAATGTTTGAATTACATTTTTTATTTTTTTATTCCTATATATTTTTAAATTTTAAGCTTTAAAATGTTTTTATTTTTAATTTTTTTTTTCTTAAATTTTAGGTTTTTTTTAATGTCTGAATTTTAAAAATTAAAAAATGATATTTCTATTTTTAAAAATGTCAAAAATATGACACAATTTTTTTTTTTTTTGTTATTCCAGCATCATCTGGTTTTGTTTTGAGGGTGTTTTTTCAATCCTTTTTTCAAGAAACAATTTTGTTTTTAGCATAATTTTATAAAATGTTGAAATTTGACCTTAAAAAAAACCAAGTGCGTTTTGGAATACACTTTTTTTGTTTTTGGGGTGTTTTTTCATGTTTTTTGAGTCTTTTTGGGCTAGAGTTCCCGTTTTGAGGTCAAGTTACCTATTTCATCGATAACAATGTTAGAAGTGTGTAGGCCGAGAGACTGTGTTGCATGGAGTAGTGTTTATGGAGGGCCAACGCATCGAACCATAGCAACTATTCTTTGGATGTGTTAACCCGAACTGGCAGCCAGAACGTTGCTCAGGCACGATACTTCAGTGTAATGTGCATATGGATAGAGGAGAGTGGGCAATGGAGGGCCAACAACATATGGAGGAGCGTGAGCACAGGTAGAGAGAGACATCATGAAATGGAGACAAATTTTTGTAGTGGATGGTGAGTCAACATTTGAAAACGTATTCCGTAGCATCGAGGATGTATGTGTTAATGACTGGGGTCGAGTGTGGAATGCACCAACAAGTTTCAGTTGCAGAGACCATAAATAGAAAAGTGTGGGATAAACTGTAAGTTGACCTCCCTCAAACACATTGTATGCTCATGTACCGATTGAGCACATCGAGACTAGCTTCATCAACATTCGTAGGATTGGTGGTATGTATGTTGTGCATCATAGTAGGTGGGTTGGCATTGTGGAATTGAATATGGAGCGGAGTTGTATTACAGTGGATAGGAGGTTTGGAGAGTCACGAGGGTGCCTGTGCATTTTCATATGGTGCGTATGCGAAGGGAGAAACCATTGATGTATTGGGTGACCCGATGTGGTGTTTTTGAGTGGTATTAAAACACCATTGCGCAGTGAAATACTATGGTATTGGGGTGGGGTTATATTTATACCATGTCACATATACCGACAAAATCACAATTCAAGGAAATTCCTACCTATACACAATGCCGAGAACCAGAAGCTACATCGTTGAGCACCGATGCCGAGGCGTGTGCACATCGCTGTGCTGTGGAAAACCAATAGAACTAAGAGTCGAAGGAGTCGTATGTCTGTCAGGAAGAAACTAAGGTAGAAATTGGGAGGTGCATTAATGATTTTTTTGGAGTGATTTAATTTACTATATAAATTTCAGGGACGCAAAGCAATGTATTAAGCAACAAATTAGGCATTGGGGAGCAATGAATCTGACAGATTGTTAGGAAGGAAGAGCGCTAGAGCTTTCCACACTGTTTAACACAGAGACCAATGCTATTCAAGGCATCAAAGAGCAGCCCTATGTTTGAAAATTTCCCTAGTTGTTGTTTGGTTTGACAATAAATAGGCTTTAGGGTTGATAGAGTTGGCAGGGAATGGAAGGAAAGAAAACCTAACACATAAACACACAATGTGGAAGAAGAAGGTCACTCATCATGCCTTTGATACCATGTTAAACCCACTCACATAAACATAATGGACATAAGATAAAGATAAGCATGGATGCAATATTATTCACAATGATGCATATATATATATATATATATATATATATATATATAATACATTGGAGTGACCCTTGGTTTCACATTCCAAGTGGTCTCTTGGACTCATTTTTTACTATTCACTTTCCACACTAACCCTAGGAGGATAAGGTGTCCAACACACAATAATTTAATATAGTCATACATGAAGGGATTTATCTCTTTACCTCCTTCCACTACGTCCATAGGTTTGATTGATGCTTTAGGCGTTGAGGTGACCACTTTTGCGAAATGCTTCTTCGCTTCTATAAAGGTTTCTTTTTCTCTCTGTAAGTTGAATTATTCATTTTTTCAAGTGCCCTTAAGATCCAGATATTAGTCTCAAGCTTTGTCTCTTTGTCTTCACCAGTGTCTACACCACTCCTAGTGATGATATTCACACATGGTTCTTCTTCGCGCAGCTCAGACTTACCATATGAATATTTTGAGTGGGAGTCTATTTTTTCTTTACTTCATTTTTGCAATCAAAACAGGGAAACATTCAATAACATGATCAAATTTTCTACAATACCTATAAGACTACTATGTTGGATTCGAAAATTTGCACGCATAATGACCCATGTTTCCAAAATTATTACAAATGAGTTGCCCCCTTTGTTGACCAACTCCTCCTCCTCTACTTTGGAATCCACCATGCCCATATGGGGATGTTGGGGAGGTTGGTTCAGCGTGCATCCTATATAGGTCAGCTTGGTCAATCATGAAATCAAAGCTACAACAATGCTGCTTGTCATGTCCCACTAATGAGAAAAATTTGCGGAAAGGTTGCTTAAGCCCGAGAATATATTTATCAATCCTCAGGAAAATTTTTGTCGTGTGCATACCAATTTCTTAACAAATCATGCACCATAACGTAAGAGTTCCACTTGGTCCTGTCGCGCTCTTTAGTGGGCTTGGTCCTCCAACTGATAGAAAGTCATTGAATATAGGAAACTGATTCTTGTGATGCCCAAAAACTTTGCAGCGTATACACCATACATCTCCGCATGCCTCCTTCCCCTTATCCTTGCAAAGAATATGTATTTATAAGTTCATTTCCTCCAACCGACTTTGGATCTTCTGATCCCTTATCTGCGCAGTTGTAACCAATGATGATTCTAACTTCATCGCAATCTCTACTAGTTCATCATGTGTTGCAATCTTCTACTGACTTAAGGGCCAACGCAGATGTGGTAGAAGCATAACAATGAACTACTCTTTGTGTTGTGTGTCATCAATAGTAAATCCTCCATCTTTGATTGTGCGCTTCAACCGTTGATCGACATCCCATATGGATTCATTCAATTATTGGCGAATCTCCTTCTACTCAGTTACACATTGAGAAAATGATTTCGAATTCTTGAATTGTTCCTTTAATGTGGCCTTCATATTATCAATAGTTGCATTAGGTTTTGTCGCCACATACCTTATGTACCAATCCAACGCATGATATTTAAAAGCGATGGCCATCTGTGCTTTCTTAACATCCTCACTATTAACCTGTTGCGTTGTCCATACAACATCAGTAACAAACCAAAATTGGTCTGCATATTTCTTCCCGATACCACTGAAAGTGTGTAACTTCACGGAGGCAACCATATCAGCATCTGGTGGTGGAGGTGGAGTGGATGGGATTTGAACTATGGCCAACGACCGAATATGACAACAGAACCATTTTTTGTCTTGAGGGATACTGACCTAGGTTTGAAGTTATCACGAAACCATCAAAACCATCCAACTACTAGCCATTTCGACAGTGATCTACTTGCGCAGACCAAAGTCTCATCCGAAGCAATATGGGGGGGTGTTGGAACCACATTTCCGCACCCTGAGGGAGTTTTTGATGTGGAAGATCTAATCAGACTTACTGTAGATAATATAATAGTTTTGTGCACACAAAGTCAATGGTAAGTAGATCTAACCCTTTCGTATATTTTTGCCGAATTCTTCAATATATTTTACGCACAGTAGCTAATAATACTTCATTCAAATCTAACATCAACTAATTCTTGCGCACAGATGCAATTAACCATTTACAGAAGTAAATACGAAACACCATAGCATATTCCGATTGACAACAAATAACAGATAATCTAAACAGTAAATCACATAAGAATCCAGGTCACCAAAAATGCCTTCTTTATTAAGATATTTGAAATTCAATACAATTTATCTTTTTGTGCACATGAAAACAACAGAGTCTGCACACAACTTAGAACTTAGGTCTCCGCACACACAACCAGAAAGAGCGTTTCTACCCAGAAAAAACTCATACTAACAAAAAACTAATCAAGAGTTCGTTCATTCATTGTCTATCCTATCATATCATATCTATCCTCACTTTATTGTTATCTATTTTTATTCTAAAAAACGTGCACATACCATGGTCTCAAACCATGGTTTGAGACTCATGGTTTTTCCCTTTAACCCTTTATAATAATTAAGGGACTTTGAGCCACCCCAAATCCCCTTTGACCATTTACGCGCAATGCGTACAACAAAAATTAAACAAAATTAACCAAAACAAGTACCCAAGGGCGCCTCGCTCCAACAACATCAGATGATGGGGATTTTACTACATAAATCTTGATGTAATATAGTAGCCCATTGTCATCCAATATTTCCTCCATGCAGATCTTCCATGCCACAAAATTTATGGTTCCTTCCAAAACATACTAGAGCCCGAGTCTGATGGAAGTCATCTTCTCAGTCCTCAAGAAATCCTACAACACTAATCTTGAAATTCAAACGTCCTGAAAAGAAAAAATTGAATTTTCTTCTCTACTGTGATTCTAGATCTGATACCATGTAGAAATTAATTAGAGATTCAATACTTCTCATGTAATGTGTTATCACCAAATTGATTCCTGTTGGGCTGCTTGAATGGTCAACTTGGAGTATGAAGATACAAGCTTTTGACTGAAGATTACCCTCTTCAGTATGAGGGGTATCTCTCAAGATAAATTATGATATTTTCAATACAAACTCTATTAGATGTCTAAATATATGATAATGACTTGATTTTATATGATTGCAGGTGGAAAATGTAGAAGATTTGCTACCATTGGGCTTATGGAGTCAGTGCTAGGGAACTCAATGACAATGGCTCTCCTTGTGGAAGTTGAGGCATGTATATATTCAAATGAAAGGACAACACACATAGAATTTACTCAATAGATAAATTTCAAATGAAATCAGAGCATGAGAAACATCAATTCTGAGTAATGAACATTAAGATATTGAAAGCAGGATATCGAGAAAGATATACAATAGTTTAATGCTTGAAGGAAGTCAGAGCATGAGAAGAACGAATTATGAGTAATAAAACATAATAATATATTGAAAGAAAGTAGTAAGATACATAGGACAAGGTTCACGAAAACATCAAATGAATCTTAGGTGAAGGAAAAAGCCCATAGCCATTGTCTATTACTGATCATAACAATTTACAATAGTAGTAGTCACAAGTAACATCTTCCAACCCTTTCTAAATCTAAAACTCTCTCATTTATAGAGTGAGGACTCATAAATTTTTTTTCCACCTTTCTCACCTCAAATTCCCACCTTAGAGACCTATTTCAAACATGATTCTATCACTTGGAGACTTCCTAGGGATATTTCTGTTTTGCAGAGTTTGAATACAAAAATGACTCTTATTTCATTAATAGTTCAACAAATCAATTTAATAACCCTTATCAACTACAAAAAACTAATTTTCTGAGTGTACTAGAATACTGATGTGTCACTATGCCACGTGGATGCTGAGATGGACCTCCTTCAAGTCGAATTTTTACAAATTTTTCACAAATATGGTTAGTGAAAATTCTGAAAAATAGGCTTCAAAGATGAGTGTATAATTTCCAAACCATGATGGCTTTGTAGAAACTGAGAGAGGTTTCTGTAGATGGAAATGTTTTTAATAAAAACCTCTTTCATGTTTCCAAAATTAGTTTTAATTTGGTCTGAAATAAAACTTGAAGTTGACTGCTAAAACAATCATGTACAGAAATTTTCGTAGCATAGTTTAGTAGCGAGGTTGTTTTTGTCCTTTGTCTTTTCCTTCTGCCACCTCTGCTGGTCAAACAATGTTTATTAGGTCAAAATGAGTGAATAAGAACAAACTCCCTCCTTTTATCTTAAAAAAAATGTTTTTATAGGCAAAAAGGCATCTTTAGAAATTTTGTAGCGTTTTTTGGCCTTCAAGCCTGAAGCATGCTACGAAACTACCTAATAATGGAGAAAATTACAAAATCTTCCTTTTCCTTCCAAATTTCATCTATAGGTCTGAAAAGTGATATAATGAAATATTATCATTCAAAATTTCCTCTTACCCTCTTCAAAAAACATCATTTTCACCTTTAGCAAGTTTATTCATCACTAAAATGACTCTGTTTTTTCTGAAAACATAGGGTTCAGAGATAAGCTCTTATCTCCATATAATAAATATATGTTGAAAAAATGAAGGAGGTTTTTTTAGGTCAGTATGTATTGAAGAAAAAACCTTTCTTTGTTTTTTTAAAAACATCTCTAGCTATCCAGAATATGTATTCTAAAAACATGTATAAAACAGGAAAATTCTGCATTCTAAAAATAAAGCCGAAATACATCCCTGAATCTCCAAATTTGTAGCACCTTTGAGAAAAGTGAAAGAGGTTAATGTTATTTGATATCTTTTTGACAATAACCTCTTTCAGTTTCTTAAAATACTTTTCTTTTTTTCCATAAAAGTCCCTTGAATTTGACTGCTCAAAAGTAAAAAAACAGAGAAATCCTCATATTCGCTACGAAATTATTAGGTAGTTTCGTAGCGAACTCTACCTATTTTACACTGAATTCGCTACAAAAATATGTAAAACTGGCTAGTGGCTCACTTTTTTAATTTGAAGGCATGGGTGTGAAAACAAAAAAACATGGAGTGTAGTTGACTGACATGACATGACTCATGGTGGTTTTTTTTACATAGGATAAACATGATTTGGTAAATTCTTCATCGAAGATTTGACCCAACATGACATAACATGAAACCTATGGTGACCTTAACAATTTTTTTTTTGAAAATTTTGAGTGTGATAACAGTGGCTCCACTTGGGATGGTGTGCCTCTATGGTACAACAAAGAGCTAGTAATTCCAGTGCCACCTCCACTGGGCTGCTCCCATATTCAAAATGAAAAATTGCACCCTGTTCTGACCTGTAACCTTGGCACTAAAAAAAAACTAGTAGCTGCTAAAGAACTGAAAGTAGACATGCTAAATTTAAAACTTAAACTGAGAAAATGCTTGATCTTAAAGCTTATTTATATACAAATTATCCTACTCTACTTGCTCAACATAAAAACTGAATCAAGTGATCTCACTCTTCCAATGAAGCCAATCAAGAAGTTGAGTACTGGATTGGAACAGACATTCCACTTCTCTGACAAGTTGTTCCACCATCTGAATTTGTATACATAACTGAAAATCATATTGAAATTCATTCCTATAGAATATTCTAGTAGAGTTGCAAAAGGATCTTTGAGAGTATGCATGAATAATTCTTGTTGATCAAAAAGAAAGTGTGAGTAAATATGATCCTTTGATTGTGTTCCTTGTTCAGATTATTCATTATAACCCTTGTGACCTTTCTCAAATAAAAAAGGAAAAATATGTTGATCATTATTTTCATTTGAGAGGAAAAAATACTTGGAGAACTCTTGGACACTTTCAAAAGGAACTGTCTCAACATGTACCATGGAAATTTATAAAGGTAACTCTTCATATGATTTAACATGCATACTCATCTGATTGTCTAAAATTTTCTTTTCAAATTTTTCTTCATTTGATGTAGGTTGATGCAAGGAATGACATGAAGAATAAAATTTTTCCTTTACCTGAGGATTATAGCAATTATCTTCCAGTATTTACTCTTGTTTTTTGAAATTATTCTCATATTCTTGATGATCAAAAGACTGACAAGTTTGCTGCCACTTTTCATCAAACTCAGAGGATGTAACATGATTGTCATAAATAAACTCCTGTTGGGTTTCATTTTCATCCATGAGAGAGGATATCTATTATTATTAGTGATGAAAGGGATTTTCATGAAGGGCCTCTAAAATTTCATTATCCATGAACTCATCATCTTCATAAAAATTCTCCAAATACTTAATAAAACTCATACAATGTTTACAACAGTCTTTGACTAGAAATAAGGAGGAATGAAATTATTTATACATTGCATAAAATGCAACATGGAAATCAGCAAGAGAATATAAGGAACCATTTGGCATGCTTTCGTACCAAGACCATGCTTTTCCTTTTAAAGTGACCGTAAACATCTTCATGAGACAATCCTCAGGGAACTGAACCTTAGGTCTGTGTGCATGCATATGGAATCTAACTAAATGAAGAGCAACATTGTATTTCTTTTCATTTTTAAATATGGGAAGATCAGTTAACCAATTAACCTTTGCCATAGGATTTGGAAAACTAGGGATGTGAGAATGATTCATAGGGGCATACCTGGCATTTATTCTTGCAGTGGAACTCATCTTGGAACTTCATCAAGCTACTAATCCTCAAGCAATGGATTCACCTTCCAATTGATTATTTGATATGTGGAGTCGCTAGAGCCAAAATACAACCAATATGTGCCTAAGTGTCTTATGATCTCAGACCTTAGAACTAAAACTTTGTCGTTATTCCTAGGGAAAATTTACATCTTCGGTCCCCGGCAACAATGCCAAAATGTTATCACCAAATTGAGTCCTGTTGGGCTGCTTCAATGGTCAACTTGGAGTAACTATTTCATACCAGATTTTGACTGAAGATTAGCCTCTTCAGACTGAGGGGG
Organism: Pinus albicaulis; assembly: GCA_034641835.2. Lineage (NCBI taxonomy): Eukaryota > Viridiplantae > Streptophyta > Pinopsida > Pinales > Pinaceae > Pinus > Pinus albicaulis. The sequence goes on from CM076575.1 coordinate 1,560,050,007, forward strand.
CTCTCTCAAGATAACTTATGATATTTTCAATACAAACTCTGTTAGATGGCTAACTCTATGATAATTACTTGATTGTATATGATTGCAGGTGGAAAATGTAGAAGATTTGCTACCATTGGGATTATGGAGTCAGTGCTAGGGAACTCAATGACAATGGCTCTCCTTGTGGAAGCTGAGGCATGTATATATTTAAATGAAAAGAGAACACACACATAATTTACTCAATAGATAAATGTTCAAAGGAAATTAGAGCATCAGAAACATGAACTCTGATTAATGAACATTAAGATATTGAAAGCAGGATATTGAGAAAGATATACAATACTTGAATGCTTGAAGGAAGACAGAGCATGAAAAGTACGAATTCTGAGTAATCAAACATTAATATATTGAAATAAAGTAGCAAGATACATAGGACAACGTTCATGAAAACATCAAATGAATCTCAGGTGAAGGAGAAAGCCCACAACCATTGTTTATTACTGATCATAACAATTTACAATAGTAGTAGTCACAAGTAACATATTCTAACCATTTCTAACTCTAAAAATCTCTCATTTATAGAGTGAGGAATCATACAAATTATTTTCCACCTTGATCACCTTGAATTCCCACCTTAGAGACCTATTTCAAACATGATTCTATCACTTGGAGACTTCTTAGGGATATTTCTATTTTGCAGAGTTTGAATACAAAAAGGATTCTTCTTTCATTAATAGTTCAACAAATCAATTTAATAACCCTTATCAACTGCAACCAACTAATTTTATGATTGTAATAGAGTGTTGATGTGTCATTATACCTTGTGGATGTTGAGTTAGACCTCCTCCAAGTTGAATTTTTACAAATTTTTCACAAATATGGTTAGTGAAAATTCTGAAAAATAGGCTTGAAAGATGAGCGTATAATTTCCAAACCCTGATGGATTTGCAGAAACCGAGAGAGGTTTTTGTAGATGGACCTGTGCTAAAGGTAAAATATTTAATATTTCCAAAATAATTTCTCATTTGGTTTGAATTCAAGCTTGAAGTTGACTGCTAAAACAATCATGTACAAAAATTTTCGTAGCGTAGTTTAGTAGCAAGGTTGTTTTCATCCTTTGTGTTTTTCTTCTGCCACCTCTGTTGGTCAAACAATTTTTTTTAGGTCAAAATGAGTGAATACCATCAACCTCCCTCGGATATTCAAAAAAAATGTTTTTGTAGGCAAAAAGGCATCCTCAGAAATTTAGTAACGTTTTTTGGCCTTCAAGCCTGGAGCACACTACGAAACTACTTGATAATGGAGAAAATTCCAAAATATTCATTTTTCTTCCAAATTTCAACTGTAGGTCTGAAAAGTGATATAATGAAATATGATCATGCGGACTTGCATCTTACCCTCTTCAAAAAACATCATTTTCACCTTCAACAAGTTTATTCATCACTAAAATCACTGTTTTTCTTAAAACATAGGGTTCAGAGATGAGATCTTATCTCCCTATCCTTGATATATGTTGAAAAAATGAAGGAGGTTTTCGTAGGTAAGTATGTATTGAAGAAAAAACTCTCTTTATTTTTTGAAAACCATCTCTAGTTGTCCAGAATCTGTATTATAAAAACATGTATAAAATAGGAAAATTTTGCATTCTGAAAATAGAGCCGAAATACATCCCTGAAATCTCCCAATTTGTAGCACCTTTGAGAAAATTGAAAGAGGTTAATGTTATTTGATATGTTTTTGACAATAAAATATTTCAGTTTCTTAAAATACTTCTCTGTTTTCCCAGAAACTGCCCTTGAAGTTGACTGCTCAAAAGTCAAAAAATAGAGAAATTCTCATATTCGCTACGGAATTATTAGGCAGTTTCGTAGAGAAATCTCCATATTTTACACTTAATTCACTATGAAACTGTGTAAAACTAGCTAGTGGCTCACTTTTGTAATTTGAAGGCACGAGTGTGAAAACAAACAGACATGGAGTCTAGTTGACTGACATGACATGACTCATGGTGGTTTTTTTGACATAGGATAAACATGATTTGGTAAATCATTCATCAAATATTTGACCCAACATGAAATAAAATGAAACCTATGGTGACCTTATCAAAACAAATTTTGAAAATTTTGAGTGTGATAACATAATGTTCTAAAACATAAGGCTGAAATATACTCAACTCATATGTTGAAAGCAATTCACGATTGAGAATCAATATCAAAAGCATGCATCATGATTCAACACACATACACGATGATATATATAGGGGAAATAAACTACTCAAAATACCTTCCTATATGTATTGCATTAATCAGAAAATAGAGAAGAAATGCAATGCTTGTTCAAGCTTGAGCAACCTCTACAAAAGTATAATCTATCTCACTACCTCACAGACTAAATCTAGCCAATACTTAGCCAATTTTACTTCCTTCCAAGATCTTATTTCCTTACGTTGTTTCCTTGGGAAATATCCACTATTATTTAGGGAAATTCCTCATCCATAACTACACAATCCCCATATTCCCTTCTATGTCTGCATGCACCACCTATACAACTTGGATAATTATATAACTGATAGTACACTGCCCTTGAACTCCAATATCAACTGGGTAACTCGAATTTAATGCATGCATGAGTTATTAGCTAATTGATCAGTTAATTGGTTAAACACGAAAGCTTCACCCCACTACTAGACCTCCTACTAGTTCCTTCAATAGTTGGAACTAGCTTAACTGACCTTAACTCAATTTAACTGAATTAAATTGCTACAACTAAAATTATGAAACCATCTCCCAAAATAGAAGAAAAGAGAGATCAACGCCTTAGAAATAAGCCACTTCGAGGGGGAAACCTCCTTTACATTACATAAATGAACAATTCTTGGATGATACAAATGAAAACAACTCCTTTCTATATATAGGAGTCCATGGGGTCACAATATAATCCTAAGCTACCTAACAGTAATAATGTAAGGGCACAATAATAACAATATGAGGATTATAGGGGCACAACAATAAAAATAAGGGGCCTACACTAAGAACAATAAGGGAATACACAAGTAATATAGGGACCTAACATGGACCTCTCCTTCAAACAAGTGTTTTCCTCAACGCTTGATTATATCTTGATGCTTCTATATAAAATTATCATCATCCCATGTGGAATCTTCAATGGGTAAGTTCTTCCACTTGCTGAGATACTCTGAAATTGATCAATTTGGTAGTTGTTGAGTTCTTGTTTCTGTGACTGCTTTAGAACTTCTTTCGCTGCGTTGTTGATCTTCCTGTTGTTTAATTCGATTATGCACCAAAGTTAGGTTATCCTTTGAGAGTTGGAGAACATTTTTCTTTCTTTTGAGGAGCTCAATATTGAAATTGAATTATCTCTGTGATTTCAGATCTTCAATATCTGAAATTTGGTCCTGTAGTAGCCCTCTGAATTTGCTTGCGAATGCCACAAGTCTGACCTGATTTTGATGCTTCAAGGCAAAGTTATGCCCAATCTCCTACAATGACCTAATTATGGGTTGGTTCAGTAGATCAAACTTGTACGACGTGCCACGTGTCACTGTTTCCTTCTTCGGCTCTAAAATTGATATATAGGAAACCAGAGTCTGTGTACTTTCAACCACTTTTTATAGAATTCCAATCTGATGCTCAGACAGAGAGAGAGAGTTATGCCGATTTTTCCAAGGTAACCTCTTTTAGATGAAATTCGGGAGCCTATAAAAACCCTAAATTCCACAGATCATATCTCTGACAATATTGTGAACCAAGATCTACAATTGCTACATGACGTTCCTCAGGAGTTCGGCTTCTCATGGTAAAAATTTCAGCATCTGAAACTTTGAAAAAAAAACGTTATAGCGAAAATGCCATGATGACCTATTTGAAGCCGTGAAATCCTAGAATCCAAAGCTCTGATACCAAATGTTATGAAACCAACTCAAAAAATAGAAGAAAAGAGAGATCAACACCTTAGAAACAAGCCACTTCGAGTGGGCAGCCTCATTTTCATTACATACATGAAAAATTCTTGGATGATATAAATGACAAAACACCTTTCTATATATAGGAGTCGATGGGGTCACAATATAATCCTAGCCGACCTAACAATAATAATGTAAGGGCACAATAATAACAATATGGGGGTTATAGGGGTACAAGGATAACAATAAGGGGGGTACACTAACAACAATAAGGGACTACACTAGTAATATAGGGACCTAACATTCAAACCTCCTGCAAAGAAAACTTTGAATATTCTTCTCCACTGTGAATCTAGCTCTGATACCATGTAGAAATTAATTATAGTTTCAATACTTCTCATGTAATGTTCTAAAACAAAAGACCCAAATCTACTCAACTCATATGTGGAAAGCATTTCACGATTGAGAAGCAATATCAAAGCATGCATCATGATTCAATACACATACACGAGGGTATATATAGGGGAAATAAACTACTCAAAATCCCTTCTTATATGTATTGCATTAATCAGAAAATAGAGAAGAAATACAATGCTTGCTCAAGCCTGAGCAACATCTGCAAAAGTATAATCTATCTCACTACCTCACAGACTGACTTTGGCCAATACTTCGCCAATTTTCCCACCTTCCAAGATCTTATTCCCTTGCATTGTTTCCTTGGGAAATATCCCCTATTATTTAGGGAAATTCCTCATCCATAACTACACAATCCTTATATTTCCTTCTTTGTCTGCATGCACCACCTGTACAACTTGGATAATTATAAAAATGTTAGTACACTTCCCTTGAACTCCAATATCAGTCAGGTAGCTTGAATTTCATGCATGAATTTCAGTAAATTGGTTAAACACGGAAGCTTCACCCCACTACTAGACCTCCTACTAGTTCCTCCAATAGTTGGAACTAGTTTAACTGACCTTAACTGAATTTAACTAAATTAAATTGTTACAACTAAAATTAAACTCAACCTAGGCTCCTAAAATTTAGGAATCACTGTACAAAACTCAAGTTAAGCCCTAAAATTGAATTAACTAACCTAAATAAGTGATAATAACTCAATTAACTCATTCAAGTTGTCTTGTGATGTGGAATTTCAATTTTCTCCTAATTTACATCAAGGGAAAATTAAATCATGATTTCCTTGCTGCCATTTTTCAACACACATGCTCCTACCTCTCCACTGGAAAATAACTCAGAAATGTACTAGAAATGAATGGTCTACTTTAGGAGTGATTAAAATAGAGATCCAAAATTTAAATATGATGTATACAGTTCAAGAAATAACTCCTAACACACAACAACCAATTCAAAAAGAAATTGTACTTAGCCCATGAAGAGTGATTAACTTGATCCATACCAAGAAGAGATTCAATCCCCCACACTGAATCATAAATGTATCGTAATATCATTTAACTCCTTCATAAATGGTAGCACTAATATTATTCCTCAAAGATGATAAATTTTGCCTCTAGATAGGCTAGCCACACTAATCCAACAAGGCATAAGCTCGGTCCTCCCACAACAAATGCAACTCTAGGATTACCAAAACTCGGCCCACAAAAAAAATTGAAACATAACCTATCCTCCCTTGGAATGATGGAACTTTCCCCTTTGATTTGGGGTAGAACTCAACATGTAAGAAGATTGATAGAATATAAAAATTGGTAATGTAAAATCAATTAATAACACCATTAAATCTTCTTCATTTTTTACTATGCCTTTATATTCTTTAACAATGAATCCCAATGATGAAATCTGAGTGATTCCACTCCAATAATAGCTAGGATGTATAATTTCAACATCGAAACCAACAACCAGAATGAGGGTTTCCAAAACCCTAGTCTGTTTCTCAAGAGATGTCCAAAACTATATATTTTCAGGTGAGTGAATTCAAGAATGAGGAGAAATCCTCATTTCCCTTTTTTATAACTCACCTCACCATTTTTACACATTTTTATTTACCCATTAGATAAAACTCTTTTTCTCCTTTTATTTAATAAGTGACTTTTTATTACTAATTGATGTCACTTCTATCTTTAGAAAATGATTAAACTGACACCCATGATCAAACCGGCCTAAAAAAACCTCTTTTCATCACACTATCTTGTAGATCCTTTCGTCCCAATTCCAACAAGATATTGAACTAAGGTGTTGCTTGAAATAACACCTTAAATGTAAGTAATTAAGATATTCTTGTTAATAACTCTATTTTATGGAAATCATTAAAATGTAGCAAAACCAAGATCAAATTGCGCGAAATTGATCCCGATGATGAAAAATGATAAATGATCCCAGTCAACCCCCATAAAGCTCCTTAAAACCTTATGAACCCACCAATAATGAAATCCCACTCCTATTACTTGAATAACATAATCTCTGTGAATCTCTACTAATCTCATTAGAAGGTAATGCAAAAATTGGGGACATTACACCAACTCCCAAAATAGATTTGCAAGCACCAATCTGCTAGAGGCACCAACCACCGAAATATATTTTTTTTGGAATTTGGGAATCTTGGAAGGCATTTTCAAGAGAATTAAACCCACCAAAAATGAGTTGGTTGGGAAATTTACCTAAGTGGTTGGGGTTTTGACTCAGTTGTGGGTTTGGAGACAATTCAATTAATCGTTTATTCTAATTTATGATTAAAGGGTTGAGTGATACAAACCTTAAAGGACCAAGGGTTCCCTAAATAACCTAGAGGAAAAATATAAATAAGAGGCAAAAGGAAAGGCATACACACACAAGTGGAGAAGGACTTTCACTTGTGGAGAGAGGGAGGCTAAAGGACCTAGCCACAAATATGCTTTAGGGTGAAGGTACAATTGTCCCAAAAGGCCGAGTATTTAAGTAATATATACAAGAAGAAAGACAAATCTGAGAGCTTGAAGTTCATATACAAGAAGAAAGTTAGATATGTGCACTGGAAGGTCAGATCTGCAAGAAGAAAGCTAGGTCTAAAATCTAAAGAAGTATATTTAGAATATCAAGAAGCTATAGCATGATGGTAGAGGGATTGGCTGTAAATCAATGAAATAAATCCAAGGTCCATGAACTAAAGGAATAGCTTAGGTATGCATTTGTCTCATTTGGTAGATTTAAGATCTAAAGGATCAAATCTCGAGCCCTATATCAATCAAGGGATAGAATATTTATTTCACTGTATACTGTGTATACTAGTTTGTATTAGGGTTATGAAGGGCCATGATCCTTGGTAAAACAACCCTAGTGTTTTCTTATTGGTGGAATAATGAGAAAAAATATTTGGGCTCATATATTCTTGTGTATTATTGTTTATTTCACTATTGTTTCTTTCCACTATGCAAAGTTCTTTTAGTTGGGTAACTTCATTTTGTTTATGATCAAGTCTATACATAGACCATATCTAGGGTACAAGGGAATTTCAACATGGTATTAGAGCTACTTTAACAACACATGGATTAGTGTGTGCAGAGGAAATTAAAGCAAGCTAGTGGAGGTTGTATACTGATCCAGGTGGATATTGGTGGCCACCCGCCTATTCCACTTGGGCCCCCACCATTGTCTCTTTCAGTTTTTTTTCAGTTTCGACATAACTTACTATTTTTAGCAGTTTTTCGGGTCCTGAACTTCCGGAGCCGTTTTGAGGCCCTAAACGACGTTTTTTGGGTATGCTTTTACCAACGAATTGGATCATCCAATTCATCCCGACAGTTGTAGTCCTCGGATAGAGCTTTCTAATGATGTATCACGTGCGTCAAACGGAGATAGGATGCAAAAGTTACGTCCCTGGGAAGTTGAAACACCAATTTACCCAAACAGGGCCCATAGTTGTGGCGCTTCATCTCCTAGGATTAGGTTTTTGGGATGTTTAGGGTTCTCCATTGTTTCTCAATAATAAATAGGCCCTCGAGCCTCATTGTAACCCAGTTCAGAGGCCTGTAGCCGCCACATCTCTTCTCAGAGATAGCTACCAGTGCCCTAGCTAGTTTTATTTCCATTCTGTCTGTAAGCAAATTTCAGTTCTTTGATATTAATGAATGAAGTGTTATTTCCACTGCATCTCTGTATTTATGGTTATATGTTTATTCTGTCACCCCAGCATAACCGGATCGGCGAGATCAAAGGCGGCTCGTTTATCTCGATCCTTTTGCAGCTGGCACAACGAGGCTCTGGCAGGCGGAGTTGTGGTCGACCGTGGAAACCTTGCAAGATAAGTCTCGCAAACCCCACCACGCCTGCCGGGGGGACGAAAAGAAAGATGAGGGAGCAGGAGATCCTATCAAAATATTGCTCGAGGAGGCCCTCGAAAAACAAAGGAACGTGATGATGAATAGCTTTGCTCAGATCCTTCAACGGCTGCCCACCGGCGGTGCATCTGCATCCAGTAGCCACTCTGGAATGGCGACTCCTTTTAAGGTACAAGTAAATTTTGACATTCCCATATTTGAGGGTCAAATAGACGCAGATGCCGTAGATAGATGGTTGAATCTATTAGAAGGATATTTCTCTGTTCATGACTTTTCAGACCGGGAGAAGATTATTTTTGCACTCCTCAAAGCTACACCCCATGTTAAGGACTGGTGGGAAACCTACTGTGAGAACAAGGACCAGACATAACCTTCTCTGTTCTCGGACGTACCAACTTGGAATTCTTTCCGAGACGCCGTCAAGGAACAGTACTATCTCGTGGGGAGCTATGAGGACAAGTACATACAATGGACCACGCTGCGACAACAAAGGGATCAAGATGTGCACGAGCTGACGAATCTGTTCCATACCCTGCGCACAAAGTTGGGCATCAAAGATTCAGAGAAACATTTGGTGCTAAAGTATCGCAGCTGTCTGCACAGATACATTCAGGAGGAAATGGAGTTCCTCGACATCTCCTCGCTTGGTACGGCATACCGGTATGCTGCCAAGATCGAGCAGAAATTCAAACAGAAGAAGCGAGACTTTGGATCTGTGAATCAAAAGCAAGGAAAAGGTGCTTCCAAACCGCAGAACAAAGGACAGAGCATGGCGGCTAAAGACAACCCGACAAAGCCACAAGAAAAGAACAACACGGTAAAGCCAAAGAAGGACACGGGAAAGGCAAGGGGAGTTCACAGAGCCCCCACTCACACACAGTGGAGTGGCTGCCAAGGCCGTTAAGGAGCCAGATGGAGGCTCGGAGCGATGCAGTCCACCCAACGGACCCAGTGGGAAAACAGCAGAAACAAATTATTGACGGAGTCAAATTTCCTGAAGAAACAAGCAAAGGTCCAGAAGGAGGAACCGGAAGATCCAGAGGAGGAGGAACGTCTCTTCCACTCCCAGATGTGGGTAAAGGGCTCCCCTGTACAGTTCATTGTCTACAATGGGAGCCAAAAGAACCTCATTTCAGCAGACGCCGTGAAGCGGTTGGGCTTGCCGACCACAGCTCACCCACATCCATACACCATCGGGTGGCTTCACCAAGGACGAGATCTCCGCGTCAGCCAGCAGTGCCGCCTTCCCTATAACATCAAGCCCTTCACGGATGAGGTATTATGTGACGTTGCTCCTATTGATGTTTGTGATGTATTATTAGGACAACCATACTTGTGGAAGCGTCATGCTGTGTATGAGTCTCGACCTCGTGCTGTTATTATTACTTTGGGAAATAAGTTGTACAGGATACCAGAGGTACCACCTCCTACGAATATCTCTTTGGTTACTGCAAAACAATGTAGTAAGCTCATTTCCCAAACCAGGAAATTCGTTTTTCTGATGATCCGCCCCCAGGGCAAGAAGAAGACTGTGGCCACGACCTCCAGACAGGGCCCCTCTGCACGACAACAACAAATGGATAAGGTCGTGGAGGAGTACTGGGACATCTTCACCTCACCCACAGGGGTTCCTCTGCACTGCCAGGTCAAGCACCCGATTGATCTGACCCCAGGTGCGCCACTACCCAATGGACCGATCTATCGACGCTCTGTTCTGGAAAATGATGAAATCAAGAGGCAGATTCAGGAGCTGTTGCAGAAAGGTCACATCAGACCAAGTTCATCGCTCTGGGTATCACCAGGTACCGATTGAACCCTCCGATGTGTGGAAGACTGCCTTCAAAGCCAAGGAAGGCCTTTTCAAATGGTTGGTCATGCCTTTCGGGTTGACGAATGCTCCCGCCACCTTCATGAGGATGATGGATGACATCTTGCGGCCATTCACCAACTCATTTGTAGTGGTGTACTTGGATGACATTCTGATCTTCAGCCAGACTTGGGAAGAGCACCTTCACCACATCCGACAAGTCCTCCAAACACTGCAACAACACAAGTTGTGTGCCAATTTGGAGAAGTGCACTTTTGGCATGACCCAGGTTCAATATCTGGGATACATTATTGATGAAAGGGGGGTGTATGTGGATCCAGCCAAGATCCAAGTCATTCGGGATTGGCCAGCCCCAACCACTATAACAGAGCTTCGCAGCTTTCTGGGTCTTGCTAATTTCTATCGGAGGTTCGTGTTGGGATTCTCTCATATCACTTGGCCCCTGAGTCAAGTCACCAAGGGAGGAGCGAGAGCAAAATTTTTTTGGTCGGAACCTCAACAGAAGGCGTTCACAGAACTGAAAAACCGCCTCTGTTCTGCCCCAGTGCTCACTTTACCAGACTTGCAACAGCCATTTGAGATCGAGACAGATGCCTCCGACTATGCTATTGGGGCAGTTCTTACTCAACAGGGACATCCAGTGGCATTTCACAGTGAGACATTGTCTGACACAGTTCGCAAGTACCCCACATATGACAAAGAAATGTACTCCATTGTGCAAGCTTGTCGAAAATGGAAGCATTACATTTTGTGGAAGGAAACAATCATCCACACAGACCACAGGCCCCTGCAGTTCATATAGACATAAGGGAAGTTGCAGAATGATCGCCATCAGAAGTGGTCTACATATCTGCAACAGTTTCATTTGAACATCAAGTATAACAAGGGTAGCACCAATCATGTTGCAGACTGCCTCAGCCGACCACCGATCGTGGCGCTCACCACTGTGCTCAACTCTTGTGGGCACGAGACTTCTGATTGGCCGCTTCTCTATGAGAGTGACCCAGAATTCGGCCAAACTTACAAGGCACTCTTGGGGGGTACGCAAGTTCCAAATTTTCATCTCCAAGATGCACTTTTATGTCACATGGGACACCTTTGTGTTCCTTCAAGCGAGCGTGCCAAGATGATATGGGAAGCACACTACAGTCGAGTCGCTGGGCATTTCGGGGTCGAGAAAACAGTAGCAATCCTGCAGAAGTATTTCTATTGGCCGAATCTTCGAAAGGATGTCGAGAAGCACATCAGATCCTGCACTGCTTGTGCCATTGCCAAACCGACCATCAAGAAGCAAGGCCTATATACTCCTCTACCTACCCCTAGTCGACCTTGGGAATCCATCTCCATGGATTACATGTCGGGCCTGCCTTCTACTAAGCAGGGAAATGACTGTGTTTTTGTGGTCATCGATAGATTCTCGAAGATGGCCATTATGGCGGCCTGCAAGAAGAATATCACAGCAGAAGCCACTGCTAAACTCTTCTTTGAACGAGTGTGGGTGCACTTTGGGATCCCACAGTTTATCATATCAGATCGGGATAGCAGGTTCCTCAGCACATTTTGGTCCAGCCTCTGGTCGATGTTGGATACCAAGCTCACCAAGTCCACAGCTTTCCATCCCCAAACAGATGGCCAGACAGAGGTCGTCAACAGAATGATTGTACACATTCCGCGCATGTACAATTCAAAAACAATGGTGATGTTGGCCACTCTTTGGGAGATCTTGGAGAGATGATGTACTCCTCATGGTGTGATTCATCAACACCAACTATCATACACCTTCTCCAAGAATGCAAGAAGGATGGGGCAGCAAACAAGTGTCGGGGAGAAATCTTGTCATATCATATTCTATGGATGTTAGGAGGAAAACTGCGCTGGTTGCACATGAGGGACTATTGTCCTTCTCCCTTATTGTATATGGCAGCTAGCATGATCTTACTAATGATCCCACATGCTGAAGATTCTCTTCATTTTGTTGGGAACATGGTTGGAGGAGAGACACATTTGTGGGGTGTGTCTTTGGGGGAGAGAGGCCCTACTTTTTTTGCACTACATGTTCCAAGGGTCGCATGGGAAACTATATGGCCACCATTTCATACCACTTGTTTCTTTATGATGTGGACCATATGTTTGGTTGGAACACTTGGGGCATGCCTCTCATGAGTAATTGGGAGGAGCTTTTCTATGAATTACCAAGATGGAGGGTGATTCATTTTATTTGGATAATAGCATGGAGGAGGGAGACCTCCATTGATGATGAAATTCCCCATGATTGTCATCACTTCTTTCTTGAGAAGGCCATGGATCAGAAATAAGGTTTCCATAACAACCTTCCATTCTTTCATGATGAGAGCCATTGGGTTTATTCACCAAAGGAAAACTTGTGCACTTGGGAGGAGCCATTGGGAGGTGGAATTTTTGAAAAAATTCTGAAGCAATGGAGGAGATTATCAGATGGAAGGGCCACAAGAGGAAGAGGGGAGATTTTGCAGCACCCTTTTAGTTGCTTGAGGACAAGCAACATTTGGGAGGGGTAGACTGTAATATTCCTAAATTAGCTTTAGCTAATGGAATATTAATTTTGTCTCTTGAAACTTAGATTGATGAATAAATGGGCAAGGGGGCTCATAATTTGCTCAAGTATGAATACAAATCCATCCTAGTGTGAAAGGGGATCATGTAATAACCAATTAAAGCATCCACATGGGTGAACAAGGTCTAAAATATTTGGGCAAGGTCAAGTTTGACCAATTCAACACGATTTATTCTCAAAGAAGTGGATCCTACATAAAGCCAGCTCAATGTGAATAGAGATCAATCCAGCTACATAAAATGAAGGCACCTTGAGTGTGAAAAGGGACAAGGCATGAAGAATCATTCAAGTTTGACCAAGTCAACAAATTTGTCTAGATACATTGCGCCATCTTGTTGGACAATGCAGTTTTTGTGGAGGAGCCTTTGCATGGAAACAACCTCATAGTGGGAGGGACCCTTGGTGAGGAAGCTCATCAATTATATAATGAAGGAAATGGAAAGAATATGGAAATATTGGAGATTATATTTTCATGAGGTCTACTTAGAATTCCTGCATACTTGGCTGTTTAGCTAAGTTCTTGCACTGCTTAGTGCAAGGGTTTTCCCGGGTGGGGATTCCCTACTCTTTCTTGGAGATCTTACTTGAGAAATCTAAGAGGAGGTTTCTGACCTAAATTTTCCACTACCTGGTGTTGGGCCAAGTACCTACCTTCATAAAAAATGCAGTCCTTTCAGAAAATTGCGTTATTTCTTAAGGTGTGGACTGAAAGGGTTGAAAGCCCAAATTGGAGGAGCTAGTTTCCCAAGAGGAGGATCAACCTTTCTTTGGGAAAGCTAGAGGAAGCATCTACAACCATTTCTTTGCATGTTCAACCATATTATGTAGAGCTTCAGACATACAACATTATTCAGCCACATATTTGCAACAGCTCTTCTTGTATATCTTTTCTGTCAAGAAACCCTTGTCGGGTCTTCTTAGATCTGTATAAAAGAGATTAGATCTCTGTTTTTATGCCTCATTGAGTATTATAATAATAATATCAGATATATTTCTTTATTTTCTGATTTAACCTCTCTTTAGACTGCACATTCTCTTATGTAGCAACTCCGGCATTTTGCAGTCTTGGGGTTTTGGCAATTTCTATGTGTTTTGAGCATGGGAGGCTTGTCTAACTATGCTAAAGGAATTTGTTTCTGAAAATATTTTTCATGCATGTCCTATATTGTCTATTCTAAGGGACACAACCGTTATTTTTCACAGTTATAACTCAAATATTTAGAAAATAATGTTTTGGGGTCAGAACTGCTGCTTTTCCCCACTTGGTGACATTGTAAAAAGGCATAGTTTGTTGCTGTGATTGTTTTATGAAAGATATGTGTTTAAATACATTATATCAGGTGATCAATTTCTGTTCTCCAACTTTGGAATACCTTAAGGTATTCTTATTTTTGTAGAAAATTCCAGATTTGGAATATTACAGTCTTAGGGAAGATAGTCAAAGTTGAAGTAGAATTAGTTGATGCTAAACTCAATTACAATATTCTACTCAGTCACAGTTGAACTCACGCTATGATTTTTTCCCCGTCCATCCCCTTCCTTGTTTTGAAATTTCCACATGAGGGCAAGATTGTTACTGTCGATCAATTGTCATTCTTCACCTCTTCTTCCGAGAACAACGTTCTGTATGTGGATAATATCCATACTCCCTTTGAGAGCATTGGGCCAGGTCTCTTCAAGGATCTAGCCTATCCCAGTTCGAAGCCTGTTCACCGGCATCTTCATTCGGTGCACCCTAGAAAGGCTGCAGCCATTAAAGGTGAAGTTGAAAAACTTCTCAAAATTGGTTTCATTTATCCAATTCCCTTGACAGATTGGGTTTCAAACATCGTTCTTGTTGATAATAAATAGGGAACTATCTGTGTCTGTGTTGATTACCGTGAGATAATTCGGGCCTATCCTAAGGATAATTATCCTACTCCCTTCATCGATCAGATCATTGACGACTGTGCCGGGAGTGAAATTTTTTCCCTTATGGACGACTTTTTTGGATATAATCAGATTAACATTCTCCCGGATGATCAAAACAAGACAACTTTTATCTATCCTTGGGGTACCTTTGCATACAATAAACTACCTTTTGGCTTGAAGAATGCCGGGGCAACTTTCCAGTGAGCGATGTCCAATGCTTTCCATGACATTCGTCATATCATTCAGCCTTACCTGGATGACCTTCCAGCTCATTCAGCTAAGCGTAGGGACCATTCAGACCATCTTCGTTAGATATTTCTTCGTTGTAAACACTATAACATTCGGCTTAATCCACATAAATGTGTCTTCTATGTTGATTCCGGTAGACTTTTAGGGTTTATTGTGTCTAAAGATGAAATTCGACTCGATCCACTCAAGGTTGAGGCTATTGTCAATCTCCCCTCTCCATCCTCATTACATCAGTTGTAGAGTCTGCAAGGAAAGGCGAATTTTCTATGTCGTTTTATACCGAACTATGCAAAAGTAGCTAAAGGATGCACACACCTTCTGAAACAGGACGTCCCTTTCTATTGGGATGAGATTTCTCAACAATATTTTGATGCACTCAAGACGTTGGTGGTCAACACTCCTTTATTATGTCCTCTGGATTATCACCATGAATTTTCCCTCTATTTGGCTACAACTTTTAGTACAATTGCCATGGTTTTGGTACAAGATGATGATGACGGTAACGAACATGTTATTTATTACCTGTCTCATAACCTTCTTGACCCTGAAACGCGTTATGCTCATGTCGAGAAGTTAGCACTAGCTGCGGTCCAGGCCATTCAACACTTTCATCATTATATCCTTTTGCGTACGGTGACTGTGATGTACGATTGCAACCCCATGACCTATATTTTGTCTCGACAATTGCTCGGGGGAAAATACTCAAAGTGGATCATTATCCTTCAAGAGTTTGATTTGGAATTTAATGCTGCTAAATCCAAGAAATCACTATTTTTTGCTGATTTTATTTGTTCCCTCCCTTCCGACTCCGCTCCGTCTCATTCTGAGGACTGTATTCCGGACGATACACTTTTCTTGATTAACACCCTTGACCCGTGGTACGGTGATATCATCGTATATCTCTAGACTTCCACATTCCGATTTGAGTTGACAAAAGATGCCCATCGCCATATCCGGCATCACTCGCAACCTTATCGTATAGTCGGAGATATGCTCTATCGCATTGGAGTTGATTCCATACTTTGCCGATGTTTGACCCTCGAGGAAGATGAGAAAGTATTTAATGGTTGTCACAGTGGCGTCTGTGGCGTCTGTGGTGGTCACATGTCTGGCTATGCTACAACACAAAAGATACTTTGTTCTGGTTATTTTTCGCCTTCCATTTTCAAAGGCTGTATTGTTGTAGTTCATAAATGTCATGATTTCCAAATTTATCAACACAAGATGCGTGTGCCACCCATTCCTCTTCACCCTGTCATTACCGTTGGTCCTTTTGCAAAATGGGGCATCGATTTTATGACGTGTAACCCTCACTCGGCCAAGGGGCATGCTTATATCATCGTAGCCATGGACTACTTCACCAAATGGGCTGAAGCAATGCCTACACTTGCCATTGACGGTAAGACAACTACTCAGTTCATATTAAATCATATTATTTCTAGGTTTTGTGTCCCTCAAGCCATCGTTGCCAATCATGGTTCCTATTTTCGGCATTATATGGTGGTGGAGTTGACTTCTAAGTTGGGTCTGCATCATGACATCACAACGTCGTACTACCCTCAAGCCAATGGCCAGGTTTAAGCTGTGAACAAAGCTCTTGTCACAATGCTTCAACGTACGATTGGGATCCACAAATCAAACTAGCATCTCATGTTATTTTCGACTCTCTGGTCATACCGAACTTCGACTAAGACTGCGACCAGATTCACCCCTTTTCAGTTGGTTTACGGTATGGAAGCTACTCTCCCGATTGAGTGTGAAATACCTTTGCTCAAGTTAGCTGTGGAATTAATGCCAAACACTTCAACAGAAGAAGAGTGTCTCCTTTACTTAGAGAGTTTGGATGAAACTCGTCGCTTAGCCGCTTTAGTCATTGAAGCACAAAACAAGCGAGTCAAAGATCATTTTAACCAATCAATTTCCCCTCGTTCCTTTGTTGAAGGAGATCTCGTCCTCCTGTATGACCAAGCTCATGATAAGCTGGGGGTAGGAAAATTTCAACCTATGTGGCATGGGCCATACATCGTTAAACGTGTGTTGCAAAATGGGGCCTATGAGTTAATTGACTACGAAGGTCATCCTCTTCAACAGCCCATAAATGGGTTGTATCTCAAAAAATATTATGCATGAGTCATTCATGCATAACAGGTGTACATAGGTGTTATTGTCATTTTTGTACATGTTTTTTGGTTTGGTGTACTTTGTGAGCATTTTCCTGCTTATTGGGCCTTGATTATTATGCAGATGTATATTACTCCTTATGTCGGTTTCGTAGATGGTGCTTCCCGCAATACCAGGAATTTGTCTTCGGCAGCTTGGGTAATTTATGATCTTGCTGGTGAGTTGATAGATCTGCAAGGTATTTTTCGAGGACGAACTACAAAAAATGTCGTTGAATATAGCGTTGTCATTAAGTTATTAACTGAGGCAATCAACCTTGGCATACACGCATTGCTTGTAAATCTAGATTCACAACTTGTTGTTTTGCAACTCAATAATCATTATTCGTTTAGAAATCCACACATTCTGAGATTGTATTTACGTATTCGTTTGTTGGAAAGACATTTTTATTTTATTACTTATCAACATATTCCTAGACGAATGAACACATTAACTCATACAGTGGCTAACATTGTATTAGATAGACATTTGCATAATTTGTAAAAGCATCATCATATGTAAAAGATCCATGTACGGAAATAGATGTATATATATATATATATATATATATATCGAATGTTTGTAACTGTGTGCATTATAACGTCAAAAAATATATGTATGTTTCTATTACATCCTAAGACATCATGTCTCGCAAAATATGCAGATAAAATAAAACTAGGTGTCTAATTAGCATGGTGCTCGTGATAACATGTCACATCCCATACTAGCCACCTCAGCAAGCGGTGAATTCAGCTGGGCACCCCTACAGTATGCCTCTGGTAGGCATGAGGAGCATCATCAAAATGTGCATAATCTAGGACTCCTCGGGTGATCCCCTCCAGGTTGTGCACTATCTCGTCTTCCTCGTCGCCCTCGCCTTGAGGGTTGAAATTGCGAGGGATTTGCCTCGCTATTAGTGACATACTGGAAGGTCTCTCTAGGCCAACATCTGCATCACATGGATTTAATGCCAGACCATACATAAATAAAAAAAAATCATAATACTCATAAAACTTAAATTTTTTTTGAGTCTCACCCAAATCTTCATCCCAATCTTCCCCCCTCCGAGAGTGGGAGGTCTAGATCATCAGTGAAATCTGTGCTAGAGTAGGGCCAATCCTCCATGAAAATCAGTTGTCGATGGAGCCAATCGAAAAATTCCAGCCTCCAAGACATCTGTTGGTTGCCCCCCGCCCTTGGCATCAGTGCTGACCATCGAGCCATCCATGGTTCTCTCGTTGGTGGTGTCGTAACTATAACCTCCTGTCGCTGATAAATTGGTAATCGTTCCAAGAGGAACGATACCAGGATGGATCCATAACCAAATTTTTTCAGTTTGGCCTTCTTTCATTTGGTTAGTTAGCACTTCATGTTGATGGTCACGACCTCTACCCAATCATAGATGGTCGGAGCCATGCAGTCCACAACAAGAAGCAACTATGTCTTTGTTGCTTCGTGCGGTGCTTGTGATCCCGCAGCTCATGTAATGGTATGAAATACCACGCGTAGTGTCAAATCAGGGATATTTTTTATATCAAATTTCCTACTATCTGAACCTTGTCGTGCTCCTCGACATACCCTGTCGATTACCATGGTCATGTTTTCCATGCAGGGCCGGTTGCCGGTTAGGAGTGGTGCTGCACCCGTCCGCAATAATACTTTGATGAAATATACATCAGAGACATCGATCTCAAGCTCTTGATCTCGTAGGATGAAATTCTATTGATTTTTCGTCCCATATACTGATAAGATATTGTATCAATTCTGGTTGGGCTTGGAGACATGGTGTTAGAAAGAATTTTAGCAAGCCACAGTTTCTGAGGGCTTCCATAACTCCCTCTTTTTCCATGGCCAACTCATCTTCTTCACTATGTTCCCATTCTTGCCATTCTATGACCATTTCGCTCCTTTCTACCTACAAACACAGACATTTGAGTGGTATTAGTCAATATTCATCCTTGAATTTGTAAAAAATTGGGAAAATTGGTGCATAATTTTGCTAGAAATTGGTTTGCACCATTGGCATGACTATTTCTAAAATAGTCGCGCCAATGGGCGCGCCCTAGTGTAAAAAATCAGGCGGTTAGCGCGACTCTGTGCCCAAAACCTGCGCCAACCATGCAGCCCTAGTTTTTACAATTTATCCCCCAAAATTCAAAATTGACAAATGTAGGAAGTAAGAAATAGCTTAAAATGACAAGAGGGATCTCAGCTCTTACCTGGAGTTGACAGATTTGCAATTGATGTACTGGATTGGCCGCTATCGTTGTCGCAATATTGCACAGTAAAATGGGTAAAAATTGCTCCACAAGAGGTAAAAAGTGAAAAGTAATTATTTTTTACCATTTTTGGCATTTATAACTTTTTCACAACCCTAATTCGGTTTTAAGGCATATTTTTCGATTATTTTATTATTATTTTTCAAAAAATATGTTTTACACATGTCTCTTGTGCAGCGATAGGTTTTTTTCATGCGACAATGATGAAGTAATGAGTTGTATTTTATACTTTTTTGGACTCGGTAAAAACATGAAAAAGTCACTACTGGAGTTATCTTTCAGCTCTTTTCTGACTCTCTAAAACTGAAAATATTTCTGAGATGCTTGTCATTTTGAACTCGTTAAATGGCTATGAAACGATATCTACCCAATATACATTTACCCCTTTTTCGAGCTGGGATGAATTATTTA